>OX422223.1:13460192-14831539 GCA_949130495.1 Sambucus nigra
TTTTTAATGTTTTTTTATTGTTGACAAAATTATTTTTTAAAAATTCGCAATTGGTCAGTGCCGCTAGCACAGACCCACATCATTTAATGGATGTGGGTGCACGCCAGCGAACTAACCAATCACGAATCTTTCAAAGGGGTATATACCGAATAGTCATTCAAACATTTTTTAATACATGTTTAGTCCAAGATTTTTTTGAATAAAATAAAAAGGCTTGGACTAAATGTGTATTAAAAAATGTTTGAAGAACTTTTGGGTCATTTATCCTAAACAAAACATTTTTTTAACGAAAAATAGTTTTTAGCAAAAATTAGTTTTTTGAGGAACTTTTTTACTTTTTAAAAAAAAAATTGTAACCTTTTTTTTAATATTAAAGTAGTTTTTTTAACAAAATGTTTTTTTTTTATTTTTAATGAAAAACGTTTTTTATAACAAAACCTTTTCTTTTTCTAAAAAAAACAGTTAATAATAAACATTTTTTTGGTGCATCAAGTTAATAGTAGACTTTATTTTTTATTTGTGTGTATAAGTGAGATAGAAGTATGGAGGAATTGATATAAGAGTATATGTAAGCCTGTCAACAGGTCGGAGCCGAGTCGGGTCTAGGGAGATCCAGATCCGTTTAATAGGCACTTAATCGGGTTCGGATCCGGATCCGGGTTTTCATCAGGTCAACAATATTAGATCCAGATCTGTATTTGAAATGGGTCTTCGGGGCACGGTCCGGGTCTGTCCAGATATATACATTTATTTTATATTTATTTTTATTTTATCCCCTTCTTTATTTTTTAATCCTAGATTAAATTTTTTTGTAATGTATTATAGTATATGATTAGTATAAATAAAATATATATTACATATATTTACTATATATATAAATATATATTTTTATATATAATACTTCTATGTTATATTGATAAGATATATTTATAAATATATATAAATTTAAAAAGTAATAATGTACAAGGCGGGTCGAGTTTTCGGGTCCGGGTTTTATATAAGATCCAGACCCTACCTGTGTAATAAACGGGTCTTTGGGTATTCGGGTCTCGGGTCCCAAAAATAGTGATCAGATCCTATTATACGGATCGGGCAGGGTCGGGTCCCGGTCCAGACCCGACCCATTGACAAACTTAGGTATATGGGTCTTTTGAAAAGAAAATAGAGTGTTAGAAGAATTTGTATGAGTCGGAATAGCTCTACCCTTAGCTTAAACTTATTAAAGAGAGGTGGTGGAAAAATGCCCACGTTGAATTCAATTCTCAAAAGGCGGTTTACCTTATAGGAGCACATGCCAGTTTTGCCAGTTTGAAATTCCACCAAAAGACTCATAATTATAATTTATTAAAGGGCCTGTTTTGTTTGCAACTATAATTCTGTTTTCTATGTTTAAATACAATTTTGATAAAAATTTGCGTTTGACAACCTGTTTTCAAACACTAAAGAGAATTATAATATTTTTTTGTTATAATCAAGTTTTTAAGAAAACAGGTTGAGGGTGTTTTATAACTTCTGTTTTTTATTTTTTAACACATAATTATTCATTCTTAATATGTTAATGCATTTATACCTTAATATATAATATACATACATAATACATTACTATGTGTGTAATTCTTATAAATAAAAAATATATATGTACATGTACACAAAATTACATATGGAAAAAGATAAAGTTAAATAATATTATCAATAGATACATGATACTTATACATAGTTTTATAAATGTATTATTAATGTATGTAATAATATATAATATACATATAGTACATATGTCTTAAAAAATATTATCAATTCATGTATGTATATAGTTTTATAGTGAATTATACATGCAATATATATATATATATATATATATATATATATATATAAACTCCTCAATATACCTCATTAAATATACATAAAAATACATGATATTAAATGTACATGTATATAATTTATGATGTATGTATGTATGTATCCATGTATGTATGTATACATTGATGTATCATGTATGTATGAAAGTTTTATGTATGAGTTTACACACACACACACACACACACATACATGTTTGCCAATTTTGTCAAATTTTCAAAAAACTGTATTTTAAAACAAGTTTACCAAACGCGCACTAATAATTATAAACAAAAAAAATAAATTTTAAAACTGTATCAAAAAACAACGCTTAAATCGAATTTTCTGAATACAGAACCAAACGGTCCCTTAAGTACTTGAAGGTTGTGGTAAAGAATAAATTAATTGCTATTATTAATGCTGGAAAAAACAAAAAGCTATTTTCTTTTTATAGGGGTTCGTCATCTTTACTATCTCCGGATCTCGCGTAAAGGTATATGTGCTCGAGTGTAATAAGCAGCGGTGCACATGGTTCGTGTTAGTTCAATTCCAGTACTAATCTGGAATCGGAACCGGGGTCGATCGGTTTCACAATTTTTGAATAGGAACTGAATTGATTATGTCTAGAACCAAACCAACCCGAATCAATGGTTCTTGGGTTGGTTCAAATCGGTTCCCGGTTTAAAAAATGTATTAAAATAGATAGAGAACTAAGTTCAAGGTCATGTTCTACCCTATATTTGGATTTATAGGGCACTGCTTTCTAAGTTTATAAATATAGTCCCTATGGTATAATAACATTTCTTTGTGTGGTCCCTTTAGAGTTATGAGTACACAAAACATGTAATTTTACTTGTTTTAAATAAAGATGTATTTATATTTATACCCTCATTCAAATTCATTTAAACTCATTTTAAAAATATACATATAAATCCACCTCCACCCCACCCCACGGAACCCCTTCGGAACGCCTGAATCCTCGCCGGAACATCGGAATCCTAGTCTAAAATTGACGGAATCCTCGTCGGATTTTTTTTCTCTCTCTTCGTCTATTTCTTTCATTTTTTTGGTTCGCACTAGTGGCACCATTGCCAAAAAAATTGAGTTTTTCGTCAGAAAAAAATTGAGTTTTCGCCCGAAAAAAATGAAAGCTTTTGTGAAATAATAAATTTATCTATTTTGATTTTTTTTGTCAAAAAATATCGAATATGAGTGTTGTTGAATAGATCTCGACGAGTAGATTTCAAATATATAAATTTTGTGAATTTTGGATTTGTAGATTTAAAGTTATGAACTTTTAAAAATTTAATGATTTTTTTATGTGTTGTCAAATGGTATATTAATCTACTATTTTTCATTATATTTTTAGTACGTACACTAAATTTATAAAAATTTTACGAGAATTGGATGGTACCTTTCCCTAAAAGCGTCTATTTTTAAGCGAATGGCCAACATCTGGTTGTTTTAATATCAGTGAGAAGACAAAATCTGGCCTATTTGTTGTTTTAAACGAATGGCCAACATCTGGATCACAAACTAGTTACTAGATTAGATTCAGATCAGATACAAATAGTCAGGCTCCCGTGCGGGAGCCCAAATGCGGGACTCCCGTGCGGGATCTTTTTTTTTTTATTGTTTTTGTATATATTTTTTGTGTAGGTTAAAAACATTTCAGTGCACCCTTGTAAAAAAAATCATCTCAAAATAACACTTTTTGGTATTTTAAAGAAACGGGTTAATTTTTTACAGTACTTAAGGTGTTTAAAATACTGTCAAATATTGACCCATTTTTTTAAAATACCAAAAAATGTTATTTTGAGCTGATTTTTTTTACAGGGGTAATATGAAATGTTTAAAACCCACACAAAAAAAAAACATTTTTTTTCCAAAAAAAGATCCCGCACGGCATCCCTCATTTGGGCGCTCCCGCACGGGAGTCGTTCTACAGATACAAATACTCGAAACTTAAAACCAAAAACTCGACACAAAACACTTTTCATTTCTACCAAACATTTTTATTCATGGCTACCTTATCTTTGATATCCCCTCCCACCCTTTCTCTCAAAACCACCTACAAACTCAACTCAAGAAAACCCTTTTCCATAAAGGCACAATCTTCCCCATTATCCTGAAATCACCTCAAAAAATTAGCAGCTATCAAAGCAGTTGAATATGTGAAAAGTGGCATGGGTTTAGGCCTTAGCACAATCTCAACTACAGCCTTTGTGGTCTCCAAATTAGGCAAACTCCTCAAATCAGGTGAGTTAAAAGACATTGTGGGGATCCCAACTTCAAAAAGAACCTTTGAGCAAGCCACCCAATTGGGTATCCCATTATCAATTCTTGATCACCACCCAAAGTTTGATTTGGCTATAGATGGGTCAGATGAGGTTGACCTAGATCTTAATTTCGTCCAAGGGAGAGGAGGGGCATTTTTTAAGGAGAAAATGGTTGAGGCTTCTTTTGAGAAGTTTGTTGTGGAGGTTGATGATTCCAAGTCGGTTAGTGGGTTGGGTGGGAGTGGGTTGGCTATTCCTATTAAGGTGGTGCAGGTTTCTTGGAAGTATAATTTGCTGAGGTTGTAAGAGTTGTTTAAGGAAGAAGGGTGTGAGGCTAAATTAAGATTGGATGGGGGAAATCCTTATGTGAGTGATAATATGAATTACATTGTGGATTTGTATTTTGAGAGTCCTATTAGGGATTCAGGTGCGGCCGGGAAGGATATTTCGGCGTTAGAAGGGGTTGTGGAATATGGGTTGTTTCTTGATATAACTACTGCTGTCATTATTGCTGGAAAATATTGAGTGAGTGTTAAGTCCAAGTAATTTTGTCAATTTGATGTAATGGGTGTCATCTTCTTGATGATATGGGTGAGAATTTTTCAACTTTTTGTTGTGTGTTTTGAAAATTTTAAGTTTGAATATAATTCTTGTCGTAACTTGATCAATAGGTTCAATGAATAATACTAAGTATAACATTTTTTTGGCTCAATTGTGTACCGTTCGTTTGTTCATTTTGATGTGAATATGAAGAAACTACATAAAAGTTTTATTTTTTTATGCATGTATGAATGTACTTAGTCTAATTGAGATTTAATATTTAGATTAAAGGATATTTTATGTCCAAATTAGGCTAGTTACTTAAAATTGGTGAATTAAAGGACATTGTGGGCATACCCACTTCAAAAAGAACCTTTGAGCAAGCCTCAATTGGGTATCCCATTTTTAGTTCTTGATCACCACCCAAAGCTTGATTTGTCCATAGATGGGGAAGATGAGGTTGACCCTGATCTTAATTTGGTCAAAGGGAGAGGAGGGGCACTTTTGGGGGAGAAAATGGTTGATGCTGCTTCTGAGAAGTTTGTTATGGTGGTTGATGATTCTAAGTTGGTTAGTGGGTTGGGTGGAAGTGGGTTGGCTGCCTGTTGAGGTGGTGCAGTTTTGTTGGAAGTATAATTTGGTGAGGTTGCAAGAGTTGTTTAAGGAAGAATGGTGTGAGGCTAAATTGAGATTGAATGGGGGGAAGCCTTATGTAATATGAATTACAATGTAAATTTGTATTTTGAGAGTCCTATTAGGGATTCGGGTGCGGTCGGGAAGAAGATTTTGGCGTTCGAAGGGGTTGTGGAACTTGGGTTGTTTCTTGATATGACTACTGTTGTCATTATTGCTGGAAAAGATGGAGTGAATGTCAAGTCCAAGTAATTTGATGCAATGGGTGAGAATTTTTTAACTGTGTTTTTGAAATTTTTACATTTGAATCTAATTCTTGTTGTAACTTGATCAATGGATTCTATGAATAATATTGAGTATGATGTTTTTTTTGGTTCGAATGCTTGGTGTACGTTTGTTCATTAAAATATGTATATTTTATGCATTCATGAATGTATTTAGTCTAATTTAGATTAAGTGTTTAGAGCAAAGGATCTTTTATCTTCAAATTAGGCCAACTCCTCAAATAATGTGAATTAAAGGACATTGTGGGGATCCCCACTTCAAAAATAACCCTTAAGCAAGCCACTCAATTAGGTATCCCATTATCAGTTCTTGATCACCACCCAAATATTAATTTGGCCATAGATGGGGCAGATTAGGTTGACCCTGATCTTAATTTGGTCAAAGGGAGAGGAGGGGCACTTTTGAGGGAGAAAATGGTTGAGGCTGCTTTTGAGAAGTTTGTTGTGGTAGTTGATGATTCCAAGTTGGTTAGTGGGTTAGGTGGGAGTGGGCTGGCTATGCCTGTTGAGGTGGTGCAGTTTTATTGGAAGTATAATTTGGTGAGGTTGCAAGAGTTGTTTAAGGAGGAAGGGTGAGAGGATAAATTTATATTGGATGGGGGGAAGCTGTATGTGACGGATAATATGAATTACATTGTGGATTTGTATTTTGAGAGTCCTATTAGGGATTCAGGTGCGGCCGGGATGGAGATTTCGGCGTTGGAAGGGTTGTGGAACATGGGTTGTGTCTTGATATGACTACTGCTGTCATTATTGCTGACAAAGATAGAGTGAGTATTAAGTCCAAGTAATTTGATGTAGTGGGTCAGAATTTTTTTAACTTTGTGTTTTTAAATTTTTATGTTTGAATGTAATTCTTGTTGTTCTATGAATAATATTGAGTATGACATTTTTTTGGGCTCGAATGCTTGGTACGTTTGTTCATTTTGATATGAATAAGAAGAAACTGAAAAATATGTTTGTTTTATGCATGGATGAATGTATTTAGTCTATTTCATATGCAATGTTTAGATTAAAGGACATTTTATCTCCAAACTAGGAAAATTAATCAAAATTGGTCAATTAAAAGACATTGCGGGAATACCCACTTCAAAAAGAACCTTTGAGCAAGCCACTCAATTGGGTATCGCATTATTAGTTCTTGATCACCACCCAAAGCTTGATTTGTCCATAGATGGGGCAGATGAGGTTAACCCAGATCTTAATTTGGTCAAAGGGAGAGGTGGGTCACTTTTGAGGGAGAAAATTGTTGAGGCTGCTTCTGAGAAGTTTGTTGTGGTGGTTGATGATTCTAAGTTGGTTAGTGGGTTGGGTGGGAGTGGGCTAGCTATGCCTGTTGAGGTGGTGCAGTTTTTTTGGAAGTATAATTTGCTGAGGTCGCAAGATTTGTTTAAGGAGGAAGGGTGTGAGGCAAAATTGAGATTGGATGGGGGGAAACCTTATGTGACTGATAATATGAATTACATTGTGGATTTGTACTTTGAGAGTCCTATTAGGGATTCGTGTGCGGCCGGGAAGGAGATTTCGACGTTAGAAGGGGTTGTGGAACATGGGTTGTTTCTTGATATGACTACTGCTGTCATTATTGCTGGCAAAGATGGAGTGAGTGTTAAGCCCAAGTAATTTGATGTAATGCTTGAGAATTTTTTTTAACTTTTCTTTGTATTTTTGAAATTTTTATGTTTGAATCTAATTCTTGTTGTACCTTGATCAATGGATTCTATGAATAATTTAGAGTATGGCCTTTTTTTTTGTTTCGAATGCTTATTGTGCATTTGTTCGTTTTGATATGAATATGAAGAAACTGAAAAATATGTTTGTTTTATGCATGGGTGAATGTATTTAGTCTAATTCAGATTCAATGTTTAGATTAAAGGATCTAAACATTATATATAATGAAATAATATAATTTTGAGAATACATTTTGTTAAATAATATTCGTCACATATATTTTCACCCACGCATCGCGCAGGGTACATGATAGTAATATGGGATAGCTTCCACGACCGTAGCAAGTTGTTGAGGAAAATCTAGGCATATGTATTTTCTTTAACAATTCGAACTTCTTCAAACATATGTTAACAAAAAGGTAATGAAGCTTTTAATATTAATGCAAAAGAATTTTAAGATAATAAGATACTACCAACTAACTCCAACGATATTTCGAAATATATGAAAATAACGCATAGATTTAAATTATATGAAGAATTGCACAAGTTTTAATTTTTTTTACATTAGTATTTTGCACAAGGTTTTTTCTTTTCCACTTGTGGTGACATATTTGTTCGATAAAAAACATGACAATTTATCAGGTGGTATCACACGAGTATTGGCCGTGAATTACAACCGATGTTGGACTATTGATTTCTATACTTTATTTATTTCAATTCTAAAACTAAAAATAATTAGACTCAAATTATCATATACACCCAATTAAGTGGATTGGGTTAAAAGAATTTCAACCCAAAAGTACGAGCCTTGTATGATAGAAAAGTGATAAATACAAATGATTTCACACCATTTGATTCGAGGATAAATAATTTTCAAGGCAAATCAGTATCTTCTAACATGTGCCCCTTTCTTCCACCATTTTTACCAAACACAAAAGATGAAAAATAGATACAAATGTGAATTTTTTTTACAGAATATATATATATATATATATATATATATATATATATATATATATATATATATATATATATATATATATATATATATATATATGAAATATATAACATATTTAAAAATTATGCGAAATATATAAAATATTTTAAAAAATACACGATATATATGAAATATATTAAAAAATGAAATATACGAAATATATGAAATATATTAAATATACAAAATATATAAGTGTGAGAAGTATTATATGAATTATATACATATGTGAAAATATACAAAATATATAAATACATAAAATATATGAAATATACAAACGGTCATTGAGTGCAGTATAAGCGCCGTATATCGCGAGAAATTGTGTTTTGAATTAAAAAACCACAAATCAAACCCTAACGAGGTGACAATAATTTCTTGGTTGGTGTGATGTTTAAATAAGGTCCACTCAAACACCAACCAATACATTATTGATACACGTAGAATTTGATTTGAGAGCCTAATTTAAGGGTATACCTAGATGATGTTTATTTTGGACTCTTAGTTCCGAATATGAACCATTTAGAGGTATCAAATAATGTTTTATTTTTTGAAACTCATTAATAGGTTAACAATTATATTTGTCTCTAAATAGTTTAAGCTTGCCTCTGAATTTGAATTTTAAATCTAAACCTTTCTAAATACCTCTATTCCGATGTTCATTCATATATAAAAACAAATTGAATTTCAGACTTCAAATTTCAAATTCCGAGTTCAGATTCAGATGAAAAAACAAATGAAACCCTAGTATTACTCTGTCATTTGACCCCATTAGTTATGCAACATATCACTTTGGGTACCAAAATTTAAGGTATATGACTTTTATGATAAAAAAAATCACAAGAAGTGAAAATAGTATGAAAGTGATATTACATTAAATTTTGATATGAAAAATGATATATGGGATAACTAATGAGGACGCCAAATGCCAAAAAGCGTTTCTTATTTCCTTTCCTTTTCTTTCCTTCCCCTTAAGTCGACAATTTTTGAAATTACACGAAATTGACACGATCTATCGAGTTCGTGTTGGTCTTTTTAGACATGTAATCATGTCGTATTCGTGTCAAAATTATGAATCGTATTCTCGTGTTAACCGTGTCGACTTATGTTCAGTTGAGAGTCATTTAAGAAGTCGTGTTATTTGAGTTGGGTTTGTATCAACTAAAAAGATACGAATTCATTGCCTAAGGGGGTGATAATTTTAGAAACGAAACGGAACGACCCAAAATTGACTCGAAATTGACACAATATGTCGCATTCGTGTCGGGTTTCTTTGACATGAAGTCGTGTCGTGTCGTGTTCGTGTCAAAATTATGAGTCGTGTCTTGTCGTGTTAATCGTGTTTTTATTCGGATTATCGTGTGTATTTATGTTTAATTTATCATGAAATTTTAAGAAATCTGTTATTCATATCGTGTCGTGTTATGTAGTTTTTTTTAGTTGTGTTCGTGTCAATTAAAAAAACACGAATTCGTATCGTATCATGTTCGACGAATCAGAAAAATTCTTGTCGTGTCGTATCATATCAGCGCGAAACACAACCCAAATACTCGAAATTGGCAACCCTACACGTATCTACAGGAAACACTAATAAAAAGCAAACCTTAAACCAAACTACTGCGCAAAACAAAACAACTACCAGGCTCACCCAAAAGCAGACCACATAAAAGCGATTATATTCTTTTTTCTTTCTAGTCCCATAAACCATTTAGATTGAGAATCTGATATAGTACAACTTTCAAGTGAGATACAACTGCAATATCTCCACCTCCCATCTCGCTCTCTCTCCCCATGGCTGCCTTATCTCTCCTATCCCCTCCCACCCTTTCTCGCTCCCCTTCTCTCAAAACCAAATACAATCTCAACACAAGAAAAGACTTTTCCATAAAAGCCCAATCTTCCCCATCCCCCACTACCCTTTCCCAAGATGACCTCAAAAAGCTAGCAGCTGACAAAGCAGTTGAATATGTCAAAAGTGTCATGGTTTTAGGCCTTGGCACAGGCTCAACAGCAGCCTTTGTGGTCTCCAAATTAGGCCAACTCCTTAAATCAGGTGAATTAAAGGACATTGTGGGGATCCCCACTTCAAAAAGAACCTTTGAGCAAGCCACCCAATTGGGTATCCCATTATCAGATCTTGATCACCACCCAAAGCTGGATTTGGCCATAGATGGGGCAGAGGAGGTTGACCCAGATCTTAATTTGGTTAAAGGGAGAAGAGGGGCACTTTGGAGGGAAAAAATGGTTGAGGCTTCTTCTGACAAGTTTGTTGTGGTGGTTGATGATTCTAAGTTGGTTAGTGAGTTGGGTGGGAGTGGGCTGGCTATGCCTGTTGAGGTGGTGCAGTTTTGTTGGAAGTATAATTTGGTGAGGTTGCAAGAGTTGTTTGAGTAAGGGTGTGAGGCTAAATTGAGATTGGACGGTGGGAAGCCTTATGTGACTGACAATATGAATTACATTGTGGATTTGTACTTTGAGAGTCCTATTAGGGATTCGGGTGCGGTCGGGAAGGAGATTTCAATGTTGGAAGGGGTGGTGGAACATGGGTTGTTTCTTGATATGACTACTGCTGTCATTATTGCGGGCAAAGATGGAGTGAGTGTTAAGTCCAAGTAATTCGATGTAAAGGGTGAGAATTTTTTTAACTTTTCTTTGTGTTTATTGAAATTTTTATGTTTGAATATAATTCTTGTTGTAACTTGATCAATGGGTTATATGAATAATATTGAGTATGACATTATTTTTTGCTCGAATGCTTATTGTACACTTGCTCGTTTTGATATGAATATGAAAAAATTGAAAAATATGTTTGTTTTATGCATGGGTGAATGTATTTAGTCTAATTTAGATTCAATGTTTAGATTAAAGGATCTTTTATCTTCAAATTAGACCAATTACTTAAAATGGGTGAATTAAAAGACATTGTGGGCATACCCACTTCAAAAAGAACCTTTGAGCAAGTCACCCAATTGGGTATCCCATTATCAGTTCTTGGTCACCACCCAAAGCTTGATTTGGCCCTAGATGGGGCAGATGAGGTTGACCCTGATCTTAATTTGGTCAAAGGGTGAGGAGGGGCACTTTTGAGGGAGAAAATGGTTGATGCTGCTTCTGAGAAGTTTGTTGTGGTGGCTGATGATTCTTAGTTGGTTAGTGGGTTGGGTGGGAGTGGGATGGCTATGCCTGTTGAGGTGGTGCAGTTTTGTTGGAAGTATAATTTAGTGAGGTTGCAAGAGTTCTTTAAGGAGGAAGGGTCTGAGGCTAAATTGAGATTAGATGGGGGGAAGCCTTATGTGACTGATAATATGAATTACATTGTGGATTTGTATTTTGAGAGTCCTATTAGGGATTCTAGTGCGGCCGGGAAGGAGATTTCGGCATTGAAAGGGGGTTGTGGAACATGGGTTGTTTCTTGTTATGACTACTGCTGCATTATTGCTGGCAAAGATGGAGTGAGTGTTAAGTCCAAGTAATTTGATGTAATGGGTGAGAATTTTTAACTTTTCTTTGTGTTTTTTGAAATTTTTATGTTTGAATCTAATTTTTGTTGTAACTTGATCAATGGGTTATATGAATTATATTGAGTATGACATATTTTTGTTCGAATGCTTAGCGTACATTTGTTCGTTTTGATATGAATATGAAGAAACTGAAAAATATGTTTGTTTTATGCATGCATGAATTTATTTAGTCTAATTCAGACGCAAAGTTAGATTAAAGGCCCTTTTATCTCCAAACTAGGGAAATTAATCAAAACTGGTCAATTAAAAGACATTGTGGGAATACCCACTTCAAAAAGAACTTTTGAATTGGGTATCCCATTATCAGTTCTTGATCACCACCCAAAGCTTGATTTGACCATAGATGGGGTAGATGAGGTTGACCCTGATCTTAATTTGGTCAAAGGGAGAGGAGGGGCACATTTGAGGGAAAAAATGGTTGAGACTGCTTCTGAGAAGTTTGTTGTAGTGGTTGATGATTCAAAGTTGGTTAGTGGGTTGGGTGGGAGTGGGCTGGCTATGCCTGTTGAGGTGGTGCAGTTTTGTTGGAAGTATAATTTGGTAAGGTTGCAAGAGTTGTTTAAGGAGGAAGGGTGTGAGGCTAAATTGATATTGGATGGGGGGAGCCTTATGTGACTGATAATATGAATTACATTGTGGATTTATATTTTGAGAGTCCTATTAGGAATTCGGGTACGACCGGGAAGCAGATTTCGGCTTTGGAAGGGATCGTGGAACATGGGTTGTTTCTTGATATGACTACCGCTGTCATTATTGCTGGCAAAGATGGAGTGAGTGTTAAGTCCAAGTAATTTGATGTAATGGGTGAGAATTTTTTAAACTTTGCTTTGTATTTTTAAAATTTTTTTGTTTGAATCTAATACTTGTTGTAACTTGATCAATGGATTTTATGAATAATATTGAGTATGACATTTTTTGGTTCGAATGCTTAGTGTACGTTTGTTCGTTTTGATATGAATGTGAAGAAACTGAAAAATATGTTTGTTATATGCATTCATGAATTTATTTCATCTAATTCAGATTCAATGTTTAGAGTAACGAATCTTTTATCTCCAAATTAGGCCAATTACTTAAAATCGGTGAATTAAACGACATTGTGGGCAATGGGCATACCCACATCAAAAAGAACCTGTTGAGCAGGCCACCCGATTGAGTATCCCATCATCAATTTTTGATCACCACCCAAAGCTTGATTTGGCCATAGATGATGGGGCAGATGAGGTTGACCCAGATCTTAATTTGGTCAAAGGAAGAGGAGGGGCTCTTTTGAGGAAAAAAATGTTTGAGGCTGCTTCTGAGAAATTCGATGTTTAGAAATTTGTTGTGCAGTTTTGCTGGAAGTATAATTTGGTGAGGTTACAAAAGTTGTTTAAGTAAGAAGTGTGTGAGGCTAAATTGATATTGTGGATTTGTATTTTGAGAGCCCTATTAAAGATTTGGGTGCCATGGGAATGAGATTTCAGCTTTGGAAGGGTTGCGAAACATGGGCTGTTTTTTTATATGACTGGTGATGTATTGCTTGAAACGATGGAGGGAATGTTAAGTCCAAGTAATTGATGTGGGTGAGAACTTTTTAAATTTTCCTCTGCTTTTATTGAAAATTCGTATTTCAGTCTAGTTCTTGTTTTTTAAAGCTTCGTGTTGTAACTCGTTCAATGACTGTTTGAATAATATTTGTATGGGGTAATTTTCTTACTATCTGAAATGCTTAGCTTGACATCTTAGCTCAAATGCTTTGTAATGTAATGAGTTTCATCTCCAAACGTTTAAACTATTTGTTAAGGTAAAATGGCCAAATTTCAGGTTTTTCTATTTCGCATGAGTGAACTTGTATTGCCGTTCCAGTAGAAAAATAACTATACAAAATACCAATGGATGAGAAGCTAAGTTACCAAATCTAAAACTAAAACCAATTGTCATAGAATTCCTACATTTTTTTTAACAGAATAATTACAAATTCGTTTGATCATCCTTACCTCTAGGAAGATGACATAACCTTTATTTCTAAACTTTCCACGTGTTGTTTGGATGTTTATTAATTCATATACTACAAAGTTACCTCAGCCAAAACATAAAACACATAACTGATCAATGGTCTTCTTCCCACAAAATGTATCAAGAAGTTCAACCCTCAAAATTGACTTGTTGGATCACAATAGGTTGATAAGCTAGCAATTTCCATGATCAACTATGGTAACCACAATTTCTTTATCAACAATTTAATTGGTAGACGAAAACCAACGACCCTGTAATATCCCTTACAAGATCAAGTTGAGCAATAAGCAAAACATAATTTGAAATACACATTCAGAAAAGAGTAGCACAAATTATTCTCTTTACAATTAGACAGAAAAATTTCGATGAAATTCTAGAAAAACGCAGAAAGCACCGCGAACAAGACTCGTATTTCGGACGAAAAAACATTATGAAAATCAGAATAGTCCTAATTTTCGTCACATAATAGAAAGCTTACGCACAGAGCATGCGTCGTGCCTACAACATGCACCTATTCATTGATAACTTGTAGGAAAAAATTTCTATTTTTATAAGCTTCAATTTAATTTTCTAATTTATTGGATTTACTTTTTAGCCGTTGACGGCGTTGTGATACCTATCACTTAGTAAACAAATTTTATGCTTCCTTTTTTAGCCTCATCAAAATATTTTGAATTTTGCTTTATATTTTCAAACTAGCTAGTAATTAGTTTCTTTCTGAGGTTGGGGTCTGCTAAACGGGGGCCTTAGATAACCGCCTACCTCTTCTATAGGGGCCAGGCTTGCTAATGTCGTACTTTATCACTACAGTCCATGCAAGAAGTCACTACAAGAAAAATAATATTTCGTAGCAATTTTATTAGTGGCTAATCATTTATTGCCACTAAAACGTATATTTTATTGACAAATTTATGTTTACCACTAAATGATAATGCATTAGTGGCAACAAATTAAAATAGCCACTAAATGTTAAGTGGGAAGAATTAGACATTTAGCGGGAACACAAAATTTTAATTAGTTGCAAGCTTAAAATATTTGTCACGAATGTATGTTCATTAGTAGCAAATATTTTACTTTGCTATAAAAACATTTAAGATACACTCCATTTGCCCTCCAAAATTAATTTCTACAAAAAAAAAAAAAAAAATTTGGTAGCATTCCCCCAAAATCCATTCACCCTCCCAATCTGAAGAAACTATCCCCGAATCCCACATACCCAAACAAAAAGCCCACGACCTTCTTCTCACAACTCTCAACCTTAATCTCGTACCTTACCTCTTCTTGGCCTCAGATTTCTTCTCAAACTCCATCATTGTCACTATAGCTGTCACCAACGGTTTTTCAAACTCGTGGCCTCTTCTCAAAAACCATCGATGTCATCTCAGAATCGTGGGTTTTACGATTTGAGGATGTTGAGGCAAGCCTAATATTATGTATTTGTATAATCGTTGTCATCTCTAATATTATGTATATGTATATAATGTGTCCTATTCAGATTAGGATATTTTGAGATTAGGGTTTTGAGAGGAAAAAATTTAGGTTTTGATACATTTATCCCCACAAGGTACATTTCTTTTGAGATTCAGTGTTTATACGTTGCACTGCATAATATTGATTTATTTATTTTGTTCAATTATTATTATCTCCACATGGTACAAACATATTTGATGTTCCTACAGTTTGGTGGTTGATTCATTCGAATCGCGGTAAGATTTTGGTGGTTGTGTATTGTTGTTGATTCGTGGTGAACACTAAATATATATTTTTTCCTCGGAGGTAAGCATTTTGAAATTTCAATTTCCCCAATTTTTTATATGCCTCTACTAATCTTATCAACTATATGTATGTTTTTATAAACCATGTTGTGGTATTTCCTATAAAGGCTAAAAGAGTTGTATTTTTATTATATCTATGTTTTATGTTTTATATTGTATGTGCATATTCGAATGCATGTTTTTTTATAATTACTTCCCCCTTTACTCTAATTATTAGAAAGTCTTGGTGTTTTTTATGGATTGTTGCTAGCATCACGATTATTGTTCCATAATTTATCAATTGATCGTACATATATGTTATTTCAAGTTTTTTTTAATGAAAATAAGTTTTTTGGGGAGTTATGACATGCCATGGTCAAATAAAATGATGGAATGTAACAATAACGGAGCATAGAAGATAGCAAAATGGATAGGGGGTTATAAGAATCCCCCATTACTTTTGACAGTAGGTCAAGGAGATTTATCTACTAAGTGCAAATGACCTTTCGATTATTCATACAATCTGATGAACATAATCTAATCGGACACAAATCGAGATTGCATCCAATCTGATGCAAATCGAGATTCACCCTTATAATTTATAATTCGTTTTCCACCTAACTATAAATTATCAGATTTTTCATCCAATTTTATACCATAAAGTCGATTTGCATCGTCTGATTTTCCTCAGTGATTTCGCCACAAACAATGCAAGGAGATTTTTCTACGAGCAGTGCGAGGAGATTTAGCTACCAGTAGTGCGAGGTTCGTCATGATTTTATATTGTTTTAGATAGGTGCTTCTTGTTTTAGATAGGGGTGTTTCTTGTTGACGGTTTTGATTCATTTTTTGAGTATTGGAAGTAGATTCTTTATAAATTGTAATTATGTTAATCCATTCCATGCTTGTTATGTGTCATAGAAGAACACACATGATACGATCTGTGACAGAGTCTAATTAAGCTATTTTTCAATCTAATCATCCTTTGGTAGGCAACTCTCTCGACACTGTTTCATCAGGTGTTAACATTGGCGAAGGTATGAAGCAATTATTTTATAACTTTACTTGAACACTTATTTACACGAAATAGTTATGTTTGATCTGATTGTGCAGTTTCATGCGTCAAAGAAACACACAGGAACCCGTGCGTCCTTTCCTATCAACTGTTTCAAATGTCTCCAACATGCCTAACACAATTATATCTGGTGTTAACACATAAGGTATTGTATTTATAATGCTTTCCATTGTTGCATATGTCATTGTCTAATTTTTTCATAAAATTGAATCATCAGTTGCAGTTGCATATTGACTTGTCAAACTTCGTAAAATTGAATCATCAGTTGCATATTGACTTGTCAAACTTTGTAAATTGAATCATCAGTTGATTTCCATTATTGCATATGTCTTAGTTTTGTTACTTGCCAACTTAACCACATTCTAGTATTGAGATGCCAAAGTTTTTTTTGATTTCTTTCTTTCAAGTTACTACTCTTTAGGGTGCCCCTATCACTGAGTAGTGCCCTGTCACTATAATTTCTGGCTTTATAATTTTTTCATTGGGACCTGCCTCCGTACTGAACAGTGCCCTATTTATCTACTTTAGGTTCTAAAATAGTAATTATTGAAATCTTTTACTGAAAAAACATCCACATATGAAGATTAGAACAATGAGAAACAGAGCATGTCTGACAGCGTGGCCAAGTATGTGTTTTACATCTCTCTTAATGCTGAAACTCTTCCAAAAATTCGGATAGTCATGGATCTGGAAGATGCTTTTCGTGGATTGGATTTCCGTCAATCTAAAAGTCTGCATGTGTTTTACACCCGACTCTTTTCCTTGGTCAGGGTAACCAATATTTATATAGTTGCATGTGAACTATATTTGTATGACCATCTATATAAAAGGCTGCATGTGAACTATATCTGCATAACCAATCTTTATATAGGTGCATGTAAACTCTTTCGCTGCAGTCTAAAGAGTTTTTATACGACGTCCTCTTTGAAACATTCAATTTAAAAGGCTGCCATTCGATCTATTATCATGTTTAAGTTGGCTCTCATATTACAATATGCTTCTTTTTATCTTTATTAAGTTTGAAGTTTTACTTATCCAATTAGTAGATTGAGAAATGAAATCAAAATAACCCTAAGGTGGGAAGTGGGAAGGAGAGGCGCGCGTGGAAGTTTGAAGCCATGGCAGAACAAGATCTTGACTTCCTTGCTAATGTCGTACTTTATCACTACAGACTGTAGTCTACAGTCCATGCAAGAAGTCACTACAAGAAAAATAATATTTCGTAGCAATTTTATTAGTGGCTAATCATTTATTGCCACTAAAACGTATATTTTGTTGACAAATTTATGTTTACCACTAAATGATAATGCATTAGTGGCAACAAATTAAAATAGCCACTAAATGTTAAGTGGGAAGAATTAGACATTTAGTGGGAACACAAAATTTTAATTAGTTGCAAGCTTAAAATATTTGTCACGAATGTATGTTCATTAGTAGCAAATATTTTACTTTGCTATAAAAAACATTTAAGATACACTCCATTTGCCCTCCAAAATTAATTTCTACAAAAAAAAAAAAATTAGTAGCATTCCCCCAAAATCCATTCACCCTCCCAATCTGAAGAAACTATCCCCGAATCCCACATACCCAAACAAAAAGCCCACGACCTTCTTCTCACAACTCTCAACCTTAATCTCGTACCTTACCTCTTCTTGGCCTCAGATTTCTTCTCAAACTCCATCATTGTCACTATAGCTGTCACCAACGGTTTTTCAAACTCGTGGCCTCTTCTCAAAAACCATCGATGTCATCTCAGAATCGTGGGTTTTACAATTTGAGGATGTTGAGGCAAGCCTAATATTATGTATTTGTATACTCGTTGTCATCTCTAATATTATGTATATGTATATATTGTGTCCTATTCAGATTAGGATATTTTGAGAGGAAAAAATTTAGGTTTTGATGCATTTATCCCCACAAGGTACATTTCTTCTGAGATTCAGTGTTTATACGTTGCACTGCATAATATTGATTTATTTATTTTGTTCAATTATTATTATCTCCACATGGTACAAACATATTTGATGTTCCTACAGTTTGGTGGTTGATTCATTCGAATCGCGGTAAGATTTTGGTGGTTGTGTATTGTTGTTGATTCGTGGTGAACACTAAATATATATTTTTTCCTCGGAGGTAAGCATTTTGAAATTTCAATTTCCCCAGTTTTTTATATGCCTCTACTAATCTTATCAACTATATGTATGTTTTTATAAACCATGTTGTGGTGTTTGCTATAAAGGCTAAAAGAGTTGTATTTTTATTATATCTATGTTTTATATTGTATGTGTATATTCGAATGCATGTTTTTTATAATTACTTCCCCCTTTACTCTAATTATTAGAAAGTCTTGGTGTTTTTTATGGATTGTTGCTAGCATCACGATTATTGTTCCATAATTTATCAATTGATCGTACATATATGTTATTTCAAGTTTTTTTTAATGAAAATAAGTTTTTTGGGGAGTTATGACATGTCATGGTCGAATAAATTGATGGAATGTAACAATAACGGAGCATAGAAGAAAGCAAAATGGATAGGGGGTATAAGAATTCCCCATTACTTTTTACAGTAGGTCGAGGAGATTTATCTACTAAGTGCAAATGACCTTTCGATTATTCATACAATCTGATGAACATAATCTAATCGGACACAAATCGAGATTGCATCCAATCTGATGCAAATCGAGATTCACCCTTATAATTTATATTTCGTTTTCCACCTAACTATAAATTATCAGATTTTTCATCCAATTTTATACCATAAAGTCGATTTGCATCGTCTGATTTTCCTCAGTGATTTCGCCACAAACAATGCAAGGAGATTTTTCTACGAGCAGTGCGAGGAGATTTAGCTACCAGTAGTGCGAGGTTCGTCATGATTTTATATTGTTTTAGATAGGTGCTTCTTGTTTTAGATAGGGGTGTTTCTTGTTGGCGGTTTTGATTCATTTTTTGAGTATTGGAAGTAGATTCTTTATAAATTGTAATTATGTTAATCCATTCCATGCTTGTTATGTGTCATAGAAGAACACACATGATACGATCTGTGACAGAGACTAATTAAGCTCTTTTTCAATCTAATCATCCTTTGGTAGGCAACTCTCTCGACACTGTTTCATCAGGTGTTAACATTGGCGAAGGATGAAGCAATTATTTTATAACTTTACTTGAACACTTATTTACACGAAATAGTTATGTTTGATCTGATTGTGCTGTTTCATGCGTCAAAGAAACACACAGGAACCCGTGCGTCCTTTCCTATCAACTGTTTCAAATGTCTCCAACATGCCTAACACAATTATATTTGGTTTTAACACATAAGGTATTGTATTTATAATGCTTTCCATTGTTGCATATGTCATTGTCTAATTTTTTCATAAAATTGAATCATCAGTTGCAGTTGCATATTGACTTGTCAAACTTCGTAAGATTGAATCATCAGTTGTATATTGACTTGTCAAACTTTTAAAATTGAATCATCAGTTGATTTCCATTGTTGCATATGTCTTAGTTTTGTTACTTGCCAACTTAACCACATTCTAGTATTGAGTTGCCAAAGTTTTTTTTTTATTTCTTTCTTTCAAGTTACTACTCTGTAGGGTGCCCCTGTCACTGTAATTTCTGGCTTTATAATTTTTTCATTGGGACCTGCCTCCGTACTGAATAGTGCCCTATTTATCTACTTTAGGTTCTAAAATAGTAATTATTGAAATCTTTTACTGAAAAAACATCCACATATGAAGATTAGAACAATGAGAAACAGAGCATGTCTTACAGCGTGGCCAAGTATGTGTTTTACATCTCTCTTAATGCTGAAACTCTTCCAAAAATTCGGATAGTCATGGATCTGGAAGATGCTTTTCGTGGATTGGATTTCCGTCAATCTAAAAGTCTGCATGTGTTTTACACCCGAATCTTTTCCTTGGTCAGGGTAACCAATCTTTATATAGTTGCATGTGAACTATATTTGTATGACCATCTATATAAAAGGCTGCATGTGAACTATATCAGCATAACCAATCTTTATATAGGTGCATGTAAACTCTTTCGCTACAGTCTAAAGAGTTTTTATACGACGTCCTCTTTGAAACATTCAATTTAAAAGGCTTCCATTCGATCTATTATCATGTTTAAGTTGGCTCTCATATTACAATATGCTTCTATTTATCTTTATTAAGTTTGAAGTTTTACTTATCCAATTAGTAGATTGAGAAATGAAATCAAAATAACCCTAAGGTGGGAAGTGGGAAGGAGAGGCGTGCGTGGAATTTTGAAGCCATGGCAGAACAAGATCTTGACTTCCTTGATACCGCGCGCCTCCACTTGGGGTCTGCATTCTTGGCCATGGAATCTCACGATTCCTTAATCTCGTTGGCCAGGCATTGTGGTGGAGTTTGTATAACGAAAAGTGTACAAGTTTCATTTGGGACCACTATTTAAGTAAACTCGATGGAAAAAGGCCACTCACCTTATTTGAGACGATTTTTAAAGAAGTATGTTGTTGAAGTTGAATCAACTTTAGATGAATTGTATGAACAATATACATCTTACGTGACTTTGTTAGAGGGTGACAATTCAGTAAAAAGCTCTTGGGGGAATTTACAGCGTGCTGAATTAGAAACGTGGGCATGTGTTTGAGGAAATGCAGAGGCCTGGTACCCCTCTGTACAACATTAAGACGTACCTTCCTGTTGTAGAATCATTTGGTTTCTCAAGAACTTTGAGAGCTGCTACTTTAGGACAGGCATTCCCCAGTGAGTGTCTGATCACTGGGACATGATGTCGTCTGACCCACACGAGGCTAATTCGCAGGCCGCACTGCTTATGGCAGATATCCGCAAGAGGAAGGGTTTGAAGGAGAAGATGACTCCTCTCTCTGAATACGAGGACAAGCTGTAAGTCATCAACAAATGTTTTCTCTACTTGAAGGTCCCTGGGCGGTATAATTTTTTTCTTCTTGTGAATTTTGTTTTTTTAGTTTTTTTCTGTTGTGTCAGTGTTAGTAATTCAGAGTACTCATGTGAGATGTTGCCCAGGTGTATTTGTTGTGTTTTTATATTTTAGATGTTGTGGGCTACTACAAAAAAATATATATATAAAAAAGATCCACATTTGCTTATTTTAAGAAATTACCTGAAGGATCCATACTATACATATCGGTGATGGATGTAAATTGGTTAATAAATGTGTTTGCTCTAATTGGTGAGTTCATAACCAACTTATATTCAATATTAGATAAACCAAAATTTTCTATAAAAAAATACTTATCCAATTAGTAATGTTAGAACCGAATAGCCGCTTCGAACTCATGTTTTGTTTGGAAAGTCAATCCAGTGTATAACTCTCCACTATCAGGATAGGATTATATAATATACTGTCATAAAAAAATTCAGAGAATTCTTTGGCGTCAATATCTGAACTAAGTGCAAAGCGCGGTGATAGATGTAGACGTTGACCTCTCGAGCTAAGGCTAGTTTGGTATGAAGTATATTGTGGTCCACGAGATGATACGATCATTCCACGAGGCGAGGATTCACTTACAGCTACTGCACTAGTGTCAGGTATATTGTCCAGAGGTGAACATCCAACCTTCTCAGTCTGAATGAATTCCATAACTCGAGATAGAGCATTTATGGTTTGTGTAGTTGCCAAACGTGTCCTCGTCGAATTCTTTATGCAGAGGTTATTATTTTCACTCAAGTTTTTTCTAACACTATCCATACTTTGCGCTTCAGCGAGCATCGCTTTTAGATTAAGTAGCAGATTACCACAGGAATTCTAGGAGTAATTATTACGATTAGAGGACATTTTCAACCTGCTATTATAGTTGTGTATACAACTATTCAAATATGCTTCGACCGAAGGTTTTATCGGTTATGAATCCAGGATATCAACTATGATGTCAAGACATTGGCAGATGTGTGGTGGGGATACAGTTGTTCAAAGATGTCAAGACATTGGCAGCAATAAGGAACATAGTACTCTCATTAATTGATGAACTAACAAGTTGTTATTTACTACAGCTAGAGGAAGCCAATCGCCTTGTCAAAATGCACGATGTTGTATGAAATGTTGCCATATCAATTGCATCCAAAGGTGACAATGTATATGTAATAAGACGCGATACTGAAATCTCTCTTATGTCCTAAGAAGCTCTTGACCTTCTCACTGGCCGAGATTTTTCAAATTTTAAGCTGTTACAGCTGGAGTGCACAGATGCAATTTTTGGATATAAGCGAACAGCAAGATTAGGAGATTTCTCTAGAGAAATGAAACAATTAAGAGTTATTGGTTTAGAAGGAATGACCCTTCAATCTTAAGCCAGAAGGGTTCTTTAAATTCACGAAACTTTGTGCATTGAGTCAAGATTCTTGTGAGCTGTCAACTGAAATATCGTTCTCTGAAAGCCTAGCAAATTTGGAAATTCTCATCTTTTTTAACTCCATCGTTTATGTGTGGCCTAGTGGAATAGGGCAACTAAGTAATCTAAAATTGTTAGATTTGAGGTGTGCCCGCGGCATTCCCAGAATAGTTTATGGTGTCTTGTCGAGCTTGAAGAAACTAGAAAAATCGTACATGGGATCTTATCAATGAGTGAAAGTACCTGGGCTCCTTTTCAACTTCAATTGTCAAACAGTGTGTCGTTGCTGAAGTAAAAAGCCCGCTTTTAACCGAACATATTTTTTTTGTTTACTGAAGCCGATTATCAATGGAAACAAATTGTAATTGGAAGGTTGCTCAGGATTGTACAAGCATAGCGGTATGAGATTTCGTGATTTAATGTTTGACAGGAGATCGAGCCAAAGTAAGACTGGAGAACGTTTTAATTAATTGACAAATATTGTCTTTTGAGTTCTGAAACTGGATTCATTCCATATACTTAACTCTACAGGTACAACTTCAAGGTTATTAATTAGTGCTATTGGACTTTTCTCATGCCACGGTCCATGAATACATTTATTGTGTGCTGAGTTATTTTTATAAAATTACAATATGTTTTTATTTGAACCAATTGAGTTTAATATTACAATACAATTTTATTTGAACAATTGAGTTTAATATTACAATACAATTTTAGAGAGTATGGGAATCTCGTTGATGTTTGAGAAATTGGAGATTTTTGCTATGAAGATGATGAACTTTTTATGAATTCCATTGCTCAATGTTCCGCAAATCACGTTGAGAATGGTCTGCATCAAAATAATCTTATTCCAAACAATTGTTTCTTGAGTGGAATAAAGCAACGGTTGTTTTCATTTATATAGTTTTTAGGAAACATTTCAATTGAAATGTAGCAACAGGTCGTGATAGGTTATCTTCAAATACTAGTACTCATATTTTTTGTGAAGATTGTAATAAACCAGTTATTAGTGTACATGAGCAACTATCTAATTAACTATATTATTGAGTTTTTATGTTATCTTTTATCATATGTTTTCTTATTCAGGTGCAAATTCATTACCAATGATGCTCGAAGAATATGGTTCAACTGAACAATGGGTGCACCTTCAAAGTATCAGCTCTAATCTTGGTGAAAACCAATCATGCATGCATTTTTGTCCTCAACTACATCAATGATAAAGAGTCGATGCCAAATTCAACACTTGTGATATATAGTTCATTATTCAGACCATATATTCTTTATTATGTTAGTATTATGTGTCCTTTAATCTAGGGATTTTCATTGTATGAAAAATGTGTAAACATTAAAACTAACTTTTCATTGTATGTACGTTTTACTAGGTTCATCTTCTAAGAAACGAGTCAGAGGACCAACATGAGGAATTGGGTTTCAAAAGAAACTTGAAAGGGGGGAGAATATCGAAATCATCATCTCGGAGGGCCGTATAATGGGTCATTTTGCATCTAATTTCAAATCTGAAATCGGCATTGTTATTCGCGATCATGCTCCATTTAAATTTTGATTATGGGGTGACATCTCGGAAGAGAACAAAGAACACATGTGGACACTTATGTGGGTAAGCTTTTACTTATTCTCATATATAGAATGCATCCCTATGTAAAGTTAGTTTTAATGTTTTTTCTTTTCTTTTAAATAGGATAAGTTTAAATTTCCAAATGAAGATAAAGCTATGCAAAGGGAGAGAGATATTGAGAGGGATAGACAAGTTGCTGAGGCCATGAGAGAAGTTGATGAGGTGAGAAGGGAAGCTGACGAGATGAGGAGAGAAGGAAATGAAGCTCAAAGAGAGAACGCTGCAATGAAAGAATGAATGGACGACTGGAAGATTTGAGGAGTTATCAAATCGCATAGCTCATAATAGTACATTGCATAAATGATCAATAGTCTCATATTTATTTCTTTTGTACTTGTTTTTTTTAACGATGAAACGATTTATGTAATTGATGTATTTGACTTGATTTTAATGTGGAATATTATAAATACATTTAGAATATTACAAATATATTTTGTGAAGCAATGAAGCATACATGTTCTTGATAAATTGTCTTAATTATCTCAAATATTAAATAAGAAAATTGAATGCATTTAGTATCATTGGTTAATTATTTTATGCATAAAATATGAATATTAAATGCAATAACTATAAGTGGAGGCAATAATTTGCTACAAAAAAATATTTTTAGTGGCAAAATTGAATTGCCACGTAATTATCTTGACCTTAAGCAAAAACTTAGTCTTGGTAGCAAATCTTATATTTGCTATGAAAAGAACCTTTTAGTAGCAAATCTGAATCACCATAGAACTATCTCGATCTTAAGCAAAATTTAGTTTTGGTAGCAAATCATAAATTTGCTACAAAAAGAACCTTTTAGTGGCAAATAATATGTTTTTAGTGACAATTTTGATTGTTTTTTGTGGCAAATAATTTGCCACTAAAAGTACATCATTTAGTAGCGAAATTTGTTTGCCACTAAATTTGTAACATTTAGTAGAAAACGCTAAAAAATTGCCACTAAAGGTATTAGTCTTTAGTAGCAAAGCTATGACAAAAAAAAAATTCCACTAAATGATTTAGTGGCAAATTTTTAATGATTAGTCACAATTTTATTTTGCAACTAAAAGTATTTTTTCTTGTGGTGAGTGTTGCGTAATAATGGACACCTCAATGGACATGAGGTGTGGTCTTTGATAACAATGATGTACTGCTATAACATAAAAACCACTCTATGCATTTGTGGAATTGTCATCTTTATTAGAGCTTCTAATTCAGATATACATATTGATAATTCTTTGTGTTTTGTTGCTTATTTGAGTATGATACATATTGATAATTCTTTGTGTTTTGTTGCTTATTTGAGTATGAAACATCGTGTGATCACTCTGAAACTTGTATTTACTATTTTCATTGATGTTATTTTCTCTTTAAAATTCAAAAACTACATATGGAGTTGTAGTGCCCCGACTGACGAAATTATCAAAACCCTTTTTGAAAACGTAGGACCATCATTTCTTGAAATTTGATCCCCCACCACCCTTGTACAAATCAATAATTTTTAACAACTGATATAGAATATAGGGAACTTGTTTATTTGCTTGCTACTATTCATATTATTTTCGTGTCTCTTAATGTCGTTCCATTATGTTCTATTGCAAATGTTTCTTTCAATTATTGAGTGATTCTTCCTTTTTACATTTATTTTGAATCTTATAAGAGGATTTTTTTTTTGATAATCCTGAACCTCCACACGAACGAGCCCTTTGGACTCCCCCATGCGAGCTAAACAGGGGGACGTTGTGCTAGAACCAACCTAACACAAACCCCGCTTAAAGTCTGGTATCCTTTGAGGGATTTCGAACTCGAGGCCTTTTTCTGTTTGTCCCTTACTGCTGTACTAGCCAGGGTGAATTATATAAGAGGATTTTGAAAGTGAGCGTTCTTCTTAAAGATCAAATCTTTACATGGTAGCTTGCTAAGAGGAATGCCAATTGTCAAACACTAATAACTTTGAACAAAAGAAGAATTTGCACTCATGCTTATCCTAATCTTGGTTCTTATTATGTCAAGTGTGGAGCATTGAGGCTTTATTTTAGAGTTTTTCCAGATTCGGTAATGAGAAGTGACTTGCTTTTGGAAATGCATGAGCATGGATATGGCTTGGGACTTGGGAGGTTTGATTGAACAATTATAGGACATTATAGGCTATGAAGCACGGACACAGGTGTCATGTCCGACACGACACGGACATGCCGACACGGTAAATTTTAAAAAAATTGGACACGACACGTCGGGGACACGAATACACAGATATTTTTAAAATAATATTCCATGTACACTTCGATCTATTTGCACTACAAAAAAGTAGTCAAACTAATTATCTAAAATTACATAGTCAAATATGTTATAAAAACATTTAAATGATAACTCAATAGTTATATATCCACACAAAGTCTTGTATTACAACTAACTTCATTGTTAGCAAAGTAACAGGTAACAATCAATATACAAAAAGAACCCATTCTAAATAAAAAAAATATTAAAAATTTAATAGGCTAAGTAAGTGCTTTAATGCTCCTAATTTATCACCATCTCTGCTAGACCAAAAACTTCATCATCACTCCCATAACTATCCTAGAAGTGTCTGCTGAGTGTCACAAAAGTGTCTGACTTCTTTAAATGTCAAATCAGTTCGACAAGCCACGTGGCGTGTCGGAGGAGTGTTGTATGGGTGTCATGTCAGTGACCGACACGGGTACATCACCTCCGACGAAGTGTCCATGCTTCATAGATTATAGGATAAGAATTAAGCTGATAGTGTAATAGCTTCACCTATCTCATGAGCATTTTGCGGATTTCAAATTCATTCTATGTTGCGCACCATTGGGGGAAATTGTCATTTGATAGGGTTTTAAGCCTTTTGTCCTACATTGTAATTATTCTAATGTATTTAGTTGCGTTTCTTCTAGTTTTACGTATTATTGATGGACTCCTCGATCCCGAATCATATGTACCTTTTTTAAGAGTAAAGCGAGGCACATCATTATGTTCAAAAAGCTACACAAAGAATGATGTGATGACAATATGATTGGTTAGAGAGTTGACGGGCTTCTCTTTTTATCCAAAGCGAACAAATCACAATCATTGCAATTTGTTGTGCATGATTTGTGTGCCTAGCATTATTGTGTTTTCTAATTATATAATACTAAATTTTTTATTTCTCATCAAATTTATACGTGTGTGTTTGTGTAAGCTGAAAGTGCAAAATATGTCCAAGGAGGGTTGTAGCTATCTGAAATACTAGAAATTAGGGCATTAGTGTATAGATAGTTATATAATTTGCCCCTTTTTAGTGTTGTACAAACATAATTCTTCGATCATACAGTTCCTATATATTCCTTGTTCATTTTCTCGAAAAATTGAGATCGTTTATGTAACTTAGATTCAATACGTTGGTCATATGAATGGCGATTGTATTTTTGTACCTGCAATGCCTATAGTTTCATGGGTCATGTTAGATATTATCATGGGTGAGGGTGTTACAGGCTTGCCTTTCAAAAATCTCCCAATCAAGTACCTAGGATTCCCCCTTTCCAAATGAAGAAGTAAGATTTCCTATTGTACAGAGCTCTTGGATAGAATCAGAGATAAGTTCAAGGGTCGAAAAACTAGATGTCTTTTAGCTGCTGGTAGGATTATTCTTATTAAACATGTCTTAGCTTCAATTCCTATACCAAAGCCATCATTGAGAGAATTTAAAACATTTTTAGCAAATTTTTTTGGTCGTCTGATTTGTGTAAATGTGATGGATATGCTTGGGTCAAATGGAAGAAGCTTTGCTTTCCCACTGATGAAGGTGGATTAGGCCTTAGGGATTTAAATGATGTCATTTTAACTTTTAATTTGAAGTTGGCTTGGGCAGTTAGAGTTAATACTTCAAAAGACATTTGGGTTAGCTTTATGAAAAACAAGTACAAAAATTCTATGATTTCTGGTTTGACATGATCTAATACTATCAAAAGAATCACAGATGCTCAGAGTGAGGTTCAAAATAATTATGATTGCATTGGTCAAGATTTAGTCTGGACTCCCTTTTCCACTGGAGATTTCACTTACAATTCTGCTTATCACTTGTGCTGGTCCTCTAGTTATGTTAGTTCTTGCTGGAAATTCATTTAGTTTCCTCATCTACCTCTTTAGATTTCAGTTTTTATTTGGAAGCTTTTACACGGTGCTATCCCTATTGATGATTAAATCCAAAGAATAAGAATCAAATATGTCCCCAAGTGCCAATGCTGTCATAATCAGGTTGAAACTATTCAACATATATTTTTAGACAGTGAAATTGCTCAATCATTTAGGATCATTTTTCTTCTTTGGTTAAGATATCTACTTGTTTTGATTCTATTTTGTCTATGCTCATTTCATGGTGTCTTTTTAAGTCTAGCAAGTATTATACAAAGTTTCTCTACCAAGCTATTCCTATGGTGATATTGTGGGAGATTTGGAAGGCTATATGCTATAGTTTTTTTTATGGAACTCAAATGTGTGTTGCTCAGATTATACAAAATGTGAAAGAGATGATTTCTGCTAAAGCTTAATCTATTTCTTTTGTGCATCCAGTTGCTCATAGTCATGTTTCTTTATCCTACCAATTTCAGATTAGAGTGAAAGCGAAAGTGCCAAAAATTATCATCACTCGATGGTCCTGTCCAGCTCTTGTATCATTGAAGCTCAATGTTGATGGCTCTAGTAAAGGTAATCCCGGAGAAAGTGGGATAGGGGATATTATTAGAGGAGATAATGGTTTCTTTATATCAGCCTTTTATGAGTACATAGGTCATAATGTCAGTTTTATGGTAGATGTTATGGCGCTCAAGAGAAGTCTTGAATTTTGCAAGAATCTCGGTATTGTCAATCTGAATGTTTAATCGGAATATTTGTCTTTAGTCAACATGGTTTAAGATATTTGGAAACCTCCTTGGCTAGCTAGAAAATGCATTCAGGATATTAGATCTTTGTATGCTAAAATCAAGCTTCCATTATTCGTATCTGGCGCGAGAATAACTCAATGGCTAATGGTCTAGCCAACATTGCTTCCTCAAGTGGATTGTCCAAGATTTTTCAGTCTTGTACTGATCCCTATTCTTCCTCAACTGTTAGACTAGCTTAATTTTCTTATTTTTTAATCTTTGATGTAATGGGTATAATATAAATTCCCAAGTTTCATTTGCATTAAGTTCTCTATAGTTTTTGTAAGCACCTCTTAGGAGAGTCTATTTCTCCTATTATTAATAAAACTTGTGGGGGTTTGGTCCCTCTTCCTAAAACATATAAAAATAAGTAGACCACAAAGACTATCAGGTTGAGATACAAAACCTGACCAAAACACCACAACTACTGGTTATTGAACGTTGGGTATAATACAAAACCTGCTTGGGTATTCTGGAATTTTGGCACTTATAAGGAGGCGCAATCGGCATACTTGTTGGCTATTGATCGTTGAAGGTGTTTAAGGACTAAATTGAAGTTTTCGGATACGGTCCCATTGATTAAAAAATTAAGGGTTTATAGAATGAAATGTTCATAAAGCTTGGGTGAGAAATGCATACGTCTTATGACGCGTAAGCTTTATGCGTGTGCGTATCCCACTTTGAGATTTTTCAAAACAAAATAGCTTAAATTCCAGTTTAAGCTATTCTTTGAGCCAAACCATTGTGGATAGCCCTGTGTGTGATACTTGCATTATATCTTTTATTGTTTTAAGCTATTTTAGAATGAAGCTTGTCAATGTTGGTTATACCCATCTCATTGCAACACACCATGTATAGACTAAAGTTATCATCTAAGCCAACTGTTGTGGCTGTTCTTCAAAATGAATATTGCATAATGAATGACATCTTAAATTGTAGTTACTAGTTATGACAGTAGAGAATTAGTTGGATTACCTCTAGTGGTCTGGTTCAGTGGGTAGCCTAAGTCTTTTTGTTTTTCAGTTTACTCATCTTGTTATATAAACTATAAATGTATGATAATATAATTCTATTTAACAGTTAGCTATGAAGCATAGACACTCTCCCGGAAGCCACGAATCATCTTTGACTCGAGTCGGATGCGCGACATGCTCCGACACTTTGCCGATAAACGAGTTCCTTTTTTTTTTAGATTAGACGCGCCGGGACACGTTCAGGACACGCTTTGGACACGTAAAATCATTATTTTTTTCTTTTGTCTTTCTATTGTGATGGCGATTCTGCTTTATTTATGATTTTTTATGTTTAAATGTGTTTGAATTTTGTTTTCTATGGTCCATTTTCTTAATTTCATGTTAAGAATACTCTAATAATGTATTTTACGAAAAAAATCTGTTTTATTTCATTCATATATATATATATATATATATATATATATATATATATATATATATATATATATATATATATATATATATATCCATATAAAATTCCACCATGGTTTTATCAAAAATATCTTCATTTTGGCATGCATGACATTTTTCTCTTTCATGCCCATACATGAATGTCATGCTAAAAGTTATTTTGTTTTCTTTTTTTTTTTTTTTGTTATATATATACTATTATAAATACATGTATTTTTTTAAATACATGTAAATTTATTTTTTTTATTAAATATTTTTTTCCATTTTTTTAAACTATTTTTTAGTAATTTTTAAAATATTTTTTTCTTTTTTTAATTTATATTTTTTCTGAAATTTTTTTTTTCTCAAATTTTTTTTATCACGGGGGCAAATTTATCGCCGTGCCCTCGGGCACGGGCATCCACTAGTATATATATACTATACATATCCTAGCGTGTCATATCCTAGTTTTTGGAAAAATCACGTGTTGAAACACATATTACGTGTTGAGTCTGTGCTTCATAGATAGTTAGTAGCTATATATTTGTAATATAACATTATTGCATTATTATACTTGGCAAGTGAGGGACTGCATAGTAGGAACAAAATCTCGGACTGCACACTAGCTTTTTAAGTTATGGGGACTAAGTGCTAAAGAACCCTTTTCCTTTTCCTACTTCAAACCTATCGCAATTTAATTTGAGTATATTTTGTACCGAAACCTCTTATGCGTTCTTTTGTGGAATGAAGTGAAAAATACATATATATTAGGCACGAGTGCTTATATATGCACACGCATGAATTAGGCAATATATATGACAGTTTTTGAGTCTGCAGTTTATATGCCTAAATAGGTTTCTTATATGTTAGGTTCACAAATAATGTGTACTGTCTGTTTACTTATTTACATAAGGCATAAATGTTTTGCAACAATACATTATGAGAATTGTATGAATAAAACTAAAAGTATCAATTGCCATGTGATAAAACCAAACTTGGCCATTCATCCTTATTCAACACACCCATATTGATGGAACTGTTTTAGTAGAAAAGTGGTAGCTGCATAACCATAGGATATGAATTAGTGAAGAAATGCATCACGTTGGTTTTGCACAAGAAAATGAGAAACTAACATGATGCCAATGCATTTTATTCCAATTTCAATAGGCTGGTTTATGAGACTTGACCGTTCTTTGCAGAATATGATATTGTAAAAAATAGAATTGTTATATGTAACCTCGTGGAATTTGATCTTTCATAGTGAATTTTTTTTTTTTTGGTAACGAAGGGTAATCCCCAGGCCAGCTCGTGCATGCCACGAAACTAATCCATTTGGTCTAGAGCAGCCTTTAACAGAAAATTTGTCTCTGACTCCTGGCCATGAGCTTTCATAGTGAAATGTTAGTTGATGTAATGATATTTCAATAGTACAAGTTTCCTATTACTATATTTCCATGGTATTTGTGGGTGCAAAATTGTGTGATGATTGTGAAACTTGTATTTGCTATTCGGTCATCTCCTTTTCTTTCTATAATTTGTAAACTACAACTTATGCCACATTATATTATATTTGGTTTTTTTCTAATATATTCTATTGTAAGTGTTTCTTTAAGCTATTGTATGATTCTTTTATCTTAAATCTTATAAGAAGATTTTGGGGTAAGACTAGTTGACATTCGTTTCTTCCAGACCTGCAGTTGAGCGGGAGCCTTGTGTACTGGATACGATTTTATAAGAAAATTTTGGAATTGATGAGAAAGGGAGGGTTGAGCGTGTAGACCAAGTTGTTCAAATTGTGGAATATCGTGAAAGTAACTTTCCGTTCTAAAAAATTCAATCCCAATATATTTCTTAAAAGTGAGCTCTTTTTTGTTACTCTTGTTTTTTTGGACCAAATAGAAATTGTGTTAAAATTGAAATTGACTATTTTACATATTCTTGAGGATACACTCAAGGAATGCAATTTATTTGCGTACCCTAAAAACCCATGTAATAAACAAATATTGCAAATTATCAATCGTACGAGTATGTCCCACTCGTTCTTTAATAAAACCCGTCATTTGTAGGTGTCACTATCCGGCTTACGGAAGAATAAACATTTACATTGCCTTCCTTCAAATTATCCTTGTGCCTTGGAACTGAGAGAAGAGAGCAAATTATCCTTCAAGCCAATACCACTCGGCCTTCTATTTGTGCAAGGGCAGCATGAAACTCTTTTTTGTAACTCAAATTAAAAAATATTGGTCATATTGACGTTTGTATTTATGTACCTTTGTAGATTAGGGTTGACAACTCGTTTCGGGCCGCCGATATGATAAGGGTTTTTGGACACAACACGACAAGACATGACTCGACATTATGCTTTTTTACATGACACGAATATGACCCGTATAGAATGTGACACGACACGACCCCAAAGTTCTGTTTCAGATTGGTAGAGGCATGTAGTTGCCTCTATGCATTGATGAAGGCACGCTAAATCGAGATTTTGGCAACTTTACTAGTGTTCTCATCAAAACAAAGCTCTCTTCTTGAACCCCTGATCGTCAGTTCTTTGTGCAACACTCATATGAAAAAACTACAGCTATTGCTTCATTGGATTCATTGAGGTCACTCACCAAACCAACCACCCTTGGAAACAGATCCCAATTTGCATAAAGAACTGATCAGGAAAACTGTTTCCTGGTTGAGCTACCCTAACTGTCTAGGGGTTGCAAAACTCTTCAAAATTATACTCAGGCGTAAAATATAGTGTCTAAACAAGTCGTTAAGCATGATGAGTTGGGTCGGCGTCCATGTTAAGGCAGAACTCATCATGACCAGGTGGGTTATACGTGTGTTTCAAAAAATGCGAGAATTATGGTTCAATCTTCTTCGCAGACCAAAGCATTGTTACTAATGCGATTAACATTGTTGGCATTGGGAAAAACATTCTTGGTTTGCTGGAGTTTGTGGCACTTTTAGAATGTAATGCACAACATAATCCCAACTTTTCCGGCTCTATGCAACGCTAAGTCTGCACTGCCCTTAGCTTACAGACAATTGGTCATACCTTATTCGTTTCGGGCTGCACATGAGGGTGACTGGCTTTTCTGTTCAGGGAATGGCTTACAGGTTGCGTTAGTGGACTTGACTGCCAAACAGACCACCTATGAAAATCTAGTCATGCCTCTTCGTTTTCTCTCTCGACGTCTAACACTGCTACCATACACAGCAGGGGAGTTGGCCATGTGAGTTATGTCCCTTTCACACGAGTATTATCTAATCACTTTAATTTGATCTTTATGTCTCTTGTTGAGATGGTATGCTCAAACGCATTAAATTGAGGAAAAAAATTAACTTAGGCAAACCTAGATAGTTGGCATGAGATTTTGTTGAGTTGTCCTATTTAGAGCATCCAGAACGGTGGATGCTCTAGAAAGGTAACTATACAAAATGTAAAGGTGAACTTAGCTTTCGTTAGAGACAAACTTCACAATGGTGGAGGGGATGGAATTTGTAAGTCAGATTCCTACGAACTAATGCTGTTCATAGGAAATAAAAAAATATTTCTTACGAACAACATTAGTTCTTAGGAATCTGTAGAACTCAAATATCTAATAAAAATTGAGTATTTATATTTTATACGAACTTCATTTGTTCGTAGGAAGCTTTAGAAATTCAGTAGCCGTTTAGTAAAACTAGCAAACCTCTACCTTTTTACCTACGGAATTTGTTCCCTTTCGTCCACCACTGCAGACCTCTCAGTTTGCAACTTTAACAATTCGTGCGTTTTTTAGCTCCATCATTGTAGATGCTCTTAGGAAGCTGTACAAAGTAAGATTCTTATGGTTCTGACATTCATAGAAACTATTCTGAGTTTATGCCTGAAAGAAATAATGGACTCCTTACTTTCTTTTTGGACATTTGAATTAAGTATAGGAAATTTAATTGTTAAAGAAATAGTTATCCACTCTCAGATCCCATTGCAATTACTGGATTTTTTATTGTCAAGAATTCAATAAATTGTCCTTCCACACCTAAAACATGTGGTATAGCTAGAACTTCTTTTCTTCTCCAGCTTAAGTAATAGTGATCATAACTAGGCCATCAATTTTAATCACCAAAGTGCTAAAGAGACAACTTTTTATTTGCATATTTCAGCGCACAACCAACCTACGTGCAACGCAATTAAATTGGCACAACACTTGTTACATTCCCTCCACAATTCCTGAATGGTTTGTTACCCTAGCATGCAACTCGCACGGTGCGCGTGCATATTACAAAATTGATAAGAAAATACAGCTAAAAAATTAAAAATAAATTAGATAAAGAACCGACTATGTGTACATATATAAAGAGACCATGCGAATCCCAAGGTTGACAAAATATTGATTTAAAAAAAAATTAAATGGGTCTTATAATAAAAAAGAAACAACCCATAATATACGGTATACCTACTTAAAATCAATCTCACCACAAAGTGAAAAAAACCTTACCATTGGAATCAACTTTCAGTTGCGTTGAATCTTCCCCATCATATTTCTCTCCTTGAAAGCCTTCGCAATTTATTTCGGTATATTACATAGTTTTTACTCAAAAGGCATTAGTTTTATAGCTTCTACAAAAAAATAAATTGCCTCGTTATGTATGTGATAGTTAGCAAGTGGTGCGTAGTGAGACGAATGGATTAGGCTGAATCAATTAGGTAGTTTGGGGGATTATAGAGGAAACCAAAAGACGAGGTAAATAAGGTAATCCAAATGGTAATTAGATAAAGAGTCATGTAGTCAAATAAATAGAGCCTCTTCAAATTCAGGGACAGAGTGAATTTATTAAAATATTTATGAAGTGTACACGTGTCATCGTGTGGGTGCGATAAATGTTGATACTGGCTCCTGCTGTCAATTTTAGTTATATAATATAATTACGCAAAAATAGGCACGGTAATCCGGATAAAAACACAATTGACACGACAAGACATGATAACACGATTGACATGACTTATAATTTTGACATGATACGACACGGTTTCTTATAAAATAAACCCGACATGAACACAATATGTCATGTCAATTTCGTTTCGTTTCTAAAATTGTCACCTCACCCCTATGGGTGGATGGAACTTTGGATTAACTTTGATTACCATACTAAAGAAGTATTTGAGGCATTAGTTTAAGCCCTGGTTTTCTGTCTTCATTTTTTATTGTGCAATCTGTCTAAAAACAGAGTGTGATTTGCATATCATAATGACTATTCTTGTATGGAAAAAAAATAAAAAAATACAAAAAACAATGAGCTCTAGGTAAATGACATTCATGTATGAATAGGGATGGCAACGGGTCGGGTACGGGGCGGGTTTGTCAAAACTCAAACCCGCCCCGTGATTTTTTACCTTCAAACAGTATGAAGGTAATATGTTTTGCATGGGTGGTGGGTCCGCCACACGGATAGTTGAAATCACGAAGGGATGTTATCTAGTTACTTAAGTTTTGAATTATTATTAGGATATATTTTACGTAGTAGAATATAATTAGGATCTCTTGGAGTATTTGTTTCTCTATAACCAAGTTGTTTGGGCCTAATAATACTAAGGGGGCGGCTCTTAAAAGAGATATGGGCCCTAAAAATTATAATACAGCCCATTAAATAATAGAATGTGTCTTAATCATGGTTCAAAGGAGGATTTGACCCGTTCTTTGCCCATTTTATTTTGAGGATTTTCTTGGGATAGAAAACTATGAGCTCACCCAAATTTTAAAATTGATGTAAAATATTTTATTTAGGACCAAAAATTGAAAGAGAATTGTTTTGTCTCAATAAATAAAAATATTTTTTTAGGGTAGAGGGGGTTCTATAGTTCCCTCAAACGATCGTTGTCGAGTTTTTTCTAACTTGTGAATAATCATGTAAATGCGAGAGGAATGGCGGGTGGAGTGGGTTCAAGTTGAAGACCAATTTTTATTTTTAATTTCTACTGAATTTTAGAGTTTTAAATATTGTAGAGTAATGTATATTCCCTTGGAACATTTTAGGAATAGCTTAGGGATTCTTTAATATTTATCCAATAAGGTATTTTGAGCAACTCAACTTCATTGGGCCTATATATATATATATATATATATATATATATATCTTATTGAGATCTCTTTAATGATTAGTCGGTCAATATTGACAAGTCTGTGCAATTTTATTGCTTCTGCAAGTTTACATCAAATTGGTATTAGAGTCAGGACAAAACGAGTTGTTTTTTGTTCATGAGTTATTCGTTCTTATGCTCTAGATTGGTTTGTTGGTAGCCCGTATCATTGCTTTTACTAGTGAGCATTGTGAGAAGTTTTGTGGACGGCTTCCTTTTCAAGTGGGACAAGGTGTTATCGTTCATATTGCTACATGGTTGAAGATTCGTGATCCTATAGTAAAGGTGGGCTTTCCTTAAGTGGTGAAAGTGATGTATGTGTGCGTGTGGGTGGGGGGTGGGGGTGGGGGGGAGATGTGATATAGTTGCTTAGTTTTATAATTATTATTATGAGGTATTTCTAGTACCCCGTATTTTTTGTATTATTTAAATGATTGTTAATTGTGAGAATAAATTAATAATACGGAATTATTTATTACTAGAGGAAATTGGTAATAAGTTAATACATATTTAGATGATGATTAAATTTGCATGTGAGTAGAATTAATTATATGAAATTATTAAATTTGCATGTGATTTGTTTGTGTCGCATGTGATATATAATTAATCGGTGTAATTAATTAACTTGGAATATATGCGAATACGCATAAAATAATAGTTGGATGCTTTATTTTACGTTGTGAGGTATTAAAATGAGTTATGAGGTTTTACTAGGGGTGTAAAACGGACATATAAGATGCGGCTACTATAATATCCATTATTCGTATCTATTTATAAGTGCACTATCTATTCGGATAGTATACACAACTATCATCATCTATATCCTTTCATAATTCTCGGATTCAGATAATATTTGTATCCGCGTGTATTATATATATATATGGGTGGGTGGGTGTACACTTATCAAGCATTGAATTGAAAATTTGTTAAATCTTAATAAAAATATTTTTTAAAAGCATTCTAAATAATGTATCCATATTTAGATTTAGTTTTGACATTATTTGGGTTACTGGTTTGTAACTTTGAAACTCGTTCATGGATGTTTGATGAAAATACATTTTTGTGGGAAAAGTGTGATCAGCGCCATTCTCGTTCGAACGAGATTGTTGTCTCATTTGAACGACATTTGGAAGTCGTTCGAACGACTTTGGCAGCAACAAATAATTTATTTGACTTATGTTTTATAGTGGTATTATTTTCGAATTGATTCGAGTGGTTGGATCTTTGTTTACTTAAATGTGATGAGTAAATTGCAGTATCTAGGTTTATTAGAGCATAAACCAAGAGACTAAAATATGCGAACTTTAATTAAGGTTGAAGACTGATAAACTTTATTTAATAGCACAATCCGGCGTTGGAGATTGGGTTGATTTAGGAAGATGCATGAGTGAAGCGATATCCTATGGATGTATGCATATATCGTGCGAAATATACACACACGTGTGTGTGTGCTCGCGCGTGCATGTGTGTCTCTGTGTATTACTTATTTGCTTAAACATACCATTACCCGTGGGGAATCTATCAGTTGGGGTTGCTTGAGAGGTTGTGACCGGGTACTACACACCTGACTATTGGCACAGGTCGTTGTATTGCTCTCAAAACATTCTTTCATCTTATGGACTTTCATTATCTTATATATAATAATTGTTAAGAAACTTTCTTGCTCTAATAGGTGCTGAAGTTTTATAATTACTATGATTTTTTGCAAATCAGATTGTGGTTTTCTCCGATTTTGTTTATATTAGTAATGAATATGGTTTGATTTGTGTGATTTTTGTTTTTGTTTATCTACATCTACAATTTCATATGGAGAGAAACACATATGCATATGTTTAGGGGTTCCCTGTATTTGATATAACTTGGTTCTTATTTGAATTAACCATGGAGGCATTGGAGCTGGAGAAACAAAAGGTGTAAACCTTCACACTCAATATTTAATATGGGCCTTGATTATAATGGATTTTCACATAACACTCTAACTTTAAAGTTTTGGCCAAATAACTTTATTTTAGCTTGATGACCTTAGACATTGTTAGTCACTATTTATTTATATGAGACCAATTTAATTATAGGTTATCTTAATAGATTTCATATGTTCATCCAGGCTTCAGATTCTCTGAAAGCTTGGTGTTGATTAGGACTTATTTCTATTGACTAATATACGTTGTGCTTCAAGAAGGAAATCCTATACTTAGTTTATGAATTTGGAGTTCCATATAGCACCAATTGACATGAATTTAGGAATTTTATAGTTAAAGATCGTATTCTTTTTGTTTTTGTGATACTTGAGTTTTTTATGTTGAATATATCAGATCTAAAGATAATTTTTAGCTTAGTAAGTTCTATATTTCATGGGAATACAATTTTAGCTTTATAAATCTTTATTTTCTTTCATTTCTCCTAATTTTCTTTCAATGCTTATCTTTAGAGTACAAGATTTGAGAGCACTTTGCGGAGCTTGGCGGTCACTGTGAGGTGTACAACACGGTATGAATGAAGTATTTTATTATTATGACTGGATCCGTATTATTTTCATTCACTTCTCAGTTTGCAAGAGAGGTGTGGTGTATGTATGGAAAATATTTGGGTTGACTGTTGAAGATCAGTGACATTTAGATGTTAATACCAATTACGGTCCGTGGAAAAGAACAATTCAAGGAGATGGTGCTCCTATAGAAGCTCTACTATTTTGTTGAGTTGAGATGTAGAGACTCCATTACATTAGTTTCTTATGTTTAATTTGTGATGTTGACTAAGAGGATTGAATACAAATGCTTTTTTAAATGTTTATCTCATAATACGCAAATTCTCAAGGCTAAAGTTATGGTATATTAATCATGATAATTCATACCATCAGATGCACTTTACAGATATTGTTCTTTACCAATTTTATATCTTTGACAATGTAATGACCTCGGGTGTCTGCCCCTTAACGTGGTTCATAGTCTTACAACTTGAATTTTATTGTACTTGTAGTGTTATATATTTGCTTCATGGTAGTTATCCCTATATTAATAAACGGTGATTCATAATTTATGTGTTATAAAGGTTTGTTATTTTAATTTCATTTGGGAGTGTGGCTTTTTATACTAATTGCGTTAGGATGTATGTATTCAAGCTGACTTTTGACTTTGATTCATTTGGGTGTGTGTATTTTCATACTAATTGCGTGGGATTTAGTCTACATTCTTACATTAATAATAGCTTCATTCGTAAATCATTCTATGAATACTATTGGGTTAATTATGATTTGTGTTTAGAGCACCGGTGGATTATGGGATTTAATCTATATATTTTTGTTATATCAGTCAATAGCTTTTTATGTGGTATTACCTTGATTTTTGTTTTTTGTCAGATTTGCGGATATCATAGTGCATTCACTAGGCAGTAAACTAATTGTGGATCTGAAGGTGCATCTCGGTAAGGGTTCCGACGAGGTGTCAAAGGCAAAGCGACAATACGGTTATGAAGGTGCGTAAATAGTGGGTTTCAATCTTTTGTTCCCGAACTTATTTTATTAGTAAAAAAAATTCTTTCACATATGGTTTTAATTAAAGATCACCTCAGTGTTGAATTTGGATCAGTTCAGTGTTTAATTATCGTGCAGTTCCCACTTGGTGCTGACCATGTCATGTGGTACTTATACATTTCAGGTTGCATTAACACATGAGTTTATCAAATTAATGTTCATATCATATTTTTCATTAAAAACTGTGTAAGCTTTTCATTTTACGACATTTCACCACATTGTGCCTTTGTCATTCTCTATTATTGTACATGTAACTTGTTTTTTGGTGTTTGTGCGGATGACAATGGGGTATTTGATGGTGGTTATTTCGCTAGCCTACACAGATAACTAAGGATTTACATTTGATATTTTATATTTGACTGAAGTTATTTCAGTCCATATAATTTACAATTTTGTTCTAACTCAACATGAGTTGGAAGTTGATCAACATTGGGTGGTGACGCATTTAAAATTTGGGTTGTGATGCAGTTAAAAGTTGATCAACATAGAGCAACTCCTGTTTTGTTAATCCCTGTTTTTTACTACTCACATAAAAGCCAAAAGTTTTGATCTTCAAAAGCCGATTGATGATGTAACCAAACAACATGTAACATCCCACCATCTCAGAAAATGAGTCATGTAACCATATTTGTACATATTGAATTGCCAATTACCTAACTTTAGTTATGGTAGGTGCAATGGGGGTTCTGGGAGTAGTGTTTGGTGAGGTTGGGTTTAGAAAAAGGGCGTGTGGGATTTTGAGTAGGTGAGTTGATGAGAGCAGGTGTGAGAGGAGTTGGTGGAAAAACCACACAGGGTAGTAAGGTGCTGACAGTAGGGTACGTAGAGGGTTGTGTGGATTACGGGGGTATTGGAGCTGGGTATGCGAGTTGCGTGGGTGTTGTGGGATAAAGAAGGTGATGGTTTTAGGCGGGTAGAGGATGCGTGGGTTTGTGAGTGCATAGCAGGTCACGGGGTGTGGGATTGTGAGGGGCGGTGAGGATTGGATAGAGGGTTATGGTGGCATGGGTTTGGGGATGCGTGGGTTTAGGATGCATAGCATGTAGGAGTTGGGTATGTGCGAACAAGGCAGAGGACGGGTGTGTGAGGTTATGGTCATGATGGTGTGTGTGGATGTTAAGGGCTTAGGAAGGGAAAGGGTGGAAAGGTTACTGAGTGTGGTGAGAATTGCGAGCATGAGGTATATTAATCTATCTCTTTTTCCTCATTTTTTACTTTTCTTGATTTTGAAATCAAATTTTGTTCTTTGCACGGAATTTTCTTTTTTATTTATCGGGTATATTAATCTATCTCTCTATTGTGACTCCCCGCCTAATTAAATACCGGGCGATCTCTCCTTTATTAAATTAAATCAAGGTATACAGTTGGTTCATTCTCAGCATCACTGTCGATAAAAATGAATTTTCCAATTTAACACCCTAAATAATTAAGCTAAGTGTCAAAACCATTTTCATACATACTTTCCAAATTTTAATTTAAAGAAAAATATTTATTTATTTAAAAACAACATTCCTACAATTAAGAATCACGCCACGATAAACCAAATGATATAATACATTCGTCAATCGAATGTCAACATATGAAAACTAAAATCACAAATCCATACTGAATAAATCCCATGGAACAATACTGGAAATAACTGAAATATAAATGTCCCAATAACAATGAAATAATGGAAGGGCGACACGTGCCCAATAAATGAGAATGCTAGAAGTGGAGTCAATAAAAGAAGTCGTCTACGCAAGTGACCTGCAACTCCCACCTAAGCTGCAGCACGTTCCTCTCAAGGGATCCTAAGCAAGACGCCCCTGTGGCTGGGCACCTGAAATATATACATATATATATACAAGAGAGAGAGAGAAAGAGAAACGGGTCAGAGCCCGAAAGTGTGTTTGATTTAAAATACGTTTAGCAAGTATTTAAATTGATACAGGTCAATGCAACAACATATTAGTGCGTCACTCTCTTGATAAATACTCACCTCTCTTCTAATGTGCACACCTATCGCACTAACCTTCCCAACGGTTTGTCTTATCATATATCGCACTAGTCTCCCTAAATGATTTAACTTATCTTAGATTACTCGTAAGATTTACACTTCAACGATTTGATGATTTGAAAAGAATATTTCAATTAGTAACCAAAGTTCTCAATTTTGCTTTATAAATCAAATAAAATTTTCCAGTGTCATATGATACTTTCTCAAAACAAGTATTTACAATTTAAGTCATCAACCATGTCCTACATATCAAGTCACAGTAGGCAGTTCCAGATTTCAGAATTTCATATATATATATTAACTACTCGAATAATATATATTATAACAGCACCCCAATTAAATTATGATGCGGGCATACTCTACTATCCAAACCCCATAGCACTCACATTAAGGGGAATACAAATTCGGAATCACTCTCGAATTGACACATACTCAAACAATATTGAGACGAAGTATAGATTCTAAGTCTCGTAAGACCGTCTGAACTATCACTGCGATAGCGTGTACCAAGGATATCTATACACAAACAAGATGAGGCGAAGAATAGATTCCAAGTCTCTAAGAGGATGGCACATGCCTGCGTCTCTTAGGACCGTCTGAACTATCAAATCACTAGCCTGTACCAAGGATATCTATCTTCTAGGGTACAGTCAATATCCCCCATAAAGGTCCCATCGAGATAAGACTGTCCCAGCGCGAAAACCTCAGGGATAGCAAGTAGTGTGGGCATGATTTTCACAAGTATATAATATATGTACACACAATCATATAAATATACCACTTCATCATATTAATATAGTTTCTTCTCGTTACCCATAATTATACCATTTATTCTTAATTTCACATTTATAGAATTACGTATAAGGTTTCATTCCTAACCTTAACTCGAAGGGTTTTCTCACTTATTACCTAACACTCGTGGGCTATATCCTCACAAATCTGAAATTCAGTAAGTGACTTTATTAGATTCCAACGTAACTCTCTTACGCACCTCACCCTTTAAATTCATAAATCTACCAACCTAAAGTAAATATCTCATAAATACCATTCTCGTTGAAGATTAAAGGTCCCAACAATTATTCATATACCCTACTGGTCCTCAATGTCTCCCAAATTATTTTATCAAGAATGCCCAAGAATTATATCACGACTATTTGAATTTAACTCAATTAAAGAGGGAATTAGGAGTCTGCCAGGACGGGTCGATCGATCGAATCTTCGATCGATCGAAGCTCTAGGCTCGATCGATCGATCAAGCAGGTCTGGGCAAAATTCTGCAGAATGCAGTTACGGGTTTCATCACCAAAATTACACCAAATCCATATTTTCAAGTTCCAATCGTCCCATAATTCTACTACTAACATTATAACAATATACTAGATGATTCTAACGTAAGGCATGTACATATTCATCATTTAAACATGGATTTTCAACCTAAAATCATGTCCAATTATCAAGAACCCTAGAATTTTCTTAAACAGATTTCTAATGAATCTTTCTCCAGAATTTCTTTCTTATGATCACCAAATTTCATGATTTATTACCTCTACATGGCAAGGGTTTCCAGAATTAACATATACATCAATACTACATGGGTTCTCCTATCAAAAATGGGGTTTTCTTCCATAGTTTTCATCACAATTCATTCCTAAGCTAACATGAAGATTGCATCAACGAAAATAGCAAGTTTAAACACTTGCCTGGGATTTTGGTATTCTGATTCACGGCTGATTTTGGTATGGCTGCGTTCCTCGTCTCGCGATCTACGCGGTGGTGGTGGCGGCGGTGCAAACCGGTGACTTTTTGGCCTTGAATTGCCTTGGAGCTCTCTCCTCTCTTCTCCAATGGCCGTCACTTAATTTCTGGATATTCTAACCCTAAAGAGGCTAACCTAATGGCTGATATAGGTTGCTGAAATTCGTGGGTTTAATTACCCAAAAAGGTGAAATGACTAAATTGCCCTCCCGGGGTACCAATTAGGCCTAAAAACGCCCCGAGACCCAAACTAAACTATCGGGTACACTTTTCCGACTATATCGACCCTTCCGGACGCGTTGGCGCACTCAAAATGATCATACGAACAACTTATCAAATATTCACTTTTTATTTAATAAAATTAGTCCCGACGTGACACGGGCACGTCCCGACTTAAATTTCTGAAATAGTCATTTAATTCACTTATGACATTCAATATAACCAATATAATGTATTACTTTGCTCATTAGTAATATTCAACAAGTTTCCCATAATTACTAACTCTCGTCACGTTAACAATTATAACATAATTAATTTTCGGATTTTTATTAAAAATAACTCACATTAAATTTAATAAATCCCCAAATTAATATAGCATAAAAATACGGGGTATTACATACTTCCCCCCTAATAACGAAATTTCGTCCCGAAATTCGGAAAATAAGGCATACCTGGTAAAAAACAACTCTGGATATCTCTCGACAGTACGCAAACTAACTACATAGTACGGCGCTCAATCACTATAGCCTTTTCCTCACAGCAACATTGTTTTACATTCTCATTAGCGATACTTCACATTGTGATCTCACCCAAAATATTCGCATTGGTCACGCCTATACGTTATAAATTCCATTATCTCACTATCATTAGGAGGTTTCACCTCACTACATGACAACTACTTGGTTTTTATACGAACATTTGACCACTCTTGACTGCCTAAAACAGTCGTGGAATTCCACCATAGTTATCGGATATTTTCTCTTCCGATCCAAAAATTCTGATTATCTACTCTCCTCTTAAACCTACGGAAGGAGAATAGTCGAGGTTCTTCCATAACAAAACCTTAATAATTACCTCGTACGTGACAAATAGGTATGAGTGCTTCTACAGATCATTCTCGAAATCATCGTACTAAGATTCCAAAATCTCCTTCACGTGGCTCCACTAATCTTTAATCATTATGCGCTTATTCCCTGGCTAAGGGTGATACATCCTACTCGAAACGAAATCTTATCACCGCTGGTTCCTGAAATCCCATATCAAAGGTGGGATTCACCAATCTCATCCTGATTCAGAAATTTATACAGCGCTGGACCATGCACTGGCGCGATCCTTCCTTTCAAAGGAAGTCTGGGGCATACTAGTTAAAATTGTAAGCCAGCCCAAAGGAATATCAATCACTTCATACTCGTCGACTTAATTCACATGCTCAGGATAAATCCTTGATCTTGCTTTGAGGATGGCAACTCATTCAAGAACTTAACCGGCTTTACCGACCTCTTCAAATTTCAGGAATTTTTGATAAACACAAAATTCTTTGGTTGATTCTCCTTTTTCAACCAACTTTACCTATGGGCAGTGCATGTAGAGACTACTCACTACATCTCGCTAAACATCGATTCTTCCCTTGAAATGTCTCACATTAAGTGACCCTTAATACTCCCCTTCCTTCCTTGGAGTATGCCGAGAGTTCCGACCCCTGCTTTCCTCTCCACGAAGCGCACTTCTGGATCTCTCCTGCCATACTAACATCATTACTCTTTGTATGCGCAAGTCGCTCTCACACTTGACTAATGACCACTCCGCTCCGGGTGTACTTCATAACAATTAAGTTCTACCCTATTCCAGGAATACCAATTCTTTAATGGCTTCCCACAGTCTTCCAATCCCGTTAGGGTGTGCTATTCTAATTGCACACTTATGTATGGATTATCGCCCCTCATGTGACGTTTAATCCACTCTATTACTTCCACTTCGTTATACTAGTCCCACAAACATATATTTCATATGTCTATTACCACGTCCCTTTGACTAGGACTATTTTAACTGTAGTTAACCAAGATACCCACATTTTTGCAACACTCCGACCGCCCTTGAAGAGCGAACGGTGTGCTACTCATCTGTAGGACTAACTAAATTCAACGGAATAGAAGTAATAAGGCATTCAAATTTCCATGAAAACAAAGAGGAATAATAATTCTCAACCTTCCTCAGATAAGTACAACAATTTTCCCACATAAGTACAACAACCAAAATAAATCACTAACGCTCTATTCATCAAAATAATTACAGGTCATCTCTTTTGTATAATATAAAGTTCTTTTTAGATAATCCATGCTAAAAATCATTCCAACTCTTTATTGACCTTGTGTTTTGTACGCGGTTATGACATTTGGGTACTCCCAATTACTCTAGAAATCAAAATTCTTAAATTATCCTTATCATCGTTCCACCCCTCAACTCGGGGATAACTTTCAATGCTTTCCTACCATAAAATCCGGCTTCAATGACCTTAAAACAAAATTCAACTTCCAACTTACATACATAATTACTTGATCCTATTTCGACCAAGGTACCGAACTTATGGAATAGTGACCAAACGTCTCCCTATTTCCAACCTTACGCTAAGTTTCATGCGTGGGATGTCTCGCAAAGCGAAATCCAAACAAGGAACCCCCCCGATACACTACTACCTAGCATTGTCGGTTATCGAAATCCGTTAGGTCCTCCGTCCACAGTATATACCCCTTTATTCCGTCCCTTGACAGAAAAATTTCAGTTTCTACCGTAATTATGCTTAACAAATAACGTTTCACCAATTTCACTATCGTATTGGTTGATGGAAATTTCATTCTATAAACCTCGGATACATACGATCGGAATTCTCGAAATTCCCTTCCCTAATAATAGGGGTATAACTAATAACTCCCACATTTCTAAAGGATAATTATAACAACGCACTTTTCCTATCACTAAGTCCGGAGTGCTAAACATAATACTGAGTCGAATCTTTTCGCTCAAGGGTAAATCCCGATACATACGGAATTATACTGACAAGGTCTACACATACTTTGGCATCGAATATCTCGAGCCCGCTATCTCCTCCGAAGTATCTAGGATAGATAATATAAGTGCAAGTCCAACCTTCTTACAGGTAAGGCCTCGCCCAAAATAAACATAAAACATGTTGCACCAATGCAACTAATCCGATAGCCATGCAATAAATGTCCACTATCATACTACCCATTTATAACATTTTAACAAAAATAATATTATACTCGTGTATCGCATCTCTACAACGAGTAAACTCTATAAAGTATAAAACACTGCTAATATACTCACTCATCCTCCGCGGATAACACTAAAGAAAAAAAATCCCGCTACCAAGAAAAAAAATTCACATAATGGTAAAATTTATAATGATATGCATTAAACTCGTCTCACATGCTAATCTAGCAATGAACAAAATATGGTGACTCGCTCGTGTTACATAAACACGCCGCATCCTCTAAGGATACAACTTATACTTCCATACTGGCAATCGTCTTGACTGCACAAATGGTTTTCGGACGTAACACGTCTGCCCAAACTAAAAAAAAATTATTTTAATCGTTGCCTTTTACTAGGCACCGTATTCTTGTCCTTTTTCTCATTTGGAACATATTATCGTGAGCGATCTCACTCCGCACAAAATACCTCAACACATAATCCACTTACCACCTGTCCTACTAACCAGGTTAGGATTGTCCTTCTCTCGGACTTTAGTAGACTCGATTCCTGTTAGCCATCCCGGTTGTTCCCTTAGCTTTTTAGGCCATAAAGATCATGTTACTATCTATAATAGTACTTACTGAATTTACCATCACTTGGTAAGAATTTAACTATCTGAAGCATTTAAATGGTTTTCCTGATGTGTATCCACATCCTTTTGTGGTGCTATACCACCACCGTTGTATTCAGTCTTATTCTCAACTAAATTCTTCGATTCCTTTAACTTCCCCCATAAAGAAGCGTTCTCATCTACATTGACAAAATATGACATTGTCAACCTCTGAATCGGTCGTCCATCAGAATTTCCTCCTCGAGTATTATCAACTATTATTACAAGTTGGTCTCCCACTTGGAGTCGTTTCCTCCACTAGTATCTACCTCTATCGATACAAAATTTGCTAACAATTAGGATTCATATCCACAATTGGACTTCTGTCATGCCCTCCTGCGATGAGTTCAGAACCACGTTTGCTTCTCATCCTGAACAGTTGAGGAAGGAACATACGGTCAACACTGTACGTAAGGTTCTCCTATAGGCATAGCATTCCACTTCTAAAATTGGTGGTTGACTCCAACCATTATAATTTCGTCCTGAAAGCCAAGAAAATTTCCTCTAAATTTTCACTTTCAGTTTGCCACACTCCGTCCTATATTTAAGCCTTTGGATACTTTCCCACCTTTGGTAACCACATACAATTTTCGCGTTTCTAAAATTTCCCACTGACAGTCTCTACACGTTTTTGTAATACGTTGGGTAAGTTTACCCTCGCACCTCATTTGACTATAACAGTATTTGAAAATCATTGCTGCACCTTAGTCGCCTTTCTAGTCATGGCTTCTCGTGCCAGAATGGAGGTGACCTCGACTACGGTCATCATCCTCGGATATATTTCATAATCTCAACTGAGCCCTGCCTCCTGATGTACGCTTAACGGTCCTCTTCTGACATCTGTCATCGCTCGGTACACGCACACATCCGAACGAAATTAGAATTCACTAGTGTATACACATTATAATAGGAGAACGAAATCTCGTCAAAGGAATCGACAATCCTAAACATAGGGCTCTATAACAAACAAAGCAACGCTGAAAGCATAATAAGCCGTACAGATCCTAAGGACACTAGAACCTGATGCTCTGATACCACCTGTGACACCCCGCCTAATTAAATACCGGGCGATCACTCCTTTATTAAATTAAATCAAGGTATACAGTTGGTTCATTCTCAGCATCACTGTCGATAAAAATGAATTTTCCAATTTAACACCCTAAATAATTAAGCTAAGTGTCAAAACCATTTTCATACATACTTTCCAAATTTTAATTTAAAGAAAAAGATTTATTTATTTAAAAACAACATTCCTACAATTAAGAATCACGCCACGATAAACCAAATGATATAATACATTCGTCAATCGAATGTCAACATATGAAAACTAAAATCACAAATCCATACTGAATAAATCCCATAGAACAATACTGGAAATAACTGAAATATAAATGTCCCAATAACAATGAAATAATGGAAGGGCGACACGTGCCCAATAAATGAGAATGCTAGAAGTGGAGTCAATAAAAGAAGTCGTCTACGCAAGTGACCTGCAACTCCCACCTAAGCTGCAGCACGTTCCTCTCAAGGGATCCTAAGCAAGACGCCCCTGTGACTGGGCACCTGAAATATATACATATATATATATACAAGAGAGAGAGAGAAAGAGAAACGGGTCAGAGCCCGAAAGTGTGTTTGATTTAAAATACGTTTAGCAAGTATTTAAATTGATACAGGCCAATGCAACAACATATTAGTGCGTCACTCTCTTGATAAATACTCACCTCTCTTCTAATGTGCACACCTATCGCACTAACCTTCCCAACGGTTTGTCTTATCATATATCGCACTAGTCTCCCTAAATGATTTAACTTATCTTAGATTACTCGTAAGATTTACACTTCAACGATTTGATGATTTGAAAAGAATATTTCAATTAGTACCCAAAGTTCTCAATTTTTCTTTATAAATCAAATAAAGTTTTCCAGTGTCATATTATACTTTCTCAAAACAAGTATTTACAATTTAAGTCATCAACCATGTCCTACATATCAAGTCACAGTAGGCAGTTCCAGATTTTAGAATTTCATATATATATATTAACTACTCGAATAATATATATTATAACAGCACCCCAACTAAATTATGGTGCGGGCATACTCTACTATCCAAACCCCATAGCACTCACATTAAGGGGAATACAAATTCGGAATCACTCTCGAATTGTATTAACACATACTCAAACAATATTGAGACGAAGTATAGATTCCAAGTCTCGTAAGACCGTCTGAACTATCACTGCGATAGCCTGTACCAAGGATATCTATACACAAACAAGATGAGGCGAAGAATAGATTCCAAGTCTCTAAGAGGATGGCACATGCCTGCGTCTCTTAGGACCGTCTGAACTATCAAATCACTAGCCTGTACCAAGGATATCTATCTTCTAGGGTACAGTCAATATCCCCCATAAAGGTCCCATCGAGATAAGACTGTCCCAGCGCGAAAACCTCAGGGATAGCAAGTAGCGTGGGCATGATTTTCACAAGTATATAATATATGTACACACAATCATATAAATATACCACTTTATCATATTAATATAGGTTCTTCTCGTTACCCATAATTATACCATTTATCCTTAATTTCACATTTATAGAATTACGTATAAGGTTTCATTCCTAACCTTAACTCGAAGGGTTTTCTCACTTATTACCTAACACTCGTGGGCTATATCCTCACAAATCTGAAATTCAGTAAGTGACTTTATTAGATTACAACGTAACTCTCTTACGCACCTCACCCTTTAAATTCATAAATCTACCAACCTAAAGTAAATATCTCATAAATACCATTCTCGTTGAAGATTAAAGGTCCCAACAATTATTCATATACCCTACTGGTCCTCAATGTCTCCCAAATTATTTTATCAAGAATGCCCAAGAATTATATCACGACTATTTGAATTTAACTCAATTAAAGAGGGAATTAGGAGTCTGCCAGGAGGGGTCGATCGATCGAAGCTTGGGGCTCGATCGATCGAATCTTCGATCGATCGAAGCTCTAGGCTCGATCGATCGATCAAGCAAGTCTGGGCAAAATTCTGCCGAATGCAGTTACGGGTTTCATCACCAAAATTACACCAAATCCATATTTTCAAGTTCCAATCGTCCCAGAATTCTACTACTAACATTATAACAATATACTAGATGATTCAAACGTAAGGCATGTACATATTCATCATTTAAACATGGATTTTCAACCTAAAATCATGTCCAATTATCAAGAACCCTAGAATTTTCTTAAACAGATTTCTAATGAATCTTTCTCCAGAATTTCTTTCTTATGATCACCAAATTTTGTGATTTATTACCTCTACATGGCAAGGGTTTCCAGAATTAACATATACATCAATACTACATGGGTTCTCCTATCAAAAATGGGGTTTTCTTCCATAGTTTTCATCACAATTCATTCCTAAGCTAACATGAAGATTGCATCAACGAAAATAGCAAGTTTAAACACTTGCCTGGGATTTTGGTATTCTGATTCACGGCTGATTTTGGTATGGCTGCGTTCCTCGTCTCGCGATCTACGCGGTGGTGGTGGCGGCGGTGCAAACCGGTGACTTTTTGGCCTTGAATTGCCTTGGAGCTCTCTCCTCTCTTCTCCAATGGCCGTCACTTGATTTCTGGATATTCTAACCCTAAAGAGGCTAACCTAATGGCTGATATAGGTTGCTGAAATTCGTGGGTTTAATTACCCAAAAAGGTGAAATGACTAAATTGCCCTCCCGGGGTACCAATTAGGCCTAAAAATGCCCCGAGACCCAAACTAAACTACCGGGTACACTTTTCCGACTATATCGACCCTTCCGGACGCGTTGGCGCACTCAAAACGATCATACGAACAACTTATCAAATATTCACTTTTTATTTAATAAAATTAGTCCCGACGTGACACGGGCACGTCCCGACTTAAATTTCTGAAATAGTCATTTAATTCACTTATGACATTCAATATAACCAATATAATGTATTACTTTGCTCATTAGTAATATTCAACAAGTTTCCCATAATTACTAACTCTCGTCACGTTAACAATTATAACATAATTAATTTTCGGATTTTTATTAAAAATAACTCACATTAAATTTAATAAATCCCCAAATTAATATAGCATAAAAATACGGGGTATTACATCTATCCCCTTCTAGAGTGATAATTTACTACTTTTTTTAGTACCCACTGAAGATGTTAGTACCCACTTCATGGAATCCAATCCGTTTGAAGTACAAACACCATGGGTTTTTATTTACATTTTGAATTGAAACAAACAAGTTTTGATGGGCTTTTCTATTAACTTTTCTTCAAATATACCAGTAATGAAACAAACAAGTTTTACATTTTACATTATGGTATTTCACTTCCTTCACCCTTTTCTATAATTTGTTATTATTAGAATGCGAGTAATGTGAAGCTAAGATGAAGCTAAGACTGTGCTTGACTTCCTTTACTCTCTCACCCTTCTCTCATATTTCTCACTTTTGGTTTCTGTTTTTTTTTTTTTGCAGATTATTTCAATAAAAGGATTATTTCATCACCAGTTAGATGGATATTTAAGGTGACGAGGAGAGGTGGACATTTCAATCTTTAAGGACACCCTGTTTCAGAGGGTTCAATCCTTCACCAATCTAGAATCTCCTGGTCAGCCCAATCAACATTCATACTCATTCTTCCCAGTGAAAATCTGTCAAGTGAAGTCACGTGTGATAATTATATTCCTCCAACTAGGAATAGAATATGTTGCTTATTCATTCTTCCACAAAAGCTAAGGAGTTATTCATTATGAATATGTTGCTTCTCGGAGACAAAAGGAGGAGATAACATCTTTGTATATGCATGGTCGTGGTTACTTTTTGGCTTAATTTGAAGGAGAGAAACACAAGATTTTTTCTAAGACAATAAAATCGAGAAGGTGGGCATTTGGGAAAACATCAATTTTACAGCGACTTCCTGAGCGTATTTGTCTCCACTTTTTTGGGCTTTACTTTTCTTTTTTTTTACTATGTCTTGAATTGGAATGATTTCATATATTCTTTTAGGGGTTTTGTGGCTACTCTTTTTTGATCACATGTATTCTTAATCTAGACAGTTTGTCCTCCAAGTGTAGCTACTTTTGGTCTTGATAAAAAGGTATAATATTCTTAAATCAATTGACGAAATGGAGAGAATAAAAGAATCATAGTATTGCCAAATTTGATAATTTTCTCCCAATTAGAATGATTTTATTTTGACTATCGTACGCTCATGTTGAAACTACTTCCACTTGTTGAGAGATGACTTGGGTACAAGTCATAGTAATAGAGAGTTTCCATGGCTTGGTCATGGTCTTCCATTTTTGTCGCTTATTTTTTTTTTAATTCTATGACCCACTCAACTGGAATAAACCCTTAAATTGAATTATCTGATTTCACCGTTGATTATTACTGTTGTATTGGGTATACTTCACTTGTAGTTGTAGGATAAGGTCATAAACATGTAATCTTTGGTGATTGATTAATAAAGTCTTAACTGCATTGCTTTAATATGATCCATTAACTTAATAATTATCATATTATATCCCCAGATGTCCCTTTAGCCAGAAAATGTACCAAGCTATTTGTCACACAGACGCTTATATACTATATGGCTTCAGCAACATACGGTAAGAGTGCTTATTACTTCTGTAGAATAATTATCGATTGGGTTGCCAAGGTTTGTGGTAAAGATGACTAATAAAACGTAAGTGTTGTTTTTTAGACTATTATATTTTTCAGTCTACTTTTTTTAATGATCCACGAACTTCCACATTTTCTCAATTTTAGAGTCAGAGAAGACTTCCATCTGAATTGCAATTTTCAATTAAATCATGGTCCAGATAGGAGGACTGTCTTTGAAAGTTACATTTATGGAAAAGATGCAAGGTGTGTAGTGTATCATATGCATTTTGTCACCTAGGACAGCCATACCATTACAACTCTAATGCCATATGTGACCTGGTTAGTTTGGTACGTAAGAATTGCTGAAGTCCCATTACATATTTTGATTATTGATGTTAGTTTTTTTTATTATTGATGTTAGTTTACTTTTCCCTCATCATAATTGTTGCATATATATATATATATATATATATATATATATATATATATATATATATATATATATATATATATTTCTCCCTTGTAGCGCGTAATTCCGTAGGGTATAATTTTTTATAGGTATGGGGGAGGGGGGTAAGGCAGGACGATTTTTGTTTTGGGTTTGGGGTTTGATCCAGGAATTAGGATGGTTTGGATGGGGGTAATTGAATTTGGTTGATAGAGATTGGGTGTTAGTGCTGAAGTTTTAAGTGGGTTACTGGAATGGATCTGACTTTCTTGGCGACCACCTCAAGTTACGATTCTTTTAATCTGGCTTGGTTGATGGATTTCAGCAGAGTGGTGGGGTGGTACATTTAAACCCTGTACTTGATTTCTTCCTTCAATCCACTAATAAAGGTGGAGATAAAGAATTCTTCATCGAGGCCTCTTTGCCTTGCACTCACCAGTGGTCTCATTTCCTCAAATTTATCATGATATTCCTCCACTATTTCGGATTGATACAACTTTCGTAATTCGCTAATGACATCTTCTTAACCTTGTTCCACAATCCGGGTGTGTATAGCTGCTGCAATTTATCTCCAATATACCCCATCCAAGTTTTCATTATTTGACTAAAATCAGTGGTCTTCCTTACCATGCATCAAAGCATACATGACCATATGTTCTTCAATCACTAGGTATATATACTTCAAAGTTTGATGCATCTTTAAAAATCACTAGTAAATTATATCACTGCATGTACATAAATCACCAATTAATATGATTGAGTATATAATACATTTATTAATAAAAAATGGTTGTTTCAGTTAGTCCAATTAAAATACCCAATTGTAAATAATGAAAAATCATTGTGGAGAGCTAATTACAATCCACTGCAGTTAAAACACCTTTTATAATCAAAACCTTACGTATATAATTAATGTTCAATTGATTTTTAGTTTCATGCTTGATACGACTATCAACATGGCCTAATAATTATTAGCAGGAGAATGAGGAGACCCCTAACAGTTGGCTGCTTGGACTGGACAACATGAACATGATACTGAGAGTGGCAGATACTACTACTACTTATAATAACAGCTTAGAGGCAGCCGTAATAGACTGTATTTAGCTCTCATCCAGTTTCTCCTCTTTCTCATCTTCAAACCTTGGCACTGAGGTACATTTATTTACATGCATTTATTCTTGTGTATATGTATATATACACATTTGTAATGGTATAATAACATTTATGTAAACGTCTGAAAAAATATTTTTAATGATTATGACATCAAAACGCACTCAATAATAAAAAAATAGATTAGATTTATAATTAAAATTAATCGGATAAACATAGCCTTTATTTCAAGTAATTTCCTTGAGTCTTTATTGCAACTTTAGTATTGAGCTATGTGGTTATATGCATCTGATCAACTTTAAGAAAAATTGATCTCTAGTCATGGGGATGTATTCCTTAAGATTGATCTCTACTTCGCTAGCTGGTCTGATTCTTTGCTAGGAGGGGAAATATGACAGAGATCACGTGACTTTTGACAACTAGAAGGCATCCCCACCTGTGAAAGGGGGAACACAGTTGCCTAAGGTCGGCTGCAGATATGACGTAGTAGCAGTAGATGGACTAGCTAGCGAAATAGATGTATCAGCTATACAGGTCCCTTCTTTTAGGACTGAAAAGTAATTTGGAGAGATAAAATCCGTTGATCTAAGCTGAGATGGCCTTCTCATAACCTTATACCCATGTCGAACTTAGGAAATTCTAGAAGGCATGTTTCTCATAATAAGCAAAATATCAAACCTAGTGTGCAGCATGTCTTCATTAGCTGTACCTTCAAAAATTATAGTTGTACCTTCAATCAGAGTAGTGGAGATAGCTGACTTGTGTTTTAACCACTGTCGTGTAATGAGGGAGCCTTGAGGCTTGGACCAACACGAGATTCAATGTGGGATTTATTGTTTTTTTTTTGTATTTCTATCTAATGCTGTTAATAATAGGACATGTGGAGTATAAAGTTTGAACACGAATAACTGGTGTATTAAAATGAACATTTGAATTGATGTATTTAACGGGTGTACCTCTGATTTCATAGGTAAATACGTAATAACTGGTGTATTAAGAGGAAGAATCTTAATTGATGGTTTTGATATTGCAAAGTTTGGTCTGCCAGATTTTCATAAAATTCTTGGTGTTATCCCACAAGTGCCAGTTCTCTTCTCAGGAACTGTGAGATTCAATCTCGATCCTTTCAATGAACATAATGATCCTGGCTTATGGGAGGCTTTAGAAAGGTCACATCTAAAGGATGTCATTAGAAGAAATCCTTTGGGGCTGGATGCTGAGGTCTCAGAGGCAGGGGAAAATTTCATTATTGGACAGAGGCAACAGTTGAGTCTTGCTCGAGCATTGCTTCGCAGATCAAAGATTCTTGTTCTTGATGAAGAAACTGCTGCCGTTGATGTAGAACTGATGCTATTATCCAAAAGACCATCCGAGAAGAATTTAAATCATGCATGATGCTCATTATTGCTCACAGACTGAATACAATTATTGACTGTGACCAAATTCTTTTGCTCGATGCTGGTCAGGTTTTGGAATATGACACGCCTGAGGAACTGCTACAAAATGAAGAAAACGCTTTCTCTAAGATGGTTCAGAGTATAGGGTCAGCAAATGCCCAATACTTGAGGGGCTTAGTACTTGAAGGGGAAAGAGAGAAAAAATCAGGGAGAGAAGAGAGCAAGCGGCTAGATGGGGAGAGGAGATTGCTTGTTTCTTCAAGGTGGACTGTTGTAGCCCAGTTTGCGCTTGGTGTTAGCCTTACTTCATCGCAAAATGATCTTATACAGCTGGAAATAGAGGATGATAATAACATTCTAAAGAGAACAAAGGATGCAGTTATAACTCTTCAAGGAGTTTTGGAAGGGAAGCGTGACAAAGCTATTGAAGAGACTCTTGACCAGTACCAGGTTCACAAGGATAGGTGGTGGTCTGCTCTCTACAAAATGTTTGAAGGTCTTGCAATGATGAGTAAGCTCGGTCGAAAACAATTAGAATATGGATTTGAAGGTGCAACCATCGACTGGGACCAGGTTGAGATGGAGGTGCACTGTATCCTCTGGTGTGAAGCAGAGATGCATTGTTTCTATCAATCGGTATACAAAGATGATCTATTTTTATGACATTATTTGTTTTCAACTAGGTAATTTGTTATTATATGTCATTATATCATTTTGGAACGAAATTCCATAGAATTTTGCAAGTATAATGCCAAATATTCTCTTGATTTTGCAATTATAAGGCCATACTCCATTTGTTTGTGTGCGTGCCCAATTTCATGTTATTGCGGTGCCAAGTATTTTTGGGTAGGGTTATTATTCCTCCACTTTGATACTCTAAATGACATTAATAGAGTATTCAAGTACCAGACTGAACGAAATTCCATTGAGTTTTTCAATTATAATGCCAAACGTTCTCTTGATTTTGCAAAAAAAAAAAAAAAAAAAAAAGGTAAGTGTGTCCTCAATGATTTTTTTGTGCAGTTTTGATCCCCCAAATCAGGGCAATTAGCATATTGAGGAGGAAAACTGATTCAATTCGCCCTTATGAATCATCGTATCTGTCAGTTTCTTTTGAATATATTGAACTTGTGATATCCATGAAAACTAAGGGGTGTGTGTGTGTGTGTGTGTGTGTTTGTGTGTATATATATATATATATAATAAAGTAGGATGGTTTTTGAATTGTCTACGCATTTTAACAGTCAAGATGTGTGCCACCTCCTTACACATTTTTACACATTTTAATGGTTTAGATCGCATCCATTTCCTTTTTACAAACCTACCCCTCACTATTTTGGTTTCCCCTTTTTTTTACTTATCAAATTACCCTTTAATTTGAAAATGAGGGCATTTACGGAATTCTTTATCCCCACACTAGAACACGCACTCATCTATCTCCCTCATTCTCTCTCTCTAAACCCCAAACCCACCCCGTCTACCTCATTCTCTCCCTCTCACTCCAAACCCACAAACCCCAGCAATCGTTGCTCTCCCTCCGTCGTTGCCCGCCCTCTGCCGCTGCTTGCCCTCCGCCGCTGCATTCAGGTACTCTCTCTCACCCTCTTAAACACGCACGCACATACACATACACACAACTTTTTTCTCGCCTCTGCCTCACACGCAGACTCACACTCACTCACACACACACACACATTCACACTCATAAACACACTCATACACACACGCATATTGATTTTAGATTTCTGATTTCTGTGTGTGTGTGATATTTTTATTTTTTATTTCTGATTTGTGCGTGTTTTGTGATATCCCATACACACACACACACTTATACATATTTTGTAAACTTGATTGTTGTAAACTTGATTGTACAGATTTTAGGGCTTTGTAAACTTGACTGGGTATTGTAAACTTGATTGGATTTTAGGGCTTTGTAAACTTGATTGGATTTTAGGGCTATGGTTGGACAAATTTTTTGGGCTATGATTTTTCGGGCTATGATTTTAGGGCTTTTTAGGAAGTTTGGTTGGATATGGTTACAAAGACATTGACGTGCCCCCTATTTATCCAACAAACGTAGAAAGTTGAATGTTTCTCTCTTTTCATAATCATGTTTTCAAGGTGTTCAACTGCAAATGTATTATGTTTTCAACTGGAGATTTGATTATTTGTTTGATTTTGCAGATCTAAATCGAATGATTCACAGGGACATGAGTTCTCCCAGGTATACATTCTCTCTCTAATTAGAATTTTGTTCTCCCAGGTAATAAGGGTTCTTTGTATTAATTTCTTTAGTTTCTAAATCTGTATTGGAATTGACCGGCAATGAGGGTAATATATGGATAATGGAAACTATGATTTATAAACATCCTTCTTTAACATAAAGGTGAGATTCAAGGTGTTCACATTGGATTCTGACATCTGTTATTTTTTTTCTTATTTGCCCAAATCTTTATGCACTTGATCAAGGTATGAGATTTGTTAAACATAATACATTTGCTTTTGAGATTTAATGTTCGTACCCTGCATAATATGACTTTTGAGATTTTGGTGCATGCGCAATTATTTTTGTGTTGAAATTCCAATAACATGGAAGTAATACCGTGTTTTGAGACTAGGGTTTAAAGAATGGATATTTACTTAGTTTAAAGATTCTTTTGTGTTAGATCTATAAATTTCAATAATGGTGCTATGAATGTTTCCAACTAGAGATTTGATTATTTGTTTGCTTTTGCTGATCTAAATCGAAGGATTCACAGGGACATGAGTTCTCCCAGGTATACATTCTATCTCTGATTAGAATTCTGTTCTCCCAAGTAATAAGGGTTCTTTGTACTAATTTCTTTAGTTTCTAAATCTGTATTGGAATTGACCGATAATGAGGGTAATATATGGCTAATGGAAACTATGATTTATATACATCATTCTTTAACATAAAGGTGAAATTCAAGGTGTTCACATTGGATTCTGACATCTGTTATTTTTTTTTTCTAATTTACCCAAATCTTTATGCACTTGATCAAGGTATGAGATTTGTTAAACATAATACATTTGCTTTTGAAAGGCAGAAATCAGGTTTTGCTTTTGAGATTTAATGTTCGTACCCTGCATAATATGACTTCTCAGATTTTGGTGCGTGCGCAATTATTTTTGTGTTGAAATTCCAATAACGTGGAAGTAATACCATGTTTTGACACTAGGGTTTAAAGAATGGATATTTACTTAGTTTAAAGATTTTTTGTGTTAGATCTATAAATTTCAATAATGGTGTTATGAATGTTTCCAACTAGAGATTTGATTATTTGTTTGATTTTGCATATCTAAATCGAAGGATTCACAGAAACATGAAATTCCAATAACGTGGAAGTATACCATTTTATATACTAGGTATCTCCCACTCAATGTCTTAGTCATGTTTCGTATTAGATAATAGTTCTGTGTAGATAATAGAGTTTTGTGGGGCTAATTTTTTGGTTTTTTGTTGCCAGGGTTTTCCTTCACATCATCAATGTCACGAACTTTTATTTAGCATGGTCATTCAGAAATAAATTGAAGCTTATATGTTTTGTTATTATAATAGAAGTGTATTTTGTGATTTAAGCATTATATAGCCCAGTACAAATGTAGTTCAATCCTTTAGTATAAGTTTGGTTTATCCATAGTCCAATGTTGGTGCCATTTGAGAAATTTTAGTCTCCAATCAACTGGGCTATTCCTTTAGTTGGGCTATTCTTTAGGATCGCACATTTTGTTCTCTTCATTTCGGCCACACATCATGAACTTGAGCTTCTACAGGTACAACTTTCCAAGAGTATTATTGTGGATTTTCCAACACTGATGTTACATTTTGCTTCTTATGGAGTTCATTAATGTTTGTCTATGTTTATTCGCAAGAACCACGTTTTTTGGGATTTAATTATACAATATCACTTTGGATTCAACTCGATGTTTTGTTCAATTTTAATATATATTGTTATTTCTACTATGGTTGGTGTTAATACATTTATATACCGTTGATCTAAATTTATTTTTATTTTTTTAACTGAAACCTTTATGTATTATTTAGGCAGGCCTAGAGTTAGTTTTGTTGTATCGTTGTTTTAAATTTTTGTTATCTTAGTGGAGAAGAATTTGCAACTTTACATTTTGTAATTGATATGTACATATTCTTCTTATTGTTTGTTCCACATAATTTACGTTGTGAAATAAAATGTTGTAATTGATATTTTTATGGTTTCAGGTATTCCAGTATACGACTGCTTAGCGTTGAATGATCATTAATGAATTTTTGTAACGAGACTATGAAGATGCTCATTCTGTTTATGGAAGCAATGCAGTGGCATTTAACCTTAGCTGCTGTTGTTGTCGCTGCAATTCGCAGCAGCAATCCAGGTCTTAGCTTCCATAATTGAAACTGGGTATGACTTGAATGGATATAGGTTGAGATTGGGTACGCCGGATGCCCCTGCCACTGCTCTGTTGCCGCCGGAGCCGGATGCCCCTGCCTCTGCTCTGTTGCCGCCTGCTCTACTCTGCCTCTCCCTATTTTCTTATATCTGAACTAATTGATCTCCCTATTTTTTTGGGTATTTCTGTATAGACCGCATTTTTCTTCTTGGAGTTATACCCCTTACGTGGGTCCAGAGTCTTTTAGCATCCCCACAAATTGGGGTTTGACAAAATAACAAAAATAAAATGGGCATATTTGAGACCAACATCCTCCATCGTCTCTCATCAGAATAAACCATGGTAATCTCTATCCTCTCTCTCTCACTTTATCCCTTTATCTGAAATGTCGCTGCTCCTTTTTCTCTGTTCTCGGCCATCGCTCACTTCAGGCAGCATTTGGGTAATTTTTATTTTTATTTTGCTCACTTGAGCAGCATCTGGGTAATTTCCATTTTTATGAATATATTTGAGACTCTTAGCAACAACTGTTTGCAAACCCCACTTTAAAAATCAGTTTTTAGCAATTTGTAATAGTAGGGTGTTAGAGAATAGTGTCAAGTGTTCGACTATTTCCACCACAGAAGCAGGACACTCCACCTGGGAAGGAGCATATAATGGACCCCGCTCCCAAGGCTGTCAGTTATCAATATAAACCAACAAACAAGCTTTATTTTTTATGTGTTTGTTTGTGTATATTTTTGTAGTCTGAAATTCCAGGTATGTTGTTTGTGCATCTTTCAGGTCTTTGCGGAGAAGACACGGATTTTCTCTAACTATGTCTCTATCTTAATGGAAGTTTCGTCATTTTCCCAAGGTTGAGCGCATGCAATGTAAGATATCTTTTATTTTTATAATTATTTATTTTCTATAAAATCCAATATTGACGGGGTAGAATATGACCCAAGAACCTTTAATTATTATTATTTTTTTATTTTGAAAACTCTATTACAGCAGCTCCTCAAATGAAAAATGACTCTCTTATGTGTAAAAATTGTGCTACTGAGGTGGAACTCCCTTCAAATCAGGTATTATTTCAGCTTTTTATATTACAGAAGGTATGTTACAATGGTTTTTATGTCCGTTGATATAGGTTGCAACTTGGAAGTGAAAATCTGATGCTCAACATATGTTCTTTATGAGAAGTTAACTTTGAATACATCTCAAAGTGAAAATTGCATTTTTTTTTGCCATGTTTTGTGTGGGTCATGTGTGTGGTTTAAGAATTTTTAATTTTTAGGATCTGTGTATGTATTAGGATGGTTTATGGGTGTGGTTGCATTTAACAATATATAATAAAAAGAGTGTTGTCCTGAGTACCATGTTTTCTTCTTATTTTTTTCTACTAATTTTTCTTCTCATTACACCTAAAACTCCTATACTAACCTATATTAATAGGTAATAATAACCTAAGGTTATTTATAAACAATTATAGTTGGCTAAGGACAACCTATATTGATGTTGTTCATGTTTAGAAATACTGTTGGCTAACGTTAAGTAACTGCAATATAAATTGTATATTGCAAATAAGGTCTTACACCATGTACTCCATTGAAGAGAATCTTGATCCAACGTCCTATTTTCCTTGGTATCTTCCTCTGTGCCAGCCAATTAACAAGTTGTTTTCCTAAAGCGGTTGCCATCCCATTAACAGGTTGTTATCCAATTAACCAATTAATGTGCTATTATATGTGACACCCCGCCTAATTAAATACCGGGCGATCACTCCTTTATTAAATTAAATCAAGGCGAACAGTTGGTTCATTCTTAACATCACTGTCGTAAAATAAATTTTCCAATTTAACACCCTAAAATAATTAAGCTAAGTGTCAAAACCATATTTAAACATTACTTTCCAAATTTTATTTAAAGAAAAATTATTCATTTATTTATTAACAACATTTCAATAAATAAGAATCACACCACAATAAACCTGGAACATAATCCAATTAATTTAAAACATTCGTCAATCGAATGTCAACATGCGAAATCTAAAGTAATACATCCACTGAATAAAACACATAGTAAACAGTACCGGAAATAACTGAAATACAAATGTCCAATAACAATGAAATAATGGAAAAGGGCTACACATGCCCATCTAAATGGAAATACTAAGAGTGGATCTGAATGAACGAAGTCGTCTAATCAAGAGACCTGCAACTCCCACTTAAGCTGCAGCGCGTTCCTTCCAAGAGATCCTAAGCAAGACGCCCCTGTGGCTGGGCACCTGTAATACATACATATATATACAAGAGAGAGAGAAGGAAAAGAAACGGGTCAGAGCCCGATAGTGTGTATGATTTAAAATTCGTTTAGCAAGTATTTAAATTGATACAGGCCAATGCAACAACATATTAGTTCGACACTCTCTTGAGAAATTCTCACCTCTCTTCTAATGTGCACACCTATCTCACTAACCTTCCCAACGGTTTATCCTATTATTTTATCATACTAACCTTCCCAACAATTTAGTTTATCTCAATTTACTCATAAGATTACAAAACCAAACAATATCATTGTTTAAAGATACTACCAATTAGTAGCTCAACTCTCGTTTTTACTTCATTTATATATAAAGTTTCCTTGTGTCACATTATACTTTTCAAACAATTATTTCCGATTTATAGTCTAGAATTATTTCTCACTTACCATATCACGGCAACAGTTTAAATTTCTCAAATTTCAGATATATATATATTAATCACTCGTATAATATATACATTCTAACAGCACCAACATACAAACTATGGTGCAGGCATACTCTGTTATCCAATCCCCGTATCGCTCACACTAAGGGATATACAAGTTCGGAATCACTCTCGAACTGTATCAACATATATACACAAACAAGATTGAGGCGAAGCATAGATTCCAAGTCTCTAAGAGGTCAGTACATACGCTCACGTCTCTTAGGACCGTCTGAACTATCGGTCCGATAGCCTGTACCAAGGATATCTATCTTCTAGGGTGCAAGTCAATATCCCCCATAAAGGTCCCATCGAGATAAGACTGTCCCAGCGCGGTAACCTCAGGGATAGCAAGTAGCGCGGGTACGTTTGTCACGCATATATAATATATGCACACACAACCATATAAATATACCACTTAGTATTACATCAATATAGGTTTCTCTCCTCACCCATAATTACGATATTTATCCTTGATTTTCACATTAAGTATTCTTATAAGGGTTCGTCACTAACCTTAACTCGAAGGGTTTCTCCAACTCATTTTGTGACACTCGTGAACTCTAACCTCACAAGTATAAAATTCAGTAGGTGTCCTTATTATGTTCCAACGTAACTCTCTTACGCACCTTACCCTTCAATACATAAATTAATCGATTTATAAGTAATTATCCCGAAATGTAATTCTTGGTCCACATTAAGCATCTCCAAAATTCATCGTATAACCTACTGGTCTCCCCTATCTCCCAAAACATTATATTAAGGATGCCCAAGAATTATTTCATGATAAATTAAATTTAACTCATTTAATAAGGGAAATAGGAGTCTGCCAGGAGGGGTCGATCGATCGAGGTCTGGGGCTCGATCGATCGAAGCTCTAGGCTCGATCAATCGATCAAGCAGGTATTTTGATTTCTGCAGAATTGCAGTTACGGGTTCTACCACTTTTCTTCATCCAAATCCATATTTTCCAAACCCAAACGTCCCAAAAATGCTACTACTAACATTATATCAATATACCAGACATTTCTAACGTAAGGCATGTGTATTTCGATCATTTAAACATGGATTTTCACCCCAAAATCTTATCTAATTATCAAGAACCCTAGAATTTTCTTAAACAGGTTTCTAACAAATTTTCTCCAGAATTTCCTTCTTATAATCATCAAAATTTCGTGGTTAACTTCCTCTACATGGCAAGGTTTCCAGAATTTTCATATAAATCAATACTACATGGATTTTCCTATCACAAATTGGGTTTTCTTCCATATTTTTCATCCCTAATTATTCCTAAACTAATATGAAAATTGCACCAATGAAATAAGCAAGATAAACACTTGCCTGGGATTTTCGAAAGTCTGGATTGCGTCTGATTTTGGTGTGGTTGCGTTCCCCTTCTCGCGATCTACGCGTTGGTGGTGGCGGCGGTGCAAACCGTTGAGTTTTGGGCCTTGAGTTTGCCTTGGGAGCTCTCTCCTTCCTCTCCTATGGCCGTCACTTGTGTTTAGAGTTTCTAACCCTAGAAGGTAACCTAGGTATCTGATATAACTCCTCTAATTTTCGTGGGTTTAATTACCCAAAAATGTAAAATGACCAAAATGCCCTCCCATGTTACTAATTAGGCCTAAAAACGTCCCGAGACCCAAACTAAACCCCCGGGTACACTTTTCTGACTATCTCGACCCTTCCGGACGCGTTGGCGCACTCAAAACGACCATACGGGCAACTTATAAAATATTCACTTTTTAATTTATCGAAATTTTATCCCGACGCGACACGAGCACGTCCCGACTTAAATTTCCGAAATTGTCATTTAACTCACTCATGACATTCAATATAACCAATATAATATATTACTTTGCTCATTAGTAATATTCAACAAATTTCCCATAATTACTAACTCTCGTCACGTTAATAATTATAACATAATTAATTTCCGGATTTTTATTAAATAATTAACTCACATTAAATTTAATAAATCCCCAAATTAATATAGCATAAAAATACGGGGTGTTACATACTTCCCCCCTAATAACGGAATTTCGTCCCGAAATTCGGAAAACAAGGCATACCTGGTAAGAACAAATCTGGATATCTCTCGCGCATATCTGCCTCGCGCTCCCAAGTGGATTCCTCCACATTATGATGCTCCCACTGGACCCGTACAAGTGGAACTATCTTCGACCTCAATCTCCTCTCACTATAGTCTAGGATAACCACCGGTCTCTCCTCGTAAGAGCTATCAGGCTGTAAGTCGATCTCATCTATCGCAATGTGAGTACGGGCCATATCATCCCGAAGATATCGTCTCAACGACGAGATATAGAATACATCGTGAATACGATGTAAATGCTCTGGCAGTCCCAACCTGTATGCAACCGGCCCAATCCTCTCGATGATGGGAAATGGTCCCACGTACCTCGGAGCCAACTTCCCCTTCTTTCCGAACCTCGTCACTCCCTTCATAGGTGATACACGCAATAACACTTGGTCCCCCACACTAAACTCCCGGAAGAACCGCTTCGCATCGGCGTAGCTCTTCTGCCTGTCCTGGGCTACCCGAATACGACTCCTGATCATCTCAATCCTCGCGGAGGTCTCCTGAATCACCTCTGGTCCTAGCAACTTGTTATCCCCCACTTCGAGCCAACAAGCTGGGGAACGACAAGGCCTTCCATACAAAGCCTCAAATGGAGACATGCCAATCGTGAACTGATACGAGTTATTATAAGCAAACTCTACCAGTGGAAGGTGTGGCTCCCAACCTCCTCCAAAATCAAGAACACACATGCATAGCATATCCTCCAACATCTGATTAGTACGCTATGTCCGTCCATCTGTCTGTGGGTGATAAGCTGAACTCAACCTCAACTCAGTACCCATAGCCTCCTGAAAGCTTTCCCAAAAACGTGACACGAAAATCTTGTCTCTATCTGACATAATATTCAGGGGCACCCATGTAACCTGACAACCTCAGCAATGAAAAACTGAGCATACTGACCCGTGGTATAGTCTGTCCGCACCGGCAGAAAATGAGCCACCTTGGTCAAACGGTCTACAATCACCCAGATAGAATCGTGGCCCCGCTGTGATGTAGGCAACCCTGTAATAAAATTCATGGAAATACTCTCCCACTTCCATGCGGGTACTTCCAATATCTGGAGCAATCCTGACGGTTTCTGATGGTCCACCTTCACCAGCTGGCAGGTAGAACACTTGGACACGAACTCAGCAATGTCCTTTTTCATCCCACTCCACCAGTATTGCCTCCTCATGTCCTGGTACATCTTATCTCCTCCAGGATGTACTGCAAATCGGGACCCGTGAGACTGGGTCATCACTGCATGACGTAATTCTGCTCCTTCTAGGACCACCAATCTCCCATTAAATCTCAAACCCCCATCAGAACTAACAGAATAAGACTCAGCACCCTCGGCTAAAAGTTGTACAATCTGCTCCTGGCAAAACGGGTCTGTGGTCTGGGCCTGTATTACCATCATAACAATCTCGGGTGTGATTGTCATAACAGATATGAAGGAACGGGCTACTGCGTCCTGGTGGCCTAACTCTTTCCACTTTGCTTTCCAGACATTCGCTACCTCGTCTACCGGTCTACGACTCAACGCATCAGTAACTACGTTGGCCTTTTCCGGATGATACTGTATATCAAACTGGTAGTCCTTCACAAACTCTAGCCATCTGCGCTGACGCATATTCAGCTCTCGCTGAGTGAATAGGTACTGCAATGACTTGTGGTCTGTGAACAAACGGAATTTCTCCCCTAATAAATAGTGCCTCCATATCCTCAATGTAAAGACGATCGCTGCTAACTCCAGGTCGTGGGTGGGGTAATTCTTCTCATGCGGCTTAAGCTTGCGGGAGGCAAAAGCTATAGCCTTCTCCTCCTGCTGAAGTACTCCCCCAAGTCCCCGTAAGGACGCATCGGTGTAAACCAGGTACTCCACACCCGGCATCGGTAACGCAAGGACTGGTGTTGAAGTAAGCTTATCTTTCAGCTCGTCGAAAGCCAACTGACAAGCATCATCCCAAACATATGGTACCCCCTTGCGATTCAGATTGGTCAGTGGACCTGCTATTTTGGAGAATCCTCGAATAAATCTCCTGTAGTATCCAGCTAACCCCAAGAAACTACGCACTTCCGTCGGTGTCGTGGGCTGTCCCCACTCCCTCACCGCTGACACTTTACTCGGGTCAACTGCTATCCCCTGCTCAGAAACAACATGCCCCAAGAATTGTACCTCTCGCAACCAGAATCCGCACTTCTCGTACTTAGCATACAACTGATGCTCTCGTAGAATCTGAAGAACCTACCTCAAGTGCTCGGCATACTCCTCCTCGGAGTGTGAATATATCAAGATGTCATCTATGAAGATGATGATAAACTGATCCAAGAACTCTCTGAATACTCGGTTCATTAAGTCCATGAAAATGGCTGGAGCATTTGTGAGTCCGAACGGCATTACCCTGAACTCATAGGACCCATATCTCGTCAAGAAGGCAGTCTTTGAAACATCCTGCTCTCTAATACGCAACTGATGGTACCCCGACCTCAGATCTATCTTCGAAAAGAAAGTTTCTCCCCTCAACTGGTCGAACAGATCATCGATTCGAGCCAACGGATACTTATTCCGTATCGTGACCTTGTTTAGCTCCCGATAGTCCACACACAATCTTAGTGAACCATCTCTCTTCTTCACAAACAAGACTGGAGCGCCCCAAGGTGAGGTACTCCTATGAATGAAGCCCTGACCTAACAGCTGCTCTATCTGATCTCATAGCTCTCGCATCTCTGCCGGAGCCATACGGACGGTGCGCGTGCTATAGGTCTCGTATCTGGCAATAAATCTATAACAAAGTCTATCTCACGACTGGGGGGTAGGCCTGGTATTTCCTGAAACACATCGGAATACTCCCTAACAACTGGGATTGAATCCAAGGGAATCACAACCTCCTTAGAGGTATCCTCCTCTATGTAATACAAATGAGCGATCGAACCTCCCTTTGGGCGAGGCATCACCACTACAAACATCTCTTACCCCGGAATGGCAAAAACAATGCTCCCACCGAAGCAATCAATCATGGCTCTATAAGCTGCGAGCCAATCCATACCAATAATCACGTCATGCTCGTGCATGTCTAAGACTAACATGTCAGCAGGTAACACCAAACTACCAATCTCTACCTCCACTCCCCGGCATAGAAAGAAAATAAGTGACCCACTCCACAGTGGTGAGTCCACACGCGTCACAGTGCTCTCTGCTGTGGCTAACAACCCTAAGGCCTTCGCAAAATGCGTAGCTATAAGATAATGGGTTGCCCCCGTATCAAACAAAACTCGACCCATAGTACCATGGATAGGAAACATACCCTCAATCGCGGGTGGTGCCTGTGGAGCTGCTGCCTGGTGGACGTTATAAACACGTCCATACTGTAATTGCCCCTGCTGCACTGGAGCTGCTGGAACGGTTGGTAGGGCTGGCACCTGGGCTGGAGCTGGGAGGGCAGGTGGAAAAAGTGGTCTCTGTGGCTCATTACGGGCAGCCTGCTGCTGTGGGGCCCTATCTCCCTCTGGATAATCCTGGCGCCTATGGTCGTGCTTACCACACCCAAAACATCGACCTCTGAAATTACCTCCCCTCTGTCCCTGCTGACCATGGCCCTGCTGGCCGTTACCTCCCCGCCACTGGCCCTGTTGGCCCTGATTAGCATGCTGCTGGCCCTGCTGCTGGCCCTGCTGTTGGTGTTGGCCCTGCTGGCCCTGCTGATTAGGCTGGCCCTGTTGGCCCTGCCTATAGCCTCCATATCCCTGCCTAGAATCACCTGAAAGGAATCGCATAGCAGGGTCCCCCTGATGGGAACTCTGCTCGTGCTGACGAGTCTGTCCATGAGATGGTGCCCCACTGGCACTAATACCCCCGGTCCTGCCCTGCTGGCTGGACTCTCCTGCTCTCTTGCTTCCCTGAAGATGGAAGCGGTGATCCTGGCAATGTAGCAACGCGGCATTGAGTACATCAGTGAAAGTACTCAGGGATAAATTCCCAATAAGGTGCTGACGGATCCTCCAAGCTAACCCGTCGACAAACAGCATAACCTTCTTGCTCTCAGTAGGTGCCTCATCTGGCACAATGGTGAGAAGTCTCGTGAACTCCTCCTCATACTCTGCTACAGTAAGACTTTCCTGCTTCAGATTCAGTAATCTCCGCCTCATCTCAGTCTGCACGGCGGGTGGAAAATACTTGCGGTCAAACCGCTCCCAAAATGACTGAATAGGGATCGTGTCCCTCTCCTCCAATGTGGTAGTGGACTCCCACCACTGAAAAGTGGCTCCCACCAGCTTAAAGGAAGCCAATAACTGCTTTTGCACGTCAGTGCACTCATACATACGGAGATGCCGCTGGATGTCTTTCTTCCATTGGCTAACTGTGACAATATCGGAGCTACCAGAGAACTCAGGGGGATGCTCTTTCTGAAAAGCATCCCAAACCCTCTCCCATGCAGATGGAAGCTGTGTTGGTACTGGCGCCACTGCCTGAACCTGAGGTGGAGCCTGCTGAACCACCGCTAGTGCGGCATTCACCGCCTGAGCGACAATGGTGGCTACTTCATTTGCATTCATTGTGCCTTGTGCCGGAACTGCTGGCTGCTCGGCCTGGGCACGCCTATCCTTCGGAGCACGTCTCGGAGGCATCTGAAACGTGAAGAAGTTTATTAGTCTACAGTCATTATCAAATCTCAAATAGCTGAAGACATAAACTAGAAAGCAAGAATACAACCATCCTATAATAGGGCTCTATAGCAATAATGTTAAGCTGAAAGCGAAATCAGCCGTACAGATCCTATGGACACTAGAACCTGATGCTCTGATACCACCTGTGACACCCCGCCTAATTAAATACCGGGCGATCACTCCTTTATTAAATTAAATCAAGGCGAACAGTTGGTTCATTCTTAGCATCACTGTCGTAAAATAAATTTTCCAATTTAACACCCTAAAATAATTAAGTTAAGTGTCAAAACCATATTTAAACATTACTTTCCAAATTTTATTTAAAGAAAAATTATTCATTTATTTATTAACAACATTTCAATAAATAAGAATCACACCACAATAAACCTGGAACATAATCCAATTAATTTAAAACATTCGTCAATCGAATGTCAACATGCGAAATCTAAAGTAATAGATCCACTGAATAAAACTCATAGTAAACAGTACCGGAAATAACTGAAATATAAATGTCCAATAACAATGAAATAATGGAAAAGGGCTACACATGCCCATCTAAATGGAAATACTAAGAGTGGATCTGAATGAACGAAGTCGTCTAATCAAGAGACCTGCAACTCCCACTTAAGCTGCAGCGCGTTCCTTCCAAGAGATCCTAAGCAAGACTCCCCTGTGGTTGGGCACCTGTAATACATACATATATATACAAGAGAGAGAGAGAAAAAAGAAACGGGTCAGAGCCCGATAGTGTGTATGATTTAAAATTAGTTTAGCAAGTATTTAAATTGATACAGGCCAATGCAACAACATATTAGTTCGACACTCTCTTGAGAAATTCTCACCTCTCTTCTAATGTGCACACCTATCGCACTAACTTTCCCAACGGTTTATCCTATTATTTTATCATACTAACCTTCCCAACAATTTAGTTTATCTCAATTTACTCATAAGATTACAAAACCAAACAATATCATTGTTTAAAGATACTACCAATTAATAGCTCAACTCTCGTTTTTACTTCATTTATATATAAAGTTTCCTTGTGTCACATTATACTTTTCAAACAAGTATTTCCGATTTATAGTCCAGAATTATTTCTCACTTACCATATCACGGCAACAGTTTAAATTTCCCAAATTTCAGATATATATATATATATTAAGCACTCGTATAATATATACATTTTAACAGCACCAACATACAAACTATGGTGTAGGCATACTCTGCTATCCAATCCCCGTATCGCTCACACTAAGGGATATACAAGTTCGGAATCACTCTCGAACTGTATCAACATATATACACAAACAAGATTGAGGCGAAGCATAGATTTCAAGTCTCTAAGAGGTCAGTACATACCCTCACGTCTCTTAGGACCGTCTGAACTATCGGTCCGATAGCCTGTACCAAGGATATCTATCTTCTAGGGTACAAGTCAATATCCCCCATAAAGGTCCCATCGAGATAAGACTATCCCAGCGCGGTAACCTCAGGGATAGCAAGTAGCGCGGGTACGTTTTTCACGCGTATATAATATATGCACACACAACCATATAAATATACCACTTAGTATTACATCAATATAGGTTTCTCTCCTCACCCATAATTACGATATTTATCCCTCATTTTCACATTAAGTATTCTTATAAGGGTTCGTCACTAACCTTAACTCGAAGGGTTTCTCCAACTCATTTTGTGACACTCGTGAACTCTAACCTCACAAGTATAAAATTCAGTAGGTGTCCTTATTATGTTCCAACGTAACTCTCTTACGCACCTTACCCTTCAATACATAAATTAATCGATTTATAAGTAATTATCCCAAAATGTAATTCTTGGTCCACATTAAGCATCTCCAAAATTCATCGTATAACCTACTGGTCTCCCCTATCTCCCAAAACATTATATTAAGGATGCCCAATAATTATTTCATGATAAATTAAATTTAACTCATTTAATAAGGGAAATAGGAGTCTGCCAGGAGGGGTCGATCGATCGAGGTCTGGGGCTCGATCGATCGAAGCTCTAGGCTCGATCGATCGATCAAGCAGGTATTTTGATTTCTGCAGAATTGCAGTTACGGATTCTACCACTTTTCTTCATCCAAATCCATATTTTCCAAACCCAAACGTCCCAAAAATGCTACTACTAATATTATATCAATATACCAGACATTTCTAACGTAAGGCATGTGTATTTCGATCATTTAAACATGGATTTTCACCCCAAAATCTTATCTAATTATCAAGAACCCTAGAATTTTCTTAAACAGGTTTCTAACAAATTTTCTCCAGAATTTCCTTCTTATAATCATCAAAATTTCGTGGTTAACTTCCTCTACATGGCAAGGTTTCCAGAATTTTCATATAAATCAATACTACATGGATTTTCCTATCACAAATTGGGTTTTCTTCCATATTTTTCATCCCTAATCATTCCTAAACTAATATGAAAATTGCACCAACAAAATAAGCAAGATAAACACTTGCCTGGGATTTTTGAAAGTCTGGATTGCGGCTGATTTTAGTGTGGTTGCGTTTCCCCTTCTCGCGATCTACGCATTGGTGGTGGCGGCGGTGCAAACCGTTGAGTTTTGGGCCTTGAGTTTGCCTTGGGAGCTCTCTCCTTCCTCTCCTATGGCCGTCACTTGTGTTTAGAGTTTCTAACCCTAGAAGGTAACCTAGGTATCTGATATAACTCCTCTAATTTTCGTGGGTTTAATTTCCCAAAAATGTAAAATGACCAAAATGTCCTCCCGGGTTACTAATTAGGCCTAAAAACGTCCCGAGACCCAAACTAAACCCCCGGGTACACTTTTCTGACTATCTCGACCCTTACGGACGCGTTGGAGCACTCAAAACGACCATACGGGCAACTTATAAAATATTCACTTTTTAATTTATCAAAATTTTGTCCCGACGCGACACGAGCACGTTCCGACTTAAATTTTCGAAATTGTCCTTTAACTCACTCATGACATTCAATATAACCAATATAATATATTACTTTGCTCATTAGTAATATTCAACAAATTTCCCATAATTACTAACTCTCGCCACGTTAATAATTATAACATAATTAATTTCCGGATTTTTATTAAATAATTAACTCACATTAAATTTAATAAATCCCCAAATTAATATAGCATAAAAATACGGGGTATTACATTATATAAATTTTAACGATGCCATGAAGTCGGGTATTTACTCTATGTGTTTATTATGGAATATTAACACCAAGATACAATATCAGGATTTAAATTTAATATATACATATTTTTTTTCTTTTGGTTTGGACACGTAATGAGCATACCTAACAGATTTCGAGAGGTATTGGTGATATAAAAAGAACATTTGTACACTCTAAACTAACATATATGCCCCTGCCATCAGCATACCTAACATATTTTAAGTGCAGTAACAACCCTCGACTCCCGACCAGTATGATATCAGTGCAGCTTTAGCTGAGAGATGATAGTGTATGTCGCTGCCTCTCTATCAACAGCAGTCTCTACTCCACAATAATAAATGTTTGGTTCCATGTAATTACTTTTCTCACAATTTTTATCAGAAATAAATGTTTGGTGCCATGTAGATTGTTGCACCATTTCGTCGAGACGCAGATATGTCGGAGGCAGCTGCAGATGATCAAGATCTAGCAGCTGAAGAGTAGAAAAGAGTAAAAAAAATGATTATCGGAGTTTGTTTTTATTCGTTGTTATTAAACGTACTGCAAATGTTCATATAGATGCTTAATTTAATCAGTTTATTTGGAGTGCATATGTTTACTTTATATATCTCTGGAGCTGATGTGGTTTTATGGTTTTATTTTTATATTTCAATAGTCTATATTTCTGAGCTCATATAATTTTTCTATCTATATACTACCCGTGTGTATATAGATGCCATTTTCCTACTTTTCATACACATTGGCTGAAATATAATATCATCAATTATATTTTCAGATTATGACAGGATGAGGAGATTATCATGGAGTGTCCCAAGGGCTGACTTCCCATCTGAATTACTGGACATATCAAGATAGATGGTAAGTGTCCGTCTAATCATATCTTCATTGGGTAGAATCACCTATGTTCTTGACCTTTGTCGCTTTCTATTGCAATGATTGAGTACTAATCTTTGTTGTTGGGACTTGGGTACTGTTTTATGAACTTCAATTCAGTCGGTTGCTTATTTAGTGGATAGCATGGATGTAGTATTTCTCAATTACTAAAAGTTCTCTTATTTTCACTTAATGTTACTACCCACATAATACTAAAATACTAAAAGTGGTTTGACTGATGAGTTAGTATGTATTCCTCTTCTAACCTTTTTATACTTTAGACGTATTTATTTTTTATCATGATGTTTTCTTATTAGGTTACATGTCTCATTCTTCCCTTGGAATAGGTCCCATGAGAACTGATCCAGGAATAAGGCCATTATTCAGACCATTGCACACTTGCCGCCCCCACCCCCTCCGCAGCCCCCTCCCGCCCCTAGTAAAATCCCTCCCCTACCCCACTCACACACGCACACACAAACACACACACACACACAACTCTCCCTCATCTTCTACCCCTCCACCGCCCCTGCCCCATCTCCTCCCCCCTTCCCCACTCACACACGTGCACACACACACACAGCTCTCCCTCATCTTCTCCCTCTCCCCCTCCGTCGCCCCCTGCCCCGCCCCCTCACCCACTCACACATGCACAGCATATATGCTCTGCATATATGCAGCCCCTCCCCCACCACCTTCGCAACCCCCTCCCGCCCATGGTAAAATCCCTCCCCACTCCCCCCTTCCCCACTGACACACGCACACACACACACACACAACTCTCCCTCATCTTCTCCCCCTCCACCGCCCCCTGCCCCGTCCCCTACCCCCTTCCCCACTCACACATGCACACAAACACACACACAAACACACAGCTCTCCCTCATCTTCTCCCCCTCCGCCGCCCCCTACCCCTCCCGCCCCCCCCCCCTCCCCACTCACACACACAGAGCATATATGTGAATGTGTAGTGTTTTCGTGAGTTTTCAATAAAGGACCATGTTGTGCTTTATGTATATTTTGTTGAGATTATTTACTTGATTGATTTTAAAAAGCTTAATCTCAAACCAAGTCTGGATTTTATTAATTTTAAAGTTCCTTGATCTAATGGTTTAGTCCATTACTTTGTTATGTCACTATATTGCCCACGCCACGCCATGCTTAATCTCAAATCAAAAACTAACTCCGAATGAGATGGACACCTGTCAAATCTATGCCACTCTCCAGAATTGGTTTAAGCTTTCTAAAATCAAACCTTAAAAAAGAACACATGTTTCTTAACCTGTTTATCCATAATTGTATATCATTATATGCCACTCTCCAGTTTAATGACAACTGGAGAGTGACCATGAACTCATTATGTTGGCATACCTGCTAAACTATTATACCTGATTAATTATGTTTATTGTTTGTCAAATCGTACAGAAAATCGAGAGGGAGAGAGTGATAATGGCGAGAGGTGGGAAGAAGGATGGGAAGACAACAGTAGTAGTATCACCTAATCCAGAAGCAGATGAGTGCAAAAGACTTAAGAATGGTTGCAATTTCCAAAAACATGCTCTTCTATGCTCCCGCAAAGGCCTGCTCAGTTTCTATCACCCCATCCAAAATGGTGGTCAAACACCATGGCACAGACATTTTGAGGAAGTCCCACAGAAAGAATAAATTCATTTTCTCCTTTCATGGCCTTCTAGCTCCCACCTCCGAATTTGGGAATTTTTTTTATTGTTGGATTTGTTGTTACCCTTAAATAGGGTGGATAGTCCAATAAACAAAGGAGACTATGCCCAATTTTTTTTTTTAAATTGACACTTTATTTTTTTTTAGACACAGTGAATTTGATTAATGAATATTGTATATTTCATTTTATATGTGAATTTGTTTGATGAATTTAGACAATTTGTATGTTGGACTATTTTTTATTTGTTAAGCAGGGTGAATAGTTCCATAAACAAAGGAGACTATGCCCAATTTTTTTTAAAATTTGACACTTTGTTTTTTTGAGACACAATGTGAATTCGATGGATGAATATTGTATATTTCGTATTATATGTGAATTTATTTGATGAATTTAGACTATTTGAATGTTATTGGACTATTTGTTATTTGTTAAGCATGGTGAATAGTTCTATAAATAAAGGATATTATGGCCAATTGTTTTAAAATTACACTTCGAAATTTTTGCGTTTCGCTATTACGTACTTTGGAAAATTTCGCCGTGCCTTCAGGCACGGGCATACGCTAGTATATATATATATATTATAACTTCACTGAGTTATGCTATTTGTACTTTTGGGGTTTTCATGTTTCAGTGAAAATGCACAAGAGTGGTTTATGATCTTATTGTTCAATAATATGATGTGCGACCTAGAGTACGCCACATGAAAATACAGGAAGTTTATCTAACAAGGACGAGGGACCGTATTCTAAAGCTGAAATCATTTTCAACTAACTGCCCATTACTTTGTTGATAAAAAAGTTGACTCTTTTTGCTGCTATACTTTTTTTGTTTTTGTTCTCTCAGCGTTTTTCTAAACGAGATGCTTCATGTCGGTTGAATGATGCTATGCACCAAGGCAAGTCGTTCATGGTTAATGCATCGCAAGTATACTTGAGTGATAAATTTTTTGGGTTAAGGTATCTACATGATCATGTAAGACTTAAGAACTTTCTAATTTTTTATGCAGCTCTATTATAGATTGAACGTTTTGTTGAAATTCATATTTCTTGGGAGCTTTTTTGTTTCTCTCAACTCATATTGATGGTAATCCACTGAGTTCTTTCACCTGATTGAGTTGTAAACTTGGTGTCAATGGGTTATTTCTCATCAGGATGCAATAAATAAAGCCGTCCTTTAGTTTGAACTACATTTCTTTTAAATGATAATTTAGTAGTATATACTATATACATTGTTTGGTGGAAAAATTCATTTCTCGCTTTATAGTTATGTAAATCAATTCATAATGGTTTTAGTTGACTAGTGTTAATTTACTATTACACTATCCTCATTCAATGAACTTGGTTTTTTACGTAGATTGAAGGTCGATAAAAAGGTGACATTTCACCTCATGGTGGCGATAGTGCTAGAGGAAGAATGCTGAGGATCAGTTTTATTGATGTGGCAAAGGAAGAATGCCAAGGATCACTATTTTTTGGATGTTATTGTGTTGTTCACACTAGCTATTGTTTTTGGATATTATCACATAGCTCACATACTATAGAGCTTTTGGATATGATGTAGCTTAGATCACTATTTGTTTATTGTAAATATCTTGATGTATATTAATTTAATGATACTTATGACCTTGGTTATTCTCTATTTATAATAGGACAAAATTGACGATACAAGGATTGATTTAACCTCAAATAATAGTTGTTTATGGATGAAGTAGGGATTTTATTTATTTTTTTATTTTTTATATAAACATTTATGTCACTTGTGAAAAACCTCTCATAAAATTATTAAAACTGTGATAAATGTGAATTTATTTATCATTGTTTTCATGAAACTGTGATTAAAAACATATTAATTTTGTAGTTTTTATGTGTGTTTTTAAAAACTGACATATATGAGGATATTATTTATGTCAGTTTTACGAACATTTATGTCAGGCTTTATATGTCAGTTTTGAAAAATTCTAAAACTCATATAAATGGTCATATATGTCAATTTTTGACTGACATAAATGACTGTTTTTCTTGTAGTGTTGTGTGGTCATCTCCCCATTCTTATTTGTGTGTTTGTTCAGTTCATTAGGTGAGGAACTCCTACAGACTTACTGATAGAAGTACAATAGTGTCTCCGAAGGTTGTTACCTTCATGTGATTAATTTGTAAATATATAAAAGTGATACTTCAGTGAACTATTAATTTATTAATGAACCCCATGTCACGTTAAATACCTTATTGTAATATGTGTGTATTCTTTTATGAATGACCTGACACGGGTTGGTATTTGGGTTGTATTCTCACACGTGTAGTTAGTTATATCCCTATTGCATGATGATTATTAATTGTTTGCTCAGTATTGTAGTAACAGAGACTTATTAGCATAATTATGTCTTGGGTTAGTACATGCTCATAATATTACACTTAGTTGAGCAGTGAGGTACTTATTGCGCACAAGAGACGATGGGGTGACATGTTTATTCTAAATGAGTCACAAGAATATTTACTACGTATATTGGAGATATTTCTTTTAACTTTCGGGATCTCACCAAAATTTAAAAAAAAATTGTTTTCAGGCGTTCATATATAGGATCAAAAGGGCTTAGTAGACTTCAAACTTGTCGTTCCATTTCGTTTAGTAGCTTCAACTCATTGATTCTAGTTTAGGTTGCTGCTTCTTTTAGTTTTTCACTTGAGTTTTTTTATTTCAGAGATTTTTATGGACTTTGTGTCCTAATTTTTTTTATTTCAGTCGTTGGTTTGGAGTTCTATTGTTTAGACTATTTATTTGTTAGATGGTTTTGAGATTTTATTTATATATGAGTTATTTATTGTTTTAGTTATCGCATGTTGGTAATGGTTTTAAATTCACTCATTTTTATTTATTATATGATGCTAAGGATATATCATTTGTTTAAAAGTCCTATCCTCGGTATACTAGTCCGACCAGCTTTTATGCGAAAAATAGGGGTTGTTACAGTATTTTAAGTCGTGAAATATAACTAAAGGGCATATACCAAAAAGTCCTTAGAACATTTTTTAATACACATTTAGTTCAAGCCTTTTTATTTTGTTCCCAAAAGTTCCTCACCACATAAAAACACTAACAAAAAGGGCTCTGGTGAGGATCGTCGGAGCTTCGGCAGTGGGGGGTGGGGTCGGGGAAGGTGGGGCTGGAGTTCCGCTGGTGCGAACCTTTGAAAATAAGAGAATATTGGTTAAATGGGTGTTTGAAGAACTTTTTGAAACAAAATAAAAAGGCTTGGACTAAATTTGTATTAAAAAATATTTAAGGAACTTTTTGATAATTAATTCTATAATTAAGGTGAATGAACAAGATTGTGTAGTTACTTAGAAAATACACGTTGATTGACTTAAGAGCATCTCCAATAGTATGTCAAATTTTAAAGATCGTTGAAATGATATTATTAATTCCGTATACATCTCGAGAATAATAAAAAAGTTGACAACCCTTAGCAAATGAGGAACTCGATTCCATAACTAATTAAAACTAACTATATTTTTCAATACCAAATTAGTGGACCCCTCCAATTTTTTGTTAAAGAGTATTTTTAAAATTTAAAATATTGTTTCCTCCAACTATTGATCATTTTTTTTCTCCTTTTTGGTGATAAATGATGGTCCTACACCTTTGATTATTGACAAAAAATGACCATTATGAAGATGAAGGTTGTTAAATTTAACAATTCTCCAATATTAAAAAAATTTACATGACAATAGCCTCTCCTACAAATAGAAGAATTATAAAACTAGGAGTATTATGTTTCATTAGTTTTGATAATTCTTCGCATTGTCGCCCCTCCTCTTAATTTTAAGGAATTTTTACCAATCCATTTTTTTAATACGGATGCATTCAAATAAGTTTTACGTTTTTTTTGCTCCAATAGATTCTATTAAAAAATATTTTTATTCCAGTAGGTCCCATTAGAAAATAGATAATGAATGCTTATTACTGCGCAAATATGACCGAATGAGAAAAGTTGTTTTAAAAAGGAGACCAATATAGGAATGTTTTATCTTTCCACACCCCTAATATTGGAAATATTATATTAGTATTAGACTTTACTCCCTTAACTATTAATCACCCCCACCCCTGGTTAGGATAATAAAATAAAGCACCCTAAATTTATTCTATTATTTGGGTTGATTGCACAGTGGTTATAACATGATTTAACACAAACATTAAACATAAATACTAGTAAACCAAAAACAAATGTATCTTACATGTAGGTATGCATATAATGTGTCCTATTATTGCCTACTTATTTAATAAAAATGTAGATTTATTTATACACACATGTAACAAAAATGTGAATAAAACTAAAAGTATCAAATCTTGGTAATCCAGCCTAATTCAACACAACCATAGCCTTAGACATGAGCAACATCATAATCCAATGGAAATTTCCAGGTACAAAAGAGGTAACTGCAAAAAACAAAGGATATGAATAATTAAAGAAATTAATCAAGTTTGTTTTACATAAAAATACGAGAAAATCTAACTTTTTTTTAAATTTTAAGAGAGGTTGGTACCACGTGTGTTTATACATATAATTCTAGTCACTCTCTAGAGCGGATAGCAAAAAAATGAAATTGAAACGGATCGAGTTTTGTCACGATTTTCCATTTTTTAAAAAATCATGACAAGGGCCTATTGGTTTATGTCCATTTTTTTCCAAGTCATATATAAAATTCACATCTATGTGTAAAATCAAGGTTATTTTGTATTTATCCCCAACTTTTAAAGTGAGTTTTGTGTGAAACCCCCTTTTTTTGTTTTGTTTTGTTTCGTGTTACATCCTCACTCTCTAACTATCGTTGATCAAACCATTACTTTTAACACATGATCGCATTCTTTTACATTTGATTTCAAATAAAATTAAAAAAATCTTTGATTAATATTTTTTTTTACAGAAGATACCATTAATACAAAAAGTTTAAAATATAGTTTTTGCTTTTTAATCAGAACTTTAATACTTATAAACAAACCCATATTACGATTTTAGAATTATAGACCCCCTATTGGTGTTGGAGGTAGTTTCGGTGGTGGAGATACGACAAATGAGGAGGCACAGGAAAGTGTGGAAGCTCAACCTATAGAATCCAAGAGACGACTAACTTTTTTGGAAAGTGTGGAAGAAAGCGAGGAAAATAATGTTACATGATTGGTACAAAAGTAGAGCTATTTGATTTGAGAGGCAAAAAGATGGTGAAATGGAGCTATTTTGGGGGGGAAAGTATATATATATATATATATATATACTACTATAAAATGCATTACAAAGAGTTATTTCTCCTAAACAATGAAGTTATCCACGTGTACACTCCTCTTAAACCGTAGCATTGAGTCTTTATGTGCCAATTAAACGTTTTAACCCAAAAAAAAATCGATTGGCACTTAACCATCCCTATCTGCTTCTGTCTCTTCGGTATCTTCCCCTTAGACTCTTTAGTTTCTCTAGGGTTTTACTAATTCAGATCGGTATAACTCATAAACTGAACACATATCTTCCAGAGTTTAGGATGGCAGCAGAGGAAGAAAATGGTGTCTCTAAGCCGCTTACAAGGCATCACTTGAATATTGGTGGACTCTAAGGTATATTAAAGCTTCAATCTTTCATGTGGTTCTCAATTATTTTCTTATTTCCTTGCTAAAAAGAACAATCGATTCAGCACTCTTTTTGTTTCTTCAATTTTTAAATTTTACACACACACACAAATACAAACGTATTCAAGATTGACTCAGGTAGTAGATTGCCCTTTGCTATATCTCATCCTTAAATCCTACTGAATGAATTTGGTTTCTGGACATAGTAATCTTTGATTGGGAATAATCAATTTGATCTACTTAAGGTTGTGACAATTTTGGAGGTTTTGAGATTCATTGGTGAGGTTTATGTCGATTTTAGCTGTTGTTACTCATTGTTTCATTTATTCCACCTCCAGGTTTATTTGTCATTCGTGCCAGATGAGGAGATTGGGGTCACGATGGTGCTGAGAAACTTGCTTATTCAGAGGAGTTTGAGAATATAAATGAAATGTTGAGGTTTATCTTCTCCCTGTGAGGATTGCAAGTTGTTTTATTGGGAGAGGTACCCTTGGTGGCTGGTCATTAAGGCTATCGGTGTCCTGGACACAGGGCTAAGCCTTATGACACCACTGCTACAAACATGGAAGAACATGACCAATATTTAACCTTCCAACTTTGCCTCAGCAGTGGCAAAATTTAGACTGCAAAATTCATTTTGGTTATTAATTATGATTTTTTTGTATGTTGCTTTGTCATCTGCCTTAATCAATTAAAATAAAGTTCTACTTTTGAGTGATTTTATGTTCTTTGTTTCTAGATATCGTGTTTGTTTCGTTTGCTTTGTAAACATGCAATCTTTTTTGTATATGTAGGTTCTAAAGGGGGATGTTTGTATAACGGGATATCATATAAAATTTTACTGATTCAAGAAACTTTTCATTGTTCAGTATTATAGAGTTTACTTTTATGGTATTCAATTACTCTCCTTGCTTTATCTATTTTTAAGATCTGTAGGTATGTGCTTTCTAATTTTCTTAAACCATTTTTGTTGAAATTTCAGGAAAATGAATGGTTTGAAGAATTGCAGGTTATTGTTATGATGGCAATATAGGTGGGACGTGAAGTGTAACTAATATTGACACGTATAATCTCTTTACTAGGGCAAATGATCTGTTTGACTATGAGAAACATCTGTATCATGATAAAGCTTATTTCTCAGACAAGCTAAGGTCCCAGTCCCTATGCAATAAGAAATATTATTCTTTGCAAAAACTTTGACAGAAAGATGAAGAGATATAAAGAATCCAAGGATAAAGCCATCAAGAATGATCCTCATGTGTCTGTTCAACTTGCAAAATATCATCCAACTATTGACAAGCCTTGAGTTTAAAGAAATAAGAAAAATGCTACTCAAGACCCCCTTTTAAGAAGAATTATAAGGTTTGTCTCTCTCTCCACTCATCTTCCTAATGATAAATTTCATTTTTTGGAATGCAAGAGGTGTTGGTAATAAACATATTAGCATAAGAATTAAAAATCTTCTCAGAATATGCAAGTTGAGTTTCCAGCTATTCCTATATTAGAGCCCAAAAGTTATCTAAAGTGAAGATGAGTAAGTTGAAGATGAAATGGAATTTTGAGGGATATTCAAATAAATTTTCCATTAAGATTTAGGTCATTTGGAAATGTGATTTGAATTTATAGGGATAAGGCAATGATCAATAGAACTCTCAACTATGGCTTTGCTGGGAATCAATTTGTTTACCTTATGAAGAAGAAGTGCTGCGATGCAAAATTGATGACATAGCAACAGCTAGCAGAATGTATTAGAATCTAAAAACTAATAAAGGTATATGGGCTTCTTCTATCTTGCACAAATACAAAAGGAATTTTCTCCACACAACACACACATAATTGAAACTAAATTACTAATTTGAGATCTTCCATTTAGATATCTTCTTCTGAAGCATCGTTATGAGTCTTCAATTATATAGCTGCTTTTGTTCGCACAAGAGAGAGAGTGGTCTCCCTCTCAACCGCTCTAGGTAACTCTTCATCTCTTTTTCTTTGTGATGGACATCGTTCATGGGATCCGTGGTGAAATTGAGAAAGGTAGGATCAATCGTTGATTTTATAAAGTAAGAGAACAGTGATTTCATAAACTCTATTTTATAAGCACTGTTCTTTTGGTACAAAGAAATAAAAGCTTTATTTTCATAAAGTGGGTCATCTTTGTTTGGAAATTTAAGTCCTCAGAGAGTAAGAGAGTGGTTAGCGTACTGTATTAAGCTTTTTGGAGAAAACTCACATTTTGTTATACATAGTGCAGGTGGGATGAATCCGGGGGGTTATGGAGTTTTTGAGGCTTTGGATGGAGAAGGGCTATGTAAGGTTTACTACTAAGTGTATGTTTTTCTTTGATGTTGATGAGTTTTTGTTTTTACCAAGAAGATTTCGTTTAAGGATTATACGCAGTTTGAGATTGAAAAGATGCCCATGTCTAACAACATTTGTCTCGCGGAAGATATTAGCGAAAGTTTTTGGTAAATTTGATCTATTTTTTTCTCACTTTGTATATTCGATTATCAGTTTAGAATCAGATTTGTGATTAAGACTTAAGGTGGAAATTGGGAATTTCAATTACATACTGCATACTAGTATGCTATTTGAATAAAGTCCTGATCTCTAGCTATAATTCTGTGTAGATTCTGAATAAAGTCTTACTAACAACTAAGAGTTTTCATGTGTTCAGTGCCTATGAAAAAAACATCTGATGGTTATTCTACAAGAAACTTTTGATGGATACAAGGCAGGATGCGGAATACGTGAGAGGTTATCAACAGAAGTTAGCCTAAATAATAAACTTCATTGAACATTTTATACCACCCAAGTAAATAATCCAGCCCTTGGATAAGTCTCAAAAAATAGCTAACTAGGATTTGAATGGTGGAGTAACTAAATTTGGATTGAAATGTACATGAATTATTGGGAATGGAGATAATTGTAATACGAACACGTGGCTCAATATAATTGGGAATTGTATTTCCCTTATTGTGGACGTTAATGTAGTTGAATTTTTTAATCATGGTATCTATGTCCAATTGAAAGTTAAGTGGGGGCTATACCTCATAAGTCCTGCATACATATATATCTTTATACAGTACAGATTGGTCATACCCTTATTTTTTAAGTCCTGCATACAGTTCATGTGTCTACTTCAGTTCTGCAGGATTTAAGTACAGATTGGTCATGCACATATATTTTTTAAATTTGGAGTACAACTAAATTTTTTGACTGATATCTATTAATAACATAAAAAAAATTCATGTGTCAACTTCTGTTCTGCATATAAATTTTGAATCAAACAAATGTGAAATATGTTTTTGTTTTGGATTTGATTATTGTGCTTGGGATTTGATTTGATTACTTTATCTTTTTTATGATTGAGTAGCTGAAAAATTATTGTGCTTGGGAAGTTTTTGTAGCTGGAAACAATATTTGAAAAATGTTATTGTTTGGAATTTGATTTATGGGTTCATTGAGGTAAAGACGATTCAATCCTATATATACTAGATAAAGATGTGGTAGGTCAAGTGTTTGACAGAGAAGTATATATGAGCGGGGTAGAGGTTAAGTGGGGGCTATACTAATGGAGAAACAGATAAATAGAAGTTTAATGATTAGAAACAAGAAAAAAATGAGGGTGAGGAAGATAATGAATAATTGGATAATCATAAGTCCTTCATACATATATATCTGTATACAGTACATATTGGTCATACACACATATTTTTTAAGTCCTGCACACAGTTCATGTGTCTATTTCAGTTCTGCGGGACTCAAGTATAGATTGGTCATACACATATACCACCAAATTTAAAAAATATATGTGTACTTAAGTCCTGCATATAAAATCTATATACAGTCCAACCGAATAAGGTATTAGCCCCTGTGAATAAATGTCGCTATGTATGAGTAGGACCAATCTATTGTGCACATACATGACTTCATATTGTTCAATGATTATTTTACAAATTGGATGGTATTACTAATCCGATAAACCCTAATTGTTATTATCGTTCAAATTGGATGGATCAATCGTCACAATCTCGAATTGCTAGATTTCGTCGTAGGATGAATATGTTTCATAAGCGCTCAAATAACGGATATTAAGCTCTGTTGCTTCATATTCCCTTTCTCTTGAGTAATATATTTGCAGCAGCACAAGTATCGGCTCTTTTCTTGCGATGTTTGAGTTCGTGGTCTTCGTTACTGCTTTTATCAATAATCAGGTCGTCTTTTTCCTAAATTTCTTCTCACAAACCAACTAATTACAACTTTGCACCGCTATATCTCAAAATTTTGAAAGAGAAGTGTATAAATTTGAGTTAGGTTTTTACTTAATATAAAGTAATAGTCGCTTTAAAAAAACTAAGTTTGAGCAGTTGATTCCCTTTTCTCTATTCATTTATCCCATTCATTCTCTATGTTGTTGATTTTGTTGACTAATCCATCTCTTCAATCATTTTCAGGGGTACTTCGACAAAATCCCGCACAACCACAAAAGAGGTAATTTTTAGTTTCTTCGATATTTTTCTTCTTTATTTATCTTTGATATTTGTATGACTCTTCTTATGCCCGACGAAATAAATCTTATATTCACGCAACAATTGTTGGGAATGACCATATGTCTGCTTATGGTCTTTCCTACTGTTACATGTGAGTTTTAACCTATATCTTGACTCTTTTCTACTGTTCCATGTGAGTCGAATCGAACATCACTCTCAGCACTCATTTTTTATTTCAAACATTGAATGACATTAATTTATTAAAGGAATTTCTACCATATCATGTAGTAATTGCTGCCATATCAGGTGTTGTTGCAATAAAATGGCATAGAGTTACTAATTGGTGCACTAAATCATTTAAGAGGAAACATAGGCTTCAGAATTTTTTACAGTTAATAATTGGTGCAATTAGTTTCAGCTAATAATTTTATACCATTAATAACATATGAAATATGCTAATTTGAATTCAGTAATCAAAATGGTCCATTCTTTTAATGGGTAGATTTACTTTTTATTGCGACTTTCTCTTTTTCGTAGTTCTCTGTTGTTTTGTTTTGTAATTTTCCATCCTGATCATATAAGTAGTTCTCTGTCATAATAGAAATATGTTCAATGGTTCCGCATCTGTAGAAAGTTTTGGGGAAATCATTTCAATATGTGTTCCTTATAACTGACAGTATTGTTGGTTCAGCAGGTGAGTTTAGTGATCGCAGCTAAGGGTGTTGCATGTTTTGGAGCTGTGCTGGCTGGACTAGGTTGGAGATATAAGGTCGGAGTTTATGGGTAGAGTTTGCCTCCGTTCAAAACGCATCGTATGTATTGGACCATCTCATTTTAGTTTTAAAATGCATAAGATCATAGAAATTATGATTCAATTTTCTCTCCCTCTTATCTGTTTTCCCAGCAATGAAATGGAGAATGAAAGAATTGGCAAAATCATGCAGTGATTTATGTGTATTAGAAAGAAATATGAATGAAACAAGAAAGAATACGAGTAATCCAGTGCAATTCATATATAATCATGTGTAGTTTCATTAATTTTTTATAGAAGTACCCTTTTTTTGTATAGTTTATTCCAAAATACAAATAGTCTAGCATATATCCAATTCATAATCATACTCTTTTATTTCTGAACAGGGGTCTATATTCGCAAACAGTCAAATATCCATATAAACATGATGGGGAAGACGATACCATTAGAGCTTGAAATTATCATATACACTTATGATTGTCAAAGGCATTCTCTATGACAAAAAGTAATGGTAGCCGGAACATCAACGACTGATAATTGTCATAGAAATGATTGATACAAAGCTATAAGATTTCTTTTTCAAATATCCTACGCTATACTCCAAATTATAAGTTTTCACTCTTTTTTGTGCATTTCCATTTTACACCAGCTTGATATGAAGTCATGACCTTGAACCTATTATTCTTATAATGTTGGTGCACCAGAAACGATGGTGGTGAGATATGAGGATTCTGCCAGCACATTATCTCAATATGTTGCAAACCATCTCAGTGGAGGTTCTAAATGGCAACGTTAAGAAGAAATCAGACGCATGTGGATTGTTCAATGTTGATCCAATCAAGGTAGATATAGTGTGTGAAAGGCTTATGAAAAAGGGAATTGTTCCTTAATAATGCAAGATGTTAATCACTTTTGTAAAATATTCTTAGGATCTCAGAAGTTGCTGACAGAGTGTTCACATTTAAATCGATATCATGCGGGGTTTACAAACTTAAACCTTATTACAAGGGCGAGAACACATTTTATAATGTTTCCCCTCCCTTCATTTCTGTTTCTGTTCAGCATGATATCGCTACAATCTCCCGAAACTTTCAGATCATTGGGTTTTCTACACAAAATGAGTCGGATTTGTGCCTTGTTGTAGAAGGACTCTACTAATCTAGGATTCTAATTACAATTGATTTGAGGGGTGTCTCTGGAGCAATCTAGGCTATTGGGTTCGGTGAGAGAGGTAAAGATGTGTTGGGGAGCAGCCACCTTATAGTATGGGTCAGTGTTTCACGTGATATTGCCAAAATTTAATGGAAAACACAGGCATCAAATGTTTACAAACAGCATGCATCATATGTTTACGAACAACGTTTCCACAATCAATGTAAATAGCCTAAAATTTCTTTAAGTTAATAATCTCAGCCCCCTCACTCTCCTCTGTTTTAACATCACCGGAAGAATATTTCGTGATTTATTATTTTGTTTTAAAGTGTAGCAAACCAAAACTACTATCCGATCTTCTCAATCAAGTAATGAATGAGTAAAAAATCATGTCATCTTATCTCCCTATGTACTTTTTTCTTCTTATATTTTTTGTGCTCTTTTTTATAAGAATATTATTTATGTGTCTTCTTTTATTTGGACCAGGTAACAACAAATTATTGTAGCAAGTTGCAAGGTTAAATACAAGATTAGGTTAAATACAAATTATTGTAGCAAGTTGCAAGGTTTTTTTTTTAGATCTGATGTTGTATTAATATGCTTAACAGATCTGATTTGAAGATTTTCCTCAAGGAAAATCAATATATATATATCACTCCATCTTGCCAAGATAGAGGTAATGATTTCGGATTTTTGGAAAATTCTAATCAGGTTATGTTTTTCAAACACGGTGTTCAAATTTAAAATACTAATTAGATTTGTTGTTTCTTATGAAGGTTTGCATCAGCATTCATTTTGGCGATTATTTTTAAACAGAGAGTTTTGCTTTTTTTATCCATTCGTATCGGAGGTTTAATTCTTATCTTTTCTGCAATGAGTTTCTTATGTCCCAATTTTTTTATGATGGACTTGATGATGGTGCAGGGTGATCTTATTTAATGGTGTAGCAAGCAGAACCTGAAAAAAAAATATGCAGCACCGAGATACTGCAGGCATCGCACCTGCCACATGTCGAAAATCAGCACCCGACAAGCTTCTTGACGGCTGCAATCGAGTGTGTCCACAGCCGACATGTAGCGTACCCTATTGCCAATTCACCCAACACTTATCTAGAGTCATGTAGAGCATGTGATGTTGAGGAACAAGCTAATCAACACTTGCCAATCTTCTTGATGACTTCCTCCGAGGCTGCCCACAATCGATAGGTAGCGTAGCCTATTTTCAATCCACCGAACACCGATCCAGAGTTATATGATCACGATTTTGAGGAACAAGTTGACAAATATCATGCTATCATAGAAAAATTCACCGGTATAGCCCCATAATTCCTGTCACAAGTTGATTTTGGCAGTCAATAAAGGAAGTCGTCTTTGTTAGCAGCAGCAGCAATCTTCACCACTCAGTGTTCTATGAACGGTGCAAAATATTGGAGTAAAACCAGTGAGAGATATACCAAATACCTCGAATATCAGCTATTGTAAGTTTTATGTACTTTATTATTATTTTTTGGGTAAATTATATGGATGATAATTCTGTTATTTGTTGATTTGATAGGTTTATATAAAATCCCAACAAAAAGTTATTCCATACATCTTACTAACATGTGGGTACTAAAAGGGGTATTTTTTTTAGTATTTCAGTTAACTCACTCTTTCTGAAATCGGGGACCGTAAAGAGTTTAGTACGGTGCAAATAAAAACACCCTTGATTAAATATAAATGGGCACTCCACCTCCACACCTTTCAGATCGTCCAAACCAAACCGTGAATGGATGGCCTTTCATATGACCAACACATTCCTATGAATGGATCGACGGTGTAAAATTTTTAGTGGATGTTCAAGAAAGGTATATGACTGATAAAGAAGAATACTACAAGCTTGACCAGATCACGTCTAAACGGTAAACGATCGAAGAAAGGAAGGAACTCTACAAGTTTGACAAACTGGAGGATTTTTTTGTTGTGGCAAACATGTCTTCAGTCCTTGATATGTGTAATCATTGTTGTGAATGAAGATGGAGAGAATATCAAGCTGCTGTTGCAATGTACTACATAATGTGTTGGTGTCAATTCGGTTGACATCCATTCATACCGCAAAGTGATAAACTATAATCACTTTTATGGGATAAGATTATACATGGATGTGTTCACTATTGATTTATAATTAATTTTTTTCCTTCAATTAATGGAAAGAAACGACAGTTGTACAAAACTTCAACCAACCGCAGATGCGCCTAGAGTTTTAATTATGTGTTGCATTTTTTTCTCTTGGAGTTATAGTTCATGTTGCTTGCAATTAATTTGTTTTTTATCATTTACAAGTTCGGCCCAAAGGACTTCCATGAGATTTCTTTATCCACCGAAGGGATGTAGAAGAAGGCTGTGGCACAAGCGTCTAACCCGCGCATCGCGCGGGTTTTCACCTAGTTTTAACTATTTTTGAAGATAATTTGAACTCAAAATGTGGTATGTTTTTTTACTTTAAATGTGTTGAGTTTTGGATGTTTATTTGCATGTTTATTTGGGACATATGTTACTAAATTTTAGATGTTAAGTGCGATGATTTGTTGCTGAATTTTGGATGTTAAGTTGGACAAAATGTTACTGTCCGTGAAGTTTATATGTTCAAATTGTTATTGTTCATAAATTTTATATGTTCAAATTTTCCTTAAATCAACTTAAAATTTTATATGTTCAAAATGTTGTTGTCCATAAATTTTATATGTTCAAATTTTACTTGAATCAAATTAAAAATGAATACAAAATTTCTAATTTTTTAAATGAAAAAAATGAAAAATTGGAGTTATATGTCACACTTTCGAATCGGGTATTCGGAACGGGTCCCAGGCCCTTCATAACTGGAAATGATTCGTTGTTGATATATTCCGAGTAGAACACTTGGTTGAACATTTCAAATGTTTAAACAAATGGCAAATCATTCATACCCTCCTTGCTCTTCATCTTGTACAAGTCTACTATTATCATATTGGTTGATGAATCAACTTTACAAGCATTCTAATCATTAACTCTTACCCAATCAAAGTAAAATACAAGTATATATACCAAACTGTACATACCAAGTATACATATCAATTTTTAAAAATAGTAAAAAAATTATTTTTGGCTGAATTTTTTTATATGATGTTTAAACATTTCAAGAGACCTATATAAAAAAATCAACTCAAAATACTACTTGTGACGGTCAATGACAACGACTTGTGACAGTTAATGACCGTGACAAGTCCGTGACAAGAACAGTTATTACGGACTTGTCACGATCAAGGACCGTGACAATCCTTATAATATTGTCACGGTCAAGGACCGTGACACGTCCGTGACAAATGTCCCAGTAAAAAACCCTTTCCCCTTCTTTTTTTCCCCCGCCGATTCTTCCCTCCTTTTTTCTCTCTCTCTCTACGCTGCTCTCCCTCTCTCTTTGTCTACTTTCATGTTAGTTTCTCTCTCTCTCTCTCTCTTCCATTTATATATATATATATATATATATATATGTGTGTGTGTGTGTGTGTGTGTGTATATGTGCGTGTGTGCATGTATATGTGCGTGTGTGTGGTGGGTGGGGGTGGGGAGGGGGTGGGGCAGGGTGGGGGAAGGGGTGGGGCAGGGTGGGGGGAGGGGGCAGGGTGGGGGGTTGTTTGTGTGTGTGTGTGTGTGGTGTGTGTGCGTGTGTAGTGGTGCGTGTGTGTGGTGGGGGAAGGGGGTGGGGCAGGGGGGAAGGGGGAAGGGGGAAGGAGGGAGGGGGGAGGGATGGGTGGGTGGAGGTAGGGGTGGGGGGCTGCATGTGTGTATGAATGTGCGCGGGTGTGTGTGTGTATGTCGCGTGTGTAGTGTGCATGTATGTGCGTGTTTGTGCGTAATGTCCATTGTAAACGAATTGATTGGTTATTAATTTTTTAGTAAATTAATATATGATTAATTATGAAAGTAGGATTGCCCCTCATTGTAAATTAGTAAATTAATAATTGCATACTTTAATTGTTAGTTTAATTGATGAAAATAATTAATTGAGTAGATGAATTAGAAGGAGTACGGGATACACATTTGTTGTTGACATTGCTGTTGGATTATAGTGGATCGATGTTGGGTTGGTTAGTTTTAAAAGTGGCATGACCACTGGATTATTGTCCATATGGGGGTGGGATTTTTCAACTTTTTTTGAAAATTACTTTGTATATCGAACAATATATATATAGTATGATAATTAAATGAAACATACTTGAAATTACATATAGTGCGCATAGATACTAGCCTTCTAGTTCTTATGCGTACGCATTCAATAGCCCTTAGTCCCATTCGAGAGTCATTAACCTTGTAATGAGATCTCTCGAATTGTCCCGTTTAGACAGTTTGGGACTGCATAATTTCTGTATAATATTCTTAGTGGATTAAAGTTGTTACTTTTGGAGGAAGTTCTGCGGTCGTATCCTAATGTTCTCTGGGTACATACTAGATTGACAAGTGTGGCTGTTATTTCAATTGATCAATTGAAATAACACTCACACTTGCCAATCTACGTCGTGTACTTGGAGAACTTCGGGGATATGCTGTCGAATTTTTTCAAATCGTAACAATGTGCATGAGCTGTTAAGTATATTACAGAAAAATGCGGTCTTGAATTGAATAGGACCACTCACCCTTTGGAGGAGATTGAGGAAATAGAAATTTCTATTATAAATTGAATTTGAATATAAATAAGACATAATTAAATGAAACATACTATAAATCTAAGTTTTGTTTATATTAATCCATGAATATACGCTTCGTACCTTTAATAGGTGATTAGTTGTGGTAGCTGTGATGGGATATTCGAAATACAAAGAGTGGATGGGTGAGACAAATAGAATGGGGGTTGTGTTTCGTAGAGGTGCTAACGAATTTGTGAAATATGCAAAGAGATGTCATAATGATGAAGAGTTTTTGTGTTCGTGGGCTAGGTGTAAGAATGGTAAGGTGTTTGAGTGGAAAACAGTTGAACTACATTTGTTAAGATCGGGTATGCAAGATAGTTATCGATTTATGAGTTTTCACGGTGAATTCAAAGTTCCTTTTGTCCCCGACCAACCTTCACAACAACCTTCAACAAGTAAGATAGATGTAGACGGGGACGACGTAGATCATAATATGTTAGATGATTTAGTTGATGATGCGTACGGAGTTTATGAAGCAGAAGAGAATGAAGTTACTGATGATGTCTAAGGTTCAAGTGCTCGTGAAGATATCACGATAAAACTTGACGATGACTACCAAAGTTTAAAATTTAGGGCGACCCAACCGTTATACTCTGGTTGTGAGAAAGATCAAACAACTTTACATGCCATGGTTGGTTTGCACAGTTTGAAGACGCAATACGATTTGTCTGGCAATAGCGTGACAGGAATTCTGAAATGGGTGAAGGGTTTATTACCCAAGGAGAATACACTTCCAAATAGCTATCCTGTTATGAAGAACAGTTTGAAAGGTTTGGGAATGAAATATAAATCGATCCATTCTTGTGTGTATGACTGCATACTATACCGAAAGGAGTATGAAAATCTCAATCGTTGTCCGGTATGCGATGAACCTAAATATGTCCAATCTACTAGTAAGGAAGACACAAGCCCAAAAGTGCCTCAAAAAGTATTGAAATATTTTCCTGTTGGGACTAGATTAAAGCGATTTTTCACAGTACCATGGATAGCGGAGGCAATGACTTGCCACGCTAGGGTAGAAGTAGGGGGTAATATCATGCGTTATCCTATTGATTCTACTGCCTAGAGGAGGATGAATTATGAGTATCCCGATTTTGCTTGAGAACAACGCAACATTCATTTGGCTATATCAACAGATGGTTTCGATCCATTTGGAAATCTAAGCACCAATCAGAGTGTATGGCCAGTGATCCTATCCCCACTCAACCTCCCTCATTCACAGTGTATGAGACCTGAATTTTTGATGATGGCTTTGTTGATACCTGGGCCAAAGGCACCAAGTGATGACATCGAGGCTTGCTCGTCTAGACACTAGACCCTTGTTCATGGCACAGGAGTACAAAAATTATCGATTGAATGGTTACATTTTTGGCGCTAAAGTGTACGAGGAAAGTACAAATGTACAGAACTCGGGCATTTCATACAAGGCTCTTACTTTCTTTCAAGCGAGCACAAAAGATAAAAATCTCATTGAAGCTGAAATGACGTACTATGGTGTAATCCGAAATATATTTGAATTGGATTATATAAGCATCAATGAGGTTGTATTTTACTGTGGTTGGGTAAGAGTTGAGGATAAAAATGCTTGTAAAGTTGATCCTGTCACCAATTTGATCATGGCTGACTTGTCCAAGTTGAAGAGCAACGACCACGTGAGCGATGAGCCATTTGTTTGTGCATTTCAAAAGGTCAACCAAGTGTTTTACTCGGATTATATCAACAACGAGTCGTGTTCAATTGTCCAACACGCGCCAAAACGTCTAAATAGTAGTGTGGATGACTTGGTTGCTCCTACCGAATATCAATCCATTTTTTATGATAACCCGAATTTTAAACAATTTTTCAATTTGTAATAAATATTCCAATTTGTACCGAAACATCCATTTTTAATTCTTTTAATTGATTTGCACTTTATTATTTTCACTCTTGTGTAGTGTGCGTGTGTGTGGGCAGTAGGGGTGGGGGTGGGGATGTTTCGGATTTTTAGTAATTGTACATATTATGAGCTAGATGTTGTTGTTTTGGAATTCAGAATTGAGGTATTTGACAGTAACAATTCATTTTTATTTGTAGTAATTGAACATATTTCCATGTCTTCTTCTAATTCATTTTGATATGTACTAATAACATTTTTTTACAGCAAATGTCTCCTTCAGGTATTAAGGCGAGGATGATGATGCTTGTTATGATGATGTCGTCTTGGCTCGGTGGTAGTGGAGGCGACGAGGGCTCCTCGGCCCCTAGGCTCCCCAAGTATGGCAAATTGGGGATGGCCATCGAGAATAAGTCGGGGCTATTAGTGAGATCTCTCGAGCTGGTAAAGATGATCATCGGCCCGGGGTACATTAGATGGAAGGAGGTGCCATATGAGCTCAAGTTAGGTGTTTGGGTGGCACTACAGGTAATGTATTTATATTTATATTTATATTCATATGAATATTTCAATTTCGATTTCAATTTCATTTTATATTTATATTTATTTGCAACTAACATTGTATTTGTTGGACAGGAACAATTCAGCCTGGATCCAAAGCTACGCGATTCCGTCTTGGAGCAGTTGAGGGAGAAACACAAGACGTGGAAGAAAAATATGCGGACCCCGTACTTTGGTAAGACACGAGAGTCCATTATCCAAAGGCTTGAATCCATCCCGCCGAAGGATCCGATCTCATTGGCACAATGGCAAAAGTTCATTGAGAATGAGATCGGGGAGCGACAATTGGCATCTCACCAATCGGGGAGGGAAAACCGAGCAAAAAAGACGGACGTGCACTACTCCGGCCGAACGTCTTACGCCGAGGTGGAGCATAGGATGATGGTAAGATTTAATTTTTCTATAACTACAAAAATATATTATTCTGCATTATTTTATTTTGCGGGACCGATATTAATTTTACTTTATTTTATTTCAGGGGACAGGGAGTGGCCCTGGGGGTAGGCCACATAGGCTCGATACTTATGTGACTCTTCGGACGAAGAAGGGGAAGGACAAGGAGGTGTCCCCGAGCGTCGCGACCACGATTGTAAGTAATCTGACAGTTTACTTTTTAATAATTACGTTATAATTTTTTAATTTACTTATTTCACTAATCATGTGCTTTTTGTCATTTCAGGCAAAGCTTAAGGAAGTGCATGAGTCGCAGTCTGATGTCAACAAGGCATCTTTGTCCACAGACACACTCAGCCAAGTGCTTGGCTCTGATCGCAAGGGGAGGACAAGGGGGTGAGCTCGCGGGTGGCCAAATCTAGGATCATCGGATTGGAGACGAGCGACACCGGGTTGGCTCGAACAGTGGACTCGCATGACACGAAGTTGTCCCGTTTGGAGGTGACGGTCCAAGATATGTTCTCATTCATGAAGCATTAGTTGGGCGGCGCAAAACGCAAGGGGAAAGGTAAGGAGAAGGTGGGGGGAGGAGGTGCGGGAGGACGAGGTACAGGATGACGAGGATGTGGACCTCGCAGCTTCATCGCCGACACGTGCGGACTTTGATGATCCACTTCCCTATTTAGCTCCCTTCGACACTTGGTTGACCGAGCGTGTTTATACTGGACATATTTGATGGCCAGCGGATAGGGCGGGGTTTGAGGGACCCGAATATCGTCCAGGGTGAACTAGTTCATGGACGTGAGCTTCAAGACATCGAGTCTAAGGTGCTCGTCACGTATGTGATACCCGGGAAGGAGAACTCCCCGTTGTGGTTGCACGAATAATGTGGCACGATGTATATCAGTGGGTGTGTCAATTCGTATATCGTGTGGCCTACTAACCTCCTCGGATTTAACCTTACCCAAGACATGTAGTGACATTATTTGAATTGAATTGTATTGTTTTTAAGTTGGTACATTTGAATTGTTTTTAAGTTGGTACATTTGAATTATATTTGGATTATATAGTGATGCATATTGTCTATTTTATTTTCACTATCTCTATTTTATTTGGATATATAATGTTTGAATAGGTACAACGTTGCTATAACAGGTACAAATATACTATTGGGTAGTGACAGTGGCTATACTGCCCAGCAGATTTTTTTTCAATTCTGCCCAGAATTGTCACGGTCATCGACCGTGACATTTTTTTATTAAATGTCACGGGTTTGTCACTGTTCTTAATCGTGACAAAACTTTTCAAGGACCGTGACAAGTCTAATTAACTTGTCACGATCAATGATGGTGACAAGTCCGTGACAAAAAAATTTGTCAACCCCAGAATTATCACGGTCATTGACCTTGACAAGTCCAACTTGTCAAGGTCAATGACCGTGACAATTCGGCAGATTTGGTGTAGTGACATTATATCCGCGATCAATAAGTTTAAGGTCATGGCTTCAACTATGGACACGATCTTTTGTGGTTTTGGGTCATTAAAATCATTTGGGAGCTCAATGAGATCCCAAACTCCCCTCTCCCAACTATCCTCCATAATGTAGCAAGTTCTTTTAGATGGATTTCATCCAAAGATGGGACTTACTCTTCTTCTTATGCTTTGGAAACAATCATAACTCACTCTCTTATGGTTAATTGGTAAAAGTTAGTGTGGGCCAATTATAGTATTAAAAACTCCTCATTCATTATGTGGACGGAATGCAAGGAATCTCTCTATACCAAAGATAACCTACTCGATTGTGGGTTGATTGACAATGATATATATTACCTCTACAATTCCAATGGTGAAAGAATTGATCACCTTCACTGTGAATGTCCCTAGGGAGGAATGATATCATTTATAGGAATTAAATTTTTAGAGAAATTGGCCCATGGAAATATCAACTAGCAACTGATGCACATAACTTTAAAGGGAAGACTCTTATCAACAAGCTAAGGATCGTATCCTTCTCAACTATTATGTACTATCTTGGATTTAGAGGAACAATAAATCTTATAACAAAGGGAATAAATACACTATTTATCTGATTAGGCATATTGAATATATGGTTAAAACCAAGTTAATGACTTAGAATAAGGAAATGAAAAGCTTTATTAACTAGATGAGATGCATTTATTAGGGATTGCCAAAAACTCTTTTGCTTAACTGGTTAGGATAGTTTCTCATTTGTTATTATTTTATTGGCTTTGATTGGCTAGTTGGAGGCTATACCCCATCTTAATTTATAAATTCATTTTTATAATATATATATTTTACTTACCAAAAAATTGGAAGATAATGTGTGGACGTAGGTTTGGCTAGGGTTAAATAGAAGAGATGTGTGTTTGGTTACTAGAGTAGGTTATTTAAAATATGACTAGTGTAATAATCAATTCACTTTCTTTGAATAATACAAGGGTTGCAAATATGCTCTTCCTTCTCTCTAAACCTCTCTCTCTACATTTCATCCTTCTCGTACATATCATCCTCCTACTTATCTTACTGATCACCGACCTACTATCTTCATTCACAACTTCCTTCAAGATGTTTCCTAATGTGGGGAGTGTTATAGCCTCTCATCTCCCTGTATATGACTGAAATTCTGTTACTAAAGACGTTTATTAAAAATAAACTATTTAAGTAACTCCGATCTGTTTTTTGAGGAAACTCTTTTCTTGAAAAACCAAAATTATTTGAACACAAGATGTGTTTAACAAAACAGTATGTACGAGATCTATTCAAGATTTTACTAACAGGTTTATAAAATAGTTTTAAACAAACTTTAAAACCCAGCACAACCAAGAATGAGATGAGAAGATGTAGGAAGATTACAAGATTTTTACGTGGTAAAACCTCACCAATTGAGGAAACATCCACGAATCCCTCTACGGAGTAAAACAAAAATCCACTATAAACAAATTTAACAGTTACAAACTATATAACAAACATGCATACAACTCAGACCTATATAAGTTTAGGAATGTACCCTCTGGTGTCCTTATAACTTCTCTGCAGTTCTGATTGTTGATGTTGTCCTCTCAGTTTGTTAACTCCAATTTGTTCAAGCTCTTTACGTCGACTCTTTTTCTCAAGATCTTCTTACCAACACTTTTCGTGTTGTAGTGTGAAAGTGTTTCTGGAGGTGCTCTTTAACACATGCATGCACACACTCACACTTATTAAGTACAAACAGTCCTAGAAAATTACATATAAGGCTATATGCAGTGATTTTCTTTTTCTCTCTTCTCACAAAACTTTGAACCTTTTTGACCTTTTATTTAATCCCAGAATCCACGGATATCTTGCTTAGAAGACAGTCAAGATCTTAATCAATCTCAGAGTTTTGAAAAGTTTTTCGAGATTGAAAACCTCCAAGTGTGATTCCAAACTAGGTCAACGGTTTAGTTTTAAGAGAACTAGAAACAAAAAATATTTTTGTTGATTTCAAAGTTAAAAACATTTACTGAAAACAAATCAACAAAATATTTCTCAAGCTGAGAAATAAACATGCAACCTAAGTGTAATATATCATGAAAAACTCAGATCTGAAAATTTCTATATACAAGAACAACAGATCTAAGAAAATGATTAAGTTGGAAACAAGATCCAAAGAAGAAGAGGTTACAGCAACAAACCAACTCTCAAATCATCTCTCAAAACACTCAAACACTCAAGGTTGTGTTTGGTAAAGTATAGAGGTTTGAAGGTTTGTATTTGGTTTGAACTGTGTAGACGATTTAGGGTTAGGGTTAGGGTTAGGGTTAGGGTTAGGGTTACTAACTCTTTCGCTCTCTTCTGTTTTCTCTCTTCTCTCTCTTCTCTCTACTCTCTCTTTATTTTCTCTCAAATGACGAAAATGGCAAAAGTCTCAGAAGGCTGAGTAAAGGGCTCCTTTTATAGGAGGCTGAGAAGGTTCGAGAACGAGGGCTAAAATCAAGGGTCCAGATTGAGTCAAGATGGATTGACTTATATCCAAGGGCATACGATAAGCGGTGATTAAAACTCACCTGATTGGTCCAAAAGAGATTCACAGGGATTATTAAGGGGCGCATGCAGATCGTTGATCACAAATGATCCAAGGGTTGAAAACAGGCGTTGTTTTACTCTCTATAAAGAAACACACTTCCCACCAATCAGAGAGCAACAAGTGTAGGCCAATAACACGAGATAAAACGCGCGTCCAAAATAATTACAAAGTAAACCCTGAAGTCTCTGTCGCTTTTGGTTTCTACCCAAACCAACTTTAGGTAATAAAACCAACAATTTAAAATAGCATATTTACCCCATAACCTTTTAAAACCAAGTTTTATTAATAAGACCTTATTTTTAAAATGTTTAAAAAATCCCAAAAAATATTTAAAAAACAATATTGGGGATTTAAACACACTCAACATATGTACACACACTATTATGCAATATGACATGTAAATGATACATTCAACTGTGTGTGAGTGTTGGTAATTAGGTCTAGATCCCTTCAAACAAAGATGAAATAAAAATGCCAGCTCTGAGGTTCTTTGGTTTCTAGGATGGACATAATTTTGTCACAATTTCCAAACTAGATGAGAACTTATACAATATAGACTCAAGTGAGTCAAGAGTATAAGGGCTTCAATCTCCCCCTTTGGAAATGTGAGACAAAATCTCCTTTGACTCAACGAGGACTCTTACGACGACAAAAAGATAAGAAAAAACTATTCCTATAAATATTCTATCTACCCAAATCCTAGAAAACAAAAGTACATAACTCAACTATTAACAATTGAATACCATATTACATCAGTTGATAAAAACTGTACAAAAACCTGCAATGAATCACTAAGATCAAGCAGTTTAGCATATATACAAATATTCATAACGGCTCAAATTTCTCCCCCATTTTGTCTCAAATGGACAAAGGGAAAAACTTGGATAATCAGCAAAGGTATTACTCAGCACAAACCATACCAATAGATTTACGCAAGGAAATGAATTTATTATAATCAAGGGGTTTAGTGAACATATCTGCGAGTTGCAAATCAGTAGGAAGATAATTGATTTCTAATTCCTTAGTTTCAACCAATTCGCGTATAAAGTTATGTCTAATTTTTATGTGCTTTGCTCGCGAGTGTTGAACAGGGTTTTTAGAAATATTAATCGCACTTTGATTATCACAATAGAGATGCAATTGGTTTTCTTGAATACCATAATCACTTAACATTTGTTTAAGCCAGAGTAATTGAGCACAACAGCTGCCAGCGGCTATGTATTCAGATTCGGCTGTCGAGAGTGAAGTGAAGTTTTGTTTCTTACTACTCCATCCTACCAAGTTATTACCTATATAATAACATGCTCCTGATGTTCTTTACTATCATCAGTACACCCAGCCCAGTCAGCATCAGTGTACCCAATTATAGTGCTTGGTGTGTCATTAGTGTACCAAAGTCCTAGATTTAGAGTGCCTTTTACATATTTTATGATACGTTTAACAGCATTCAAATGGCTCTCTTTGGGGTTATTTTGATAACGAGCACATACACACACAACATACATAATATCAGGACGCGAGGCAGTAAGATATAGTAAGGTTCCTATCATACTACGATATAGAGTAGGATCTACGGATTTTCCATTTTCATCTTTAGAAAGTTTTAACGTAGTACTCATGGGTGTTTTAGCATCTTTAGCACTCTCGAGGCCAAATTTCTTTACTATCTCTAAAGCGTACTTGGATTGCGATACAAATAATCCTTCTGAATTTTGTTTGACTTGGAGACCTAAGAAGAATTGTAACTCCCCCATAAGGTACATTTGAAATTCCTTATGCATAGTTTCAGAGAAGGATTTTACTTTCGAGGGAGAAGTTGATCCAAAGATAATATCGTCAACATAAACTTGAGCAATAATGATGTTTTTGTCAAAATGTTTGACAAAAAGAGTTTGATCATTTCCACCTCTTTTGAAACCTTTATCTAAGAGGAAACTGGAAAGACGCTCATACCAAGCTCTGGGTGCTTGTTTAAGGCCATACAAAGCCTTTTTGAGACAAAATACATGATTTGGATATTGAGGGTCAATGAACCCTTTAGGTTGTTCTACATAGGTCTCTTCAGTCAATATTCTATTAAGGAATGCAGATTTGACATCCATTTGGTAAAGTGTAAAATGCATGTGGCAAGCTATAGCAAAGAGCAGACGAACAGATTCTAACCAAGTAACAGGAGCAAAGGTCTCGTTAAAATCTATTCCCTCAATTTGAGAGTATATTTGAGCAACTAATCTAGCTTTATTTCTAATGATTATCCCATTTTCATCAAACTTATTTTTAAAAATCCAACGTGTGCCAATAACCTTTTTGTGATCAGGACGAGGAACAAGATACCAAACATCATGAATGACAAATTGAAGAAGTTCTTCCTGCATAGCAGAAATCCAGTGAGAGTCATTTAATGCTTCATTTACATTCTTTGGTTCCACTAGGGAAACAAAACATGCATAATGTGCATAGTTTCTTAGTTGGGATCTTGTACGCACTGGCTCACTAGGGTTACCAACTACGTTATTTATGGGATGATCTTTAGAAACCCAGTTAGGTACTTAAGATGTCTCAATTAGTAATGAATCATCTATTTCAGGAGAGTTATTTTCTAAAATGTTTGTAGGCTCTTCTTCAATAGTTGATTCACCAGTCTTACTCTCTACAGTAGTGTCACTAACAATTACATTAATGGATTCCATCAAGATTTTAGTACGAAGATTATACACTCGATAGGCTCTACTGTTAGGTGAGTATCCTAAAAATATAGCTTTATCTCCCCTACTCTCAAATTTAGACAAGTGTTCCCTATCTTTGCATACATAACAAGTACTACCAAAAGTTCTAAGGTACTTAAGATTGGGCTTTTTCTTGTACCAAAGTTCATAAGGGGTTTGTTTGGAATTCTTTCTAAGATAGACCCTATTTATTATGTGACAAGCAGTACGAATAGATTCTACCCAAAAGTACTTAAGGCAAATTCTTGGCATGTAACATAACACGTGCCATCTCTTAAAGGGTACGATTCTTTCTCTCAGCAATTCCATTTTGTTGAGGAGTCTTAGGAGAACTGAATTCATGTTTGTAACCATTATAGTCACAGTATTCAATAATACCAGTGTCTTTGAATTCTCCACCTCTATCACTACGGATTCGATTCACTTGAGTGTCCTTTTCATTTTCAACCCGAAGAAGTATTTTTAAGAAAGTTTGAAAAGTGTCAGACTTTTGTTTTAAAAAAGCTACCCAAGTAAATCTGGTAAAGTCATCAACCATAACTAGAATATAACTGTGTCCACAAAGACTAACAGTTTGGGAGGGACCCATTAAGTCCATATGGATGAGCTCCAAGGGATTAGAGGTAAGAATATCATTAACTTTCTTATGAGGTGCCTTAACAATTTTACCTTCCTGACAGGAACCACAGACAATGTTAGGAATGGGTTTAATTTTAGGAACTCCTCTAACTATTTCTAGAGAGGTCAGTCTACTAAGGTTATCGTAATTTATATGACCCATTCTGTTATGCCATATCTCGTTGTCATCCATTCTGGCAACATTACAGATTTCAGAATTATTCATGACAGTATAGCAATTGTCAGGAGTTCTGAATCATGTAATTATGCATTCACTTTTCTCATTTAAAATTTTGCAATTGTTCTTTGAAAAGGTAACAGTATGATCTGAGTCACAAAATTGCGAAATACTAAGTAGATTTGCCTTAAGACCTTTAACTAAAAGGACATTTTCAAGAACAAAAAGTCCATCTTCTTTGAGAGTTCATTTGCCTATGATTTGAGATGAAACTCCATCACCAAAAATGACTTTACCTCCAGCAAAGCTGGTTTTGTTTAAAAGTTTAGTTTCATCCCCAGTCATGTGCTTAGAACATCCAGAGTCTAAATAAATATCAACCAGATGATGTGTGTTCAGCTTTTAAAGAAGTAATAACTATGTTACACTTCATCTGAGGTAATAGATCATCTTTTCTAACCCAAATTTCTCTAGTTTTCATTTTGCGCTTATTAGCTCTCAATTGATAAAATTTGCGAGCATTAGATTTTTGCTGAAAAATGTTTTGCGCATGATTTTGAATTTTATGAAAGACTTGAGCATTTGGTTTACGAAAGTGCTTAGGAATCCTTCTATTAAATGTTCTTTTAGGTTTGGTCTTTCTCTTCCTATAATTAGAGTTTTTGTCAGGTTGTCTAGGAAGTACATAATTGTTCCGGTTCCTTCTAGAATAGTTAAGGTTCTGATAAATAGGAGAACTATAGACAGGTGTAATTAGTCTCCTAGCATAGCAATTATCAAAAGAGTGATCGTATATATCACAATAAGAGCAATAAAGATTGCTCAAGGTTGAGGTCTCCTTAGGAAAGTCTCTAAACAAAGGTTTTGAGGAGTTTTGAGGTTGAACTCTATTCCTAGGTGTGACAGTCTTGAATGCAGACTCACTCTTCCTAATAGAAGGGCAGACGTATTTAGCCTTAGATGAACTTTCATGTTTAGAGCAACTTGATTCCCCAATATTAAAATTTTGATGTTTTGAATCAAACTCAGTTTTTAGAGAATGAAAGTCTGGGCATGTTTCAATAGGCCTTTTGCCTCCTAACACAAACTTGATAGGTTCAAAAGATTTTGTTTGTGTCTTCAAATTGGGGCAAAACCCTATTCCAGTTCAATCATCAGAATTGGTTTTTGATTCAGCAACAAATTCATCAAAACAGTTTGAATTATTTTCAAATTTTGTAAATTTTTTGAAAACAGTTGCTGTCTTTTCTTTAGTTTGTTCCAATTCTAACAATGTCCCTTTGTATTTTTTCTCCAGAGTTTCATTTGTTTCATTTAAATTTCTGTGTTTTTCATCAAACATTTTGATTTCGCTTTCATGAGTCAAACATTGGGTAGTATACTCTTCAGCATTCAGTTTAACCATTAGGCTTAGATCTTCTAACTTCTTAGTGAGATCTGTCACAATCTTTTCTAGTCTAGTGCTTTTCTTGAGAGTTTTATCATAGAGAGTGTGAATATCTGAGAGGTCTTCATTATCCGAGTCACTAAGTGTAGTGTGTGAAGTGACCCCTAGGGCTTCATTCTGTATACTCACACACCCATTGACATCGTCATTATCGCTTTCCCTTTGACTCACACACCCCGAGAAACAGATAGCAATAGTCTCAGTAATTAAAGAATCTAAACCAGTAACAACAGTATTCGAAACATCAGAAGTAGAATTACTATATTCATCCTCATTAACAAACATAGGCATATCATCATTATAGATAATCTTAGCAAAGAAAGACATGCAAGGGTCAAAAACATCAGATGACTCAGGTTCCTCATTTTCAGATTCACTTGAATCATCCCATGTTTTGCAAATGTTGGCTCTAGTGTGTTTGTTTTGAGTGTTCAAGTTAACTCTACAGTCTTGTGCAATATGTCCTAGTTTACCACATCTATAGCATTCAGTCTTCTTAAGGTCTCTGTTAGGTCTAGTGTGAGAGTCCTTGTGATTTTTGTCATGTCTTTTCTCATGAGGTTTGTGATTGAAAGGAGTTTGATAATTGGACTTGCCTTGTTTATTTGCCATATTGTTTCTAAATTTAATGATTTTCTTAAACTGTTTTGACATTAATGCAATCTGATTGTCCAAACTCTCTATATCGCATTCCTCATCAGAATCATCATTGAAATTATTAAACTCAGGCTTAATCATTTTAGAAGAGAAGCTTAGATTGGAACTAGTCTGTTTCCTATAGGACTGGGTTAATTGTTTCTTAAATTCCAGTTCCATTTCCACAGTTCTTAATTTACTACTGGGTAGTTCAGGAGTGAGATTAATATCACACATTTCCTCAATAGCATATCTTTTGTTATCAAATTTCTGTGGTAATGATCTCAGAATTTTAGACACAATTTCTTGTCTGTCATATGTTATCCCATTGGCATGAAGTTTGGTCATAATATCAGTCAGGTTCATATAGAAGTCATCAAATTACTCAGTCTCAGACATAATTAGGGAATTATACTGTTGAATGAGCATTTGAGTTTTAGCATCCTTAACTCTAGTGTCACCTTCATGAGCAGTAACTAAAGTGTCCCAAGCTTCCTTAGAAGTGGTACAGGATGAGATTCTTTTGAACTCATGTTCATTTATAGACATAAATATGGCATTCTTTCCTTTGCTATTGTTGCGAGAAACCTGTTTCTCTTCTTGTGTGAACTCACTTAAAACTTTCTTAACCCTCTCATTACTTCCTTCAGTGGCTGGTTTTGTAGGAAAAATGTAACCATTTTCAACAATGTCCCAGACATCATCTCCCATAGTTCCTTGAATGAAAGCAATCATTCTTACTTTCCAGTAAGAAAAATTGGTTCCATCAAAGATAGGAGGTCTGGTCAAGTTACCAAATCTTTCATTTTTCTCGTCCATATTTGATTTTCAGAAAACAATTTCAGAAACACAGGATCTCTTTAAAAGAAGTTTACCATGCTCTGATACGAATTGAAATTCTGTTACTAAAGCCGTTTATTAAAATATACTATTTAAGTAACTCCGATCTGTTTTTTGAGGAAACTATTTTCTTGAAAAACCAAAATTATTTGAACACAATATGTGTTTAACAAAACAGTATGTACGAGATCTATTCAAGATTTTACTAACAGGTTTATAAAATAGTTTTAAACAAACTTTAAAACCCAGCACAACCAAGAATGAGATGAGAAGATGTAGGAAGATTAAGTACAAGATTTTTACGTGGTAAAACCTCACCAATTGAGGAAACATCCACGAATCCCTCTACGGAGTAAAACAAAAATCCACTATAAACAAATTTAACAGTTACAAACTATATAACAAACATGCATACAACTCAAACCTATATAAGTTTAGGAATGTACCCTCTGGTGTCCTTATAACTTCTCTGCAGTTCTGATTGTTGATGTTGTCCTCTCAGTTTGTTAACTCCAATTTGTTCAAGCTCTTTACGTCGACTCTTTTTCTCAAGATCTTATTACCAACACTTTTCATGTTGTAGTGTGAAAGTGTTTGTGGAGGTGCTCTTTAACACATGCATGCACGCACTCATACTTATTAAGTACAAACAGTCCTAGAAAATTACATATAAGGCTATATGCAGTGATTTTCTTTTTCTCTCTTCTCACAAAACTTTGAACCTTTTTTACCATTTATTTAATCCCAGAATCCACGGATATCTTGCTTAGAAGACAGTCAAGATCTTAATCAATCTCAGAGTTTTGAAAAGTTTTTCGAGATTGAAAACCTCCAAGTGTGATTCCAAACTAGGTTAACGGTTTAGTTTTAAGAGAACTAGAAACAGAAAACATTTTTGTTAATTTCAAAGTTAAAAACCTTTACTGAAAACAAATCAACAAAATATTTCTCAAGCTGAGAAATAAACATGCAACCTAAGTGTAATATATCATGAAAAACTCAGATCTGAAAATCTCTATATACAAGAACAACAGATCTAAGAAAATGATTAAGTTGGAAACAAGATCCAAAGAAGAAGAGGTTACAGCAACAAACCAACTCTCAAATCATCTCTCAAAACACTCAAACACTCAAGGTTGTGTTTGGTAAAGTATAGAGGTTTGAAGGTTTGTATTTGGTTTGAACTGTGTAGATGATTTAGGGTTAGGGTTAGGGTTACTAACTCTTTCTCTCTCTTCTGGTTTCTCTCTTCTCTCTCTTCTCTCTACTCTCTCTTTATTTTCTCTCAAATGAAGAAAATGGCAAAAGTCTCAGAAGGCTGAGTAAAGGGCTCCTTTTATAGGAGGCTGAGAAGGTTCGAGAACGAGGGCTAAAATCAAGGGTCCATATTGAGTCAAGATGGATTGACTTAGATCCAAGGGCATACGATAAGCGGTGATTAAAACTCACCTGATTGGTTCAAAAGAGATTCACAGGGATTATTAAGGGGCACATGCAGATCGTTGATCACAAATGATCCAAGGGTTGAAAACAGGCGTTGTTTTACTCTCTATAAAGAAACACACTTCCCACCAATCAGAGAGCAACAAGTGTAGGCCAATAACACGAGATAAAACGCGCGTCCAAAATAATTACAAAGTAAACCCTGAAGTCTCTGCCGCTTTTGGTTTCTACCCAAACCAACTTTAGGTAATAAAACCAACAATTTAAAATAGCAGATTTACCCCATAACCTTTTAAAACCAAGTTTTATTAATAAGACCTTATTTTTAAAATGTTTAAAAAATCCCAAAAAATATTTAAAAAACAATATTGGGGATTTAAACACACTCAACATATGTACACACACTATTATGCAATATGACATGTAAATGATACATTCTACTGTGTGTGAGTGTTGGTAATTAGGTCTAGATCCCTTCAAACAAAGATGAAATTGAAATGCAAGCTCTGAGGTTCTTTGGTTTCTAGGATGGACATAATTTTGTCACAATTTCCAAACTAGATGAGCACTTATACAATATAGACTCAAGTGAGTCAAGAGTATAAGGGCTTCAATGACATGGTTTTAGAACCAGTGAAGACTCATGTTACTCTACCCACTAGTAATACCTTTGAATCGTCCACCACTTTGGTTGAGGTTGATGTAACCATTGAAGAATGTCATATTATGGGTCCCATTGATTCTATTGCTATAGCCAACTCCAATATAAGAAGAATTTAAGAGATAAATGGGGAGAAATATGTGTACTTAGACTGCATCAAAAGAAAAGGTTTTTCTCATGAGGATATCCTCAAGTTCAAACTTGCTACTTAATCCTCCTCTAATGGTAGTCTGAAATCAAACGGATGCAAGGTGAGAGACGATGATATAGTGGTGAACAATGTGATTAATGTACCTATAAATCCATTTGAGAAAGGACATGATTCTAAACATGGTGGTTAAGTCTTCTTTATCTATCTGACAAAATAATATTTATGGGACAGTTGTTGTCAGCTCTATGTAAAAAGGTTGAACTACCTTTGCTATTCTCACCTCAAACAAGACCATGAGGCAGTAAAAGAATGGGGTTTCAACAAATCATGTTGTGGAAGAAGCTACCATATCCAAACCAAGTGGGAAACCAAATGGTGATACTAAGACTTGGAGCTCAGTTATGGCTGAGAAGAGAGAATCAGAATTCAAATTCACCTATCATAAACCCTCTATGGTCGAAGATAGAGTTCGAGTGAACCCCCGGCTAATGTGGCCAAGCTTGGATATGAAAAATATGAGAGTAGTAGTTTTGGATTTTTCTTAGGGAGGAAACTACCATTTACACTGGTGAATATTATTGTCTAGAAACTTTAGGATAAGTTTGGCCTGTTCTAAGTGATTGCACATGTTGACAGATTCTTCTTCTTTTTTAAATTTGACAATCAAAGTTTCAGAGATGATGTGGTGGATAATGGACCATGGAATTTTACTGGGAACCCTATTATTTTGAAAAAATGGCATCCTAATTTATGCTTACCTAGGGGCACTTCCACTAGAGTACCTGTGTGGGTTTTGTTGCACAACATTCCCATGCAGTTTTGGACCAAGAAAGGCTGAGATACATTGCCAGTGTTCTTGGCATCCCCATTTATGTTGACTATATTATTCAAGACATGAAGAGGATTAGTCATGCTCGTATTTGCCTTAAAATTAAACCAAAATCTAGTTACCTAATAGATATTGATCTTATATTAGAAGATGGCACTCATACTTGTGTTAAAGTTAAGTAACAAAGTGTACCCCATTCTTGCTCACATTGTCTTACCTTTGGTCACTCCGTTGCCAAATGCACTAACATTAACAGGGTATATATTGAGAAAAAGAACAACCCTGGAGATTTAGCTATGGGAAACACTCACACTCATATTAATGGTGGTGTTAGAGTTTTTAATAAAGCCTGGACTCTTATCTGTGGGAAGCACAATAAACAACCTCGTGTTGAGGAAGAGGATGGGTACATAAAGAGGAGTGATCCCAACACCACTCAAGACATGGCTGATAATGCAGTAAGGATAACGAAGAATCTCCAGTCCACACAATTTAAGTAAATACTGCTAATCCTAAATCTTTAACTCTAAGAACTTCTAACTCTTTGGTGCCTTTGAGAACATTGATAGAGAACTTGATGTCACTCTTGAACCAACATGCCTCGATTTGAGATCTAGAGCAACGGATGAGCTGGTGGATAAGAACTCTCATAAGATTATTCAAACCAATAATAAGGTAAGGCAAATAATCCAGCAGGTACACAATAGAATTGGGAAAGGGAAGAAGAAATCCATAACCAATAAGTAAGTAAACTCATTAGAGATAACAAACTGGATCTCACAAGCTTAATGGAAACTAAGGTGAGAAGAAATAAGTTCCACTACTAGAAAAATGACAATTAAGGACAGCTAATTTGTTGTCCCAAAAGCCCATTTGTTGTCCCCAATAGTATTTAGGACAGTCATAGGGATAGGAAGAGTTGTCCTATCATGTGGGCGTCATAAAAGGCTAAAAGGACAGCAAGTGATGTCCTTTTTTAGTTTTTAGGACACCAAGAAGTTGTCCTTTTAGCTCTGTCCTTTAAAATTCAAGAACTACAGTGCGTTTATAAGGACAGATGTTGTTGTCCTTTAAAAAGGAGTATTGGGGACATCAATAGCTATCCCAAATAGATTTTGGCACAAAAAATGTGGCTCCAAATTAATATTTTAAAAGATAGCTATAGCTGTCCTAAAAGATAAATATATTTTTTTTTTAAAACTGCATTTATTATTTGAAAAAAAATCAACAAAATCAGTAAATTTCAAATATGAAAGAAAAAATATTTTTTATTTGTAAAAAAAATAAAGAAAATTCATAAATTGTGAATCTCACGCGTTGTTGATAAACTAATGTACATACATACAAATTTAAAAATATTACAAGTCTTAATAGTTCATAGATAAAAAAAATTGGACAGAGTTTCCTCTATTTTATGGACATTATAAAACTTGTTAATACAAAACATGCGTAATGTAAGGCCTGCACGACCGTAAAATTTAACAATAAAATTACAAAAGCCTGCACGACCATAAAATTAAACAATAAAATTACAAAAGTCCGCACAATCATAACCCGTAAACCATCTCCCTGTTGTAAACCATTGACTCCTTTGTGTGTTCAACGCGGATAAAAGCTAACGATAAAATATTATCCTGCAAAAAATAGGATACAACAAAGAGATGATATCAGTAATCAAATAAATTAAAAAAAATCATCTTCAAGCTGAAAAATTGCATATACTTATCATCATAATAATAAACTATCATCATATTCTCAAACAGGGAGTCCCGTGACTAAGTGGTTAGTTCCTATAATTTACATTGGTCCCGAGCGAGGTATTGGTGCCTCTCACTAGGCAGTTTTGGGTTTTCGCGCTCTAACTGCACGTTTTTAAATCTAAGCCTAGATATTTAAAAATTATCATATTCTCAAACTGAGAGTCCCGTAACCACGCGTTCAGTTTCTTTGAGTTACATTGGTCCCATGTGAGTTGTTCGTGCCTCTTACAAGGCCGTTTAGGGGTTGTTTTGTGTATTTGCCCTCTAACGGCATGTTTTTAAGCCTAAGTCCAGATATTTTCAAATTATCATAATATTCTCCAATTGGGAGTCTCGTAACCATGCGATTAGTTCCTAAGAGTTACATTAGTCCGAAGCGAGGGGTTCGTGCCTCTCGCGAGGCCGTTTAGGGACTGTTTTGGGTTTGCACCCTCTAACGGTATGTTTTTAAGCCTAATTCTAGATATTTTCAAATTATCATCATATACTCGTATCGGGAGTCTCGTGACCACGCGACCAGTTCCTATGAGTTACATCGATCCCTTGTGAGGAGTTCGCGCCTCTCATAGGCCCATTTGGAGGCTGTTTTGGGTTTTCACCGTCTAACGACATGTTTTTAAGCTTAAGTCCATACATTTTCAAATTATCATCATATTCTCAAATGGGGAGTCCCGTGACCACCCAGTCAGTTCCTATGAGTTACATTGGTCCCATGCGAGGTGTTTGTGCCTCTCACCGGGCTATTAGAGGACTTTTTTGTGTTTTTGCCCTCTAACGGCATATTTTTAAGCCTAAGTCTATATATTTTCAAATTATCATCGTATAATCAAACTGGGAGTCCCGTGACCACGCGATCAGTTCCTACGAGTTACATTGATCCCCTACAAGGAGTTCGTGCCTCTCACGGGGCCGTTTGAAAACTGTTTTGGATTTTCGTCGTCTAACGGCATATTTTTAAGTTCGGATATTTTCAAACTATCATCATCTTCTCAAACGAGGTGTCCCATGACCACGCGATCAGTTCCTACGAGTTACATTGGTCCCGTGCGAGGTGTTCGTGCCTCTCACCGGGCCGTTTGAGGATTATTTTTTGTTTTTTCCCTCTAACGACATGTTTTTAATCCTAATTCTAGATATTTTCAAATTATCGTCACATACTCAAACCGGGAGTCCCGTGACCACGCGTTCAGTTCCTACGAGTTATATTGATCCCCTGTAAGGAGTTCATGCCTCTTAAGGGACCATTTGGAGGCTATTTTGGGTTTTTGCCGTCTAACGGCATATTTTTAAGCCTAAGTCTAGATATTTTCAAATTATCATCATATTCTCAAACCGGGAGTCCCGTGACCACATGTTCAATTCCTACGAATTACATTAGTCCCTTGCAAAGTGCTCGAGTCTCTCACTGGCCGTTTGAGGACTATTTTGTGTTTTTGCTCTCTAACGGCATGTTTTTAAGCCTAAGTCTAGATATTTGCAAATTAATGTCATATTTTCAAATTGAGAGTCCCGTAACTACGGGGTTAGTTCCTAGGAGTTACATTGGTCCCGAGTGAGGTGTTCGTGCCTCTCGCGGGGACGTTTGGGGACTATTTTGGATCTTTGACCTCTAATGGCATGTTTTTAAGACTAAATCTATTTAATTTCAAATTATCTTCATATACTCAAATTGGGAGTCCCGTGATCACGCGATCAATTCCTACGAGTTACATTGATCCCCTACGAGGAGTTCGTGTTTCTCACGGAGCCATTTGGAGGCTGTTTTGGGTTTTCGTCGTCTAACGACATGTTTTTTAGCCTAAGTCCAAATATTTTCAAATTACCATCATATTCTCAAATCGGGAGTCATGTGACCACGCGATCAGTTCCTACTAATTACATTGGTCCTGTGCGAGGTGTTTGTGCCTCACCAGGCCATTTGAGGACTATTTTGTATTTTGGCCCTCTAACGGCATGTTTTTAAGCCTAATTCTAGATATTTGCAAACTATCATCATATTATCAAGTCGGGAGTCCCGTAATCACGCGACCAGTTCTGACGAGTTACATTGATCCCCTGTGAGCAGTTCGTACCTCTCGCGGGGCCGTTTGGGGACTATTTTGAATTTTCGCTCTCTAACGACATGTTTTTAAGCCTAAGTTCATATATTTTAAAATTATCATCGTATTCTCAAATCGGGGGTCCTGTGACCACGCGGTCAGTTCTTACAAGTTACTTTGGACCCGTGCGAGGTGTTCGTGCCTCTCACCGGGCCGTTTGAGGACTATTTTGTGTTTTTTCCCTCTAACGGCATGTTTTTAAACCCAAGTCTAGATATTTGCAAATTAACATCATATTCTTAATTTAGGAGTCCCGTAACTACGCGGTTAGTTCCTAGGAGTTACGTTGGTCCCGAGCGAGGTGTTTGTGTCTCTCACGGGGCCGTTTGGGGACTATTTTGGATTTTTTCCCTCTAACAGAATGTTTTTATGCCTAATTCTATATATTTTCAAATTATTATGATATTCAAACCGGGAGTCCCGTGACCACGCGATCAGTTCCTTCGAATTACATTGCATTGGTCTTGTGCGTCGTTAATTTCTCATACTAGGAGTCCCATGACTACACGGTCAGTGACTATGAGTTGCATTTGTCCCATGCGGTGTGTTCGTCCATCTTACAGGACCGTTTGGGGGTCGTTTTGGGTTTTCACCCTCTAACGGTGTGTTTTAAGCCTAAGTCTAGATTTTTCCAAATTATCGTTGTACTCTCAAACCGATAGTCCCGTGACTACGTAATCAATTCCTACATGTTACATTGGTCCCGTGCGAGGTGTACGTGTCTCTTACGGGGTCGTTTGAGGATTGTTGTTTTGTTTTCACCCTCTAGCGGCATGTTTTTAATCAATTTAGAACGTTTATTAATTTTAAAAAAATTCGACAAAATTTCCTTTGTTAATTCATTACATCTTGTTTTAACATTTAAAATAAACTCAACAGCAGCAGCAGCAACAAATTCCACAACCAAACCACCAACAAATACCTTCCACCAGTTTAACTAAATAAGGTCATAAATTTAGCCATTTTACGTTTGGCTACTTTTTGCCGGTATTTCAGGCCATTTTACCATTTAATGCTACAATTTTTAAAGAGAATTTGAGACTGAGGGCATACAGTGGAAGCGTTATTCTATTAGGTTTTGAACTAGTCTTAGTAATAGTTTAACTAGTCTTAGTTAAACTAGTCTTATTAATAGTTTAACTAAAGGAAACTAATTATTCTATTAGATTTTTAACTACAGAAAAGATCAGGTAACAAAGTTATCATACCTGGGCTACGAGGGCATACAGTGGAAGCGTTATATAACGGCATAAGATTAGAAATCCCCCACACTGAAATGACAATGATATTTTTTCAATTAGTCAAAGGTCAAGTCCAACGCTCTAGAAGGAAAACGTCCCATTAGAAAAAATGCGTACCCTAAAGCAATTTTTGCAATCAAAATCTTGAAATTATCATGGAAACAAGAATTTAGTCCAAATTCATATTGCACGATAAAAAAATTGTGTCATTTATACAGAAGGCGTTAGGAAGGAATGAGATGACTAATGAAAGAATTGATTGTGGACATATGGAAAACATTTAATTACTCATGTCCACATGAAATATGTAACTTGGAATGCATTCTGTAAGCAAGGGAAAGATAATTCAATTGCCATTAACAAAAGAGGGAAAATTAAAGTATTAATTAATATGAATAAGAAATTATCAAGTTATATGCACTCCTTTATCAGCAATCCAATGTTATATGCTAGTACCAATTTTATTTGGAGGTTATATAAACTCTTACTTGAATGGGAGAAGAAAATTGAGTACCTGAAATAAAGTGAAGTGGATAAGGTGAAGAACTAAATGAGGCCTACTGAAATAATAATGCTAAGACTACACCGTGAATACTCACACAAGTAAATATTCAAACAAATAAATTCACTAAAATAACAATGCTAAGACTAAAGTCACAACTACGCTTAAAAACTAAAAATGCACATCTACGTATGAATCGGGTATAATAACTCTAATAACTTTAACCCATAAATTTAGTAAATATAATTTATTACAGAGGAAAACTCAACTCATATAAATCGGGTATAAGATACTTCTGATCAAAAGGAAATTCAGATCATCTATTTAAAATAACCAAATCCCATAGAAATAAACCATATTTGTTTTGAAAACTCAGATCGATTTTGAATCCAAAACATAGATCAATTTTAGAAACAATAGATTAGTTTTACAAAAATATCGTATCTAAAAAACCACAACTCAGATCGGTTTAGCTAAGAAACTCGGATCATATGTAAAATAACCAAATTCCAAGTTTGTGTCGTTCGATCTAGGTTGTGGGATCCGACATGAGATTTTCCAGTGTGAGATCAAGCATGATATCGAGTAAAAGACGCGAGATCCTATGTGAGATTTAGAGCAGTGTTGTTAAAAAAATTTGGCAAAAATGGATTAAGACAGCTACAACAAATCTGTAAGAAATCTCAATCGAATAGAAAACCAGAATGACAAAACCCTCTCTTCAATGAAGTCAATTGGGTTATGTATGTATGTATGTATGTATGTATGTATGTATGTATGTATGTATGTATGTATGTATGTATGTATGTATGTATGTATGTACGTATGTATGTATGTATGTATGTATGTATGTATGTATGTATGTCACATTATCATATCTGAAGCGTTTAGAAAAAAATACCTTTGAGAAATAAGATCGAGTGGAGAACCTATTACTACCAAGCAGATGACCATTAAAGATCAAACTACACAAAATATCTTGTGGAAGCAAGAAGATTACCAGATGACCATCGAACCTATTACCAGCAAGCAACGTGCATCTATTTTTCAGGTTTACTAATTATTTATATCTTGTGGAAGATTGACTTTGCACTATATAAGTATAATCAAACACAAAATCAGTTCTAAACATAAAATCAGTTCTTGTATAATCAAATACAAAATCAAATAAAAAATCAGTTACATACAAATCACAAAATAAAACAAAAAAATAGATCGCAAAATCATAGGGAGAGAGTATACCTTTATTCTTCATGAGTTTTTCCATGCCAGAGGGAGAGAGAATCCGACCTTTTTCACGAGAGAGAGAGAGAGAGAGAGTGTTGTCCGACGGTTTATTTCTTAAAAATCCGTCATTCAATGACATCCATGTTAAACAAAGTATCAGAACACAATCAGATATTTGTGCTTATTTGCCGGTGGACTTACAACGAGACTGGAATCACGGAGAAACTAATAATTTTTCGATCATCTCCGAGGGGAACGTCAATCATCAGAACAACCCACTTATCTTAACTCCTCGCTGGTGGAGTGACGCCTCAGCGTGCAACAATCATCTCGCCAGCCGATAAATTTTTAACCTGCTACCTCCGATTCTCTCAAACCCGCCACTTGGAGCCAAGAAATTTTTTTAAGCATCTGATTAGCTTGGAGATGAGAACCGCTATGAAAGGCAGACCATATCCTTCTACTTGGCTTCATCGGTCGACGAGCATAGAAGATGAGGCAAGGCCCCTATTCTCATAGCCGACCAGCGATTTACACAATCCCAAAAGAACCGATTGGATACGACAACTGATCGGACACAACAATCATGAATATAGATGAAATATGACTGTGAGATCGAAACTTTGTGCTCGGACTGGACCTCTACCCCTCAGATTCCCCCTCCGACCAAGATGGTTGCGATGACATCGGGGATATTCTTTCTAGAGAGAGGAGAAGGTCAACGAACAGAGGTATGGCCAATTTTCTTTATAGATAAGAGAGAGGGAGACGAGGTTTCACAGTCGACAGTTTCACGATAGAGAGAGGGCGAGCGAGTAAAGGCGGGTGAATGTAGGGTTTGGCTTTAATCGGGTGAAAGAGGAGAGAGACGTGGGTGAGTAAGTTATTTGGTCACAAAAAATTGACCAAAAAATAGAAGAGGGAAAGGGAGAAAAAAAAGGAGGGAACGAAATATTTTAAAGGACGGCATATGCTGTCCTTTTACGTCTATTATTAAGGACGACAAATATTAAATGTCCTTAAAACTATTGTAAAGGACGCTAAAAAAATTAGTTGTCCTTTATAGTATATCTAAAAGGACAACAAATTTTCATGTCCCTTATATAGTTTTTTAAAGGACATCTTAAAAGTTATCCCTAATACATGTGTCCTTAATTGTCATTTTTCTAGTAGTGTTCTTAATGTGAAGAATAACTATTTTCATTAAAATTTTGTGCATAACTATCATGCTGACGTGGGTGTTGCTAGATTTCTAGTTGGGTGGAATACCACTATTTTGTTTATTGTTGTGATCTCTTCTCATAACCAATCCATGTTGTGTAAGGTGGAGGTGGTAGATATTGAGACTACCTTTTGGCCTCCTTCATTTATGAGGATAATCTCAAAGAGAATAAGAGGGACTTATGGAACTTTCTTCGAGTTGATAATGAGGTTGTTAACAATAGTCCATGGGTTTTGATGGGAGACTTTAATACTATTAGAAGGGAAGGTGAAAAGATAGGTGTTATTAGTATTGATGTTATTGCCACCAAGGAGTTCAATAATTATATATATGACATTAATGATGATAACATGGTGTCTTATGGCCTTTGGTTTACTTAGAACAAGAATCATATTGGAGCTGACAACATTCAATCTAGAATTAATAGGGTGCTATAAAATAATCCTTAGCTTAGTTTCTTCCCGAACTCCCAAGCCACTATTTTCCCTCAAAGAATTTATGATCATTTCCCAATCATCACAGTCATTGCTACTTCTTAGCAGAGAAAGCGTAAGCCATTTATTTTATTGTTTATTTTTGGATGGACCACAATGACTTCTTACCTATTCTCCATAAGTCATGGAGTGTTTATGATAGTGGTAATCCCATGTCCAGGCTTTATAATAAACTTAACAAACTCAATGCGAATATTAAAGGTTTTTACAAGAGGTTTCAAATTTCCTTGAGAATGGACGAGGCTAAGCAACAGTTGGATGATATACAGATTAGGCTGGATCATGTTGGTTTTAATAGTGTACTCTAGTTAGAGGAAAATGATATGGTGATAAAATATGTTGAGTTAAGGTATGCAAAGGAGTCTTTTTATGGAAAAAAGGATAGGGTGAGATAGTTAATGTTATAGGACCAAAACAATACTTTGTTACATAAGAAAGCTAATCAAAATAGATCTAGAAGAAAGATCCTTAGCATTAAGAACTATAATGGTGTGAGAGTTGAATGCAACACTAATGTGGCTATTGAAAATGTGGACTACTAGACCAATATATTAGATAAAAGTTGTAATTTTAGTAACCCTCATCCCACACTCAATGAGGTGATTACTATGAAGAATACTAAGGAGCTTTCTTTATCCAGTACAACTACTGTGAAGGAGATAAAAAAGACTATATTTTCTATTAGCTAAGACAAATCCCCTAGCTCAAATGAATTAAATGCTCATTTCTTTAAGAAAAACTATGAGTTATTGGCCAAGAGGTTACTGATGCTATATCTTTTTTTCTTTTTCAATGGTCATTTATTCCAATAATGGAATTGTACTGCTCTTGCTCTTATTCCCAATATTCAGACTCCTAACAGTACGAGGGATTTTAGACCTATTTTTTATCACAACACTATTTATAAATGCATATCCAAAATTATTGTTGCAAGGATTAAGCCTTTGTTTCCCCACCTCATCAATGATAAGCAGACTTCTTTTGTGGAGGGAAAATTAATTGTTGATAGCATTTTATTGATTCAAGAACTGATAAGAAACTATTAGAGAGACTTGAGTCCTCCTAGAATCACTCTTAAGAGTGATATCCTTAAAGCCTATGATATAATCAATTGGGAGTTTGAAGAGTGCCCAATATGTGTGTTTTAAACAAAACCAATTCTTCTTCGAAAAAGATCCAACTTTTAATTATGCACCAAACCAAGTTGTGAAAAACCCAATTCTTACTTTAAACCAATTTTATCTTGATTAATCCTAAACATGAATCTAGTGATTAAAGCAAGTAAAGTAAAGTAAAGAATACTCACAACTCCGGATGTACGAGGAAAAAACCCAAAATGGGAAAACAACCTCGGACGGCCCAAGCCAGACAATCACTATGAATATGGTTTTACAAAGACAGATTAGCCTTACACTAAGACTCGATCCCCATGGGTCTTGACGCTCCTTCTGATCTTCAACCGTTCTTCAATAGTGCCCATGCAGAAATTTCGTCTTTCACGATACCTGTCCACAACACACACGTCCACGTATGTCTCGGTGTCCACCGATATGGCTTTGATTCGTCTATGATGTCGTACAAGAAGTCCTTCTCTTTTCTTCATCGCAAAACCCTTTGATGTTCAATGTGTAGAACAAACAACTTTGGTGCAATAAGATCACGTAAACATATAAGAATGGTAACTCGGATCTTTGCAAACTCTAAGGATGTGTTTAAGACTTTTAAACCTTAGAAAACATGTGCAAACAAGGTTCTGGTTCGTAAAATTGTTTTCCAGAAAGTACACTTACGAAACTATGATGAAAACACTATTTAAATAGGATTTAAACGCCGCCTCGAAAAATGTGTCGTTCGAACGACTTGAGGAACTCGTTCGAGAGACATCCCATCTCGTTCGAACGAGATTGGATGTCGTTTGAACGACAGCGCGAAAGTTTGACTTTTTGTTTAAAACGTCTCTTCCAATGAGAGATCCAAAAATGTCAAACTCTTTTACGAGCTTATCATCATAAAACGCAGTTTAAATCTTTAAAACACTTTTAAAACATTTAAAAACATTTTTCTTTATAAAAATTACATCCTTATCTTTTATAAAATAATTCCGAGCACCATTAATTATACTCATTCATACCTAAGTGATCTCGGAATGAAATTATCTTTGAAGACGATTAAACTTGCACCAATTAAACATCGGCATGATTAATTCTTTAAAGCTTTGTCGCAATGTCTTCAATTTCTTCAATACGTCATAAACCGAGTGGGATCGTGACAAAATAAAATTCTCCCTAGGACATATTACAAACACAGTTTTGTTCATGGAATTAAGTCAAAACAATACAGTGACCCAATTGGAAATTTATGTCCTTACAAATCTCCCCCTTTGACTATTTCGGGACAAAACTAAATCAGTGAAATGCCTAACCGGGCCGTCAAGCCGTATGACGCCTAAATCCCATCCCATAAACCCAAAAACAACAATACAGGACACGAACTCGAATATGTAGCACTGGTAAGCATGAACTGTCTGTATGTGATGTAGACTTGAACTCTCGAATCGCTGAAAGCATACCTACACACATGAAACAGACAAACAGATACCCAGTGAAGTATGGAGGAACAAATGATGAAACATGCAAGCAATTATTTGATACCAATTTGAAACAGATATAATCAAACATTATGTAAATCCAGATATCAATAGAAGCGCTCAAAATCTCCCCCTACATCACATACATCTAGGGGTGGACAAAAAAAAGACCGACCCGAATGGACCGATTGGACCGAACCGGACCGAACCGAAAATTAAGACTATTTTGAAACCGGTCCGAAAATCGGTTCACAAAAACTAAAAACCGATTAAACCGGTCCGATCTGCGGTCCACTATATTAAAAGACCGATTTGGACCGGACCGGACCGATTCCCATATATATATAATAAAAATAATGTTATTGTGTTTCTTATGTATAGTTTTTGAATTAATGTATATAACTTATGAGTATAATTTGGAACATTTTATATATGTATAGACATTTTTTTTATTTGGGTAAAAAAAAACCATGTAAATATCACTTGGAGTTTCGAGTATTATTTTTTTATATATATATTTGTGAGGAAAAAGATAAAAACATTCATAAAATGTACATATATATAAAATAGGGTCAGGACCGAATTTCACCCAGGACCGGACCGAAAAAAGCCTGGACCGAATTAGTAGGTTAACCGAATTAATCGGTCCGGTCTCGGTCCAAAAAAATTGAGGACCGAATATTCGGTCCGGTCCAAAAAATAGTCAAAACTCGGACCGGACCGGACCGTGCCCACCCCTACATACATCTCTCCCCCTTTTTGTTTCGAATAGACAATCCGGTGAAAAGATAAACCAACTTGAAATATCTATCATGAGAATACAAATTTAAAAAAAAAATCTAGATAAACATGAAACAACCAGCTAAATAAGATCATGTAATGACAAATCAGTAGCTAGTAAACCAAGGAATCACACAAAGAGTATACCAATCAAATCAAGTGTGATAAACGGACTCATATGCAAAAAATCAATTTGGAACATGAAAGAACCTGCATATAAACCAGTCAGTCCAAAAAAAAATGCCTCCTCTAGTACCAAAGATATACCAATTTGAACCTGAGGATTCCAAACCAATCAGAAGCCATTTTTTATTATGTCGTTCGAACAAGCCAGGGACATCGCTCAAACGAGATGAGGATGTCGCTCGAACGAAGTACAGAAGTCGTTCGCGCGTGATGAGTTGTCGTTTGAACGACTTCGCGTGACCTGCCAAAATTTCCCACTTTCCCAGAAATATTATAAAGTATTGCCTAGTGAAAAAAAATTCACAAAACTATTCCAGGAAGGTCCTGAGAAATGCAAAACAGTGCAAAAACAGTAGGCTTTTAACACAAAATGCAAAAACTCATAAAAACTTAAAATGCGAGTTACATGCAAACATAGTACCGATGTGCTCAAACATAGATATGGAATGAATGGGCATGAAACTGCAACAAATGAGTCACAATTCCAACACATCGAAATGATCAAGAAGCTCTAAATGATAGCTATAAATCATCAAACTTTATCATAGCCATATGACAATTAAAGTGTGAGCTTAATGAACTAAACATACTACATGCACACAAATCCAGAATTTTGACGATTCTACAAACAATAGCGTCAAATTGCAATGTTTAAACATTAGGATTAGTTGTGCAAACCCGTTTAAATTTTTAATCCATCCAAACTACCTCAATAATATCATATTTTCTTTGGAATGAACTAAACAAATTTGGCCCTTTTCTTAGCATATTGCATTTTCTTTTGGGCTCTTTTAAACGGTGGCTTTCATGACGAGTCAATTTTGAACTCTCGCAGCCCTTTCCCATGAATTACTCATCATTTTTACCAATTATAAATCCTCACGGTAAACGGTTATTACATGCACACTTTTCCTTAAGTCTACTTACGCATAGATGACGAGATTGAGATAAGAACGCCTCACCAAATTCAAATATGCAAGAGAAGTCAAACATCCATATAAACCCGTGCATGTGTGCAATGTTAGCATATATACAAAGTCGAATCAAAATGCATATCAACTTTGAAACAACCCCATATAAACAATGGTTAATATCATTCTAAGTATCGATAATAATGACCAAATGTCCTAGCCACATGGATAATGAAACGATGGGGGGGTCCAAGCACACCAATATGCCACGTCAAAACTGAAAATCTTTATGACTTTTCAAACATATTTGACTCAAAGAAAAGCAAAATCTTTTTGGATTTTCAAAAAATTCTCAAAAACAAAATCTTTTTGTATTTTTCAAATAAGACTCAAATAAATGAAAACTATAATACAAAATGATACACATGTCATAATACTTAGCAATGAATATATCATGAAGCAAACTAGCATATGGAAAACATGTCAACACTATCATCCTTTAGATTTAGCATGGGAAGAATCAAGTGCACTCAAACGAGAATCATGAAGTTTAATTCCTAAAGCCACTAAATCCGATTTTCTAACCTAAGTAGGTGTAAAACGACGCATGGGGGTTTGGGTAACCGGTGAAACTTTATTCTTAAACTTCCTAGGAGCTTGTCTAAGGTCATAACAACAACGCCTAAGGTGACCTTTCCTACCACAAAATGAGCAAGTGTAGCGGTGGTGGGAATGATTACCTTTATGTGGACCTTTTCTAACCATCCTAGTGTTTCTCACATGTGCGGGGGGAATGGGAGCAACTCTCTCACCAAAACCTATACCTCCCCTATCTTCCTTAATTTGGACGGTGCCTAGGATCTTATCTAACTTCTCCGACCTAGCCTCTAAATCAAACTTGACTCTAGACGAGTCTATCAATCTCTCCTCCAACTCATGAATCCTAGACTCGAGCAAACGTCTAGACTCCTCAAACACTAAAATCTCCTTTTTCAAGGACTCCATCAAACCACGGAGATTATCTCTCTCTTTCTCCCCAAACTCTAATTTCTCCCTAAGCTTCTTCTCTCGTTCCCTAAGATCCTCAATCACACAATCATCACTACACCAAAATGGCCAAAATATCACCTTTCAGTCGGCCACCCTTGTCACGGTCAATGACCGTGACAAGAAATATGCATTTTGTGTCACGGTCATTGACCGTGACAAGACCGTGACAAATAATTATCACGGTCAATGATCGTGACAAGTCCGTGACAAATATATTTATCACGGACTTGTCACGGCCAATAACCGTGATAATTCTTAAAATAATTGTCACGGTCAAGGATCTTGACACGACCGTGAAAATATCTTCAGTAAAAAAAGCCCTAGGCTCTTTTTTTCCCACCGTTTTTTGGTTTCCCTCTTTCTCTCTCTCTACAAGCAATTTCAGCGCTCTCTCTCTCAAAGGCATATTTTTTTCCTCTCTTTCTCTTTCATTTCTATATGTGTGTGTATGTGTGTGTATATATGTGTGTATATGTGTGTGTATGTGTGTGTATATATGTGTGTGGTGGGGGAGGGAGCAGGGGGTGGGTGGTGGGTTGTGTGTGTGTACAGTTATGGTGGGGGTGGGGTGAGGGGGGGCAGGGGGTGTGGTGGGGGGTGGTGGGGGTTGGGGGTGGGTGTACGTGTACGTGTACGTGTGTGTGTTGGGGGTGGGGTGAGGGGGTGAGGGGGTGGGGGTGAGGGCATGGATGGGGGTGGGTGGTGGGGTAGGGGTGGGGGTTGCGTATGTGTCTATGTGTGTGTGCGCGTACTGTCCCTTGTAAAGAATTAATTGATTATTAATTTTTTTAGTAAATTAATATATGATTGCCCCTTATTGTAAATTAGTAAATTAATATATACTATATATAATTATTAATAATTGAATTTGAATATAAATAAGACATAATTAAATAAGACATACTATATATAATTATTAATAATTGAATTTGAATATACACATTTGTTGTAGACATTGCTGGTGGATTATTTTGTTTAGTAAATGTTGGGTTGGTTAGTTTTAAAAGTGGCATGACCACTAGATTATTGTCCATATGGGGGTGGGATTTTTCAACTTTTGAATAATTGAATTTGAATATAAATAAGACATAATTAAATGAAACATACTATATATAATTATTAATAATTGAATTTGAATATAAATAAGACATAATTAAATGAAACATAGTATATATAACTATTAATCATTATTGGATTATTGTGTGTGTGGTGGGAGGCAGGGTGTGGTGTGTGTACGTGTAAGTGTACGTGTGCGCGTGTGTGGTGGGGGAGGGGGTGGGGGCAGGGATGGGAGAAGGGGGTGGGGCAAGGTAGTTTAATTGAGTAGATGAATTAGAAGGAGTACGGGATACACATTTGTTGTAGACATTGCTATTGGATTATTTTGTTTAGTAAATGTTGGGTTGGTTAGTTTTAAAAGTGGCATGACCACTGGATTATTGCCCATATGGGGGTGGGATTTTTCAACTTTTGAATAATTGAATTTGAATATAAATAAGACATAATTAAATGAAACATACTATATATAATTATTAATAATTGAATTTGAATATAAATAAGATATAATTAAATAAGACATAGTATATATAATTATTAATCAATATTGGATTATTGTGTGTGTGGTGGGGGGCAAGGGGTGGTGTGTGTACGTGTACGTGTACGTGTGCGTGTGTGTGGTGGGGGAGGGGGTGGGGGCAGGGATGGGAGAAGGGGGTGGGGCAAGGTAGTTTAATTGAGTAGATGAATTAATTGAGTAGATGAATTAGAATGAGTACGAGATACACATTTGTTGTAGACATTGCTGTTGGATTATTTTGTTTAGTAAATGTTGGGTTGATTAGTTTTAAAAGTGGCATGACCACTGGATTATTGTCCATATGGGGGTGGAATTTTTCAACTTTTGAATAATTGAATTTGAATATAAATAAGACATAATTAAATGAAACATATTATATATAATTATTAGTAATTGAATTTGAATATAAATAAGACATAATTAAATAAGACATAGTATATATAATTATTAATCATTATTGGACTATTGTGTGTGTGGTGGGGGGCAGGGGGTGGTGTGTGTATGTATACGTATACGTGTACGTGTGCGTGTGTGTGGTGAGGGAGGGGGTGGGGGTGGGGGCAGGGGTGGTTTGTAGTAATTGTACATATTTGCATATCTTCTTCTAATTTTTTATTATATGTACTAATAACATTTTTTTACAGCAAATGTCTCCTTCAGGTTATTAAGGCGAGGATGATGAACCTAGTTATGATGATATCGTCTGGGATCGGTGGTAGCGGAGGCGACGAGGGCTCCTCGGCCCCTAGGCTCCCCAAATATGGCAAATTTGGGATTACCATCGAGAACAAGTCGGAGCTATTAGCGAGATCCCTCTAGCTGCTAAAGACGGTCATCGGTCCGGGATTTATGAGTTGGAAGGAGGTGTCATATGAGCTCAAGTTAGCTGTTTGGGCGGCATTACAGGTAATATATTTATATTTATATTTATATTTCAATTTCAATTTCAATTTCAATTTCAATTTCAATTTCAATTTCAATTTCAATTTCAATTTCAATTTCATTTTATATTTATATTTATATTTATTCGCAACTAACATTGTATTTGTTGGACAGGAACAATTCAACTTGGATCCAAAGCTACGCGATTCCGTCTTGGAGCAGTTGAGGGAGCAACACAAGACGTGGAAGAAAAATATGCGGACACGGTACTTTGGGAAAACACGAGAGTCCATTATCCAATGGCGTGAATCCGTCCCGCCCAAGGAGCCGATCTCATTGGCACAATGGCAAAAGTTCATTGACAATGAGATTGAGGAGCGACAATTGGCATCTCGCCAATCGGGGAGAAAAAATCGGGCAAAAAAGACGGACGTGCACTACTCCGGCCGGACGTCTTACGCCGAGGTGGAGCATAGGATGAAGGTAAGATTTAATTTTTCTATAACTACAGAAATATATTATTCTTCATTATTTTACTTTGCGGGGCCGATACTAATTTTACTTTATTTTATTTCAGGGGGTAGGGAGTGGCCCAGGGGGTAAGCCACATAAGCTCGATACTTATGTGGATCTTCGGACGAAGAAGGGGAAGGACAAGGAGGTGTCCCCGAGCGTCATGGCCACTATTGTAAGTAATCCGACAGTTTAATTTTTGTTAATTAAGTTATAATTTTTTAGTTTACTTATTTTACTAATCATGTGCTTTTTGTCGTTTCAGACAAAGCTTAAGGAAGTGCATGAGTCGCAGTCTGATGCCGATAAGGCGTCTTTGTCCACAGACGCACTCAGCCAAGTGCTTGGCTCTGATCACAAAGGGAGGACAAGGGGGTGAGCTCGCGGGTGGCCAAATCTAGGATCATCGGATTGGAGACGAGCGACACCGGGTTGGCTCGAACGGTGGATTCACATGACGCGAAGCTGTCCCGTTTGGAGGCGACGGTCCAAGATATGTACTCATTCATGAAGCGTACATTGGGCGGAGAACGTAAGGGTAAAGGGAAGGAGAATGCGGTGGAGGAGGAGGAGGTGCGGGAGAACGAGGCGCAGGATGACGAGGATGTGGACCTCGCTACTTCATCACCGACACGTGCGTACTTCGATGATCCACTTCCTTATTTGGCTCCCTTCCCCAGACCGATGTCGACAATTGGTTGGCTGCGCGTGTTCATATTGGACGTATTTTATGTCCAGCGGATAGGGCGGGGGTTGGGGGACCCGAATATCGTCCAGGGTGGAATAGTTCATGTACGTGCGCTTCAAGAGATCGAGTCCAAAGTGCTCGTCACGCATGTGATACCCGGGAAGGAGAAATCCCTACTGTGGTTGCGCGAACAATGTGGCACGATGTATATTAGTGGGTGTGTCAATTCGTATATAGTGTGGCCTACTCACCTCCTCATATTTACCCAAGACATGTAGTGACATTATTTTTAAGTTGGTACATTTGAATTATATTTGGATTATATCGTCATGTATATTGTTTCTATTTTGAATATATTTTTGCATTATCTTTAGTTTGTTTGGATATATGATGTTTGAACAGGTACAACGTTGCTATAACAGGTACAAATACACTACTGGACAGTGGCAGTGGCCATACTGCCCAACAGACTTTTTTTAAATTCTGCCCAGAATTGTCATGGTCATTGATCGTGACAAGTCCTTGACAAATAAGGTTGTCACGGACTTGTCACGGTCAATGACCGTGATAATTTTTTTAAAAAGGGTAAAAGCTTTATCACGGTTATTAACCGTGACTAAACGTGTCACGGTCATGGCCCGTGACACGACCGTAACAATTCTAACGAACTTGTCACAGTCAATGACCGTGACACGTCCGTGACAAAAAAAGTTATCTCGCCCCGAATTGTCACGGTCATTGACCTTGACAAGATGAACTTGTCAAGGTCAATGACCGTGACAATTAGGCTAATTTGGTGTAGTGCATTATTTTCTATGGCACGCTCATTCAACTTAGATTGTAATTTTGAGTTAGACTTTTTCACCTTCAATGTTTCGGCATACAACTCATTAAACGCATTTTGCAATTCTATCACATCAACCTCCTACTCGTCACTCTCTTCACCCTCACTAATATGGGATTCACTTAAAACCTCCTCGGAAGTGTCATTCACATGAGTAGTATCGTCGTCGCTCACATGACATGCCATAAACGCAACGAAGTTACGCTCAATGGGGAAACTCTCTCCCTCTTCCGGATCACTATCACTTAAAGTGGCATTATAGACAACGGATTGCTTGCCCTCTTTCTTAAGTCTAGTGGGACACTCCTTAACCTTGTGACCGTACCCCACACACCCAAAGCACTTATCTGACTCATCTCTCTTAGGCTTCTCAAACTTATTTGTGGAGGCAGGATCTACTTTGTTGTTCTTGAATTTTTCAAATTTCTTGGCATCTTTCGATTGCTTTTGAAATTTAATAAATTTTTTTAATTTCTTTGCCAACAAAGCAACATCCTCAAAATCGGAATCGGAATCCAAAACTTTAATTTCCTCCTTCCGGGTTTTCAAAGCAATACCCTTTTCTTTCTTAGGCACTTTCTTAGAGGTAATCATGTCGATTTCATAGGTTTGTAAGTCACCTACAATCTCTTCTAGTTTCGTTGACTCTAACCTACCCAAGGAGTTTAAAATGGTCACTTTCGCATCAAACCTACTAGGAAACGACCTAAGGATTTTATTAATGACATGGTTGTCGGGAATTTTCTCACCTAGGTTAAACGACGAGTTGATAATATTAGACAACCTAGCATAAAACTCATCAAAGGTCTCACTCTCTAACATCCTAATGGTCTCAAACTGTGTAGCGAGATTTTGAAGTTTTTATGCCCTAACTGTGCTAGTGCCCTCGTGAGTGAGTGCCAAAATATCCCAAGCCTCTTTTGATGTCTCAAAAGTCATAATTCTATTATATTCTTCATGTGTGACATGTGAAGAAATAACGTGCAGACCCTTAGAATTATATTGTACAAGTCTTTGTTCAGTTTCGGTCCATGACTCAACAGGCTTTAAACTAGTGACCTCACCTACAATAGTGACAGGGGGTGTCCAACCTTTCTCAACTGCAAGCCAAACACGCTCATCAATATATTTTAAAGCACATCTCATTCTCATCTTCCAATAAGTGTGAAAAAACCGGATAGGTTCGGTGTGTGATAATTGATTAAAAAATAACTCGCAAGTTTTCAAGTAACCCTTATTTAATTCGAGTCTATTTAGAAACAACCCATAAACAAACAACTACGTGTGTGTGTGTGTGTGTCAAACCATAAATAAAGCATGCGACACAAAGTTAAGAAAAAATCCCCGCAGGGCAAAACCTTTTATTTCACTATAATAAGTAAATCGCAACTTACACGGATTATAATGAAATACAGTGACACACGAATACCCGCAGGCGTCGGTCGGTGTCGTCAGCAATGAATCCACACGCAGCGAACCCACATGAACCTCAGTCCAATCAACAAAGGAAGAACCGCAGCACTCCTCAATGACACGCAGCCATGAAACTTTGTAGAGACTCCCTTAGCAATGACACGCAGCCCTCGGTTGCAAAGATCTCTCCACAAAGGTTTGAACAAACACAAGGTTGTGTTCTTGGGTTACCAAAAAGATTCACAAAGGTTTGGCAATTGTGTGAATCAAAACATGAGTCTTGGGACTCAAAAATATGAAGACTAGAGTAATTTGGACTCTCAAAAACGTCTTCTAAAGTCTTGCAAAACAACTCCCCCGAAGTTGGTATTTATAGGAAAAAATATGAAGAGTCCCACGTTTTTAAAACTCTAAAATTCTATCCAGCGTACAAAAAAAACAGCATTCTTTAAGGAATTTTCTCCATCTTCAAAAGGCCATAACTCCTTCACCGTAGCTCGGATTGAGGTGTCGTTTTTTCCACTATCTTCGTTGCGGCGAGCTCTTCAACTTTCTAGTTGACCAGACCTCCGAACTATGGATGTAAAATTACGAAAATGCCCTTGAACACTCTTATCTTGCCTTTTTTTCACTGTTTTGACTTCCCTTGCGTACCACTTGCATTAAGTCCCTAAAATCTTGGAACGTGAAGTCGTTGAGGCAGATGTGGGACACATTAATGGAGATGTTGAATGCTTGATTCCCAAAATTCGGATAGAGGTGACGTGCCAAATGTAGCGGCGTACGACATACATAAATGTAACATGTTGGACATGAGAAAAATGTCCTTACAAATCTCCCCCTATGTCTATGCCGGTACATACATAAAAAATACGAATTATCAAATATGAAATTGCCTATACAAATCTATCCTCCCATGAACCCAAAACTGGAAAAGGTACAAATGAATAGTCTTCATCGTTTGTTCTTCAAATCTTCAGGAATCTCAAATCTTTTCTCATCAGGGTGTGAAATTCAGAGATCATCAATGTAGTACCTACACACATGAGATAAAGAAAAAAAATACCAAGTGACGTATTGAGTTTGAAATGAGATAAACATAGATACCAATATATGATAAGCATAAGTCAAATCTCAAAACTCCCCCAAAATTCAAACTCCCCCATAAAAAATTTTGAAAAGAAAATACCAAGTGACGTATTGAGTTTGAAATGAGATAAACATAGATACCAATATATGATAAGCATAAATCAAATCTCAAAACTCCCCCAAAATTCAAACTCCCCCATAAAATGATAATTCTTTCTCCCCCTTTTTATGATGTCCCCAAATAGACAAATAAGAAGAATGAATCAAAAAAGCAAAATCGGGGTGTCACGGTATACAAAAAAATACACAAACTATTTTTGATTTTTTTTTTTAAAACAAAATCTGATACCATTTGAAAAAAATATGTAAAACATGATACTAAAAAAATCACACCATAGATTTAAACTCAAACAACCATGTCATGGGAACGGAATGTATGGGTGTGAACACATTCGATAGGTAAATCAACTCAATCAATCATATGTGCACGATGCATAGGTGTACCCCTAACGAATGAGCATCAAAAGTACCCTTAGGTGTAAAAAATTTGTTGAATTTAGATGACATCGTCTTATGCAAATCAACAAATCAAAGTCAAAGTGATTTCCACACCAATAACGTCCAAAACTATGTAGCGCATTTTCAAATATCAAGGACGTGCAAACCCGTTTTAATTCTCCAACCAAACACCCTCATATATATTTTCTTTTAGAGGTAATCTAAATTCTCAAACTTTGGAGAATTGGTGGAAAAACCTAAATGGCCCATAATTTGGCATGGATTTCTTTTTATTGCCTTTCAATTTTTTTCGGGCTCTTTTAACCTCTTTGAACCTCGGATAATAAAATTCCTCAATTTTTTAGGTCCAATTTAACGGTGGCTTAGTATTCGCAAAGGTAAAATGAACCTTTCGCAGCCCTTCCCCATTTTTAAAGAAAGCACACAAACTCACAAAACGGTTTTTATATGCACAATTTCCATATAAAAAATTATCGCGCTTGGTTCGTTTTAAGGACAGGATTGAAGTGAAAACACCCAACCAACATGTGATAAGACAAGCACAATAATCAAACAAATTCGTGCTTGTATGCAATAAAGGAAATATGAGTCAAACATGTAGGAAGCAAGACTAAATTACATCTTAATGACTCCAAACATTATAAAGCACATGGATGAATTGACATATTGTCTCAAAACACTATCAAATAGTCACATGAAAATAATGGAATGATGTTGTGACTCGGTCATCCTAAGTGTTCATCCATAAAAGGTGCAAACAAAACGCAAAAATCTTTTTGGATTTTCTCAAAATTTTAACAAACTAAAATCTTTTTGTATTTTTCAAAATTTTTCAAAAAAATATATACAAAAAGTACATGTCACGAAGCTAGCAAAAATATATCAAAAAGCATAACTAGCGTATGACAAACATGCAAACACAATCATCTATATGATATGGCAAGAGAAGAATCATGTGCAAGCAAACGGGAATCAACTTGTCTAAAATCTAGTTCCTCCAAAAGTGATTTCCTAACCCAAATGGATGAAACACGTCGACAAGGGGTTTTGGGAACCAACAAAATACTAGACTTCGAATTCCTAGGACCTCTTCCAAGATCAAAACAAAATCGCCTAAGGTGACCATTCCTACCACAATATGAGCATGTGTAAACGGGTGGGATGACACCGAAAGTGTGATCTTTTCTAGCGTCCTTGGAATTAGTTGACCCTCTAAAATAAATAATGGTTTTGGCTTTAGCATTAGAAGCATGAGAACACGATGAGCCATTACCATCACTATCAAACCTACTTGAGTCTGTCAAATCATTTTTTAACTTCAAAATTTTTGACTCAAGCAAAGAATTAGACTCTTCCAAATTAAGGGATGCCTTCTTCAAATTATCAATTAAACTTAACAGTTTATCACGCTCCCCCTCAATTAAAACAAACTTATTCCTAAGAGTCTTTTCGCGTGCCGTAAAATCATCGATTAATTTTTTATCATCGACGGCACAAACGGGAACCCTAGAATTTTTTAAGTCCTCCAATTCCTTCTCTAAAACTAGGACTCTCTCATCACTCTTCTTTTTGGCAATTTTTAAAGAATCAAAATCAGTACACAAATTACCAAAGTGCTCACGACAAATATCACTTTGAGTTTGAAACTCTTGCAAATATTCAATCTTACTTTTAAAGAGAGAATTTTCTTTTTCCAAAACTTTAATTCTTTTGCAAAGTTTCAAATTCAAACTTTTTAATTTTTCAGCACGGTCGTGAAATTTTTCAAAAATAGGCTCCTCATTAAATGGGCATTCCATTGAAAAATTGCGATTTTTCATAAAACTGTTTTTTTAAAAAATCAATATCACACAATTTTTGCGGAAAATAGGAATACGCGATAAATTTGCGCAACCTGCTCTGATACCAAGTGTGAAAAAACCGGATAGGTTCGGTGTGTGATAATTGATTAAAAAATAACTCGCAAGTTTTCAAGTAACCCTTATTTAATTCGAGTCTATTTAGAAACAACCCATAAACAAACAACTACGTGTGTGTGTGTGTGTGTCAAACCATAAATAAAGCATGCGACACAAAGTTAAGAAAAAATCCCCGCAGGGCAAAACCTTTTATTTCACTATAATAAGTAAATCGCAACTTACACGGATTATAATGAAATACAGTGACACACGAATACCCGCAGGCGTCGGTCGGTGTCGTCAGCAATGAATCCACACGCAGCGAACCCACATGAACCTCAGTCCAATCAACAAAGGAAGAACCGCAGCACTCCTCAATGACACGCAGCCATGAAACTTTGTAGAGACTCCCTTAGCAATGACACGCAGCCCTCGGTTGCAAAGATCTCTCCACAAAGGTTTGAACAAACACAAGGTTGTGTTCTTGGGTTACCAAAAAGATTCACAAAGATTTGGCAATTGTGTGAATCAAAACATGAGTCTTGGGACTCAAAAATATGAAGACTAGAGTAATTTGGACTCTCAAAAACGTCTTCTAAAGTCTTGCAAAACAACTCCCCCGAAGTTGGTATTTATAGGAAAAAATATGAAGAGTCCCACGTTTTTAAAACTCTAAAATTCTATCCAGCGTACAAAAAAAACAGCATTCTTTAAGGAATTTTCTCCATCTTCAAAAGGCCATAACTCCTTCACCGTAGCTCGGATTGAGGTGTCGTTTTTTCCACTATCTTCGTTGCGGCGAGCTCTTCAACTTTCTAGTTGACCAGACCTCCGAACTATGGATGTAAAATTACGAAAATGCCCTTGAACACTCTTATCTTGCCTTTTTTTCACTGTTTTGACTTCCCTTGCGTACCACTTGCATTAAGTCCCTAAAATCTTGGAACGTGAAGTCGTTGAGGCAGATGTGGGACACATTAATGGAGATGTTGAATGCTTGATTCCCGAAATTCGGATAGAGGTGACGTGCCAAATGTAGCGGCGTACGACATACATAAATGTAACATGTTGGACATGAGAAAAATGTCCTTACAAAGTGTAATTAGTGCCATCAAAAACAGGAGTTCGAGAAAATTCATTATATCCAGAATTCGTCTTTGAAAACACACGGGATCACAAAACGAATAAAAATATTTTCTAGCTCTGATACCAATTTGAAGAGTGCCCAATATGTGTGTTTTCTTTCAAAACCAATTCTTCTTCGAAAAAGATCCAACTTTTAATTATGCACCAAACCAAGTTGTGAAAAACCCAATTCTTACTTTAAACCAATTTTATCTTGATTAATCCTAAACATGCATCTAGTGATTAAAGCAAGTAAAGTAAAGTAAAGAATACTCACAACTCCAGATGTACGAGGAAAAAACCCAAAACGTGAAAACAACCTCGGATGACCCAAGCCAGACAATCACTATGAATATGGTTTTACAAAGACAGATTAGCCTTACACTAAGACTCGATCCCCACGGGTCTTGATGCTCCTTCTGATCTTTAACCATTCTTCAATGGTGCCCATGCAGAAATTCCGTCTTCCACGATACCTGTCCACAACACACGCGTCCACGTATGTCTCGGTGTCCACCGATATAGCTTTGATTCGTCTACGATGTCGAACAAGAAGTTCTTCTCTTTTCTTCACCGCAAAACCCTTTGATGTTCAATGTGTAGAACAAACAACTTTGGTGTAGCAAGATCACGTAAACATATAAGAATGATAACTCGAATCTCTGCAAACTCTAAGGATGTGTTTAAGACTTTTGAACCTTAGAAAACATGTGCAAACAAGGTTCTGGTTAGTAAAATTATTTTCCAGATAGCACACTTACGAAACTATGATGAAAACATTATTTAAATAGGATTTAAACGCCACCTCGAAAAACATGTCGGTCGAACAACTTGAGGAACTCGTTCGAGAGACATCCCATCTCGTTCGAACGATATTGGATGTCGTTTGAACGACAACGCGAAAGTTTGACTTTTTGACTTTTTGTTTAAAACGTCTCTTCCAATGAGAGATCCAAAAATATCAAACTCTTTTACGAGCTTATCATCATAAAACGTAGTTTAAACCTTTAAAACACTTTTAAAACATTTAAAAACATTTTTCTTTATAAAAATTACATCCTTATCTTTTATAAAATAATTTCGAGCGCCATTAATTATACACATTCATACCTAAGTGATCTCAGAATGAAATTATCTTTGAAGACGATTAAACTTGCACCAATTAAACATCGGCATGATTAATTCTTTGAAGCCTTGCCACAATGTCTTCAATTTTTTCAATACGTCATAGACCGAGTGGGATCGTGACAAAATAAAATTCTCCCTATGACATATTACAAACACAGTTTTGTTCACGAAATTAAGTCAAAACAATATAGGGACCCAATTAGAAATTTATGTCCTTACAGAGTTCTTATTCCGCCTTCTCCTACTTTGTCCCCTATTATCCCTATTATTATTGGTTGTATTAAAGAATGTGTCACCACTTCCATATTCTCTATAAGCCTAAACGACAAGTTGAATAGTTTTTTTAAAAGTGAAAGAGGCTTCAGATAAGGGATTCCCTTTCCCCTACCTATTCCTTCTTATAACGGAGTCCGTTTTTGGCATTCTTAACAAAGCTTGTTCTAACCCCCATTTCATCTTCTATCAGAAATGCAAAGAGGTGTCTATTAACCACCTTCGCTTTGCTGATGATCTTATTGGGCTAATTGTGATGATGCTAAATCATATGTGATTATGAAGAAAGCTCTTAAGTTGTTTGACAGTATTTATGACCTTCAATTTAATCTCAACAAAAGTGGCCCTTACACTGCTACTATTGGAGAGGATGGTTTCCATAAACTAAAATTCATCCTTGGTATTCCTCACACTAAACCCCCATTCATGTATCCGGGGGTTCCTCTTATCACCTTTAGACTGAAGAAAGAGAACTACGAGTTGCTAATCGAAAAGATCACAAATAGAGTTAAGAATTGGACTAACAAACGTTTGTATGCTGGTAGACTTCAGCTCATCAAGACAGTTATTTTTAGCACACAAGTCTACTATACAAGCCTCTTTATCCTGCCTAAGAGTGTGATTAAAGTGATGGAGAAGATAATGATGAACTTTCTTTGTAATTGTGATGATCTCAAACATTCAGGAGCCAAGGTAGTTTGGGAGGATATGTGTTGTAGCTATGGAGAGGGGGATTAAACATTAAGAACCTAGAAATATGGAATAAGGTTGCCATGTCCAAGAACCTTTGGAATATTTATTATAAGAAGGATAATCTGTAGATTAAGTGGTGTAATGTGTATAAAATCAAAGGCATGAGTATTTGGGCTTTGAGTATTCCTTTTGACTCTTCTTGGAGCGAAGGAAAATTTTGAATCTTAGGAAGGTTATTAGACCTTTCATAAAAATAATTATTGGCAATGGAGAACATACTTTCATGTGTTATGATACGTGACATCCCAATGGTCCTCTCCAAGTTCTTTATGGGGATAAAATTATCTCTGACACTGAACAATCACAAAGCTAAATTTTTTGATTTCATTCTTAACAATAGATGGAGATGGCCTTCTTCTGTGACTTGGAAGCTTCTTGATATAAGGAATGCAGACATTCCCAATGTTAGATCCTCTGTTCATGATAAGGTGACGTGGCTTCCTAACCAAAATGGCAGCCTCACTATCTCTTCTACTTGGCATTAGCTATCTCCCACTCTTCCATATATAAACTGGAGTAGGCTTGTTTGGAGTAAATATTATATCCCCAAATGTTCTTTCAGCATGTGGCTAGTCTATATTGATCAAATAAATTAATTAATACTTAACCCCTTGTGAATAATTAAAGGCTGATTTGGGACAAAGTCCATATTATTTCATTTCTTCCGAAACAAACAAACATAGACATACTCAACCAATATTTAAAATACAACGATCTCTTCCTTTTTGAATACCACATGGACTAATTCTCAGTAATAAATCGATTGATGATTAGCATCAATTCAATATCGACCAATGAATTTGGATTGATGGTGAAGAATACGTGTTGCTAACCATCAAACTTTACGTACTCTATCTTTTTTCCCAATTTTTTCAATATCTTGGCATAGTCATGGATTCGGTCTTTTAGTAAATCACTTCCACCAACCACCACCAGAATTGGATCAAGATCCACTACTTCAAGGCTTGGGCTATTAGGGCCAAATGGGTTCACAAGAGGATGATCTGTAGTCTTCCCAATTGGTATTGACAACCTCCAATACCTATCCATTAAACCAATTATAAATAAAACTCACCGTATCTTACCGTATGGTAATCTCCATTTAATGTAGTAAGTAAGATTGATTAATTTTTTTTATCCAATTTAAGATTATTAAAAATTGTTTAGCTTTGGCTAGCTAACATACACAACTTTTATTGTATAAGAGTTTTCAAAATTTTAACCATCTCAATTTAACTAGTGTTGTAATTCTATTAAATATGATTATGTAACTCAACTGGGTTCAACTGAAGAGAACTAAGTTACCTAAATCGGTCATTGAGAAAATTGATAGTTCGATTTGTTTCTATATATATATATATATTTTTTGTACTTTAATGTTTACGTATTTTATTCTAATTTCATTATGATGAATGGGTCATCATTGGTTTGGGTTGGATTTTATTCCAAATATGGGGGGAGGAACAAAGACCATCTTGTGGAGGAAAAGATATATTGAAAATCAATTAGAATAAATGTTCAATTTGACTATTTATTGAATTTAAATTTCAATCTAGTTGAAGTTGATTTAATATAAAACAAAAAATGAAGAATATAAAAACTAAATTGAGTACAATTGTTTTAGTAAGTCAGTTGCAAACTGATGTATTGTTGCATCTTGTGTAAGAATAATAAGTTTCACACCATTTTATAACAATTTTTATATTCTTATTTCATTAATTCAACCACTCGATTAAGTACATATTTATTAATTATTATTTTTTGTTAGCTTCTTAATTAATTAGAGATTTAAAAGTGTCGCATTGAAGCCATTCTTTAAATTTAAATTATGCACCATACAAAACTAATAACAATCGTGCACTTGATCTAATGCATACTAATTTTGGTTTATTTAATGTTTTGCTTGTATGAAAAGAACATGCATCCAATATTTTTAACTGGAGTATTAACCTCTTATTTTACATCAAAAATAATTTCAACTGAGTCCATATCAATACAATGATCAAATTTAAACTTTTATTGCGAAGTGGAATGTTGTGTGTTTATATACTCGTATACAATAAATAGTTTCATTCTGGGTTCTTATATAATAGAAACAATTTGAAGTACTGAAATATTAACATGCCAATGTGTTGGAGAGATTTTAATATTATGTGGAAAATAAAATAGAAAATAGACAATAAGAGAAAAGATATGTGAATTCATGAATAAATATAACCCTTAGGCATGTGTCAATTTATAAATAAACATAGCCTTTAATATTTGTCTATTCATGAACCAAAATGACTATTAATATAATGTCTATTCATGAGAAGACCTAAATGAGTCTTTAAAAGGATATGATCCAACCATTTTTCATATAATCAACTAATGAGGTTATTCTCTCATTTTCATCTTCCAATTTCAATTTTATTTAATCAATTTCGTCAAGTGTTAGAAGAAGTCCTTTAGTATTTCTAACTAAAGATTCCATTAGATTGTTGTATCTTGGAGTTAATTTTCCAAAGAACTCTATAACAAATTCTTGTAGTATGGGCAAATAAATCCTTAGTGTAAGTGATTCTTCACGCCTCAATCTACCATTAATTCACAATTCAATAAAAATTCCCTCCATAATATACCAATAGTTCAAGAATGTGTATTTTGATCACTCAATTTCGGACTTCATTAGTACAATCCCATAGAAAAAAAATCGGCATTACAAAGTCTCTCACTTTAATGGGTCCACCCCGACCAGACGTCCTCTAAAGAACCATGAAGTAATGAGAAATTTTTTCACCTTTTGAGTAAAAATCCAAGTGACTGTTAAGTGTCAACACGACCCTCCAATATGAGTGGCTGAAACGTGAATAACTCAATAATGGACTACATAATTTTTAATGAGTTGTTAATGTTTTAAGAGCCACATTAAATGGTCATATTAATCCTCGTCAAAGAGAGTTAACAAATTTGAATTCATCACGAAATATTAATATACGATTAAAGTAAACCGAGTCATTAAGGCACATATCAACTTCCTCAAATGCATGAATGGACACATAAATGTGTTGGTTTTCTAAGTTAATAACTAGTTTAATATATACCCATATATCCACACATGAGCTGGGTCGTAGCCCCAAGGACCTAAATCACATATCCATCTCTATTTTAATGAGGTTTAACTTGGTACATTCCTATATTTGTTGGGTTTGATTACAATATCATCTTATAGTGGGGTTCAATACTAATTCATAACGAAAAGAGTTTGGATGTGTTGGGAAAAGTTCGATACTTAATAGGGGCCATGAACATGCATGGAAAAGTTTTGTCTTTGAGTCCAAGGGTTGGGCAAAATAAAAGAATGAACCAAAGGAAACAACTAATTTATATAAACAAGAAGGCATTTATACATATGAGGCTCTTACCAATCATTTCACGGGGATCTATTGCCATGAAGTCCATAGGGAAGGGCTCGACTATAAAGAGATGTGGGACTTATAAATGTGTTACACATAACCTTTGGTGGAATAACCCATGAGTTATAAACAAACTTGTGTTACGAGCCATACATCATTTTATGAACACAAACTACAAAATCACTCTTCCACGCATGCTCGTAACATCGTTGAAAATAGTCGTGGAATCGCTCAATCCCTCGAGAAGCCGAAGTGTGTGTATGTATGGTAGCCTCTCATTCTACTTATATGATTGATGGATTTCAAATTTATTAAAATTATCAGACTCATGTTTATTAATTTTAGAGGGTTGGTATCCAACATCTACATGGGAGAATCAGAGATCCAAGTATAAGATAATTGTCCCGAATATCAACATATGATTTTTTTTATAATTCAAAAATTAAATATACTTGTTAAGGGTTCTTTTCTTCAACTTTAATAATTTTGTAATTATATATTGTGTAATATTGTGATAGATTTTTAATTTGGTGACCCGAAAAAATGCAAATAATATATAACCATTTTTTCTATGTGGGTAAAAAAATATATCCATCAACTGTTATAAATGTCATAATTATAAGGGTCATTTAGACTTTAATACTTCACTAATTTTTTTATATTAGGCTTTAATACATTTTAATTTAAAAATTAGAAATCCGTCAATGAGGTGTCAAAGTCAACTGACATGTGCCATTTTATATAATAAAATAGTTTAAATAAATTAAAATCCAAAAAATCTCTCAAAATTATGAAAATAAAACAAGAAATAAAAAAATTAGAAGAAACAAGAACTGCTTAACCCCAACAACAACCCCACCCACCCTGGAATCCCCACCCCCATTATCATCCTCTCTCTCTCTCTTGAGCAAGAGAGAGGTTCACAAGTGAACAAAAAAAATGAACATATTTATGAACCTTAACAAAAAAAACACTTAACAAGCAATTAATTTTAATTCATATGTTGTAATTGGTCCGCTGCAGCGACAACGAACACGCGTGTCGATCAAATATTTTTTTTACACCTCACATCACCCCACCCCCTGTTAAACCCGTCGAAAACCTCCACACCCACTGCTTCGGCCATTTAACCCAACCCAAGACCTGAGTAACATAACCGAACTCACAACCGCCAAACCCAAGACCTATGTCAAATCCGACAGCTACCTCCCTTCACCCGACAACCTACTCCTAATCACCTGTCCTTCCATAACTCCGACTTACACCTGAGTAAACCAGCCGGAGAACATAACCCGACCTTCCACTCATATCCGATAATGACGAGCAAACCCAACTTTACCTATCCGCTGGTTTAAACCCAGTCCAAACCTCCAGCCTGCCCTGCCGAAAACCATAAACGCCGGTGAAACTGACCACCCCCAAATCGGCGGCCGAAAAACATAAAAAAAAATGATGACCCAACTGCTCTGGCTACCCACCTCCTTCAACCCAGAAACATAACCTCCATAGCCTTAACCCGCACTTGCTATGACCCAACATCCATTAAACCGAAACCCACTTTTCAACCCATTAACCACCTTGATAGCCCATAACCCGATTACAATGGCCATATCCACTGAAATAGGAGCCAACCCAGAAGCCCAGCAGATATGCTGGATTTCGAGTTAATTGATAACGGGTAAGGGTTGCCATGATGGGGGTGGGGGTGGGGGTGGGATGTAAGAAAAATATTCGATCGACGCGTATCTCTGTTGTCGTTGGGGTAGACCAATTAAAACATATGAATAAAAATTAATGGATTGTTAGTGTTTTTTGTTAAGGTTCATTAAAATGTTCATTTTTTAGGTTCACTTGGGAACCTCTCTCTCTCTCTCTCTCTCTCTCTCTCTCTCTATATATATATATATATATATATATATATATATATATATATATATATATATATATATACTAACATTTAAACCCATATTCATACCCTAGCGATTATAGTTATTGTTATTTTTTTATTTTCATCACTCATCCATTACCTAGTGATTAAAACTTTCCAAACCCAGATTCATAACCTGACCAAAAAGTATTGTTTGGTTTTAGATTTTTTGTTAAAGGAAATTGTTTTTTGGGGTTTAATTTTGGGCGGCGGTGATGGTTGTTCTGGGGGAAATGATGGTGGTGGGGGCGACAAGAGGACATTAAGTGGTGGTGATAGTAGGCGGAGATAGGGAGAGGAAGTGGGGTGTGTGTGTGTGAAAGAGAAAGAGAGACAGAGAGATCGTTTAATTTATTTTTATTTTTATTTTCTTTTATTTTTATAGATTTTTTGGTGTTTTTTTAGTTATTTTAGTTAAAATGACACGTGGTAGTTAACTTTAACACCTTGTTAACAGATTTTGGCTAAAGATTGATTTTTAAATTAAAATGTATAAAAGTCTAATGTTGAAAATTAGTAACGTATTGAAGTCTTAATGACCCTAATAATAAATATCCAGTTTGTGTGTTTTAGGCAATATTTGGTGCCTGAAAAATACAAAAAATACATTAAATATTCACTTCGTGAGTGAAAATAAACATAACATTATTATGGTTCATTGATATATAAGGCATGTGCTTATTTTTTACATGGATTAAATTCTTGATTCGTTGGATAATTTATGCATATACTATGTAGACCATCCATTTTTAAGACTTTTTTGGATCTCACTTAGAAAGTGAGTGTGGACCTATTTCCCATTAAAGCGACCTAGGATATGTCAGTACATGCTTAAGTTGATAATAAAATTGATAATTTTGAAATAACATATGTTTGATTGCAATACCCATTAAGATTGTTCCTACCTTTATATGTAAACAGGTGTCCTTGGTTTTTGTTTAAGGTAGACATATGTATAGGTTTTTTCTTATCCATGATATAGTGTGAGGAGAGAGTCACTATTTTTCGGAAATTAGTGAATTAAGGAGACAAATTATTGTTTGCCCAGACATATATATGAATTATCTTAATATTGGCTCTAAAATTCTCAATAGGGATCCATGTGGGACCTTTATGATTTTATTTTATAATGCATTGACCTTGACAATATGAATGTGCATAATGTTAGTTTATTTATCTCCTAATATATACATTTCTTCAAGTATTAATTATAAAATATACTCATTATTATGAGATAATTGTGATCTTAGTGGACTTTCAAACTTGATATTTAGAAGATGTTAATATTTTAACGGTAAATTATAGTAACCCCCCCTGAAATATAGTGGTTTTGTAAATAGCCTCCTATTCTAACGACAAAGAACCCCCTAAACTATTGAATGTTGACACCTTAAAAATATGCAGACAAATAAAAATCATGTTTTTATCAACTCATTTTCAATGAAAATGTGCCCGGTGTCAAAATTTAATAGTTCAGGGGGCTCTTTGTTAGGTTTTTTTTAGATTAGGGGGCAATCTGTGAAACCTCTATAGTTCAAGGATTTTATTGTAATTTTCTCTACTTTAAATTGGGATTTTGCGACAAATAAAATATATGTAAACAATATTAGTACTAATCTCTTGTGCATTATAAGTATAGTGATGGATGCCAAAAATATTATTGCAACTCTTACTAAGGAAGATAATCTGAATAGACGTTACCATAACTTATGCCATTGCAAAATTAAATTTCTTAGAAATAATCATGAAATACTCGAAATCTTAACCAATTCTGTAACCCGATATGAGAAGGTAACTTTGTTGCACATCATCATGAGCTTGAGGCCAATAAGCATGGTTTAGGAAAGATCACTATGCCCTATAAAAGGGTAAGATATGTTCATGATGATCTTATTGGGGAGTATAATAACTTCACAAAATCTGGGGAGATGTGGGGCTAGTTATGTTTTAATTTAAGTGGCGTGTCTTTTATGAGGCTTAATATCCTTTTCTCGAAGTTAGAGATGTACTCGAAAGAATCCAAGCATATGATGAATGGGCATCTTTGGGTGTTATCTGATTTGATTCGTGATCTCAAGACTATTGGGGATGTATTTTCATATGAGTAGTGGACCCAAGTCGTTACCTAATCCTTGCAAAACTCATGGGTGCATATGAGGAAAATTATAACTCATAATGGGAATATTAATAATTTTCTGACATATCTCATCATTGTGAGTTGAAAGTAACAAGAGGTGAACCGTGTTATTTCCCTCATCGTATAGAGTGTCAAACGTCACCTAGATTCATCATAACGCAAATAAAAGGGGCACAGGAATCAAAGTGGGGTTAGTGGCCTTAAAGAAAAAAGATAATCAAGAGTCCTAGATGCAAGTGACATGTTATCTGAATATGGATCACTTTGCTCATTATTGCACTAAGCCAAAGAAGATAAGTTTTCCCTCTCTACATTTGTGTGCGTTTTCATGCTTTAGTTGCTCATTCTCCTTATGGTTGGATTGTAGACACCATAGCAATAAACGTACCACGGAATCGAGTATGATTTGTGAATTAGAGTCACATTTTAATTTGAACTTTGAGAGTTTAAGAGGGTAATGTATTAAGAAGAATTAGGATTTATATCATATGATATCTAACTACACACATATGAAGTCCCCCTATATCCCTGAAATTCAGTATAGTTATAGTAATAACATCCAAATATTATTTTAAAATAAATTTTCTGAATACTTTATAATTAAGATCAATGATCCCCCTCTTTCTGCTTCCTCATTATCACGTGTTGTTAATATAAATAAAAATATTAATTATATTGCATGGCATGCTAGACTTAAGCATATAAGAAAAAACGGGATGAGCCTATTAGCTAAAGAATGCCTTTTAGGCCCACTCACTAAGTTTTGAACTATATATACAAGCCCTTTTTAATAAGAAAAAACATGTAGGATTCCTTTTGATAAGTCTATCGAGCTACACAACTGCTAGACCTAGTTCACTTATATATTTGTGGGCCTATAAATGTTAAGGTACACTATGGTGTTTCTTATTTTCTCACTTTCACGTATGACTATACATGATATGCTTATATATTTTTGATCGCTTATCGTTGTGAGGCTGTGAATAATTTCAAATGCGTCTTAGTTATGAATACAAAAAGAGCTTAAAAACTCTTTACACTATCCAAGTACATTATTACTTATTTAACCAGTTCAAAGAATTGTGTGAGGATAAGGGATACATGTATAACTTGTTATTCCAAACACTCAACATCAAAATGGTGTTGCAGAGAGGATGGATATAGCATTATTAGATATAACTAGATCTATGATGGAGAAAGGCAACCCCTAATATACTTTGGGGAGGATTTTATCCAAAATACTACTTACATACTTAATGGAATGATTTCACCATTAGTTTCTTCAACTGATTGTAATCTTTTAAAAGGAGAAAATTGCAATTTGGTGGATAAACCCCATGGGTTATAACCTATTTTGTTCACAATGCTACCCATGAGCATGAGAAGCTTGGTCTTAGAGATAGTCATATTTTTATAATGTATTCTAAAATCCTAAAGCGTTGGTTATATGATATATGGTGGACACCTCGATGGAAGAAAAATTTAAATATAGTCTCGGAATACCAATTTCATTAAGCACAATTTCCCTAGCATATGAGATACTAACAAGAGTATTGACCTTTTAAAGTAGTAGAAAGTTGAGACATCTTCCTAGATCCAAGCTAGGGTGGGGAATCAAATCATTATCGTATAATCACTCAAAATAGAGGGAGTGTTCTCCTTACTAATGGGAGTGTATCACTAGATTCCCAAGATTCTAAAGTGTCTCGAAGAAAAAAATTAAATATTCCTCATTAACATTTTGATATGGGAGTGCTCTCTTATATGCTATGTTAGATGATGAAGATCCTACTTGTTTAGTATAATTTGTCTCCTTATTTGTTAGTTTTTAGTGGATGGTTGTTATGTAGGATGAAATGACCTACATAGCTAAGAATGGGGTATATGAGTTAGTTGATAACCAAATCATAAGACCAATGGCAACAAATGGGTCTTGAAATCAAACGAAAGGAAAATGGATCAATTTATAAGTAAAGGGCGCACTTTAAGGTGAAAGTAACTACCCAATGAGAGGGTATAAAATATGAAGAGACATTATCCCCAGCGGTGAGAGTTTCCTCTATTTAATTTATTCTAGATATTATCGCACATTTTGACTTAAGCCTTTTCAAAAGGGTGATAAGACGACGTTTCTCAATGGGGAACTAGACAAAGATATCACTATCGATCAACCAATTACTTTTAAGGTTAAGGTATAGTGCAAAGTTTGTTATTCCAAATGTTCCATTTATGGTCTTAAATAATCGTCTATGCAATGGTATTTTTTAATTCATCATGTCATTACCTCCATTAGTCTTAAGACGATTGAAGAAGACCACAACATGTATCTGCAATGAAATAAGAAAATGTTCTTATTCCTTTCTTGTAAGTTGATGACATCCTAATAGTTGGGATTGGTTGGGATTCCATAGTCACCATAGAGAGTGGTTGTCATCTACTTTGGAAAAAAGGACAAGTGTGAATCAAATTATGTTTTGGGAATTAAAATTATGAGATATCATTCAAAGAATTTATGTTTGTCACAAAAGATTTACATTGAGAAAAGTTTAGAATAATTTCACATGCATAACTCCAAACACATTAACACTCCAATGGATAAAGATTTACCTTAACCCTAAACCAGTGTCTTAAAACTCATGTAGAAAAGAATCACATGTTCGAAGTGCCATATGTAGTTATGGTTGAATTATAGTATATGATATGTGAGAGTATGCGTATACTCATTGTTAACGCAAAAATTCTCCATCTACGAGGACCAATTATAAAAGGACACATGTCATCCTACGTGGCAATATTCGACATCCGAGGAGAGTTGGTCAGCACCCGAGGAGTATTAGTCGGCACCCGAGGAGAGTTGGTCAGTACCCGAGGAAAATTAGTCGGCACCCGAGGAGAGTTGGTCGGCATACCAACCAGGAAGATCAAAGGATAACTATGCATTTAATGAGCCTTAATGTACATTTATACTGTATTAATAGATGACAACACATAGCATACCAAGCAATTCAACAATTAGATTCGTTAAATGTAGTCATAAATGTCTACATACAATGAATCTCTTTATCTCCCATCACTATAAATACATATATCCCCTTAGCCAAAAGGGAAGAGATCCGGGAGAACCGAGAGACATCATACACAAGATCCACACCTTTTTCTCTCTCTACACCACATTGTGCTATTGTAAACCCCTGGGAATAAAATAACAGTGGACGTAGGCTTTTTCTTATAGCCGAACCACTTTAAAAATCTTTGTCTCTCATGTGCTTGATTGGATTACTTTCATCTATTTATCTGTGATCATAAAAATGGGATTCAGTCCAGTTTTTTGCATCGACAGATTGGCGCCGTCTGTGGGAATCGTGTTACAAGCGTTGTTCTCCATCAAAAGCTAAGTTTTTATTTTCTCTACGTATAATCAATTATACATACATCTTTTGATTCAATCATGATTTTTATGTTTATATACATAAATTAATTGTCCAATTTTTATCTGCAAAATATTGCATATCATGATTTTAAAATCATAACTGTTAGATTAATTCTTATTTAGAAATCTAAAAAATAATGGATTTCATAAATCACAACTTTTTTCTTGATTCTCAAGTTTCAATTTTATATCATGGAATAAATATTTTAAATGATTACATATACCAATATATACGACGGTGGTAAGATTTGATAATTTTCATTATAAATTTTGTAAGATCTTTGATGTCTATTCAAATTCCCATCATATTTTTAATCAAAGAATGGGAAAAGGTTAAAGACAATAAAAAGTTTTCTCATGAAATCATGACCCAGATCTATTTTCTCTCTCTTCAAGTTTGAGTCTCTTTGCATTCATTTTTATGAACTATATATACTTAATTTGGTTCATCTTCCATCTATGTCAATAAAGTCTCATTGATTGATTTTTGATATAAATTTGGTAATAATTTCGATCATTCAGCATATTTTTATCTCTGTAAATGGGGAATAGGAAGGGATCAATATCAAAAATAATTTTCTCTTACCTAAAAAACCATTACCCACCTCTTGTAAAAGAGGATCGGTAAAACAATCACGACCATATCAAGACTCTCGGCACAGATTTGATATGTTGGCCCGTCGTTCATCACATCACATGTTTTTTTTTGTCGAAATGACATGATCTAGTGGATTAAATGATTATTAATTTAATTAACATTCTTAATGCTTAAATTTTACATCGAATGTTATTTTTCTGATCTAAGGATTCGAGATATTCTGGTCAGTCATCCATATGGTTGGTCGGCATCATCTTGGGCCATCTTTTATTAAAGGGAAGCTTAACCAGACCACTTTTGTTTGACGGAGATAAGATGTGAAGATCCATCAGCAGCGTTGAAATAATTTTATCCAACTACGAGGTATCTTATTATTGGTCGGAGCCCCATATTGTAGCTCGGTGGAACCAATTGCAGGTCGACGATCATCTACTTCTTGATCGGCGACATCTCAGTCTTGTTCGGAGGGTTCAATTTACTGGTCGGCAACTATCCAACCATCCACTTTTTGGTCGGTGACATCTAATATTGTTTGGTGCTGTCAATACACCATTTTTGTTGATCGACGAAATTGCTCAGCTGGTCGGGGACCATTTGCTTCTTGGTCGGCACCATATATTCTATAACTTGAGATATCCTTAAATGTTGGTCGGCAACATCCATGCCGTTTGTCGGCAGCAGTAGAATCTTGGGGTATTAAAAAATGCGAAGCACCCCAGATATTTCTTTAAACACGAGTTCAGCTCGGGGACAAACAAGGGGCTTAAGTCTTTTTTAACTTGTGATCACCCCAAAAATATTTTTAAAACCAAGTGATAAATAATTTTCAAACAGCAACTTATACCTGATTAGTTGTTGGAGATTAAATAACTTTACAAAAAACTCTACGTCTTATTTATGATGCATATCTGATAAAAATTTGTCCATCTCACACACATTTGACACAAAAATATTATTTCATATTTTGAAATATTTATTATTTTATGCTGATACACATCACATATTGTTTGGCTGAATAATTATTCTCATGATAATAATTATTTTCTCTAGTCTCGACAGGTGCTCGGGAAGCTTATTAAAATTTCATAGGGACGAGATTCAATCCCGATGAAAGCTCTCGTAAACCTCTGGAAAAGTAGTATTGCTCGACATCAGGCAATTGTGCCTCGACATATCAGCCAACATATATTATTTCATTTTTTGAAATTAATATTTTTATTTCTCAAGCATATACACATCATATATTGATTGGATGAGTAAATTATTCTCACGACTAATCAATTCAGCCTACACAAATGGTAGAGCAAGATATTAATTTTTACAGGTACAAGACTCAACGCCGACGAATGCTCGGAAATAATTTGGAACTATTATCATTGCTCAGCATTATGAAATTTCACCTCAGCAAGGAACTATATATTTTATTATTGCTTTGATTTGTGCTCACGCACGAATTATTCTATATATCCGTTCGGATTCATATTCTATATTCATCTCAACATGGAACTCGGCGAGATACTTATTATCATATTCAGCTCCGAGGAGAACTATAACATTTATTATATGTCAACCCCAACGGATAGTTGGTCGGGGTAATTCTTATTTATATGCAGGCCCAGCAAAGTTCTCGGCCATATTCTTATGTTCTAGAAAATATTATTCTTATTCGGCATTATGCAATTGTGCCTCGACAAGATACCTATTCAGCTTTAAGGAGAAATACAACATTCATTGTATTTCACCCCCAACGGATAGTTGGTCGGATAATTCTTATTTATATTCAGGCCTGACAACGTTCTCGGCCATATTCTTATGTTCTGGAAGATCTTATTCTTGTTCGGCATTATATAATTCTACCTCGACAGATCAACGAGACATTTTATTATTTTTAATTATTCTTTATATCTATTTGGATGCATATTCTATTCTTATTTCAGCATGGAGCTCGACAAATATTTATAATCATATATTCAGCTCCAAGGAGGTCTCCAGCATTTATTATATTTTATTCCCAACAATCTGTTGGTCAGCGCCGAGGAGGTCTCCAGCATTTATTATATTTTATTCCCAACAATCTGTTGGTCAGCGCCGAGGAGGTCTCCAGCATTTATTATATTTTATTCCCAACAATCTGTTGGTCAGCGCCGAGGAGGTCTCCAGCATTTATTATATCTTATTTTATTCCCAACAATCTGTTGGTCAGCACCGAGGAGGTCTCCAGCATTTATTATATTTTATTCCCAACAATCTGTTGGTCAGCGCCGAGGAGGTCTCCAGCATTTATTATATCTTATTCTATTCCCAACAATCTGTTGGTCAGCTCCGAGGAAGTCTCTATCATTTATTATCAAACATGTATTCCTCCGGGAAGTAAAACTTGTATTCCTCCGGGAAGTAAAGCTACTTGTATTCCTCCGGGAAGTAAAGCTACTTGTATTCCTCCGGGAAGTAAAACTTGTATTCCTCAGGGAAGTAAAACTTGTATTCCTCCGGGAAGTAATAAAGCTACTTGTATTCCTCCGGAAAGTAAAACTTGTATTCCTCCGGGAAGTAAAACTTGTATTCCTCCGGGAAGTAAAGCTACTTGTATTCCTCCGGGAAGTAAAACTTGTATGCCTCCGGGAAGTAAAACTTGTATGTTCCTCGGGAAGTAAAAATATTCCTAAAAATGCCAACTTATGTTGGTTAGGAAGTAAATCTATTCCCAAAAATGTCAACTCAGGTTGGTCGGAAATAAGAAGCTGTCAACTATAGTTGGTCGGAAACATTTTATGAGTATGTGAAAGAGATCAAGCAAAAAGCATTCAAAGATCATATTCCACACTTGGGGGATCTATTAAAAATCCAGTTGTTCATTCGGTGGCACATTCTCATAACATCATGCAGTCGAGCATCAGATTCGGCCCCGATTAATTATCATTCAGAAGTTATTTTTCTTGCTCGAGAATTAGTTCAGGAGGCTATTGAAGTTCAGGAGGTATATTGAAGTTCAGTAGGAATATTGAAGTTCAGAAGGTATATTGAAGTTCAGGAGGCATATTCAGGAGTTATTATGCACATACTATTGAAGTTCAGAAGTCAAAATCAGCATCTACAGCACTGAGATCTTTACTACTACTGTCCCGACCAACATTGAAGAAGAAGTTGTATGAAAATGTTTCGAAGTCCACCACTAGCTTGGTACTAATCAGATTGAAGAGTTGGATTCAAAAGCTAGTATGTTACTCGACAAAGTATTCAGAGAATCATAAATCAGAAGAATCAAGCACGTGAAGTTAGCACTCAGTTGCTCGGCACAGGAGGCAGTTGGTCGGCCAGCAAAACAATCAACATACTTGAAGATTATGACAAGCTACAAGCTGCATACTATGGCATGGCTGCATCCAAATTCCCAGGGGTGATATATAGCACACGGAGTTCCTCAAAAGAAAGATTAGCAACCATCGATCAGCCTGCATCATATGTCGTTCAGGAGATAATGCACTTTATGTTGAACAAATCAAGAAGGTAGATCGAGAATTTCACGAGCACCGAGCAACACTGCAGAATAAATACTCCATCCTTTCAAGTAAACCATCAAGCATGGAGCATTAGGGGCTTCTGTTAACGCAAAAATTCTCCATCTACGAGGACCAATCAAAAAAGGACACATGTCATCCTACGTGGTAATATTTGACATCCGAGGAGAGTTGGTCGGCACCCGAGGAGTATTAGTCGGCACCCGAGGAGAGTTGGTCAGTACCCGAGGAAAATTAGTCGGCACCCGAGGAGAGTTAGTCGGCACCCGAGGAGAGTTGATCAGCATACCAACCAGGAAGATCAAAGGATAACTATGCATTTAATGAGCCTTAATGTACATTTATACTGTATTAATAGATGACAACGCATAGCATACCAAGCAATTCAACAATTAGATTCGTTGAATGTAGACATAAATGTCTACATACAATGAATCTCTTTATCTCCCATCACTATAAATACATGTATCCCCTTAGCCAAAAGGGAAGAGATCCTGGAGAACCGAGAGACATCACAAGATCCACACCCTTTTCTCTCTCTACACCACATTGTGCTATTGTAAACCCCTGGGAATAAAATAACAGTGGACGTAGGATTTTTCTTATAGCCGAACCACTTTGAAAATCTTTGTCTCTCGTGTGCTTGATTGGATTGCTTTCATCTATTTGTCTGTGATCATAAAAATGGGATTCGGTCCAGTTTTTTGCATCAACACTCATGTTGCCCTGCATTACTTGTATTGTCTTATTCTGATTCTAAAATATACTTTGAGACCTGTCCTTGAGGTCATTTCGATAAAGCATCACATTTTCCCTAAAAGATTCATCCACCTCATCTGGCATTATTCATGATCATGAATGTTGGATTAGCTTACAAGTTGAGGTAAGTGGGCTTCAGACACTTTATCATATTCAAATTACCTTTTTCTTAAACTGGAAATTTGATTTGTGTGTGCGGGTGTTGGTTTGGTTTTTGGTATGTGGTGATATATATTCACGTATAATCTTCATATAGAAAATATTCTTTAAAGGTTCTTTACATTTGTATATCATATGTTGGTTTGATTAAGGTTCTTTGCGTGTGTATATCATATATAGGTTTGATTAAGGTTTTTTGTATGTGTATACCATGTGTATACTCTTCATCTTTTGAACTATCGCATAAGTTCTTGAACCAACCATTCTGATAGGATGTCAACTCCCTATCTAAGTTATTAACTGTTCAATAGTACCAAAACTAGAATTACGATATTTTGTGATTAAGTTAAACCCAACTCACCAGAAATGCTATTAAGTACAATTGACCAACATTATAAATAATATATCTAACAAGAAGATGGTAAAGAATCCCTTAACTCTATTGTAATTTACGTTAAGGACACACATTTTTTAGACTTTTCAATAAGTTCACACACGTTACAATTATTAATATAGATACAGTTACAATGATGAATATAAATACAACTACACTTATCAATGTAGATACAATTACACTTCTTAATGTATATACAATTATACTACAATAATAAGTGTAATTGTATATAAATTAAGAGGTGCAAATGTATCTACATTAATACGTTCAATTGTATCGTTTGGACTTATCATTAAATAATTGAGAAGTTTATGGGTTTAAGATATCAAGAAGATTGTCGATTGGACTGATCATATATAAATAGACTTTAAAAGGACTTATTAGCTAATGCATATATATATAATTTAAATATAAAGCCTTTTTACACACATGACTCTCATTTCAAATTAACTAGACAATCCTTTTATTGAAGCATAATATGTCTTTACATGGTTTTAATAATAAAACCCCAATAGGAGGCTCACCCATATTTTGTTTGTTTTATTATATCTTCTTTTTGCATTGTAGAAACTTGGAGTTTCTAGTTTCAACCTGAGAAATCATAATATATATATATATATATTTATGGAGAGAGAGAGAGAGAGAGAGAGAGGACCTCTCCTATAAGGACTCCTTATGGTGCAGACTCCTCCGGTACATACTATTTTTTTAAAATAGTAAAAAAATGAATTTTTGATGAAACTTCATTAATATATCCATATATACCGTCGGCCAAGCCGAGGGTGTATTCCACACAGACGATCCCTCGGAGGCCGACCCTTCATCAGGCCACAGACGACCCTCCGAGGGTACGACAGTACGAGACCAGAATAAGGCCAGATTCGCCACCGGAGGGGACTTTGCCCTCGGCCTCGTCTCGCAGGCCGAGGGTGACATCATCACAACGCGTGGTTTGGGAGACGCGTGTAACAGTGCGCGTGAGGCTCACATGGCACGTGGAAGACCGTTATAACAGAATCACCCCCTCACGTGAGGGAATATTATGTCATCATTTGGCATCTACAGGTGTCAACAGGATATTGGCTAGATCATCATTCACATGCACCATGCATACTTGGGGGGTACACTACACCCCACAAGACCTATATATACTTATCACCTACAACCCTACAAGGGGATGGATCGAGAATTGTAGCCCTAGCTGAAAGTCTGCTTGTACACACAGTAGAGAGAGAAAGTGAGCTTATGTGCATTGTATCCAAGGCCATTAGTGCCCATACTTAGTGGATCACACACTCATAGTGGATGTAGGCCTAATTGGCTGAACCACTATATATCATTGTCTTATTCCTCTTATACTCATCTCCTTCTATATACTTACACATATACATCTCTATGGCTGTCATAGTTGCTACTGTTTGAGCTCATTATCACTTATTTGGTGGTGCTGAATCCCAGCATCATCAGTTTGGCGCCGTCTGTGGGAAGAAGAAGACATCTCTTCCTTTATACAGCTTGACCTCATTGGGCACTCTGGTGGTGAACCATCTCTCCCCCTGAGAGGAGATGTTTCACCATTGAAAGAGACCCACTAGGGTTTTCAAGCTCACCAGTCTTTTTTCCAGATCAGCTGTTCATAGCTCAAACACATGGCACCTGAGATGCCACCACCACCACTCCCTCCATCGGATAGTGGAGTAGGACCCAACTCGAGTCAGCCACCACCTCAGTCTGAGATGGCTGATGTGGCGGCAGCCTTGAAGTCTCTAGCAACAAGCACGCGGATCATGCAGGAGCTGTTCACAGCTCTAAGCCAGAACATACTAAGACCACCAGGGGTCTCACTTGAGATGATTACTCTGGCAACAGCCCCAGGGCAGCATGAGGCCAGGGGACCACCCCAGGCACCACGCAAAGACTTGCCACCCCCTCAGCGGCGTAGGGATGTTGCTGACCACCGGCGTCTACGCCTAGGGAGGCAAGGAAACCCTTGCCCAGAAGACCGGTATGATGATCTGGAGGGGGAGGAGGCTCCCATAGAATGTTGGGAGTCGTACGAGGTCTCCAATAATACTATACGACCTCTCCAGGAGAGCAGAGGGAAGTATGGAAGGCAAAATCCTGACGATCGCCCGAGAGGCTCTGCTTTTGATCGCCTGAGCAGGGGGTCGGCCTTTGAGAGACTGGGCCCAGTAAATGACCTGCGGGAAAAATTATCCAGATCAAGGAGTGCTGCGAGGTCCAGAAGGGAGGCAGCAGATGGCCGACCCCATGGGGGCCGACTCCAAGGACGGGACGACGGCCAGGGGGAAGTAAGCAGCCGACACAGGCCTGCCGCGGCAGAACCCTCCGTCCACCTCAAAGAGGCGGCAGGGGATAACATCGGCCAAGCCGACCCTACGAGGCCCTGGAATGACTCAATCCAGCGACTGGAGGATAAGATCGGTGATATACTGAAGAGCCGGGACCCTCTTCAGAGAGGATACTCCATAGGCTCACCCTTTGTGGCGAAGATAGTCAACTACCCTACGCCATCAAAGTTCAAGCCACCTGCGGTCACCCCAAGATATGACGGGAGTACCAACCCAGTCCACCATATTGAGATGTATCAATCAGCGGCAGACATATACTCTATCTCAGATGAGATGAGGTGTCGTGCCTTCTCTGGTACTCTGACTGGGGCGGCCCATATCTGGTATATGTCTCTTCCAAAAAACTCCATTGAAAACTTTAAGCAGTTAGCAGACCGGTTCATTTACAACTTCTGCTTTGGGGTGAGGCCACAAAAGAAGACCACACACCTGCTCTATGTTAAGCAGGGGAAGAATGAGAGTCTAAGAGACTACATAGCCAGGTTTAACAAAGAAAAGTTAGAGGTTGAAGACTATGAGGAGAGCATAGCCATGACCGCCCTCATTGGAGGACTCCAGAAGGGCAAGCTGCTATGGAAGCTTGCTGAAGACCCTCCGAGGACGATGGCTGAATTACTGTCGACAGCAGGGAAGGTGATGAACGCCGAAGAGGCGATGGTCGCAAAATACGAAGATGAAAAAGGAGGCACCAGTTGGGGTAAGTACCCCAAGAAGAATAAAGAGGGGAAAAAGAGGTCTACGGATGACAAATTTGCTGATTACACCCCTCTAACGGTCAGCCGTGAGCACATTCTCAATGAGATAAAGAGTGACCGATCCCTGAAGTGGCCTGATAAGTTGAGGGCAACCCCCAACAAGAGGAACAAGAACTTGTGGTGCGAATTTCACCAAGACCATGGCCACGTGACAGACAAATGCTTCGCTCTAAAGGACGAGATTGAAAGAATGTTAAAAGAGGGGAAGCTGAGGAAGTACATTGATAAAAGTGCCTTCAAGAGGGGCCGAGGGGCCGAGACTAGAAAAAAGCGGGGCGATGCATGCCGAGAAGATCCTCCTAAAAAAGGGGACGACCCTTCTGATGAAGAGGACAACCCTGACCTCCCCCCAAGAGACGACCTCGGACCTGTCAAGAGACTTAACATGATCTCTATAAGTGTGGGGATGATCTCCAGGGGCCTGGCAGGAGGAGGGTCAGAGGTCGCAGATAGGAAGGCCCACGTAGCTGAAGCCAAGGCAATAACGAAGACAGTACACTCAACCTCTTTGAAGGCAAAGTCAGAAAAGAGAAAAAAGGTCGACATGGACACTCTGGTAGTGGGATTCTCAAGAATGGACTTCAAAGGCCTCCTAGCCCCACATGATGACCCTCTTGTCATCATTACCAGGGTGCACGAGTGCGAGGTGCCGAGGATCCTAGTAGATGGGGGAAGCTCTGCGGATGTGATGTTCTGGCCATGTTTCAAGGCCTTAGGTCTCAGCCGTGATAGACTCATCCCATACCATCACCCATTGATTGGGTTCAGTGGGGAAAATGTTCATCCCCTTGGAGTGCATGAGGCCGATGTCAGGATGGGGGATGAGTGGTCGAAATGGCTTACCAAGAAGGTCAACTTCTTTGTGATGGATGAACATGTATTTTCAGCCAACAATATTATACTGGGGCGGGTAGCCCTCAAGGGGTTTGAAGCTGTGCCGTCTACGGTCCATCAGATGATTAAATTTCCTACCCCTTATGGGGTAGGGGAAGTTCAGGGAGATCAGACGACAGCACGGGAGTGTTATTACAACTCCGCTGAGGAAAGAGAGGCACACAAGAAGGCAACAACCACTTATAATATTGATACCCTCAACCCCAGGGACGAGACAAAGCTGAAAAAAGGAGAGGCCACGAAAGAGGTAGAATCCATCATCCTCAATGAGGATGACCCAAAAAAAACCGTCCAAGTCGGTAAGTCCCTGAAGCTGAATATTAAGGAAGACCTCATCAAGCTGTTGAGGAGAAGACAAAGCGTCTTTGCATGGAGTCACGTAGATATGCCAGGGATCGACCCCAAAATCATGTGCCCCAAGCTCAACGTGGTAGAGGGTGCAAAGCCAGTGAAGCAGAAGAGGAGAATTTACTCTAGAGAAAAGTATGAGGTCATAAGGGATGAGTTCAAAAAATTAAAAGATGCTGAGTTTATCAGAGAGGCCATCTACCCCGAATGGCTATCCAATCCGATCATTGTCCCAAAGGCCAACGGGAAGTGGAAAATGTGTGTGGACTTCACCGACCTCAACAAGCATTATCCCAAAGACAGTTTCCCTCTCCCCCGCATTAACCAGATGGTAGACGCCACCGCAGGCCATGAGCTCATGAGCTTCATGGATGCCTATTCAGGGTACAACCAGATCTTCATGGACCCTAAAGACTCGGAGAAAATAGCCTTCATTACCGACAAGGGGACATACTGTTATAGAGTCATGCCCTTTGGCCTGAAGAATGCAGGGGCAACGTATCAGCGCCTGGTAAATAAAATGTTTGAAGACCAAATTGGGAAGTCTATGGAGGTCTATGTAGATGACATGCTGACTAAGAGTTTGAAGGCAGAGGATCATGTGGCAGACCTGGAGAGAACCTTTGATACAATGGACAAGTACCGCATGAAGCTCAACCCGGCCAAGTGTGTCTTCGGGGTCGGGGCAGGGAAATTCTTGGGGTTTATCGTGAATCAAAGAGGCATTGAGTCCAATCCTGAGAAAATAAAGGCCCTCCTAGAGATGAAGACCCCCAAGACCATTAAAGACGTTCAGAAGCTCACGGGGCGAGTGGCTGCCTTGAATAGGTTCGTGTCCAGAGCCACAGATAAGTGTTTGTCGTTCTTCAAAATTCTCAGAAAGGCCTTCGAATGGAGTGAAGAGTGCGAGGAGGCCTTCAAGGAATCAAATTCATACCTAGGGTCTCCCTTGCTATTGTCACGACCAGTACAGGGCGAACAGCTGCATGTATACTTAGCCGTCTCTGAATCATCCATCAGCACAACCATTGTGAGAGACGAAGACAGGGTACAGAAGCCTGTGTATTTCAACAGTAAGGCACTCCAGGGGGCAGAGCAAAGATACCCACGAATAGAGAAGTTAACCTATGTCTTGATCCATGCATCAAGAAAGATAAAGCCATACTTCCAATCCCATACAATGGTCATCCTCACTGACTCTCCTCTTAGGCAGGTCTTACACAAGCCAAAAAAGTCAGGGAGGCTAATGGCCTGGGCCATAGAGCTGGGGGAGTTTGACATTGTGTATCAAACTAGGAAGGCCATCAAGGGGAAAGCATTGGCATATTTCGTGGTTGAATTTACTTGGGAAGACGATGGAGCTGAAGATGAGAGTCTAGGGAAGACAGATACCCTACAAGGTAGACTCCCCATCATACCTGCAGACAGGGCTGAGACCAGCACCGCTAGAAGAAAAGTGGCTGAAAACGAAGAGGGAAGATATCTCTTTAGACAGGGGTCCCTCGTCGAGGGAAATTTTTTAGAAGATACTATGTGGAGCCTCTTCGTAGACGGGTCCTCCTGCGACAGCGGAAGTGGAGCTGGACTTATAGTGTCATCACCCGATGGCACAGACATTGAGTACGCACTAAGGTTCAACTTCAAAGCCTCCAACAACGAGTCCGAATATGAGGCCCTGATAGCAGGGCTCTCCTTGACCAAGTCTCTTAGTGTCGGCCAGATTTTGGTCCATAGTGATTAAAGGTTAGTGGTGAATCAGATACTAGGAGCCTACGAGGCCAAGGATGAGTGGATGGCCAAGTACCTCGAGAAGGTGAGATCATTGTTGAAGGGCTTCAGAGAAGTGAAATTAAAGAGGATGCCTATGTAATACCCCGTATTTTTATAGCTTTTAAATTATGGGATTTATTAAATTTAATTTTGATAAATTAATTTAATTTTAATCCGAAATGTTGTTTTAAATATTTACTAGCGTGACAAGAGTTAGTAATTATTGGGAATATATTATTTGTTGCATATTACTGGATGAGTATAGTAATATATGAGATTTATTTTTATAATATTGTCACGTGTGAATAAAATGACAATTGTGGAAAGTTAAGTCGGGACGCGCCTGTGTCGTGTCGGGACTAAATGTGGATTAATAAAAGTGAATATTTTATAAGTTGTTCGTATGGTCATTTTGAGTGCGCCAACCCGTCCGGAAGGGTTGAGATAGTCAGAAAAGTATACCCGGGGGGTTTGAGTTGGGTCTCGGGGCATTTTTAGGCCTAATTAGTACCCCGGGAGGGCATTTTAGTCATTTTGTATTTTTGGGTAATTAAACCCACGAAAATTAAAGGGGTTATATCAGATGTTTAGGTTATCTCCTAGGGTTAGATAACTCAAAACACTAGAACGGCCATTGGAGAGGAGAGGAGAGAGCTCTCAAGGCATTCCAAGGCTCAAAACTCAACCGTTTGCACCGCCGCCACCGCCAACGCGTAGATCGCGAGACGGGGAACACAACCACACCAAATTCAACACCAAACCAGATTTTTGAAAATCCCAGGCAAGTGTTTATCTTGCTTATTTCGTTGATGCATCTTTCATATTGGTTTAGGAATGATTAGGATGAGATTTATGGAAGAAAAACCCAATTTGAGATGGGAAATTTTCATGTAGTGATGATTTATATGATATTCTGGAAACCCTTTGTCATGTAAAGGATTAAGAGTTTGATTAAGAAAAGAGTTCTAATCAGATACAAACACTAAAAAAATAATTTCGGATGATCGGACCATTGGAATCGCTTGAAATTTTAGTATGTTGTAGCGAACGGCGAGACAGGACTGCTGACAAAAATTCAGCTTGATCAGACGGTCGGATTTCTAAAACTATTATTTTTACTAGAAAGTTTTATGTTTTTAGGACTCTTAGAGAGTTTTATATTTTGAGGATTCTTCTAAGTAAAAAAAAAATTCAATTAAAACTCCATTTTAATTCCGATTTCGAAACCGTTTGAAATTCTCATCTTTGAAAATAAAATTCAAAATCCTTTAATGTAAGGCGAAATCTATATTTTTGGGATTTTTGCATAAGGGATAATGTAAGTATATATTAAAGGGGAGAGACACGTAAGAGAGAGTTACGTTGGAACATAAATGGATATTTACTGAATTGTACATTTGGAAGAATAGAGTCCATGAGGGTTGCGTAGTAAGTTGGAAAAACCCTTCGAATTAAAGTTAGAAACGAACCATTATACTTGATAAATAATAATGGGAAAATCAGGATAAATGTTGTGAATGTGGGTTATTGGATAAACCTAAATTGATATGATAAAAGTGGTATATTTATATGATTGTGTATGCATATATTATATACTTGTGAAAAACATACCCACGCTACTTGCTATCCCTGAGGTTGCCGCGCTGGGACGATCTTATCCTGTGTTGCCTTATGGGATTGACTCGTACCCTAGGAGATAGATATCCTTGGTACAGGCTATCGATTTGATAGTTCAGACGGTCCTAAGAGACGCGGGTATGTGCCATCCTCTTAGAGACTTGGAATCTATGCTTCGCCTCAATAATGTTGTGTATGTGTTAATAAAATTCGAGAGTGATTCCGAATTTGTATTTTCCCTTAATACGAGTGATATGGGGTTTGGATAGTAGAGTATGCCCGCACCATAGTTTTTATGTGGGGTGTTGTTATGATATATATATATTATACGAGTAGTTAATATATATATGAAATTCTGAAATCTGGAACTGTCTACTGTGATTTGATATGTAGGACATGGTTGATGACTCAAATTATAAATAATTGTTTTGAGAAAGTATAATATGACACTGAAAAACTTTATTGATTAATAAAGTTAAAAGGAGAACCTTGGTTACAAATTGAAATCTTACGTTTTAAATACTTGTGTTGTTCAGTTGTAAATCCTGCGAATAACCTAAGATAAGTTAAATCATTGGGGAAAGATAGTGTGGTATATGACGAGATAGACCATTGGGAAGGTTAGTGCGATAGGTGTGCACATTAGAAGAGAGGTGAGAATTTCTCAAGAGAGTGTCGCACTAATATGTTATTGCATTGGCCTGTATCAATTTAAATACTTGCTAAACGAATTTTTAAAACATATACACTATCGGGCTCTGACCCGTTTCTATTTCCTTTTCTCTCTTGTATATATATGTATGTATTACAGGTGCCCAGCCACAGGGGAATCTTACTTAGGATCCTTTGGAAGGAACGTGCTGCAGCTTAGGTGGGAGTTGCAGGCCTGTTGTTTAGACGACTTCATCCATTTGATTCTACTCCTAGTTCAGTTTTATCCAGCAGGGGCATGTGTCGCCCTCTTTCTATTATTTAGTTGGTATAGTCAGAGATTGAAACTTTTACTTTCAGTACCTTTATTTCGGGATTTATTACTGTTAGGATGTTTTCCTTTAGTGTTATAAATGTTGGGATTTATTATTGATGATTAAATTCGTGTATGTTCAATTCTATTTTTATTCTTAATGTGTGACTCTTTAGATGTTAATGATTTAAGGTTTTATAACCGAATTTAATAAAATGAGAATAAGGTTTTAAATGGTTTTGACACTTAGCTTAATTATTTAGGGTGTTTAAATTGGAAAAGTATTTTTACGACAGTGATGCTAAGAATGAACCAACTGTTCACCTTGATTTTAATTTAATAAAGTAGTGATCGCCCGGTATTTAATTAGGCGGGGTGTCACAGGTGGTATCAGAGCATCAGGTTCTAGTGTCCTTAGGATCTGTACGGCTTATTATGTTTTCAGCGTTGCTTTGTTTGTTATAGAGCCCAATGTTTAGGATTGTCGATTCCTTTGACGAGATTTCGTTCTCCTGCTATAATGTGTATACACTAGTGAATTCTAATTTCGTTCGGATGTGTGCGTGTGCCGAGCGATGACGGATGTCAGATGAGGACCGTTAAGCGTACATCAGGAGGCAGGGCTCAGTTGAGATTATGAAATATATCCGAGGATGATGACCGTAGTCGAGGTCACCTCCATTATGGCACGAGAAGCCACGACTAGAAAGGCGACTAAGGTGCAGCAATGATTTTCAAATGCTGTTATAGTCAAATGAGGTGCGAGGGTAAACTTACCCAACGTATTACAAAAACGTGTAGAGACTGTCAGTGGGAAATTTTAGAAACGCAAAAATTGTATGTGTTTACGAAAGGAGGTAAAGTATCCAAAGGCTTAAATATAGGACGTAGTGTGGCAAACTGAAAGTGAAAATTTAGAGAAAATTTTCTTGGCTTTCGGGACGAAATTATAATGGTTGGAGTCAACCACCAATTTTAGAAGTGGAATGCTATGCCTATAGGAGAACCTTAGGTACAGTGTTGACTGTATGTTCCTTCCTCAACTGTTCAGGATGAGAAGCAAACGTGGTTCTGAATTCATCGCAGGAGGGCATGACAGAAGTCCAATTGTGGATATGAATCCTAATCGTTAGCAAATTTTGTATCAAAAGAGGTAGATACTAGTGGAGGAAACGACTCCAAGTGGGAGACCAACTTGTAATAATAGTTGATAATACTCGAGGAGGAAATTCTAATGGACGACCGATTCAGAGGTTGACAATGTCATATTTTGTCAATATAGATGATAACGCTTCTTTGTGGGGGAAGTTAATGGAATCGAAGAATTTAGTCGAGAATAAGACTGAATACAACGGTGGTGGTATAGCACCACAAAAGGATGTGGATACACATCAGGAAAACCATTTAAATGCTTCAGATAGTTAAATTCTTACCAAGTGATGGTAAATTCAGTAAGTACTATTATAGATAGTAACATGATCTTTATGGCCTAAAAAGCTAAGGGAACAACCGGGATGGCTAACAGGAATCGAGTCTACTAAAGTCCAAGAGAAGGACAATCCTAACCTGGTTAGTAGGACAAGTGGTAAGTGGATTATGTGTTGAGGTATTTTGTGCGGAGTGAGATCGCTCACGATAATATGTTCCAAAATGAGAAAAAGGACAAGAATACGGTGCCTTGTAAAGGACGACGATTAAAAATAACTTTGCTTTGGTTTGGGCAGACGTGTTACATCCGAAAACCATTTGTGCAGTCAAGACGATTGCCAGGATGGAAGTATAAGTTGTATCCTTAGAGGATGCGGCGTGTTTACGTGACACGAGCGAGTCACCATATTTTGTTCATTGCTAGATTAGCATGTGAGACGAGTTTAATGCATATCATTATAAATGTTACCATTCTGTGAATATTTTTCCTTAGTATAGCGGGATTTTTCTTTGGTGCTATCCGCGGGGGATGAATGAGTATATTAACAGTGTTTTATACTTTATTGAGGCTACTCGTTGTAGTGATGCGATACACGAGTATGATATTATCTTTGTTAAAATGTTATAGAAATGGGTAGTATGAAAGTGGGCATTTATTGCAAGGCTATCGGAGTAGTTACATTAGTGCAACACGTTTTGTTTTGGCGAGGCTTTACCTGTAAGAAGGTTGGACTCGCACTTATATTATCTATCCTAGAGACTTAGGAGGAGATAGTGGGCTCGAGATATTCGATACCGATGTATGTATAGACTTTGTCAGTATGATTCAGTATGTACCGGGATTTACCGTTGAGCAAAAAGACTTGACTCGGTATTATGTTTAGCACTCCGGACTTAGTGATAGGAAGAGTGCAGTGTTATATTTATCCTTAAGAGATGTGGGAGTTAAGAGTTATACCCCTAATGTTAGAAAAAGGAAATTTAGAGAATTTCGATCGTATGTATCTGAGGTTTATAGAATGTAATTACCATCAACCAATACGGGACGATAGTGAAATTAGTGAAACGTTCTTTGTTAAGCATAATTACGGGAGAAATTGTAACTTTTCTATCAAGGGACGGAATAAAGGGGTATATACTATGGACGGAGGACCTAACGGATTTCGATAACCGACAATGCTAGGTAGTAGTGTATCGGGGGGGTTCCTTGTTTGGATTTCACTTTGCGAGACATCCCACGCATGAAACTTAGCGTAAGGTTGAAAATAGGGAGACGTTTGGTCACTATTCCATGAGTTCGATACCCTGATCGAAATGGGATCAAGTAATTATGTATGTAAGTTGGAAGTTGAATTTTGTTTTAAGGTCATTGGAGCCGGATTTTTGTGGTAGGAAAGCATTGAAAGTTATCCCCACGAGTTGAGGGGTGGAACGATGATAAGGAGAATTTAAGAATTTTGACTTCTAGGGTGATTGAGAGTACCTAAATGTCATAACCGCGCACAGAACACAAGGTGAATAAAGAGTTGGAATGATTCTTAGCATGGATTATCTGGAAAGAACTTTATATTATACAAAAGAGATGACCTGTAATTATTTTGATGAATAGAGCGTTAGTGATTTATTTTGGTTGTTGTACCTATTTGGGAAAATTATTGTACTTATCTGAGGAAGGTTGAGAATTATTATCCCTCTTTTGTTGTCATGGAATTTGAATGCCCTATTCCTTCTATTCCGTTGAATTTAGTTAGTCCTACAGATGAGTAGCACGCCGTTCGCTCTCCCAGGGCGGTCGGAGTGTTGCAAAAATGTGGGCATCTTGGTTAACTACAGTTAAAATAGTCCGAGTCGAAGGGACGTGGTAATAGACGTGTGAAATATATGTTTGTGGGACTAGTATAAAGAAGTGGAAGTGATAGAGTGGATTAAACGTCACACGAGGGGAGATAATCCATACATAAGTGTGCAATTAGAATAGCACGCCCTAACTTGATTGGAAGGCTGTGGGAAGCCATTCAAGAATTGGTATTCCTTGAATATAGTAGAATTTAATTGTTATGAAGCACACCCGAAGAGGAGTTGTTATTAGTCAAGTGTGAGAGCGACTTGCGCATACAAAGAGTAATGATGTTAGTATAGTATAAGAGATCCAGAAGTGCGCTTCGTGGAGAGAAGAGCACGGGTCGGAACTTTCGGCATACTCCAAGGAAGGAAGGGGAGTATTACGTGTCACTTAATGTGAGACATTTCAAGGGAAGAATCGATGTTTAGCGAGACGTAGTGAGTAGTCTCTACATGCACTGCCCATAGGTAAGGTTTGGTTGAAAGAGGATAATCAACCAAAGAATTTTGTGTTTGTCGAAAATTCCTGAAATTGGAAGAGGTTGGTAAAGTTGGTAAAGTTCTTGGATGGGTTGCCATCCTCAAAACAAGATCAAGGGTTTATCCCGAACATGTGAATTAAGTCGCCGAGAAGGAAGTGATTGATATTCCTTTGGGCTGGCTTACAATATTAACTAGTATGCCCCAGACTTCCTTTGAAAGGAAGGATCGCGCCAGTGCATGGTCCGACGCAGTATAAATTTCTGAATCAGGATGAGATTGGTGAATCCCACCTTTGATATGGGATTTCAGGAACCAGCGGAGATAAGATTTCGTTTCGAGTAGGATGTATCACCCTTAGCCAGGGAATAAGCGCATGGTGATTAAAGATTAGTGAAGCCACGTGAAGGAGATTTTGGAATATTGGTACGATGATTTCAAGAATGCTCTGTAGAAGCGCTCGTACCTGTTTGTCGCGTACAAGGTACTTATTAAGGTTTTGTTATGGAAGAACCTCGACTATTCTCCTTCCGTATGTTTAGAGGAGAGTAGATAATCAGAATTTTTGGATCGATCGAGAAAATATCCGATAACTATGGTGGAATTCCACGACTGTTTTAGGCAGTCAAGAGTGGTCAAATGTTCGTATGATCTTCTCAGAATGGGAATTTTGAGTATGAATAAATCCGAGTAGTTGTCATGTAGTGAGGTGCGGCCTCCTAATGATAGTGAGATAATGGAATTTATAACGTATAGACGTAACCTATTCAAATGTTGTCAGTTGGGAGTGAAATGTGAAGTGTTTCCAATGAGAATGTAAAACAATGTTGCTGTGAGGAAAAAGCTATAGTGATTGAGCGCCGTACTATGTAGATAGTTTGCGTACTGACACGGATATCCAGAATTGTGCTACCTGATAGGCCTTATTTTTCGAATTTCGGGACGAAATTCCGTTATTAGGGGGGAAGTATGTAATACCCCGTATTTTTATAGCTTTTAAATTATGGGATTTATTAAATTTAATTTTGATAAATTAATTTAATTTTAATCCGAAATGTTGTTTTAAATATTTACTAGCGTGACAAGAGTTAGTAATTATTGGGAATATATTATTTGTTGCATATTACTGGATGAGTATAGAAATATATGAGATTTATTTTTATAATATTGTCACGTGTGAATAAAATGGCAATTGTGGAAATTTAAGTCGGAACGCGCTTGTGTCGTGTCGGGACTAAATGTGGATTAATAAAAGTGAATATTTTATAAGTTGTTCGTATGATCGTTTTGAGTGCGCCAACGCGTCCGGAAGGGTTGAGATAGTCAGAAAAGTATACCCGGGGGTTTGAGTTGGGTCTCGGAGCATTTTTAGGCCTAATTAGTACCCCGGGAGGGCATTTTAGTCATTTTGTATTTTTGGGTAATTAAACCCACGAAAATTAAAGGGGTTATATCAGATGTTTAGGTTATCTCCTAGGGTTAGATAACTCAAAACACTAGAACGGCCATTGGAGAGGAGAGGAGAGAGCTCTCAAGGCATTCCAAGGCTCAAAACTCAACCGTTTGCACCGCCGCCACCGCCAACGCGTAGATCGCGAGACGGGGAACGCAACCACACCAAATTCAACACCAAACCAGATTTCTGAAAATCCCAGGCAAGTGTTTATCTTGCTTATTTCGTTGATGCATCTTTCATATTGGTTTAGGAATGATTAGGATGAGATTTATGGAAGAAAAACCCAATTTGAGATGGGAAATTTTCATGTAGTGATGATTTATATGATATTCTGGAAACCCTTTGTCATGTAAAGGATTAAGAGTTTGATTAAGAAAAGAGTTCTAATCAGATACAAACACTAAAAAAATAATTTCGGATGATCGGACCATTGGAATCGCTTGAAATTTTAGTATGTTGTAGCGAACGGCGAGACAGGACTGCTGACAAATATTCAGCTTGATCAGACGGTCGGATTTCTAAAACTATTATTTTTACTAGAAAGTTTTATGTTTTGAGGACTCTTAGAGAGTTTTATATTTTGAGGATTCTTCTAAGTAAAAAAAAAAATCAATTAAAACTCCATTTTAATTCCGATTTCGAAACCGTTTGAAATTCTCATCTTTGAAAATAAAATTCAAAATCCTTTAATGTAAGGCGAAATCTATATTTTTGGGATTTTTGCATAAGGGATAATGTAAGTATATATTAAAGGGGAGAGACACGTAAGAGAGAGTTACGTTGGAACATAAATGGATATTTACTGAATTGTACATTTGGAAGAATAGAGTCCATGAGGGTTACGTAGTAAGTTGGAAAAACCCTTCGAATTAAAGTTAGAAACGAACCATTATACTTGATAAATAATAATGGGAAAATAAGGATAAATGTTGTGAATGTGGGTTATTGGATAAACCTAAATTGATATGATAAAAGTGGTATATTTATATGATTGTGTATGCATATATTATATACTTGTGAAAAACATACCCACGCTACTTGCTATCCCTGAGGTTGCCGCGCTGGGACGATCTTATCATGTGTTGCCTTATGGGATTGACTCGTACCCTAGGAGATAGATATCCTTGGTACAGGCTATCGATTTGATAGTTCAGACGGTCCTAAGAGACGCGGGTATGTGCCATCCTCTTAGAGACTTGGAATCTATGCTTCGCCTCAATAATGTTGTGTATGTGTTAATAAAATTCGAGAGTGATTCCGAATTTGTATTTTCCCTTAATACGAGTGATATGGGGTTTGGATAGTAGAGTATGCCCGCACCATAGTTTTTATGTGGGGTGTTGTTATGATATATATATATTATACGAGTAGTTAATATATATATGAAATTCTGAAATCTGGAACTGTCTACTGTGATTTGATATGTAGGACATGGTTGATGACTCAAATTATAAATAATTGTTTTGAGAAAGTATAATATGACACTGAAAAACTTTATTGATTAATAAAGTTAAAAGGAGAACCTTGGTTACAAATTGAAATCTTACGTTTTAAATACTTGTGTTGTTCAGTTGTAAATCCTGCGAATAACCTAAGATAAGTTAAATCATTGGGGAAAGATAGTGTGGAATATGACGAGATAGACCATTGGGAAGGTTAGTGCGATAGGTGTGCACATTAGAAGAGAGGTGAGAATTTCTCAAGAGAGTGTCGCACTAATATGTTGTTGCATTGGCCTGTATCAATTTAAATACTTGCTAAACGAATTTTTAAATCATATACACTATCGGGCTCTGACCCGTTTCTATTTCCTTTTCTCTCTTGTATATATATGTATGTATTACAGGTGCCCAGCCACAGGGGAATCTTACTTAGGATCCTTTGGAAGGAACGTGCTGCAGCTTAGGTGGGAGTTGCAGGCCTGTTGTTTAGACGACTTCATCCATTTGATTCTACTCCTAGTTCAGTTTTATCCAGCAGGGGCATGTGTCGCCCTCTTTCTATTATTTAGTTGGTATAGTCAGAGATTGAAACTTTTACTTTCAGTACCTTTATTTCGGGATTTATTACTGTTAGGATGTTTTCCTTTAGTGTTATAAATGTTGGGATTTATTATTGATGATTAAATTCGTGTATGTTCAATTCTATTTTTATTCTTAATGTGTGACTCTTTAGATGTTAATGATTTAAGGTTTTATAACCGAATTTAATAAAATGAGAATAAGGTTTTAAATGGTTTTGACAGTTAGCTTAATTATTTAGGGTGTTTAAATTGGAAAAGTATTTTTACGACAGTGATGCTAAGAATGAACCAACTGTTCACCTTGATTTTAATTTAATAAAGGAGTGATCGCCCGGTATTTAATTAGGCGGGGTGGCACAACCTAGGGTCGATAATGGCCGTGCAGATGCCCTTGCTAGGTTGGCCTCGGCGACTAGGACAGATATCAGGAGGACAGTCCCAGTGGAAATTTTTCTTCGACCAACTATTGAAGATACTGAGGAAACATTTAGTGTCTGCCTGAATATTTACAGGGAAGCTTCATGGATGGACCCTCTGATCAGATACATTAAAGAGGGGGAGATGCCAGAAGCAAGGCAAGAAAGGAAGAAGTTGAGATACAGGGCTGCAAAGTTCACTGTCATTGGGGACACCTTGTAAAAAAAAGGGGTTTTGCTCCCCTTACTTAGGTGTGTGCACCCATCTGAAGTCCCATCCATTTTGCAAGACGTGCACGAAGGATCATGTTCAATCCACATTGGTGGCAGATCTTTGGCGAAGAGGGTGATCACCCAAGGGTACTGGTGGCCGACCCTGGGGAAGGATGCCCTAGCATATGTAAAAAAGTGTGATAAATGTCAAAGATTTGCCACCATCCCACACCAGCCCCATCTGCCTCTTACCTCCATTACATCCCCATGGCCATTTGCAGTATGGGGGATCGACCTAGTAGGCCCCTTGCCTAGGGCCATCAATAACTATCGGTTCCTCATTGTGGCCATTGACTATTTTTCAAAATGGGTGGAGGCAGAGCCGATGATCACGATTACCGAGCAGAAAACCTTCCAGTTCATCTGGAAAAATATTATATGCAGATATGGTCTCCCCAACACCCTCATCTCGGATAACGGGACTCAATTCAAGAATACATCTCTGGAGAAGTACTGTGAAAGGGTGAGTATCAAATAATTCTTCTCTACCCCAGGCCGACCTCAGGCCAACGGGCAAACGGAAGTCACAAACAGGGCGATCCTAGACGGGATCAAGAAGAGACTTGAGGAGGCGAAAGGAAGATGGGTGGAGGAGTTATATGCCGTACTGTGGGCCTACACGACGACGGGAAAGACCTCTACCGGAGAAACCCCGTTCATGCTAGCTTATGGCTCAGAAGCCGTCATCCCCACCGACATTAGGTTTCCTACTCATAGGGTCCAAATGTATGACCCCCAGAGAAATACGGAAGAGAGGAGACTTAACTTAGACCTGATTGAGGAAAGGAGGGAAGACGCCGGGGTAAGGCAAGCCGCCTACCAGCAGAGGACTGCAAGGTTTTACAATCAGAGGGTGAAGCGGAGACCAATTACAGTGGGGACTTAGTCCTCAAAAAGACTTGGCAGAAGCCCAACAAGCTCCATCCAAATTGGCATGTCCCATATAGGGTCATCGATGAAGTTGTCCCTGGGACCTATAGACTAGAAAACCCAGAAGGGGAACCTTTTTCCAACCCCTGGAATGCAGATCATTTGAATAAATGCTATCATTGGTGTTGTAATGTCCTGAAGGACCACAATTGTAATGGGTGTTGCTCCAACAGAACACTTAGAAAGTTAATGAGAATGTCACATTGGTCCCTCATTTTATGCTCAATTAAAGCAAGTGTGATTGGGATAATGCTAGCTAAGTCCACCCTCGGCTATAATGAGGGTCAATGGTGGGGACGACCCCACCATTGCCCTCAATAAAGACGAGGGAAGACTTGATTAAAAACCATTAATTTGGTAAGAGGAACCCTCGGCTATAATGAGGGTCAATGGTGGGGACGACCCCACCCTTGCCCTCAAGAAAGACGAGGGAATACTTTGTTAAAAAATATTAATTTGGTAAAAATAATCCTCGGCTATAATGAGGGTCAATGGTGGGGACGACCCCACCCTTGCCCTCAAGAAAAGTGAGGGAATACTTAATTAAAAACCATTAATTTGGTAAGAGGAACCCTCGGCTATAATGAGGGTCAATGGTGGGGACGACCCCACCCTTGCCCTCAAGAAAGACGAGGGAAAACTTGATTAAAAACCATTAATTTGGTAAGAGGAACCCTCGGCTATAATGAGGGTCAATGGTGGGGACGACCCACCCTTGCCCTCAAGAAAGACGAGGGAATACTTTGTTAAAAACCATTAATTTGGTAAAAATAACCCTCGGCTATAATGAGGGTCAATGGTGGGGACGACCCCACCCTTGCCCTTAAGAAAGACGAGGGAATACTTAATTAAAAACCATTAATTTGGTAAGAGGAACCCTCGGCTATAATGAGGGTCAATGGTGGGGACGACCCCACCCTTGCCCTCAAGAAAGACGAGGGAATACTTTGTTAAAAACCATTAATTTGGTAAAAATAACCCTCGTCTATAATGAGGGTCAATGGTGGGGACGACCCCACCCTTGCCCTCAAGAAAGACGAGGGAATACTTTGTTAAAAACCATTAATTTGGTAAAAATAACCCTTGGCTATAATGAGGGTCAATGGTGGGGACGACCCCACCTTTGCCCTCAAAAAAGACGAGGGAGGACTTCAGCATCAATTAAAATTGGTTAAAAACCACCCTCGGCTATAATGAGGGTCAACGCAGGGGACGACCCCTCGTTCACCCTCAAGAAAGACGAGGGAGGAGTTAGTGATATTGTTAATATAAAAAATTCACAATGCGAACCACACAAGAGACGAGTATGGAAGACAACAAGAGAGATGATATTATAAATAAAATATTACAAAAGGATGTTTATTCTCCAAAAAATAAAGTACATTCATAAGGTACATAAAGAGGGTATCGGCTACAAACAGCCACCCTATTGAGCAGCATCAGAGGGCAGGGCCTCAACGTCAATTAGAGAAGTCTCCTCAACGACCATGACAGGCTGATCCTCAGACGTTCCGACACCCTCGACATGCACTTGAGACTCCACCAGTGCCAAAGACTCAGCAATCAGGGGTCGTCCAGCTGGACTGCTTCAATAGAGGGGCGGACAGAAGATACTGCGTCAGCAAACTTAAGGATGACCCACCGACAGGCCATCCTAATCCCCCTCTCTAAGTATTCAAGGCCGAAGCCTTGAAACTCATCCGAGAGTTTGTAGGCCTCCACAGCGTCTGCCTCTGCTTTCTTCACGGCCTCAGATAGCTCAGTCTTAAATTGGGCCCCCTGATGGGTCAAGGCTTCATCCTTCTCTTTAAGAATCAAGTCCTTGGCCTCCATGTCTGCATCATGCTGCCTCGTCAGCTCGTCCAGGATCCTCGCATGCTCGGTCCTGGCGCTCTCCAACTCAGCCCTTGCAGTCTCAAGCTCAGACTGTAGATCAGCCTCGTGCTGAATATCCCTCTCAGCTTCATGGAATTTTGCTTGGTTCTCAGCCATCCACTTAGTGGCCGAGGTAAAAGCACATACAAACTGCATAAAAAAAAGAAACTCGTTAAGAGGCCGAGGAAACAGTTTGTGAAAGAATGCAATTAAGGGAATGAAGTAAGACAAGTACCTGAGCTAGGGTGTGCAGGCCATAGTCATACACCTTTGCCGGAGGCATCTTGGACAAGAATTCGTAATCGACAGCTGAGGGGGAAGAAAACATTGACGCTTTGGCCGCCCTCAGGTTGGCAATCAGAGATGACGGCTCGGCCTTCAGTAATGTCAAGTTTTGGGACTAGAAGGCCCCTATACTGGAAGAAGAGGCGGTCCCCTCAGACGCCTCGACGCTTGCCCTCGTCCGTGAATCTGGCCGAGGGTCGACAGGGACTTCAGGCTCTTTCTTCTTTTGTCTGTCGGAGGTCGGCTTAGCAGGCGTCGGCCCCACGGTCTTCGTCTTCCTCGGAGCTTACTGAGGCTCCTTGCTATTCTTCTTGCCCAAGCCAGATAGCAAACTTGAGGCAGTCATTTCCCAGAGTTGATCAGATATACCAGAAGGACGACCTGAAAGGAGGACGACACGTCAGAAAAATGCAGAGGCAAAGATGAAACCCTTGAAAAAGTAAAGATTGGGCAAAAAATAATATAACTCCCATAGCTCTGTCAGGGGGACGACCCTCAGACCAACTTCCTTGAGGAACCGAGGGGTCATCAGATCTTCAAACTTTGCAATTTCACCCTCTTTCCCTCGTTCCCTCAGATACTCAACTATGTCTTTCTCATCCAGACTAAGTTCGGGATCTGACCTGGCCTTCATCGAGGGGTTAAACCATCTTCTGGGAACCCTCGGACCATCGTCCAAATGTTGAGCCTCGCGCGGAAAATTCCCACTCTCCAGAAACGAAGAAAAATCTCTTCTTCCAATCGTGGTTGGAGGTTTGTGCCACGTGGAGAAGTTTTTTATCAGACCTCCTCTCCCCCAGGTGATAGTACCCAGGCTGTTTGGACGAGGAAGTGATATTATAGCAAGCCAAGAACACGTCGGAGGAAGGCTCGTCAGTGAAGGAATTTTTCCACAGGGAGATGTAGCCGAGGATCGTCCTTCAGGAATTGGGAGGAAGCTGAGAGGGGGCAACGCCGAGGGCTGACAAAATATCTACAACGGCAGGATGTAGAGGGAATCTGACACCGACCTTAAACATTTGTTCGTATACGGCTATTTCTCCCTCTTCACCCTCAAAGACCCTCTCAGACTCAGAGGGAACCCTCATGAATATGTTGGGGGACACACCATATGCATGCCTCCACAAAAGGAGGTCACGATCCCTGATTGAGGAAATATAGGACGAGGCATAAGATGTGTCAACTAGGTCAACATCTGAGTCCTCGCCATCATCCTCAGTCCCCTCACCCTCGGCCTCATCACCTGTCAGAGGCCCCTGAGGAAAAGCCATCTGGAAAGCGTGTGGGGATAGAGTTGTCACAGGGACAGCCTCGGAAGGGACCACACCCTCGACCTCTCGGCCTGGGCTTAAATCAGACATCTCTCTCCTTCCAGAAAGCCCAGCGCCAGTTGGCGACGACGCTCTCTCATCCATCTCTCCTGAATGACTCTCGGCTGGACGACAGGACGACCCAAAGACTCAGACGGTCTTATTGTGGCTAGAGGGATGGGGAAAATGGGTCGTACCCAATTAGGGTCGGCCCCTCATCTTCTCTCCTCCTCTTCCTCTATTCGTGTGATCTCAACAAATAACTTCTCCCTCAGGGAAGGGAATTCTTCAACTAAACTGTAAAGCCTCCTAAGCATTAAGGGGAAGACCCTACACTTAGAAGGACTTGGCTATGCCAACTACAAACAATATCACAGTTGACCAGGTTGGACTTTTAGATCAAAACCAAAGAATTAAAGGTGTTTTTATGAAGAACATTCAAGAATAGATCGCCGGAAAAGACGCCGAAAAAGTTACGAAACAACCTAAGGAAAATCCTACCCTACGAGCCTAAAACAAGAAAAGCAAACAGAAATGAAGGTAAAAAGGGCACTAGGTCAAAGGGGTTACCTGAGAAGAAATAGTAGAACTGCCAAACTCGAAACGTCGAAGTTGCAGAAATGGCTAGAAAGCTGGAAGCTAGAGAGAGAGAGAGTTCAGGCGCGAAGAAGAAGAAGAAGAAAGAGAAACTTCAAAAATTATTTAAATACCTTGCCAATGAGTGGGCCCACTAACCAATGCAGAGCACAACCCACGAGGAGGACATCATTAGGGCACAAAGTCCCAAGCAGTGTGCAGCTGCCACGCCTAGAAGACTGGAACGACATTGGATAAAAATTTGACAGGTGTCACATCAGTTGAACATGTGTCATTCATCTAACTAACCATGCACGCGTCTCAAGGGCAACACTATCCCTCAGCCATCTCGAATAACATCAATGGCTAAGGGCTGGGGGGCGATTGATATATCCATATATACCCTCGGCCAGGCCGAGGTTGTATTCCACACAGTAGACCCCTCGGAGGTCGACCCTTCATCAGGCCACAAACGACCCTCCGAGGGTACGATAGTACGAGGCCAGAATAAGGCCAGACTCGCCACCGGAGGGGACTTTGCCCTCGGCCACGTCTCGCAGGCCGAGGGTGACATCATCACAGCGCGTGGTTTGGGAGACGCGTGTAACAGTGCGCGTGAGGCTCACATGGCACGTGGAAGACCTTTATAACAGAATCACCCCCTCACGTGAGGGAATATTATGTCATCATTTGACATCTACAGGTGTCAACAGGATATTGGCTAGATCATCATTCACACGCACCATGCATACTTGGGGGGTACACTACACCCCCCAAGACCTATATATACTTATCACCTATAACCCTACACGGGGATGGATCGAGAATTGTAGCCCTAGCTGAAAGTCTGCTTGTACACACAGTAGAGAGAGAAAGTGAGCTTATGTGCATTGTATCCAAGGCCATTAGTGCCCATACTTAGTGGATCACACACTCACAGTGGATGTAGGCCTAATTGGCTGAACCACTATACATCATTGTCTTAGTCCTCTTATACTCATCTCCTTCTATATACTTACACATATACATCTCTATGGCTGTCATAGTTGCTACTGTTTGAGCTCATTATCACTTATTTAGTGGTGCTGAATCCCAGCATCATCATTCATGGATATGATCTCCGTGGTGGGAATATCATCTTCAATTTTTTTCATAAAAAAATTCAATAAAAAAATCATTGAGATGAAGTGATATGTAAAAAAAGGGTATAAATATGCATTTTTGACCCTTGAAATGTTGGTGACCGTCTCACCCACTTTTTGATTGAATTTTTTGATGAAACTTCATGGATATGATCTCGATAGTGAGAAGATCATATCCATGTAGTTTCATAAAAAAATTCAATCAATAAAGCGGTTGACGCTGACCTAACATTTCAACGGTTGAAAATGCATATTTATACCATTTTTTTACATATTACCTAATCTCAACGGTTTTTTTATTGAATTTTTTGACGAAAAAAATTGGAGAGGGTCTTCTCATCATGTAGATCATATCCATGTAGTTTCATCAAAAAGTTTATTTTTTACTATTTAAAAAAAATGGTATGTACCGGAGTATGCAGCATAAGAAGTCCTTACATGAGGTTTTCTATATATATATAAAGAGTTCTTCTCTTGTGCGACTAGTCCGCATTTTAAGAATGCGGACCGGACACGTGTCACCTGGCGGTGAGCCAAAAAAGAGAGAGAGTGTGCCTATAATTTAGACGATAATTTCTAGACGCACCCTTACGGGACACATGTTCGGTCCAGGTAACACATGTCCGGTCCGCATTCTTAAAATGCGGACTAGTCCGCACAAGAGCAGGACTGTATATATATATATATATAAAGAGTTGTATTATGGGTACCAAACAACTCTCCCAAATCTCTCCCAAATAGCATTAATGAGTTGTGCTTTGGCGGAACCCATACCGCAAAATATAACACTTAAAATTATTTAAGGAACAATTTGAGAAAGTTATTTAGGACACATAACATTTTTCATATATAAAAGATTGCATTGTTTTTCAATTCTAAAAATGTATGATGAGCATCTGTTAAGAAAAATTCAAAGGTCGAGATCTCATGCCTATCTTTAATATCCCGCCTCAAACAAGACCATACTTTAATTTGAACAAGCGGTACACATTTTCCAATAGAAGCGGATGACCTTTTGTCCATCGCCCCAATATCCCTTTCCATTCTCCAAAGTAAATTCTCTCTCTATTTCTTCCGTTACGAACACACTATGTAATCTCTCAACCCCTTCTTCACAAATTTGATTTCGGAATCGTTAGTTCATCACCGATCATGAGAGATTTAATTAAGTTTTTTTTTTATTTCAAACCCCAGACCCTAATTTCTTGAGAGATTCAAACAAATCAAAAGGTACTCCCTAATCTCATATGTATTATTTTATTTTTATTTTTGCAGTTCTAAGATTGTTTTAATTTTTATCGCATCTCTTTTTTTTTTTCTGATTGTTTTTCCTTCCAGATTGAACGGTTTTTGTGGGGAGTTTAGTCTGGTATATCTCAAAAATCAATTAGGTACTCTCTCACATCTGAACTGCACCATATCAACGTTTTTTTTTAATTCTTTGTTTCCTCATATCTGTTTTCTTTTCTTATTAGTTTATTTTCAGTTTATGTTTAGTATGTTTCTCATTTTGTGTGCACATCTCTAGGGTTTTTGGGTTACGGATTTAGGGATTGAAGACATCTCTTTTTGGACTCCTATTTTCTATTTTTTGTGTTTATTTTGGTTTTAAAGTAATATAATTTTTTATTTACTTTTGACAAATAATTTTTTACTTCCTTTTCACATTGAATATATTAAAATGTTGAATTGATTTTGTTAAGTTTACTATGTTTGCTCTGTTTTCTCCTCTCTATTAAAGTAAGATGAATGAAGATATAGGTGATGACTCACAGTTACAATAATTAATTCACTTTTTTTTCAGCTTGGTCTTTCTTTTTACGATAAGTACTCACTCTTGCGTACATGTGTACAATTGTAGTCAGCATCTGTTTCTTTTATTAGAAATAAGGGGTTTTGGGGAAAGATCCTCATAATTCTCAAAGTGTATAAAAATAGGGCACTCCATATCATTTTTATAAATTTAGTATCTGTCCCAAAAACACCATGAAAAATGGTACCGTTGGCGCCATATCAACGTTTTTTTTAATTCTTTGTTTCCTCATATCTGTTTTCTTTTCTTATTAGTTTATTTTCAGTTTATTCTCATTTTGTGTGCTAACGCTTTCTTATTTTTGTGATATGGGGGTTTCAAGTTTTTCATTTTTTCTGTTCTGATCTATTAGGTACATATAATCTGTGCACATCTCTAGGGTTTTTGTGTTCTCTTTTTGGCATAGTCGTGTCGAGGTCATGTCAAGATAATAACTCAGGTTTTAAGTTGTGTTATTGTGTCTATATATGTTCAATTGAGAATAAAATTTAAGAAATTTGTGTTTGTCATGCTGTGTCATTTTTATATGGTTTTTGTTCATGTCAGATGAAAAAAATACTAAGTCGCGTCCTGTTCGCATATAAATTTTTTTTGCCGTGTTGTGTTGGTCTGAAATTCAACCCAAAACACGAATTGACACGGATTTATGTTTTTTTAGCTGACACGAACACAATCCAAGTAGAACACAACACGACACGAATAACACAATTTCTTAATTTTCACACTAAATTAAACATCAATTGACACGATAACTCGTATAAAGACAAGATAGGATATGATAAAACGACTCATAATTTTTACATGAACATGACATGACATGGATTCGTTTAAAAAATGAACATGACATATCTAGCCAATTTTGACAGCAATAACGTTTGGAAATATTATATGTATATATATATATATATATATATATATATATATATATATATAATACAATGAATGAATAAAAATTCACAAAAACTGAAAATGAAACTCAAAATATAAAAAATTAAACTTGAAGAACCAAAGTGAAATATGACAATATAAATAGGACCAAGACCTTCAAACATTTGAATAATAAATAATGAGTAATATTAGGTAGAACATTTTTCATGATTTTGTTTTGTTAACACATCATCATAATCACGAAAAAGGGTGATGAAAAAAAGATTTCCTAATATTACCCGTAATAATTGTACCTATGAATGAGATCCAAATTCAAGAATGCGTCAGTTGGTCCCTGAACCTCTGATCTGGTAAGTAGAGTCCCACCAAAGAAAGGAGCTAATAGCACATAACCTTTCACCTTAAGTCCACTGAACCGGACCGTAACCGAACCGTGAGATTATGAGCAATGTTTCCACCCGCCGAGTCACCAGATACAAATATACTGTTAAAGTCTGCTACGTCATTAGGCCAGGCACGTAAGCCAATGCAAAAGCCTCCACCGTGAATGAAGTACAAGATAGGGAGCTTGGAGGAAGGTAATTATATTAAATCAAAAGGCAAACTCTCAAATAAATACAAATAAGTCCAAGGCACACGAACAAAAAATAGAAAGCCCAAAATGACAGTTGTCCAAAACAATCGGACAAAGACCCTACAACAACCCAACAAATCTAATAAAACAATCAAAATCCAACATGACACGCAGGTCACAAACCAATCACAACTGCAAATTGAATATACAATATAAAATTGCAGTATCGCAATACTCGTCATATAAGATTTTGCAATAAAAAATACGAAACACCACCAAAACTGCCGAATGCCTCAACATTGGCTCCAACACCAAGCGAGACCTCCAAAGAGGGGATGAAAGCAACCCCCGCCACTCCAAATTCCAAACAAATCCCCAATGTCGGAGAGCGCCGCTCGATCTAACATGGGATTTAATAATAAGATGGAGATCGAGAGTAGAGGTGAGATCCAGAACTTGGAGAACTATCCGGATCCTGAGGTGTCGCAACCACCATGATAAAGAACCTCGCCCGAAACCTCATCTGACTTGAATTGAAGACCACACACTAAAAATAATAATAAGAGGGGGAAAGAGGTTCAATCTCACGGAGGGTGGAGGAAACACTCGGGAGGAGGGAGGGAAAGAGTGGCGGCATATGTGAAAACACAAACAAGACCGGAATTTGAACAACTTATTCACGAATTTCCTGAATGTCTCTTCATCTTTTGTGTCGTCCACATTAAATATCCAAAAGAGACAGTTGTCCCTTCATTTAGCCTTGACAGGAGGCCCACACTCTTTAAACCCATCTCCTTTTCCATTACACTCTATATTTGTTAATCTGACCACAATACCACGAAATGTAAAGTTTACTCATTTGATGAATTGATTTTAGTAAATATTTAAGGCAACTCTCTCCATCCCCTGGGATGGTAAATACAGGTGTATTCCTGAATTGCATAATTTGATGTGTTCATTTGTTTGTTTTTAGAATACTACCAACTCAATTTTTTATGGCTGTTATAATTTCTTACATAAGCTAGGAGATATGGTTTTGTAAATTAGTTCATTGATTATTTTTCTTTTGGTTTTGTAAATTAGTAACATTTGCTAATTACTTCTGAAGAAGACAGGAATGTGATTTCCTCAAGAATTGTAAGTTTTTCCCATTTTGTTTTCACTAATTTATTATCTTTTTATTTATTTTCCTAATTTTTAATATTTAATTTCATGTTAATCTCGGATCTAACATTTCCTCAAATCATTATTATTTGAATGTGAATACTTTTAAAGTTGTGAATGATTAATTAAGGGATTATAATTATTTTTACAAATGTTGATATGTTTAGTAATCTTCATTTCAATTAGAAACATAATAAAGTTTTTTCTAGGGCCTCATTAAGACTCTTCAGTTATCATGTTTTGCAGCTCACAACTCACAAACCTTTCGAATACTGTATATTGGTGATTTGGTTTGTATTTTACAACCCTTTGTGAGTATGAAATTTTTTGGTTAAATTTTAGAGATTGAAGAAAACCACTATTCGCTAAAACGTACAGAGGTTTCCATTGACACGAATTTTATTTTTGTGCTCATTATTCTTCATTGGTGATAAAATTGAGAATTTATTTGAGGTACTGGTAGTATTTCGCACATTTTGATTGCATTTGCTTAGCTTCTGCTTGACAACAGAGTTCATACACCTTCGCAACAAGCATATACCAAATCAAATAATTTCTTGTAGTGTGCGGGTTGTTGTTTGAAACTTCGGTAAAAATTAGCCTGTGATTGTGAACTTGATAAACTCTTAATAATGAGGTGTTTGTTTTCACCTCTGAATATTGAATTGAGATACATGCAACATTTAGAGGTAATATTTAGTCATTAATTTTGTCTTTTAAAGTTGAATGAGAGTTAAAATTCAGCATTAACTCATCAAGAGACAAGTCTCTCCCACTGAAATTTTATCTTTTAAATTCTCATTGAATGCTAAAATTTTTGAATGAAAAATTATATCAATTGGCTTTCATGCAATATGGTTAAAAAAACATTGATAAATGTCATACTAAAAAATAGCCTTTGAAGTAGGCCATCAAATTCCTTAGCCTTCCACTACTCCGAGACTTGGGGTGCCTTTGTTTTTTTATTTGAATATGAAGTCTGAAATTCGAATTTGAATATATTGTTTGTTTTATGTCTGAATAAAACATCTGAATGAACGTATTTAGTTACATTCAGATTCAGTGCTTAGATTCAGAGGCAACCCTACCCCTGAATCTGAAGGTTGAATATTAGTGGTTAACATCAAACATTTTTAGAAAAAACCAATAACATTTAACACGATTATAATAAATATGATTAAAAACAAATTTTAGCTTAATCTAGGCTACCATTAAAAGAGTAGAAAATTGTTGCTCGAATCTCTCTCTCTCAAATTGTTGCTTTGGTATCAACAATGTGGAGGCTAGCTTTAAAGTGGAATAATCTCAAGACCCAAATTCTAGAAACAAGTATCCAAAATTCCTATTTTTTAAGCCAAACTAATTGTGGAAACAAGTATCCACCTTTTCTTGATATATTGTTTGTAGGTAATTTCTCAATAGAACTAGCACATTCTTGTTAAAGGTTTTATCCTAATTCAATTCAGATGTGAATTGCATTGGATCTCCCTCTCAAGTGGAATTCACCCATCTTTAAACCCTTTTGGCTTTGAAGGTCGAGGTCCTTATGGAGATAGAAAATGGGGATACTAAGTCGAAAATGGAGAATATCAAGTAATCGAGCATATTGGGAGAGGAGCTTTCGAAGATGCTTTTCTTGTTCTCCATAAAATCGAGAAGAAGTAAGTAATTTTCCTTGTCATGTTCGTGTGCAAACGTTTTAAATGGAAATTCTTAGAAGATAATTAATAGGTTAAGGTAATATTTGTGTTTTTGCTCCTTACATTTGACATGTTTGAAGAAATTTCACAGTGGAAAATTTGTTTCTGGGTTCAGTTATGCTTATAATTTTCAATTTATATGCAACCACATGCTCAAAATTGTAACTTTTTGACATGCTCAGTGCTCGGTGGCGCGTTAATTATGTATTGTCTTATCTATAATAGGCATGTCACTACACCAAATCTGCCGGATTGTCACGATCATTGATCGTGACAAGTCCAACTTGTCAAGGTCAATGACCGTGACAAGTCTGGAGGTGACAACTTTTGTTGCCACGGACTTGTCCCGATCATTGATCGTGACAAGTTCATTAGACTTGTCACGGTCAAAGACCTTGACAAGTTTTGTCATAGTTAATAACCGTGAGAAACCAGTGATCATTTAAAAAAAATTATCACGGTCATTGACCGTGACAATTCTGGACAGAATTAAAAAAAAAAAACTACCGGGCAGTTTGGCCATTGCCACTGCCCAGCAGTATATTTGTACATGTTGTAGCAACATTATACCTGTTCAAACATCATATATCCAAATAAAATGGAGATAATGCAAATATACATTCTAAACAATATGCATCACAATATAATCATAATATAATTCAAATATAATCCAAATGTAACAATTTAAAACAATTCAAATTTAACAACTTAAAACAATACAAAACAGTTCAAATGATGTCACTACATGTCTGGGGTAGGTTTGAGGAGGTGGATAGGCCACACGATATAGGTGTTGAGACACCCCTGAATATGCATCATGCCGCCTTGTTTGTGCAACCACAATGGGGAGTTTTCCTTCCCGGTTATCACATGCGTGACGAGCACCTTGGCCTCGATGTCTTGAAGCGGACATCCATGAACTAGCATACTCTGGACGGTATTCGGGTCCCTCAACCCCCTCCCTATTCGCTCGCCGTCAAATACGTCGTGTATAGACACGCTCGGCCAACCAAGTGTCGTCATAGGTCGGTCGAAGGGAGCCAAATAGGGGACTGGATCATCAGAGTCCGCACGTGTCGGCGATGAAGCAGCGACGTCCACGTCCTCCTCCTCCTCTTCCTCCCCCTCCCCTTCCTCCTCCACAACCTTCTTCTTCCCTTTCCCCTTACCCATTCCACCCAACGAACACTTCATGAATGAGAACATATCTTGGATCGTTGCCTCCAAACGGGACAGCTTCGCGTCATGCGAGTCCACCGTTCGAGCTAACCCGGTGTTCCTCATCTCTAATTCGATGATCCTAGATTTGGCCACCTGCGAGCTCACTCCCTTGTCCTCCCCTTACGATCAGCGCCAAGCACTTGGCTAAGTACGCTCGTGGATAAAGATGCCTTGTCGGCATCAGACTGCGACTAATGCACTTCCTGAAGCGACAAAAAGCACACGATTAGTTAAATATGTAAATAAAAAAATTATAACGTAATTAACTATAAGTAAACTGTTGGGTTACTTACAATTGTGGACGTGACAATCGGGGACACCTCCTTATCCTTCCTCCTTCTTCGTCCGAATTACCACATAGGCATCGAGCCTATGTGGCCTACCCCCAGGGCCACTCCCCGCCCCCTGAAATAAAATAATGCAAAATTAGTACCTGGCCCGCAAAGTAAAATAATGCAGAATAACATATTTCTGTAAATATAGAAAAATAAAAACTTACCTTCATCCTATGATCCACCTCGGCGTAAGACGTCCGGCCGGAGTAGTGCACGTCCATCTTTTTCCCCCGATTTTCCCTCCCCGATTGGCGAGATTCCAATTGTCCCTCCAAGATCTCATTGTCAATGAACTTTTACCATTGAGCCAATGCGATCGGCTCCTTCGGCGGGACGGACTCACGCATTCTGATAATGGAGTCTCGGGTCTTCCCAAGGTACCGGGCCCACAAATTTTTCTTCCATGTCTTGTGTCGCTCTCTTAACTGCTCCAAAATAGAATCGAGGAGTTCTGACTCCAGACTGAATTGTTCCTGTCAAACAAATACAATGTTAGTTGCGAATAAATTTAAATATAAATTGAAATATACATATAAATATAAATATAAATAAATTCCTGTAGTGCTGCCCAAATAGCTAACTTGAGCTCTTTTGGCACTTCCCTCCAACTAGTGTACCCCGGGCCGATAATCGTCTTTACCAACTCGAGGGATCTCGCTAATATCCCCGTCTTGTTCTCGACGGCCATTCCCAATTTTCCCCATTTGGGGAGCCTAGGGGCCGAGGAGCCCTCGTCGCCTCTGCTACCACCGAGCCCAGACGACATCATCATTATCAACATCATCGTCCTTGCCTTAATACCTGAAGGAGACATTTTTTGTAAAAAAATGTTGTTATTAGTACAAATCCAAATGAATTAGTTTAAGACATGCAAATATGTACACTTAATGCAAATATGTACACTACACACACATTGCCCCCCATCCCTCCACCCCCCACCCCCCACCCCCATCCCCCACACACATACAAAGGAATGAGAGAAAGATAAAAAGAGTGAAAATGATAAAGTGAAAATGGATTGATAAAGTACAAATTGAAATATTTATTACAAATTGAAAAATTGTTTCAAATTCGGGTTATCATAAAAAATGGATTGATATTCTGTAGGAGCAGCCAAGTCATCCACACTACTATTTAGACGCTTTGGCTTAGGTAGGACAATTGACCACGACTCGTTGTTGATATACTCCGAGTAAAACACTTGGTTGACTTTTTGAAATGCACAAACAAACGGCTCATTGCTCACGTGATCGTTGCTCTTTAACTTGGACAAGTCAACCATGATCAAATTGGTGCCAAGATCAACTTGACAAACCTTTTTATCCTCAACTCTTACCCAATCACAGTAAAATACAACCTCTTTGAAGCTTATATAGTCCAATTCAAATATATTTCGAATTACCCTATAGTAAGTCATTTCAATGAGGTTTTTATCTTTTGCACTCGCTCGAAAGAAAGTAAGAGCCTTGTATGAAATGTCCGAGTTCTGTACATTTGTATTTTCCTGGTACAGCCTTGCGTTGAATACGTAACCGGTCAATCGATACTTTTTGTACTCTTGTGCCATGAATAAGGGTCCAGTGGCTAGACGAGCAAGCCTTGATGTCGCATTACCCGTTTTTAAGAGTTGAGAATATATATAAATTAATCCGGTTAGTTGTAACGTTTTATTATAATGTAACGTTATATAACAACCATTTTCATTATAATTACCTCTTGTGACCACCACATCCTAAATTCGCTGTCTGATTGTACCATTGTTTTTCGTCTTTTATTGTTCTCACGGGCTTCATATTTTTTGCATTTCACAAAATTAACCATGTATAAAATAATCTAAAATAATGTAAAACTTAAAATAATTTAAACTTACTTTTTCCATTCTTTGACATCGTCATGTGTGTCAAATAGATAACAAGTTACTTGTTCATGTTGCAAACTCGTTAATTTCACTCGTTTTCCCATCACATGACCACCATCATCGACGAACTCATCAGTGTCATCAACGCTGGTCAAGTCAGCCGTATATTCTCGAGTATCGATTGATGACTCCACGGTGATGTATTCCTCTGCAATTGATCATGCAATGTATCGCGTATTCTTGACGTAATCTTTAAAAAATTTCATTAATCTTTCAAACGGATACATCCACCGATATCTAACTGGATCGCAAAGAAGTGCCTCGTCGCATAGGTGTACCAACAAGTGAACACTTATGTTTGGTACACCTATGTTAAAGAATGCTGGGGGAACGTACTTCTCCAACACACAAATCGCTTCGGTTACTGCCAATTTTGTGGCCACTATGTGTTCTCGATTGACTACCTTCTCACACAAAAGTGAGAAGCAGATACTAATTTGCATAATAGCCCTCCGCAAATCCTTGTGCTTGGAGAAAGAATGCTTAAACAATAGAGGAACCAATTGCATGATCACATGCCAATCGTGTGACTTACACTTACGTAAATCATGAGTAGCATAATTCACAATCCTTTGCAAGTTGGAAGAAAAATTATATGGAACCTTCAAATTATATATTGTGTCTAAAAGTGCCTTCCTTTCCCCACTCGTCAAAGTAAACGCACCAGGGGAATTATTGTCCTTCCCCAACTATCTTCTTTCAACCATAGTTGTGGCTTAAGATTCAACGATTTAAGGTCTTTTCGTGCATTTTCTCCATCCTTCGAATGACTCCCCCCAAGGCAAGTTCCCATAATATGTTCAACGAGGTTCTTTTCATGCATCACATTCAATACATGGCGTACAGGCAGTGGCGGATCCAGGATTTTTGGTCAACCGGGGCCAAAGTTTCGAGTGGTGTCGGGGGCGGGAGCCCACGAGACGATTTTTTTTGGGGTTATTTCGAGTTTTATACAAATTATAGTTCATCCAAATTGACTACCAATTATATGTTTCGAGTTTATTTCGAGTTTTTTTTTGCATATATATTTGGGACACAAATTACAGAAATTTGACGAGGTTTAGATTTTTAATTAATTACAATCTTACACCCTCAGTTTTGAATATAATTAGAGTTATACCTTAAAGCTTGAAATTTTACCAAAAAACCCTATATATATATTTATTTTTTTTCAAAAATTGAACCAGGGCCAAGGCCCCCCTTGGTCCCCATGTGGATCCGCCCCTGCGTACAGGGTTATTCTTCCAATAAGGCAAGTCAAATAAAATTGACCTCCTAGACCATGCCTTTCTTGTCTCAGTTTCATTCCCAGTTGGGGTTTTCTTATGCTTGACATTCTTAAATTTGGGATTCTTACCTGGCATATTAGGGCCTCAATCAGAAGATTTACTTTCAATTTCTGAACCTGAAAGTTTTCTCGGCTGTAGCCTATGTTCTACCCCGCCCGATAAAAAATTGGAACCTTTCTCAAATATGAAACTATGAGCCGGGGGTAAAAATCTCCTATGGCAATGGTATACATTTTTTGAGCTAGCGAAGAGACGAAGAGATTCAGTCTCCTCTCCACAAATAGGACACCCCAAATAACCATGTACTACACAACCGGATAATGTCCCATAAGCTGAAAAATCATGAATTGCCCACACCAACATAGCTTTCAGCGTAAACTCTTCTTTTCTAAAAGAGTCAAATGCTTGCACACCCTCTTTCCACAACTTATTTAATACTTCTACCAAAGGAGCCAGGTAGACGTCAATGTCATCACTTGGTGCCTTTGGCCCAGGTATCAACAAAAACAACATTGAAAATTCAGGTCTGAAGGAGGGAGATTGAGTGGGGCTAGTATCACTGGCCATACACTCTGATTGGTGCTTAGATTTCCAAATGGATTGAAACTGTTTGTTTATATAGCCAAACGAATGTTACGCTGTTCTCGAGCAAAGTCGGGATACTCAGAATTCATCCTCCTCCAAGCTATAGAATCAATAGGATGACGCATAAGATTACCACCGACTTCTACCCTAGCATGTTAAGTCATTGTCTCCTCTATCCATGGTAGTGTGAAAAATCGTTTTAATTTAGGCCCAACGGGAAAATATTTCAACACTCTTTGAGGCACTTTTGAACTTGTGCCTTCCTTGCCAGTAGATTGGACATATCTAGTTTCATCGCATACCGGACAACGATCGAGATTTACATACTCCTTTCGGTATAGTATGCAGTCATACAAACAAGCATGAATCGATTTATTCTTCATTCCCAAACCTTTCAAACCGTTTTTCAGAACAGGATAGCTATTTGGAAGCGTATTCTCCTTGGGTTGTAAGGCCTTCACCCAATTCAGAATTCCTGTCACGCTATTGCCAGACAAACCGTACTACGTCTTCAAACTGTGCAAACCAACCATGGCATGTAAAGTTGTTTGATCTTTCTCACAACCAGAGTATAACGGTTGGGTCGCCTTAAATTTTAAACTTTGGTAGTCATCGTCAAGGTTTATAGTGATATCTTCACGAGCACTCGAACCTTGTACATCATCAGCGACCTCATTCTCCTCCGCTTCATAAACTCCGTACGCATCATCAACGAAATCCTCTAACATATTATGATCTATGTCGTCCCCTTCTACATTTATCCTACTTGTTGAAGGTTGTTGTGAAGGTTGTTCGGGGACAAAAGAAACTTTCAATTCACCATGAAAACTCCAAAATCGATAATTATCTTGCATATTCCTCATCTTAACAAATGTAGTTCAACTGTTTTCCACTCAAACACCTTACCATTCTTACACTTAGCATACGGATACGGAAACTCTTCATCATTATGACATCTCTTTCCGTATTTCACAAATTCATTAGCACCTCTGCAAAACACATCCCCCATTTTATTTGTCTCACCCATCCACTCTTTGTATTTAGGATATCCCATCACAGCTACTACAACTAATCACCAATTAAATGTAAGAAGCGTATATTTCTAGATTAGTATAAACAAAACTTAGATTTATAGTATGTTTAATTTAATTATGTCTTATTTATATTAGATTTTTAAATTTCAAATTCAAATTCAATTTATAATAGAAATTGGTCCTATCCCATTCAAGACCGCATATTTCTGTAATATACTTAACAGCTCATGCACATTGCTACGATTTGAGAAAAATTCGGCAGCATATCCCACAGTTCTCCAAGTACATGACGTAGATTGGCAAGTGTGAGTGTTATTTCAATTGATCAATTGAAATAACACTCACATTTGTCAATCTAGTATGTACGCAGAGAATATTAGGATACGATTGCACAACTTCCTCCAAAAGTAACAACTTTAAGCCACTAAGAATATTATTATACAGAAATTATGCAGTCCCAAACTGTCCAAACGGACATTCGAGAGATCTCATTACAAGGGTAATGACTCTCGAACGGGTCTAAGGACTATTGAATGCGTACGCATAAGAACTAGAAGGCTAGTATCTATGCGCACTATATGTAATTTCAAGTATGTTTCATTTAATTATTATACTATATATATATAATGTTCGTGATCAATGTTTTTAAAAGCGCGCTATTGCGTTTTGCGGTGGGAAAAAGCAAGGCAAACGAGGCTGCTATTTGGGATGCTCAAAAAGCGTGCGCTATTTGGCGCTATTTTGCGCTATTGTTCGCTATTTTGCGCTATTTGGCGCAACAGGAACGCTATTCATGTTTTTTTTAGAAATCACAGTTTAGTTAAGGAGGGGGAAAAGTGTTACCTTATTTCACGTACGGACTTTGTTTGGGTGAGGTATTCTTTGTTCCAAACCCTCAATTTACTTATTTACGAAGGTCTCAATGATGTTATTTGCTTTTTTAAAAAAGTTTAGCTTAAAAGGTTACTTTTATTTAATATTTTCTATTCCAAACTCTCGGTTTACTTAAATGTTTACTTATTTTACATTTTTCAGTAAATAATATTTTTTATTTTATAATATCCAGTTTTAAATGTTACTAATTTTTCAAATCTCAGTTCAAAATGTTTTTTTTTTAATAATTGTCAGTTTAAATGCTACATGTGTCGTAAATATTTGTTTAAATTGTTATTTATTTTATGATTTTCAGCTTTAAATGTTACTTATTTTTCATATTTCTGTTTAAAATGTTGTTATTATTATTATATTTGTCAATTTAAAATACTACTTGTTTTATAAATTTATGTTTAAAATGTTATTATATTATAATTTTAAGTTTAAACTTGACTTATTTTACAAATTTCATATTAAAATTTTATTTATTTTATTATTTTTAGCTTTGAATGTTACTTATTTTCAGAAATCTGTTTAAAATGTTATTATTATTATTATTTTTTTAATTGGCAATTTAAAAAGTAACTTTAGAAAAAAAATTTATTTATTTATTTATTTTTATCTTTGAATGTTACTTATTTTCAGAATTCTGTTTAAAATGTTATTATTATTATTTTTTTAATTGTCAATTTAAAAAGTAAATTTAGAAAAAAATAAAAAAACTCAATTTCAATTATAACTTTTTTTTACCAATTTCAGTTTAAAATGTTACTTTCTTACAAATTTCATTTTAAAATGTTATTTTTTTATTTATATTTGTTTTTATAAGTTTTTTAATTAAAAAGCGGGAATGCATAAATTGCTTGCGCGACGCGATTAGCGCGACGCTACTTAGGAGCCAGAACGCGACACCCTGCGCGACCGCGATTTAAAACATTGTTCGTGATACAAAGTAATTTTAAAAAAAAGGTGAAAAATCCAACCCCCATATGGACAATAATCCAGTGGTCATGCCACTTCTAAAATTAACCAACCCAACATTGATCCATTATAATCCTACTTGCATATGAAATGGGCCCTAATTATTAATTTACAAAAAAAATTAATAATCAATCAACATTTAATCAATCAATTCCTTTACAAGGGGCAGTACTTGCATATGAGGGGCAGTATCTAATAAACTAATTAAAATTTAATAAAAACAAAATTAACAAGCCACGCCCCCCCCCCCCCCCCCCCCCCGTATCATCTCCCCCTCCCCACCCCCCACCCCTGCCCCCACCACATACAAACGCACACACACACACACGCAGCCCCACCTCCTCCCCCACTCCCCGCCCTGCCCCCTCCGCCCCACCATACACACATGCACACAGACACACACGCACATATATACACACACACACACGCACTATATATATATATATATATATATATATATACGCACATATAGACACACATATATAAATGAAAGAGAAATAGAGGGAGAAAATGTACCAAAATCGTAGAGAAATAGAGAGCAGTCGCTTAGAGAGAGAGAGGGAGGGAAACTAAAACGGTGGGGAAAAAAAGAAGGGGGCGGTTTTTTTTACTGTGAACATTGTCACTGTCCTTGACCGCGACAACTTTATTAGATTGTCAAGGTCAAGGACCATGACAACAGTACTTGTCACGGACTTAACACAGTCATTGACCGTGATAAGCATTTGTCACAGCCTTATCACGGTCTTTTTGGTGTAGTGTGTTCTGAAAAATATTCGCGTGGCTAAGCAAACAGAGAAGTTCAAGCGGACTACGCACTAGGAGGTCATTTTAATACGTCTAAAATTTTGTTATTAGATATATATAGAGTTTGGTTCAAATCAATTTTTCCATACTCCATTACATCAAAGTATTTTCATTTGTATAATTTGTCATCCCTATCAAATGCAGCACAAATGAATTTATTGGCACCATCTAAATTTCCATCGTGGCTACCAAACGGATAGTAAAATGAATGTTAATGAAATTTTGTGCATCTCAATATTCAATGCCCACATCTCGTCTAGATCCTATCACGTGTAATTTATTCTACTCTGGAAAACATAATTCTTTTTTTTAAAATAATATATATGGGCATCATATATTGAGAGGGGGGGATAGAAACTGTGAGAAAGATGACAAAATGGATATTGTTGCCAATAGACAAGAACCTTTGTCATGGGATTTAAGTACATATTGGAAAGATATTATGGCCAAATAATAAATGACCAACTAAGATGATAACCTCCATATTTGACCGCCCATGGCATAAAGGCAAACAGGTTTCTTGTACTTGATCAAATATTATTGCTAAATAATGGTCCTCAATCAATGTCTAAAGATTTCGAACATGTGTGTTGCAGATGGACTTCATAGCTCAATTAAATCACCCTTATATTGTGGAGTACAAAGATGCTTAGGTGGAAAGGTAATGACAATAATTCTGTTTGTGTTAAGATGTATGATATTGAAAGAAAAGTGGCACAACAAGCTGCAAGACAAATGCAAAAAAACGTTGCTGCTGAAACAGGCTCTCTTGGAGCAGGCTTTAATGTGGTGTGTTTTGTAGGGAACCTGTGTATGCATTGTGATTAGCTATTGTGATGGAAGAGACATGTAAGTAATCAAGCCCAATTTTGACCTAGTCGAGATGTGCCTTTTCACATGAAGTCCTCGTTTAGTTCATGTCGAACTACTTGGGTAAAAAGTGAAATGGTAAAATATATACTACACAGATAAGATTCGAATTTATCAAGTGATTCGACTTTATCATTGTCTAGCAAACCTGGTAGTAGAGAAGATATACTGCACAGATAAGAGAGTTTACTAGATGTGAATGCACTAACTTTTCAATTTAAGGTAAATGACAACCCATTATTCCTCAACTTGGTAGAAGATGACCTGGAGACAGAGAGTTGATCCCACGAGCTACTCTACAAAGATCTCTAATCAAGGTGAAGATTCAAAAGGTGAAGACACGAGTTGTGAGACAACTGTTTGCAATGGAGATGGTCAAGACCATTCACAATGTTCACCACTAAAAGAAGGCACAGATACCTAGAATACCAAATCGAGCACATCAAATTCTCGGCATGCACGACAAGAGGAATCCTCTCCCATATACATTCAATAACTTCAAGAGGATGATATAGACAGTGGTAAAAAAACTTAATCTGGATGCATAGTACAACCAACAGGTTAATGGAGAAGTAGGAACAAAGAGAGAGATCAGTTCTATAGAAAACTAGACTGATAAAGTCGAATCACTTGATGAAGAGAATTTATCATCAACACCACTTCTTGCAAGATTTGAGGTTGATGCAGAACCGACATGCTATCTAGAGAATACAGAGGGTGTTCCAGTAGACTACACATCATCCGAGAGCAATGAAAGTAAATGCAAAGTGGTACAAAATGAAGTTGATCTTTGTCATTCGATGCAGATGAAGAAAGTCGATAGTCAAGTGATGGGACAGCCAACACTTGATTGTTCATTGCGTGGTACGCTTACAGCAATAAGTGGTAACGATAGTGAGAGCCAATGGCTGAACCAAACACATCAAAGAGCTGATGCTCTAGAATCTCTGCTTGAGCTATGCACGCGTTTACTTAAACAAGACAAACTCGAAGAGCTTTTCGGGGTGCTAAAACCGTTTGGGGAAGAAGTCATCTCTGCCAGAGAAACTTCAATTTGGTTGACAAAAAGCTTCATGGATGCACAAAAATTTGTCAGGGGATCGTAGGTTTCAAGAAATTGAGATGGCTTGTGGGCTTTTATTTTTTCCTGCCTTTATTGTAGAGAAGTATATTTTTTCTGGTGTGTTGCTAATTTGATATACAATGTATTTACTTAAGAATGTTGTGGTTGACAGCTAAGCTATAATCTAATGAGATATGAATCGAATGTGATATAAATTAATTCCAACTGTATTTGATTCTACGGTTAGATTGGATGGCATTGAGATTGTTAGAAAATTTGAGCAACTTTGACTATATTGTGAATTTGTGGGAATTTTTATTATTGTCTCACTGCCCTATACAATTCTTGGAATAAACTTACTATGAAATAAAATATGTGTGATCACCCACTGAATCAGTTGGTGATTCTATACCTTGTATAAAACATGCATGCATTAAGATAAACATTGTATTTTTTTCATTTAACTACTGTTGATGTATTATGCAGACATTCCAAATCTCATCAGTAGGAGTAATAATTAACCATATGTAATTTAACGAGTACTTTTTGAGAGGACCAGTTTGACAAAAAGTATCAGAATCGTTGGTTTCTTACACATTTGATAAGTATTAAATACATTATTTGATGTGAAACCATAAAGAAAACTTAGCAAATTGAAGTTATAATAATATGTGGGGTTTTGACTTGCGTTCTCTTCATTCATATGGGCATTACGGATTGTGTCGTGTCAGTTTTGTGTCAATGTTTATTGGGTTCGTGTCAAATCGCGCCCTACCCAAACCTGACCTGTTAAACCTTTCGTGTCTATCATATTATTAGCTTCGTGTCGTGTTTGGGTCGTATTCAAGTCTTGCCTTAACGAATCTTTTCATGAATTTTCTCTAAATGGCTAAACCCAAACCCGATTCGTTAAGTTTTCGTTATTAGCGAGTCCCCCCGCTAAGCACTTATATTTGTTAAGTCGCCACCAAAATCCGCTAAGAAGTCGTGTGGGTTGTGTTGCGTTATCTGGTTGCGTGTCATTTTTCCACTCCAAAATATACTATCTAATGGGTACTTTGGCCTCTATTCAATTGAGCACGTACTATCAAATACGTTAAGACTACAATAACTGCAACTGCTTTAATTGATGTATGTTCCTGCCATTGATCCCAGTACCAACCATCACGGCACTATTTTTTCTCTACAAACATTCAGGTCAACAAAAATCATTAAATCAGAGGTGAACTTTTAATTTCTTGTTTTTCTTTCTGGGAAAAAAAATTAGACATAAATTTAAGTGTGTTTTGTAGAGTAATAAACATCAGTACCAAATTTTGATGCTAATTTCAGGATTGCTAAAATAATATGAGGCATGCACCAAAATGAAAAAGAAAATAGTTTGACTGCATCCCCAAGTATATTACAGAACCAACTCGGGGCTGTATATTCACCCCCCCACCCCCCCAGGGTAGGTTTGGAAACAATATGCAATAATTACAGAGAAGGCAAATTTTTACATAGGACCGAAATCAATGCTTCACTAATATAAATTACTTACTGAAAATGCCTCAGCATAAATCATGGAATTATGTACAGGATATTTGGGGTATAACATGCTGAAGAAAGGAAAATGTTACTATGAATTGTTGTTAACATCAGTTAGACCCATCACAAAGGATTTAAGCCTTGATTTAACAAAAAAATTTCAAGTACTGAATGCTTGATAAAAAAGGTAAAGGGTTGTAAATATTTTTCAATTTGCAGTGTTGGAGGAACATATTTTTCATTTTTCCCCTATCCCACAAATTGGGATCTTTTGTAGGTAAATGATTTAAACATACACATGATTCAACGGCAATTGATTTTAACTAAGCCTATAAAAATGTTTTGAATTTTGGCATAATATATATAATTTCATTATCTCCAAACTTTCAGAAAAATCCCAATGGGAATAGGAAACCATCTTGTAATTCCCAAGTTACAACTTTCCGAAGAAAATTGGAAACAGAATTGACTGTTTTTAAATTTAAAACAAAATTCCAAATTTTTTTAATTCCGATTCGACCCTGCTGAAAAAATAGGTGGCTTAGTTTTATCATTAGAAATGAGTGTTAATGGTTAAATAATGCATTTTTGCTAATATAAACATTCGGTTTGAGGTAGTAAAGGTAGAAACACTAGAAAAATTCACTGACGAAGTAAATGAGCATTAATAAACATCGGTAACCATGTCGTAAAAAAATGAGGCAGATGTTCCCATAAGTTTTTTGGCAGAAAACTTCCAAGAAAAGCAGAGTTACACAAGTTAGTTTCATTCTTGAAGAGCTTCTGGTGTCTTCCATTCAATAAAGGCCACTAGCATAACCTATTGAGGATGTCATTTAGCTATAGTTGTTAGTGTGAGCATATAAAAGGATTACTTATTATCATTGTCCCGTTTTGTTTTTTCTTAAAATAAGATCAAAATAGTGGTAATATTTCTTCTACTGATTCTATGCTCTTGGCAGTATATCCTAACCAGAATTATAGTCCATTGGTTTATTGTGAAAGGTATTGTAGATAAAATCGAAGTGATCAAAATGAACGGACAAATTGGCGGCCACATTGATCCCTCCTGGGAACTTTGTTTCAGAAGCTTCCAAAAGGAGATGGGCATTTCTTACAATTCATCTTTATAGATTATTTGGTATATTTTAGTATTTTTTTATTGGGACCATATGTGGAGTTGGTGACCATACAAAATAATTTTCACCTTTTGAAAAGATGGGGCCAAAAGGAACTGCCTATCAACCATTAACAATTCTTTCAAATATGATCAATAAAGAAACGTTGACATCTATGATTTCATGAAAGTAATATCTATCCTCAGGATTACATGATCATTATTTTATGTATGGGTGGAATTCAACAGGAATCGTCTTTTGAGAAGGTATGCAGATTGTTACAATATCTAACATGACTTCGAAAAAATTCCCACTGTAGTTAGTAGTTTTGATAGCTATAAAACAGGCACAGGTCTTCTTGAATAGCTTCATTGCCCAAAAATGCTGCTTCCTGGCAATATTGCTAGGGTAAAAAGATGAAAGTCATCAAACTTGACTTTGAAATGATTAAGGCGCTATGGGTTTCAATAAGTATACATGTAACAGGGGAAATACGGTGCATATGAGTTGAGGAAAAGTACAAATACTTCATTTTTATTTTTTTAATAGAAAACAATGGATACTATTCTTAAGTTGATCGCTTTCAGTGTGCGTTCCCTTCATATTGAGGACTTTTGAGGTAAACTATTCAAAATTGTATAAAGTAAAAATAAATATTAAAAACAATTTTTAAGAGTTAATTGAAGTGCACTACAAAAGTAAGTCACCAAAATACAACATTGGTGTAATTTTCTTAAGCGCCTTTGATATGCTCTTAAGAGTTATGTTAGTTCAAAAATTTATGAAGCTCAACCCACTACTGTTTTCAAAACTAAGGTGGGCTTGGGTTCAAATTTGTATAAAGAACGCTTTACACTAATATTTTGTATATAAAAAAAAATTTAAAAGGAGGATGCAATCAATGGCCCTATTCCCACCAGGTAAATCTGCCCAAGCTGGCACCACAAGTCTCAAGGAGGCGACCAACTATACCAATGTGACTGCGTAATGTAGATATGGGAGTATTAAACATCGTGATATGAAGTTCATTTTTCCCCTTCTGATGCTTTCTTTGTAAAAAATTCCTTTGTTGTTCTCATTGACGTTGAATAAAAAGAATTATATATTACATAAAACAATGAAGTGATTTGAGGAGACTGGATTGCGGTGCCCCAAGAAGTATTACAAATAAGTATGGATGACTATATGTCTCTAATCCTATCGGTTGAATTGCATAACCTTTGGTGCAAACCTCAACAACGTATCTAAAGCATTAGGCAAGAAATTCCATGCAAACAGGAAACACACATTGCTGCTCCTCCCATTGTACTCGCACCTACTCTCACTCCTCAACTTCTCCAAAAGCTTCTCTGTCACATCCATTCTCATAAACCGGCTCAGGTGGGGCCCACCCCTTGACCAGTCAATGCAAGTCAAACTCCTATTGGCATTCTTCTCCCAAAATGACGTAAATGACATCAATGGGAGCAAGAAAAGATAATTCTCTCAAACTCTCTCTAATCAAATCTCAAAATATGAAAGAATGACTCAAATGAGTCTACAAAAGGGGTATTTATAGGAAGGAGGTTGCTTGACCTCTAAGCTAATAATCTAATTACAATTATTCCTTTAAGTGCCAATTAACCTTCCTTCTTCTAAATACCAAAGAAAAAAGAAAAATACAATGAATGCTCAAAATAAAAGAAATATTAAAAAGAACTAAAAATGATAAAATGACGACCACGTCCCTGATTCACATCACTTTCCCCCCCTTGAAAAGAGTTCGTCCAATAACTCAGAGGGGAAGGCCGTCAGTATCACCATCGAGGATCATCACAAGAGCTGGCTGAGAGGGTATCTCCAGTGCCTCCTCAATGTAGTCAGGGTCCCAGAAGCTAAGAGAGCTCGACGGCGAGGGAGAGAGTAATCGGAGGCACGATAGCCCATCAGTTGAATAATCGGGATTGAAGTTCACATCAAGTGTGGCGATTCAGTTTAACAATTTTGAATGCAATTTTGGAGTTCAGCTCAGCTATTTCCATGTTGATTGTGAGTTTATGTTTGGTTTAGAGGTTGCAGACACTACTGGAATCAATTCGGTGGTTTCTTCCATTCAGATTTTTTTTGTCTGTGTTTTTGTGATCAGCGATCATGCACACCAAGTTATAAAAAGTTTCTAAATCGTTATGAATAGATTACGTTGTAGAAATCATCACGTTTAAGGTATTTGTAATGCTATTAGTTGTGAAGCAAATGCGAGTGAGTATAAATAAGCCAATAAGTGAAAGCTTCAACTACATTGGTTGATTATGATTCATCTAGCACTTATTCTCAGTTTTCTGTCCTTGTTATTTGGCATGATAGAGTTCTCAATAAGCCTACAAGTCGAATTTGGCAGATTTGAGAAGTAGCTTGAATCAACCACTAATTATCAGACCTGATTTTGGATTAGTGAAGGATGAGAAATCAGTTCAAGAATCATTCGAGATTTCTTTGATGAAGAGTTGTTCAAGAAATGAGGTGCCTTACTTAAGGGACAGACATTATACAATTTCTTTTAGGTTCTTAATAATGATAAATATGCATAGTTTTAAGATTGACCTTGACAAGTTGAATCACATTCATAGTCATGTGAATTTCATATAACCATATTCTCTCATGGTTAAGAGTTGAATCAGACATAAGGGTCAAAGTTAAATTCATTTTTAATTTGAGGGCTAATAGGGCACAAATCACTTTCGGACTACCATGGTATAATTTGAAAAGTGCAAATTTCTAAGAATTCTGTCATTCTCAGGAGGACTATCTTTAGACTTGCTCTTCTTTTTCGCCTTATGCCTTAATAGAAATGCATATCCATCGTCTTCTTAAGATGATATAATTTTTGGCCCCATATTAATCATGGTTGATTCCGTATTTTCAACAACTAGATCAGCCATTACTACTTATTAAAAACAATGGCCCCCAATCCTAGCATTTAAGGCAACATAAAATTTCTTTTACTCCTCCTTAGTTGATTGAAAATCTGGCGCAACATCCACAACATATCATCTCAGAAATAAATTTAAGGATTGAACTGGATTCTCTAACATGACTCTGTGGAATTTTAAATTCTGAATTATCAATATCCTTCACCAGTGAACTAGATTTTCCATGCATAAATGGAGTTCGGATGGGGTCGAAATCTGATGTCTTGTCTCTCCGGGAGTACTATTGTAATCCAAAACAACACTTGGATCCTTGCTTTTATTGACTACAGTTCCCTTTGGACTACAATTGTTTGTTCCTTTACTTTCGCTGGGGTCTAGAACTAATTGGGATTTGTCCTTACTGTCAGAGGCAACTGCTTTACTTTGATCAAATCCTTCAGAAATGCAAATCCCTTCCTTCAATTTAACCTCCCAAATTTCAAAATTTATTGGTACTTTCTTTGAAGATTTGGGGGCATGGTGTACTCCTTCTATACACTCTTCTTTGCAGTGATCTTACTTCAAACACTTGGAGTGTTAGAATGATTTTTAAGTTTAATTTTGTGTTAATTTTGTACGATTGATAACTTTTAAGTCAAAAGGTAATTGTTACTTTAAACTTTCCATGACATATCACTTGATTTTAGTTTCATGTCTAATGCCCTTACTAAAGTAGTGCCTCTGTTTGGGAGATTTCTAATAGTATTTTCTGGTCAAATTCTAGATATTAAAGGCAGAATATAATTTTGCCCACAAGGCATTTATGATACCAATGCTAGCCCATTTTCTGCAGTCTTCATCTTCTGTCGCATTTGTAACTAATGCAACACAAGTTCTTGAGTGTTAACTTAGTATCAAAATGATAAATACAAACTTCATGGTGACATAATAAAGGCAATAGTTCCAAAAGAAAGTACGTGTCAAAGTAGCACAGCTAGATGAGAACCAATTTTCTCACAAATATGTAGTCATGAACATAGTTGTACGCCATTTATGGTCAAATATACAATAGGCTGATAGTTTGGGTACAACAAATAACAGTGACCATATATATTTGCAATATTTAATTCTATCCTGGTTCAGAAGAACATATGTCGATTGCTAAATCAATATACAGAGTAACAACACTTGCACATAACCCTTCTTAGTTTCTTCCATTTTCCATCAATTTAAAAGACAAAAAAAAAGTAGCCCCATTATATCACAATGCCCTCTATTCCGACACCCTAAACAAGCATTCTGAAATATTAAGCTATATTCGAGTGATCGGCTGCGTGAAAAATGATTTATCCTCTTCTTATCAAGTAGCTAATCCTTTACTTGATTAGCTGTATAATGCATTTTGGGTAGCTATTATCTTTGTTAACAATTTATGTCATGTGTATTGCACATGATCATTTTCTATCATGGTTAGGGACAGAAACAAATATAATGTTAAATTTGTTTGATTAGTTATTTGACAAGTAATGGAAGGTTTTACGTACATAATATACTCTTTCTTAACACAATCGTAAAAATGGATATTAGTCTTTTTGTGAATGTTAAAATACTAAAAATACATGGTTTGGATTACTCATCATGCGCAGTGGTATAGAAGAATATTTATTTTTATTTGTTCATTTATCAATAAGTAATTTCAATATCCATTAAATACTACAGAAAAATGCCAGCGAAAACATTTATGCCGATTTCTGCATGTTTTTGATCTGGAGGATAAAATGGATGTCATGTCTAATGGTAAATGTCATCGAAAGTTGGCATGGTCGTACCAAACTAATGCTTTTGTTTCGAAGATTATTAATAGTATAGTGGAGTTCTAGCAATTAAAGGTATAACATAATGTTTCCCCCTGTTTGTTATGCTACTAATGCAACGCCTATTTTTGTAGTCTTCATGTACATCTCTTTGTTACCAACGCAACTCCAGTTCTTAAAAGTTAACTTGGCTCAAAATGACAAATACACATGTTGATGGCAGAAACTTCATGGTGACAGGATATAGAGAATAATTCCCAAATAAAGCACATTTAAGAGTGACACGGTTTGAAGAAAGCAAAGAATTATTACAAATTTGTTGTGGTGAACATAAAAAGATGCACGCAATTTATGGCAAAATACATAAAGGACCGAAGTATCTTAACTATCAGTCATGAATCTCTTGTGTAGGTTAAGATAAACTTCTTTATTACAAATAAAATAAATAACACTGACCATACGTATGTTCAACATAAATCTTATCTCGCTTTAGAAAAAAGAGTTTGATTGCTCAACCAATACAGAGTCAGAAAACATTCATCAGCTCACTTCTTACTTTTCTTCCTTTTTCCATCAACTTAAAAGAAAAAAAATCAAATAAAAAGTGTGTCCCCATCATATGCACATCGTCCCTGCTCAGACACCATAAGCGAGAATTCTGAAAAATAAGAACAAATTCTGTCATGAGAAGAATTGGTATGGTAACCTGGATTCATGTTCAAGATTTTTTTTTGTGAGAATTAATTAAAGATGTCGAGCCTAGCTGAACTTTAACATGTACACTTAATAGACTAGTTGTCTTACTTTAATCGCTAATTGATACATAAAATTCAACTATATTGGAGTGATCGGCTGCATAATAGATAATTGATCTGCTTCTTATCAAGTACCTGCTAATCTGTTACTGAGTTCACTGTTTAATGAATTTGAGTAATTATTTTCTCTGGTAACATTTTTGTTAAATTTGTTTGATTAAATTGTGGGCAAACTTGGAATCAAAACAATTTAGTGTCTATTTTTGGAACCAGACGGACAGTTTTATGTCCTGTTTAATAAGATCATATTGAGTGGTCTGTTTTGCAACTATTGACATGGGTTATAGATCAAAGGATATTGGAGTCCATTTTGCAACATATGATCATATTGAGTGGTCTGTTTTGCAACAGAATTTTGGGTAGTTGAGGTAAGAGTTCTTTAATCACTTATTGCTTATTTTAATAAGTCTTTTATTAGATCGGATACAATTCATTTAATATATTGCACTTGATGGTATCTTTTAATATATAATTGGCGACTTGTAATATCTTTTAAGCCCACTTGTAATTTGTGTTTAGTGTTTGCACTCAATAAAGAAGCACCAGCCTAGAAATTGTTGATGGTAGTAAGTTGGTTAGGATTGTTTAACCTTCAGATTTTGGGGAAAATAACAAGAGTTTCATTGATTTGAATAAAATAGTCTCCGTCAATACAACTGGCCACCATATTTAACACCCATTTATACTCTTTTTTTTATCATATAAGTTAAAATCAAAACCTACCCACCCACTAATCAATCCATTGATTGAGAAAGGACAAAGACAAAGTCCATGGAGTTGGTATTCAATCCATCTTATGTTTTTTTAAATCTATTTTTTATTGTATTTTAAATCGGAGGATTAATTTGAGTAATTGTCTCTGTCAATACAACTGGCCACCATATTTAACACCCGTTTATACTCTTTTTTTATCATATAAGTTAAAATCAAAACCCACCCACCCACTAATCAAATCCCATATTTAAGTCAAATTAATTATAAGGCCCTAACTATTTACCCACAATTCTTGTACCATGCTGACATCTAACTCCCTTCTTACAGAACACATGAAACCCAAAAACTGTTTTCAAATCTTCATACTCTAATTGTAAGACTGTTATTTCGAAAGTTAGATTTATGTTTTTCTTTAATTGTTGTCCCAAGCAATTTGCTCACTATATTCATTGGTTTCATTGCATTAACGTGTAAACACAAATTTACAACATATTAACATATACTAATTTCGTCATGTTTCATTCAAAATGTGATTAAAAGATGTGTAAGTTATATCCAAATGATGGCTAAAGATGTTTAGTTGTGACATGAATTACCCCATAATTTTTAAGGGCAATTTACAATTAAGTCCCTTGGTAACAATTTTTAAATATTTAAGGATAATTTACTATTAGGTACACTTGTTATGTCACTAGCGTGGACTTATACAAAGAAAAGAATTAGTGGACCTAAGTGTTTAAAATTTGTCAAAATTCCTTTAGTGTTTAAAATTTGTTTGTGAGGGACCTTAGAGTACTTTCCTCAAAATTTAATGACTTGGTAAGGTTTTAATCAATTACATAGAGTCATGTTAGCGCTCTTTGGGTCAACAAATTTGGAGTCATACTGATTTTGTATTAGACACATTCACAATCAGATTGTACTCGTTGTCTAATGAATGAGGGAGAGATATTTAGGGTTGTTATTTTCATTAATATAACGTAATATCATTTTTAAGAACGCCATAATATTAATCAATAATACATTAATTTGATTAAATTTTCACATACAAATGTTCTTAATAAAATGATCTTGGATCTTCACGATTATCATATTTAAACGTTATGCGGAACATAAATGGTGTTAAAATAACATACCTCCATTATTGTCACAACTAGAAATATTGACATAGCAGTCAACCTTTACGATATCTGATCGGGCTTAATTTTTGCAACACGACTTCATCTTGTATGTAGCAAGAACATACTCCAATTTCAACGCATTCCAACGTTAGATCTCCCAATATGGCCAAAACACTATTTCGAAATTTACTCTCCTTGAGAATTTAGATTTCTCTCCCTTTCCTATAAATTCATTATGTTGTCATTTTAGAGTGTCTGAATGATGGAAATCAGTCATTTATTTATAGGTAGGGACAGGACCTAAATCTCCAACAGTCACTTAAATATCAACTGTCCATCAAGGTAGATGTCCAAGAGTCATTTTGACTCTTGGTATTTGGAGTACCCTTTCATTAACCAAAGTGACTCTTTGAATTAATATAATTATGGAACACATAATGGAGAATTATATAAAATAATTTTAACATATAAAATTTATTTTTAATTTATAATAGTTGGTCAAATCTTTATAATCGGTTAAAGTGGATGGAACGTTAATGAGATCCACTTGTCACAACTTATTTTTAGGAAGCAATCTCATCATGTTTAACATTTTAGTTTTAACATTGTATTTTAAATATATTTTTATATTTAAAAACTTAATAAAATATGTTTTTAACATGTTTAGCACTGAACCAGTCAACCATCTAACAATTTTATTATAATATATTTTGTATTAGTTTTTTTTAGGTTTTAAGTGTCATTTATTTATTTTAATTTTATTATTTTTTCAGTTTAGTCTTAATTATATTTTTAAGACTAAATAATTGCACAATCTCTCCGGTTAGCCCACTCCCTCCCTTCCGGCCAACCCGCAACCCACCTACTCAATAATTGCACAACCTCTCCCTCTCGGTCTCTCTCTGCACCACCAAAACCTAAACTAGATTTGCGATTTCGTTTCTATTTTGTTATCAAGTTTTGTTGCGATTCTGGATAACACATGTTCAGATTTGGGTTATATATTTGGTTGTTGTTTTTGTTGACATATAGTTCTCATTTTGGTTGAGATTGAGATTTTAAGATTCGGTTGATTATGGTTTTGTGTTTAGGTTGTAAATGATTTGTGTTTGGTTGTGAATCTCGAGGGAGGATGAGGGGAGGGTTAGAATAGGGGAGGTAGGATTGTCGGGAATGGTGGCGATTGGGGACGAGGAATGGGGGAGTGGTTGTGGTTACTGTTGATGAAAACAAAAGGAGTAGAGGTAGGCCTAAATTGACTAAGTGGACAAGGGCGTATCCAGGATTTTGCAGCTGGCCGGGCAAATATAAATTTACGATACAATTAATAAAAATAAACAAAAAAATCAATAGCATTAAGACAATAGCGATGCACTAGTTTTATATTCAAAATAGACAAAAGAGTATCATTTTTCTATATCTAGTCAAGTCATGCAAACATTAAAAAAAAAAGCTCATAATAGGCTAATGAAATTGAACCCTATGATCCTTTCGAAAATCAAAATCATCTACTATCGAATCTAGATCAATATCTTGTGCGAGTTCTTTTCCAATGGTGAGTATCATGCAATCTTTAAGAAAGTCATTATCCATGTTGTTGCGAAGAGTTGTTTTGACAAGCTTCATAACTGAAAAAGCCCGTTCAGTTGATGTCGTGGAAACAGGAAGGGTCAAAATAAGACAAATCAATATGTAGACCAAATAATAAATCTCTCTCTTTTTGTTGTTTCATATAATTGAGTGCACAACTCAGAAATTGTGGATAAATTTTGGAAACTTGGGTGATGTGGGATATCAAGCTCATAATGTTTCAACTGACTCTTCAAACTATGTATATCATCTTTGGTGAAATCTTGAGGATAGAATTTTTCGGCGAGGTTGCATATATCACCAATTTTAAATGATTTATAAGCATCACGTGGGTCCAAAGCCGCACTAAGAATAAGAAGTTCCGTTGCACCTTTGGAGAACTTACAATTTAACTCCATTATCTGAAAATCAATTACAGCATTGAATGTATTGACTTGATAATAATGATAAACTGTAATAGTATCATATTGCTGACGAGAACGCCTTGTACCCATTGAATAACGAGCACTCCTATCGGGGATCTCAATTCAAAAGTCTTCACAAAATGATTGCACTTTTTCAAAGAAGGAACTCCAACCATATTATCTTAACTTCTAAAGGAGTGTTTTTGAACTTGAGACAAGACTCATAGCATTTACAATGTCTTGAGATTTTATTTAAAGTTCTTGACAAAGAAAATCTGTGATTCCCATAATCTCATTCAATAAATGTAAAATAAATACAAATTCAAATGAGTTCATCGCATTATAAGCACCCTTAGTTTCCGAGCGTATAGGATGACTAGGGTCATTCTTCCAAAGATCTTCAACAACTTAACAAGATGGACCAAATAAATCAATCAAGCTTCTGACAAAACTCAAATGGGAGCTCCAACGAGTTGCTCCGACTCGATGAAGGTCTTAATTTGGTTAGCACCTCTTCCCGTCACAAGTTCACCACGAGCAACCTTATTCGTAATTTTAGCAAATTGTCTCGATTGTAATTCACTATGACATTTGGGAGAAGCATCGACAATATTCACAATTGTATTCAACTTTGAAAAGATTAACCATGTATCTTGTACATCTTTGGATGCCAAAACTAAATAAAGCTGTAGTTGGTGGGTGAAGCAATGCACATAATAGGCAGATGGGCACTCTTTAAGAAAGAGTGTTTATAACCCATTACAAGCCCCACGCATATTGCTAGCACCATCATACCCTTGACCACGCATTTTATCAATATGACGGTCATAAAGAGAAAGCACGCCGGATATTTTCTTTTTAAGTGTCAAAGTCGTAGTGTCTTCAACACTCACAATTCCAAAAAAACTTTCACGTACCACACCTCCCCCATCAACAAATCTTAAGACAATGGCCATTTGCTCTTTAGTAGATGCATATTGTGCTTCATCAACCAATATGCAATAATTCCCATCTTCAATTTCATTACGAATCTTACTTCTCACATTATCACCTAAAATATCCAAAATTTCCTTTTGAATAATTGGAGAGGTATACACTGCATTTCTTGGAGCATTTTGTAAGACACCTTTCGTAACTTTGTTATTATATCTTGCGGTGTGCTTTATCGATTCAATAAAGTTTCCACGATTTAGTGATTGAGGGGTTCATCGTGAGCTCTCAATGCACATGATTGAAATGGAAGGCACCGCACACAATCGATAGATGTCTTGAGACACAACCGATTATTGTCAACCATTTCTTTATATTTTGAGTCAAACACTTTACTAATGTGTTGGAAAGGATTCATTAAATCTTCTGCAACATTGACAAACTCATATGCGTTGAAGGGGGGACTCCCATGTGTTTCAAAAGTGCACATTTAGGGCCACTAACTCGTTTCCAACTTTGAAACCATTCAATTGTAAATTTAGCCCGAGTCGGTGAATTACTTTCAAATAAGAAGAAATATAAACAATATGCTCTATTTTTTTCAATATAATACTCAAGCCAAGGATATCTTTTAAACCAACTACTTTGAAAGCGACGAGATTGTTTCCCATCTTGGGTGAGTGGGTACTCTTCAAGTATGGGCTGATAAGGCCCCATTTTGATATATTTTTTCCTAAGCTCATCACGGTCTTCAACGGGTACGTGCCATATTTGAAGACGCAAGCCAAGATCCCGAGTAAAAGAGTTACCTTTTTCACTAGGTTCGGTCCTTTGAATTTTACAAAGAGTTGGTGACTCAGTGAAGGCTAAAGGAGTAGCATCGGGAAATATAGAAGATGACTCCTTATTTGATTTGTCATAACTTTGTGGTTTAAAAAATTATAATAAAGTTTTCCTTGACATTATAATCTAAGAGAATGCACGGGTAATATAATTTAGTGAACATAATAAAAATTAACACTATAATTTTAGGAGCTGAAATTATAATTTAGAGTTTTTCAAGTTATCATACCTTTTTTTAAGCGATTAAGTCTGAGGATTGAATTTGAATTTGAATCAAATTTTCAATAGGTAAGAAATGGCACTACAAAAATTAAAAATTAAAGAAAAAAAGTTAGGGTTTTCAATTTGTAGGTTTTAAAAATTAGGGCTTTTAAAATTTATTATTTAGGGATGTTTAGATTAGACAAAAAAGAAAATAAAAAATGGATTTGAAAAATGAAAATAAAATTACCTTGCAGGCTGCATCAATCGACGAGAACTTTGAATGTGATCGGCCAACTACCTTCTGTTCAAGCCAAGCGTCATGTGTTTCAAAGAACTTCGGGTGTGGCAAATTTATACTTTCTATTGATGCAACAAGTGCTTTGGTTCGTTTAGTTTTTTTTCCTTTCTAAAGTGGATCATTGAGGTTCAATGGGTTGGGCTAACTTTTTTGTTTGCTGGATGGGCTGTGATGTATTGGGCCTTAAAATATAGGCTTTTTTTATTTTAAAAAGTGACCCGGGCTTAAGCCCGGCCAATCCCCCATGCATAGTTATAAAAAGACACGATGGTGGGATATTATAAAAAAAGACACGATGGAATGGAAAACTAGGATTCATATAGCCAGTTCCAAATAATTGAAAAAAGGCTTTATTGAGTTGAGTTATTTGTAAAATTTTCAAATATTTATTTGATCTTCTAATTCATTTAAATTATTTTGGGGCATATACCAAATAGTCCCTCGAACATTTTTTATTACATGTTTAGTCGAAGCCTTTTTATTTATTCCAAAAAAATCCCTCAACTTGCCGTTAGTGCGAACTTTTAAAAATAAGAGAATATTGGTTAAATGAGTGTTTGAAGGACTTTCTGGAACAAAATAAAAAGAATTGGACTAAATGTGTATTAAAAAATGTTTGAGGGAATTTTTGATAATTGATCCAATTATTTTAATTAAAAAAGGTCGCGTGACAGTTACATTAACGAAGTTATTATAAAGTCTGATTTTTAAACAAAAATGTATAGAAGTCTAAAATTGAAGTAGAAAAAAACTTAAAAAATTACATGTACAATTCAGAATATACAAAGATAAATCACATAGTCCTACTCTACTACCCAAATCTCAGATAGCTTTTGTACACCATCTCTCCAACCAAGTAAATTAAAGTTCTAAGTTAAGAATCCTCTCTATCTTATATCATCAAATGTTTTTAATTATTTTCCATGCAACCAATTCGGTGTACCCCGCTCACATGTAAATCATAGAGTAATTCCCCACACAGTCCATATTGAGATAACTTAACATACATGAAACACTCACACTTACCCCTCTTCCCCCTTTGAGTAATATCCACGAGTGAGAGGGAATATCCCTTACCTCACATTCGAAATCCTCACCTTGGAAGAAGCCTCACATATCTCACACTCTAGCTCTCTAAATGAGCAACTAAAGCTTACAATTTAAACTTTTATAATAATCCTTTTATATGTGGAACCTATTTGTGACAAAAACCACCTAAAATAACCCCACTAAAACTTATTTCAGGTAAATATGGGCCCATTCACTGCAAGGAACAACGCCCTTCGCTAGTCGCGGCTATCAACCCATAAAATCCTGTCCAGATCTGCTAAATGCTTCACTGCAGTGAAGCTCGCCTATGTTCCTACGCCCATGGAAGAAAACAAGTTTAATGTATTTTGAGCCAAAAATCCATAGTACATGTATTTAAGTATTTATATTCTACACTCCCTTCATCCCCGATTAAATGTCATGGTTTCTTTTTTAGTCCTTTCGAAATTAATATTCATGTTGTTAAATATAATATATTCAAGGTGAAATCGCAAAGTTACTCTTTCGTATAATATCCATAAGGAAACTATGATATAAGTTCATGTTTTTCATGTAAAGGCATTCACCATATTCCTATGAACAAATTCGAAAAGTAAGAACCTTCCTTAAAATGTTTTTACTTCAAAACAACAGAGGGAGTAACTAGAATAAATGGAATTAGGTAGTTTTTATACACTCTCAAATTAATTTTTGTTTTGGCACAATGTATTAATATATTGTTTGATTGGAATTAATTTCTTAGTAAAAACATTATTTTAATGGGGGTCAATATAAACTATATTTGAATTAAACTAGATGGTGTACTACACGTCTAACCAATCTTTGAAGTTTAAATTTATAATTTTATGTATTTTGGAGACATCATATAAGGATTAAATATGAGTCATTTTTGAAATAATGAAAATTTTAAATGACATGGAAATCTTTAAATATAAGTCAAATTGTCCCATGAATAAATATTAAGACGTGATGCATGCGGGCCAAATGTTTCATGTATTCTTCAAAATGCTATATAATTTAAAGAAATCGTCTAAACATGAAATAAGAGATTGCCATGAAATAATCAAATGTGAAAATATGGAAATACATAAATAGAAAATCCAAGTGACCGGGGGAGGATTTAGATGCTAGTACAGAATGATTGTTTTAAAGTTAAATCCAACTGAACTGAAAAATGGTCAATTAAATTTTGTTCTTAAATCGTTTACTACTTGGGGAGTTTTCATTATATTAATTCACTTATTCCACCTTGTATACAATTAAGTGACAGTTGTCCTTTAAGATGTTTAATTTGAAGAATAAGATCAAATCTTGTAGGTACAAGTGTACAACAATCGATAGTACTTCAAATGAAGTTTGTCACAATATTTAACCGAAATATATATTATTGTTGGAAATTGTTTATAATGGGGTTAGGGTTACATTTATAGAGGCAAACAAAGATAGTTGAGCCATGCAAGGCTTTATTATTTGAGACAACTATACCTTAATTTGATAGGTTGCATGTTACTCCTTGATTCACGCAAGATCGATTAACTCTAACAACACTTATATTCTTGGCCGAGATCTTTGTCAAGTCAGTGAAAACATGTAGTCATATTATTACCCTCACAATTTCATGCAAAGCTTTGTACATGGTTGAGGTTGTAGTGGTTTATTCACCTTTTTCAAGTAGATCCAAGTGGAGATCACTGCTAGTGTTGGTTGTCTAATCATATTATGGTCGAAGGACATAATGATAACAGTGCTTGATTGCGAAGAGTCCCCTACCCGACCTTTTTCAGAGGGTATGTAAGTAATTTATCCCAATCATTTCATAGGCATGGTGGTAATTTAACGCTCTAAACTTAAAGGGCAGTTGCATGTGTAAACCATTGTTTGAAATTACAGAAGACATCTACTTATATATTCTTGCAAATAAGACAAAGTCATAAGAAAAACTTAAATATTATATATATATATATATATATATATATATATATATATAAAGCACAAGTTCAATGTCTAATAGATAGGACGCGTGGGGCCAAGTGATCGGGCGATCGAAGTTGGGGTATGGATCTCTTCACTTTTTTTTCTCACTCCGTGTGTGCTTCCTTCAATCTCTTGGTTGTATTTTGTGTTTTTTTATGACTTTGATTTTCGTTTCTGTTCAATGCCACCTTTTCGTTCCGATAAGATATCCAATTGATTGATTTAATTAACTAATCATCAGGTATACAAAAGAGCAAAAGTTTCTCCATTGGATTGGTCACAAGAACCACTGCTGAATTTGTAAGGATTGAACGGGTAAATAGAAGAATAGTTATGGGAAGTGATTATTACATTACATATTGTGCAAAGGATGTTCATGGTGAAAAAAACTTCCAAGCCAAGGTGCATAATGGAGTACCCAAATTTAGCATTAAAAATAGTAAGATTGAACCTACCAACAACTCAGAAGTAAACCTTTATTTTCCATATCTGGAGTGATTTTTTATGCTAGTGTTTTTCCCAATAAAAGGCACTTCAAACTCAATATATTATTTCTTGTAAAGATTCAAATTGGTTGTTTATGAATAATAAATTATAGAGGGGGCTGCAATTGTTTGTTAAAGTTATTTTATATATTTAACTCTTTTATAATATAAATATTATAAAATAAGGAAAAAAAATGTCTTTGATCCAAATAATTTGTTTATCCACTTGTGTTTGGTGAATCTATAACTCCACCCGCCTCAAATTAAGAGTCACATTTCTAAATATGGTTTAAAAAACTCTTGAGTATCTGTTGTCTGCTGCATATCTTCATGTTCATTTTTTCATTTCTACTTTTTAATGACACTGTACTTATCCAAATGACAAGTTATCTACGTGTATTTAGACCATACCTTAAGGGAGGTATGTGTAATTTTCCTTGTTATTAGGGTCTTGGTGTGAAAAGGATAATGAATATAATCTGACACCCTTGAAATAAATGGACAATAAGAGGCACTTTAAACTATTTCCTTGACTTTTACTTGCATTTAAAAAAAATATCATAAAGAATTTTAAATTTCTTTTACTTTTTATAACAAATTGTGTAAATTCATGTTAATAAATAATTAAATAAATTACAAATTTAGGATGTACATTTCCTAGAAATGTTAGCAGATGCAAATGATTTACTGAGCTTTCTTCTGCCTAACCAGGGTACGGGAAAAATAGAAATGCTAGTTGGTTCAAATGATTCAACTGGAGATCGAGGTCTCGTGAACGCAATGGCTGGTGATGGCGATCAATCAAGCAATCCACAAAATAAGGGAGAAACAGCGGTTGATGCAATTCTTTTAGCTCGCGATGGATATGTCGTGATGAAAATGACTGGTGATGGTGTTGCGGATCAGTCAAGTAGTCGACAAGATAAGGGAGATGCATCTTGGAAATCAAAAAGTAACTCAGTTCAAAAATCTCTTCCACCCAAATTGGCTAGGGAATTGAAAGGCCTCCAATGCTCAGTTCGTTATAAGTAGGGAAGAGGTATATTGGTGTTTGTATATGTACAAATAAAGTGATTTTCAAAGAACCTAGCTTTGTCTTGAACCAAATATCTTTTATCCTCACTATAAATATCATTACATTGTCTAGAACTCTTCCTTATCTGTGAACAATTGATATGTCTTGGACCATCTCAGACAATTCTCTTCAAATTTGTTTTAGATGTGAGTTGCTCGTAGTCTCATTAGTGTGTTCTCATCCATCTTAACATGCTATTTTGGTTCCGCAAGTTTTCAAAATAGGATATTTAGTGGAGAAATTTGTTTTTTCCATTTTCACATTGCTTCTATAACTCCGCAAAAAATTTCCTTTTAGACTAGAAGAATTTATTATTTTAAAATTTAAACAATTTTAAAGAACATCTCCTCTTAAATTTTGCTCAAATGTACAACAATATCTCATAAAATTATATTTTCCTTCCCATCGTAAGAGCTAATTTTGTCAGACTCTCATGGGTCATGCTTGTCACTCTTATTTGTCTATAAATTCACATTGCATAATCACTCGCCAAAAGCAAGATGGTAATTTTTCTCCGGTGTTCATCTTTGCAGCACATGTGCCCACAATGTGTCCAATCGATCCCGTGATTGCGACACAGCTAGTTGTAGTTTATTTTTTATTCAAAGATGTAACTAAACTTAAATCCATGTAGGTAACAAAATAAGGGGTTAATGACCGAAAATATCAACATAATTTCACGTTTTTTTGGTCCCTGAGCTATTTTTCAAGACCAAAATGACTACAAACTTAAAAAATTTATCATTTTAGGTCAAAGTTAACTTTTTGGCTAAAAGCCCTTGCTAAAGAGATAACGTGACCGTTAAGAAAAATCAAATTAAATTTTCAATCAACTAATCAACAACATATTTAACGAAACACACACACACGTGTGTGTATGTGCGCGTGTGTGTGTGTGTGTGTGTGTGTGTGTGTGTGTATGTATGTACGTGTGTGTGATTGGACATCTTTAACACTCTAGGCTTAAAAGCCTCAAATGTGACTTTAAATTAAGTTAACAACGATATATTAAAAACAAAATAGGGTTGCTAACATGCTTTGTCTTCTTGTGCTAATGTCAAATAAGCATGAATAAATGGCATGACTTGTCTCCTCTTTTATCTTATATATAATTGAAGGTGAAGTGCATCCAACAAAGAGAAATTAGAGGAGGTTGTAGAGCAGCAGAGTAGAGTAGTGTGATAGAGTTCTTGCTTGAACTTCTGGTAACACTTGGTGAGATTGGGTGCCTTTTGGTTAAGGATTGAAAGTGCATTTCTTGTAATCCTTTTATACGAATACCATCTTTATACGGGTTTTTTGTGGATGTAGTCAATTTTGAGTGAATCACGTTCAATCTCTCATCTCACATTTTCTTGTGATTAATTTTTTCGCACCAATCTCCATCTTTAAATTTATTTTCAGATTGGTTGATTGTGGGACTGAATTTCCCAATCGTGAACTCCTCCATTTTCATTGTTGTCATCCATTGAAATCCATAAGAATATCATAGGGGGTGTTAAATGTACATCGAGGCTATCCAATATTTACTTGTCATCCACCTTCATTGAAGTGAATTTTGACAAGTACCAGTCTTTCACAATTTCTTGATTTACCCCATCTTAATTCTCTCAAAATAAAAATCCATATAAGATAAATCTAGGAAAATAAAGAAAAATCAAGTTGCATAAATGCAGAGATAATGAGTCTACATCATATCTTTAATTGGTATTTCAGTTAAACCCACAATTGAAAGTTCAGGAAATAAATTAAGTATGAATGTATAATATTGAAAATTGTATTAATTATCGTTCTTTAGGTTCCACCAGTTAACACATTCACTAACATGTTTAATTGAGGTGTATATCTGAGAATCAGTAGATATATTTTCGGAAGTATAAATTTGAGTTAGATATTATCTTTCATACTTTAATTTCAATTACACTCTAAAATTAAGAATGTTAACAATTGATGTTCACACATGCTCACTTGTTAACATATTTTTTGATGTATAATGTCGAATTTTATGTAATCCTCTGAATATATGATTATGGGAAATTCTATATATTTCAAATACAAGTGTTTGTGAAACTTTAGATTTGAGGTGTTGTGTATAAAAAAATTAGCCTGATGATTTTTTAAAAAAAAATTAAAAAAGTGCGACGGGATATGAGTGGTGTTACGGAAAGCTTATATTGTGTTCTGGCAAATATCAAGACAACTTTGGATTAATTGTCAAAATCATGTTCAATTCTGAGCCATTTTATTGGGCTCACATGTTAACCTTAGCAAACACAAATGAAACACAAATTTCTGAACGGAGTCTCCTTTTCGACGAAGAATTTTTGGTGGTCTTAGAGCTGGTGGCCTCACTGAAATTGCGACTATGGTCCGCCGACAAGCTTCAGTTGTATGGATTCTGCCAGTGGGATGATGAGGTCGGAGAAGAGATGTTTGGTTGTTGCTATAGCAGATCCTAAGATTATTTTATGACGAATTTTCCCAGTATGGTCGGCATCACTAATTTGTGATGAATTTACCATCTTTCCAATTGGATATCGGTAACAAATCTTCACAATGACATTCGCTAAAAGTTTATGTACACGCATGGGCTGGAGTTGCATCAATTTTTTAGCCGATCAATTATTGGGACATGAAGTTTGGTGTGAAAATGTTATCCATGCGTTGATGTGAAGAGATGTTATCTTATGTTTCTTGAGAAGCAGCTTGCATCAAGGTCTATAAGCATACGCTTTAGCTGATCCAAATCACAAACCATCATAGCAACGAGAACAGTAGGATCCAAATAGCCTGAATAAAATAGTATTTTATCAAAGATCACATAAAGGGGTTGCAACCCTAGACACCTTGACTAGGATTTGAAGCAGGGGAATTTTTTTTTTTTGGGGGGGGGGGGGGGGGGGGGGGGGTGGCGTGAAATTTTGTAAAAAAAATTCTGAGAATTTTTTTAGGTGTGCTATACATAAAAATAGAAAGTTAAAAGTAAAATTAATATGATTTTTAGAAGTTTAGGGTCAAAAAACGTAAATAGTTTAAAATAATTTTACCCTACCTATCCACTTATACACCAAGCAGCTGACCACTTTTTCTTTTCATCTCTTTCTCTCTCAAAGATTTGTAAAAGGGATCTTAAGTATTTAGTCCTATTTATAAAGATTTACTTGCCGACGCTCCCATATTTTTTTTAGTTGTTGGTCCTATATGGGATAAGTGTCATTCTCTACAAAAAGAAGGATGGGTGGTTACATGGAAGTTATAGGCGGGTTTTGGTGGTTATGGAATTTTTTCCAATTCTAAAAATACATGGGAGTGGAGCCTAAATACATCTTTGTAGATGAGACTAAAGCCAAAAAAACTATTTGTAAAACCCACTACCCACATCAAGCATCCATTTCTTCATTCCTCCAAATTTGCCCCTCCTTGTCCTGGCATCTCTGTCCCTCCCCCTTGCCATCAACAGCCTGCATCTTCACCCCTGCCGAAAAACCAACCGAAAAATCAAGGTATGTTACTTGTTAATTTTTTATTAGTTTATTTGTTTTTAATTTATCTAACATTTTTATTTGTTGATAATTTATTTGTAAAACATTGTTAAAGCACACATTTTGTTTATTTGTTAAAGCACTGTTAAAGCACACATTCTTATAATATAAATGTTATTTTGTATTAATGCGATTAAAATTAGTTAAATATTATTTCTAATTGTAGAGGGGACTTGAAGGTAATCCTGAGATTAGGGATAATTCCCTAATTAGCAACAGTGTTTGAGGATTAACGCAATAAGAGGCAACTCAAGCGTGGCAGCTTGGTGAGGCAGCTTAGCGTGGCAACTCAAGCGTGGCAGCTTGGTGAGGCAGTTTAGCGTGGCAACTCAAGCGTGGCAGCTTGGTGAGGCAGCTTAGCATGGCAACTCAAGCGTGGCAGCTTGGTGAGACAGCTTAGCGTGGCAACTCAAGTGTGGCAGCTTGGTGAGGCAGATTAGCGTGGCAACTCAAGCGTAGCAGCTTGGTGAGACAGCTTAGCGTGGCAACTCAAGCGTGACAGCTTGGTGAGGCAGCTTAGCGTGGCAACTCAAGCGTGGCAACTCATACTCCAGCTTGTTGTGTTGGTCATATTGTATCTTTGTTTATATTGACTGTAATCTATAACGGTTGTAATGATGTAACGGGAATAATAATGAATTTTAGTGTGAGGTCAAACGGTACTCGCGAGAGACCAGGCTTGGCAGGGACTGGGAGAGCTTTCATGCTCTATCGAATGACCTCGCCGTGGGAACTTTAGAGGGACTTGGTTTGGAGGATTGAGAAGTGAGGCACCGTTGAGTCTCGTCCCAACCATCTTAGATACACCTGGTAAAACACCGAAAGAACCCTGATCGTGGAACCTCGGGCGGAGCAGCTTGGAGTTCCATCGGGCGTTGAGTTGTGAACCAAACAGCCCACTACTTAATGTCACATCTACTATAGGTGATGTCACTAGCCAGCTAAACAATATCAGACATGCACTTGAGTAAACCACCGTGGTATTTGGGGCTGTCAGGCAGTTGGTGAGCCACCTCTATGACAACAGCCCCCTGACACACAGTGGTTAGGCAAAAGGCATGTCTTGGCATTTAATGTTTATGATGTGGAGACAGCTAGTGCATCCGGTATTTAATGTTTGTGACATAAAGTATGAGGGAGGTCTTTCACAGGCATTGATGACTGAGTTGCCTCGGGGGTGGTGTGGGGGGCTATTTAAGGACCCCAACCACCTTTGAGGGAAAGAGGATCTTTGGAGAGTTCAGAAGTTATTGCGAGAGAGAATACACATCAGAGAGAGAGTTATTTCAAACCAGAGAGTTTACTCACTCACCATTGTTATTTATCATGAAGCTTTTAATACTTGATAGAGATTATTGAGGGTGTTTGGTGTGTTTCTACCTGCCTACCAAGGTGTATCTAGGGTGCTTACTTCTCTCTCCCTCTAGCTAAGCCACTTCTAAAGTTCATTATTATTCCCTGAGTTATACACGAGAGGCTTTGTGAGTTTAAACTGGGTATAACTTCATTGTGCCTGTGTCTGTGCGTCCTGTCATTAATCTGGTGGTCTTGGGCAAATTAACTTGTCATTTCCATACTCAATAGGGGTGACGCCTCCATATATATATAATCTAAAGTACCCTCCTACATTTGTTTATTTGTTAAAGCACTGTTAAAGCACACATTCTTATAATATAAATGTTGTTTTGTATTAATGCGATTAAAATTAGTTAAATATTATTGCTAATATTAAATGTTATTCCTAAATATTACTGTTAAATGTTATTAGTTAATAATAAATGTTAAATGTATTTGTAGGCATAATATTAAAAATTAAGTTGTTGTTATTAACTCGTCGTTATCAATTTATTTTTATTAATAATAAAAATTAACTTATTGTTGATTTTGGTATATATTTATAGGGGGTAAAAAATTGTTGAAAAAAAAATAATTCTAAAAATTTGTATAAAATTCGAATTAAACTAAATTAACCCTAAAAATCGATTCAGGGACGGGACCACTCGAAACTTCAGCTCTCCCTTCAAAAAAATTCTGGATCTGCTGTTGATTTGAAGCAAAGAAGACACACGCATGGTTTTTTTCCTTATATCTGGGCTTGTACCAAACTGAAAATAGGTGGTTGATGAGTATTATCACACAGTTTTATAATATAAATATTATAAAATAAGTAAAAAAATCTTTGATCCAAATAATTTGTTCATCCACTTGTGTTCGGTGAATACTCCACCTGTCTCAAATTAAGAGTCACATTTCTAAAAATGGTTTTAAAAACTCTTGAGTATCTGTTGTTTTCTACATATCTTCATGTTCATTTTTTCATTTTCACTTTGTTAGTGACATTGTAATTATCCGAATGACAAGTTATCTACGTGTATTTAGACCTTACCTTAAGGGAGGTATGTGTAATTTGCCTTGTTTTTAGGGTATTGGTGTGAAATGGCTAATAGCTATGATTTGACACCCTTGAAATAAAGGGACAATAAGAGGCACTTTAAACTATTTCCTTGACTTGCATTTAAAAAAAATCTCATAAAACTATTTTAAATTTCTTTTACTTTTAATAACAAATTATGTAAATTCATGTTAATAAATACTCAAATAAATTACAAATTTAGGATGGACATTTCCTAGAAATGTTGTCGTTTGCAAATGATTTACTGAGCTTTCTTCTGTCTAACCAGTGTACGGGAAAAATAGAAATGTTGGTTGGTCAAAATGATTAAACTAGAGACCGAGTTCTCGTGAACGGAATGTCCGGTGATGGCGATCAATCAAGCAACCCCCAAAATAAGGGAGAAAAGGCGGCTGATGCAATTCTTTTAGCTCACGGTGGAGATTTCATGATGACAATGACTGGTGATGGTGTTGCGGATCAGTCAAGTAGTCGACAAGATAAGGAAGATGCATCTTGGAAATAAAAAAGTAACTCGGTTCAAAAATTTCTTCCACCAAATTGGCTAGGGAATTGAAAGGCCTCCAATGCTCGGTTCGTTATAAGTAGGGAAGAGGTATATTGGTGTTTGTATATGTCCAAATAGAGTGATTTTCAAAGTACCTAGCTTTGTCTTGAACCAAATATCTTTTATCCTGTACTATAAATATCATTACACTGTCTAGAACTCTTCCTCATCTGTGAACAATTGATATGTCTTGGACCATCCCAGACAATTCTCTTCAAATGTGAGTTGTTCGTAGTCTCATTAATGTGTACACATCCATCTTAAAATGCTATTTAGGTTCCGCAAGTTTTCAAAATAGGAACATGTTTAGTGGAGAAATTTTCCATTTTCACATTGCTCTTATAACTCCGCAAAAAATTTCCTTTTAGACTGGAAGAATTTATTGTTTTACAATTTAAACAATTTTAAAAAACATCTCCTCTTGAATTTTTCTCAAATGTACGACAATATCTCATAAAATTATATTTTCCTTCCCATCGTAAGAGCTAATTTTGTCAGACTCTCACGGGTCATGCCTGTCACTCTTCTTTGTCTACAACTTCGCAGTGCATAATCCCTCTCCAAGAACAAGATGATAATGTTTCTCTGGAGTTCATCTTTGCATCACATGTGCCCACAATGTGTCCAATCGATCCCCTGATTGTAACACAGCTAATACGCGAAATTGTAGTTTATTTTTTAGTCAAAGATATAACTAATCTCAAGTCCATGTAGGTAACAAAATAAAGGGTTAATGATTGAAAATATCAACATAATTTCACATTTTTGTGGTCCATGAACTATTTTTCAAGACCAAAATGACTATCAACTTTTTAATTTTAATCATTTTAGGTCAAAGTCAACTTTCCGGATAAAAGCCCTTGCCAAAGAGATAATGTGACCATTAAAAACACTCAAATAAGAGTTTCAATCAACTTATCAACAACGTATTTAACGAAACACACACACATACACACACACACACACACATATAGTGTGTGTGTGTGTGTGTGTTTGGATATCTTTAACATTCGAGGCTTAAAAGCCTCAAATGTGACTTTAAATTAAGTCAACAACGATATATTAAAAACAAAATAGGGTTGCTGACATGCTTTATCTTCTTGTGCTAACATCAAATAAGCATGAATAAATGGCATGCTTTGTCTCTTCTTTTATCTTATATATAATTGAACGCGAAGTGAATCCAACAAAGAGAAATTAGAGGAGGTTGTAGAGCAGCAGAGTAGAGTAGTGTGATAGAGTTCTTTCTTGAACTTGTGGTAACACTTGGTAAGATTGGGTGCATTTGGATTAAGGATTGAAAGTGCATTTCTTGTAATCCTTCTATACGAATACCATCTTTATAGTAAAATCGGGTTTTTTGTGAATGTAGTCAATTTTGAGTGAATCACGTTAAATCTCTCGTCTCACATTTTCTTGTCATTAATTTTTTCGCACCAATTTCCAATTTCCAACTTTAAATTTATTTTCAGATTGGTTGATTGTGGGCATGAATTTCCCAATCGTGAATTCCTCCATTTTCATTGTTGTCATCCATTAAAATCCACGAGAAGTTCACAGGGGGTGTTAAATGTACATCGAGGCTATCCAATATTTACTGGTTATCGACCTTCATTGAAGTGGATTTTGACAAGTACCAGTCTTTCACAATTTCTTGATTTACTCCATCTTAATTCTCTCAAAATAAAAATCCATATAATATAAATCTAGGAAACTAAAGAAAAATCAAGTTGCAGAAATGCAGCGATAATGGGTCTACATCATATCTTTATTTGGAAGTTCAGTTAAACCCGAAATTGAAAGTTTAGGAAATAAATTAAATATGAATGTATAATATTGAAAATTGTATTAATTATTGTTCTTTAGGTTCCACCAGTTAACACATTTACTAACATGTTTAATTGAGGTGTATATGTGAGAATTAGTAGATATATTTTTGGAAGTATAAATCTGAGTTAGATATTATTTTTCGCAATTTTAGTTCAATTACACTCTAAAATTAAGAATGTTAACAATTGATGTTCACACATGCCCACTTGTTAACATATTTTTGGATGTATAATGTTGAATTTTATGTAATCCTCTGAATATATGATTATGGGAAGTTCAATATATTTCAAATACAAGTGTTTGCAAAACTTTAAATTTGCGGTGTTGTGTATAAAATAAGTAGCATGATGATTTTTTTAATTTTTTTTTAAAAAGTGCGACGGGATATGAGTGGTGTTACGAAAAGCTTCTATTGTGTGCCAGCAAATATCAAGACAAATTTGGTCTGATTGTCAAAATCATGTTTAATTCTGAGCCAATTTATTGGGCTCACATGTTAACCTTAGCAAAAACAAATGAAACACAAATTTCTACACTGAGTTTCCTTTTCGACAAAGAATTTTTGGTGGTCTTAGAGCTGGTGGCCTCACTGAAATTACGACTATGACCCGCCGACAAGCTTCAGTTGTATGGATTCTTCCAGTGGGATGATGAGGTCGGAGAAAAGAGGTTTGGTTGTTGCTATAGCAGATCCTAAGATTATTTTATGATGAATTTGCCCAGTATAGTCGGCATCACTAATTTGTGATGAATTTACCATCTTTCCAATTGGATATCGGCAACAAATCTTCACAATGACATTCGCTAAAAGTTCATGTACACGCATGGGCTGGAGTTGCATCAATTTTTTAGCCGATCAATTATTGGGACATGAAGTTGTAACACCCCGCCTAATTAAATACCGGGTGGCCAGTCCCATACCAAATTAAAACAGAATATACAGTTGGCTCATTCTTAGCATCACTGTCGAAAACATTTACATCTCACCCAATACTCAATTAAGCTGGTGTTAAAAACTTTCCAAATTTTAATTCCACAAAATCCATTTCAAGTTTAAGAATAACACAACACTTTTTATTCTACAACATTGATAACCAAATAGATAACACGAAAGAATTTAAATGCAATTGGAATAAACATTCCCAAATAATATAAATTCATTACAGTAATCCCAACAATATTAAATGTATTAAAAAGACCCGAATACAATAGTATTTAACCCCGATAGAAAAAAATAACTGAATCCTTTGGGCGACATGCTCTACTAAGAGAATACTGTGAATCAAATGATGATAGGCGTCTAAGCAAAACTCCATAAATCCATAGCCTGTCATAATCCGCTAAGGTTGGCGTCCCTGTTGCTGGACACCTGATATAGAAGATACAATAGAAAAGAAAATATGCAAGGAAACGGGTCAGAGCCCGAATGTGTAAATGATTTTTAAAACAGCAAGTATTTAACAAGTGCAATAAATATTTTATTATGTACATGTTAGACCCAACTCTCACTTGCCATTCTCACCTCTCAACTAGAGTGCACACTTAACGTTTCCTATTAACCTCCTAGTTAATGATTCCTCTTTTCTAGTCTCCATATTATAATTCCATTCCCATATCATAATCCCCGTATGTCCCATACCATACGTCACATAATCATTCATTTACGTTATTCATTATATGAATCGTTTCTCATTAACATGAATCATTTCTCATTAATATGAATTAAGCTTTTCAATTCTATAAGCATAAACATTCATTAACTAAATTCCATTATCTTTCTCTATTCACCGTTATCTATAATTATCACCGTAGATATATTTAACCATAATAAATATCCATTCATTCATTTAATCCATTATATATATATATTCATATATAATACGGCACCCCGAGTCACAACTGCGGTGCAATGCATTAATCTGCTATCAAGTCCCAATATCGCTGGTCGCCGAAAAGGGGACAAAAGGTTCGTTAAGATTCCTCGAACCACAAACAACAACACAATCATTGGAGGCGAACATAGTTCTCATACCCATGGGTCACGCACATACCTACGTACCCATAGTCAGCGGACTTATCAACTCCCCGATAAGTCTTTCATAGACCTATGTTCTCGAGCGACAAATCAAAGATCCCATGGATTCATCAGGATATGACTGCCCTCACGCGCAAACCTCCCACCGATAGCAAGCAAGCTAGGTATGTCATACACATAATCATTAATCAATCAAATAGGTATTATCATACCTATAGTATACTAACAACAAGGTACTCACATTAACCTTAGATTATTCCCTTACGTAGCATTATATCTCTTTAAATCCCACGTATTAAAATGTCATATCTTTACTTCATAATTTAATTATCCTCGCATCCTATAACATCTCTCCACTCCCGACGTCGTTAAGGTTCATGCGCGGAGCGTCTCGCAAAGCGAAATCCAAACAAGGAACCCCTCCAATACACTACTACTTAACTTTGTCGATCGAGGAGGTTCGTCAACTTCAAATATGCGATCGGAATAACCTCATCCCCTCTTTCAACCAAATGTGTTCTAAAACTCCCATCTCTATCCAGGAGCCATACCACTACGTTCTTGTACTACACTCAGCCTTTGCAAAATTAATAATAAGCTTAAACTCAGTCGTTGATGTTCAAATTGTAACCCTAAGGCTACCCTCACCTTATATTAAATCTGCCCTACTGGACCTATCGTTAATCCTCATGCATACCAATTCGAATCCAACACGTGAATCTAGCAACCGAAATATCTTTCAATTTAATTATCATCATTCTAATCAATTAAATCCCAATCACTTTAATTCAAATCTTATCAAGGGTCTACTGATCTTTTCTAAGTCCCATAATATCCAATTAATAATCACCAAAGATCTACAAAAGTTTTGTGATAAGAACCAACATTAAAAAGAAACAACATCATGAATTCTCATATTTTCAATACTCAGAAAAATCAGATTCAAAAATTATTCTAATCATCAATCCGACTTCAGATTTGGATTCTACACGAAAAATTGAGTCAGGTATGTGTTTTGAGTTTTTCTTAAATCTCATCCAAATGCACTCAAAAAGAAGATCTAAACATTCCAAATTGGCTCTTCTCATTCCACTCGTTTTTGCCTCTTTTTCTAGAAAATTATCAACATATTATCTTCAAGAACACTAAATTATTTTCAGAATTTCTTCCACAGATTGATGAATATTTATTGGATTATTATCATCCTAAAACATGAGTTTACTTCCTATATCATTTCAGTTTCTAGAAATCCATAGAACAACTCCATTATGTCTTCCAAACATGAAAAATCATCTCTTTTCATAATTATTCTAACATGGACAATATACGAACTTAAATTGCAAATATCAAACACTTGCCTCTAATGAAGATCTGATCCTTTGGAGTTGAATAACACAGGTGGTGATGGTGGTGGTGACCTTTGACCTTTGGTTCTCCTCCTTCCCAAGCAAACTTCTTTTTCTTTCCAAGCAACCTTCCACTCTCTCTAAGAAGATGACTTTTCAATTTTGTGTAGAAGAGATGAAATGAACCTACATACACTAATCTCCATATACTTATAATAAGACAAAATCCGAAATCACTATTCATCCCCCTTGTAAAAATAACCAAAATGCCCTTTTGGGTTGTCTTTTCATTTCCAAATGACCCGAGACTCAAAATTAACATCCAAATAGACTTTTTCTGACTATTTCGAACCTTTCGGATGCAACGACGTAGTCGAAATGACTATAAGGTCGATAGAAAATAAATTTTCTTTTTAATTTAATAAATTAGTCCCGACACGTCCCATACCGCGTCTGACTAAAAATTCAAATTACCGAATTTATATCATACCGTCATATCAATGACATCACATTCATATATTACCTAAATATCTTTAATTAATATTCAGAATCATCCATTTTAATAGCCACAATTCGGATAAAACCTAAATGAATTAATTTATAATAAGATCCAATCAAGCCATTAATTAAAATATAACCCATTTTAAAAGTCATAAAAATTACGGGGTATTACGTACTTCCCCCCTTATAACAGAATTTCGTCCCAAAATTCAGGAATATAAATCATACCGGTAAGGTCAACTCCGAGTATAAATCTCACATCGCAAGAAATCTAAGACGTACCGCCCATACAATACATTAACGAAAATCCCTATCGATGTTATACGCCAAGCCTCACCATATAGTTCCAACGGAATCGAATATAAACTTTACCCAACCTTCCCTATACCATCCTCGTGACGAACTTTGGGAAAAATAAATAATCCTCTCGTATTGAACAAATAAATCCTGAAGTCTCAACTACTTACCTTTTTCACAATTATGAAAACTACTACAATCCAATCATCCAGGGCGCCCATACACCCTATCGTACCACTTTCAATATTAACATTTTCGCAAAGGTTATAAACTCATATCCCAAAGACCTAACTTATTTCGACTCCCAACGATTATTAGTTTCATGCGTGGGGTGTCTCGCAAGCGAAATCCAAACAAGGAACCACCCCGATACACTACTTCCTAAAGTAGTCGGTCATCGAAACTCCTAAGGTCCTTAGTCAATAGTATATAAAAATTTGGTTTATAGAAAAAAAATATCAGGTTAATCGATTTAAACAATTTTTTTTTTTTAGGTTTTTATTGATTTCAAATAGAGTCTACTCATTTACTCTTCTCTAGAAGACAAGATGCTGGTTAATAATAGTACATACACTCTCGTATACCACAAGTCAATGCATGCCGATAGTCACATCATGCTCGGACATGCCCAAAGTAAGTAATCCCATGATAAAAATCAAACCCACATGATAACATGTAATATATAGGTGTCCCACACCCCTCAGTGAGTCTACGTAAATAACGATGCTATAGGCTAAGTTTAGCAACCCTTTTGCCCACACAATATCAATCACTACAAAAATCAATATACGCTTCATAATCCCTTAGATAGAAAACATACCCTCATTCGTGGGTGGTGGTTGTTGAATCCCACAATTATAACTTTGCTCCGATGAGTCAAGAAAAATTTTACCCCCAAATTTTCAGTTCTAGTTCACCACACTCCACTATATGCCCAAGCCTTTGAATATATTGCCTTCGTTAGGTAACACACATAATTCCCGCATTTCAAGAACTTCTACTAATGACTCTCCTCAATTTTTCCATAATAGGGGTGACCTCGACTACGGTCATCATACTCGAACATACTTCATAACCTCCTAAGTACGATCTCTGCTATCGATTCAATGGCCCTCATCTGCCATACTTCTTTGTTCGATCACTCCCGAACGTAAATAAGATTCACTTATATATATGGAATCTTACCAAAGAGATCAACAATCCTAAACATAGGGCTCTATATCAAAGAACGCTAAGCTGAAAACACAGTAAGCCGTACAGACCCTAAAGGACACTAGAACCTGATGCTCTGATACCACCTGTAACACCCCGCCTAATTAAATACCGGGTGGCCAGTCCCATACCAAATTAAAACAGAATATACAGTTGGCTCATTCTTAGCATCACAGTCAAAAACATTTACAACTCACCCAATACTCAATTAAGCTGGTGTTAAAAACTTTCCAAATTTTAATTCCACAAAATCCATTTCAAGTTTAAGAATAACACAACACTTTTTATTCTACAACATTGATAACCAAATAGATAACACGAAAGAATTTAAATGCAATTGGAATAAACATTCCCAAATAATATAAATTCATTACAGTAATCCCAACAATATTAAATGTATTAAAAAGACCCGAATACAATAGTATTTAACCCCGATAGAAAAAGATAACTGAATCCTTTGGGCGACATGCCCTTCTAAGAGAATACTGTGAATCAAATGATGATAGGCGTCTAAGCAAAACTCCATAAATCCATAGCCTGTCATAATTCGCTAAGGTTGGCGTCCCTGTTGCTGGACACCTGATATAGAAGATACAATAGAAAAGAAAATATGCAAGGAAACGGGTCAGAGCCCGAATGTGTAAATGATTTTTAAAACAACAAGTATTTAACAAGTGCAATAAATATTTTATTATGTACATGTTAGACCCAACTCTCACTTGCCATTCTCACCTCTCAACTAGAGTGCACACTTAACGTTTCCTATTAACCTCCTAGTTAATGATTCCTCTTTTCTAGTCTCCATATTATAATTCCATTCCCATATCATAATCCCCGTATGTCCCATACCATACGTCACATAATCATTCATTTACGTTATTCATTATATGAATCGTTTCTCATTAACATGAATCATTTCTCATTAATATGAATTAAGCTTTTCAATTCTATAAGCATAAACATTCATTAACTAAATTCCATTATCTTTCTCTATTCACCGTTATCTACAATTATCACCGTAGATAGATTTAACCATAATAAATATCCATTCATTCATTTAATCCATTATATATATATATATATTCATATATAATATGGTACGCCGAGTCACAACTGCGGTGCAATGCATTACTCTGCTATCAAGTCCCAATATCGCTGGTCGCCGAAAAGGGGACAAAAGGTTCGTTAAGATTCCTCGAACCACAAACAACAACACAATCATTGGAGGCGAACATAGTTCTCATACCCATGGGTCATGCACATACCTACGTACCCATAGTCAGCGGACTTATCAACTCCCCGATAAGTCTTTCATAGACCTATGTTCTCGAACGACAAATCAAAGATCCCATGGATTCATCAGGATATGACTGCCCTCACGCGCAAACCTCCCACCGATAGCAAGTAAGCTAGGTATGTCATACACATAATCATTAATCAATCAAATAGGTATTATCATACCTATAGTACACTAACAACAAGGTACTCACATTAACCTTAGATTATTCCCTTACGTAGCATTATATCTCTTTAAATCCCACGTATTAAAATGTCATATCTTTACTTCATAATTTAATTATCCTCTCATCCTATAACATCTCTCCACTCCCGACGTCGTTAAGGTTCATGCGCGGAGCGTCTCGCAAAGCGAAATCCAAACAAGGAACCCCTCCAATACACTACTACTTAACTTTGTCGATCGAGGAGGTTCGTCAACTTCAAATATGCGATCGGAATAACCTCATCCCCTCTTTCAACCAAATGTGTTCTAAAATCCCATCTCTATCCAGGAGCCATACCACTACGTTCTTGTACTACACTCAGCCTTTGCAAAATTAATAATGAGCTTAAACTCAGTCGTTGATGTTCAAATTGTAACCCTAAGCCTACCCTCACCTTATATTAAATCTGCCCTACTGGACCTATCGTTAATCCTCATGCATACCAATTCGAATCCAACACGTGAATCTTGCAACCGAAATATCTTTCAATTTAATTATCAGCATTCTAATCAATTAAATCCCAATCACTTTAATTCAAATATTATCAAGGGTCTACTGATCTTTTCTAAGTCCCATAATATCCAATTAATAATCACCAAAGATCTACAAAAGTTTTGGGATAAGAACCAACATTAAAAAGAAACAACATCATGAATTCTCATATTTTCAATACTCAGAAAAATCAGATTCAAAAATTATTCTAATTATCAATACGACTTCAGATTTGGATTCTACACGAAAAATTGAGTCAGGTATGTGTTTTGAGTTTTTCTTAAATCTCATCCAAATGCACTCAAAAAGAAGATCTAAACATTCCAAATTGGCTCTTCTCATTCCACTCGTTTTTGCCTCTTTTTCTAGAAAATTATCAACATATTATCTTCAAGAACACTAAATTATTTTCAGAATTTCTTCCACAGATTGATGAATATTTATTGGATTATTATCATCCTAAAACATGAGTTTACTTCCTATATCATTTCAGTTTCTAGAAATCCATAGAACAACTCCATTATGTCTTCCAAACATGAAAAATCATCTCTTTTCATAAATATTTAACATGGACAATATACGAACTTAAATTGCAAATATCAAACACTTGCCTCTAATGAAGATCTGATCCTTTGGAGTTGAATAACACAGGTGGTGATGGTGGTGGTGACCTTTGACCTTTGGTTCTCCTCCTTCCCAAGCAAACTTCTTTTTCTTTCCAAGCAACCTTCCACTCTCTCTAAGAAGATGACTTTTCAATTTTGTGTAGAAGAGATGAAATGAACCTACATACACTAATCTCCAAATACTTATAATAAGACAAAACCCGAAATCACTATTCATTCCCCCTGTAAAAATAACCAAAATGCCCTTTTGGGTTGTCTTTTCATTTCCAAATGACCCAAGACTCAAAATTAACATCCAAATAGACTTTTCAGACTATTTCGAACCTTCCGGACGCAACGACGCAATCGAAATGACTATAAGGTCGATAGAAAATAAATTTTCTTTTTAATTTAATAAATTAGTCCCGACACGTCCCATACCGCGTCTGACTAAAAATTCAAATTACCGAATTTATATCATACCGTCATATCAATGACATCACATTCATATATTACCTAAATATCTTTAAGTAATATTCAGAATCATCCATTTTAATATCCACAATTCGGATAAAACCTAAATGAATTAATTTATAATAAGATCCAATTGATCCATTAATTTAAAATATAACCCATTTTAAAAGTCATAAAAATTATGGGGTATTACAGAAGTTTGGTGTGAAAATGTTATCCATGCATTGATGTGAAGAGATGTTATCCTATGTTTCTTGAGAAGCAGCCTGCATCAAGGTCTATAAGCATACGCTTTAGCTGATCCAAATCACAAACCATCATAGCAACGAGAACAGTAGGATCTAAATAGCCCGAATAAAATAGTATTCTATCAAAGATCACATAAAGGGGTCGCAACCCTAGGCACCTTGACTAGGATTTGAAGTAGGGGCGTCTTTTTTTTGGGGGGGGGGGGGGGGGGTGAATTTTTTGTAAAAAAAATTCCGAGAATTTTTTAGTTGTGCTATACGTAAAAATAGAAAGTTAAAAGTAAAATTAAAAAGACTTTTAGAAGTTTAGGGTCAAAAAACGTAAATAGTTTAAAACAATTTAACCCTACCTACCCACTTATACACCCAATAGCCGACCACTTTTTTCTTTTCATCTCTTTCTCTCTCAAAGATTTGTAAAACCCACTACCCACATCAATCATCCATTTCTTCATTCCCTCGACTCCGCCCCTCTTTGTCCCGGCATCTCCGCCCCTCCCCCTTGCCGCCAACAACCTGCATCTCCGCCCCTACCGGAAAACCAATAAAAAAATCAAGGTATGTTAGGTTATTTGTTAGTTTTTTGTTAGTTTTTTTTCTTTTGTTAGGTTATTTGTCTATATTTATCAAACATTTTTATTTGTTGTTAATTTATTTGTAAAGCATTGTTAAAGCACACATTTTGTTTATTTGTTAAAGCACTGTGAAAGCACACATTTTTATAATATGAATGTTGTTTTGTATTAATGCGGTTAAAATTAGTTATAATATTAGTTAAATGTTATTGTCAATATTAAATGTTATTGCTAAATATTACTGTTAAATGTTATTAGTTAATAATAAATGTTAAATGTATTTTTAGGCAAAATATTAAAAATTAATTTATTGTTATTAACTCATTATTATCAATTGATTTTTATTAATATTAAAAATTAACTTATTGTTGATTTTGGTATATATTTATTGGGGGTAGAAAATTGTTGGAAAAAAATAAGTCTAAAAATTAGTATAAAACTCAAATTAAACTAAAATTAACCTTAAAAAATCGTTTTGGGGATGGGACCACTCGAAACTTCAACTCTCCCATCAAAAAAATCCTTGATCCGCCGCTGTTTTGAAGAATGAAGACACACGCATGATTTTTTCCCTTATATTTGGGCTTATACCAAACTGAAAATAGGTGGTTGATGAGTATTATCACACAGTTTTATTCATGATAAATCCAAAGTCAAAAGTCACATATCCACACTCAAGGTGGTTTTGAATTCAAAATGGGTTCAAGAGACAAAAAATAACATTGAGGGTGAGGAACCAGTTCTTTTAGAACTCAAGTATTGTTTGCAAGTTCTATTTTCTGAGTGAAAAGAAAGGAAAGTGTGTTTCCTTTCCTTCGTTTGGGAGTTTAAGTAGGAAAAAAACGTCTTTCTCTCGTTTGGGAGTTTAAAAGGAGAGAAAAGAAATGAAGTTTTTTATCAAACGTTCCCTTCCTTTATCTGCAAAACTTTCTTTCCAAATTGGAAAGAAATAGGGAGAAAGGAAAGTTTTTTAATGAAATATACCTTCTTCCCGTTAAAAAAGTTATTTTCCTCCCAAACTCCCAAATACAAGAAAGAAAGTTATTTTCTTTTTTTCTCCTAAACTCTTTTCTTTTCCCTCTAATTAAGTTACCCTTCTTTTCTTTTCTCTCCTAATAAAGTTTTTCTTTCCATTCTTTTCTTCCCAAAACTCCCAAACGATCCCTCAGATCTGGAAATTTTTGAGTTGGGTCGAATTGTTTTGTTCGGTCCAGTGATTGATGTGAGGTCAGAAAATTTTCGTTTGGTCAATTACATGATGGAAGAAATCTAAAGCTAGTGATGACTTAATCACTCCCTAGTGTATTGGAAAAGAGCAATTTGGTCAGTGTCATAGATTTTTTGGTTGATCAAGATAATCCTCACAGATCGATATTCAAAATCTCATAATGAAAAGAGGAGCTGGAGGAGAAAAATCATGTTGTGATTATTGGTATTTTTCCAGATTTCTCAAATATCCTTTTTAGTTTCACTTTTCACAATATTTGGTGATGGAGAATAACTTAATAGGTCCCACCCACCAAAATTTTTGGTTGTAAATATCCTATGAGTTATAAAACTTAATCTGAGCGTAGTTTAAAACAAATCATGCTACGAATGCTTAGAATCATGGACAAAAAACATTTAACAAACCTCTTTGAGGAACTATTTCAATTTGATCAATTTAATCCCTAAATTTATAATTTGACCAATCTAATTCTTAATTTTTTCCGTTAAACTTAACTGTATCAATAGTTTAGGGGCTATAGGGATAAAAAAAAATAAAAAAATTTAATTTGTTTTTATGAATTAATTTCAAAACTGTTTAATGCTTTTTTTCAAAGTTGAAAAATTACTTTTTTTCTAAATAAAGGTAAAAGCCTGTGAAACTAACCCCAAATATTAAAAAACTTGATTTTTTTTCTAAATTGGGATAAAAAGGTGTCATTTTTTTTCCAAATTTATTGGGATAAAACTAGAATAAAATTGGGATTAATTTTCTTTTCATTTTGTTTATTAAAAAACAATAAAGTGGGTGTTGTAAAATCCCCCCAATTTTTTTTCTTTTATTTACAATTTTTATTTATTAAAAAGCCCGTTATTTTCATAATAGAGAACTACAAACATTTACCAAATCAATTTTTTTACTATCTCATTTATAATTTTCTATTAAAGAAAAGAACAACATAAAAAAATTGACAAATTTTTTGTTATTGTGGTGGTGAAATTTGTTGACTTGATATATTTTTTTATGGTAGTTTTTTTCTTTTTTTTCATATGATATATTTTGTTTCTGTAAGAAACTGTTTCAAGGTGCATATTTTGATAACAATGAGCATTAGTTAGGGTGACAATTTTAGAAATAATTTGAAATTTACCCAAAATTGAGCCGCTATATCGTGTTCGTGCCGTTTCTTTTTTATCATGAAGTATTGTCGCGTTGTGTTGGTGTCAAAAACACGATTAACACCATAAGACGACTCATAATTTAGACACCAGCATGACATGACACCACATCATGTTGAAAAATGAGCCTTCACAATATAGCGTGTCAATGTTCATGATGACATTCGTCTTATGGTGTTAATCGCATTGTGTCGTGTTGGTGTCATTTCGTGTTGTTGTCAATGTTCACGATTTGGTAAGTGCATAACGCGTCAATATTCATGATGTAGATGTATTGTCATGTCGTACTGGTTTTAAAATTATGAATCGCCTTATCACCTTAATTGTGTTTTGACACCAACACGACGCGACAATACTTCGTGTAAAAAAACAAAACGACACCAACACGATATAACGTGTCAATTTGGGCAAATTTCACGTCGTTTCTAAAATTGTCACCCTTGCTAATGCTCATTGTTATCACAAAAAAGAAAACTACCAAAATAAAAATATATCATGTCAACAAATTTCACCTCCATAATAACAGAACAAGCTGTCATTATAACTTTTTTTAATGTTGTTCTTTTCTTTATTAGAAAACTATAAATGAGATGATAAAAAGTTATTTAAAACAATGTTTACAGTTTCAAATTATTTTAAAAAATAGTTTTTAATAGAAAAACTGTAAAAAGAAGAAAAAGTTATTAACACCCAGACTTGATCTACTGGCAGTGCACTAGTTCAAAATCTCAAGGGTCCTTGTGTTTGCTCCCCAATTTGAGTCTCGGAAGCTGCAAACAATTTGGGCGCAGCAACTGATCACTGATCCGCGAGTGGGGATTAGTCCAAGTGTGCGTAAATTTTCTTTGGACACCTCATGGTACCTCATAATGGGAGAATAATTCAAAAAAGAAGAAGAAGACAAAATTGTTTGGGGATTTTATAACACCCATTTGATTGTTTGTTAATAAACAAAATTAAAACAAAATTAATATCAATTTTATTCTAGTTTTATCCCAATAAATTAAGTGTTACGAATTTGAAAAAAAAAAAAGTTTTCTAATCCCTATTTAGAAAACAATCAAGTTTTTATTATTTGGGGTTAGTTTCGTAGGTTTTTACCTTTTATTTAGAAAAAAATAGTAAAGTTTCAACTTTAAAAAATAGTTTTAAAGCAGTTTTAAAATTAATTAACTAAAAAATAGATTGTTTTTACCTCTATAGCCCCGAAACTAATGGTGCTGTTAAATTTAACATAAAACTTAACAGAATGGCTAAATTGGTCAAATTATTAGTTAGGGACTAAATTGGTCAAGTTGGGATCGTTTATGGGCCACTGGGTTACTTTACTCTTTAGGTTTATTAATATGAGATTCGTCTCTAGCAAACATAGAAAATTATTGTGAGATTAAAATATAACCGAGATTTCTCAAGCATGCACGTGGTCATATTGTAATATATGAAAGAGAGAAAACTTAGCTTATTGTTTGGGTCTGCCTTTATTGGAGTGTCAGGTCTACGTTATTTAAAGGCTTATATGCATACTAGTTCTTAAACGTTTTGTTAGATCCTTCCATTAAAGATGCTAGAAACGAGCTCATGAACTATTTGTCCCATTCCCCACAGACTATGCCAAATTTTAGGTGATCTAAAATCGCCCGAAAGGGGTGGGGGGTGGGGAACAAGAGTGATGAACAATATAGAAATAAATACGAGAGACAAGTTTTACATGGTTCTGCCATGATCAGCCTACATCCACGTCGGAGGTGAGAGTGTTATCATTATAATGTGGCGAGAATTTACGTGATAGTGTTCTCTAGCCTCTAAGTCTCCTTTACACAATGAGGGGTCTCCTATTTATATAGAGTTAGAGGTTATAATTGGATAAGGAATCTATTATAAGAGTTTACATCATAATTAAACACTAGTGTTGTGATATCATATGTCTTCTATCTTCACATGGACTTTTGTCATCTTTATCTTATCAAGCTAGTCATGTGGTTTCATAAACAATCTAGTCGCCTAGGGCCAACTTGGTCGGTCATGTGTTCGTGACTACGCAGGTGATCCACTGAACTTGAAATACCTTTCTTATGAGTTATGCTCGAAAGTCAAGTCAACAAGGTAGATTGGCCGCAAAATCGCACGATGAACTCATAGTTTTACATGAGAGAATATTAAAATCCTTATATCATTAACAAGGGTATCATCATCATATTTTTCGTTCATTTAACAAAAAATTCAAAGGCCACGGTGTGCAAAAAAGATATCTCACCCTCAAAGAAATTATAGAACCCATCTGTGATATAAGAGAGAAATTCAAACCTAATTAGAGTGGGCCCTACATCAAGAAGAAAATTTTGTCAGGCGGTGTCGCTATGCTCACAGACCTCGATGGAGAAGAGATGGCTTTCCCAGTTAATTTTGATCGTCTAAGAAATTATACCCCTAGTCCAAATCTCATCTCGCTACAACTCTTCTTACCTCCCTTCTATTCTAAAAATAATTGTCCCTTCTCAAAACAATGTGGGATCTGATCGTATCAAAATTACCTTTTCAAATAAAAACATTTTCAAACCCCACAGAGGTACGTAAGTAGCCCATATAACACTTTGGGCACGGTCCTTTCTCTTTCAACAAAATGTTATCCTTTTCTCCCACCAAGAACATTAGTATCTTTCGTCATTTAAACAAACAAAAGGATTATGTATGCCCTTGCAATCGGTATAGGTAATTCAAACAAAAGTGATTCTTCGAAGGCATAGTAAAATATGTAAAAAATGTCATCCTATTATTTTATTAAGTATGAAACATGGAGATTACATAATGTATCAGTGACAAGAACAAAAAAATAACAAAAACACCTTACCAACCCCATAACTTGACCTACAGACAAACACAACTATTGCCAAACTTGTCCCCATATTACCAAAAAACCTACTTCAACTACTAGGAGGACCCACCTCATCATCATTACCAGTCCCTAGAGGAACCCAAGATTCCCATTCCTGACTACGCTTTCATATGTGCCTCGCATGATGGTGTGCCTTGATTAGCTTGGCTAAAACCACAGTGCCCTCCTCTAGAGAATCAAGCATCATAAGCCACCTCTACCCCCCCTCCCCCCCGTCTCCTCAGCACAAACCTTCATCACCACATTTTTCAATAGCCATTTCAATTAGTCCCTCGGTACAAACCCAGGCTCCTCAACGAACTTATAGATAGTTGGTGGCACTACTGTAATGGAGGGACAATTGGCTCCCAGCCTACTTAGCACAGAAGTCACCAAAGAAAATATATGGAAGTCGGATGAGGGTATACTTATCAAACAAATGGTAGTCACCCAGTTATAGAACAAGCTACAGGTCGCACCACCATGGCACTGACTAATGAATATTTTTATCCCCATGCTCCATAAATAAACTCACATAGTTATCCATAGATGGGACAAAGCTATAAAAGGACCATGCAAAGAATTTGGGAACACCCGTCAAAGGGTACTTAGGAGGAACCATCAGGAGAAGTCTCTCCGAGAACCACATAAACAACATCATGGGACTGCCTCGTATAAAGTTAGCCTAACCTTCCTTCCAATTATCCAGGTCATTCAGAGTCTCAGTCAATTAGCATCCTGGAGATCACTAAGAGGAACATAGCGCCACACCTGAAATGGAAGGGGACCATGGCTAAGCTTGTGAGGAGGTATCTTTCTGAGGTCACATTCTTCGAAGCACACAAATCGATTAGGTGTCCTCACAACAAGCCACTTTATGTTACAACATCTGTAAATGATTGTGTTTTCTCACGTGTATTGTTGGATAAAGAAGAATCAATTAACATAATGCCCATCGAATCTTTCTATGCTAATGGCTTGTTTGAAATAAGAATAGTACCGCACTCATTGGTAATTTCGGGGTATGACAACCAGTCATCTAAATAGACGGGATATGTTAGCATGGGTATCACAATGGGGAATATTACTTCCCACATTAAGTTCCACATCATGGATTGTGAGCCATCATACCAGCTATTAGTAGGAAGGGTGTGGATGCACAACCACGGGTTGGTGCCCTCTACTTACCACCAATGTGACAAGGCAAACATCAATGGCAAAGAGGCGATTATTCGAGCAACTAAGAAGCCTTTCGCGAAAGAAGAAGCACATTTGGTGGACGCCGCCTTTTACACGGAGTTGTGTGAGGAGGCCACAGTGGTGACAAGGTACATCGAAGGAATAAGGATTCCAAACACTCGAGAGAGGGTGATGGCCTGCTCGTCCAGTGGTGCCTTATGAAGAGGAGCATGACCAGTAGCCAGTGAGGCCCCCCAGTTTATCTAGGTAGATACGAGACCAAATGATGCCACGCATTGATGCAATCGAACTTCAAGTTCAGACCCAAAGCATTCTTATCAGGCACACTACGAGAGAGTTGGCAGAAAACCATCGAAAGATACCTCATGGGGAGGAAAGTTCCAGTCAATGAGAGAGGGTGGTTTTACCTAATGGAAGAATCATCTAAAAGCTATGAAGGTGTGAGCGGGAAGCTGAAGGCCTGGACGATGAGGTTGAACCGATTTATGAATATTTATTAGTGGATAACTAGGGTCAATGCATGGTGATCGACAACTCGAACGTCCAAGAGTTCGTAAAGGAGATAAAAGAGGAGCCTGAGTGCATGAAGGACAGACTCATGCCGTAAATTTAAGAGTTATAGAAGATAGACCTGGCTAAGGAGGGCGATGACCCTAGCCCCATCTTTATCTCAAAGGACCTGAAAGGGGAATCTCTAGAGGATCTGATCAAGCTGCTCCAGGAATTTAAGGATGTCTTCATGTGGAAATACACCGAGATGCTGGAGGTTGACAAGGAGGTGGGTTGCCAAAAATTGAACGTTCTACCGTCAGCTATCTCGAAGAAGCAGGCCACTCGAACGTACAAGGCAAAGTTAGACCTGAAGATCAAAGAAGAGGTTCAAAGGTTGCTTACAACTAGCTTCATTGCCCCCATCCAATATCCGATTTGACTATCTAGCATTGTGCCTATAGTAAAGAAAGACAAGAGCCATATCCAAATTTGTGTAGATTTCAGGCACCTGAATTGAGCATGCCCAAAAGATGAGTTCCCTTTACCTTCCATTGATAGCCTAATTAATGCAACGGTATGACGCGAGATGTACAGCTTCATGGATGGTTATGTGGGTTATAACCAGATCAACATAGATCCAACTGATGTCGAGAGGACCTCCTTCCAAATGCCTCTGGGTGACTTTATGTACACAGTTATACCCTTTGGGTTAAAGAATGCAGGAGCCAACTACCAGAGGACCATGCTGGCTATCTTTCATGATCTCTTTCATAAGATCGTGGAATTTTACATCGACGATCCGTTAAGCAAGTCCAAAAAGGAGACTTCTCACTTATATGACTTGAGGAAGGTGTTCACTTGATGCAAGAAGTACAAGCTGAAGATGAACCATCTCAAATGTGCATTCGGTGTAACAAGCAGGAAGTTCCTTGGGTTTATGGTGAATAGGCAAGGCGTTCAGATAAACTTGTACAAACGACATGACATTCTCGATATACCAAGACCAAAATCAGGGAGGGAGCTGAAAAGCTTCCTAGGGAAAGTCTCCCACTTGAGAAGGTTTGTACCAAGGCTGGCCGAGGTAATGCATCGATTGATGGAGTTGCTGAGAAAAGGCTCTAAGTTCACATGGGAACTGACGCATTAGGACGCCATGGACAAGATGAAGATGCTCCTTACTTATCCTTAGATGATGATTCCCCCGAAGGCAGGTATCCCTTTACGTTTATATCTCACATCTATTGAATGATCTATTAGTGCGTTATTTGACCTAGAGATGGATGGTATAGAGAAACCTATTTATTAGTTGAGTAGGATTATACATGTGCCAGAGGCCAGATATACTATCATTAAGAGGCACTAGTTAGCCCTCATATTTGTAGCACAAAAACTTGGGCATTATCTATTGTCAGTTACAATCCATATTTTAACTAGGTGTGATCCAATATAGTTTTTTCTTGCTAGAACTGTACTAATAGGTAGGGCAACACGATGGTTCCTAATCCTATCAGAGTACGACCTTAAATGCATAGTTCCTCGAGCTATCAAGAGCCAAACCTATGAAGACTTATTAGTTATCTTTCCATCTGGTAGATTGGAGCCACGCGTAGAGGAGCTTCTGAATGATGATCTTTAAGCCAACTTTGTAGCAACTAGCCTGGACAAATGGAGCATTAAATTTGATGGCTTTTCGCTAAAAACAAGAGGGGAGCTGGCGTGATTCTGAGAAAGAACAGGGAAGAAATTTTACTATCCTTTAAGTTGGATTTCAAGTGTTCTAATAATGAAGTCGAATATTAAGCGCTGGTACTGGGGTTGCTCAAGGTCCTTATAAGGGGCATTCAGGTCCTCACGATAAAAGGGAACTCTAACTTAGTGGTTAAACAGGTGAGTAGGGAATTTGCCTTGAAGCACATGAGCTCGGCGCCTTATCGAAGGATCATAAAATGATTGCTTGGGCAATTCGAGGTGGTAAAAATCAAAAGTCACAATCGATAATGAATAGACATGCTGACGCTTATGCCACCATTGCCTAAAAAATTGCTTTTGATGGAGAATCAACAGTTGTTCGAATCACTAAGAGGACAGCTCCCTCGACCATACTGGAGATGCTGCCCACAGATGACAACGATGATTAGAGGGGTAAATTCATGAAGCAATTGGGGACAGGAGAGGGCCCACTGAGTTTAGTTGATCTTATGCAATATTTCATTACCAGGGGTAACTTATACTACAAAAATAAAGGAGGTTAGTTATCAAGATGTGTAGACCCTGAGGAAGCCAAAAGGATATTGATCGAAGTCCATGAAGATAACTCCGAGACCACCGAGGTTACCTTATACAGAAGGGTCCAAAGAGCAGGTTATTTTTATCCCTTGATGAGATAAGAGGCAGCAGTAGTACAGAGAGACTGTGAGAAATGTAGATTGTTCTATTAGGCAGCAGAATGCAACTTCATCGATCAACTCCAAGACTGGAGGCAACAATATATGGAGTTGTTGGTCGATGGAGTGATGCCAACAGATAAAGATGATGCTATAAAAAGATGAGAACCTAATTAATATGTTCAAGAAGAGCAGTTGTATCGATGAGGCTATCATAACATGCCTCTAAGGTGCATCAGGGTGAAGAAGTGGAAGAAGTGTTGAAGCAGGCTCACGAGCTAGGAAACACTGGCGGCACCAAAATTTATGATCAACTAATTACGTTGGGGTACTATTGGCTTGCGATGGAGAAAGACTCAGCGGAGTTTGTTCAAAAGTGTAAGGCTTGTCAACTGCATGGGAACAAAATTCGTGCTCCCTCGATGGACTTGCATTTTCTTTCCATTCCTTTACCATTTCACACTTTGAAATTCGATCTAGTAGGGGCAATAAATCCATATTCGAGAGGAAAAATATGGATATTTGTTCCCTCTGAATGTTTTACCAAGTGGGCAGAATCCATACCACTAAAGAGGGCCATAGCGGGGGTGGTCGCTCGATTCATAAGGAAGTATATCATTTGTTGGTTTGGCATCCTAAAGGTCTTCCTATCACATAATGGCACTCCTTTTGTAAATAGTAAAGTAAGTTTGGTGACAGACATGTACTCTATCATCTACCACAATTCAACCGTGGCATACCCAAAGTGCAATGGGCAGGCAGAGGCCACTAATAAGACTTTAGTGAACATCTTAGCCAAAATACTGGAAGATTTTCTCGGCACATAGGATGACAAGATCCTCGAGGTACTATGGGCCTATAAAAAAATAAAGAAACGAATGGGGTATACCCCATTTTCCTTAGTCTCTGGGGAAGAAGTTATTTTGCCAGTAAAACTCGAGGTACCTTCTGCTCGATTTAACTTACGAAGTGCCATGCTTCCTCATAGTCGGCATGTGCAACTTGAAACACTGGAAGAACATAGGTAAAATTATGCGAGGCACTTTGAGTTGTATAGAAAATAGTTGTCAAGATCCTATGACCAAATGGTAAGGCCAAAGAAGTTCAAAGAAGGAGATCTGGTCCTGAAGGCTTGCACGAGGCACATCAGGGGTTTGTCATTGCCTAAGTTTGAAGCCAACTGGGAAGGACTGTACATCATTCAAGCAGCTCATGATTCGATCTACTGCGAGATATCCCAAGTGAAAGATGATAATGCTTTCAAACTGAACAACAAGTGGCTCAAAACTTACTATGTTTGATTGTATTCGATCCACATTTCAACTTATTTCATTGTCTATGATAAGAAAAATGCTCTCTTCAAACTTTAGAGTTGTATATTTGATATGGTATAAAGTCATATTTATTTTGATAGATTTGGCTTATCTTTTTTCTTTTCTCACTTCACATAGTGTAAATTTTATTGATGTGCTAGCTCAATCAATATACAAACAAGACAGAAAGGAAGAAAACCAAATTTCGACAAGTTTATTTAAATAAAGAAATATAGTGTTACATTCCATGGAGGTTAAAAGATAGTAAAACTGGGGGAGACAAACAAAAAAGGAAATTAAATAAAGACCTCTAAGGGGCATCCATTATAAAGCGCATATTGGTCGATCCAAGAAGTAGATGATGATGTTGGGGAAGCATTTGCTCAAGGCTACCTTGGCCAGAGATCAGATCAGCCAAGTCCTTTGGCGACACTCCATTCACTGTTGAATGTTCTTCAGGTCTTGCTCAGTCTTGAGTAACTCAGCCTCTGCTCGAGCAACGACATTACACACATCCTCCACTTTCTGGTCGAACATAACTAATTCAGTCTCTAAGCCTACAAGTTCCTCCGAGATAGTTACCTACGAGCGATGAGAACTTTACAATCAATGATAAAGAGCAGGCAGGTTAACCTTCTTGAAGTCGCACAACATCTTAACTAACTAAGACAATGAGAATCCATCATTGATAAGCACACTGATTTTCCCCAATAAAGGTTTAATTACATCAGAGCAGTCATGGGTTGAACGTTGCGGGGAGCAATAGTTGAAGGAAACCTAGCTAAAGGTCACTCAATCAGCGTGCGAGGACTGTCAGTCAGAATATGAGGGAAATCAAGCAAGGTCTTCCTTACAACTACTTCGGGGGCTACCTCAGGAGGGTGCACTCTAAAAATACTATCACTCACAGAGGGTCGACGAGTGTGCGATGAACTATCAATTTTTTGTACTCTAGAAGCAACCACCTCACACATCCCACCACCACTTGGACTCATTGCTTGAACTTACACATCAGGGGCCTCGCCCATTACTGCCAGTTCAGCCACTGTCCTCACCTGCGCAACTGCATGAGTGACACCTTCCACTTCTGGATTTTGCGCAACAGGTTGATTAATTTCAACAGAAATGCAAGAAATTATCAAGTCAGAAAAATGTACAGATTGGCTTACAAGAAAAATTAAATACCAATATGACTTGGCCCACCTGACCCTCGGTTATGGGAGATTTTATGACTAATATGACTTGGCCCGCCTGACCCTCAGTTATGGGAGATTCCAAGCCCTATCTACTAGGCAAAGCTAACAATATTTAAATGCAGAAGTTACATAAAAAAAGAGCATACCTATGGTTGTTGATAATCAGTAAATTTTCGTGTGGCTATCTGTATCTAATCTTCCTCCTCATGCAAATCTCCAGGAGCCACCAAAATATGTTTCTTGGACGAAACAACAACACTAACTTCCACTACAACTACTTCCTCTCACCTACCTCCTACCTGACCCATAACAACAACCTCAACCCCCTCTAGATTGAGGATTGAAAGCCCAAAGATGGTAATAAGGACCTAGTCATTAGAGGGGGGAGGAACTAGTAGGGAAGTTTGTTCAGGAAGAGAAACCTAGAAATCACAACAGAGAACAAGAAAAAAATAACTAAAGCAAGGCAAAAGCAGCTCAAAAAGTGAAAAGGAAAATAATTTACCATAAATGATGGTACAACAATAGTGGGGGATTTGTTAATAGACTCAACAACACTTGCAATGAGAGCACCTGCCTCAAGACCATCTTACCTGCGCAATAAGGCAGAGTCAAGCAAATAGCCACTACTTAATTCAATAGAACAAAGAGATATAACTGCCCCCAAAGGGAAATTTATAGTTACCTGCGAGGCTATAGGGGCAACTATCCCCTTAGGTGCAACTTCCTTCGAAGAAGGTGAAACTTCAACTACCTTTTCTAATGGGCCATTATCTTTAATATCATCATGCACATCACCTCGAACATCAACTTGAGAAAGAGAAACACGAGTCAATATTATTAGGGAAAAGAGGAAAAGTTAGAAAATTAAAAGGAGAAATGCAGACATACCTCTTCCTCCAAAACTTCTTCTAAAACACCCTCTAAAACTTCATAATCTTGAGGAGGTGAAGCAGGCTTAGAAGAAGAAACCATTCTTCTCAATCTATGTCTTCGAAAAAGAAGAGACTCTTCCTCCTCCTCTTATTCTTCCTCATCTTTCTCCATTCATTTCTCTTCTTCTCCTTCCTCATCATCATCATCATCTTCACCAACTGTTAACTCTCAACCAACAGTTACATCTTCTTCAGAGTGCTCCTCCTCGCTCGTCTCACCCATTTCCTCCAACACAATCTTTATGGGTATAACCAACTTCCTCTTTTTCCTACCCTCAGTAACCGAGGGAGCATAAAAGAACCATGCGAGGACATATGGGTCGACATAAATGCCCTATCATCTTCAAAAAAAATTATTCCAAGTCTGTTTAAGTTAATCGAACAACTGGCTGACTTGTTAAACAACTTGGGAATGAGGAGTGAGATTTGGGAAGACCTCTTGGGTAACCTTAACATTCTTTTTTGGGGCCTTTTTGGTAGCTATCATCCCTTCGACTAGACTTGAGAGACCAGGGGTAATGGCAGATGATTCAACTGGAAGGGAAGATTGGGCCGCTTTCTTCTTCTTCACCACAGCCTGATCCAGAGGAGTCAAAGGAGGCAACTCAGAGGGAATAAGACTGTTGGTAATGCTGAGAGGGAACATAGATCTCAAAGTAGTGCAATTCCTCAACCCCAACTCTGTCGGAGGGTACCTTTCAACATCAGGGTACCGAGGCTTCTTGAGAAGGTTGCTTTGGAAATGTCCCAGTTGATTCGGCTAAAACACTGTCAGGTACATCGCAGATCTACCCCCTCGATATTCCATGCTCGGGATAACAGGATTGGAGGTTAATTAGAATAAAAGTTCATAACAGTGGAAGTGAGAAAGTTGCTACATGCAAACGAGAAGTTGGTGGGTTTCTCTAGGGTGAAGTGACTTAACATGGGATTTCCCTGATCGTAGCCAAATTGCATAGCTACACGGTTTGGGCTATAAATGGAGTAAAAATAGGACCATTCTGTATGGGAAGGAACGTAAGAGGGCATTAATAACAGAGGAATATTATTCGCCAAAAATTTCCTATTCAGCTCTTCCTCGATGGGGGCGTCCAACTAATTCGAGAAAAACTGATCTACCCTAACATAGGGGAAAGGTACAAAATTTTCAACCTTGTCAATTAAATACACGAATGGTTTTTTGGAACTCTCGTGATTCCAACAACAAATGTGAGGGACTCTGATGGGATGAGAGCCGGGGTAACTACTTGCTGGGGCATACTTCAAAAAGTAGGCGTATAGAAAGGCTGTTAGCAACACATGGTTCATATAATTAGAGACATCAAACATGTCGATGTTTTGAGATGAGTCAGCTTGCACACGATCTAACCAAGTATATAATGGACCAAGAGTAATGGAAGCTAAGGGAAGCATGATGCCGTTGGCCATGCGAATGACCATATTGATCAGATCCTTCATAGGGCAGTCATGGGGTTTGGCCGAGAGAAATATCTTCGACAGCACAACCCAAATGTAACTCACAAGATCAACCTTCGAATTAAATCGTTTAGCAGCTGGTGGGTACTCAAATACTTGCTTCCCCTTTGGGTTCTCCTTGGCCACCTCCCCCGCCTTAATCACGGCCTTGTATTTGATGAAGTAAAATACCTTATCACCTCTGAGAAAGTACACTTATTATATGACACCATACAATCTTTCACAACTGCCTCCAACTCCATTCGAGTAGCCTTCTCGGAGCTAGAAATAGCCTCCTTAAAGACGGTGTCAAAGCCTGTTGCTTCCACACCTAACAACTCGCAGACATCCTCGAGGGTAATGGTGAACTCACCCCAAGAGGCAACAAATGTGTGGGACCTGTGGCTCCAATGAGATACAAGTAACTGCAGAGTTTTTTTTTCTAGGGTGAGATCACCCTACCAAATGGTAGACAACAGACCAATCAACGATAATTGCACAGAATACTTGGAATGGATGTAGTCAGTCCAAGGACCGGTCCCTCATAAGTACCTGAAGTGGATTCAAGCTCTGCCCTAGAAAAGGGGTAATCACCTTGTTCAATACGGAACTAGGTGATGGTGGAAGTTAGGATATAGGTGAAATCCTCAGCGCCATCACTCTCTTCCATCAACAAATTCACGGGCTCCACCGACACAAGATTACTGGGGAAATGTTCAGCCACCGACCATAAGCAATCAAACTCGCCAAAGTATGGTGCACGACGATAGCGTACCCACTGGTTTTGACACGCCTGAGTACGGGGAGAGGCGCCTCTACCAGATTGAGTTCTTTTCACGATAGGTGCCATAGATACAAAAGAGATAGAAAGAAAATAAAGTGAGGGATTGGGGTTGAGAAAGTAGAATGGCAAATGTTGTGCTCTCTCTCTAAAAAAACACACGATTGCAAATAAACCTAGGGGTGAAGGTTTGGAAATGCACGCATACCCTTTTACAGGGCCAGTATAAACCCCAACAGGTGGCAAGTGGCAGTGCTTTGGGAAACATAGAGACGATCAAGTTAGCTCGCATGGCCAACACGCACAAGCAGGGGAATATCTTAAAGGTCGTGATGATGATGCTTCAAGAAGCGATGCGCGAATACCCTCACGTGAGGAAATGTGCTAGACATGACGTCGCCACGTGTAAAGTGAAAAAGTACAAGCGACAACGTCATTAATTGGGATGTTTCCAGAGCAATAAATGAGGCATGCTTGGAGTCTTTTCAGCTTGGGGAGATGAAGCGCTTTGGGGGGAAATTTGAATAAAATCCCTTCACTTCCCCCAAGACAACTGTCACACGCAATCACAAATGTTCCATAAAGAAATGCCTCTCTCAGAAATATCTTAAGGCATTTTAAATAAGGAAGTAGTTCGAAAAGGGGGACCAGATGAGTTTCTCGCACACACCTCTCTTTAAATAAACAACCTAATATTTATTGTGATATGATTATTTTCCTATAGATATTGATTATTCTTGAAGAAAAGATGGAAGTTCAACCAAGTATTTCGTACAGATATTTCTTCATGCAATAAACAAATATCTCTATGAAGGGGAAAATGTAGAGGGAAGCCCCCACCAAAGACTGATTAGCTAAATTGACCCCATAATTAGGAAATAAATAAGGAAGCCAAAGATCACTCGAGGGAGTTCCCACAAAGACCCTCCACAAGCATTCCTCGAAGAACTCCCCTCGAAGGCCAAAGTTATTCAAATAATGATATCTTGTAATATGAAGAAGAATGTACTTAATCATGGACATCATTTATTGAGCAAGCATACTTTGTAATATTAGCGAGGTTGTTTGGTACCTAGAAGGACCATGCCTAGTAGGGCATGGAAGAGCTTACATGATCTATCGAACGACCTCCTCTTGGGAACCTCGCAGGGACATGGTTTGAAGGATTGAGAGCAAGGAAACATTGGGAATACAATAACCAACCCTCTTGGCACACTTGGGCAAAACTTCATCCAGTATAAATAGTTGCTCCAGCCACTTATAGTCGAGATACCATGATTCAAACCTATTCCTTGAGGAACCCCAATATTGTATCTTAGACTTAGAAATAGTTCTTATATAATAAACAACATACTAAATCACTCGAGCCACATACCGGTCGAGCCGCCTCAAGATAAACACCATCCATTTGATTGATGTGACCACACATCTAGTGGGGTCAGTGTTCATCCACTTTATGATGTCATAATGAATGGCATTGGGGAACTCAAAATCGTAGCACTCAATTAAGATTATCCTTAGGATGGAAGACCTAGGCCACCAAACCTGATTTCATAGTCGTTTTAAGGCAAGCCTTTGGGCTGCCACGTCACATCCCTCATTAATGCCACCATGCTTCTAACAGGTTAGGCAGTTTCCCGCCAAAATACAATATCCCATGCATTTAATGCAGTATTTTAGACATTAATGCTACACTGCTTTATTATTTAATGCCAGTCAATCACATTCAATGATAGCAAGGTTCATATAAATAGCTCAACCAAATAGTTCACAAGGACAACAATCTTGATACTAAATTGCTGTTGGATTTTCCTCATACACGAGAGCTTCTGTGAGAACATTTATTGTTCAAATATTCTCTTCACCCCCATTAATACCCTATCATTGAGCATTAATTGAGCTTGGAGCTCCTGCCTTGCCTTTATTGTGCCTAAAGTGCTTGCTCTTTCTCCCTCCGACCACGTTACTTGCTGGTCCCATCTATTTATTGTGTTGCAGTGCATTTATAGTGTAAAGATCTCATTTAATACTGGACTAAATTTTGAATCTTATTGTGGCTCTCACCTACATTTATTGTCAATATTAAATATTGTCTTGTGCATTAGTCCCGATCTTGATAAGGGGTTATGCCTCGCTTGATACTAATTGTATTCCAAGAACCCACATTTTACACTAGGTCATTCAGAGTCTGTACCAATATAACAATAGTCAGATTATGATGATGAGACATACATAACACAATCATGGCTACCCAAGGGTTTGCCATCATATCACCAGTTACTAAGATTAGCGAGGTAGTCAATCATAGAGCTATAACACCACTAAAACCGGTATCATTATAATCTCTTCGACACACCAATTTATGCACCGTTGGAAGGATAACATTTCATCCATGCACTAGTGGTCGGGAAACTGAAGAAAAAATTGAAGTAACTCGGCTAAAATATCACAGAAACTCCTCATAGGTGGGACACACTTCGTCTAGGCCAAAGAGATACATATGGTCCTTCTAAGAGTTTTCATGGAACGATTACGCCATAAGGTGACCTAATGCAAGTTAAAAGCCTCATAATTAACTTTTTAAAGTCACCTAGACTCCAAACCCTCAAGGTAAGATATGATTTCTTCGGTCATGGGAATCACCATCTTCAAGGAGTAAGAAACTTTGGATAAAAGAAAGAAAAAAAGTGAAATATGGTGTGAAACTCCATACCAAAGCCCCCATTTGTACTCAAACCCACCCACAAATGACAAAGGAGATTGGCCTACTGTTATGACACCTGTTCCCAAGTACACACAAGTCCAGAAAGAGTAAAATAATGGTTAGAAAAGTGATTTGGACCTGACTGGTATGCCTAGAGGCATGCCAAGGGGTATGTCGATCGACATTCCCCTATTTTTGGAAATTTTTTACCTTCCCCTTTTCATACATATTTCCAATAAACCCTTATTTGTCAAAACAACCTCTTTGCAAAAGTTTTACAGTGTGTTTCTTTCTAAAGAAAGCATTTACAAAAATTAATAATGCATATTTTAAAATATTTTCTTACTTATGTAATAAACAACCGGTGGAAAATTAAAGTGCATGTAGACTAGGCCATTCAATCCAAGATAAATTAAGAAAATAAAAAATGCATCTTGTATATATTCTTCATTATGCTTACACTTTTCAAGTACAATAAAAGAAGAAAAAAAAGATTAAATGTGTTGCGACGTAGCCCAAACTTTACAAAAGCCTACAAACTAAAATCACCACCTCAAGCACCTCGATAAAAACGCTTCTACCGATGGCGAATGGTAAATACCCCACTCCTAGAATCAGATCTCTCCTCAGAAGTAGACGATGTCACCATACAAGACCTGGTCTCATTCCTCACATGATCAGATATCGAAGCCATTCTTCTCGAATATCCTACAACCACAATGTCGATATACAAACAGTTTGCAAAAGAATCAATCCAGTAAAAGCGACCAAGTCAGTAATAGAGGAGGAGATCGGGAACAAGAAGCAGAAAAGTAAAATCATACCTTTGTCTAAGTGAAACCATTTATCTTCTCCTGAGGATAATGAGGCACCAAGATGACCTGCCCACCACCCAAACAATTGCGGTAGGAAGGAGTGGAAAGGTGTTGCATAGGAACATCCTCTATTTTCACCGTTGCGCCACCATGATCTATGAGAAAAGATACTAGCACATAGTTACCTTTCCCTGACACTGCTTTTGGCGGAGGAATATCCTCCACATCGTAAATAAATGAAGACATCAAATAACTGGTCATAAAGTATAGATAATCATATCCTGTCATTGTGTGAACGTAAAGCATGTAGGGTTCAACCTCCATCATTATTACCATTGCCGTTGACTCATCCCAAATCTCTTTCACCCTCTTCATGAACTCAGGAGGGATTAACGGTGGGACCTCCACCTCACGCTCCATCACCTGCCTCACCACTCTCTTTCCTAGGTACCCGACATAGCCAAAATAATGTGCTAGCAACCTTCGCATCTGGGCATGAATGCCCGTAACCCTTACAGACTCGTAGTCAGACAAAAATGATAGAACGTCACTTGTTCCTAAATAAAAGTCAGCAGTTAAAAATATTAAAAAATAAAATGCAAAAAATACACAAAATCCAAAAGGAAATGACAAAACCAGAGCCTGACTTGATCATTCCTCAAGGCGTTCAACACGCCCTCACTTTCTTTAAAGCTAAAAACTCCTTCAACTTCCTCCATTGGTACATCCTCGGGAAGTTCCTTGACTCACTCGCATTCATGGACACCAACCCAGCATTGTGCCCGATCACCTTATGGAACCACATCTGTAGAAAGAACCCAATATGTCAAATAAGAAGAACAATAAAACAAGCAGGAAACTAAACAAAAGTATATCTAAAGATTACTTCCAGGAGATATGTACGCCCTGTAAAGTCTCTCTGCGACATTGATTGCAGGAATCCAAGGAAGTATAGAGGGCCGCCAACATAAAGCTTCCCCATTCATGCAAGGGAATCTCACAAATGATCCTCAAGAAGGGGAGAGACCATAAATGGATGACATCACCACTCGTCGCCACCATAAACCCCCTACAGAAGAAAAATGAACAAAGGGGTTACCTTTTGAACATGTTTCCCATAGGTCACATCAATATGTATGTCCAATAAGGTGTCTTTTAACACTAATATCCTGACCGACTCTCTAGAAACTAATCAACCGATATCTTTTAGGCAAGCCCGAACCGTGACCTCAGGTACGCGTAGAGTCTGATCAACTATGATATGGCGACCCGCGCACTCTAGTCCATCCAATTTATAAGCATTCAAGTGAGTAAACGTCTTCTCCCTCATGCCCAAGTGAAATGTATGAGTTGTATCCCACTACCTTTCATCCAAAGAACACAGCACTGATGAATTGTGCGGCATCTCGTCCAAAGCCTCAGCTAGAAGACCAAATCCAACAACCTATACCATCAACTGCACCGCCCTGGGAATTTTCTCTCACATCTTCTTTATCCCCATCAAACCACAAGAACGGATACTCAACGAAGCAATATCAATCTTCATATGAGAAAAAACCCTTTAGAATCCCCATGATAAAAGAAGAAAATAAAAGTAACAGAAAAATAAAAAATAAACTTCAAAAAATTAGAGGTCAAGCACTCACGTAACCATTCCGGTTCTTCACCCTCACAGAACGATGTTTGCCAGGCTCTCAAAGCAGAACCCTCTCATCAATAATAGACTTGAAGTTTTCATAAGTGTTCTCACTCCCAAGTACTAATGCCTCCGTAACACGCCACTCCAGGATGGCCCAATCGTCTGCAGCCATACAAGAGTTATTCGTCATACCTTTCATGAATTATTTCAAAGAAAAGATGCTTGAAATAAATTTCTAGAGAGCGATAAGTAAGTTCATTGAATTGAGGATGCAATAAATGAGAGAGACTTCCACCTTTTTAGAAGGATCCATGGGGTATGCCAATCGGTATCCCCCTTGTCATGCTTATCACCAGTGGTCTTTCACCTTCCTCGAGAAGCTCAGGAGTTCGTGTCTATGTCGAAAGGCACACCTCTACCTATGCCTATTAGTCGTCCCTCCAATTTTTATGGCCCAAATTTCTTGAAAAATCCCAAAAATAAATAAAAAAGTTGCCCAAATAATTTACAAAAATCCCCTAAGGGTAAAAAAGTTAAAAATACAAAATTTTCATAAATTTTCTAATCAAAATGCGCCATCATTCACAGAACTATCATGCTCGGCATACTCCCCAGCACGATAATAATGAAAATATGGTGGTCGTCTTAACCACTGGTTATTTGATGCATTTATCAACACTATCCACTCTTTAGGTCCGCAAAATTGACCTAAACCCACAGAATTGACCACTAATCTCTGAATCAGACGCTTTTTAAGTCCATAGAATTTATCTTGGCCCATAGAATGGATTTTAACCCTTTGAATTAGACGATTTTACCATTTTATACCCATAGAATTGTCCTTGACCCTCCGAATCGATCGTTTCCACTCTTTAGGTTCGCAGAATTGACCTAGGTCCATAGAATTGGTTTCGACTCTCTGAATCGGTCACTTCCACTCTTTAGGTCTGAAGAATTGACCTAGGTATGCAAAATTGGCCTCGAACCTCTGAATCGATCACATTCACTCTTTAGGTCTGCAAAATTGATATAAACTCGTATAATAGGTCACTTCCACACTTTCAGGCCTGCAGAATCGGCCTCGACCCTCTGAATTGGTCCCTTCCACTCTTTAGGTCTGCAAAATTGACCCTGGTCCATATAATTAGCTTCGACTCTCTCAATTGTTCGCTTTCACTCTTTAGGTTCACAAAATTGGCCTCGACCCTCTGAATTGGTCGCCTCCACTCTTTAGGTTCGAAGAATTGATATAGGCCCACAGAATTGATATCAACCCTCTAAATCAGTTGGTTTCACCCTTTTAGGCTAATTAAATTTCCTTAACCCTCTAAATCGATCACTTTCACTCTTTAGATCCACAGAATTGACCTTAACCCCTAAAATGGTCGCTTCCATCCTTTAGGTCCACAAAATTGACCTAAGTCCACATAATTTTCCTTGACCATCTAAATCTATTATTTTCACTCTTTAGGTATGCAGAATCGGTCTCGACCCTTTAAATTTGTTCGCTACCTCCCTTAAACCCCCAGTAAAAGCTCCGACCCGCTGAATAGGTGATTTGTGCTCCTTATATCCTATGTGGTGTCTATATTTCAACAATTTTCTCTTGTCCTAATCTCACCCATCGAGGAGCTATGTAGACACCCTATCCTAGTACCATCCAAATTCCTCCCCAGTTCCCTAACACTTTTTATTTCACCCTCAAACCCCGGGTCCCACTCTAAACCTTGACCTAGAGGTTGCTGGATGCTTTCGATCTCTGTTTGACTTTGGTAAACTGTCCAAATTGAGTTTAGCTCACTACATTTTCATAGGTCTCTAAATTCCCTTTCCAACATTCCATACCGTGAACAAATCATCCTTACAGTTTACGAGTACTTTCCTTTTTAATCCAAACCTTGACCAAAAGGTTGTCGAATGCTTTCGAGCTTTGTTTGACTCTTCTTAACCCTCCAACCCAAGTGTAGCTCATTGCAGTTCCATAGGGCACTGAATACCATTTCTAATGGTCTATACCATGCACAAAACAGCCTCATGGTTCACACATACTTTCCTTTTTACTTTGAGAAACCCCGTCTAGAGTCCATCATGCAATTTCGAGGCTCGTTTGACTTTAGTCGACTCTTAAACCCGAGAGTGGCTCAATATATTTTCATTGGTATATGAATATCCCTTCCAATGATCCTGGCCATAAACGATTCAAACTTACGATTTTCATTTACTGCCCATCTTTTTAAAAAAAATCCTTTTCAAACTGCCTATAGGCACCCCAAATCTCTGCCTATTGGCAAAGGTGTACATTACTTCGTCAGCAAACCAGGGGTATACTGATAGGAAGGCTAGGGACTCTTCCAATCGGCAGACACCCTAAACCTAATTTTGTATATTTAGGGAGGTCATGTCCTCATTTTTAATAACCCCTTTTTCAGCAATTAGAACATTATCTGCCTCGAAATCAGTGCAGTGTCATCCTAAAATTTTCACTTTTCAAACATTCTCTCCACTTTTCTTACATCACTTTCACTCTACCTTTTGGCCACCCATTTTACCCTTACTCCACCACTATTTAACTACCATTAAAATCAGATTACACCACTTCAAAATCAGCAAAAAGTTTTATAGGAGATCTACTTCTATCCTTTTACATCTTATTTAACTAGTGTTATTCATTTACTTTTTCCTTCACTTTTGATATATTTTTATCTTTATTTCACTTTCTCACCGCACCTCATCTCTTTTTTATTATTAGTACACACAAAGCATATTTTCATAATACCAAAAAAATCAAAAGGAGGGTTCATCTATAAACCCTAAAGTAGAATTTCCCCAGTTTTTCACTCTCTACACTTGTGCACCTTTCTTTAAAACAATCTAAGGGGAGTCCTAATTTTGTATTTATGTGTTAAACCCCACCATTACGTGATTACCGAACAATGTGGACCTTGATTCCCTTGTTGGATACGTAGGTGTCCCGAGTTATTCTCGAGATTTGAGTCCTATTTTGTTATTTCGTTACCTTACTTGTTCTCACCTTTAGTAGTATTGCACGCTTATATATGTACTAGTGACCTCGTTAGACATGCACATCCACTTCCTCATATTGAATAGTGACCTGGTTGTTACTTATATCATATTTTCGAATTCTTTTATTATATTTCCATTTTTTGCAATCCCGATAGACATACATGTCCACTTCCTCATAGTCGGTTATGGTTTGGTGTGTTGCACATATTGTAGCCTTATTTTTATCATATTTTCAGCGGCTCCGTACATATTCCATTTCTCACAGTGGATTATGATTTGGTACAACGCTCAAATTTTTGGCTACCTTGTCAGATTATTTTCTTTCTTTTTATAATCATTAGAATGACTCATCTTAGTCCATCCCATGACATGAGTATGACAATTTGTTTTTCTCACCCAGTTTTACATCACATACATTATACACATTAGTTATATCTTGCAGAAAAAGGAGAACATTACCATTGCCCATGAAAGACTGAAAGGGTATAATGGGTGCTTAACACCTTCCCATTCCATAATAGTTCCTGAACCCTCAATCTATTTGGTTTTGTATGCATCAGTTTGTCTTTGGTGCCTTTTCTTCAGGGACAACTACATCTTTTACCTATTTCAAGAAAAATAGGTTGGCAGCTCTATTTTATATCATTTCATACCCTTTTGACGATGATCGATTTATATTTGTAGGAGCTCACAAAGATCAAATGAGTGGCGAAAAGAGGATTTCCCTCCTTTATTCCCGTATGCACCGAGTTTTTCTCTCCTTTCGGGGAGATCCTGTGTCGGAGGAATCCCGAATGGGCATAAATTCCCCCAACCTAATTTCTACACTATCATCAATGTTAAAGACACAAATTTAATAGGAGAGAATTAAAACACGTGTGAACATTACAATAAACTAGAGGGTTGAATATGTTATTACAACAAATTTTGCACAATTTTAAAATTCGGCTTTTAACAAAAACGTAGATCTAAGTCGTTTTTCAAATATTGATGTTGTTTAATTGAATATAAAGCATGTAAACAACATAAAATAATGTAAAATGATAAGGAAACACACAAAAACGTATAACAACTGGTCTACGAAGAAAAATCCCAATCTATGGGTAAAAAACTCAGTGTGAACGAACATCTCATTAAATTTGAAAGTTATTTTCACACAATAAAACCTTTAAGAAATTACCTATGAATATTATGACTCTCTCCCATTATAATGAGAAATCCTATTAAAGCTCCATCTAGAGAATATGGAATTCCATTCTCCATCCTAGATCCACACTATTATCTAACCCTTCAATAGCTTGAGCACCTCCTTTTAGATCTTTGAGTATAAATCATGTGGTTGATTTGAAATTCATATGGAAATCACGATATTTGTGGATAAAAAGCTCTCAAATCATTTGTCAATTGAAACTCTCAATGTATATCTAAAAATCTCACAAAATCTCAAATAGAACATTGAAATTTGTTTTAAAGAGAGAAACTTAAGTGCTCTAATATGAAAAACTCCTTATAAGATGTATTTTGAAATGAGGGATGAGTTTATTTAAAAATTTGAAGGAAACAATTCTACTTATAGAAAAAAATTTAAAATCCATATCCGTCGTGCATGTGCTTGAGTTTTCCAGCGCGTGACAGTATGCCCTAAGATAAAAGAAATAACCTAGGGCCATGCGCATGGGGCAAATCTCAATTATGCACACAGTTTGTCTTAATACTTTACTAACTGTGAGAAGGGCTTAAAATGCAATCGTTCGAATGACTCTCAACTAAAATCATTTTTAAAACATTTCAAATTATATTTTTAAAAAAATAAACTTTAATCCTTATACTCAAACAAATACATCCCTCGGAATAAATCTTTCAAAAACAAGTTTTGTGAAAGAAACTCTTAATTTTAAAAATCATGATTATATGCAAGCCAAATGTGTAATTGATTCCATAAAAAGTTATTCTTCAAACTCAACAACGAGTGGCTAAAACTTTGAGATGTCTTTATGTCTTCAAATAAGAATACTTCTAAGGTCTTAGGCATAAACACCTTCACTCATCTATGTGAATCAATATTCTGGGCTCAACTTTGGGGATAGCTCAAATTTTGTTATGAGAGACAAACAACTAATATATGATGCAAAAGATTATATTTTAAATCTCCCCATTTGGTTATTCCATGGCAAAAACCCAAAAATATCCAAAATGACTTGATTACGAAAAGTAAGACTCACTCCACATTATCCATATAATGAGAGAGAAGTTTTGAAATACACAAAATTGTAAGATAGACTCAATACTCCAATGTAAGATCTTATTTTTTCAAACAATGAGAGGTCTCCTGTAAAAATTTCAACAACGAGAAATAATTACGTAGGACATGAAAAAGAAGAAATTCCCCCTACTCGGGAATCCTTCGGTAAATGGTAATAGTAATAAATATAAGTGATGGGGAAAAGATATATGATAAACAAATCATGATGTAATAAAACTTCCCCTTAATCAAGTATATATCCAAACAATCAAACCTATAATCAACTCCCGTGAAAGATCACAAATAATGCATATATCAAACAATGAACCAATCAAACGTGTCAAGCAACCCTTTGTATAAGAACATAATTATGAATAAATAATAATCCAAATAATCAATCTCCCCCTAAATCAATGTATCTCCCAAATAAGAAATCTCCACATAAATATATGAATACATGAAAGAAGGATGATAAAAAATATTTATTCCCCTTTTGTCACAGAATAAGACAAAGTAAAAATATATCATAAGAAGACAAGGGAGATACAAACAATAGATAATCATGTGTTATTAGGAGATAAATGAATAAGAAACAAAGATGGATCATGTCATACGCAACTTATAACTTAATCAATGAATCTTAAAACATGGCAACCATGCTCACGGGGTTCTTTTCAGCCACGTGATCAGGTGCATAAGCATTGAGCCATTTGGTCGTACGCACAAAATGGGTAAATGTTCCCCCAAAACTAAACATCTCAATAGTCATTGAGCCATGCAAACGGACAATTCATATGTTTACCACAAACTCAACAAAAACACCTGAAAATCTAAACAATCTCCAACCTTATCACTCCTTTGAAAATAAATACTCCCCATTAAACTCAACTTATAAAAATATTTCCTTGTGCAAACCAACCACAACACAATCAAAATAACCAAAATAGGTTCCCATGCACCTAACAACGTGTTCAAAAACTAAAGATCAAAGAAAGATCATTAGTACAAATAAAAAATAGTAATATATACTAGAAAACATAAGATTAAAAATATCAAAAAAATATAAAAGTCATACAAGATCACATAAACTAGAATGTGGAGTAACTTGAGATTTGTCAAATCAAAATTGTCTATAAATGTTGCAAATTAAACATTGTCAAGTCATATATAAACACAACAAAAGTAAGTGAAGAATCATATTAGCTTGCACGAGCATAGATATGGAAAATCACAAAATCATTAACAATTTGCATATTTTGAAACACTTAAAAAAACTATAGAGAAAATACAATATGATCATAAGTTTTTATATAAGATCTACTATATTTACAAAATCCCTCGGCACAAGTGCAAATCAAATCTTTTGAAAGTAAAACTTAAATAGCAATTTCTTTTGAAATGTACTAAAGCCCTATCTTGTTTATACTGACAATTAAGCACTTGGCTTGTGGATATTTCAACACATTGGCTTTTGTTGTTGATTGGTTTTTCACACACCCAAATGACACATGTCCAGTGATACTCAAATTCAAATCAGGTGTTATAACTCTAATGGTAGTCCTAATTAACGCGTACAAAATGGTCCATTTTTACTCCTTCATATCAAGATCTGAATTGCTTACAAGGTCACAATGGAGTGCTTATGATTTTAAATTTAAAAATGCTTGTAAAAATGAGAATTTTTCAGAAGCATTTGTAAATTCGTGTGGTGTTATATGAATATAAGCTTTAAATTCATCAAAGTGAGACTGAAGTCAATGTTAGTCATGATATTTTTGAAAAAATTACTTTTACAAAACACATTCAACAACAAATAATATAAGCAACAAAACTTCAATTTATGAAATCCTATAGATTAATCAACATGTTAAGCACGAGATTCGACTAAAAATACACAAAACAAATAAAAATCTTTTTGATTTTTTATAAGAAAAGCATTAAATTATGTACAAACACAAACAAAGAAAATATGTAAATCAAGATGCACATTAAACTCTCAGAGAGACGTGATCACTCAATATCAACCAAGACCAAACACTCCGTAATGTATCGAAACCTAAAAATGTCTAGTATCTTAGTGAAGATATCCGCAAATTATTTTTTCATAGGGACATAAGACATGGTAATAATATTTTGTTCAGTAAGGTTCCCAATGAAGTGATCCTAAACTCAGTATTTTGTATTATTGAGTGTCTAACCAAAAAATTTAAAATATCAATCGCGCTCATATTATCACAATAAAGTGTCATCGTGCCTTGATCTAATCTGTAATCTTGTAACATTTAATGCATAAAAAATTGTTGTGTATAATATATCCCCACCGTTGTGTACTCGGCTCCGACCGTTGATAAGGATATGTAATTTTTCTTTTAAGAAAGATACAAAACCATGGATTACACAAAGAAAAAACAAACACCAGAGGTACTTTTCGATCAAGGGTGTCTCCCTCCCAATCGGATCCGAGTATGCGTAAAGTGAGTCGTTAGTATCAAAAGGATACCACAGCCCTAACTTTTATTCCCAAATCTGATACCAGATCACTCTGTTAACCACTTATAAGTGTGACTCTTTTGGTTTGGCCTGATATCTAGCGTGCACACCTACACTATATGAATATCGAGTCGCGTCACAATTAGGTACAAAAAGAATTTTAAAATGATACTATAAAGCTTCCCTTCAACATCCTTTCCACTCTCAGCCTTACAAATTTTGGAATCAATCCCCATTGGTGTATTTGCATGTTCTGTAGATTCCATCCCAAAATTTTTCACTAACCCCTTAGCATATTTTGCTTGGTATATGAAAATCCCATTTGGCATTTGTCTAACTTACAAACCAAATAAGAAATTCAATATTCATACCATGCTCATCTCAAACTCACTCTTCATTTCCTCCGAAAAACTATGATCATACTTTTGAATGATATAATCGAAAACATCTTCATAGATTTGAGCTACAGGGATATGCCCTTAAATATTTTCAAAAAAGTGTCCTATCAACACCACCTCTCTTGAAACTACTATTTAGAATATATGAGGTCAAACTCTCATACAAAGCCCTTGGAGCTTGTTTGAGACCATAAAATGCCTTATGGAGATTAAACACATGATTAAAAAGCTTTGGGTGTTCAAACCCTTCTAGTTTCTCCACATAAACTTCCTCTTTCAACACACCATTTAAAAATTCACTCTTTACATTCATTTGAAAAGGTTTAAATTTAATGAAACATGTAATGGCAAGTAAAATACGCACACTTTCAAACTTTTCAACCGAGGCAAAGTTCTCATCAAAATTAATTCCCTCAATTTGTGAATAATATTGAGCAATAAGGCGTGCCTTATTTCTCATGATTATTCCATGTTAATCTATTTTATTTTTATAAACAAATTTTGTACCAATTACATTTTAATTTTCAGGCCATGGTACTAATTCCCAAACTTTTAGCCTTTCCAATTGATTGATTTATTCTAGCATTGCACCTATCCAATTTCATCTTGCAAATCGTCTTTGATGTTTTTGGGTTCAATTTTGGATGTGAACCAATGAAAGTTTAGTTCATTCAAAATTTGATTTCTTTTCTTAACAATCACTCTCAAGAATGCCAATTATTCTGGATTGAGTGTGCTCATGTTGAACCTAAGTAGGAACCCCCTTATCCCTCTCACCTTTCCCACCATAAGACTCATTTCAGAAAGAAGTTCCCTCAATGTATTTCCTAGAGGAAATAGACTCTCATACATCAAAATTTCTAGCCTCCATAACCATAGGCTCTAAAATCTCTTCTTAAAACTCATCATCTAAGGTAACTACATGAAAAACATGATCATACATTACCACATTAAAATTTCCGCCACCTTCTTACTTTCCGAATTATAGACATAATATACTTGTGTATTTTAGGCATAACCAAGGAATATACCATCCTCACTCCTCGAATCAAAGATAATAAAATACTCCTTATCACGAAGGATATAACACTTGCTACCAAATACATTAAAGTGCTTAATAGTAGGCTTGTTTCCTTTCCAATGTTCGTAAGGAGTCTGTTTAGTAAAGGTTATAAGAAAAACCCTATTTGAGGTATGGAACACCATTTGCATTATTTTGGACCAAAATCTATTTGGTAAGTTTTTTACTTCAAACATATATTGAGATATCTTTTACAAAGTTATTTTCTTCCTCTCAATAACTCCATTTTATTATGGACTTACAACAACTAAAAATTCATGCTTTATCCCAACTGCATCAAAATACTTCTTAACCTTAGACTTTATGAACTCAAAGCCATGATCACTACTCAATTTCACAATGGGAAAATATTATTCATTTTGGATCTTTTGACTCACCGACATGATGATCTCAAATGAATCATTCTTATTTCTCATGAAATCGACAAAGGTAAATCTCAAGTAGTCATCCACCATCACAATGTAATACAATTTACCTCCTATGATCTCCATCTTAGAAGGACCCATCAAGTATATATGTACTAACTCTAATAGCCTAGATGTAGTAATCTCGCTCAACTTCTTATGGGAATATTTGATTTGTTTCCCTTATTTATATGTTCTAAAAATTTTACTCTTCGATTTTCCTAGCTTAGGAATACCCCCAACTCTTTCTTTTTCTAAAAAAACTCTCTGAGTACCAAAATCTAATATCCTAATCTTTTATGACACAAATCAATCAACTATATCTTTTCATTTTAATACACAACATCCGGATCACTCACCAAAACATAATAGCTCTCACTCCATCTCACTCCCATTATCAAATCTACGTTCACCTCTTTTATAACCAAGCACTCACAATTATATAATCTCATAAGCTGACCATCATCACATAGATGACTTATGATAATGAGATTTCTCAATTCCTTCAATGTACAAATCATTGTGAAGTTTTTTCTTTCTAATACTCTTAAGGTTACTTTCCCACTCACATGACTTAAAGTCACCATACCAACATTATAATCCTTCAAAGACATAAAAATGAATTATCACCCATCGTGTTCCTAGAACATCCATTATCAAAATATCAACTTGATGAATTTGAACCTTTGAGAGCCACAATGAACACATAATAACTATGACTCTATTTTCTAACACATTTGGGTTTTACTTGAGTGCTTTTTCTCAATTCATTCAATTATTGAGTTTCACATTTAATACTTGAAAGTTGTATTTAATCATTGCCTTTCATTCCATTTATTCTTAATAAAAAATTTATACTTAATCATTATCTTCCTTATATTATAATCAGAAAGTTGTTACTATATTGAAAAAGTTGGTTTTTGATTTACTTATTGCTCTTGAAACTTTAAACACCTTGAAGGTTGTTTTCGTTGGAGTGCGTCACGCCTCACCCTTCAAGTTTATTCATAGACCTCAGTACCACTACCCTCTTACATTTTCTAAGGAGAAAAGAAAGTTTGAAGAAGAGGCAAGTCCCGCTCGAACTTGAAAGAAGATTGTTTTGCCTAATAGAATAGTCATCTACCATTTATAAAGATCTGAGCGGGTGACATTTTGGGACAAAAGAGTCGACCCGATGCTAGAATGTTATGGGCTTAATGTGACACCCCGCCTAATTAAACGCCGGGCTATCACTCCTTTATTAAATTAAAATCAAGGTGAACAGTTGGTTCATTCTTAGCATCACTGTCGCAAAAATAACTTTTCCAATTAAACACCCTAAATAATTAAGCTAAGTGTCAAAACCATTTAAAACCTTATTTCCATTTTTATCAAATCCGATTATAAAACCTTTAACCATTAACATTTTAAGAGTCACACATTAAGTATGAGAATAGAAATGAACATTCAAGAGTTTAACCATAAATCATAAATCCCAACATTTAAAACACTAAAGGAAAACATCCTGCCAGTAACAAATCCCGAAATAAAGATACTGAAATTAAAAAGAATTACAATCTCTGACAATACCAACTAAATAATGGAAAAGGGCGACACATGCCCCCGCTGGATAAAGCTGAACTAGGAGTAGAGTCAACAATGAGGTCGTCTAAGCAATGGCCTGCAACTCCCACAAAAGCTACAGCGCGTTCCATCCAAAGAATCTTAAGTAAGACGCCCCTATGGCTGGGCACCTGCAATACTTATATATATATATACACAAGAGAGAAGAGATAACAGAAAATGGGTCAGAGCCCGAATGTAAAATAGTTTTAAAATAGTTTAGCAAGTATTTAAAACGCTTACCGGCTAATGCAACAGTCATATTAGTATGCGACACTCTCTTGAGAATTCTCACCTCTCATCTAGTGTGCACGTCTATTGTACTAATGAATCCCATATACCTCTCTAACCTATTCTCCATAGGTCTTAACACGTGAAATAAATGTTATGACATTACCTTTTTAAAAAATCTATCTCTTCAAGATTTCTTACATTGTTTTAGAATAATTCCGTATTGTTATAACGTTTTCGAATACGTACAGTGAAGTTGATGAATTTCATACTTTACTTAACTACTATTTTACTCAGTAGAAAGTTCTCATATAGTTACATGTATATATATTAATTACTCATATAATATATATACAAACAGCACCCCACATAAAAATCTATGGTGCTAGACTTCAATATATAAGTATATATATACCAATCACTCATAAATTATATATATACTAACAGCACCCCACATAAAAACTATGGTGCTGGAATACTCTGCTATCCAGTCCCCGTATCACTCATACTAAGGGAAATACAAGTTCGAAATCACTCTCGAATTGTATTAACACAAACACAAACAACATTGAGGCGAAGCATAGATTCCAAGTCTCTAAGAGGTCAGTATATACCCTCACGTCTCTTAGGACCGTCTGACCATCGATCAGATAGCCTGTACCAAGGATATCTATCTTCTAGGGTATGAGTCAATATCCCCCCATAAAGGTCCCATCGAGATAAGACTGTCCCAGCGCGGTAACCTCAGGGATAGCAAGTAGCGCGGGATTGATTTTTACACAGATATAATATATTCATAATCACACAGTCATATATATATACACACACATCCACATTGTTAAATTGGGTGTGGTCATGACCCATAATATTAATTATCCGCTATTACCCATTTTACTCGATTAATTCATATAACGGACTCGTTTATTTTATTCTCGTAATTAAGTCATTTTAAACTCACTTCTCGTCTCTCGAAGTATTTCCTTTACTTAAGTACAATTTCAGTAGGCCTTCACTTGCCTTCTACTCCAACTTCCTAGACATTTCGATTATTAAAATCAACGCACGTATGATTTCCTAAGTATGAATATCTCCCCGTTTACCCCTTTATTTCGCTTCATATTAAAGACCCACTTAACGGGGTATATCTTGACCCTACTGGTCCTCTTTATGTTCCATTATGTTCTAGCAACCCTAATCAAGGTTTACTATGCATAAAATCGGATTAAGCTAACACGAGCAAAAGTGCAAGTTTCCAGGAGGGGTCGATCGATCGATAAAAGGGGTTCGATCGATCGATCGATCGATGCTTTGGGCTCGATCGATCGATCAAGCAGTTATGGTGAAACTGCAGAAAACCCAGCTACGGAATTGTTACCCCAAACTCCTCCAAATCATCATGTTTCAGTCCCAAACTCCCAACCAATTATACCATAAGTGTTGTATGCCCATATAAACAATATCCTACGTAACACATGCGAATTTTCATCATCTATAACACGATAAAAGGGGGAAAATCTTTATAAGTCTCAAGAACCCTAATTTTTTTCCTTTAACTTAGTTTCTTCCATTCTTTTCCAAATTTTCTATCACTAATACCTTGGAAATTTGTGGTTCAACTTCTACATGTGAAATGGATTTCCAGAAATATGATCTCTACCTCTACAACATGCAATTTTTGTCTTCAATTAACGTTTTTCTTGAAGAACACTAATTCTAATCAACCTAAGACTAATATAAAAGGATGCATTAACTTGATAAAAGCAAGATAGATACTTGCCTGGTAATTGAGTATCTGATTTGTGGAAGAATTTGGTGTGGTCAAGATCCTCATTGCGCGATCTACCATTTGGCGGTGACGGCGGTGCAATCGGAGGTGTTCTTGGCCTAGAACTCCTTGGAGAGCTTCTCCTCTTCCTCTCCAATGGTCATCATTAGTTTTAGGTTGTGTTAACCCTAAAAGATAACACTTAACATCTGATATAACCCTTGAAATTTCGTGGGTTTAATTACCCATAATTACAAAATGTCCGAAACGCCCTCCCGGGGTACTAATTAGGCCTAAAAATGCCCCGAGACCCAAGCTAAACCCCCGGGTACACTTTTCTGACTATCTCGACCCTTTCGGACGCTTTGGCGTACTCAAAACGACCATACAAGCAACTTATAATTTATTCACTTTTATTTACCAACATTTAGTCCCGACACGACACGAGCGCGTCCCGACTTAAATTTCCATAATTGCCATTTTATTCACACGTGACAATTTTATAAAAATAAATCTCATATATTACTATACTCATCCAGTAACATTCAACAAATAACAAAATTTCCAATAATTACTAACTCTCGTCACGCTAGTAAATATATAAAACAGCATTCCGGATTAAAATTAAATTAATTTATCTCAATTAAATTTAATAAATCCCTAAATTTAAAAGCCATGAAAATACGGGTTATTACATACTTCCCCCCTGATAACGGAGTTTCGTCCCGAAATTCAAAAAATAAGGCCTACCAGGTAGCACAATTCTGGATATCCTTGTCAGTACGCAAACTAACTACATATTATGGCGCTCAATCACTATAGCCCTTTCCTCACAGCAACTTTGTTTTACATTCTCACTGGAGACACTTCACATTGCGCTCCCAACCGACAACATTCGCATAGGTCATGCCTATACGTTATAAATTCCATTATCTCACTATCATTAGGAGGCCGCACCACACTACATGACAACTACTCGGATTTATTCATATACAAAACTCCCATTCTGAGAAAATCATACGAACATTTGACCACTTGTTCGCCTAAAATAGTCGTGGAATTCTACCATAGTTATCGGATATTTGTTTTTTCGACCGATCCAAAAATTCTGATTATCTACTCACCTTTAAACATACGGAAGGAGAATAGTCGGGGTTCTTCCATAACAAAACCTTAATAAGCACCTCGTACGCGACAAACAGGTACGAGTGCTTCTACCGAGCATTCCTGAAATCATCGTACCAAGATTCCAAAATCTCCTTCACGTGGCTCCACTAATCTTTAATCACCGTGCGCCTATTCCCTGGCTAAGGGTGATACACCCTACTTGAAACGAAACCTTATCTCCGCTGGTTCCTGAAATCCCATATTAAATGTGGGATTCACAAATCTCATCCCGATTCAGAAATTAATACTGTGCCGGACCATGCACTGGCGCGATCCTTCCTTTCAAAGGAAGTCTGGGGCACACTAGTTAAAACTGTAAACCATCCCAAAGGAATATCAATCACTTCCTTCTCGGTTGACTTAAATCACATGTCTGAATCAACCCTTGATTGTGTTTTGAGGATGGTATCCCATCCAAGAACTTTACCGACTTTACCGACCTCTTCCAATTTTAGGAATTGTTGATAAACACAAAATTCTCTGGTTGATTCTCCTCTCCCAACCGAACCTTACCTATGGGCGGTGCATGTAGAGACTACTCACTACGTCCCGCTAATTCTCGATTTTCCTTTGGAAGGTCTCACATTAAGTGACACAGAATACTCCCCTTCCTTCCTCGGTGTATGCTGAAAGTTCTGACTCGTGCTCTTTCCTCCGCGATGCGCACTTCTGGATCTTTTTGACCATGTTAACATCATCACTATTTGTACGCTCAAGTCGCTCTCACACTTGACTACTAACAACTCCGCTCCGAGTGTTCTTCATAATAATTTAATTCTGCTCCATTCAAGGAATACCCCTTCTTAAATGGCTTCCCACAACCTTCCAATCAAATTAGGGTGTGCTATTCTAATTGCACACTTATGTATGGATTATCGCCCCTCATGTGACGTTTAATCCACTCTATCACTTCCACTTCGTTATACTAGTCCCACAAACATATATTTCACACGTCTATTACCACATCCCTTCAACACGGACTATTTTAACAGCAGCTAACCCAGATGCCCACATTTTTGCAACACCCCGACCGCCCTGGGAGAGCGAACGACGTGCTACTCATCTGTAGAGCTAACTAAATTCAACGAAATAGAAGGAATAGGGAATTCAAATTCCATGACAATAAAAGAGAAATAACAAATCTCAAACTTCTTCAGATAAGTACAACAATCTTCCCAAATAGGTACAACAACCAAAATAAATCACTAACGCTATATTCATCAAAATAATTACAGATCATCTCTTTTGTATAATAAAGTTCTTTCCAGATAATCCATGCTAAAAATCATTCCAACTCTTTATTCACCTTGTGTTCTGAACGCGGTTATGACATTTGGGTACTCTCAATCACCCTAGAAATCAAAATTTTTAAATCCTCCTTATCATCGTTCCACCCCTCAACTCGTGGGGATAACTTTCAATGCTTTCTTACCACAAAAAATCTGGCTCTAATGGCTTTAAAACAAAATTCAGCTTCCAACTTACATACATAATTACTTGATCCCATTTTGACCAGGGTACCGAACTCATGGAATAGTGACCAAACGTCTCCCTATTTCCAACGTTACGCTAAGTTTCATGCGTGGGATGTCTCGCAAAGCGAAATCCAAACAAGGAACCCCCCCGATACACTACTACCTAGCATTATCGGTTATCGAAATCCGTTAGGTCCTCCGTCCATAGCATGTACCCCTTTATTCCGTCCCTTGACGGAAAAGTTACAATTCCTCCCGTAATTATGCTTAACAAAGAACGTTTCACCAATTTCACTGTCGTCCCGTATTGGTTTATGGTAATTGCATTGTATAAACCTCGAATACATACGATCGGAATTCTCAAAATTCCTTTCCCTAACATTAGGGGTATAACTCTTAACTCCCACGTCTCTAGAGGGTAGATATAACACTGCACTCTTCCTATTACTAAGTCCGGAGTGCTAAACATAATACTGAGTCAAGTCTTTTCGCTCAACGATAAATCCCGATACATACTGAATTATACTGACCAAGTCTATACATACATTGGCATCGAATATCTCGAGCCCACTATCTCCTCCGAAGTCTCTAGGATAGATAATATAAGTGCGAGTCCAACCTTCTTACAGGTAAAGCCTCGCCGAAACAAAACATACTGCACTAATGCGACTACTCCGATAGCCTTGCAATAAATGCCCACAATCGTACTAACCATTTCTATAGCGTTTTATCAAAGATAATACCATACTCGTATATCGCATCACTACGATGAGTAACCTTAATAAAATACATAACACTGTTAATATACACATTCATCCTCCGCGAATAGCACTAAAGAAAAATCCCGCTACGCTAGGGAAAAAATATTCACATAATGGTAACGTTTATAATTATATGCATTAAACTCGTCTCACATGCTAATCTAGCAATGAACAAAATATGGTGACTCGCTCGTGTCATATAAACACGCCGCATCCTTTGAGGATACAACTTATACTCCCACCTTGGCAATCATCTTGACTGCACAAATGATTTTCGGACGTAACACGTTTGCCCAAACCAAAACAAAACTATTTTAATCATCGTCCTTTACTAGGCACCGTATTCTTGTCCTTTTTCTCACTTTGGAACATATTATTGCGAGAGATTTCACTCCGTACAAAATACCTCAACACATAATCCACTTACTACCTGTCCTACTAACCAGGTTAGGATTGTCCTTCTCTCAGACTTTAGTAGACTCGATTCCTATTAGCTACCCCGATTATACCCTTAGTCTTTTAGGCCATAAAGAACATGTCACTGACTATAATAGTCCTTACTGAATTTACCATCTCTTGGTAAGAATTTAACTATCTAAAGCATTTAAATGGGTCCCCTGGTGTGTATCCACATCCCTTTGTGGTGCTACACCACCACCGTTGTATTCAGTCTTATTCTCGACTAAATTCTTTGATTCTTTTAGCTTCCCCCACGAAGAGGCGTTATCATATATATTGACAAAATACGACATTGTCAACCTCTAAACCGGCCGTCCATCAGAATTTCCTCTTTGAGTGTTATCAACTATTATTACGAGTCGATCTCCCACTTGGAGTCGTTTCCTCCACTTATATCTACATCTTTCGATACAAAATTCGCTAACGGTTAAGATTCATATTCACAAATGGACCCTGTCATGCCCTCCCGCGATGAGTTCAGAACCACGTTCGCTTCTAATCCTGAACAGTTGAGGAAGGAACATACGGTCAACATTGTACCTAAGGTTTTCCTATAGGCATAGCATTCCACTTCTAAAATTGATGGTTGACTCTCATCATTATAACTTCGTCCCAAAAGCCAAGAAATTTTTCTCTAAATTTTCACTTTCAGTTAGCCTCACTCCGTCCCATATCTAAACCTTTAGATACTTTACCTCCTTTGGTAAACACACGTAATTTCCGTGTTTCTAGAATTCACACTGTCAGTTCTCTACACGTTTTGTAACACGTTGGTTGAGTTTACTCTCGCACCTCATTTGATCATAGCAGCACTTGGAAATCATTGTTGCGCCTTAGTCGCCTTTCTAGTCTTGGCTTCTCGTGCCATAATGGAGGTGACCTCGACTACGGTCATCATCCTCGAATATATTTTACCAACTCAACTGAACCCGGCCTCCTGAGGTCTGCTTAACGGCCCTCTTCTGACATCCGTCATCGCTCGGCACACGTACACATCCGAACAAAATTAGAATTCACTAATGTATACACATTATAGCAGGAGAACGAAATCTCATCAAAGAAATCGACAATCCTAAACATAGGGCTCTATATCAAACAAAGCAACGCTGAAAGCATAATAAGCCGCATAGATCCTAAAGGACACTAGAACCTGATGCTCTGATACCACCTGTGACACCCCGCCTAATTAAATACCGGGCGATCACTCCTTTATTAAATTAAAATCAAGGTGAACAGTTGGTTCATTCTTAGCATCACTGTCTAAGTGTCAAAACCATTTAAAACCTTATTTCCATTTTTATCAAATCCGATTATAAAACCTTTAACCATTAACATTTTAAGAGTCACGCATTAAGTATGAGAATATAAATGAACATTCAAGAGTTTAACCATAAGTCATAAATCCTAACATTTAAAACACTAAAGGAAAATATCCTGCCAGTAACAAATCCCGAAATAAAGATACTGAAATTTAAAATAATTACAATCTCTGACAATACCAACTAAATAATGGAAAATGGCGACACATGCCCCCGCTGGACAAAGCTGAACTAGGAGTAGAGTCAACAATGAGGTCGTCTAAGCAATGGCCTGCAACTCCCACAAAAGCTACAGCGCGTTCCATCCAAAGAATCTTAAGTAAGACGCCCCTGTGGCTGGGCACCTGCAATACATATATATATATATACATAAGAGAGAAGAGATAACATCAAACGGGTCAGAGCCCGAATGTAAAATAGTTTTAAAATAGTTTAGCAAGTATTTAAAACGCTTACCGGCTAATGCAACAGTCATATTAGTATGCGACACTCTCTTGAGAATTCTCACCTCTCATCTAGCGTGCACGTCTATCGTACTAATGAATCCCATATACCTCTCTAACCTATTCTACATAGGTCTTAACACGTGAAATAAATGTTATGACATTCCCTTTTTAAAAAATCTATCTCTTCAAGATTTCTTACGTTGTTTTAGAATAATTCCGTATTGTTATAACGTTTCCGAATACGTACAGTGAAGTTGATGAATTTCATACTTTACTTAACTACTATTTTACTCAGTAGAAATTTCTCATATAGTTACATGTATATATATTAATTACTCGTATAATATATATACAAACAGCATCCAACATAAAAATCTATGGTGCTAGACTTCAATATATAAGTATATATATACCAATCACTCATAAATTATATATATACTAACGGCACCCCATATAAAAACTATGGTGCTGGCATACTCTGCTATCCAGTCCCCGTATCACTCATACTAAGGGAAATACAAGATCGAAATCACTCTCGAACTGTATTAACACAAACACAAACAACATTGAGGCGAAGAATAGATTCCAAGTCTCTAAGAGGTCAGTACATACCCTCACGTCTCTTAGGACCGTCTGACCATCGATCAGATAGCCTATACCAAGGATATCTATCTTCTAGGGTACGATTCAATATTCCCCATAAAGGTCCCATCGAGATAAGACTGTCCCAGCGCGGTAACCTCAGGGATAACAAGTAGCGCGGGCATGATTTTTACACAGATATAATATATGCATAATCACACAGTCATATATATATATATATATATATATATATATATATATACACACACATCCACATTATTAAATTGGGTGTGCTCACGACCCATAATATTAATTATCCGTTATTACCCATTTTACTCGATTAATTCATATAAAGGACTCGTTTATTTTATTCTCGTAATTAAGTCATTTTAAACTCATTTCTCGTCTCTCGGAGTATTTCCTTTACTTAAGTACAATTTCAGTAGGCCCTCACTTGCCTTCTACTACAACTTCCTAGACATTTCGATTATTAAAATCAATGCACGTATGATTTCCTAAGTATGAATATCTCCCCGTTTACCCCTTTATTTCGTTTCATATTAAAGTCCCACTTAACGGGGTTTATCTTGACCCTACTGGTCCTCTTTATGTTTCATTATGTTCTAGCAACCCTAATCAAGGTTTACTATGCATAAAATCGGATTAAGCTAACACGAGCAAAAGTGCAAGTTTCCAGGAGGGGTCGATCGATCGATAAAAGGGGGTCGATCGATCGATCAATCGATGCTTTGAGCTCGATCGATCGATCAAGCAGTTATGGCGAAACTGTAGAAAACCCAGCTACGGAATTGTTACCCCAAACTCGTCCAAATCATCATGTTTCAGTACCAAACTCCCAACCAATTATACCATAAGTGTTGTATACCCATATAAACAATATCCTACGTAACACATGCGAATTTTCATCATCTATAACACGATAAAAGGGCAAAAATCTTTATAAGTCTCAAGAACCCTAATTTTTTTCCTTTAACTTAGTTTCTTCCATTCTTTTCCATATTTTCTATCACTAATACCATGGAAATTTGTGGTTCAACCTCTACATGTGAAATGGATTTCCAGAAATATGATCTCTACCTCTACAACATGCAATTTTTGTCTTCAATTAACGTTTTTCTTCAAGAACACTAATTCTAATCAACCTAAGACTAATATAAAAGGATGCATTAACTTGATAAAAGCAAGATAGATACTTGCCTGGAAAATTAGTCTCTGATTTGTGGAAGAATTTGGTGTGGTCAAGATCCTCGTTGCGCGATCTACCATTTGGCGGTGACGGCGGTGCAATCGGAGGTGTTCTTGGCCTAGAACTCCTTGGAGAGCTTCTCCTCTTCCTCTCCAATGGCCGTCATCAGTTTTAGGTTGTGTTAACCCTAAAAGATAACACTTAACATCTGATATAACCCTTGAAATTTCGTGGGTTTAATTACCCATAATTACAAAATGTCCGAAACGCCCTCCCGGGGTACTAATTAGGCCTAAAAACTCCCCGAGACCCAAACTAAACCCCCGGGTACACTTTTATGACTATCTCGACCCTTACGGACACTTTGGCATACTCAAAATGACCATACGAGCAACTTATAATTTATTCACTTTTATTTATCAACATTTAGTCCCGACACGACACGGGCGCGTCCCGACTTAAATTTCCATAATTGCCATTTTATTCACACGTGACAATTTTATAAAAATAAATCTCATATATTACTATACTCATCCAGTAACATTTAACAAATAACAAATTTTCAATAATTACTAACTCTCGTCACGCTAGTAAATATTTAAAACAACATTCCGGATTAAAATTAAATTAATTTATCTCAATTAAATTTAATAAATCCCTAAATTTAAAAGCCATGAAAATACGGGGTATTATAATTAATGAGTCCCACATTAGTGAATACGTTAAGGAAGTGGTGTAAGAACCAAAATGCATACATGATGGACTGAGAGAGCAACTCTAAGAGGTTAATGAGCTAAACATAGGAATGGAAAGTGGCGATGAGCTACCCATCTTCATTTCCAAAGGCTTAAATCCTAAGAAGCGGGAGGAGATCATTGGATTGCTAAAAGAATTCACATATGTCTTCACATGAAAGTATATAAAATATCAGGGATAGATCCATAGGTGAGTTCTCACAAGTTGAATGTTATGAGGTAAACTATGAAAACCTATAAAGATGAGCTAGATTTGAATATCAAAGTGGGGGTGGAGAAGCTGCTCATCGTTGGGTTCATCAAGCCAATTCATCACCCATTATGACTGTCAAGCATTGTGCCCGTGGAAAAGAAAGATAATAAGCAAATACGGGTCTACGTGGATTTTAGAGATATGAACCGTGCTTTCCCAAAATATGAGTTTACTCTATCTTCTATCGACAGTTTGGTGGACACGACCATCGATAATAAAATCTATAGTTTCATGGATAGGTATGTGGGCTATATTCAGATCAAAATGGACCTGATAGATACAGAGATGAGAGCTTCCCGGACCCCTTTAGGCAATTTCCACGACACCATCAATCCTTTTAGACTGAAGAATGTAGGAACAACTTACCAACGAATCATGATGGACACATTTCATGACTTATTTCATGATTTACTGGAGTTCTATATTAATGATTAGGTGGCAAAGTAAAAAAAGGAGAGTATGCCTGTCCAAGATCTTAGAAAAGTCTTTGAGCAGTAGCAGAAGTATAAAATGAGGATGAATCCCTCAAAATGCACCTTTAAAGTTACTGCATGGAAATTATTGGGATTTGTCACCAATAGGTAGGGAGTAAAAGTTAATGTAAAAAAGAAAAAGGCCATTTTAATGATGTCGCCGCCAAAGAATCAAAGACAACTTAAGAGTTTGTTGGGAAAGGTCTCTTATCTGAGAAGGGTTATACTAGCGTTAGAGGAAGAGACTGACCCCTTTGAGCCACTCAAGAAAGATAAAGAAAAATTGGTGTGGGGGATGAGTAGAAGAAGACGATGGAGTGAGTAAAGGTAATACTGACTTATCCTTCAACAATGATCCCATCAAAAGCGATCACACCTTTATTACTATTCATCATTTCTACTGAGCGATCTATATGGGCTTTGCTTAGCCTGGAAAAGGAATGAGTGTCATGAATTGTGCACTACTTATAGAATGTCATTTTGAGAACAGAATCCAGGTATACAAACATAAAGGGGGTTTATCTTTAGTCATTGTAGTACAAAAGTTGAGACATTACTTTCTTGCATTCGCGATGCATATTGTCACCAAGTGTGATCCCATAAAGTATTTGCTTATGTAGGAGGGTACTTTAGATTATAGATGGAGGCGTAACCCCTTTGAAGTATGGTGATGATAAGTTAATTAGCTAAAACCTTGAATTAGTGATAGAACATGCAAACACAAATCTAATGAAGGTATGACTCAGTTTAAACTCATAAAAGCTCTCGTGTATAACTCAGAAAGTGGTAGTGTAACTTAGAAGTAACTTGGCTAGAGGGAGAGAGAAGTAAGCACCCTAGATACACCTTGGTAGGCAGGTAGAGACACACCAAACGCTCTCGAGAATCCTTGTCAAGTATTAAAAGCTTCGTAATAAATAGCAATGGTGAGGGAGCAAGCTCTCTGGTTTGCAATAACTCTCTCTCTCTGATGTGTATTCTCTCTAGTAATGACTTCTTAAACTCTCAAAAGATCCTCTTCTCCTCGAAGGTGGTTGGGGTCCTTAAATAGCCTCCCCTACCATCCCCGAGGCAACTCAGTCATTAAAGACTATGAAAGACATCCCTCATACTTTGTGTCACAACATTAAATGCCTGATGCACTAGTTGCCTCCACATCATAAATATTAAATGCCAAGACATGCCTTTTGCCTAACCACTGTGTGTCAGGGGGCTGTTGTCGCAGAGGTGGCTCACCAACTGCCTGACAGCCCCAAATACCACGGTGGTTTACTCGAGTGCAGGTCTGATATTATTTAGTTGGTTAGTGACATTACCTACAGTAGATGTGACATTAAGTAGAGGGTTATTTGGTTCATAACTCAACGCTCGATGGAACTCCAAGCTGCTCCGCTTGAGGTTCCATGGTCAGGGTCCTTCGGTGTTTTTACCAGGTATATCTAGGATGGTCAGGACCAGCCCCAACGGTGCCTTACTTCTCAATCCTCCAAACCAAGTCCCTCTAAAGTTCCCACGACGAGTCATTCGATGGAGCATGAAAGCTCTCCCAGGCCCTGCAAAGCCTGGTCTCTCGCGAGTACCGTTTGACCTCACACTAAAACTCATTATCATTCTCGTTACAACATTACAACCGTTATAGCTTACAGTCAACATAAATAGAAATACAATATGACTAATACAACAAGTTAAAGTATGAGTTGCCACGCCAAGCTGCCACGCTTGAGTTGCCATACTTGAGCTGCCTTGGTTACTTAATCTCAAACACTATTGGAATAAGAAATGTCTGCACGAAAGTTCTCAATCCGATGAACCCTATCTTCGTAAAAAATTATGGCCTCCTTTATTCGTTAGAACCACAGCGTTATAATCTCCTAGAAAAAGTAAAATTATCCCCGATGTACCTGAGCCGAAGCGCCATGACTTATTGGGGCTTGGGCGAAGGGACATCTCCACTTTTTACTCATGCTGAGCCTCAACCGTTCTAGCTTTATTATTTGAAATTCTCCCGAAAGGCCTACTAACCTTCTCATATACTCGTTTGGACTCTTGGTAAGTGAAATTCTCCCTTGTAATGCTTCGCTATGTTTGAAAAAGCAAAAATGCTTCTCGACCTTTAAACAAGGTTTGGACATGTGGTGAAGGGACATCGTAGCTTTTTCTGAATCGTTGAAATATATCGTTCGTTATGCGTTGATGGATAAGTCTGACACCAATTTGGCGCCAAAGCATAAACTTGGTTAAGAAGGTAACCCCTTCTATTCCCCAGGCGTCGCTTCGTATTCGACCTAACGCTGTATTTTCAGCTGTCGAGACCCTTCCCGATCTTCCACGTGTTCATTTGAAATGATTATAGGCCGCCCTTGCACGTGCGTTCGTGGGAAACGTCAACCGTCGAGTTTGAAACCCTTCAAACTGTTCTATATCTATTCTATATCTTTGTTTTCCTTACCTTCTTCAAAACTCCCCGCTTCCTTTAGAGAGAGAAAGTTTGTGCGACCTCCATTATTGCCCTCTTATTTTCTCAGTCGCCTCCTCCTCTCATCTTTTGCACCACTATCCGCGGTTGTGCCCCTCCTTCTTCCTTATTAGCTCTTCTTTTACCAGACCTTTTTTATATTTCTGTTGTTTGTAATGGCCTCGTCAAGAAACCCTGCCACCAGTGCTCTTCCTGCCGCCCCTTTCACTGCCTCAGTGACCACTGCTCGTGAAGAACAGTTGCATTTCTACTGCTGGTCCCCCATTTTTAGCGAAGTTGATGACTTTGCTGGGTTTTGCAAGAGCTGTATTTTTAATGCCAAGTATTATGCCCTTACGCTTGGTGATGAAGACGAGAGCTCTGATGAATGGGGCTTTCTACCTCCCGAGGGGACTCTCAAATTTCGTCTTGAGCGAGGGGACTTCCCGTGGTCCCACATTGATTTTGAAAGTCTTGGGGGATCTCCTGCTCACTTTGCTGCTTGGAATTCTCATATGCAGAGCTCCCACGTTGATACCCTTGCTAAGATTGGGCTTCATCGAGCCAAGTGGTTTGGTGAGTTCACTCTCTCCAAAAATAATGATGCTCTTACTATTCTGGTATCTCACTGTAATGTTACTACTCACACATTCATCGCGGCATGGGGAGAGTTTACAATAACATTGGAGGACGTGTGCGAGCTCTTAGGCCTTGAGGCAACATGTCATGAGCCTTATTCCGATGAAGCCATGGATGCCCAGGAAACTGTTGATCGTTTGGAGCTGGACCATATATGCCGAAGGTACATCGGTACTTCAAACAAAGACACATTCACTCCCCCCATCAGCTACTTTTTCAAAGACCCCTCGGATGGAAGTTCCTTCGAGGCCGCCCCTGGCCAAGGTACACTGTTAGATCTTCCTGCCTATATCCTTGTCATCCTTTCTCGCTTCTTCTGTAATAATCCTCACCTATTCATACCGTTCCTCCTCTCATCGATCCAGGGATGCCGCCACGGGTGCCACTGAGATGTCTGGTCAGCCTGAGGTAACTATTCCAGCTTCCCCTGAGTTACCTTCTGAGCGGGAGGTCTCTCTGCCTCTGGTTGTTGTCGAAGAGAGCGTCCCATAGGTAAATGTCTTTCCCAGCCTTATACCTTTTGTTTGTCCCATTGGTTTATTCCTCGATTATAACATGTTGGGCTATTTTAGGTGGAAGTGGCATCACTGATGGACAATATTCTCCTACCTCCTCTACTGTCAAGACCCATTACGGCAGTCCCTCTATTCAGTGCCATAACGGGGGTAAGCTACGTGCATTACCTTTCTCTTATCCTTTTGTGATTACTACTTCTATCTAACACTTATTTTTTTCATTTGTAGCTTTCCCCAAGTCTTTCTCCGCCTTTCGCATTGAGTGGCCTTGTCCCTTCTCAGGCCCAAGTTGGTGCAGCTTCTCTCGTTGGGGCATCTTTGGAAGGTCCATCATCTCCTTTCGATGATGCACCTATGTTAGCCATAATACCCTATACCAGAGAGGGGAGTGTGCCCACCCCTGAAGCGTCTACATCCAAGGGCTCCGTTGAGGCTGCTGAGGAAATGAGCCCGCCTCCCATGGTTTCTAGCATTATGGCTCCTGTGGTAACTACCTGTCTCACTCCTGCTGATGCTGAGGTACTTTTCTAATTTCTCTGTATTTCTCAGCTTCTAAAACTCCACCTATAACGGTGACTTAACAACGCGAACACTTGTTAAGATTTTCACAAACTCCACCTATAACGGTGACTTAACAACGCAAACACTTGTTAAGATATTTTCACAAACTCCACCTATAACGGTGACTTAACAACGTAAACACTTGTTAAGATTTTTTGTCAGCTCCACCTATAACGGTGACTCAACAACGCAAACAGTTGTTAAGATATTTTCACGAACTCCACCTATAATGGTGACTTAACAACGCAAACACTTATTAAGATTTTTCATGAGCTCCACTTATAACGACGACTTAACAGTGCAAGCACTTGTTAAGCTTTTTCTATAAGCTCCACCTATAATGATGACTTAACAACGCAAACACGTGTTAAGATATTTTCACAAAATCCACCTATAACGGTGACTTAACAATGCAAACACTTATTAAGATTTTTTTTCACGAGCTCATTATTTCTTCCCACATGTTCTCAGGTTGCTCGGGAGGGTTCTCCACCAGTTCTTTCGCCTGTTGCCTCGCCACATCATGAAACTGTCTCCTCCTAAGAATCGAGCCATGATAATCAAGGTTCCACGACAGGTGCCGCTGCGGAGAGCGAATTTGGGTGTGAGCTCCCTCTGCCCGACTTGGTTCCTCTCGCCTTCTGCCTGATGGTACTCCAACGTTCGCCCCAAATACCTGCCAACTATCATTTGGTCATCGAGCAACTTGTGAGCTATCATACTGAGACCTTCACGGTGGACTGCCTACGTTCAAACACCCCAGTTATGAGCCATAGGCTGCAAGTCATGGCCACCATTATTACTAAAATTGCCAACATTCCAACTGCGGATGTGACCAGGCCCCTCCTCAACCAGTTCTTGGGCTATTTGAGGGAGCTAGGTCGGGATGGGTTCCGCCTTAACTGGCTCATTGCTCACTTAAAGACTTTAAGGAACCAGCGATTGGACAGCCAGAGGGAGCTCCTTCAAAAACATCGGGAGGATCAACGTGCTGAGGAAGCCAAGTTGGCTGAGCTAGCACCTCTCCTTGGGGCCATTGATGAGGAGGTGAAGGACCTCGAAGAGGCTCTGGGCACGGCAAAGTCAAAACGAGAGAAACTCTTGATCGAGCGCACACAGGCACATACAAGGTTGGAGGTCTCTATCAACGCCCAACGATCTTGCCAAGCAGATTCTTCGGGTCTCCCTGGAGATTTCTTTTCTTCCCCTGATTTGTGGTTCCTCCTGGGTTAATGAGTATTTTGTATATGTATTTTTATTTTCTTCCTATGTAATCCTTGGGCAATAGTTCTTATTTTTGAAATGCCCCATAGTATATGAATGGAAGAGAAAACATATTCCCATGCCATTTCTTTGTGTTACAGTTGTTTACATAGATCGTGACATGAAGTTCTGTAGTTCTTTCATCTCTATTTGAATTAAAAATAAAGAGAACTTGCATTAACAAAATGAACTCGTATATTCATATCAGTTAGATACATCGGTGACTCTAAACATAATTGCTTACACATGATAGACCTTCAACCATTTGTTGTTAATCTTAAATGGCCCGTCTTCTTCTATTTTAGAAATTAAGCAATAACCTGAGTCATGAGCCTCCTTTATGATGAAAGGTCCCTCCCAATTCACTGCAAACTTTGGTAGGAGAAGCCCCTTAATATGTTTAACTGCTGCCTTTAATACGAGATCTCCTTCCACGAACTTCCTTGGCTCACCAAGATGTTATATACCCTGGAGAGCTGCCTCGTATACATTTGGAAGTGTTGCATCGCATTATCCATGTGCTCGTCCAATGCTTCCAACTGTACGTGTCTATTCTGAGGGAGCATGTTGCTTCGCAGAGCATATCGAGTCGAGGGAACCTCTAACTCTACCGGGAGAATTTCCTCAGCCCCATAAATAAGGGAGAACGGCGTATACCCTGTAGGCTTCCTCTTAGTCGTCCGATAGGCCCATAAAATGGCTGGTATCTTGTTATCCCACGATCCTGGGAAATCCTCCATCGTTTTAGCCAAGATATTAACTAAAGTCTTGTTAGTTGCTTCGGCTTGACCGTTCCCCTTTGGGTATGCCACCGTCAAAGTGTGGTGGACAATGGAGTATTTGTCTGTGAGCATCGTTACCTCTGAGTTGACGAAAGGGGTTCCGTTATCTAAAAGGATGACCTTTGGGATCCTAAAATGGCAAATGATGTATTCTCTGATAAAGTTGCTCACTACCCCTGCTGTTTCCCTTCTCAGCGGTATCACTTCGGCCCACTTTGTGAAACACTCCGTTGCCACTAGGATCCATATCTTCCCCCTCGACAAGGGGTGTATTGCCCCTACCAGGTCGAACGCCCATGTGTGAAAAGGATAAGGCGTTGCTAAGGAGTGTAACTCCGCTGACGGGGCATGGATCATATTTCCATGAAGCTGGCAAGCCTTTCACTTTCGGATGAACTCGAAAGAATCTTTCTCCATCGTTGGCCAATAGTACCCCAAAGTCATCAACTGGTCATACAACTTGGCCCCTTCTATATGAGCTGGATCATGCCCCTATTTGAGGACCTCGGTCGTTTCTTCCTTTATGATGCAACGTAATGGCCTGTTGAAGTACCCCCTTCGATAAAGCTGCCCCACTTGGATGTAGAATCTCGGGGCCCTTCGCCGGAGTCTCATCGCATTAATTTTCTTTATTGGGATAACTCCATCTTTAATGAAGTCAATATAGGGTTGTCTCCAGTCAGGCTGAGTCTCTAAGAAATGACATTTTGCTGCCTCGAAGAATAACTGGCATTTATCGCACCCCCATTGTAACTCGACTGCATCGTGCTTCATGCTAGGCCATAAATAACCTTCCCTTTGAATTCTTCTATAAAGGGGGATGTCTGTCATTTTGCAGTGTTTTTTGAGCATTTTCTTCAATCTCTGCCCTGCTTCTTCTGGGCTGATGCACCTTGACAGCCATCCTCCTGCGTTTCTGAAGTAAAGGTTCCCTTGGCTCATAAAGTACTGGGCCAATTCTTTGAGCCCCATCGTTCCTTCACCAGACTCCAGTTGCCTCTTAATCTCACCCCTCCAGTCCGCGTCCTCTTCCCTCGGTAAAATTAACTGCACCATCGAAGGAGCCGTTCTTTGTTGAATTACGACAGTAGTTGTATCACTCCTCATGATCATTTTCTAAGCAATGGTGGCATAAGCGTCTGGGTGACGGTTCATCATTCTGGGCTGCCTCTTGATCTTAGTTTCAATGGAACTGGTCGAGGAGCCTTCGAATGATCATCCTGTATGGTGCCAGGCTCATGTGTTTTAACGCGTATTCTCCATTCACTTGCTGAACCACCAAGTTTGAATCCCCCTTAATGAAAAGTGAACGGATCCCTCTTCGAAGGGCCTCGAGCAATCCTAACACCAATGCTTCATATTCTACCTCGTTGTTAGATCAGGGGAAATCTAACTTGTAAGAAAGGAAAATCTCCTCCATTCCTTTCGAGAGAATTACCCCTGCTCCTCCTTTCCTTTCTGCTGATGACCCATCGAACTGCATTATCCATTCATCGTCCATTGCGTCTAGGTGGTTGGCCTGTAAGTCATCTCCTGGAATATCTTCTTTACCTGGCTCGAAGGTTCCCGAAGGAAAAACGGCCAGTAGATCAGCGTACGCCTGGATTTTAATTGCGCGAGGAACCACGCACTTTAAGTCATATTCGGAGAGGATGAGGAACCATCTTGCTGCCCTGCCAATCAATATAGTTCTTGCAAGCAAATACTTAATGGGATCGCTTCTCGTTACAATATGAATTGTAAAAGACAACATATAATGTCTAAATTTTTGCGATACAAACACTAAGGCCAAACAATGCCTTTCTAAGGTACCATATCTGACTTCTGGCCCATGGATGATCCTGTTGAGGGAGTAGACCGACCGTTCTTGCCCGTAAATCTCTTGGGCCAGCAAAGCTCCCACAGACCTCGTCGTGGATGTGAGGTACAACTGCAATGGTATCCTTACCTTTGGGGGAACCATGGTCTGTGGTGACACGAGCAACTTCTTCAGTCTGTCCAGAGACTCCTGGTGAATCGCCTCCCATTTAAACTTCGTGTTCCTTCCCAGTAGATACATTAGTGGGTGTGTTATCTCCGCTAACCCAGCCACAAATCTCCTAAGGTAGGAGACTTTACCGAGGAAACTCTTCAGCTCCTTCACCGTTCTCGGACACGGCATTTCTAAGATCGCCCGCTATTTGTCCTGGTCCATCTGTACCCCTTGTCGATCAACCACAAAGCCTAGGAATTTTCCACTTGTCACTCCAAAAATGCACTTCAGCGGATTCATTTTTAGTTTAAACTTCCTGCAACGGGAAAACACCTTCCTCAAATCGCCAGGTGAGACTCCTCTTTCCTCGACTTGATGACCAAGTCATCCACATAGAATTCCACAAATTTGTGAAAGAAGTCGTGGAAAATGGCTATCATTGTTCTCTGGTAAGTCGCCCCAGCATTCTTGAGTCCAAACGGCATCACCCTGTACATGAAGTTACCTAACGGGGTTCTGAATGCTGTCTTTTCTACATCCAAGGGGTCCATCTTGATCTGGTTGTACCCCACATACCCCTCCATGAAGCTATACATACATCTCATGACCCGCCGTTGCGTCTATCAAGCCATCAATGGAGGGTAGAGGGAACTCATCTTTGGGGCAGGCTCTGTTTAAATCTCTAAAGTCCACAGATTCTTATTTGATTTTTATCTTTCTTTCCTACCGGGACAATGCTGGACATCCAAATCGGGTATTGTATCGGCTTGATGAACCCTGCCGTTAGTAAGTGTTGAACCTCTTCCTTGATCTTCAAATCCAGCTCAGGCTTGTACGTTCTTGTTGCTTGTTTTACTGGAATGGCTGAAGGCATCACGTTCAACTTGTGACAGCTCACTCCCTCGTCTAACCCTTCCATCTCTGTGTACTTCCACGTGAAGACGTCTATAAACTCCTGAATTAATTCAACCAAAGCCCCTCGTTTCTCCTTATCGAGATGAAGATGGGCCTTGGCTCCTCCCCTTCTTTTGCTAGGTTTAGCTGCTCCAACTCTTGTGCTTCAAGCTTCGGCTGATCTGCCATATAATCAGGCTCCTCGATGACTTCCTTCACAAATTCCTGTATACTGGAATTGTCTATCACATGCACTGTCCCCGTTGATCCACCAAAAAGCATTCATAAATTGGGTCAACCTCATCATTAACTTCATCGGCCGCCCGCTCACATCGTTATAATCAATACACCACCTTTCCTTCTTCAGTAACGACTTTCTTGCATTGTCTGCTGGTAGTGGTGACCGCTTTCCTCTTCTTCTCCCTAGATGCCTCGACAGCTCTTTTCCTTGAGAACCGACTCAGTACACTTTGTCGTTGGACCTCATGCTCTATCGGATCCACTTTGGGCCTCATCCTGTCTTTAAGCTGCTTCGAGATGCATTAGGGTCGAGGGACTGTCTGGTGAGCTTCTTCGATTATTACTCTTGTGCTGCTCGCAATCTCTTTACTCTGCTCATTCAAGGGCCCCATCCGTTCTCTGATCGAGGGAACCCATGATCCATCCATCCTTATCGTTAAGACCCGGGCGCCCCCTTCCAACTCAGTATATAACGCTGCGTCCACCAAGTGATCTTCCTCGATAGCGAAAGGCCTCTTTGTAGCCCTAATGGTCACCTATGTCCCCTTGATGTTCGCCTTAGCACACTGGTGGTACGTAGAAGGAACTAGCCCTTGGTTGTGCATCCACACCCTTCTTATTAGCAGATGATAGGAAGTTACACTCTCTATCACGTGGAACTTTATATGGGAACTCAAATTTCCCATCACAATCCCCACGTTAACATACCCAATGGATTTGGAAGATTGGCTATCATATCCCGAAATTACCAAAGGCATGGGGAGCAACCTTTCTTCTGGAATATTGGATGCATAAAAGGAGTTAATTGGCATGATAATGATGGAAGCTCCCCCATCCATGAGAGTACTTGAAAAACTAACTCCGTTAACACCGGCAGTCACATACAATGGCCTGTTGTGAGGGAATCTCACAGCCCTATCGGCATCGCTGAAGGTTACTTCTAACAGAAACCTCCTCACCAACCTAGCCATGGGTCCCTTCCATTCCAGCGAAGGGATCACATCCTTCCTTGCGATATCCATTATTGCCTGGGTTATTTACAACCTGCTCTCTTTTGGTATCCCTACCTGTTCGAAGAACCATGTGAATTTTGGAGATTTTGAGACTACACAGTACTCTAAGCCCGGATCTACCTCCTCGCCTTCAACGCTGTACACGTCCTCCACGTCTTTTGTGCTTGCTTCATCAAAGGCCAAAACTACGCTAGCTATTCCCTTAGTACAGGTCTCCAAAGCTGCTTTGTACTCTTCTCTTTCTCCTCTCTCCGCCTCTTCATCATAGGCCACCACTAGATTGGCCCCGTGTGCTGGTAGTGGGTTGTTATTGACATTCTGTGGAGGGATTTGCAACGTCCCCACCTTTACATGGTTGTCAATAATTCTTCTTAATGTGAAGCAACTTTCTGTTGGATGCTGGATCCTCCGATGAACCTGGCAGTACTTAGGATCCGCCTTCGTTGCCGCATTGGGTTCCTCAACGAGAATGTCTTTTGGTTCATAGACCGTTCCGCCTTGGACCATTTCATTGTAACAGCTAACTGCTTCTTCGATTGTACAAGGCAATGGTGGTGGGTCTTCCCTGTCTCTTCCGAACTTCCTCTTATTATCATTCTTCGGTGCTTTGCCCCTATCTCCCCCATCAGTGTACCCTACCCGTGGGGGCTGAGACCTTCCCCCTGCGGGTTGCATCGGCTGCCTAAACATCATGGGCACTGCCACTAGATTGGTTCGCACCACCAAAGAGATGTTTCTCACTGCTTTTAAGAATGCCGCAAAAGTCCCCTTGTACGTCTCGTTAATAAGATGGCAGATGTACTCAGGAAGCAGCCCCCCAGTGCAGATCTGCAGCAACTTGGATTCTCTGGCCTCCTCCCTCACATCGAGGGATCTTTCTCTGAACCTTCGAACATAAGCTACCACTTCTTCCCCAGGTCGTTGCTTCTCCCTGCCCAGTTGGGTCAAAGTAAACTCGTCTTCTGCCAGAAAGAACTTCTGGACAAAGAATACATGCATATCCTCCCACGTAGAAACACTCCTAGGAGCCAAATGGGATTACCAGGTATACGCTTTATCGGTTAAGGATTTGGAAAACTCCCTCAATCGAAGTTTCTTGTTATTGCAATGTGCCCCCAAGTGTTTGATGAAGCGCTTAATATGCTCCTTCGGGTTCCCACCTTTCCCCGTATACTTTTCAAAAATAGGAGGAATATAGTCCTTTGGATATGGCTCATCATTGTATTCCTGAGGATAAGGTGTTCGAAAGTCATCATAAACCGAAGCTACCTCGCCAGCAAATCGCGAGGAGGCTTGCATGAATTTCAACATCTCTTTCTGCATCTCCTTTCTCATTTCCTCCATGGGTGATGCTACTGGGACAACAGCCAGTGGCACCATGGGCTGGGCACCCATTGCAGCCGGCCCAAACGTTGCAGTAGGGGCCGTTGAAAATCCTGAGGTTACCACTACTGGATTCACAACAGAGGTCATGCTTACTGGGACCGTTCCCGCCACACCTGCACCTGGTGGGGCCGTTGGAGCTACCCCTGGTGTTACGAAGGCATTAACCTCCAATCCTCCCAACATAGTTGAAGCTACTGGAGTTTGCAAAAACTCATAAAACTTACTCATGAGGAGCGCCACCTGAGTGGGTCCCAACCCCGCACTCGTGGACGCTTGTGTCACCCCTGGAATGCCTGTCGCTGCCTGAACCGGAGGTACCTCTATTCGAGGAATCCCATCCCTTAGAGCCTCCAGTTCTCTCGCAGCCTGTTCTTCATTATGCTGGATGTCATCAAAGTTGAGCCTTTGAGTAGCATTATCTTGCGCCATACTCCTTACTTAGAAGAATGCCTCTCCAGTAGAGTCGCCAAATGTAGGAGGGTAATTTAGATTATAGATGGAGGCATAACCCCTTTGAAGTATGGTGATGATAAGTTAATTAGCTAAAACCTTGAATTAGTGATAGAACATGCAAACACAAATCTAATGAAGATAGTACTCAGTTTAAACTCACAAAAGCTCTCGTGTATAACTCAGAAAGTGGTAGTGGAACTTAGAAGTAACTTGTCTAGAGGGAGAGAGAAGTAAGCACCCTAGATACACCTTGGTAGGCAGGTAGAGACACACAAAACGCTCTCGAGAATCCTTGTTAAGTATTAAAAGCTTCGTAATAAATAGCAATGGTGAGGGAGCAAGCTCTTTGGTTTGCAATAACTCTCTCTCTCTCTGATGTGTATTCTCTCTAGTAATGACTTCTTAAACTCTCAAAAGATCCTCTTCTCCTCAAAGGTGGTTAGGGTCCTTAAATAGCCTCCCCTACCATCCCCGAGGCAACTCAGTCATTAAAGACTATGAAAGACATCCCTCATACTTTGTGTCACAACATTAAATGCCTGATGCACTAGTTGCCTCCACGTTATAAACATTAAATGCCAAGGCATGCCTTTTGCCTAACCACTGTGTGTCAGGGGGCTGTTGTCGCAGAGGTGGCTCACCAACTGCCTGACAGCCCCAAATACCACGGTGGTTTACTCGAGTGTAGGTCTGACATTGTTTAGCTGGCTAGTGACATTACCTACAGTAGATGTGACATTAAGTAGAGGGTTGCTTGGTTCATAACTCAACGCTCGATGGAACTCCAAGCTGCTCCACCTGAGGTTCCATGGTCAGGGTCCTTCGATGTTTTTACCAGGTATATCTAGGATGGTCAGGACCAGCCCCAACGGTGCCTTACTTCTCAATCCTCTAAACCAAGTCCGTCTAAAGTTCCCACGGCGAGGTCATTCGATAGAGCATGAAAGCTCTCCCAGGCCCTGCCAAGCCTGGTCTCTCGTGAGTACCGTTTGACCTCACACTAAAACTCATTATCATTCTCATTACAACATTACAACCGTTATAGCTTATAGTCAACATAAACATAAATACAATATGACTAATATAATAAGCTAAAGTATGAGTTGCCACGCCAAGCTGCCATGATTTAGTTGCCACGCTTGAGCTGCCTCGGTTGCTTAATCTCAAACACTATTGCCAATTAGGGAATTATCCCTAATCTCAGGATTACCTTCAAGCCCCTTCTACAGCTTATGCGAACCATCTTGGTGGGGGAAGAATCCAACTGGTTTTTAATACTCTCTGAGTATAATCTAAAGTGCATTGTTCCAAAAGTTATTAAGATATAATATGTAGCTCATCTACTTGCCAATTTCCCAAGCTAAAATTTTGAACCCTCTAGTGAAGAGCTGCCAGGAGATAACTCCAAGCATGTTTAGTTGGAGAAATGGAAGAATGGAGAATGGAGTTCGATGGCTTATGTAAGTAAGGAATAGGTGGAGCATGCCTCATCCTCTCTAGTGGCAATGATAAAGTCCCTCGCTCCTAATAATTGGACTTCAAGTTTTCTAATAAGGAGGCCGAATATAAGGATCTCATACTTAGCCTTACAGAGACATTGGGAAGAGGCATTAAAATACTTTGTATATGAGGAGACTCCAACCTAGTTGTCAAGCAAGTTAATAGGGAATTTTCTCTCAATTATGCTAACCTTGCTCCATATAGATCAATCATTTAAAGGTTATTGGACAGTTTTAGCTATCAAGATAGGGAGGCACCCTAGGGTAATGAATAGACACCTCGATGCTTTAGCAATAATTGTATAGAAATTAAAAATGTCTAAAGCCACCATCTCTGTGCGGTGGATAATAGTGCTGACAATAGTGAGATCTCTGTTCCCAAGTGAGGAATTTAATGACTGGAGATTTCCAATCGTAAAACAGTTTGAGACACATGAAGAAAAGATGAAGTTTTTAGAGTTAGACACTTTCACATGTTGTAGGGCACGCTGTACTTCAAATTTTTGGACAGTTTTTTAGCGTGATGCACGGGGGGGGGGGGGGGAGGAAGCTCAAGATATATTAGAAGCAATGCACAAAAGGCACTGTGGGTATGGAGACATTTCGCTTTACATACGGCTGCAACAAAGGGCTTTTGTTGGCCTAACATGAGTACGGAGGCTGCTCACATGAGATAAGGCTGCCTAAAGTCGCAGACATAGTTGGATTAACTAATGGACACAAATTTTGTAGAGACTTTGGAAGATTGGAGGATTCCTTACACTACCTATCTAAAAAAAGGGAGCTGCTTGCTGAGAGGGCTTATGAGGTTTATTTAAAGAAAATAGTGGCCCATTTTTACTTGGTGAATGGGGAACTTTACAGAAAAGGGTACAATGAGAAGGCCTCGAGATACGTGGAAGGTCAAGAAGTGGCAAGCATACAAAAAGAGGATCATGAGCCTTCACATATGGGTGGCATAAAATTATAAGATCAACTGATGATCCTAAGTTATTAATGGCAATCAATAGAGGTTGACTCTATAAATTTTGTATAGAAATGTATATCATGCCAAATTAATGGCAATATGGTTCATATCCCCTCAGTGAGTTTGTAAAGTGTAGATAATCCTTACCCATTTCACACTTGAAAGTTTGATTTGGTAGGAAAAATTAGCTCGACCTCTTATGAAGAAGCCTTCACTATGATTTCTACGGAGTTGTATACTAAGAGGGCGAAAATAATTCCTATAAGAAAGGTTACTTCTCAAGTCGTAATGCAGTTCAATCGGGAATACATAATATGAAGATTTGGCATCCCAAAGTCATCCTCACAAATAATGGCAAGCAATTCGTATGTAAAGGGATGGGTCGGCTCAAGGGCAAATACAAGATTATCCATAATAGCTTATCCATTTTTTATCCCAAAGGGAATGGTTAGGCGGAGGCAACTAAAAAGATGCTGATTAATATTTTGAAGATATTGGAAGATCTTTAAGGAATGTGGTTTGACAAGATGTCGATGGTTTTATGGGCTTACAGGACCTCCAAGAGGGAGGCGATTGGTTTTATCCCGTTCTCTCTAGTCTATGGCTTGGATGTGCCGTTAGCATGAGTGACACTAAACCAAAATTTAGTGCCTGATCCAAGACATGTGCAGTTAGAAACTTTGGACGAGCATCGTGATAGAGCCAAGGAAAACTTCAAAGTCTACACTCAGCAGTTGTCTAGAGCGTATGAGAATCTAGTTAAGCCTAGAGAATTTTAATGGGAGACCTAGTTTTATGAGCATCCATTCATCATCTAAGGAGCATGACAACCTCAAAATTCAAGCCCAATTGGGAGGGCCATTTATTGTGCGAGGAGTAAGAAGATTATGGTATTATCAAATCTTAGAGTCGGAGTGTGAGTTCATCCAATCGGTCAGTTGTAAGTGGCTCAAGAAGTACTACTTCTGAGGTACCCCATTATTTTTATTCAGTAGTTAATCCTAGAAAAAGAAAGTTCCCTAAATGAAAAGGAAAATAGCTGATGCACTTTTTTTAATACAAAATTAAAATATCACTGTATGCACAATTAATGCAATAGCGAATGTTCGGTCATGACCAGTCTCTTTCATAATATTTCTGATGATATTTATAATGTTTATCATCTTACATTACTAACAAGTTTAGCATGCATCTATTCGCAAAATTATGCGAACAGGTGCATTTCAAGAAAAAAATGATTTTGATATTTGCTAAAATAATTTTAAGAGTAGAGCAACTTGAGATTCTCAGAGATTAAGAGAAATGATATTTAATTTAAGGAGCATGTCTCATCATACTCGGGGGTATATACATTCCAATGACAAAATATGATGAGCAAAGAACCTTTACATATAATGTTTTGAGAAATATGCTCCTCATACGGAGCGAATAACATATATTGTAAGGAAGTGCAAAGTTTTAAAATGTTGATGAAACAATAACAGTTTGTATGTTGTTTACAAAATTTGAGGATAATTGACTCCCAAGTCCAATTTCATGATTAAAATAAGTGAAGTATCCCACAGAATACGGGAAAGTTACATATATTACTCTCTAATTTCTGAGTAGACACTCCCATAGAAAAACATAATGACAATTATTAACACTCATGCAATAATATGAGAAGATATTCCAACATAATAAGGGAAAGTTCATAGAAATACAATGTAAGGAAGAATATAAAAAACATTATAATTCATATAAATGACCTGCTCGAAACAGATAAGATCATGATATTATAAAAAGAAAAAGGAATTATATATGAGTGTTCAATCAGATAAAAGAAAAAGAAGATTCTCCTTCGAGTAGAAGCCCTCGAATGACGGGACAACCTATCTAACAAAATCCCCCTCGAGTTTATGCATTCGAACAACGTCCTCTATCTCACCCGCTAAAATCTTAGCTAACTTAGCTTCTAATGTTTTGATCTTCTCGCGGACTCTATTAGCGTTCAAATGATATCGCTCAGATTTGGCTTTCTCAAAAGACTTTATTCTTATTAATCTTTTAGTAGCAGGAGAAATAAGTCAACGAATAGAGGTATTAAGCTAGTCAAGCCTGAAGTGGCAGTAATTCTACAAGTCCTTGATAGCTTCCAAGAAGAGGAAAGCACCTGTGCCAGTAACTTCACTCGAAGGAGTTAATATGAACTTATAAACATGGCTTGCAAGTGCCTTTAAGTTGTGAAAGGTCAATTTTTCAATGTTGCAAACACTCCTGGCTATAAAACTCTCAATGTGATGCTCAAAAATTAAATCTAAAATAGACGAATCCTCTGCTCAAAATATATTAGGGTGGTGCTCGCACCACATATCCTTCATAAACATTGAGAGCATCCATATCTATGGAATCAAATCTAGTGTCCATAGACCTAGCCTTCAAGAGGGGAAGAAGACTCCTAGCCAAATTTCTCACCCTCGGAATGAGTGGCCTCAGAGTCCTCCTTACTCTCACTAACAGTTACCTCTATTTCGTTTGTTTCTTCCTAGAAAAAGTATAACAAGGAGGAAAAAATCTTCTCTGCATGCATCACATCCAATACATGGCGCACCGGGTTATTCTTCCGATAAGGCAAGTCAAATAAAAGAGTCAACATAGCTTTCAGTGTAAACTCTTCTTTTCTAAAAGAGTCAAATGATTGCACACCCTCTTCCCACAACTCATTTATGATCTACGTCGTCCCCTTATACATCTATCCTACTTGTTGAAGGTTGTTGTGAAGGTTGTTCAGGGACAAAAGGAACTTTTAATTCACCCTGAAAACTCCAAAATCGATAACTATCTTGCATACCCTATCTTAACAAATGTAGGTCAACTGTTTTCACTCAAACACCTTACCATTCTTACACCTAGAACACGGACAAGGAAACTCTTCATCATTATGACATCTCTTTGCGTATTTCACAAATTCATTAGCACCTCTGCGAAACACGTCCTCCATTCTATTTGTCTCACCCATACACTCTTTGTATTTCGGATATCCCATCACAGCTACCATAACTAATCACCTATTAAAGGTAAGAAGCGTATATTCATGGATTAGTATAAACAAAACTTAGATTTATAGTATGTTTCATTTAATTATGTCTTATTTATATTCGATTTTTAAATTTCAAATTCAAATTCAATGTATAATAGAAATTTCTATTTCCTCCATCTCCTTTAAAGGGTGAGTGGTCCTATCCCATTCAAGACCGCATTTTTCTGTAATATACTTAACATCTCATGCACATTGTTATGATTTGAGAAAAATTCGGCAGCATATCCCCGTAGTTCTCCAAGTACACGGTGTATATTGGCAAGTGTGAGTGTTATTTCAATTGATCAATTGAAATAACAGTCACACTTGTCAATCTAGTATGTACCCAGAGAACATTAGGATACAACTGCAGAACTTCCTCCAAAAGTAACAAATTTAAGCCACTAAGAATATTATTATACAGAAATTATGCAGTCCCAAACTGTCCAAACGGGACAATTCGAGAGATCTCATTACAGGGGTTATGATTCTCGAACGGGTCTAAGGGCTATTGAATGTGTACGCATAAGAACTAGAAGACTAGTATCTATGCGCACTATATGTAATTTCAAGTATGTTTCATTTAATTATCATACTATATATAAATATTGTTCGTTATACAAAGGAATTTTTAAAAAAAGTTGAAAAATCCCACCCCCCATATGGACAATAATCTAGTGGTCATGCCACTTTTAAAATTAACCAACCCAACATCGATCCACTATAATCCAACCGCAATGGCAACAACAAATGTGTATCCCGTACTCCTTTTAATTCATCTACTCAATTAATTCTTTTCATCAATTAAACTAACAATTAAAATATACAATTATTAATTTACTAATTTACAATGAGGGTCAATCCTACTTGCATATGAAAGGGGCACTAATTATTAATTTACAAAAAAAATTAGCAACCAATCAATATTAAATCAATCAATTCTTTTACAAGGGGCACTACAATATGAGGGGCAATATCTAATAAATCAATAAAAAATTAATTAAAAAAATACACACACACACATATACACACACACGCACATATACACCCCTGCCCCCCCTCCCGCTGCCCCTGCCCACCACACACACACACGCACATAGATACACATGCACATATACACACACATGCACATATACACACACGCATATACACACACACACACACATACACACACACACATGCACATACACCCCCCTTCCCCTCCCCCCAGCCCTGCCGCCTCCCCCCACCCCCACACACACATTTACACACACATATATACACACACGCACATATACATACACATATACATAAATGGAGGAGAAATAGAGAGAGAAAACATAACAAAGTTGTAGAGAGAGAGTGAGCAGTCGCTAGAGAGAGAGAGAGAGAGAGAGAGAAATGGTGGGAATAGAATCGGTGGGAAAAAAGACGAAGAGGGAGGGTTTTTTACTGATAGAATTGTCACGGACATGTCACGGTCATTGACCGTGATAACTTTTTGGTATTGTCTCGGTCATTGACCGTGACAAGTCCGTGACAACTGTACTTGTCATGGACTTGTCACGGTCAAAGATCGTGACAAGCATTTGTCACGGCCTTGTCACGGTCATTGACCGTGATAAGGCTAGCCGTTTAAAGGGTGCCAATTTGACCATTTTGGTGTAGTGCAGGCTTCGATAACAATCGAAAACGAAAGTGTGTGAACAAATAAATAACATAGAGGGGATGAATAGGTTATTAGAACCAATATTCCCAATTTTAAAATTCAACTTAAAAAAAAACCATATATAAGTTATTTTTTAAATGTCAATGTGATTTAGTTGAATTGAAATCATATAAACACAAACAAGTTAATCAAAATGATAAACAACCACACAAAAATTCACAACACCAGGTATACGAGGAAAAACCCTATCATAGGGATAAAAAAACCTCTGTGTGACTTAAAATCTCATTATATTTCAAAATTTCTTTTCACACAATACAAGAAGATAAATAGATCGTATGTAATCACAAGAAATTACATATAAATATTATGAGTCTCCCCCATTCCATTAATAAATTGAAGCTTCATCTCTCGAATACGGAACTCCATTATCCATCCTATATCCACACCATGCTCCAACTCTTCAAATACCTTGAGCACCTCCATTGAGATCTTGGAGTTTAGATCATGTATTATTTGAAATTCAAATGTAAACTATATTATCTATGGATAAAAACCTTTCAATTCATCTCTCAATTGAATTTCTCAATGTAGATTGAAAAATCTCACAAACGCACAAATGACACACTCAAATTTGAATTAGAGAGATAAAGTTAAGCTCTATTTATGAAAAAAAATCCTCAGAAGATGTATTTTGAAATGAGAATGAGTGTATTTAATAATTTTAATGAAACAAGGTTATCTATAGGAAAAAATTAAAACCCAGCTCCGCCATGCGCATGGTTGAGTTTTCCCATCCACATAATTTTGGACAATATGCTCCCAAATAAAAAATGACTTAGGATCGTACGCACGGGAAAATATCTATCATGCTCACAGTTTGTCCTAAAATATAATCACCATGTGAACAACTTAAAATGTAGCCGTTCGAACGTCTCTTAGCCAAAGTCATTTTAAAGACATTTCAAATGAGATTTTTGAAAATGACATCTTGATCCCTATACTCAAATAAATACATCACTCAAAATATATAATTAAAAAATAAAGTATATTAAAGAGACTCTCAATTTTAAAAAGTGTGAGTGTGTGCAATAGTCATATGTTTAATCTATTTCGTAAAAGGATATTCTTAAAATTGGTGACGAAGAGAGAGATAGAGAATGAGAGAGATAGTGGTTCAGGCTTAAATTTCCAATTTATACTTTCGAGACCTTCGATTGTATTTTCAATATCAAATTTTGACCTGAAAAAGGCAAGACATGTCACTAAAGGGTCATCATTATAAGTTTGTTCGAAAATCTCTTGGACGATACTATCAATCATATCGACATCCACAGGTGCATCATCATCGGGTGGTTTTGTGGACAATTGAACACATTAAGGTCCATAGTAATTTTCCAAATGATAAGTTCAATTGACCACTACGACACCTAATGACAACATCAAATGTGGATATGCATGGACGATGCAAAATAACTAGAATTTGTGCATTAGTATTATGGACTTGTTGGGTACCTAAACTATAAAATTGACTGGAAAGACAACATCTCGCGCTTTAATCAAGACATCCTCAATAACACCTCTCATAATTTTAATAGAACGGTTGGCTAATAATAGGGTAATCTTAATCATCCTCAACTCCCCCAAGCCTAGTTTCTTGTACATAGTGTGTGGCAAAAGATTCACGCTAGCTCCCAAATCTAAAAGATCTTTGTCTATAATGTGTTCCCCTATCTTGATAGAGATCGTTAGAGTCCCGAGATCCTTATACTTAACAGGGGTTCTATATGAGATGATCGAGATTTCTTTCTCAGCGACAAAGTCTTTCTTAGGAATTTTAATGCTTATCTTAAAGGTACAAAGGTCCTTCAAAAATTTGACTTAAGACGGGACTTATTGTATAGCATCAAGCAATGGGATATTGATTTGCACATGCTTAAATACTTTTAACATCTTATCCACTTGTGCCTTTTTATTTTGTGTCACCCAATGTCAGGAAAACTAGGATTACGAAACATAGGTCTCCACAATGGCTCAAAAGGTGAGGATGAGGAGGAAATTGGGTCCATCGGTGGATATTCCTTCTCCTTAAATTTCCCGAATTCACTCTTGGTGGGTGGTGAGATGTTATTCTTAACTTCTTTGCTTGACCTAAGCGTGATGATAGCTTTCGTGTGCTCTTGGGTGTTTGATGTGCTCGTGTTGTCTTGAATAACATATTGACCCCTAGCCATGGTACCTTTTGGATTAGGCTCGAGTTGGCTTAGGAATGTTCCCTTGTTTCTCTCACTAAATGCATTGGCTAATTGGATCACTTGAACCTCTAGTTTGGCAATCGATTGAGTGTTTGTGTGCAAGCTTTACTTTGTGGATTAAAGGATACTTTGTGTGTTTTTGGAATTGAAGGTTACTTTGGGCAAGTAATTTCATCGTCTCCTCTAAAGATTGGATCTTCAAGGGTGAGGGAAATGACACTACATGGGAATTCTTTTGGAATTTAGGTCTAGGTTACCTGGAGATTGACCTCCACTACCCTATTATTGACGTTTATACCACAAAAAGTTAGGGTGGTCCCACCATCCTGGATTGTATGTATTGGAGAATGGTTGTACTTTGGCCGATTTTGGTAGAGGGTGTTTTCTTAGTCGGTGAGAGCTTTGTGGGCTGAAAGGATAGGCCAACTTTCGACTAAGTGGTCGAAACTATTACAAAACAAGCATATATGTGAACCTATATGTTGCACAACCACATGTACGACTCGATTACTCTCTTTGCTCATTTCCAAGGCTTTTAAATGTTGGGCCAATGAAGCCACTTTCGCACTTAATCCAAAACCTTTCTCGACTTGGTGAGCGTTTCCCTCATTAATTGTGGTGGGCATAGAATCCTAGTGGGGTGCCCATCATTGGAACTTTTAAGCTACAAATTCTAGGAATGTCCACGCATCGGCCTCACTGTTCTCAGTAAAACATCCACTACACATTAATTCAATCATCGACCGAGTAGTATAATCAATTATATCTCATGGTGAGGACATTGCAATAACAAATCCTTAAATCTCTCTAGGTACATCCACAAAGCCTCTCCCTCTTTTTGACTAAAAGTGTTGATGGCGTGACGTAATGCCATCGTCTTTTGGTTGGGGAAAAACTATTGCAAAAACTCGACATTCAATTGATTCCATGTAGTGATGGAATTAGGTTTGAGTAAGAGTAGATGATTTTTAGCTTTATCTTTAAAAAATGGGAACAATTTTAGTTTAACAATCAAATCGGTGAGTTACTGTAACTTAACCGTTCCATGGATTTCTTTGAACTCGTGCACATGAAGGTACGGGTTCTCGTTTTTTGTTCCTCGAAAGATGTGAAGTAAATGAATTACATTCAACTTGAATTCGAAGTTGTTCGCATTATATGGGGGAAGACGTATTCACGAGGGTTGATTCAACCTATTGGGATACATGTAATACTTTAGGGCACGGGTTGCTAACTCATCTCCCATCTCGGAAAAAATCAAGGTTCTACCTACAAAAGTATCTGGAATGCTAAACTCCACTCTAGATAAATTACCGATGGGGATCTCTAAACCAACCACGCATATACCATGCTCACTCATTTTTATTTATTTTTTATTTAAAGGAAATTAAAACCAATTAATCCGACTCGAAACCACATAATTCATAAGCTAGAACAAAGCAATTTGACTTATCTAAATTAGGTGAGGGGAATTTCAATTTTTAAGATCTAATTTTCTCGAGATCATTCGACGATAATAGGTGTCTCCAAAATAATCTCCTTAATTAGAGAGCTCATACTCTTTACTTTTATGTAACACCCTGTACTTTTATCACCTCAAATCCCAAAATTTTCCTCCAGGTAATGTAACACCCTGTACTTTTATGTGTAATTTAATTACATAAGTGAGTGTAATTTAATACTCAGAGAAATGATTTGAGAAATTAAGTGAAGGATTACTATTGATGAATATTATATTTACTTACAGGAATAAATAAATGAAGCTGGATTACTTTAGATTATGTTGCGGTTAGGAAAAGCGACAAGAGATAATATTTTATTCGATAAACTCGTGCATAGATGTATTGGATTAAAAAGGTGAATTTTTTATAAGTGACTCAGATAGGAATTTTGAGTGCACGGTTGGTCTCGGAAGGGCCGAGATAGCCAGAATAGAGTACCTGGGGATAGTGTGTGGGTTCCGGGGACTTTTTTGGACTACTAGGGACTCGCAATTGTGAATACGAGTCATTTTTGGATTTAATAAGGGCTAAACCCTAATTTCTCTCTTTTAAGACATGAGAGAAAGATAGAAAGGAAAGAAGAAAAGGGAGAACAGAGGAGATCTCAAGCCAAGCTCCGATGGATACCGGCACGAGGTCATCTGATTTATCCAACGAGGTAAGTGTTTAACTTGCTTTATATTCTTAAGTGTGTTGATTTTTCATACTATAGTTGGTGTAAAACTATATGATTTTGGGTTTTGGATTCTTACACAAAAGGGGTTTTCGGAAAGGATTTCATACGAAATTGTTGTGATATTAACTCCATATGAAATCTAGGCTTGAAACCATGTTAATGGTGTAATTTGATGAGAAATTTGGGAGAAATGATAGTTAGGGCTTAATTAATAATAGTGTAGAAATTCTTAATTTAATTAATGCATCCCAAGATTTAATTATTGGTTTGGGTATAATCAAGTGTGTAGTTATTGTATTTATGGTTGGGAATGATTAGAACCATAAAAATGGGGTATGTGTGTATTGGTTGAGTCTTGGGGAAGAAGAGAAACATAACTCGTATTCGCTTGTTGAACCAGGGCGAATCGATTCACGGGGGCGAATCGATTCGATAAGAGTAAAGTAGGACTCTGAACCATTTCGAATCGATTCGGAGGGGTGCGAATCGATTCGGACACATGCGAATCGATTCGCACCGATCAGATTTTGAAAATTTCCTTGTTTTTAAGGGTTTAAGGAAGATGGTTTTTGGATATAATTATTAGGGGGTCCTAAATAGAGTAATGTAACTCCTAAATGATTAGAGGAGTGTTTTATAAACCTTGGGTTAGTCGAGGATAAAATTCGGGTTAAAATTTTTAGGAGTGTTTGGGACGAACGACACTCGAGGAATTATTTTGGCGGGTATATATATATATACCGATTATATAAATGCGTACTAATGTTCGAGTAGGATTGAATTAGAGTATTAACTAAGTGTGATAAGCTAATATTCGGGAGATTGTAAATGTGAGAATTGTATCATAAGTGAGTGAATACTTATGAGATTAAAAAACTTGTTTGTATACTTATAAATTGGTACGAATTGATATATTTGGGATTTATTAGGCTAATGCCACGAGAGATAGGCATGAATAACCGGATTTGATGATATACATATACGGGTATAGAGACAGTAGATATATGATATGATTATGAATATATCTGTGTGTGTATGGTATATTTATGTGAAGCATACCCCTCTAGTGATATCATGGAAAGTTGCGCGATGTGGGTGAGGCCCCTGGCTTGAGGAGCAGGGAGCATATAGTCCCCAGGTCATAGGCGTCCAATATTTATTTTGTGTGATGTTTATTCCGGGTGAGACGTGGGGGGTATGATTCGTCTCACTTTCAGGTTCGGAACTATAATCACTTCCCATGCGTTATGATTTGGGTTTTTACCAAGTCGGTGTGAGAGTCCGACCGCTGGTATCCAGGATGATAATGTGAGTGATTCCTTGGAAGATGATAACATTATCGAGATTTCATCCAATGAGTTCAATCTCTGAGGGATAGTTATTATACTTATATAGTGTGTGATATATAAGTATGGATATATTTGATGTGCATGGTATATTGTATATATATGTGAAGATGTGAAAAGATATATATATATATATATATATATATATATATATATATATATATATATATATATATATATATATATATACGGACTAAATAAAGAATAAAGTGTGAAGAAAATGGTTTTTCATCCGGGAGAATAAAGGCCGGAATAAAATGTGATACGTATATAAAGATGAGAATATTATATACGAGACTAATAACACTAAGATGTGAAAGTCAATTATAAGTGAACGGATAAATTATAAGTGAGGATTTATAATGCATAAGCTCGGGAGAAATCTTAGGATATTATTACGTGGAGTATGAGGTAGTGTTTGGGGTATTTAGAAGTTTTGGAGATACTAGTTAGGTTGGGTAGCGTAACTAGGGTGTTTAAAATACATGCGTTAGGTGTGCACTATTCGATGAGAGGTGAGGGTATCTCATGGGAGTGCGGCACGAGTTTAAATATGGAGAATATCATATTACAAATTTTAAAGTATTTTAAACACTTTCTAAATATTTTCAAAATGTTTTGGCTCTGACCCGTTTTCAAATATTTAAAAACATTTTAGGTGTCCAGACACAGGTACGCCTGGATGACTATTCTTTCGAGTCAAACGTTGCTTCAGTAGCCATGGATGCTAGCATGGACTTGTATAGACACTTCTCTCCTTGTGATCTAGATAAGAGGTACTGTTGTAATATTCGGGCATGTTGCCCAACTATTGTATTTATCTTATTTTCAACATTTCATTCGATTTGGTTGTATATATGTTTTACCGAGAGTTATCGGTTATTATTTTATTGAATTCAATTATTTATGTATATTAGTTGTGTGGTTGATTTATTGTGCGTTTAACAAAAAGATTAGAAAGTTTAAAATTTAACACCGTGGACTAATAGGTTATTAGTAATTAAATAGTTTTCGACAGTGATGCTGAGAATGAAAACGTATGAGACTCCTGACTTAATTTGAAATAGGACTAATCACCCGGTATTTTATTTGGCGGGTTGTTATAGATAGTATCAGAGCATCAGGTTCTAGTGTCCTTTGGAATTTGTGCGAACGTACTGCGTTTCCAGTATTGCTTTCTATTCAATATAGAGCCCTATGTTTAGGATTGTTGGTTCCTATGGTATGATTTCATTCTCCTGCTATAGTGTATAATTATAATGAATCTTATATGCGTTCGGGTGTGTTCGTATGCCGAACAATGAAGGTCATCAAGTGAGGGTCATTGGGAGGACAGTAGGAGATGAGACTCAGTTGAATTAGTGGAATGTTTGGGGATAATGACCGTAGTTGAGGTCACCTCTATTGTTGCTTTGGTAATTGGGGTTGTAAGGACTGCTAGGGTGCCAAGTCAGACTCACCCAGAGTGGTTAGAATGGGATAGAATCAGATGGGTATTTGAAGAGGACCATCCGTTGGAATTATAAAAATGCAGATATTGTGCGTTAGCTTATGGAAATAGGATATCCAGAGGCTTTGGCATATGGCGGAGTGTAGTATACCCGAAAGTGAAAATTGGGGAAAAAAATTTCTTAGCTCGTGGGAGCAGTGTTGTAATGGTGGGAGTCAATTACCACATTTGAAAGTATAATATTATGCCAATGGAAGGATCTTAGGTACGGGTTGATCGCAAGTTCCTCTGTTGTTCATAAAGAGTTGTTTGTGTAAGTGAACCTTGTATCTGATGAGGTAGGTACAATGGAGAAAAATATCCTTAAGTGGGTGATGGACCCATGAGAAGAGTCACTAGCACTTAAAGGAAATTCTATTTGGACGATTATTGCAGATAACGACAAGGTCGTGTTTTTTCAAGGAGGATGTTGATGCTTCTATGTGAAGGGAGTTAAAAAAGTTGAAAGATTTAGTCTGGGAGTAAGATTGGATGTAACAGTGTAAGCGGAACACCACAAGGGGAGACCCATCAGGGGACCCATCTAAATGATTCGGATGGATGGTTTTTACTGAGTGACGGTGGATTCAATCAGGGCTGTTAAAGCCAGTAGTGTGTTTCCTTAGGGCCAGCGGAACCAAGGGAACAATGAGGGTAGTGTAAGGACATATTTTCATAGGTCCGTTATCAATTTATTATGTCATATACCGCTACACCGTCAAAGAGCATTCAAGAGACATCTACATCAAAGACGAATCCGAATTACTCAAGTTCTTCATCATTCAAGGCTCCGCGAAGTTTACTTCGGTAGGGTTATGTTTTAAATACCTTTACTTTTCACTTAGAGCTTTTGGGAGATTTTTACAAAATATTTTCTAAGTGTTGGAGCGGACTTTTTAGTCAAAAATTGAGAATGAGTATTTTTTCTAAGTTTTGAAGCGGACCTCAATTTTGACGCCCAGGTCGTTCGCGCGAGATCAGCATCTCGTTCGAACGAGATTGGAAGTCGCACGATGTCGTTTGAACGACATGCGTACTTCGTTCGAGCGACATATGCTTCTCGTTAGAACGAGCTCGAATTTCGAGTCGGTGCATTTTTGTATAAATACTCATTAAATGGTAACGTTTTCATTAAGAAGTCCATACATTTTCCAGAACAGAAACACTGCCAAAGCAGTAATCTTTAGGCTTCTTCTTTTAGGGGTTTAATCCCTTTTTTATTTACAATTCACAAAACTCCCATCTTGCTTTAGTGAATTGTTTTGGTGTTCAAGAACACATCTTCGCCTTTATTCATCTTTTGTGGAGTGCGTCTCTACACCGTATGGCTGTGTGTCATTAAGGATCTTGCTGCGTGAAGATTCATTGCTGAAGATAGGACTGCGAGTCCTTGGAGGGTGCTGCGGGTATTCTCTTGCTGAGTTCAAGACTGCGAGTCTTTATGGGCTGGCTGCGTGTTGATCCATTGCAGATTTCTCTATGTAATTATAAGTTGCGAATTATAGATTCATAGTGAAATAAAGGTTTTACCCGAAAGGGTTTTTTTCCTGAAATCTGTGTCTCAACATATTTGTTGTGTCGCATACGTTATTTGTTTATGGTTTGACACACGCACCATATATGCATGTTTAGGGGCTGAATTAATAGACTCTAATTAAATAAGTGAACCAAATTATAAATTTATGAATTAATAAATTATCACACAGTCACGTCTTCTCAAATTGGTATCAGAGCGGGTTACGCTAATTTATCTCGTATTCCTATTTTTCGCAAAATCGTGTGATATTGATTTTTTTGGAAAATCAGTTTTGTGAAAAATTGCATTTTTTTCTATGGAGCACTTCTATAATAAGATGCCTATTTTTGACGGGTTTAATTATGCCTATTGGAAAGCTCGCATGAAATCTGGTTTAAAAGCCATTGACGAGCGTGTTTGGTACCTTTGCGAAAATGGGTGGACTCCTCCCATGGTCACCGTTGATAATATCTCCTCTTTAAAATCCGTGTCAGCCTGGACTGAAGATGATCATAAAATGTCTAAATATAATTCACGTGGGCTGAGTGATATTTCTGGAGCTATCACTCCTGATGAGTTTCGCCGAATTATGACGTGCACCACGTCTAAAGAGGCTTGGGATGTTTTGAAATTGACACATGAGGGTACGAACGCGGTTAAAGAATCTAAGTTACAAAATTTTGCCACCCAATTTGAGACTATCACCATGTCTGAATCTGAATGCTTTGATGATTTTTATGCACGTTTGTCGGACATTATTAACACCAGTCTTAATTTGGGTGAAGTGATTGATAACACGCGTGTCATTAAAAAGATTTTGAGATCTCTCCCAAAACGCTTTATTCCTAAAGTCACTGTTTTGAACTCTTTAGGAAATTTGAAATCACTTAAGTTAGAAGAACTTATAGGAGATCTTCAAACCTATGAGATTGACATATTTCCCAAAACCATTAAGTCTAAGGATAATGGCATTGCTTTAAAGACTCATTGTAAGAAAAAGAAAGAAAAAGTTTGTGAGTCCGATTCTAAGGGAGACTTCGATTTTAATGATATGGCCTTGTTTGCAAAAAATTTTAAAAAATTTCTCAACATGAACAAAAATAATTTTTCCAACAAAAAGAAATTTTTTGAGAAAAATAAAAAGAAAAGAAAGGCCAAAGAAAGTGGTGAGAGAGAAAAAGAGAATGACTCAGATGAGGAGTGTGAGGAAGATCTTGAGAACGTGACTTGTTTTGAATGTAGGGGTAAGGGACATAAGTCATTTGAGTGTCCAACACGGCTTAGAAAGAAAGGAAAGAAAGTAGCCATGCCTGCCACACTTAGTGATAGTGAGGGTGATGAGGTAGATGAGTCCGATAAAGGTTTAGCACATGGGATGGTTGTCGCTTTTTCTGGTCATGTGAGCACACCCACTTTGTCTCACGAGAGTTCACACGAGAGCGATGATAGAGATTTGTGTTCTTCGAGTGAGGATGAGAGCGAGGAAGGGAGTGGAGATGAAAGTGAGCTCCAAAAAGCTTTTAGAGATTTGTACACCGAGACCTTGAAAACAAAGAAGTATAATCGAGATTTAGGTCATCGGGTTTTAGATTTGGACAGAGAGAAGGAGTTTTTAAGAAAGGAGAAGTGTGATTTGACCAACACGTTGTCTAGTCTGACGACACAAGTATCCCAACTCGAGAGTGATCTCGAACGTGCCAGGGAGGTCAAAGTCATTTTTGAGAACGCACCTAAGAAGGTTGAAAAGGTGGTTCTTAAGGGTAAAGGTGAGAATTTAGGAATAAGTCATGACGGTGCTTCTATTTCCCAATTAGCACCCGATCCGGTTCCCACTTTAGTGTCAAATTCACATTAGTCTCACCCTAACCCACCTAGGCGTCCCATTCCTATTAGGAAAGTGCGTCCTAGAGTTTTTGAGAGAGGTGTTCCGAGGCCTATTTATGTTTTCTCACATTGCAAAAGGAGAGGACACCTTAGGGAATTTTGCTTTAAGTTGGGGTATGTGTCACGTTTTGCTTCTACATGTGTTTCTGATACACATGTTCCCACACATGATTCTTTACATGCTCCCAAAGACTACATGAGAGAGTTTGCACATTTAGGTGAGCAAGTTAAGTTTTTAGTCAAAACTTCACAAGAATTGATGGAGGTTTTTCATAAGTTGTCACCACCTTTGGAAAACCCCTCCGCACCTCATGATTGAGGTTTGACTTGTTTACTAGCATAGGATGATTTTCATGATGATAGTGTTTGCCTATTGATAGTATGTATCATTTTTGTATATTTTTTTTGGAAATATTTTGAAAAATACAAAAAGATTTTATTTTGATAAAATTTTTAGAAAAATCCAAAAAGATTTTTGTATTTTGTTTGCACCATTTATGGATGGAGACTTAGGATGACCGAGTCACAACATCATTCCATTTTCCTGTGACTATTTGATAGTGTTTTGAGACAATAGGTCAATTCATCCTTGTGCTTTATAATGTTTGGAGTCATTAAGATGTAATTAAGTGTTTACTTCCTACATGTTTGACTCATGTTTCCTTTATTGCACACATGCACGGATTTGTTTGATTATTGTGCTTGTCTTATCACATGTTGGTTGGGTGTTTTCACTTCAATCCTGTCCTTAAAACAAACCAAGCGCGATAAATTTTGATAAGGAAATTATGCATTTAAGAACCGTTTTGTGAGTTTGTGTGCTTTGTTTAAAAAACGGGGAAGGGCTGGGAAAGGTTCATTTTTCCTTTGCGAATACTAAGGCACTGTTAAATTGGACCTAAAAAATGGAGTAATTTTATTATCCAGGGTCCAAAGAGGTTTAAAAGAGCCCGAAAAAATTTAAAGGCAATAAAAAGAAATTCGTGCAATTATGGGTCATTTAGGTTTTTGCACCAATTCTCCAAAGTTTGAGAATTTAGATTACCTCTAGAAGAAAATATATTTGAGGGAGTTTTGATGGAGAATTTAAACGGGGTTGCACATCCTTGAATTGCTTGAAAATGCAATACATAGTTTTGGACGTTATTGGTGTGGAAATCATTTGACTTTGATTTGTTGATTTGCATAAGACGATGTCATCTAAATTCAAAAAAATTTACACCTAAGGATTCTTTTGATGTTCATTCGTTAGGGGTACACGTATCCATCGTACACATATGATTGATTGAGTTGATTTACCTATCGAATGTGTTCACACCCATTCATTTCATTTCCATGACTTGGTTGTTTGAGTTTAAGTCCATGGTGTGATTTTTGTATCATATTTTTCAAAGTGATATCTTATTTTTTGTACGAAAAATTTGAAAAATCCAAAAATAGTTGGTGAGATTTTTGAGATACTCCTTTGCATGCACGTAGTTTGATCCTTGTTTGCTATGCATTTTATCGTGACACTCCATGTTTTGATTGTTTCTTCTTATCTGTCTATTTGGGGACATCATAAAAAGGGGGAGAAAGAATTATCATGTTATGGGGGAGTTTTTGCATTATGGGGGAGATTTGATTATTAATGCTTTATTCTTATATCATTTCAAACTCGTTGCGTCACGAAGGTTTTTGCTTTTTCTCATGTGTGTAGGTACAAAGATTGATGATCATGATGTTGCACACCCTGATGAGAAAAGCTTTGAGATTTGGCGAAGATGATTGAAGAACAGTTTTGAGGTCTTGCAAATTTATTCATGGGAGGGTAGATTTGTATAGGCAATTTGGTTTTTTGATAATTCGGATTTTTTATGTATGTACCGACATAGACATAGGGGGAGATTTGTAAGGACATATTTTCATAGGTCCGTTATCAATTTATTATGTCATATACCGCTACACTGTCAAAGAGCATTCAAGAGACATTTACATCAAAGACGGATCCAAATTACTGAAGTTCTTCATCATTCAAGGCTCCGCGAAGTTTACTTTGGTAAGGTTATGTTTTAAATACATTTACTTTTCACTTAGAGCTTTTGGAAGATTTTTACAAAATATTTTCTAAGTGTTGGAACGGACTTTTTTATCAAATATTGAGAATGAGTATTTTTTCTAAGTTTTGAAGCGGACCTCGATTTTGATGCCCAGGTCATTCGCGCGAGATCAGCATCTCATTCGAACGAGATTGGAAGTCGCGCGATGTCGTTTGAACGACATGCGTACTTCGTTCGAGCGACATATGCTTCTCGTTCGAATGAGCTCGAATTTCAAGTCGGTGCATTTTTGTATAAATATTCATTAAATGGTAACGTTTTCATTAAGAAGTCCATACGTTTTTCAGAACAGAAACACTGCCAAAGCAGTAATCTTTAGGCTTCTTCTTTTAGGGGTTTAATCCCTTTTTGATTTACAATTCACAAAACTCCCATCTTGCTTTAGTGAATTGTTTTTGTGTTCAAGAACACATCTTCTCCTTTGTTCATCTTTTATGGAGTGCGTCTCTACACCGTATGGCTGCGTGTCATTAAGGATCTTGCTGCGTGAAGATTCTTTGCTGAAGATAGGACTGCGAGTCCTTGGAGGGTGCTGCGGGTATTCTCTTACTGAGTTCAAGACTGCGAGTCTTTGTGGGTTGGCTGCGCGTTGATCCATTGCAGATTTCTCTATGTAATTGTAAGTTGCGATTTATAGATTCAAAGTGAAATAAAGGTTTTACCCGAAAGGTTTTTTTTCCTAAAATCTGTGTCTCAGCATATTTATTGTGTCGCATGCGTTATTTGTTTATGGTTTGACACACACACCATAGATGCATGTTTAGGGGCTGAATTAATAGACTCTAATTAAATAAGTGAGCCAAATTATAAATTTGCAAATTAATCAATTATCACACAGTCACGTCTTCTCAGGTAGTCATCAGAGTTGAGACTACCAGGGTTCGAGAGAAAGAAAACCCTATTGCGGCCAGTGTGGCCGGAGATAAATGGATTATACGAAGAGATAAATGGATTATATGGAGAGATATGAGGAAAGTAAGACCACATACATTGATTTTTGCCGAAGTGAGTAAAGGGGCAAGAGTATGGTGCCTATCAGAGTGCGCAACGAAAGCATGATGGGCCCATAACCCCATTAGGTAATGATTAAGATAATGTTTGGTTCAGTTCAGACAAATGTGCTATGTCTGGGAACCATTTGAGCAGTTAGGGAAATTGGCAAGGTAGAAGATATGAATTTTGGATCCTCGAGTGTTTGAGATATGCTTTATGTGACGAATGAGTTGCGGTATTTTGATTAGCCCTAGATTCATGTGTGAGACGAGTTTAATGGTTATATCGATAACATTGTTATGTGTATATAGTTTCCATGGCAGCGGGGTTATTTTTTATTTCATCCATAGTGGAACAAGATGAGTGCATTATTTTGTATAATTTATAAACAAATCTAGGCCTTGTTAGATCCCTTGCATCGTAAATAGATAGCTTTTATAGCCATTTTTGTTATTTAAAAGGAAAATGCAACTTTGGAAATAATTCAAATTAATAATGCAATTTTAGCAACCCCGAGGGTGAAGCCTTAATTTCAAAAATTTTACGGGCTTAGAAATAATTTTTAAATATTTATCCGGTCAATATGAAGTTTTCCTTGAAATTTGGTTAAATTCCAAGTTAAAATAGTGAGACATGAATTTCGGAGACTAAAATATAAATAAGGATAATTATATAGTTTTCAACATTTTATGATCCAAAATTTGTATCAAGTATTTTTATTTTTCATTTTTTACAGGCGTCTCGAGAATTCGGACAACATAGGAGTGGATTTGCAAAAAATGGTTAGGATATGTCGCGACATGACACACCAACACGACAGTACTAAAAATGATTATAAATTCATTCGAGTGTCCGTTGAGGTCATGCGATAACTTTTCGGAAAGGTATTTAAAAAACTCGCAACTTTGTAGTTCGGGCCAATCTAAAAATAAGACGTTTTGAAGGTGCAAAATCAGTTTGAAAATTCTGATTTAAAAAGTGACGAAAATGCAAAAGGAAAGAAAAAAAAATCCCTTTTACCTGCCTTTGTCTGCCGTCCCAAGACTGATAGCTCCAAAATTTCAAGATTCCTTTATTTCAAGATGCCTCTTTTGTCCTATTATCTTATTCTTTTTTTATTCCCCCCATACCCATGTTTTGCTCCATCCGAAAATTACTTTTTTTTGTCCCCCACGCTTTGTATTTTTTTTTTATCTTTTACCCTATATTCTGGTGTCACATTTGACTAGTACACACAAAGGGTGTGGGGGCAGGCCTGTAAACGGACCGAATCAGGCAAATTCAAATCCATATCTATTTATGTTAAACGGATTCGGATTCGATCCATTTATTAATCGGACCGGATCAGACAAATCCAAATCCATATCCATTTATGTTAAACGGATTTCGGATCCGATCCGATTATCCGTTTATGTTAAACTTGATTTGCAACATTTTTATTTTCAACTCTTATTTCATAAATTTATTTTGCAAATGTTCCAAAAAAACACATAATGAAATAAAGAACTATTATAATAAATATTTAAAGTATTACTAAATAATATATATTTCGGATTTTAAATATGATCCATATCCGTTTAAACGGATCGGATTCTGATTCGGATAAAATCCGATCCATTGACAGGCCTATGTGGGGGATATAAAACTAAGGAGCTATTTTTCAGAGGAAGGGGGTGGGAGAGACACATTTTTGGGATATATTTTGTGTAGAGAGACATATTTCTTGAGGGGGAATTAATTTTGTAAACACCCAAAAATATTGTACCTTGTGTGTTATTTTGGAGTGTTTAGAATATTATTTTGTGCACATTGGAGGAGGATATTGTGTATTGTAACGCATGTCCTGGACGCAATTTTTGTAAATTGATTATTGTTAATGAAAATTATTATTTCATCTTGCAATATTTGTGTGTCAAATATGATGTGTGAGTAGTTTAATTACTAGGAATAGGTGATGTTTGTCATGATTGATTAAATTACGCATGTTAATTTAATTTCGTACATATTTCGACGTGTTTTAATTTGAAATAAAAAAAATTCAGTATTCGCTTAAAATTACACGAGAGTGTATTTTTTAAACCTCAAGAATTAATTATAAATTCATGCTTTAAAATTTTAAAGTTGTCATTTTTATGGGTTATGCTTGCACTTAGATGTCTTGATACCTCATGCTTAAATACACATTAAAAATTTAGAACGTGATATTTTCGAGGGAATAGGGATTTATAGTGTCTAATTCAAGAGACGTTAAAATACTTTAATCGCTTGTAATGTTATATTCCCCGAAATATACGCGACGAGAGTTTGCATATTTTGTGTTATAAATTCGAAATTACGGAATTGAATTCATGTGTAAATTTACTTAAAATTTATAAACTGATCCGACGTCCTAGTTTCTTCCACATTTGACATTATCTCTTCTTGTTCATTTCTTCCGCTTTTATCTTTAATCTAGAAACTCAATCACATTTATACAGTCATATATCTAGTTGGACAATCAATACTTTATAAAAATTAACGAAATCTCTGTGGGTCCGACCCGTACTTACACCCGATATATTACAATAGCACGTGCACTTGCGGTAGTTTTATAACAAATAAAAAAAAGAAAAGAGAAGAAAAAAAGACGGAAAAGAAAGCAACCGTGGGAAAAGCGCTAAAGTTACTTATGCAATCTTGCCACGCGCACAAGGTACTCTCGGAGACGACTGAAATGGAGGTGACGTTTCCCTCCGATCGACGTCAAATAAAACTTCGACCCGGCGTAAACAAGTGACCGTAAGTAGTCCACGCCGGAGGTAAGTCTTGTGTGCTGCTACGTGACACTATTTTTGCAAATTTCAATAAGCACGTTGCATAATTTTACTTAAGGGAAAAACCCAATTTTAAGATAAGGTGGGGATTTAATCACCCTTCCTTGGCCGACAAATCATTAAGCTACCCGAGCATCTGCATAACCCAAGCCATAATTTTAATTTAAAATTTATTAGACATTGGCCATAGGGTGAGACATAGCTCATAGGCATATTATTTTCAAGGCTAGGATTAAAAGCTAATCCAAACACGGAATTTTCAAATCGATGTCATTTTGACCTTGACTAGGATTGGTGGTTTTTAATGAGTCTTCGGACCGACCACCTACCTAAAGGAAAAATCAGGTAATTGAGGCGATAGTCCGGAGTTGATCATCTTTTAAATTATCCCTCGTCAAGAATTAGGAGCTCTTTAATTAGGGAGATTATTTCGGAGACCCATTGTCGTCGAATAATCTCGGGAAACTAGATCTTAAAAATTGAACTCCCCCTCACCTAATTCAGATAAACTCAAAATTGCTTTGTGTTAGCTTAGGAATTTTGTGGTCCTGTGTCGGATTATTTGCTTTCCATATTAAAAAATAATTAAAAAATAATTAAAAAAAATCGAGTGAGTGCAGTGCATGCAAGGTTGGTTTCGAGATCCTACTGGTCGTTTAGCTAGAGTGGAGTCTAATATTTCCGATACTGTTATAGGTAGTACCTCGATTTTCATCGAGATGGGAGATGAGCCAACAACTCGTGCCCTAAAGGATTACTTATATCCGAGTAGAGCGAGTCAACCATCGTGTATACAGCTTCCCACGCACAATGCCAGTAACTTTGAATTCAAGTCGGGAATAATTCATTTACTTCCCATCTTTCGAGGCACCGAAAAGGAGGATCCATACCTCCACGTGCGTGAGTTTGAAGAAATTTTCGGAACGGTTAAGTTACAACAACTCACTGACGAGATTATTAGACTGAAACTATTTCCTTTTTCTTTAAAAGACAAGGCTAAGAGTTGGATGCTCTCACTGAAACCGAATTCCATCACCACTTGGAATCAATTGAGTGTTGAATTTTTGCAAAAGTTATTCCCTAACCAAAAGACGGCAACGATACGTCATGCCATCAATACTTTCAATCAAAAAGAGGGACAGACTTTATGGATGTACATGGAAAGATTCAAGGACTTGCTCCTGCAATGTCCTCATCATGGAATCGAATTGGGTTGTCAAATCAAAATTTTATATGAGGGTTTCAATTATACCACTCGGTCTATGCTTGAACTAATGTGTAATGGAGATTTCACAGAGAAGAGTGAGACCGACGCGTGGTCATTTTAAGAATTCGTTGCTCAAAAGTCCCAGCGATGGGCACCCCATTGGGATTCTACTACCACCAAAATTAATGAGGGTATTGCTCACAAGGAAGAACAAGGTTTTGGATTGAATGACAAAGTGGCTACATTATCCCGACATTTAGAAGCCATAGAAACGACCAAGGAAGGTAACCGAGCCGCACCTACGGCTGTGCAACATATAGGGACACCTATGTGCGTGCTTTGCGATGCTTTCGACCACCTGGTCGAAAGTTGCCCCACCTTCCGGCACACAAAGGTATGACCGAGCAGGCTAACGCCCTCTATAAAAATAGGCCCAAATACGACCCATTTTCCAATACTTATAATCTAGGTTAGAGGGATAACCCTAACTTTTCCTGGTCTAAAGGTCAATACCAGGGTAGTGGAGGTCAATCCTCAAATAACCCACCCCCGGGTTTCCAAAAGATCACCCCTACACCGTCGTTTCCTTCACCCCAGAAGATTCAATCTTTTGAAGAAACGATGAATTTACTTGCCCAAAGTACCCTGCAATTCCAACAGACCACGCTTAGGTTAGGTAAAGAAGTTGAGAATAATGTCTCACAACCCACCACAAGTGAATCTTAGAAAGTAAAGGAAAAGGAGGACTCACCTGTAGATCCAACTTCTTCCTCACCCTCATCTTTCGAGCCATCTGTAGAGACCTATGTCCCGAAAGCTCCATTTCCACAACGTTTAGTGCCACAGAAGAAAAAGGCGCAAGTGGATAAAATTTTGGAAGTATTCAAGCACGTACAAATCAATATCCCGTTGCTTGATGCTATACAACAAATTCTATCATATGCCAAATTTTTGAAGGACCTTTGTAACTTCAAGAGAAGCACTAATATTTCGAAGAAAGATTTTCTCGCTGAACAAGCGGGCTCGATCATCTCATATAGAACCCCTGTCAAGTATAAAGATCCCGGGACTCCGACGATCTCTATTAAAATAGGGGAACACATTATTGAGAAATCCCTTATAGATTTGGGAGCAAGTTTTAACCTTCTTCCGTACACCGTGTATGAGAAATTAGGTTTGGGGTAATTTAGACCGACTAGGATTACCTTATCCTCAGCTGACCGGTCTGTTAAGATTCCGAGAGGCGTTATTGAGGATGTCTTGATAAAAGTGGGCGAGCTTGTCTTCCCAGTCGATTTTGTGGTTCTGGATACCCAACAAGTGCGTAATCCTAATGCACAAATTCTGGTGATTTTGGGTCGTCCATTCCTCGCCATGTCTGATGCCGTCATCAGGTGTCGTAGAGGCCAATTGAACTTATCATTTGGAAACATGACTGTGGACCTTAATGCATTTAATTTGGCCAAACAACCACCAGATGATGATGGACCCATGGATATCGATATGATTGACACTATCATCCAGTAGACTTTCAAACAAACTATAATTATGACCCTTAGCGGCATGCCTTGCCTATTTTAGGTCTGCATTTGACATCGAAAGCTCAATCGCTGAAGTCAACACACTCCTCGACTCCACCCATGTCTTGGAAATAGGATCTTGGAGATGTAAGACTGAACCCCTCTCTCTCTTTACGTCACCAATTCCTCCCTCCATTGAAAAATCTCCTGAGCTTGAATTGAATCCGTTACCAGAATCACTCGAGTATAGGTTCTTAGGACCTTCTGATACCTTGCTTGTTATCATCGCGTCTGACCTAAACAAAGAACAGGAAGGTAAGTTGTTGCGTGTTCTCAGCGAACCTAAAGAAGCCCTCGGCTGGACCATAGCTGATATAAAAGGGATAAGTCCTTCAGTGTGCATGCACATGATACACTTAGAAGATAACGCTAAAAACTCGCGTGAAGCACACCGTAGACTTAACCCCACTTTGAAAGAAGTCGTCCGAGCCGAGGTGCTCGAACTGTTGGATGCGGGTATTATATATCCCATATCTGATAGTCAATGGGTCAGCCCCATTCAAGTTGTTCCAAAGAAATCTGGTGTGACAGTGGTGAAAAATGATGATGATGAGTTAGTACCCACAAGAATTCAAATCGGATGTCGCGTATGTATAAAATACAGGAAGTTTAATACTGTCTCAAGAAAGGATCACTTTCCTCTTCTTTTCATAGACCAAATGCTTGAGAGATTAGCCGACCATCCCTATTACTATTTTCTTGATGGTTATTTCGACTATAATCAAATTCCAATCACTCCCGAAGATCAAGAAAAAACCACATTCACCTGTCCATTTGGTACTTTTTCCTATCGACGCATGCCCTTCGGGTTGTGTAATGCACCCGCTACCTTTCAGCAATGCATGATGAGTATGTTTTCGGACAAGGTTGAAAGGTTTCTCGAAGTTTTTATGGATGATTTTTCAGTGTTTGGGTCTAATTTTGATGAGTGCCTTCACCACCTTACCCTCGTTCTGAAGAGGTGTAAGGAAAAGAACCTTGTACTCAATTGGGATAAGTGTCACTTCATGGTTAAACAGGGCATAATGTTAGGTCATATCATATCTGAAAAGGGTATCAAAGTTGATAAGGCTAAAATTGACCTCATTTCTAATCTCTCGCCCCCAAAAACTGTGCGTGAAATTCGATCATTCTTAGGACACGCCGATTTTTATTGGAGATTCATTAAGGATTTTAGCAAAATATCTCGACTGTTGTGCAATCTTCTTTCCAAAGATGCACCCTTTGAGTTCACCGATGATTGCCTTCAAGCCTTTGAGAGGCTAAAGAAGGAATTGACTTCAGCACCTATTATGCGACCTCCCGACTGGAGTCAGCCCTTTCAAATCATGTGTGATGCTTCTGATTATGCCTTAGGTGCGGTTCTTGGTCAGTACAATGAGAAACTTCCTCATGTTGTATACTACGCAAGCAGGACTCTTAATGATGCTCAATTGAACTATTCCACGATCGAGAAAGTGTTCCTTGCTGTTATTTTCGCACTAGAAAAGTTTAGGTCTTACTTGATAGGATCCAAGGTTATCATTTTCATCGATCATGCGGCCCTACGATACCTTTTGTCTAAAAAGGATGCTAAGGCCCGACTCATTAGATGGATCCTATTACTGCAAGAGTTTGACCTCGAGATCCGAGATAAGAAGGGTTGTGAAAATGTAGTGGCGAATCACCTATCTAGGTTAACCATTGAATTATACGATGACTTGTTGCCACTCAATGAATCCTTCCCCGATGAGCAACTAATGCTTATTTCTCAGCTTCCTTGGTTTGTCGATATTGTGAACTATCTTGCAACGGTGAGATGCCCCTGCATTGGCATAAACAAGATTGTTCCAAATTTCTTAAGGAATCCAAGTATTTCTTTTGGGACGATCCATACCTGTTCAAATATTATCCCGATCAAATCATTCGAAAGTGTGTCCCCAATCAAGAAATTCAGAGCGTAATCTCTTTCTTCCATGACCAAGCCTGTGGAGGTCATTTCAGTACTAAGAAAATCGCTGCAAAATTTTTGTAGTGTGGATTTTATTGGTCCATAATTTTTCATGACTCACATGACTATTGTAGAAGTTGTGATCGATGCCAAAGGTTAGGAAAGATCACTCGTAGGAATATGATGCCCTTAAATCCCATATTGATTATTGAGGTTTTTGGCTGTTGGGGCATCGGTTTCATGGGTCCATTCCTGAACTCTTACGGTAATATTTACATCCTTTTGGCAGTTGATTATGTGTCTAAGTGGGTCGAAGCTATACCAAGTCGGACAAATGATCGCCACGTGGTAATCGAATTTATTCGAGAAAACATTTTTTCCCGATTCGGTACACCTCGATCCATCATTAGCGATCAAGGAACCCATTTCTGCAATCGGTCATTTGAGAGTCTCATGAAAAAGTATTCAGTCACGCACAAAGTAGGATGTTCTTATCACCCTCAAACCAGTGGTCAAGTAGAAGTTTCCAATAGGAAAATTAAGCAAATCATCGAGAAAATAGTGAATCCAAATCGAAAGGATTGGTCCTTAAGGCTATTAGACGCATTGTGGGCTTATCGCACTGCCTACAAAACGCCACTTAGTATATCCCCGTATAGGCTTGTCTACGAAAAATCCTGCCACCTTCCGGTAGAGTTAGAACTCAAGGCCTATTGGGCCATTAATACCTTTAATTTCGATTCACCTGCTGTAGGAGATGTCCAAAAACTCCAACTCAATGAGTTGGAAGAGATTCGGAATGATGCGTACGAAAATGCAAAATTATATACAGAGAAAATGAAAATGTTCCATGATAAGTCCATCCTACGGAAGTCATTAGAACCTGGTCAAAAAGTGCTCTTGTATAATTCTAGGTTGCATCTCTTTCCCGGTAAGTTAAGGTCTAGATGGTCCGGTCCCTTTATTGTTAGGACAGTCTACCCACATGGGGCGGTTGAGATAGAGAATCCTAAAGATAGTGAAATTTTCAAAGTTAATGGTCAAAGGTTGAAGCCTTATAAAAAACTAAGAGATAGAGAAGTGGAGGACATTCCCCTCCAAGAACCGGTGTACCACGAGTGAACATAAAATTGGGTCGTGTTTTTGTATCATAGTTTGTGTTTTGCGTTTTTCAGGAAATGTTTGTTGGAGAAAGTATCTCGTTGTGGTAATACTCTTAATAAACTTTCGGCCCTTTTCAAACTGTCTTGTACATTGAGGACAATGTAGAAATTAGGCTTGGGGGTATTGAGGTCATTTTTCTCCGCTTTGAAAAGAAAATCAAAAAATTTTCAAAAAAAAAAAACCAAAAATATTTTCAATATAAGTGAGTTTTGAAACAATTTCTTAATATAGAATCAATTCACAAATCTCTCAACTTATAAATTTTTGACACTTAGCCATATAATATAATCGAAAAAGGATATTGAGGTGAAAATTAATATGCTTAACGAATAAATGTGGAGATTTTAACCTAGTGAGATTTTCGCGCCATTCATCGTTTTTGAGAAATTTAAATCAATCCGAGTTAGAATAACTCAAACTTTCCTTCAGCGCTTAAAATCGTCGATGATCTCAAATTCTTTATTTTATTCGATTACTGAAAACGAAAAGTCAAAATGTGAATCGTACACACTAAATGCCTTAGTAAGTTGACTTGAGACACAAAATTGACTAAACGGAACTTGAGAAATGATATTAGGCCATCGTTTTGCAAGCCCCAAAATAAAGCTTAAATTGATCTTTTTACATTATTCCATTGCAAGCCCATTTGTGCCAAAAAGAAATCGAGCCTTTTATTGAAAACCCAAAAATCCATACCCATTTTTCTGGGAATATCAGGGTAAAAATATGGTAAAAGGCCAAAAGAAGAATGTTTACTATAATAATATGTGAAGAGAAAAGAAAGAAGAAAAGGGGAGATAGAAAGAATGAAATGGAAAAATGAAAAAAAAGAAGAGAAAATGGAGTATGCGGGTCGAAAAAGAAAAGAAAAAAAAATGGAGGTTGGAAAGTGGCTAAAAAGTCAAAATCCCGATAATCTCTATATTCTCAGAAAATTTTTGAAACTCCAAAATATGTTCTTTCTAGCCAAAACCGGGCCTACAATACAAACGAAAGAAAGTCCCAATTAATCTTAAGTGAAGCTAGTTATAGTGTGGAGAGAAGATGAATATGATATTTTAGTGTGATTCAAGTTTTCAAAGTAATCGATTTTCCATTCACGAGATCATAATTATCCATTATAAAATGTCCGTCTTTCATGATATATATGTGAAGTTGCTCATTAAATTTACTCTTTTATTCACATATATCGAGAGAAACCACCCGTTTTTGAGTGTTTGATTGCGAGTGCATACTGTGAGATTTTAAAATCAAAACGAACTTTCGAATAAGAAATGTAACGATCAAATCTTTTGAAATGGACGGTTATATTGGCTATGCACACACGCACAATAAGTTGAGATTGAAAAGTGATTTTTTACTGTATTAATGAAATTTGCATTTAAGACTTGGTTATATTACCTTTGTGTCTTTTGTAAATAAAGTCAAGTCTTTGAATTTTGTGGGTATATTCACTGCAAACCCTCACGAGACAAAACGCGTCCACTAGGGCAACCGAGGGGTTTAACAGCTTGTTGCACATGCTAAGTGCAACCGTGATTCCTACGAAAATGAGATAGATTTTAATTTTTGCTCGAGAACTAGCAAAGTTTAGATTTTGGGGTATTTGATGAGTGCATTATTTTGTATTATTTATACCCAAATCTAAGCCTTGTTAGGACCCTTGCATCGTAAATAAAGAGCTTTTATAGCCGTTTTTGTGATTTAAAAGTAAAATGCAACTTTGGAAATAATTCGGATTAATAATGAAATTTTAGCAACCCCGGGGGTGAAACCGTAATTTTAGAAATTTTACGGGCTTAGAAATAATTTTTAAATATTTATCTGGTCAATATGAAGTTTTTCTTGAAATGTGGTTAAATTCCAAGTTAAAATGAGTGAGACATGAATTTCGGGGACTAAAATATAAATAAGGGTAATTATGTAATTTTCAACATTTTATGACCCAAAATTTGTATCAAGTACTTTTATTTTTCATTTTTTACAGAGGTCTCGAGAATTCGGACAACATAGGAGTGGATATGCAAAAAATGGTTTGGATATGTCGCGACACCACACACCGACACGACAGTACTAAAAAATAATTATAAATTCGTTTGAGTGTCCATTGAGGTCATGCGATAGCTTTTCGAAAAGGTATTTAAAAGACTCACAATTTTCTAGTTCGGGCCAGTCTCAAAATAAGATGTTTTGAAGGTGCAAAATCAGTTTGAAAATTCTGATTTAAAAAGTGACGAAAATGCAAAAGGAAAGAAAAAAAAATCCCTTTTACCTGCCTTTGTCTGCCATCCCAAGACTGATATCTCCAAAATTTCCTTTTACCCCACACCCATGTTTTGCTCCATCACCCATGTTTTGTCCCTTTAATAATTTTACAGAAAAGAACTTTATTCCCCCCTTCCTTCCTTTTTCCCATATCTGCCAAAAGCAGGTCCTAGTTTTAAGTTTTTTTTTTCTTTATTTCAAGATTCCCCTTTTTTCCTATTATCTTATTCTTTTTTTATTCCCCCCATACCCATGTTTTGCTCCATCCGAAAATTACTTTTTTTTTGTCTCCCACGCTTTGTACTTTTTTTTTTAATCTTTTACCCTATATTTTGCTGTCACATTTGACTGGTACACACAAAGGGTGTGGGGGTAGGCCTGTAAACGGATCGGAGTGGAACCGGGTCACGCAAATTCAAATTCATATCCGTTTATGTTAAACGAATTCGGATCCGATCCGTTTATTAATTGGACCGGATATGGCAAATCCAAATCCATATCCATTTCTGTTAAACGGATTCGGATCCGATCCGATTATCCGTTTATGTTAAACTTGATTTGCAACATTTTTATTTTCAACTCTTATTTCATAAATTTATTTTGCAAATGTTCCAAAAAAACACATAATGAAATAAAGAACTATTATAATAAATATTCAAAATATTATTAAATAATATATTGATTAAAATTATTATATATATATATATATATATATATATATATAAAATATTAATCGAATCGGATTACTAACGGATCGGAGTATATGAATCCAAATCCGATCCATTTAATAAACGGGTAATCGGATAATCGTATTTTAGACATGATCCATATCCGTTTAAACGGATTGAATTCGAATTCGGATAAAATCTGATCCATTGACAGGCCTATGTGGGGGATATAAAACTAAGGAGCTATTTTTCAGAGGAAGGGAGAGGGAGAGACACATTTTGGGGATATATTCTGTGTAGAGAGACATATTTCTTGAGGGGGAATTAATTTTGTAAACACCCAAAAATATTGTACCTTGTGTGTTATTTTGGAGTGTTTAGAAGATTATTTTGTGCACATTGAAGGAGCATATTGTGTATTGTAACTCACGTCTTGGACGCAATTTTTGTAAATTGATTATTGTTAATGAAAATTATTATTTCATCTTGCAATATTTGTGTGTCAAATATGATGTGTGAGTAGTTTAATTACTAGGAATAGGTGATGTTTGTCATGATTAATTAAATTACGCATGTTAATTTAATTTCGTACATATTCCGACGTGTTTTAATTTGAAATAAAAAAATTCGGTATTCGCTTAAAATTACACGAGAGTGTATTTTTTAAACCTCAAGAATTAATTATAAATTCATGCTTTAAAATTTTAAAGTTGTCATTTTTATGGTTTATTCTTGCACTTAGATGTCATGATACCTCATGCTTAAATACACATTAAAAATTTAAAACGTGATATTTTCGAGGGAATAGGGATTTATAGTGTCTAATTCAAGAGACGTTAAAATACTTTGATCGCTTGTAATGTTATATTCCCCGAAATATACGCGACGAGAGTTTGCATATTTTGTGTTATAAATTCGGAATTACGGAATTAAATTAATGTGTAAATTTACTTAAAATTGACAAACTGATCTGACGTCCTAGTTTCTTCCACATTTGGCATTATCTCTTCTTGTTCGTTTCTTCCGCTTTTATTTTTAATCTAAAAAATCAATCACATTTATACACTCATATATCTAGTTGGACAATCAATACTTTATAAAAATGGACGAAATCTCTGTGAGTTCGACCCGTACTTACACCCGCTATATTACAATAGCCCGTGCACTTGCGATAGTTTTATAACAAATAAAACTTGACAACAGAGCGGGTGTAGACAAAATGGTATAGAGATTTTGTTGATATTACTCATTTTAGTGATGTGTTAATTTTGCGATGACTCACCTACGAGAATTGAGCTACCAAATATATTATATTTGGATAAAGACTTCGGAGATTATAGTTGTCTCGATGTATTTGATCCCGGTGTGCAAGGACTTTACAGATATCATTAGGAATATATTGGATTTATTGTTGAGCGGAGAGATTGAGCTCATTATTGTGTTTAGCTCTCAGGACTTGGTGATAGGGAGAGCGCATTGTTATAGTAGTCCTTTACAGATGTGGGGGTTGATATTTGTATTTATATGTTTGGAGGCAATATTTTTTAGAGTCTCGATTATGTGTTTGAGGTTTATAGCATTTGATTACCACTAATGCTGAGTGATAGTGCATTTAGAGAAAGTTTCTTATTTGAATGTTATTGCAGGATGAGATACACATGGATTTTGGTAAACGTCGCGAATAGAGAGATGTGAATAGATGCTAAGGCATCATCTTTGAATGATAATTAATGTAGGTGTGGAGAAAACACTTTGAGTTGAGAACTCTTATACGCTGTAAGGCGTGAGAAGTCAATAGCACTGTGATAAAATACTAATTTTTTTTACTCACCACGAGATGGAGAGTGGGATAATGTCGAGAAGGATTAAATTATGATTTAAGGGGTGATTGAGAATACCCATGTATTATGGCCACACTGAGGATGCGAGGGCCGATATTGTGTTACGTGTGAGACGTTTGTTATGTTGTACCAATATGCACGAATAATAGGGTGTATGGGCGTCCTTGTTAGCTGATTTCCAAGTCGTCCAAGTTAAAGGGACATGGGAATGGATGTGTGGAATTTATGCCTGTGGGGTAGCTATAACTAAAGCTGGAATGATAGAATGGATTGAATGTCGTGTGAGAAAAACGAGGATCCAAGTATATATGTGCGATAAGAGTAGCACACCCGAGATGAGTTGAAAGGCTATGGGAAGCCATTTGAAAAGGATATCTCTTGAGAAGAGGAAAATTCAATTGTTCTGGGAAAGTAGAGCAGAGTACAACTCAGTCGAATGTTGCGAGTGGCTTGCGCGTAAATAAAATGTTGATGTCTATAAGGTAAAAGGACCCAGAAGTGCGCATTTTTGGTGAAAAGTGCACGGGCCAAGATTTTGCTACCCCGGGGAGGAAGGGGAATGTAAAGTACCACTTAATGTGAGAATTTATAAGTGGAAGTTGGTATTGAGCGAGGCATAGTGAGATTGTCTCCGGATGCACCCCTCATTGATGAAAAAGGTTGGTTCGAGATGACCCACCACACTTCTGATAAGAGATTATCAGGAAGCGATACCGATGAAGTTTTACTTTAGTCAGGTTGTGCCACCGATAGCCCGATGAGTAGACGAGAGGTGATTTACAATATTGAACGATGCGATTATGAGCATTATAAATTGTAGGGTAATTAAGAGGAGGAATTACCAGTGGTAGAGTGTGGTCACTCGTACTTGTTTGTTGTGGAAGGTGCCATTTGCGGTTTTGGTGTGGAAAAGCCTAGTCATTCTCCCTTTGATTGATTAGAGGTGAGTGGATAACTAGATTTTTTGATCGGACGTGATTTGGAGTCCGTGGACAAGAATGGGGTGACTTTTGAGCGTCGTAAGAGTTCCATCGCGATGAAACGGGATTTGAAGGACTGTCAGGAGTGGTCAAGTATTATTGTGATTTCTCTCAGGATGAGAATTTTGTGTTGGGATGGATACGGGAAGCTGTCACTTAGTAATGTGCGGCCTTCCAATAATATTGAGGCGATAGAGCCATGATGTATAGGCTCGTCTTATTCAGATGTCGTTGGTAGAAGCACAATGTGTGATGTGCTATTATCGAGTTGAGACCTTATGACTGATGAAGTATATCCGTATGAAGTGCATTGAACAAGTTTGTTGTTAATCTAGGGCTATAGTGAGTAAGCCTTTAGACAAGTGGGTTCCACTAACGGGTGTATAGTGGAGCAACCCTTATGTTATTTGGAGATATATTTAGAGAACTAGAGGATGTTGTGTTATTAAAGATCCAGAGTCTTAGTACCGGTTGTATCCGAGTTTCGAGGATGAAATTCCTTTGTAAGGGGGGAAGTATGTAACACCCGACACTTTTATGGGTATTTTCATTACATAAGTGAGTGTAATTTAATACTCAGAGAAATGATATGAGAAATTAAGTGAAGGATTACTATTGATGCATATTATATTTACTTACGGGAATAAGTTAATGAAGGTGGATTACTTTAGATTATGCCGCGGTTGGGTAAAGCGATAAGAGGTAATATTTTATTCAGAAAACTCGTGCGGAGATGTACTGGACTAAAAAGGTGAATTTTTTACAAGTGACTCGAATGGGGATTTCGAGTGCACGGTTAGTCTCAGAAGGGCCGAGATAGTCAGAATAGAGTACTCGGGGGTAGTGTGTGTCGAGGACTTTTTTGGACTAATAGGGACTCACAATTGTGTATACGAGTCATTTTTGGGTTTAATAAGGGCTAAACCCTCATTTCTCTCTTTTAAGCCATGAGAGAAAGAGAGAAAGGAAATAAGAAAAAAAGAAAAGAAAGTAAGGAAGAAAATAGAGAAGAGAGGAGATCTCGGGCCAAGCTTCGACGGATACCGGCACGAGGTCGTCGGATTTATCCAACGAGGCAAGTGTTTATCTTGCTTTAATTTCTGAAGTGTGTTGATTTTTCATACTATAGTTGGTGTAAAACTATATGATTTTGGGTTTGGGATTCTTACACAAAAGGGGTTTTCGGAAAGGATTTCATACGAAATTGTTGTGATATTAACTCCATATGAAATCTAGGCTTGAAACCATGTTAATGGTGTAATTTGATGAGAAATTTGGGAGAAATGATAGTTAGGGCTTAATTAAGAATAGTGTAGAAACTCTTAATTTAATTAATGAATCCCAAGATTTAATTATTTGTTTGGGTATAATCAAGTTTGTAGTTGTCGTATTTATGGTTGGGAATGATTAGAACCATAGAAATTGAGTATATGTGTATTGGTTGAGTTTTGGGGAAGAAGAGAAAAAAAACTCGTATTGGCTTGCTGAACCAGGGCGAATCCATTCGCATGGGGCGAATCAATTCGCAGGGGGAGAATCAATTTGGTAAGAGAAAAGTAGGATTCTGAACCATTTGAAATCGATTCGGAGGGGTGCGAATTGATTTAGATTGAGGCAAATCGATTCAGACACCTGCGAATCGATTCGCACCTGTCAGATTTTGAAAATTTTCCTTGTTTTAAGGGTTTAAGGAAGATGGTTTTTAGAGATAATTATTAGGGGATACTAAATAGAGTAATGGAACTCCTAAATGATTAGAGGAGTGTTTTATAAACCTTGGGTTAGTCAAGGATAAAATCCGGGTTATAAATTTTAGGAGTGTTTGGGACGAACGACACTCGAGGAATTTTTTTGGCGGGTATATATATATATATATATATATATATATATATATGCGTAAATCCTAATGTGCGAGTAGGATGGAATTAGAATATTAACTAAGTGTGATAAGCTAATATTCGGGAGATTACAAATGTGAGAATTGTAGCATAAGTGAGTGAATACTTATAGTATTAAATAAGTTATGTGTATACTTATAATTGGTACGAATTGATATATTCAGGATTTATTAGGTTAATGCCATTAGAGATAAGCATCAATAGCCGAATTTGATGATATATATATGGGTATAGAGACAATATATATATATATATATATATATATATATATATATATATATATATATATATATATGATTATGAATATATCTGTGTGCGAATGGTATATTTATGTAAAGCATACCTCTCTAGTGCTATCATGGGAAGTTGCGCAATGTGGGTGAGGCCCTTGGCTTGAGGAGCAAGGAGCGTATAGTCCCCATGTCATAGGCATCCATTATTTATATTGTGTGATTTTTATTCTGGGTGAGACGTGGTGGATATGTTTCGTCTCACTTTTAGGTTCGGAACTATAGCCGTTTCCCATACTTTGTGATTTGGGTTTTTACCAAGTCGGTGTGAGAGTCCGACCGCTGGTACCCAGGATGATAATGTGAGTGATTCCTTGGAATATGATAACATGGTCGAGATTTGATCCATTGAGTTAAAGCTCTGAGGGATGGTTATTATACTTATATAGCGTGTGATATATAAGTATGGATATACTTGATGTGCATGGTATATTGTATATATATGTGAAGATGTGAATATATATATATATATATATATATATATATACTGTTCTAAAAAACCCGCCTAGACTCCGCCCAGGCACACCTAGGCTTAGGGCTTGGGAGAAACACCCCGCCTTAAGCTTTTTACGCCTTATTCTTGGTAAAACCCTTAAGGCGCACTTTTTTCTAAAAACAACAATGCTTTAGTGAAACGATATCGCCTTTTAAAGATTTTTTTTACTAACCGGACCATTATCTCATCCAAAATAAACAAATAGTCTTTTAATTTGCATATATTCAGACATATTTTTATGATATGTACAATTTTAGTATTTTAATAGCCTTGTTATTGTTAAAAAATATTTAAATATATTAAGAAGGCCTAAACACATTTTCACGCCTTTTTACGCCTAAGGCCCGCCTAGGCTTCTAAGGCTTAAGGCTTGGCCTCCACGCCTCGATCACACCCCGCGCTTTTTAGAACCTTGATATATATATATATATATATATATATATATATATATATATATATATATATACGGACTAAATAAAGAATAAATTGTGAAGAATTTTTTTTTTCATCCTGGAGAATAAAAGCCGGAATAAAATGTGATATGTATATGTAGATGAGAATATTATATAAAAGACTAATAACACTAAGATGTGAATAGCGTATTATAACTAGTGAAAGTTAATTATAAGTGAACGAATAAATTATAAGTGAAGATTTATAATGCATAAGCTCGAGCGAAAGCTTAGGATATTATTACGCTGAGTATGAGGTAGTGTTTGGGGTATTTAGAAGTTTTGTAGATACTAGTTAGGATGGGTAGCGTAACTAGGGTGTTTAAAATACATGCGTTAGGTGTGCACTGTTAGATGAGAGGTGAGGGGTATTTGATAGTAGTGCGGCACCAGTTTAAATATAGAGAATATCACATTTTATTTATTAAAGTATTTTAAACACTTGCTAATTATTTTCAAAAAGTTTTGGGCTCTGACTCGTTTTTAAATATTTTAAAAACATTTTAAGTGTCCAAACACAAGGACGCCTGGATGACTATTATTTCGAGTCAGACGTTGCTGCAATAATTGTGGATGTTAGCAGGGACTTGTATAGATGCTTATCTCCTTGTAATCTAGCTATGAGGTACTGTTGTAATATTCGAGCATGTTGCCTAACTGTTGTATTTATCTTAATTTCAGCATTTCATTCGATTTGGTTGTATATATGTTTTACCGAGAGTTATCGGTTATTGTTTTACTGAATTCAATTATTTATGTATGTTAATTATGTGGTTAATTTATTGTGCGTTTAATAAAAAAATTACAAAGTTTAAAATTTGACATCATGGCCTAATAGGTTATTAGTAATTAAATGGTTTTCGAGAGTGATGCTGAGAATGAAACCATATGAGATTCCTGTCTTGATTTGATATAGGACTTATCACCCGATATTTTATTGAGCGAGTTGTTACAGGTAGATGGTCGGTACGAAGACTCATTTAAAATCATAAAACCTAGGCAAGGTAGAAATGGAACCTATTTGACAAGTTCGCATTGGATTAGCTTTTAATCCTAGCCTCATTAAGAGTTTTCCTTCGAGCTATGTGATACCCTATGGCCAATATCTAATAAATTCTAAGTAAAAAATGATGGCTCGGGTAATGCTTCAGTAATTTAGTGATTTTCGAGCCAAGGAAGGGTGATGAAATCCTCTCCTTATCTTGCAATTGAATTTTTTCGTTAAGTCAAACTATGCAACGTGCTTATTGAAATGTGCAAAAATAATTTCACGTATGGAGCACACAAAACGTACCTCCGACGTTGACTTTTTACGGTATGAAAAATAATTCCATGTATGAAAAAAGTTTGATGTCCTGGAGATGTGATTGGTCAATGCCACTGGCGCGGACCCACATTACTTATGGAAATGGGTCCGTGCCAGCGGCATTGACCAATCACATCTCCAAGACATCAAACTTTTGATGTCTGAGAGATATCATACTTTTTTCCTTTTTTATATAACTTTTTATTGTTTTTTGTCAAGCATTAAATGACCATGATCTTTTTAATAAGCTCATTTGTGACTTTATAGCTTCTCTCGTGGTTCAATAAGGTTATCTGGTACCTAAAATTCTGGTACCTAAAATAATCTCTCTAAGCCCATCATCACTTAGAGTATGTTTAGGTAATAGGAACTTCAATTCCAAGCTTTGGAATTGGAAGTGATCCTTTAACCCCTATTTTAATGTTTGATTATGAAAAATGAGTTCGTAATTATTGTGGGGTTTTAATACTAAGAAAATTCCAATTTGATAAATTTCATTCCAAAGTAGAATTAGATAATTAAAAACTCATATTTTATTAGAAATTATTACATACGCACACACTACATCACACAATTCCAATTCGCGCGCTCCCACATACTCACACAAATAGTTTTCTCACACACACAATTTCCAACAAAGTTCCACACACAATGCATTAGCGTGAAAATTGTTCGATACATAGTATTACACATAAAAAAATAAAGTGAATTTATTAAACACATAAAATTCCCCCTTGGCAAGTCCCCCTATAGGCTTGTGTATGGCAAGTAATGTTATCTCCTCGTGGACATTGCGTTGAAGAGAGTGGAGTAAAAAAAATAGTTTTCATGTAACCAACCCCAAATAATTGAAAAAAGACTTTGTTGAGCTGAGTTGAGAATCAACATTAGGGTCATTTATGTAAATTTTGGCATATATGGAGTCTTCGGCATCATTTTTGTAACTTTAGCCTATTTGGGGTGATTGACGTCAATTTAAAAAAACTATCCACATTGGTTGCCATTATAATTTTTTTGTAAAATTTGGCATATTTTGGGTCGTCGGCGTTGTTTTGTAAAATTTATCCTATTTGGATTCATTGGAATCATTTTAAAAAAATGAGGCTAATGTGAGTAACCAATGTCATTTTCATAAATTTGGGCCCGATTGAGTCCCTAACGTTAGAAAAAAAATAGGGCTATTGTGAATCCTCGGAGGCATTTTATGAGTGTTGGTGATTTTAAGTTGAGGTTAGGGTGTTGTAGTCATTTTATACCCCAATAAAAATAGGTGAAATGGAATTCTAGTTTTTGAGGTGGGAATGGGTTTAAGTGTAAAAATTTACATTTCTATGGACATGTAATTTTTTAAAGGGCCAAATAAAATCTAACCCGAGACCCTTATAATTTGAACTCCCAGACCTTCCCCCATTTTCCCCACTCAGTTACATCACACAACCTTGAATTCAAATTCCATTGTTTAGTTTGCAAAAATGAGTTTGGAATAGTTCTAGGATCTAATTCTAAGAATTCCAATTTGAAAAATTGCATTCCAAAACAAAAGTAAATAATTACAAATTCACATATTTTATAATTTGATTAGATGTGCACACACTGCATCAAATAGTTTTAATGTGTGTGCACACTCACACACATTGCACACACAATTTCATGCAGCTCACACAGTTTCATACACAAAACACACAATTTCAAAATTTCTAAGACAATTCCAAACACAACGTGTACACACACACTCATGCAATAATGAAGTGAATTTATCAAACCACAAAAAATCTTCTCTCGGTATGCCCTCTTATAGGCTTGTGTATGGAAAGCAAGTCCATCTCCCGTGGAGATTACACAAGGTGTATTGGGTAATTAAAAATATGAATTTTGACTTAGATAAGGCCGACAAGAAGATAATTCTTCAATTCAATGAGTAGGAAGAAATCATGAACATGCTTACTAAAACACTCGTATTTATGAATCAATGGTGAAAGAGACAATGACGAGCATCACTCAAATCTTTTCACTAATATGAAATGGTTCTTTTGTCCAATTTATCTCTTTCCATGGAACTTTCGGTAATATTGGACCGGTCCCTATGTTGTGAAAACAGTGTTCCTTCATGGATCCATTAAAGATTAGAATCCTAGAATAGGAATGTGTTTAAAGGGAATGGACAAAGTCTTAAATAATCCTTGGAAGGGGTACCCTTATTTGGAATCAACATGATTTCAAAACCCCATTTACGGGGTAGTGTAGGCTCGAGAGGAGCCTTTTTTGCCAATCGAGAATTTTTGGCAATTCCATCTTCATAGAACGTTGGTGTCCTTTTCTTAGAGCCACAAGTGTTTTTGTCTCATCCTTGTCCATTTGAAAAGTTTTTGCCTGTGTTTTCCCTCTATAATCTCCATTCTTGAGTTGGGGGTAATTTTGTAAATTTAGTGCAGTGGCATCGGAGTCATTTTGTAAATTTAAGCATGTGTGGGATATTACATGTTCTATTCGAGGTCTACGACTTCAATTTAATAAAAAAATCGATCGAATTTGGGTTGCCAACGCCATTTTTGTAATATTTGGCATATATGGGATCAACGCCTTTTTGTAAATTTTATCCCATTTGGGATCATTGACGTCAATTAAAAAAAGGCCTAATATGGGTTGCCAATGTCATTTTTGTAAATTTTTGGCATATTTGGGGTCGTCAACATCATTTTTTGCAAATTTTAGCCTATTTGGGGTTTACAATATCATTTTTTTTATATATAAATTGACCTAATGTAGATCGTTGACATCATTTTTGTAAATTTTTGCCTAATACGGGTCACCAGCGTAAAAAAATGCCCATTGTGGCTAGTCAATGGCATTTTGTGGGTGTTGGTAAATTCAAGTTGAGGTTGTGGTATTTTAGTCATTTTATACGACATGACTTTGCATAAAAAAATCGATACACACACGACATATCGTATTAATTTTAAAATGATTTCGTGTCAAGATTATGTATGTTTAATGAGATTAAGAATACGTAATTTCAAATAATTTTACATTAATTAATGTGTAAAGTAATCATAATTAATATTTAAAAGACGAATCTGTAAAAATGTGTAGTGTCCCATATAATTATTCCTCTTTTCAATGAAATAAAGGAAACATAATTTGAACCAAGAATGGTTGGCTGTGTTGACTGACTCACGAGTATGGGTCTCCGACAATAATTGGTGTAAACAGCTGTAACAGTTGATTCAGCGAACGAACTTATCTCATTAAACATAGGCTAAAATTCTCTTTCTGCCTTTGACACACCACAAACGAACTTATCTCCATTTTCATACTTTGCTACAGAAATTCAGCGATGGCTGAGATCTTTCTTTCCCCGATCATTGGGGTGTTGATTGAGAAGGTATTTTCTGGGTTGTTTTCCAAGTTGGCTAAATGTGGTGGAATTGATGAATCTGAGCTCCAAAAATGGAAGAACACTCTCTCCATTATTGGAGCTGTACTCGCTGACGCAGAGGATAAGCAAATCACTGACAGATCTGTGCAGTTGTGGCTTGATGAACTCCAGGATTTGGCTTACGATTTGGATGACATAATTGACGAGTTGCTCACCAAATATTCACGTCAACAGTTGGAAATGAAGACTCAACCAGCTACAGCTACAGCTACAGCTAGAGCCAGCACCAGTCGTAGTCATAAGGTATGGGAGCTCATCATTCCTAGCTGTTGCACTAGTTTCACTCCCACTGCTATTCAGTTCAATTACAACATGGGCTCCAAGCTAGAGGACATCACCAAAAAATTGCAAGATCTTGTTGATCAGAAACAATATTTGGGTTTGAAAGAGGACGTGGGCGGGATAAGGTCCTACGGAACACGAGAAACGACTTCCTTGGTGGTGGAATCTGGTGTTTGGGGTCGCCAAACTGATAAAGACAAAATACTCGAGTTGGTGTGTAAGGATGATGAAGAGGTCAGTGTTATACCCATAGTTGGTATGGGTGGGCTTGGCAAAACTACCCTTACTCAACTTGTTTACAATGATGACCAAGTCAAAACACGCTTTGATCTCAAAGCTTGGGTGTGCGTTTCTGATGTGTTTGATGAATTCAAGATAACTAGCTTGATTTTTGACTCGGTGGCAGAAAAGAGTGGTGACTTTAAAAGCTTGAATAAAGCTCAAGAGGGACTAAAGGAGAAACTTTCTAACAAAAAGTTCTTTCTCGTTCTGGATGACGTCTGGAATGAGAACTATGGAAAATGGGACCTCCTCCGTACCCCTTTTCTGGCTGGGGCACCTGGGAGTAAAATTATTGTTACAACTCGTAATGAAGGTGTTGCATCAATCATGCGTTCTCCTTCAATTCCAACTTACCATCTCACACAGTTGACAAAAGATGATTGTGTATCTATCTTAGCTCAACATGCATTGGGTGCAAGAGATTTTGAAGCACATCCCAATTTGAAAGTAGTTGGTGAGGATATTGCGAGGAAGTGTAACGGATCGCCCTTGGCTGCAAAGACTCTTGGAGGCCTCCTCCGCACAGAACTAAGCACAAAAGCTTGGGAAAATGTACTGAATAGCAAGTTTTGGAAATTACCTGCAGAGAAGAGCGACATTCTTCCCGCTTTAAGATTGAGTTATCATCATCTGCCACCCCATCTAAAGCGGTTGTTTACATATTGCTCAATATTTCCCAAGGACTATCAGTTTGACAAGTTTGAACTAGTTTTGTTATGGATGGCAGAAGGCTTTTTGCAACAAGCAGAGGAAGAGAAGCAAATGGAGGAGATAGGTTTTCAATATTTCAATGAGTTATTATCAAGGTCCTTTTTTCAACATTCAAGTGGTGATCAATCACAATTCGTGATGCATGACCTCATGAATGACGTGGCTCAATTTGTCGCTGGTCAAGTATGCTTTAGGCTGGATGATAAGATGATAAATAATGAGCAAGAAACAATTTCTGAAAAGGCTCGTCACTCATCGTCCATTCGCCTTCAATTTGGAACCTTTGATAAATTTGAGGCCTTTTATAAGGCTCAGAGTTTGAGGACTTTTTTGACTCTGTCACTTTACAAGCCGAATGATTGGGAAAAATACCACTTGAGCAATAAGGTTGTCCATGAATTGTTACCAAAACTACAGTGCCTACGAGTGTTGAATTTGAGCTGTTATTCCATAACTGAGCTACCAAACTCAATTGGTGATTTAAGACACCTTCGGTATCTTAATTTATCGACGACTCTCATCAAACAGTTGCCTGAATCAGTGAGTAATCTTTTTAATTTAGAGACGTTATTGTTACGCAGTTGCAAAAAACTAAATAAGTTGCCTGCAAAAATTGGCAATTTAATTAATTTGCGGCATCTTGACGTCTCCGATACTGAAGAATTACTAGAGATGCCCTCAGGGATTGGTACCTTGACTAGTCTGCAAACCTTGTCTAAGATTGTTCTTGATGAGAGTAATATGTTGCAACTATCTGAGTTGAGGGGGCTATCTAATCTCATAGGGGCACTTTCCATTGTAGGGTTACAGCATGTGAAGAATGTCCACTATGCAAGGGAGGCTAATCTATTGTGTAAGCAAGGCCTTGAAGAATTAAGGTTGATATGGAGTAGTGAATTCAATGATTCCCGAAATGAACAGCTTGATAATGAAGTACTTGTAGCACTAAAACCTCATACAAACTTGACCAAGCTCAAAATTGTATCTTACGGAGGCATAGAGTTTTCTAGTTGGGTTGGGGATCCCTCATTCTCTAATATAACGCACCTAACACTTGAACACTGTGAGAAATGCACGTCTTTACCTCCAGTTGGGCAGCTACCCTCACTCAGGGAGTTGTGTGTTTGGAAAATGTCGGGGGTAAAAAACGTTGGTGTTGAGTTGTGTGGAAATCGTCACGCAGAGGCTCTTTCTTTCCCATCACTTGAGATTCTCAGTTTTGAGAACATGAACTGTTGGGAGGAATGGCTTACTGATTTAACAGATGTTGATGGAAGTGTTGGAGGATTGTATCCTTGCCTTCGCGAGCTTACTCTACGTAATTGCCCCAAATTGGTCGAGGTTATACTTCCAAGGATTCCATCTCTAAGGGTGTTAAATATAGAAGAATGTTGTGAGGTGGTGCTAAGCAGTATGGTACGTGTCGCCTCGTCTGTCAAAACCTTAAAGATTTCGGGTATCATAGGGCTTATTAGCCTACGTGCAGAGGTTGTGCAATCGTTGGCATCACTTGAAGATTTAACTATTGAAAAGTGTGATGAACTGAGTTATTTGTGGCAAGAAGAATCTTTGTCTCAGAATCTTGTAAATTTGAAATGTTTAAGTGTCCGTTACTGTCCCCAGCTTGTATCCTTGGCGAAGGAAGAACACGCATGGCCTCCTAGCATTGAAGAACTGAGTATATTTAGTTGTGAGAAACTTGAGAAGCTGCCAATCTGGGGAAACATCCTCATCTCTCTCAAGAAGTTGGATATAGCGTATTGCCCAGGGCTCCAGTCCTGTCCAACAATGATAGATTTGCAAAGCAACAGCAGTGGCCACATGGAAAGCTTTCCTCATCTTGAACATTTGACAATCAACAACTGTTCTTCTCTAACATGCCTTCCAACAGGCCAAAATCTACCCACCTCCGTTAAGTCAATTTGGGTTTGGAATTGCTCGAATCTGGAGCCAGATTCAGAGAACTTTTGGCTACACGGTAGATGTATACCATCACTTGAATATATCTATATCGACCAGTGGGTGAATCTGAAAGACTTACCTGGGTGTTTGTTCAGCTTCAATCGTCTCACCAGATTGAGCATACATTCCTGTCCGGGGCTAGAGTCCTTTCCCGAAATAGGTTTGCCCCTGAGCCTGAGAGTATTTTCAATCGTTAATTGCTTGAATCTGAAGTCCCTGCCTGATGTTCAGATGCAAAGCCTCACATCTCTGGATGAATTGACTATACTTGATTGTCCAAGTCTGGAGTCCTTTCCTCGAGGGGTCTGGCCTCCCAACCTAACAGACCTTACAGTTGGGGAAGTCAAGCAGCCCATCTCAGAGTGGGGCCTCCCAACCTCTCTTGTTTCATTCAAGATTGATGGCAAGTTTCCAGAAGTGGTATGCTTTCCGGACACAAGGAGTCTGTTTCCTACATCTCTAACCACACTTTCAATTAGGGGTCTCGTGAGTCTGGAATCTCTTTCCATGGGCCACCAAAACCTAACGTCTCTTCAACAGCTATGGATCTATTCATGCCCTAAGCTTCAATCTCTTTCCATGGGCCTCCAAAACCTAACGTCTCTTCAACAGCTATGGATCCATTCATGCCCTAAGCTTCAATCTTTGCCTGAGAAACTGCTTCCCACACTTTCATCTTTGACGATCTACGAATGTCCACTTCTAGAAGAACGGTGCTTGAAGGAGAAAGGATATTATTGGCCCCTCATATCCCACATCCCCTGTGTGGAGATAAATTTTAGAAAGCAGTGAAATTGAAGGCACAGGCCATCCAGTCCCTCGTTATTTAGGTACGCCCACTTATCATGTCCTTTTTTCTGTTCAAAAAACCAATTCATATTGTCATCTACTTTTAACTCTAAACTACAATATTTTCTAAACAGCATAAATATTAAATTGGATTAGTTTAGGCCACCCATTTTCAAGATCAAGACACACGAAGCACACACATTAGGTAAAAGACAAAAATTAGTTAATGATTTTCTCATTACAATTTTTATCTAAGAAAAAAATTAAAAACTACTTCTTTTTTTTGTTTTTTGTCCCAGCTTATTTTACTAAAACAAACAAAAAAGTGTTTTTTGTTTTTTGTCCCTGCTTATTTTACTTGTTAGCGGCATTAATCAATCGCGATAATGTGGGTCTGCGTTAATTTTTAGGATATAATAATTTTATTTATGAATGTTGTATATATTTTTTATTAATGTAGTATACTTTTTTTTAACAAAACTCTATTTAATAATTTTAATTTGTTCTTATTTTTCAGAATTTTCTTGCTTATGAGTCAGAGGAGGGACATTGTGCATAAAATGAGGTGCTAATTTTAATTGGAAGAAATAAGCTAGTGCGAGTTTTGTGACGCTATATTTCTATTGCAATCAAGCTCTGTTCTTTTGAAGCAGGATAAAATTAATGTTGTATATATGTGCGGTCAAGTTTGCTTATTGTACTTGTGTTGTGAAGTTGTTAATTACTCTACTCGAAACGAAAAACTCCATGATTGATACTTCTGTTGTGAAGTTGTTAATTACTCTATCCGAAACGAAACATTCCATGATTTTGGGACGCTATACTTCTATTGCAATCAATCTATTTTTTTCTTTTATCTTAAATGGTGTTCAACTGTGTATTGTCACCACATCAATTTGTAACAAAATTTGTTTTCATCGACTGGGTTGCTCTAATATGTGCTTTCTTTTGGAACTATTACCTTTAATATGTCACTACAACCTCAGGGGTAACATTATATTCTACCTTTATTTTTTAGAATTCGACCAGAAAAAAGTGATATGGCAAGCTAAGTAAAGACAAAAATGATCGTTATAAATGACTTTCCTTTCATAATACAGACCACATCAACACATAAATCAATTTTAAAGAAAAAATCCACATTAAATAAGGGCAAAATTAGGAAAAATAATGTTGTGTTTTGTCATTAATCTAAACCATGGATGTTTAATAAATTAACTTTCACGCAATAACCAATGAGTTCAAATCCCGAAAGGGAAAATTTCACGGGTCATTTACTGTTTGGATTACATTTGTTTATAGTAATTGGTGCTTGGGGTACGTTTATTTTCATTATAGTTGGTTGGGTGTTATTTTAACGGGTTGACCTAACAACGTTTAACAACTGTTTCTTTTTTTATAACCTACCTAAAATACCCTTCTATCTATATTTTAAATCCTAACATCCTCTCTCTCTCTCTCTCACACACACACACAAACACACACACACACACACACACACATATAGGTCGGAGTTGGGTTCTTGGGGATATGGGCTGACGCAGGTCGGAATTAGGTTCCATGGAGATCGCCGAATTTCTTATTCTAGGTGGTTGGACAAGTCTTCCCGGGTTATGGTGTTTGGGCAGCCGAGTTTGGTTAGGGAAATGGGTTTTTAGTTGCTATGGGTTGGAATCGGTTTTATGGGTTTTGAATCAGGTCAAGTGGGTTTCGATGTGGTTGGAGGTGGGTTGTGTTCAATTCGCCGACGAGATATGGCTATGGAGGTTCGGGTTGCAGCAGATGGAAGCTATGTTTTGTCGTTGGCTATATATGGTTTGAGATTTGGAGTTGGGGATTGGGATTTCTGGAATTTATTTTTTGAAAACTTTTTTTTTTCATTAAAACAATTTTATTTTTATACTGAATTTTTTTTTTATAGGAAATCAGTTTTATTATAATATTTGATGGGCTGAAAATTATTTTTTTAATTGAAATCAGTTTTATTTTAATATTTTTAACGTTTTTTTTTTAATTTTAACTATTTTAAATAAATTTATTTAAATTTTTTTACTGTTTTATAAATTTGTATACTGGATTTTCTAAAGTTTTTCTTTTATTTTTATTTTTCGAAAACATATTTTTTAACATTCTTGGTAATATATTTTCTTGGTAGAAAACTTTTATCGAAATTTATAATCAGTCATTTTTAAACAGTTTTTTTTAAATCATTTTATAAACAGTTTTTTTTAACTAAAAATCATTTTTAAACATTATAAACAATTTTTTAACATTTTTTTAAACATTATTATAAAACATCTTTTAAAAATGAATGTATTTTTTTTATTTTAGTCGGAGGTTTGCTTTTTTTGCCGGAGGTTTATTTTTGAATGAAACAAATGACTGGATTTTTATTTTCATATTTTTTTCTGCCGATTTTTTTTTATTTTGTAATTGGAAATCATTTTTTGGGTGGAAAATAATTTTTATGTTGAAAATCATTTTAATTGGTGGAAAATGCTTTTTTTTTCAGGAAATATATATATTTTAAATGAAATCGTTTTTATTTTTTTGGGAAATATATTTTTTTAACAAAAATCAGTTTTATTTTTTTATTTTTATGCTGCAATTTATATATTTTTATTTACGAAAATTATTTTTTTGGGTGGAAAATATTTTTTATTTGGTGGAAATAATTTTTTGCACTAAACCGGCTTCTTTATTTACGGAAATCATTTTTTTTATTTACGAAACTTATTTTTTTATTTACGAAAATCAGTTTTTTTAAATATTAAACATTTTTTTTATAAATATTAAACAGTTTTTAGAAATATTGAAGAGTTTTTACAAATATTAAACATTTTTTTATAAATATTAAACACCTTCTTATAAATATTAAACAATTTTCATTAAACAATTTTTATTAAAAAGTTTGTATTAAACAGTTCTTATAAAACAACACTTTTTTATTAATATTAAATATTTTTTATTAAACGGTTTTAATTAAACGACTTTTATAAATATTAAACATTTTATGCTTTAATTTCAAGGGCAAAGATATCATTTATCATATGAGAGAGAATTGTTAAAGATGTGAGCTAACGGTCAAATGAGTCAACTTACGATTTTCGTTAGTTTTGGACCCAATGAACTAATACGAAAACTAGCGTACCCCAAGTACAAAATATTATAAACAAATGTACCTCAAATAGTAAATTACCCAAATTGCACAACCATTTGGGGATGATGGAGGGGGGTACTCACATTTGTGTAAATCTTCTTTCTTTATTAAGAAATTAGCTATCTAGAGTTTGGGAAGAAAACGTATATCCATAATTCTTCAATAAAAAAAATATATATCTGTACATCCACACAACAAGCATATAACCATATTTTCTAACTAAGTAGAAAGTGCATATTATGTATGGTAAAAGAAAAACTCTTAGTAGCTCACAAGTTTGAATTTCATTAGGACACACAAACTCACCAATTTGAATTTCATTCCAACACTATAATAGATGATTGACACATAAGCTGTGTGTCCCAATACGGTCGCTAAATAGGGGATATGTAGAACTACTAATGGTAAAACTATACTGACATCATTACTACGTGTATTTGTATTTAACTTAGTATTACTATATTTTTCTCTTTTTATTGAACATTTCCTCAACTTCTTTATTAAACCTCCGGGGTTATCTATGCTGGTCAGACTATCGATTTGCTCCTCAGTAGTCACTAGTTCAATTTCCCTTGAGGCTACGGGCATAGAGAAATCTCTAAAAATGCCAAGTCCGAGCTGAAGGATTAGTCCGTTATAAACCTCGTACAAATAAATAATTTGCTAGGGGTTAAAATGACAAAAAATGCACTCGTTATTTTGATTCTGTTATTGGCAAAAAATACACATAATCACAAATTGTTCGGTTCTAAAGTGTGCATTTGCACTATGTCAATTTACTAACTACAAAACGTATATTACATAAAGCAATGCATTAACTTCCAATGCAACAACGTAAATGGTACAAATATTGTTTTGTTACAATCGTCCGACAAACATCCACAACTCATTACAATCAAGCTCATCCCATATTTTCTACAATCCAAAAGCCAAAAAATAAAAAATAAATAAAAAATGTCTCGGTACAATATATCAATGAAAATAATAAAGTTTGAAGTACTCAGCATAATGTTAGGAAGTAAATTTAAAGTATGTTAAAAGAGAAAAATGTAGCATGACCAATACGGACTACAACTTAATTAAATGGAAAAAAGTGTATATAATACAAACAAAGGATAAAAGAGGTTTTATAGGAAATAAACAAACAAAAAAACATAAACAAAGAATTAAAAAAACAAATGTGTCCAAATTGTAAAGGAAAATAATATTTGTGCCAAAACTCGGAAGATCTTAACATGATTGTACACCTAAGTCCCCATGTCGTGTAAATTTAAAGATCTCAATTCTAAATAAAAGTAGTCCTTCAGGAAAAAAAATGATAAAAAGGAGGATAAATGTGAAAACCACTTCTAGTTCAGTAATACAATCTTTTAATTTTCCCAATACCCCCATTTAATTCCACTATCCACAAATCCATAACCCATAGCCTCAAACCACCATGTGTACAAAACAAATAAAAGTAGAAATATAAAAGAGAACTAATGAACAAAAAAAACAACTTTGAAACATACAAACATCAAAGAGTATACCATCCTCTATAATCCAATTGTCACTTTACCCCAAACAAACATAACAAACAGCACAATTCACAAACTATACCTTTTAATCACCACAATTGAAGTCCAATTTGTCCGTAGGAATTACAAACATTATCCCCACCTCATCCGATGTAAAATAACCAAACATACCTAATAAAGAGGAAACCATAATTGCAAAATTAGTACGACCATTACTTACATAAATATTGGAAAAATTCTAAACATTAAAATTAAGAGTATTTATACCCAAATGTAATAAATTTGTAAAACAATTCCATGAGAGTAGGGTAGCAGAAAACCATGAACATTAGATGGTAAAAAGGACTTGAAATATAAATTGTATGTCCATCAGAAATTCTTAATAGTTAATAGGCAAATAAAAATGATATATACAACTTTTATACAATTGAAACCAAAATAATATACACAATTTAAATTGGAATATAAAAAACACATTTACCTTGAGGATGTTCAATCTTCTCTTACAAATGAGATATACAACCTACTAGTATCAAGTATAAAGGGGGGAAATATGAATACAAATTTGCAATGTGAGGAACTATAAATAATGAAAAAATTCCAACCAAGAGTCCCAATATTTACATGACCATTTTGCCAAGCAGTTGATGTTCGACAAAGTATATATCATTATTTTGAAACCAAAGTCATATAAAGCACCTCCTCTATTGAGGACAAATTTTTTTATACTGTATAAAATAATCTCCAAATAACTTAATGGAAAATAACCATAAATATATTATCATCACATATGGCAAAATAATGCAAAAATGTTATTCACAAATGATAGACAAATCTACCCAATAACCAAAATATAACACACAACTACAAACTAAAGTTCCAAGAAAATGTATTTTACATCCAAAACCAAAACTTTTTTGCATCCACTCAGGATTAATATTCTGAAGAAATTGAAATTGAAATTGAAATTAAAATTAAATCAAAACACTTTAGAATTCCAACTAAAATCTCAGGCATCAAACCAATGTAGTTACAAAAAAACATTAAAAACACAAAGTTTTAACTTTAAAATCCATCAAATTTTAGTTAAACTTTAAAATCAACAATAGCTATACAACAACTATAACACTACTAATGTATTACCTATCATATATGGTGATAGGAAACAAAGCATTTATCCCATTTCTTTTCATAATAAAAATTCAAACAATAAAGAACCAAACATAATATCTATCAGCTACATGTACAAACTGCAGAAACATAATGACCAAATGAGGAAAACAATACCAAATGGGATTGATCGAAAAACGTATCAGATGGGGTCGACCAAATGAATAGTTGAATCCACATGTTATTACCTATATAGAGAGACACACTGATTGAAAAAAGTATCAGATGTCGTGATAAAATAGGCTCTCCGTGGTCACCTTCTCTAGAGGATAAGATGTTTGACTGCAGGTAGCACATTTTTCTTGTGTCCCAGAAAACATGCTGGCAGTGTTGCTAGGTGACCAAGTCAGCGGTAGAGTTAACTTCTAACTGACTTTGTAGGATACTGATCACCTTCGATTGAGGAGTAATTACTAATCTTAAGCGTTCCATTGCAGTGACTACACTTAAAACGGGCCTTGCGGTAATCAATTCCATCTGCAGACAACAGCTCCACCTAAAATTATAAATCTACATACAACATCCATTGTTAGTTGAATGTTCACCCAAAATTAGTGGAGGAAGTATTCAAGCACAAAGTCTTACATAGTATTGATTAAACTATACAAATAACATTTAATGTGTAATTTAAGAAAATGAATCCTTCACAATAAGTTATTTTTATTGAATGACCCGCACCAGTACGTTTAATTATTTTCCTCCAATAGGCATACAAAGCATCAAGTAAAAATAAAAAACATCGCATAGACATTTGTTCAAACACTTACCATACAATTATGAATTTGGAAGTGTGTTTATTCTTCAAGATTGGGATGGACAATAGACAAATGACTGCAAGTATTATAACAAATGAAAAAGCTATATGAGATTGTTTTAGTAATACTTAACTGCTTATTAAAAAACAAGTACAATATCAAAAAAATGTAACAAACAAAATCAGCATAAGCACCGGATAAAATAATAGTATACCTACACATGAATCAAAATAAGCAAAGGATACAGACCAAACTCAATAAACAAAATCATCGATAAATATTAAGTCCCAAAGTATAACTTGTAATGAGAGGAGTTGTTTATTGTTTGTATTGAACCTCAATAGTGTAGAGTATAGCTACAATCACATACTACTATATTCAATTCTAAGAGGCATATGAACAAACATCACATAAACCCTTAACAAATGCATCTTTCAAGAATGTTAAATTAAAGAAATAAACATTAACAAAAAAATATGGGAGTGATGAATAGTCAAAAACAAAAAATGTGAATGCACCAATCTAAATAGTTGATAAAAAAATATTATAAATCAACTATTAATCAACTATAAATCAACAGGACAGTAAAGCAAATCATCCTAAATAAAAAAAATACAATCTCAAACCCAAAGCCTAAAGGAAAAAAAAAAAGTCAGAACGATATAACCGGGTTTAAATATTTTAAATATGAAATAAAATACTCTCAAATCTCAAACTATTACTACATAACAAACAATAATAGTGTCAACATTCAACAAAATCACAATTTTCTTCTCCTGTCTCTTAGCCATTTCATCAAGCACCTTCCCTGCACATTAAACAAAAACGAAACACCCTCAAAATTTATAAACCCGAAACCCTAAAATGTTGAAGAAAAATATACTCTAGCCCGTGAAAGAGAGTGTTTAAAAACCAAAAACCCTAAAATACCGAAGAAAAATACTCTAATCCGTGAGAGAGAGAGAACCATGAACTTGGAAAGAAAACCCCCAAATTTTTTAACAAAAAAAGTTATAAGCCCACACTGGAGATCTGTCTCATCTAACGCAATGTGAGTATGGGCCAACTCCTCCCTAAGATATCTCCTCAATGAAGAAATATGGAACACGTCATGAATCATATGTAAGTGTTCCGGTAACCCAAGTCTGTAAGCTACTAGGCCAATCCTATCAATAATAGGGAATGGCCCCACGTATCTTGGCGCCAACTTCCCTTTCTTTCCAAATCGCATTTTCCCCTTCATAGGAGATACTCATAGTAACACCTCGCCCCTCACACTGAACTCTCTGAAGGACCTCTTGGCATCGACATAGCTCTTCTGTCTATCCTGAGCCACCCGAATGAGGCTCCGAATCATCTCAATCCTGGCCGAAGTATGCTGAATCACCTATGGCCCAAGTAGCTTGTTGTCCCCCACCTATAGCCAACATGCTGGAGAACGACAAGGCCTACCATACAACACCTCAAATGGAGCCATGCCGATAGTGAACTGGTAGGAGTTATTATAGGCAAACTCCACTAATGGAAGATACTACTCCCATCCCCCACCAAAATCAAGGACGCGCATCCGCAACATCTACTCTAACATCTGATCCGTCCATTCATTATGCCCATCAGTCCGTAGTTGATAGACCTTACTAAATTTCAATTTCATCCCCATAGCCTCCTAGGAACTATCCCAAAGTTGCGATATGAAACTCTTATCTACGTCGGATAAAATATCAATTGGTACCCCATGAAATCTCACTATCTCGGCTATGAAGATCTGGGCGTACCGTACCGTAGTATAATTTATCCGGCTCGACAGAAAGTGGTCGATCCATTACCACCCATATGGAATTATGACCCTTCTCAGATGTTGGTAATCCAGAAATAAAGTCTCTTGGGAATGCTCTCCCATTTTCGTAAGGGAATGTCTAACGACTGTTGAAACTCTAATGGTTCCTGACGGAACACTCTTACCCCAAAAACTACTTCTTCCTTTTGTGTACCATCACGCATTGGCGCTATTAAGCATATTATCATCTTTTGCGACACCTCCCAATTTGGTGGACCTACATACCGACGATTACAACATGCATTTTAGTGGGTAAATGTATCTTCTCCCCAAGTGTCAACGTCTCCTTTATTAGATCACGTACTCCCTTAGTGGGAGACATAAGCATTCATAACTGACTACTCCCTCCGTACTCTTACTCCTTAAATTGATTATGTATTAACTCTTGTCATATCACTCCTCTGGGAAGAATAGTTCCTGATTATCCTCAAAATTCAAGATATAATTACTCTTATACACTCCAACATTAAAATTACACATTTCTGTCCACTCTTTAATTCCTTGTGACACACCTTGCTCACATTATGCTTCGTTTCTCTCTTGTCATCTTCTACTTCTACCCCTAATTTACCATACATCTATGTTAAGTTCAAGATGTTGTATGTCTACTTATCGTGCATGATACTTAAAACTTCAATTAACTAGTGCGCCCATACACCCTATGTCCCATGCATTTCTATACGAATCAACTGACCAAAAATACTGGAATGTCCCAAGCGGTACCCAACTCTTGTACTAAAGACCATTTATCAACTCCCGTCATTCGCTAAGTTTCATGTGTCGGATGTCTTGCAATGCGAAATCAAAACAAGGAACCCCCCCGATACACTACTACCTAACATAACGGTTGTTGAGACCAGTAGGCCCTCACCACATAAATTGTACCCCACATCCCCGTTTCTTATCATAAAAAAAATTCACTCATCTACTCTCATGCTACGACCGGCGATATACAATACAACATTCTCACTATCATTAAATACAGGCTAAATCTTTCTGCTCAACATTAAATCTATATATTCTGAATCGCATCAGTACACGCTCCTACTCGTCGGTATGAAATATAACAGAATAACATACTCATCGTAGTATACGATACCATACAATATATATACAAACTCAATACCTCTTTCAGGTGATATCTTGCAAAACAATATATATATATATATATATATATATATATATATATATATATATATATCCCAACCGGGAATAACAACCACGATAGTGCCGTTACAATATTTACTATCTCTCAAACCCCCATTATTTAGTTCTACACAATATAATAATGTTCTCTACTCTCATAACACGCAAAGGAGTAAGAACTGATACATAACAAAAATAAACTTCCCTAGTGTCCACACCCGTTCCTCCCTGTAGGTGACACTAAAATCCCGCTACCAAATGGTAAAAATATATTCACAATGAAATTGCTACTTCATGATAATGCTAATTCCGCCAATGCACTTACTAAACTCGACTCTCACTCGAATTTTAGTGTTATACAATCATAGATTGTGACATACTCGTGTCACCCAATACTTATCTCGTATTTAAAAGATTAAAATAAGGGTTCTCTATCCATTTTCCATCTACTTTGGATGGTCAAAGGGTTCCTTGGCATAATTCTCGTGCCGGAACAGGCCTCTACTCTTTTACAATGGTTATATATCCAGGACCTCACCCCGTAGTTACTCTCGACCTCACTTGGCTCGTTATGCCATGTCTCTTTACTACTGTAACAAAATCCAGAGAAACTCCCTCACTTCTGGCCCTGGCCTAGTGGCCTTCCCCACCATTTCCTTAGTCCTTTCAGCCCTAAGGAACGAGATGTTGTTGTTATTAAGGACCCTGTTGGTCCTAACTTAACCCACCATTCTTGGTTGGTAACCAATGGGTCTAAATCTCTTAGCTTGATTCCCTTGTCGGAACTCTTTCTTCTGTTGTTATTGTGCTCCTCAATCACCGTTCCCATCTACCTTCCTAGCCCGACTAGTCTCACTTTCTCGTTGTGGACAAGTCTAATATAGGTGGTCCTACATTCTGCATAAAGGATACCTTTTTGCATCATCCCCTTATCTCTGGCCCCACTGTCCATGTCGATGTGTCCTTCTTTCGGACTGGGTAGTCTTGCCCTGGAGGCTACCCCCGTTGTTCCTTTAGTTTTGCTGACCCCCTTGGAACTCGTTACTGGCCTTAATGGCCCTAACTGAATTCACCATAACTCGATAGGAATACAATTGATCTGAATCATTTAGATGGTTCCTCCCTATAAGATATATTTCCCTCCTGCGGTCAATGTTTAAAAAGGCGAGAAGCGAGGCGTTTTGGCTTCAGCGAGGCGAGGCGTAAGCCTCGAGGCGTAGTGAGGCATAAGCCTCAGCTAAAAAAAAGAACAAAATAATATTAAAAAAAAATACTAATAAAATCATAAAAAACAATTAACAAGGAAATGTAAAATAAAATTGCAAAAAAAACATCTTTGAGGACTTTCTCACATAGTTAAACATTTTTTTGTTTCCCCGAGATGACTTTTTTACATATTGTTAATTTTATAATATGACAATAAATTAAACAATGCAAAATCAAATTGACCAAATCATTTTTTTTAGTATTTTTTTTAGTTTCATTCACATTGGTTATTTTATAATATGACAATAAATTAATAAATGCGAAATCAAATTGACAAAGTCAATTTTTTAAGTTTCATTCACATATTAGTTATTTTTTAAAAATTTCTTTCAAGTTACAATAGTAAACAATATAATTTAAGTGCATTTTTAAAACAAAAAAGGAAAAAAAGAATACAAGTTAGTAGATTAAAACAACGTTTTTTTAAGTTGAGTGCAATTTTAGAAAAATAAAGAACTTTAACCTTTAAAAAAACAGACTTCGTGATGGAAGAAGAAAACTAGTTTGTTTTTTCTTTTTCCCTGCGCCTCAGCAAAAAGGAGTGAGGCGCATCAAGGCGTAAGCCTCGAGACGCAGTGAGGCGTAAGCCTCAAATTCAACCCTGAGGCTTGAGCCTCGAGGCATTTTTTGCCCACCTCGCCTCGAGGTGTAAGCCTCAAACGCCTTTTTGAACATTGCTTGTGGTGTCTCACTAACACTATTGAATCTAGGCTTGCCCATTTGGCTAGCTTCTCCAACTCCATTTGCTTCCTCCCCATAGAAGTGGTGATGTGAACTTGTACTCATATAACCTTGATGACACCGGCATCAGTCCTCCTAGTCGGATTTTTCGTTGACGATTGTGTATTCTACTCACGAGTCCATTGAGATCATACAGATGCCCTTTTTATATTCCCCCTTTTCTCCTCCTGTCGGGAACGAAGTTCACTAAGCGAGTAAACTTTTCTCTCGTAATCGGACTCTATTTGGTCCATTTGTGGTGAGTTTCGAAACTTTATTCGCATTTCTATCGATATGCCAGATAAACGTTATTATGGTCATACCGTGTCTAAAATTCTCGATGCTTTCTATGTCTATTCCCTTATCTGTGATGGTTGACTTCACTCACCCACATGCTTCTCCGATGAGAAGAGATTTTGTCAAAAATTTAACCTTGAATGTCACTACACTTTATCATATGTGATCCCAATTGGATATTTTCATTCCATGGGTAAATCACCCTTTCGCATTCTCCTCGGATCTTGGCGGATGACTCTTCTACGAAGAAAATTCCTTCGACTCTCTCCCTTGTCAAATACACTGGGTGAGTCTGAATTTTCTCCATTGTCTTCTATAATGGTTCTTGGAACTACTGCACTCCATTAATTATTCCGAAGCCCACGACCTGAATTTTGACTATCGTGACTTTTATCTCAGTCACCTTTGAAAATATTTTTACTTCTGCTACCTACCCTCCCGCGTTCCTTCTAATGGTCCTCGTTGGTCGTCCAGTGTTGGTCGGTGTGCCACGTTCCACTGGCTTATACATGAATCATATCAACTTTGTCAAATCCCAGAAGAACGTAAATCGCATACACAGAAGAATGCAACAATCCTATAATAAGGCTCTATATCAAATAACATTACGCTGAAACGTGAAAAGGTATAGACACTAGAACCTGATGCTTTGATACCAACTGTGACACCCGCCTAATTAAATACCGGGTGATCAGTCCTTTATTAAATTAAATCAAAGTATCCAGTTGGTTCATTCTTAGCATCACCGTCGAAAACTTTTTATTAAAAGCCACCCACCTAATATTTAAAAAGTTAGATGCTAAATTCTATCTTTTTTAATTAACACGAAACAAATAGAATAAATAACTAAACATTTACCATTAAATTAAATAATCTCATAGTAATATAAACTGACAAAATAAAATAGTCAAATCTGGAGTGAACACTCCAATACAATCCCAATACAAAAGTCTAAAATGAAAGTCTCATGACTGAAATAAAACTAGAAGTCTATAATGTAGTCTCTGAATAAATAAGGATGGGCAACATGCCCTAACTGATATAAATAACTCTTGATGAATCAAAGATAGATGTGGAGGCATCTAGTTACGAGATCCTGTAACTTCCACAACAACTACATCACATCAACTGTATGTAACTCCTATGCTTGGCGTCCCTGTGGCTGGGCACTTAAAAGTTTTTTACACAAACGAAGTAGAATAGAGAGAAAATGGGCCAGAGCCCGAGTTGAAAATATTTTTAAAAAGCAAGTGTTTAAAGTGCATTAAAAAGTTTATATCATATACATGTTAGTCACATTCTCTCACTTGAGAATCTCACCTATCAACTATTGTGCACGCCTAACGCATATACTTAACCCTATCTAGTTACACAACCCCGCCTAACTAGTTTGAATCATCTCTTTTGTAATCCCTAATTCATATATATATATATATATTCTATCCGTATATCCCGAATCTTTCGTATTAGCATAACCCATGACTTAATTGTGTTCAAACAGAATAATTCTCATTTAAGTTCTCACATACTTACATGTTATTAGATGTCGTAATCTAACTCATCTACTAAGCAACACAGTAGAATAAATACAGGTGTATATATATTTCACTACTATAATATATATACTAATACCGCACCCCACATAGGTGAAACTAACGGTGCACACATACTTTGCTTCCTAGTCCCAGTACCTCACGTACCTAATAAGGACTATCGATTCTGAATCTCTCAGGAACCGTATAAAACAAATCACGCAAAAATAGAGGCGAACACGGATCACGGTGTAATGGGCTATGCACGTACCTACGCACCCATATAACCCAGACTTATCCACTCATAAATAAGTCCTCCTTAGATCCTATGTTCTGGGGTATCAATCTACAATCCCCTCCCCCAAAGGGTCACCCAAGATGAGATTATCCTCTTACAAACTCCCGGCGATAACAAGTATGTTAGGTATGTCATACACTTAAACCATTACCTATTAGATTTTAATCAAACTTGTACAATTTTTCTAACTGTAATTCACTCGGTAACACTCGAACCTCTACCATTCAATCCCCCACCAAATGATGTTTTTTGGGCTTTAACTATGACCCTACTGGTCTATCCTAAGTCCCCATATATTCAAATAAATCAACACCAAGAGTTATCAAAAGTTGGGATTAGATTAGACCTTAAAAGGAAAGATTTCACAAAATACAGGGGAGTCGATCGATCGACCAAGAATGTTGATCGATTGATCTAGTAGATCGATTGACATTCTTAAGTCGATCGATCGATCCCTCGGATATGGCTATGATTCTGCATAATTTTTCTCTATGGGTTTCCTCACTTTTAAATCACAAAACCACTATTTTAACATCCCAAACTCCCAGAAATTTTTACCAAAGGTTTCATCAACATAAACACATAATTCCTAACGTCTCAAAATCATTAAATCATCATGGGCATATTATTTGTCGAATTAAATCACGCATCTCTCAGAAAAACCCTAGTTCTTTCCTTTTTCTTCAAGAACATCACATTTCTCAATTTTAATTCGTGTTTCTCTGCACTAGAATCATTATTTCGTTATCTCTATATTTCCAGAAGTGTACTACATGCAAACCAACCCAGATTCAAAATTTAAATCTCTAATTTCCTTAATTTATCATTCTTTTTTTTAAGGTTTTTCTTCAATTCTAAACTATCTTGGACACAATATACGCTAAATTATTGCAAGTTAAATCACTTGCCTGTAATAGATGTTCTGATCCTTTAGAGAAGATGATATAGGGACGGTCCTCTCTCTCTGATCTATACGTCGGTGGTGATGGTGGTGCAAAACTCCAAGGAATGGTGGTTCTAGCCCTTGCAACCCTTCTCTCTTCTTCTTCCTATGTCCGTTCTAGCTTTTGTGTTTGATATCTATATAAAGCCTAACCCTAGCAGCTAATATAACTTATGAAAATTCATGGGTTTAATTATTCTAAAAATCAAAATGTCTAAAATACCCTCTTGGGGTGCCGGTTTGGCCTAAAACTGCCCCCGGACCCAAATTAAACCCCCGGATAGATTTTTTGACTATTTCGACCCTTCCGGACACATTGACACACTAGAATTGACCATACGGGTGACTTATAAATAAATTCCTTTTTATTTCCTTAGATTGCGTTCTGACACGACTGACATGTGCGTCCCGATTTAATTTCTATAATTGTCGTAATATTCACTCGCGATAATTTTTAATATAACATCACATCTTACTTTACTCGCTTAGTAATATTCAACATATTTCACATCAATAAATACTAAATCTCGTCCCCATAATAAATATTCATTCAATTTTGAATTAATTATAATTCATTTCCCAATATTTAATCTAATTAATCCCATAAGTAAAATCATCAAAAATACGAGGTATTACATTGCATACATTACATGCATCATACCATGGGTTTTCCTTATCTCTAACCTCCATAATCATAGCGACAAAAGAATAGAAAAAATTGTGTTATGGGAAAAAATCATATATTATTTTATGAAATTGAAGATATTAGATACGTATAGGGCCTATTGGTTAAATGAAGAATTACCTCCTTAGTTGATGGGATTCCATTAATAATATCACAAATAGAAACATTATCCGCATTCTTGATTATTTTTTATGGTGGTGAAGCAAAGTTGTTGAAAGGGATGATAATGATGTGGACAACCTGTAGTAGACATTTTGGCAATTAATATAACTAATGTCGAAGTTAAATTGAGTGGGAAAGAAAATATCGAACCATTATTTTAATTCGGTAGCCTGTATGATTTCTGGGTCAATTTGAACTGTAGTCTTTGAGACACTGCTCAAGCTATATTCGTTTGTTAAAAAGGAATTGATTTATTTAAAATTAGTAAGAGTTGTAGTAATTGTTGGTTGAACTGAAAAATAATCTTTTATGTTCGTAAGATGAACGTTTAGATTGAGAAATAGCTATTGTAGGAAATGTGGCTGATAAGTCACTTGATTGTTGTCCTTAAGTCTCTGCTATGTCATCCCACAAAGTGAACTTCATTGATTGGAATCTGTGATAAATAATAAATAATCATATTAAATATTATATTAAAGAATGTGAAGGAAATCGAGAAGTATAAGATTAAACATTAAGGAATTTTGACTTGAATACAAAGCTTTAAGTTTAGAATGCATACTTTGTATCTCAAAGCGTTATATCGCGCAAATTCATTTGAGCCGAGTTTGATGCTTTCGTAATAGTCCTCATTTTTTTAACATTTATCACAAATGGAATCACATTTGTATGAATGAGAAGTAGTAATAAGATAATATAATGAGTTGTATCAATGTTGGATCAAAACATATGTATTAATAATTACCGTATGTTTTATCTTCATCTTTTTGTGCGAGCAGTTCGTCAAAGGAGATGAATTTGTAGAATGCTGAAAGGAATATTTATTTAAGGAAAGCTCGATCTTGTCGTGAACGGTTGTGTAAGCATCATTCACTCCCTTTACTAAACCATTAGTAAGGGAATATTGTTTCTGAAGTTGAAGTTGTCCTTCAAGTCTGTTTATGTCTTCATTCCATATTACATCTTGAATTTTAGTGCCCTGTATATTTCTTTAGTAAAATAAAATTAGGATATAGAAAATAATCATATAAATACTTTTAAATAAAGTAATAAGAAGAATTTAAACCTGCTCATCCATTAAGATTATTTTTAAAATACTACCCGAACCTCTTAAATTTGTGTATGATTCGATATTGCCTCTCTGCATTACCTAACAAACGATTTTCCACTTACTTTCTAGTCGTTGGAGATTGTTGATCATTTGTACTCCTAAATTTCGATTTCAGGTGAGGCCATTGGATGAGTAAGAGTTTGGCCTATTTAAATAAGACGACAATATGTATAATAAATTATTGTAAAGTGATAAGAAAATAATTTAGTATGAATGAAATATAAATGAAGTACACGAATTTATTTTAATAGGCAACATAAATATGGTTTGAGAAATATATGAATATTAGTAACGAATGGGAGGTTAAATTCATTAGTACCTTGATGTCAATAAAACTTCTTTTTAGACAATATTTTTGGTGACATTATTATTCCTTGAATTTTTCGAGTTGAGGGAGTACTTTTGTGGTTGTCATTGAAGTTCCTCCTGATAAAGCAACGTACAGTTGGCCTTGTGAGAAGACATTTGTTGGTAAGTAAACCCCAACGTTATTCATTTTTTGTCCTTGGGCTTTGTTTATTGTCATCGTTAAAGATAAACGAATTGGAAATTGTTTCCTTTTGAATTGAAAAGGGTATCCCTCATTTTCAACTGGGAATAGGGGAATTCGAGGTAGTAGGACATTTCTGCCCTTATGCTGGCCAACTGAAATTTCCACATGGATGACATTATCCGAAGAACCTTTGTACAACATTCTTGTTCCATTACATGATCCAATTGATGGATTTATATTGTGTAGAATAATGATTGGACAATTAGGTTTAAGTTTTAATGTGTGTGGTGGAAATCCATTCGGCATCAAAGAATTTAAAAATTCTTATTGGTAATAGTTGTGTGTGTCATCCACAGCTTCATCAAAGCTATTTAATGTCTTTAAATCTCCGGGGAACATATCAATCATCATAACGTTCAGTGAGCCAATGTGTTCGTTTGTTGTTGCAATAATTTCTCGATCTATCAAGAAGTTGGGAAAGGTGGCATTAATATTTAATGATGGGATAACGTCAATGAGGGACTGTTCGGGGCGTTCATTTTCTCGTGGACGTATGACCATTTCAGTAGGCAGACTTATACAATCATCATATGTTGATGATTCCGTCCCATTGCCAATTCAGAAGGAAATCACTTAATTGTTGATCATTTCTGGCACGCATATTTATTGTTAAAGGTAATACTTGCATTGTAGTCCAAAGCGATGACATCACAATGCTAGAATTTACTGTTTCCAGTCTTGATCCACGACGTACCACTTGTAGTACTTGCCTGAAATCTCCACCGAAGATAATGACCTTGCCACAAAAAAGTTCAATACTATCCATTAAATCCTTTGATGTCCTATCAAGAGTTTCCATCGCAAATCGTTTTGCCATTGGTGCTTTATCCCAAATTATAATTCTTGCTTGTGGTATGAGTTCTGATGGGCCACTTTGCTTGGGAATGTTACATAAGCTTGTCTCATTGGCAATGATTGGTATTTTGAAGCGAGAATGTGCAGTTCAACCTCCAGGAAATAATAAAGCGACTACTCCTGATGTTGCTCTAGCAAGTACAATCATACCTCTCTTTCTAATTTCAAAAAGTAACGATCTGTAAAGAAGTCTTTCCAATTTTGCCAGTCCCATCAACGAAGAATAAACCCGAAGTTTCAGCAATCACCCTCTCGAGTATAATCAAGTACGCATGTCTTTGGTCTGCATTTAAAAGTGCACTGAAATTGTAGTCTTCTTCTGGTGTCTCACTAATCCAAAAAGGCCAAAATGTCACTTTTTTGCGACCAACCTTGTCACGGTCATTGACTGTGATAAAAAAAATACGTGTTTTTTGTCACGGTTAATGACCTTAACAAGTTCGTGACAAAAGACTTGTCACCGTCAATGACTGTGACAAGTCTTTTGTCACGAACTTGTCACGGTCATTGACCGTGACAATATTATATAGTTGTCACGGTCAACGACCGTGACAGGTTCGTGACAATTTATTCAGTAAAAAAACCTACGCTTTCTTTTTTCCCACCATTTTGGTTTTCCCTCTCTTTCTCTCTCTAAGAGATTTCCCTCCCCTCTCTCTCTCTCTCTACGATTTCAGGTATTTCATTCTCTATTTTCTTTTTTCCTTTGTATGAATGTGTGTGTATATGTATGTATGTGTGTGTAGGTGTGTGTGTGTGTGGTGGGGGGAGCGAAGAGGGGGCAGTGGGTGGTGGGGTGGGTGGGTGGGTGCGTGTATGTGGTGGGGGCTGTGGGGGGGGGGAGTGCGCGTGTGTGTGCTGCTATGTGTGTGTAGTGTGCATGTGTGTGCTGCTATGTGTGCGTGTGTGTGGTGGGGGGGGCCTGGGGGGAAGGGGAAGGGGGTGGTGGGGTTGGGGTGTATGTGTGTGTTTGTGCGCGTTTGTGCATTTAATTTTTATAACAATCAATTTCTCCTTATTAATTGTTGGTTTTAAATTAGTAAGTAGTTAGTTCGAATTGATGTTTAGGATTTTTAGTAATTGTACATATTATGGTTTTGATGTTTAGGATTTCATATGAAAGTATAATTACCCCTCATTAAGAGATAATTGTCGAGATTCAAAATAACTTTAATTGTATTTCTTTAATAAAATCAATTGTATACTTTAATTGTATATCTTTAATTGTAACTTTAATTATATAGCTTTAATAAAATCAATTGTATACTTTAATTGTAACTTTAACTGTATAGATTTAATTGAGTAGGATTGCTCCTCATTGATTAATGAATTAATTGAGTAGATGAATTAGAAGGAGTAAGGGATACACATTTGTTGGTTTGTTGTTGATTTTTTTGTTGGATTATATTGGACCGATGTTGGGTTAGTTAATTTTGGAAGTGGCATGATCATTGGATTATTGCCGAAATTGGGGGGGGGGGGGGGGGAGTTTTCAACTTTTTAATAAAATTACTTTGTGTCACGAACAATATATAATTAAATGTAACATACTTAAAATTACATATAGTGCATATAAATACTAGCCTTCTAATTCTTATGCGTACGCATTCAATAGAACTTAGAATCGTTCGAGAGTCATTACCCCTGTAATAAGATCTCTCGAATTGTCCCGTTTGGACAGTTTGGAACTGCAAAATTTCTATACAATAATATTCTTAGTGGCTTAAACTCGTTACTTTTGGAGGAAGTTCTGCAGTTGTATCCTAATATTCTCTGGGTACATACTAGATTGGCAAGTGTGAGTGTTACTTCAATTGATAAATTGAAACAACACTCACACTTGTCAATCTACGTCGTGTACTTGGAGAACTATGGGGATATGCTGCCGATTTTTTCTCAAATTGTAACAATGTGCATGAGCTGTTAAGTATATTACAGAAATATGATGTCTTGAATGGGATATGACCACTCACCCTTTAGAGGAAATGGAGGAAATAGGAATTAATATTATAAATTGAATTTGAATTTGAAATTTAATTGAATAGGTGATTTTTTATACTAATGAGAATTAAATATTCACACGTTGATTTATGTTAATCCAAGAATATACGCTTCTTACCCATAATAGGTGATTATTTGTAGTAGCTGTGATGGGATATCCTAAACACAAAGACTGGATGGGTGAGATAAATAGAATGGGAGATGTGTTTCGCAGAGGTGCTAATTAATTTGTGAAATACGCAAAGAGATGTCATGATAATTAAGAGTTTTCGTCTATGTGTGCTAAGTGTAGGAATAGTACGGTCTTTGAGTGGAAAACAATTGAACTACATTTGTTAAGATCGGGTATGCAAGATAATTATCGAAGTTAGGTTTTTCATGGGGAACCGAAAGTTCCTTTTGTCCCCAAGCAACCTTTACAACAACCTTCAACAAGTAGGATAGATGTACAAGGGTAGGATGACAATGTAGATCATAATATGCTAGAGTATTTAGTTGATGATGCGTATGGAGTTCATGAAGTGGAAGAGAATGAGGTCACTGACGATGTACAAGGTTCAAGTGATCATGAAAATATCGGGATAAATCTTGATGATGACTACCAAAGTTAAAAATTTAAGGCAAGACAGTCGTTATACTCTGGTTGTGAGAAAGATCAAACAGCTTTACATGCCATTGTTGGTTTGCATAGTTTGAAGATCCAATATGGTTTGTCTGGCAATAGCGTGACAAGAATTTTGAATTGGGTGAAGGTCTTGTTACCCAAGCAGAATACACTTCCAAACAACTATCTTACTATGAAGAATAGTTTGAAAGGTTCGGGAATGAAGTATAAATCAATTCATGCTTGTTTGTACGACTGCATACTAGACCGAAAGGAGTATGAAAATCTCGATCAGTGTTCGATATGCGATGAACCTAGATATGTGCAATCTACTGGCAAGGAAGGCACAAGCTCTAAAGTTCCTCAAAAAGTGTTGAAATATTTTCCTGTTGGGCCTAGATTAAAGAGGTTTTTCATAGTACAATGGATAGCGGAGGCAATGACATGTTAGGGAAGAAGTAGGAGAAAATCTCATGCGCCATCATATTGATTCTACAGCTTGGAAGATGATGAGTTTTGAGTATCCTAATTTTGCTCAAGAACAGCATAACATTCATTTGATAATTTCAACAAATGGTTTCAATCCATTTGGAAATCTAAGCACCAATCAGAGTGTATGGCCAGTGATCCTAGCCCCACTCAACCTCCCTCCTTTACAATGTATGAGACCTGAATTTTTTATGTTGTCTTTATTGATACTTGGGACAAAGGCACCAAGTGAGGACATCTATGTCTACCTGTCTCCTTTGGTAGAAGAATTAAATGAGTTGTGGGAAGAGGGTGTGCAAGCATTTGATGCTTTTAGAAAAGAAAAGGTTACGCTGAAAGCTATGTTGATGTGGGCAATTCATGATTTTCCAGCTTATGGGAAATTATCCGGTTGTGTAGTATATGGTTATTTGGGGTGTCCTATTTATGGAGAGGAGACTGAATCTCTTCGTCTCCCCGTTAGCTCAAAAAATGTATACCATTGCCATAGGATATTTTTACCCCCCGCCCGTAGTTTTAGATTTGAGAAAGGTTCTAATTTTTTACCAGATGAGGTTGAACATAGGCTACGGCCAAGAAAACTTTCAGGCTCAGAAATTAAAATTAAATCTTCTGATTGTGGCCCTAATATTCTAGGTAAGAATCCTAAATTTAAGAATGTCAAGCATAAGAAGACCCTAACTGGGAATGAAACTGAGACAAGGAAGGCATGGTCTAGGAGGTCAATTTTATTTGGCTTACCTTATTGGAAGAATAATTCGGTGCGCCATGTATTGGATGTGATGCATGCGGAGAAGAACATCGATGAACATATTGTGGGCACATGCCTTGTGGGAAGTCATTCGAATGATAAAGAATATAGTAGGGGAAGGACAATAATTTCCCCTGGTGCGTTTACTTTGACGAGTGAGGAAAGGAAGGTGATTTTAGACACAATACATAATTTGAAAGTTCCATCTAATTTTTCATCCAACTTGCAAAGGATTGTGAATTATGCTACCCGTGATTTATATAAGTGTAAGTCCCACGATTGGCATGCGATCATGCAATTGGTTCCTCTATTATTGGCATGTGATCATGTGATCAGCGTGGATGATAATCATGAGTTCATCAATGAGGGTGGTCATATAGTGGGCAAACGAGTGAAATTAACAAGTTTGCAACATAAATAAGTGGCTCGTTATCTATTTGACACACATGAAGATGTCGAAGAATGGAAAAAGTAAGTTTAAATAACTTAACTTTTACATTATTTTAATTTTTACATGATTAATTTTGTAATACTTTTGGCACGATCTATGCAGAAAATATGAAGCATGTGAGAATAATAAAAGACGAAAAACAATGGCATAATCAGACAACGAATTTAGGTTGTGGTTGTCACACGAGGTAATTATAATTAAAATGATTGTTATTAAATGTCACATTACACGAAAGCTATACAACTAACCTAATTAGTTTATCTATATTCCCATCTCTTAAAAATGGGTGATGCGACATCAAGACTTGCGCGTCTAGTCACTGAACCCTTGTTCATGGCACAAGAGTACAAAAATTATCGATTGAATGGTTACGTATCCGATGCAAGGGAGTACGAGGAAAGTAAAAATGTACAGAACTCGGGCATTTCATACAAGGCTCTTACTTTATTTAGAGCAAACGCGAAATATAAAAACCTCGTTGAAGCTGAAATGACTTACTACGGTGTAATTCGAAATATATTTGAATTGGACTACGTAAGCTTCCAAGAGGTTGTATTTTACTATGATTGGGTAAGAGTTGAGGATAAAAATGCTTGTAAAGTTGATCCTGGCACGAATTTGATCATGGTTGACTTGTCCAAGTTGAAGAGCAACGAACAAATGAGCGATGAACCATTTGTTTTTGCTTTTCAAAAGGCCAAGCAAGTGTTCTACTCAGAGTATATCAACAACGAGCCGCGATCAATCGTCCTACATACGCCAAAGCGTCTAAACAGCAGTGTGGATGACTTGGCTGCACCTACCGAATATCAATCCATTTTTTATGATAACCCAAATTTGAAATAATTTTTAGATTTGTAATAAGTATTCCAATTAAAGAAAATTAGTTTAATGCTTTTAATTCATTTGTACTTGATCAGTTTACTCCATGTAATATTTAGATTTAATTCTTAAGCATTAATTCGAGAGTTTTATTATTATCGGACATCAGTTTAATATTTTTAATTCATTTGTACTTGATGGTGTGTGCAGGTGTGGGTGGGTGGGGTGGGGGAGAAGGGGGTATGGTGCAGGTCGGTGAGTGTCGGGTGGTGGTGGTGGTGGGGCGGTGGGGCAGGGGTTATATGTGTGTGTGTGTGTGAGTGTGTGTGTCTGTGTGTGTGTGTGTGTGTGTGTGTGTGTGCAGGTGGGTGAGTGTGGGGTGGTGGGGGGTGGGGAGGGGGGTATGGGAGATGCGTGTGTGTGTGGTGGGGTGGGGGTGATGGGGTAGGGTTAGTTGGATTTGTACTAATATGGTTAGTGCTTTGTATTCTTCTAATATGGTTAGTGCTTTGTATTCTTCTAATATGGTTAGTACTAATAAGAACAATTTTTACACGAAATGTCATTTTCAGTGATTAAGGCAAGGATTATGATGATGATGATGATGATGATGATGATGATGATGATGATGATGTCTTCTTCAGGGTGCGGTGGCGGAGGCGATGAGGGCTCCTCGGTCAGTAGGCCCCCCAAATATGGCAAATTGGGGTCCCTCATTGAGAATAAGATGGCATTACTAGCTAGAGCGCTAGAGTTACTGAAGGCGATCATTGGCTCGGGGTACACTGATTAGAGGGTCGTGCCTATTGGCCTCAAGATGAACATCTGGGGGGCACTACAGGTAGTATATTTATATTTATATATCAATTTCAATTTATATTTATAAGCAACTAACACTAACTTTCTTTTTCGTTTGTATTTGTTTAACAGGAATAATTCGGCCAGCCCCCACATCTCCGCGACTCCACGTTGGAACAACTGGGGGATAAATATAAGACGTGAAAGAAGAATTTGTAGGCACGATATTTTGGCAAACCCAGGAGTCCATTATGAGACTACTTGAAATTGTCCCCCCGAAGGAGCAGATCTCATTGGCACACTGGCAACAGTTTATCGACAATGAAACCGATGAGAGGCAATTGGCATCTCGCCAATTGGGGAGGGACAATCGGGAAAAAAAGACGGACGTGCACTACTCCGGGCGGACATCATACCCCGAGGTGGAGCACAAGATGGTAAGTTTATATTCTTTTTTAATTTTAGTTATTCTAATTTAGCATTACCGTGCGTTACTTACTAATTATGTATTATTTTATTTCAGGAGAAGGGGAGTGGCCCTAGGGGTAGGCCACATAGGATCGATACCTATGTGGCAATTCAGACGGAAAAGGGCAAGGACAAGGAGGTGTCCCCGAGCATCGCAGCCAACACTGTAAGTTTAATATGTTTAATTATTTTAATTTTGTTAATTTTTTTTATTTAATTAATTAACTAATCGTGTAATTTTTTAGTTTTTTGTCTTTTCACGAAAAGCTTAAGGAAGTGCATTCGTCGTAGTCTGATGCTGACAGAGCATCTTTGGCTACGGATGCACTCAACCAAGTGCTCGGGGTGGATCGCAAGGGGAGGACTCGGGGGGGGGGTGAGCTTGCAGGTGGGGAAGTCTAGGATTGTCAGAATGCAGACGAGCAATACCGGGTTGACTCATCAGGTTGACGCCCATGCCAATCAGCTATCAAGGTTGGAGGCGACGATCAATGACATGTACTCCTTCATGAAGCGTCAGTTGGGCAAGGGCAACAGCAAGGACAAGGGCAAGGGTAAGGGCAAGGAGAAGGAGGTAGAGGAAGAGGAGGAGGAGGAGCATGAGAACGAGGAGGAGGTTCCATATGATGATCCATGTGATGATCCATTTCCCATCATCACCCCTGTCGAGCGACCAATACAAACATTGGGTTGAGAGAGCGTGTATATACTTCACATATTTTGTGGGGAGTCGATAAGGAGGGGGTTGAGGGATCCGAGCTTTGGCTCGGGTATGCCGCTTCAGGGACATCCCTTCCAAGACATGAAGTCAAGGGTGCGTGTGACGCATGTGGTGGAGGGAAAGGAGAACTCATCTTTGTGGTTGTGCGATCAATGCAGCGTTCATCATATTGAGGGGGGTCTCAATGCATATATCGTGTGGCCAACACACCTCCTCTGACCTACTCCTCCTTCATGACATTATTTCTATCTCTTTTATTATGAAAATTGGATTGTATTTATATTCTTTTGGTTTTGGTTGAGGTTTAATTTGGTTTGGATATGATGGATATTTGGATTGATTTGGTATATGATTATAAATACCATGATTTGGTATTTTATTTGGATAATTGCGATTTAAACAGGTATAATTTTGCTATAACAAGTACAAATATACTGCTGGGCAGTGGCAGTGGCCATTACTACCCGACAGTTTTTTTTTAAAATCTGCCCAGAATTATCACGGTCAATGACTGTGACAACTTTTGACTTTGTCAGGGACTTATCACGATCAATGACAGTGATAAGTTTTTATTGTCACGGACTTGTCACGAACATTGACCGTGACAATATATAAGTTATCACGGTCATTGATCGTGACATGACCGTGATAAAATAGTTGGCATGCCCGTAGTTGTCACGGTCATTGATCGTGACAGCTAGGCCTTTTGGTGTAGTGTCTCTACATGCAATTCATCGGTAATTTCTCTTGGACTGTCGTTATTTAATGATAAGGGTTTAGTGTTATATGCAGGCAAGTCAAAGTCTCTAATCAATTTTCTCATTAAATCTAGAAAGAAGCTGATGTTATTTAATGTGCAGTTTTTTTGTGTAGCCAAAGAATATGGGTGGAGTCTTTTAAAGTCTTCGGACATAAATTCAAAGTTTGGTTCCCATAATTTTCTCACACTCGAGGGATCATAGTGAACAAAATAATGGCAAACAATCTCCTTAGTGCTTCAGGCATCTGAAAAGTGGCTGCTTTCGAAAGGCAATCGGTAATGCTATCGTTCGATTCTAGAAGTCCACGTTTTTGTGCGGCCTCTTTAAATGTCAAGCAAGTGATTCCATCCCAAGTTAGAAGGTCTTCAAATGATGCTAGGCCTTTGACGTGATTAATAAGTAATATAAAATAATAGCATTCCCCTTCTGCAGGATTTACACCATTCACATGATCGATTACGTCGAGTTTATTCTTCCTTTTAGCCCAAGTTTTTTATTTGTTGTCCCATACGTAATGCTCAAGGAATTCCCTATAGAGATATTGACGTGCCTCGCTGAAGCTGGAGCACATATTGAAGAATTTGGTTTGCATTATTTTGCCAATGTTCGGGGTATCTAGCACATTGTTTAAGTTATGGTTCTCTTCGTATGTGACAGTATGTTTATTTGGCAAATGGAGTTGAAGGTTTATCACCGATGGCTTGATTTCATTTATCTCGAATTCAAAAATTCTCGAGATAGCTTCTTGTGAAGATACCCATCTTGCATCTTAAAATTATTTGATTTCATCGATGGTGGTTGTCTCATCCTCATCGATCGAAATATGAATAACCACTTTATCACGCCCTTTGTAAATGTACTTGTAAAGGTACTTTATCGCTTTTAGCCCCGAGCATACTTCAATGTTAATATGAAAATTATATCTTGTGAGGAGATATGGATTGTAAGGAACCACCCATCTGTTGTCCAACAATTTATTGCACACTCTCCCATTATTTCATCATCGATAAATAGGATATGAGTCATAACCTTGAGAGGTACAAGACGCAAATTCGCAAGGATAACAAAATTTGCAGTTCCCATTTTTCATACACGGGTTATTTTTGTTCAGCTCTCCACACAGCCCGTGTATTATGTGCTTAACAACTAATGATTGAAGTAATGGGTATTCGTGAATATCAGGCATCTCGACGCAAATGAATTTATTGTAGTGATCTCGAGTAGTGAGTTTGTAATCTTATTTGAGTATGACCAAAATATGAGCATGTGGTAATCCTCTCTTTTGGAATTCTATTACATGTACGTGCGCAACGACCTTCCCAAAAATTTATTTCTTAAAATTTGTTCCTTTAGGTCCTTTAATTTAGCGCGAAATACTCTTGATGTTAGATCTGGTCGATCTTGAGGCACTTGTCCTGGATGAAGGTTATCAATGATTTCTTTGCAATCGGGATTGCAAGTCATTGTCATGAATAAATCAGGATTTCCACATCTTTGAACTAAAGCCATTGCATCAAGGTATCGACGACGCATATCTCGTGGCCCACTAATGAATGATGCAGGAAGAATAATCCTTTGACCTACCTTTCTCGCTCTTGTCTCACCCACCATGACGCTATCAACCAACCCTTGGTAGAGTTCATCTCTAATTTTTCTGTTGGTTACGATAGTAGTCAAGTCGGGTTGTTTCTAACTTTATGTACACGTAAATAGAATATTATTGTAGTATCTTGTCAGTGAATAACAGCGTTTGATTGTCTATTACTTCTGATTTGCTATTTGTGCGCATAGTATTCTCGGCATGATACTTTTGATGATGTCTCTCGTTGTAAACCTACATGAGTGTAAGGGTGTGAAAATTGAAATAGGATAATATTTATTAAAATGTAATTAGATTTGAATTTAAGAGTTAGATTATAAAAAACACTTGATGTTAAGTTGCTGCCTTATTGCCCAGATGATAAAATGTCATTTGTACATATTATTGTAGGTACGGAGGATGGGATGTTTGTACATGTACTGGATGAGGTATCATTTTGTCGTCTTATGTCTTGATGACATCCAACCTCTCCTTTTGGAAATAGTAATGGATACTGTAACGGGTCATAACATCCAAAATAGTGTTTTATTTGGTGTCATTGGCCAGAGTGTGATACGAGAATGATGTCTCGCTCGAAAGGAATATTTGCATTATTTTATTCAATCCAAATTACAGCAGCCTCATCGGATGTAGGAGCATTGTAGATTTGTTGATCAAGGTTCACATGTTTAGTGATTCGAACTTGAAAAGCATCGAGTGAAGGGAAGTCCTTTAGTCGGCGTAAGAACTAAGCATGTGGATTTTCACCAACCACATTCAAGAGCTTTTTATCTATATCAACATTTAGGGACAACCCTGGTAAGATGCCCATTATATTTTAAACCTCATTGCTAGTGTCATGGAAGTAGAGTTGGAAATAACAGGGGTTATTGTTGGGCTGAAATGAGGGTAAATGATGATAAACTTGGCCTTTAACTCGAAATAGGTATACACCGCATCTTGAGGATGCTAGTTTCTTATCAAGAGTAACTCTAAATGAAGTGAAGTCGAATATGCTATTGTATGCTCTAATATTAGCATGAAATTATTTCGATTCGGTTGAATTGGATGTGAAAAGATGAAATACAACCTCGGGGACAAAAGTTTCATCAAGGGATATTTGACCTTTTTTATTGCAAAATGTTGGGGGTTCATATTAGAATCTCTGTGCATTGCAGTGATGACAATTGGGAGTTGATTCTAATTACACTAATGGAGAACAAAGAGGTCCGTATACAATTTCTCCTATTAAGAGAGCAAGTCTAATATTAAATATGCATTTGATAAGTATTACATGATTTACTTAATCGTAAAGTTTATTTTTAGTTATTTGTAGCTAACCTTGATATATGTAAGAATTTAATTAGGCTCTAAGTAACCAAGTAACTCTCGATCTTTCCCGTGGATTTGGGTTATTAGATACATTTTCAAATGTTGAAATGGATGATATTTGTAACAATTTATCAAATGACATGTCTGGAAGATTATTTAACAACTTTAGTAAGAGAGGAGCATGATAAATGTATATCAATGATTTTAATATTTGAAATAATGATGGAATTGAATCTAATATTGGTTCAAAATCGTAAAAATGTAGAAATTAATATGTGTTTAGTTTAAATTAATGGTATCTAAATATGAAATATATAGTGTAGTATCATTCATATCTACACTAAATAATATAAATGTATAACCTTCACAATTAAAAAAAGGTCTATTCATTAATGGTATTAAATTTTTCGTACAATGAGTATCGAAATGGAGCATATAGATACAAGATTGATTCGAAAGTCTTCAATGTAGAAATTAATACATAAGAAACATATATTATTTTACATATATAATTGAAGATGTAATAATTTCAATTAATCACAAATTTCATAAGTTAATATAGAATTATATATTTATATTTTATTTAAGTAAATGAACTTTACTAACAAATTGTATCACTCAACATAAGACAGAGTATAATTTTTTCTTCCAATCATAAAATTTATGGAGTAAATAGATATAGTTGAAGTCAATGGTAGTTAAATGTCAAATATTATAGTACCATGAATATCTACAGTAAATTAATTTTATGTATAACTTGAACAATACTAAACTGATATATTCATAATTAGTAATATATTTTTCATAAAATATGAGTAATGACAAAGTTCATATAGGTGTTTGTTACATAGCTGAGAAATACTTACTTGAAAATATGAACAATTGGATAGTAAACGTTTGTCAAAGGCCAAACCTGTAATTGATAAACATTAAAACTATTAATTCAATAGTAAGATGAACAAAATAAACAATTGCATATTATAATTATTTATTCTTTTAACTTGGATAGAGTACCAATATAGGTACTGATCATTAAAAGATTTTGATTACATTTGTTTGTCGTAACTATTGTAGAAAAAATATTTATCCAGGAATAAGTCGTAACTGTTCTAGTAGTAATGTAGGTACTACTGTATAAAATACCAATATTTAAAGTTCTTTAATGTCGTGTACGTAAAATGTAAAACCTTACGAAATAGTTCTTAAGGATTTCATTTTATAATTGTTAGTAGTTTGTATACCGAAACTCAACTGACTAACTTGTACTGGAAAAACAAACGAAATATGAAATTAAATGAAACGGTATGAACATACTCTATAATAGAGTTGCTGAAAGATTGCAATCAACAATAAGATTAAATCAAATTATTTCATAAAATACAAGAGGAATATAAGTATAACAGTTGAAGTATTCTACCAATAAATGAAAATTACTAAAGGAAATTGATATCCATATCACATACGTTTCCACAGTATATACGCTACTATATTACTAAATGTTGGGTACAAACTATACACTTTTAGCGGAAACACATAATATTATCAATAAAATAGAAATTTCTACAAATATATTGAAGAGAAAAAAAACGTAAATTTGAACTATACTTCTTAGTTATCATAACAGAGTCAGGGGACAATTGAGGATACAAAACATGAGTGCCTACTGTAATAACAATGACATATTTCTATCCTCTGCGTTTTCTCATAACATGTATGTTTGTATGCATGTCATATATAGACACTTGTGGATCGTTATTGGAATTTTAAAGAGTAATGCGACCCCGAAGGGTACGAATTAAAATTGATCCTTCTATATCGCCATTTTGATTCAAGTCTTAATTTATACCGACAACAATCTGCTTTGAATTTCAATTCGACCTTTGGGGATCCAACTGTTTCAAAAGACCTTGCCGATATGGATATCAGTTTGTAATCAGGTAGTGATTAGTTTGTAATCAGTTTGTAATATGGCTATGCTATCCATTGTCAAAGTGCATAGAATAACTATATAAGTTATCAATCTTTATAGTATACCTTAGGACACCTTAGAACCTGATCCCATTGGGACACTAAAAAAAGATTACAAACTCACTACAAACTCACATTGGGACACCTTAGAACCTGTATCCGTGATTGTGGTTGATACTACTTGAATGCCACAAATATTCTAGAGGTGCATGAGAAGTCACACAATCAGTTTGAGAAAGGGAAAGGAATGGATATTTAACGAGAAGGAAGCTGAACATATGAGGTGATATCAATGGACTAGAGTACTGGGCTGAGGGACAGATTTTTCATTAAGTAATAGTGAGAATCCTAGAGCAAAGGATCAAGAAATCTATGCAGATTAATACCATATCTAAAGTAAGATTTAAAGGACATGTCTATGGTCGAATATAAAGAGCAATTTGAAGATCTTATCCTCACTTTTCTAAATTATCCTCAAAGTCGAGCTTAGTACAAATTTTTAACACCTGCTCCTTAACACATGACCTTTTTTCTAATATGATATACTAACTCCTAACAAGTATGTTAACAGTAGTAGGATTGTAATTTGGTACTTCATCATGAATTGTGAGCAGTCCACCTTTTCCTAATTATGTATTACTCTAAATCTAATAAATTCCAATAAACATTATGTTAACAGTAGTAAGATTCTCATGCCATGCTCCCATGTTAGCTGATCTATGAAGTCTTCAATCGAGGCGATAGTGTAGGTACTTGAATATAATTCATTCAAATGTGCAATGCTAGGCACAACAGAGAAGTAACTGTGACATATAACAAACATTGTTTGTATAAAGACTGTAATGTTACAACAGCTGTTTGTATAAAGAATGTTATCTAGATTGAACTACTATAAAAGATCATGTATGGCTTGTCATACATGATCTTGTCATACTACCTATTATCTACAAATTGTAGTTCAAGTAAAATATCTGTAAAATATCATATTCAAGTAAAACATCTGTAGATGGGATTAATAGTATAAATAAGCCACCTTTTCGGTTTGAGCTGAGCTTTTTTCGGACATTGAGTTGTGCCAGAAAAATTGTTTTAGAGGTTTAAAAGTGTAGAGAGCAGTCCAGGTTTTTAGGAGAAACCCAAATATAAGGTTTAGAGGAAGGTTTGTGGCTATTTCGGGGAGAATGGATACAAATAGAATACTATATAAAGATGCGCAGTGCACTACTTTGTAAAAATTAGATAATTTCATCGATGGAATCCTTCAAGTAAGTCACATAACAGAGAGTAGATTTAGCAACCATACTCCAATCAACTCCAACATCAATAGGCTTAAAGATAAAGACACCAACCAACAAATCATAGACATTTGTGTTCTCGATCGTGTTATATATATGTATAAAAAAGATATACATTTGATATTAGGGATTGGTATATCTAAGGTTCGTTAGTTTTTTCTTCTAAATAGGAAGTATTAATCTATTCTAAGGGTAGCAACAACTGGGCATGATAAGAGGTTGTTTGTTAAGGTGGCTGCCAGCCTTTACATCCTAGCAAGTTTAGGAAGAGAGGTCTCAGGTGTTAGTGTTTCCTATGTTGGATTTTTCTTGTTTTGTCTCTACATGTTTGCCAAGAAATCAAGATTGATCGGTATATGTTCGTCACGATTATTCCAGAGAAATGATTTCAAAAATCAAGTGCTAGATAACACATAGCTAATACGCTTCGATAATCAGCACGTGTATTAAAAGATTCGTTTGCTTGATTTATATGATTGTACTTTGGTATAGTGATGCAGTGTATCAAGTAGGAGACAAACAACTAATTACCAGAGGAGGATGATCATGAAATTCAATGGGAAAGTAATGAGCAACAAATAAACAACGTGGATGATTGTTCCCTTTGGGAAAATGAGCAACCAATATGGAATGTGGATGCAATTTTAAATATGATCCAGCACAGTGGTTTCAACCACTTTCATTCGAACGTGCCTCATTAACGATCAATGAACGTGGAAGACTATCAAGTCAACAAATTTGAATCGTCGACTGAACACTTTACGAAATTCTCTCTTTCTAATCTATACCATATATTCAAGGGATAGAAAACATTGATTATATTTTATATGTTTTTTAATTATAATTATAAGATTTTTGGTTTAAAGTTGATGATGTAATAGTAGTAATTGATGATTAATTACTTCTTTAGTGTAGCATTACATCTGTAATTACATTTTTTAAATTTGTAATTATAGTGTAGAGACAAGTGTGTCCAAAAAAGTAGTTAAATGTTTGCTACGCATAAAATGAAGCATAAAAAGAAGAAGCTTCATAGTAACTTTTCCAGTATTTCAACAGCAAATAGAAGTTAAAACTTGTTTAGTTCTACGAAGTTTAGACCTATATATTAAAATAGAAAATTAATGGAAAAGAATTAAGCTTCTTTATGACTTAGGTGGGGCCGATGAAACCAAACCTCTATTTGGTGATAGTGAATCGGATCTTGTAGAGTGGTGATCGCTTAAATAAGCTCTGATACCAATTTGTAGAATCGCTACAGCGGAAATATTACAACTTCTCAAATAAAATCCAATTTTAATTAATACCAAATTTTAATTAAACCCTAAAACATGCATCTAGATGATTTATCCAATAAAATAACGCATGTAGGATAAAATAAACAATTTCGGGAAAAATGCCCCAAAGGGGCAAAACCTTTTATTTCACTATAATTTGTAAGAAAATAGCTTACACGGATTACAATGAAATAAGTGTGACACAGAAATACCCGCAGGTGTCGGTTCCTATGTCGTCGGCTGAAATCTCCTGCAGGAACTCCACGTGGTCAGCAATGAAGAAGAGAAATGGCTTCTCCACAAGTTTGTCAGCTGGAACTTTCCCTTTCCAGGAGGTCAGCAATGAATAAGAGAGACGGCTTCTCCACAAGTTTGAACAAAAGCAAAAGTTGTGTTCTTGAAAACCAAAACAATTCACTAAAGCATATGGGAGTTTTGTGAATTGAAAACAAAAAGGGATTAAAACCCTAAAGGAAGAAGTCTAAAAGAATTCTGCTTTCGCTGTTTTTCTGTTCGTCAAAATGCTGTGACTTCTTAATGAAAACGGAACCAGAGAATGAGATTTTATAGAAAATTATGCCGCCTAAAAAATAGAGCTCGTTCGAACGAGATCAGCAAGTCGCTCGAACGAAGGACAAAAGTCGTTCCAACGAGATCTAACAACATGCTATGTCGTTTGAACTACAATTCAGGTCGTTCGAATAACCTATCTAATAAGATTCCACGCGATCCTGTAAAAAATTTCGATACGAACGCGTGGCCGCCAGTTTCGTATCATTCTGATTTTTTATGAATTAGTTATGATTTTTCTACGGAAAGGTGTCTGAAAACAAAATATTTAGAAAAATATTTTGTAAAAATATCCCAAAAGCTCTAAGTGAAAAGTTAAGGTATTTAAAACATAACCTTACCAAAGTAAACTTCGTGGAGTCTTGAATGATGAAGAACTTGAGTAATTCGGATCCCTATTTGATGTAGATGTCTCTTGAATGCTCTTCGACGGTGTAGCGGTATATGGCATAATAAATTGATAACGGACCTATGAAAATATGTCCTTACAAATATCATCCTATGTCGATGCCGGTACATACATAAAAATATCCGAATTATTAAACACTAAAATACCTATACAAATCTACCCTCCCATGAATAAATTTGCAAGATCTCAAAACTATTCTTCAATCATCTTTGTCAAATTTCAAAGCTTTTCTCATCAGGGTGTGCAACATCATAATCTTCAGTCTTTGTACCTACACACATGAGATAAAGAAAAATACCTTCGTGGCGTATCGAGTTTGAAATGATATAAGAATAAAGCATTAATAAATCAGATCTCCCCCATAACTGATAATTCTTTCTCCCCCTTTTTATGATGTCCCCAAATAGACAGATAAGAAGAAAAAATAAAAAACATGGAGTGTCACGACAAAATGCATAGCAAACAAAGATCAAACTACGCGCATGCAAAGGTATGTCCCAAAAACATCCACAAACTATTTTTGATTTTTCTAATTTTTTATACAAAAATAAGATACTAAAAAAATCACACCATGGATTTAAACTCAAACAACCAAGTCATGGAAACGTAATGAATGGGTGTGAACACATTCGATAGGTAAATAAATTCAATCAATCATATGTGCACGATGCATACATGTACTCCTAACGAATGAGCATCAAAATTATCCTTAGGTGTAAAAATTTGTTAAATTTAAATGACATCGTCTTATACAAATCAACAAATCAAAGTCAAATGATTTCCACTCCAATAACGTCCAAAACTATTTTGTGCCGTTTCGAGAACTTTTCAAAGGACGTGCAAACCCATTGATATATCCATCCAAAACTCCCTCATAAATAATAATGCAATTTTTTATGTCTAAAGAGGTACCAAATTCCCAACTTAGAGAACACCTATTGGCCCAAATTTTTGGCATATTTCATCTTTTTATTGCCTTATTTTTTGTGTGGGCTCTTTTCAAACGGTGGCTTTCACGACGTGATTATTATTCACTCGCAACCCTTTCCCGTGTTCACTCATCATTTTTTCAAACTAAACAAATTCCTCACGGGCAATGGTTTTTCCATGCACTACTTTTATTACTCTCTTATTATTGCACTTGGTTCGTTTTAAGGACAGGATTGAGATGAAAACACCCAACCAACATGTGATAAGTCAAGAACAATAATCAAACAAATCCGTGCATGTGTGCAATAAAGGAAATTATGAGTCAAACATGTAGGAAGCAACACTTAATTACATCTTAATGACTCCAAACATTATAAAGCACATGGATGAATTGACCTATTGTCTCAAAACACTATCAAATAGTCACATGGATAAATGGAATGAAATTACGACTCGGTTATCCTAAGTGTCTATCCATAAACGGTGTAAACAAAATACAAAAATCTTTTTGGATTTTAAAAATTTTATCAAAATAAAATCTTTTTGTATTTTTTTAAAATTTTCAAACAAAAAAAATATAACTACAAAATGATACAACCAGCAATAGGCGTATAATATCGATATGAGCAACATCCCATGCTAGCAAACGGTAATCACACAAGAGAATCCACAACGAAAGAAGATGTGATAAACGAGCAATGCAGTGTTATCAATTAAGCATGGATACCAAGACTAGCTGCATATAAACTGACCAGAAGCAAACCCATCAGTACTAAAAACCTAAGCAGGTGAACATCGGCTACTGAAATCAGAAGGGAAGCAAAAAAGGAATTTTCAGACAGGTCGCTCAAACGATATCGCTCTGTCGCTCGAACGACAAGGGCATGCGCGAGATGCAACTTCGCGCGAGATAGAGATGTCGCTCAAACGACAATACATCTCGCTCGAACAAGAAAATAAAAAATTCCCAGTATTCCCCAAAAAATCATACAGTTTTTCCCAGTGCAAAAATTTAGTGAAAATAGTACCTGTAAGGCGCAAACAGATCCAAACCAGTGCTAAAACAGTAGCAAAACACACAAATGTAACAAATATACCAATGTGCGTTACATCAAAGTGAGTCATAACACTAGAAAGAATATAAAATGATGCGTCGCTAGTGTATGACAAACATCCAATATAATCAACCAAACGATCTCACATGGGATGAATCACGTGCAAGCAAATGAGAATCGTGGACAAGTAAATCAAACGCCTCTAAATCCGATTTCCTGACCCAAATTGATGTGTAATGAGGTGTGGGGGTCTGGGGAATCGAATTTATTCTTCTATTAACCTTCATAGGTCCTTTCAAAAGCTTATAACAAAAGCACCTAAGATGACCTTGCCTACCGCAATGTGTGCAAGTGTAAATCGGGCGACGTGTGTTACCTAAAGGTGGCCCTCTCCTCAAATTTCTTGGTTGCTCTCTCCGAATTTGCCTAGGTGGGTCTCTCCTAATGATCCTAGGTGGCTCTCTCACGATGTTCCTAGGAGGGTCTTTCCTAACAATCCTAGTGTAATACCCCGTATTTTTATGACTTTTAATTTGGGGGATTTATTAAATTTAATTAGAGATATTAATTTAATATTAATCTGGAAAATCATTTAAATACTTACTAGCGTGATAAGAGTTAGTAATTATTGTAATTTTGTTGTAAGTTACTTTATGGGTGAAGTAAGTGGTGTAATTAAATTTAGAAAAATTATCACTCCAATCTAAATTTATAATTTTGGAAATTTATCGGGACGCGCCTGTGTCGTGTCGGGATTAAATTTGAACTATTAAAAGTGAATAAATTATAAGTCACCCGTATGGCCATTTTGAGCGCGTCAATGTATCCAAAAGGGTCGAGATAGTCAAAATAATGTACTCGGGGGTTTAGTTTGGGTCTCGGGGTGTTTCTAGGCCTAATTAACATCCCGGGAGGGAGTTGTAGGCATTTTATATTTTTGGGCATGGAAACCCACGATTTTTCTAAGGTTATATCAGATGGTAGGAGTCATCTTCTAGGTTTAGAAGAACCATAAACCATAGACGACCATTGGAGAGGAAGAGGAAGAGCTTTCCAAGGAGTTCTAGGCTAAGAACTCCACCGTTTGCACCGCCGTCGCCGCCAAACGTTAGATCGCTCAACGGGGATCACAACCACGCCAATCTTTTCCACAAATCTGAATCAAGATATCCCAAGCAAGTATCTATCTTTTTCTATTTTGGTTACTGCTTCAATATATTAGTCTAGGATTGATTAGGACTAGTTTTTGTGAAAGAAAAACATAGTTTGGAGACTCAAAATTGCATGATGTATAGGTATAAGACTTATTCTGGAATTCAAATTCACATGTAGAGGTTGAACCACGAAATTGCATTAAGTTAGGAGTATAAAATCTGGTAAGATAATGGGAATAAACTAAACAAAAAAAATATTAGGGTTCTTGATATTTTTATGGATTTTGCCCCTCCTAATTCGTTATACATGATGAAATTCGCATGCCTTACGTAGAATACCACTTATTTGAGGATATAACACTTGTAGTATAAATTATTGGGAGTTTGGAAGACAAATATATTGGTTTGGATGATTTTGGAAGAAGAACCCCGTAACTGGAACTTCTGCAGTTTCGTCATACCTGCTTGATCGATCGCTCGACCCAGGAGCATCGATCAATCGACGCATCGATCGATCGAGCACCTGCCATCGATCGATCGACCCCTCCTGGAAAACTCAAATTTCCCTTTTTAAATAGTTGGTTCCAAATTAAATGAATAGAAATTCTTGGACATTATTATTAGAATATTTTGGGAGATAAAGAAGACCAGCAGGGTTTTATAAAAATGGAACCCTTAACGTAAGACGAGATCAATATTTAACAAAGGTGTTTTACACTTAAGAATATGGGAACATGTGTTTAAAGGGTGAGACTCGTAATAAAGTTACGTTGTAAAATAAATGGGGACCTACTGAAATTACACTTGGGGAAATAGGAATTCATGAGTGTTACGTAGTAAGTTGAAATAATCCCATAAATAAGTAAAAGAGACAAACCGTTATACGGAATAATCTAGTAATGTGCAATGAGAATAAATATCATAAGTATGGGTCGTGGGCGTACCTAAATTAAAAATGGGAATAATAGTATACATATATGACTGTGTTTGTGTATATACTATACACGTGTAAAAATCATGCCCGCGCTACTTGCTATCACTGAGATTACCGCGCTGGGATAGCCTTATCTCTATGGGACCTTTATGGGGGATATTGACTTATACCCTAGAACATAGGAATCCTTGGTACAGGCTATCGGATCAATAGTCAGACGGTCCTAAGAGACGTGAGGTATGTGCTGACCTCTTAGTGACTTGGAACTATGCTTCGCCTCAATTTGTATGTGTTTTGTGTTAATACAGTTCGAGAGTGATTCCGAACTAGTATTTCCCTTAGTACGAGTGATACGGGGACTTGATAGCAGAGTATGCCAGCACCATAAATTTATGTGGGGTACCGATTATATATATATATATTATATGAGTGATTAATATATATATATATATATATATATATATATATATATATATAAACTGGAAATTTGGGAACTATCTACTGTGACTAAAGGTAGGTAAGAAATGAATAATTATTTCAATTTTGGGTATAAGTGTTTGAAAACGTGTGAAGCAAAACTGAGAAACTTTATAATTAAATGAGGTTATGTGAGAACTTTTCTTTTCAAATTAAATCTCTTAACAACCAGAAATTATCGGCTTGAGACCTTGTGAGTAACTTAAAATAAACTAAACTATTGGGATAAATAGTGCGGTAGGTGTGCACATTAGAAGAGAGGTGAGAATTTCTCAAGAGAGTGCCGCACACTAATATGATTGTTGCATTAGTCGGTAAGAATTTTAAATACTTGCTAAACTGAATTTTAAATTGTTTTACAATCGAGCTCTGACCCGTTTCCTATTTTCTCTTGTTTTAAGTTGGAATTAATTAGTTGGATGGTTAAATTGCTTGAATTATATTTATCCAGTATAGTTGTTGTGTGATTCTTATACTATGGATTATGAAAGGTTTTAAATGTTGGTTTTAAATTAAAATCTTAAATTTATGTCTTAAAGAAATGGTTTTGTCACTTAGCTTAATTATGTAGGGTGTTTAATTTGAAAAATTATTTTTGCGACAGTGATGCTAAGAATGAAACAACCGTTCACCTTGGTTATAATTTAATAAAGGACTGATCACCCGAAATTTAATTAGGTGGGGTGTCACAGGTGGTATCAGAGCATCAGGTTCTAGTGTCCTTTAGGATCTGTACGGCTTATTTCACTTTCAGCTTAGCATTCTTGCTATAGAGCCCTATTTTTAGGATTGTTGTATTCTTGCTTTTACGATTACGTCTTCAGCTATTTGAGATTCGATAATAACTGCAGACTAATAAATTTCTTTACTTTTCAGATGCCTCCGAGGCGCGCACCCAAGGATAGGCGTGCCCAAGATGAGCAGACAGCAGCTCCGGCTCGGGGAACGATGAACGCAACCGAGGTAGCCGCTATCATTGCTCAAGCGGTGAATGTCGCGCTAGAGGTAGTGCCGCAGGATCCACCCCAGGTTCAGGCAGTGGTACCAGTACCGGCACAACTTCCTTCTGCATGTGAGCGAGTTAGGGATGCCTTTCAGAAGTCGCATCCCCCGGAGTTTGCGGGTAGTTCGGATATCATTGTAGCCAGCCAATGGTAGAAGGATATTCAGAGGCATCTGCGTATGTACGAGTGCATGAACGTGCAGAAACAGCTGTTGGCTTCCTTCAAGTTAGTGGGGTCCGCTTTGCATTGGTGGGAATCCACCACCACCTTGGAGGAGAGGGATACTATCACTATTCAGTCATTTTGGGTGCGGTTTGACAGCAAATACTTTCAATCCGCCGTGCAGACTGAAATGAGGCAGAAGTTACTGAATTTGAAATAGGAGAATTCGACTGTTGCTGAGTACGAAGAGGAGTTCACAAGACTTCTCACTATAGTGCCAGATGAGGCATCCAATGAATGGAAGAAGATACTGTTGTTTGTAGACGGGTTGGCTTGGAGGATTCGTCATTATCTCATAGGCAATCTGTCAATAAGTACCTACACGGACGTACTCAATGCTGCTTTATTACACTGCCAGGATCACCGCTTCCACCTACAGGGAAGCAAGCGGCTAAGAGAGTCCAGCCAGCAGGGCAGGACAGGGATTAGTGGTGCTAGTGGAACATCGACCTCTCAGGGATAGACTCATCAGCATGAGCACAGTTCCCATCAGGGGGACCCTGCCAAGCGATTCCGATCAGGTGACTTCATGCAGGGATTTGGGGGATTCAGGCAGGGCCAGTCTAATCAGCAGGGCCAACATCGTCAGCCGCATGGCCAACAACATTTTTAATAGGACCAATAGGGCCAATGGCGGGGTGGTAATGGCCAATAGGGCCGTAATCAGCAGGGACAGAGGGGATGGAATTTCAGGGGCCGATGCTTCGGGTGTGGAAAAAATGTCCACAGGCGCCATGATTGTCCAGAGGGATATAGGGCCCCACAACAGCAAGGTGCCCGTAATAAGTTATAGAGGCCACTTTTTCCAGTCGCCCTCCCAGCACCAACTCAGGCCCCAGCCCTACCAGCCATTCCATCAGCTCCAGTGCAGCAGGCGCAGTTACAGTATGAACGTGTCTATAACGCCCAGCAGGCAGCAGCTCCTCAGGCGCTACCCGTAATTGAGGGTACGTTTCGTATCCATGGTACTATGGGTCGGGTTCTATTTGATACTGGGGCGACAAACTGTTTTATAGCTACTCACTTTGCGAAGGCCTTAGGGTTATTAGCCACAGCAGAGAGCATTGTGACATGCGTTGACTCACCACTGGGAAATGGATCATTAATTTTCTTTATATGTCGAGGTGTGGGAGTAGAGATTGGTAGCTTAATTTTACCAGCGAACATGTTAGTCTTAGATATGCATGAACACGACGTTATTATTGGTATGGATTAGCTCGCAGCATACAGAGCCATAATAGATTATTTCGCTGGGAGTATTGTATTTGCCATTCTGGGGCAGGAGATGTTTGTAGTGGTGATGCCTTGCCCAGAGGGGGGCTCTATCGCTCATTTGTATTACATAAAAGAGGATACCTCTAGGGAGGTCGTGACTCCCTTAGACTTGATCCCAGTCGTTCATGAGTATTCTGATGTATTTCAGGAGATACCAGGCCTACCCCCCAGTCGAGAAATAGATTTTGTCATAGATTTGTTATCGGATACTCGACCAATAGCATGCGCTCCATACTGTATGGCTCCGGCAGAAATGCGAGAGTTACGAGATCAGATAGAGCAGTTGTTAGGTCAGGGCTTCATTCGTCAGAGTACCTCACCTTGGGGCACTCCAATGTTGTTTGTGAAAAAGAGAGATGGTTCACTAAGACTATGTGTGGACTACTGGGAGCTGAACAAGGTCACGATACGGAACAAATATCCTTTTCCTCGGATCGATAATCTGTTCGACCAGCTGAGGGGAGCAACTTTCTTTTCGAAGATAGATTTGAGGTCAGGATACCATCAGCTACGTATTAGGGAGCAGGATGTTTCGAAGACTGCTTTCTTGACGAGATATGGGTCCTATAAGTTCAGAGTGATGCCATTTGGACTCACAAATGCTCCAGCTATATTCATGGACTTGATGAACCGAGTGTTCAGAGAGTTACTGGATCAGTTTGTTATCATCTTCATAGATGACATTCTGATATATTCACACACTGAGGAAGAGCATGCTGAGCACTTGAGACAGGTTCTTCAGACTCTACGAGTGCATCAGCTATATGATAAGTACGAGAAGTGCATATTCTGGCTACGGGAAGTGAGATTCTTGGGACATGTTGTTTCTGAAATGGCGATAGCGGTTGACCCGAGTAAAGTGTCAGCGGTGAGGGAGTGGGGACAACCCACGGCACCGACGGAAGTGCGTAGTTTCTTGGGGTTAGTCGGGTACTACAGGAGATTCATTCGAGGGTTCTCCAAGATTGCGGGTCCATTGACGAACCTGACTTGCAAGGGGGTACCATATGTTTGGGACTATACTTGTCAATTGGCTTTCGATGAGCTGAAAGACAAGCTGACTTCAACACCAGTCCTTACTTTACCCAAGCAGGGCGTGGAGTATCTGGTTTACACCGACGCGTCCTTACGGGGACTTGGAGGAGTACTTCAGCAGGAAGAGAAGGCTATAGATTTTGCCTCTCGTAAGCTTAAGCCACACGTGAAGAATTACCCCACCCACGACCTAGAGTTAGTAGCGGTCATCTTTGCATTGAGGATATGGAGACACTACTTATTGGGGGAGAAATTCTGCTTGTTCACAGACCACAAGTCACTGCAGTACCTGTTCACTCAGCGAGAGATGAATATGCATCAGCGCAGGTGGTTAGAGTTTGCGAAGGACTATCAGTTCGACATACAGTACCATCTGGGGAAGGCCAACGTAGTTTCTAATGCATTGATTCGTAGATCGGTAGACGATGTAGAGGACGTCTGGAAAGCAAAGTGGAAAGAGTTGGGTCACCAGGACGCGGTAGCCCGTTCATTCATATCTGCCATGACGGTTACACCTGAGATTGTTACGAGAGTTATACAGGCACAGACAGCAGACTCATTTTTCCAGGAGCAAATTATACGGCTTTTAGCCGAGGGTGTCAAGTCCTATTCAATTAGTTCCGATAGAGGTTTGAGGTTTAATGGGAGATTGGTGGTCCCAGAAGGAGCAGACTTACGTCATGGAGTGATGACCCAGTCTCACGAGTCCCGATTTGCGGTGCATCCTGGGGGAGATAAGATGTACCAGGATATGAGATGGCAATACTGGTGGAGTGGGATGAAGAAGGACATTGCTGAGTTTGTGTCCAAGTGTTCTACTTGCCAGATGGTAAAGGTGGACCACCAGAAACCGTCGGGGTTGCTTCAGCCATTGGAAATACCCACTTGGAAGGGGGAGAGTATTTCTATGGATTTTATTACTGGGTTGCCTACATCACAGCGAGGCCACAACTCCATTTGGGTGATTGTGGACCGTTTGACCAAAGTGGCTCATTTTCTGCCAGTACGGACGGACTATACCACGGGACAGTACGCTCAGTTGTTCATTGCTAAGATTGTGAGACTACATGGGGTGCCCCTGGATATTGTGTCAGATAGAGACAAGATTTTTGTATCGCATTTCTGGGAGAGTTTTCAGGAGGCCATGGGTACAGAGTTGAGATTGAGTTCAGCTTATCACCCACAAACAAATGGAAAAACAGTACCAATCAGATGTTGGAGGATATGCTACGCATGTGTGTCCTTGATTTTGGAGAAGGTTGGGAGACACATCTTCCACTGGTGGAGTTTACTTATAATAACTCTTATCAGTTGACGATTGACATGGCTCCATTTGAGGCATTGTATGGCAGCCCTTGTAGTTCTCCCACTTGTTGGTTAGAGGTGGGGAACAATAATTTGCTCGGACCAGAGGTGATTCTAGAAACCTCTGCGAGGATTGATATTATCAGGAGTCGCATTCGGGTAGCCCAGGATAGGCAGAAAAGCTACGCCGATGCAAAACGATTCTTTCGTGAATTTAATGTGGGGGACCAAGTATTACTACGTGTATCTCTTATGAAAGGAGTGATGAGGTTTGGGAAAAAAGGTAAATTGGCCCCGATGTACGTGGGACCATTTCCCATTATCGAGAGGATTGGGCCGGTAGCATACAGATTGGGACTGCCAGAGTACTTACACTGCATTCACGATGTATTCCACATCTCGTCGTTGAGACGATACCTTCAGGATGACATGGTCCACACCCACATTGCGATTGAAGAGATTGACTTACAGCCTGAGAAGAGAGACCACTATCTATTCTAGATCATAGCGAAAGGAGATTGAGTTCGAAAGTAGTCCCACCTGTACGGGTCCAGTGGGAGCATCATAATGTGGAGGAATCCACTTGGGAGCGTGAGTCTGACATGCGTGAAAAGTACCCAGAGTTATTCTTACCAGGTATACCTTATTTTTGAATTTCGGGATGAAATTCCATTATTAGGGGGGAAGTATGTAATACCCCGTATTTTTATGACTTTTAATTTTGCGGATTTATTAAATTTAATTAGAGATATTAATTTAATATTAATTCAAAAAATCATTTAAATAATTACTAGCGTGATAAGAGTTAGTAATTATTGGAATTTTGTTGTAAGTTACTTTATGGGTAAAGTAAGTGGTGTAATTAAATTAAGAAAAATTATCACGAGAATCTAAATTGATAATTTTGTAAATTTATCGGGACGCGCCTGTGTCGTGTCGGGATTAAATTTGAACTATTAAAAGTTAATAAATTATAAGTCACCCGTATGGCCATTTTGAGTGCGTCAATGTGTCAGGAAGGGTCGAGATAGTCAAAATAATGTACCCGGGGGTTTAGTTTAGGTCTTGGGGAGTTTCTAGGCCTAATTAACATCCCGGGAGGGCGTTTTTGGCATTTTATATTTTTGGGCATGGAAACCCACGATTTTTCTAAGGTTATATCAGATGGTAGGAGTCATCTTCTAGGGTTAGAAGAACCATAAACCATAGACGGCCATTGGAGAGGAAGAGGAAGAGCTTTTCAAGGAGTTCTAGGCCAAGAACTCCACCGTTTGCACCGCCGTCGTCGCCAAACGTTAGATCGCGCAACGAGGATCACAACCACGCCAATCTTTTCCACAAATCTGAATCAAGAAATCCCAGGCAAGTATCTATCTTGCTCTATTTCAGTTAATGCTTCAATATATTAGTCTATGGTTATTAGGACTAGTTTTTGTGAAAGAAAAACCTAGTTTGGAGACTCAAAATTGCATGATGTATATGTATAAGACTTATTCTAGAATTCAAATTCACATGTAGAGGTTGAACCACAAAATTTCATTAAGTTAGGAGTATAAAATCTGGTAAAAGAATGGGAAGAAACTAAACAAAGAAAATATTAGGGTTCTTGATATTTTTATGGATTTTCCCCTCTTAATTCGTTATACATGATGAAATTCGCATGCCTTACGTAGAATACCACTTATTTGAGGATATAACACTTGTAGTCTAAATTATTGGGAGTTTGGAAGACAAATATATTGGTTTGGATGATTTTGGAAGAAGAAACCCGTAACTGGAAATTCTGCAGTTTCGTCATACCTGCTTGATCGATCGATCGACCCAGGAGCATCGATCGATCGACGCATCGATCGATCGAGCACCTGCCATCGATCGATCGACCCCTCCTGGAAAACTCAAATTTCCATTTTTAAATAGTTGGTTCCAAATTAAATGAATAGAAATTCTTGGACATTATTGTTAGAATATTTTGGGAGATAAAGAAGACCAGTAGGGCTTTATAAAAATGGAACCCTTAACGTAAGACGAGATTAATATTTAACAAAGGTGTTTTACACTTAAGAATATGGGAACATGTGTTTAAAGGGTGAGACTCGTAATAAAGTTACGTTGTAAAATAAATGAGGACCTACTGAAATTACACTTGGGGAAATAGGAATTCATGAGTGTTACGTAGTAAGTTGAAATAATCCCATAAATAAGTAAAAGAGACAAACCGTTATACGGGATAATCTAGTAATGTGCAATGAGAATAAATATCATAAGTATGGGTCGTGGGCGTACCTAAATTAAAAATGGGAATAATAGTATACATATATGACTGTGTTTGTGTATATACTATACACGTGTAAAAATCATGCCCGCGCTACTTGCTATCACTGAGATTACCGCGCTGGGATAGTCTTATCTCTATGGGACCTTTATGGGGGATATTGACTTATACCCTAGAACATAGGAATCCTTGGTACAGGCTATCGGATCGATAGTCAGACGGTCCTAAGAGACGTGAGGGTATGTGCTGACCTCTTAGTGACTTGGAACTATGCTTCGCCTCAATTTGTATTTGTTTTGTGTTAATACACTTCGAGAGTGATTCCGAACTAGTATTTCCCTTAGTACGAGTGATACGGGGACTTGATAGCAGAGTATGCCAGCACCATAAATTTATGTGGGGTACCGATTATATATATATATTATACGAGTGATTAATATATATATATATATATATATATATATATATATATATATAGACTGGAAATTTGGGAACTATCTACTGTGACTAAAGGTAGGTAAGAAATGAATAATTATTTCAATTTTGGGTATAAGTGTTTGAAAACGTGTGAAGCAAAACTGAGAAACTTTATAATTAAATGAGGTTATGTGAGAACTTTGCTTTTAAAATTAAATCTCTTAACAACTAGAAATTATCGGCTTGAGACCTTGTGAGTAACTTAAGATAAGCTAAAATGTTATGATAAATAGTGCGGTAGGTGTGCACATTAGAAGAGAGGTGAGAATTTCTCAAGAGAGTGTTGCACACTAATATGATTGTTGCATTAGTCGGTAAGCATTTTAAATACTTGCTAAACTGAATTTTAAATTGTTTTACAATCGAGCTCTGGCCCGTTTCCTATTTAATAAAGGACTGATCACCCAGAATTTAAGTAGGCGGGGAGTCACACCTAGGAGGCTCTCTCACACGTTTGGGAATGGGTGAAACATATTTTTCAAGACCAATCCCACCCCTATCCTTTTTTATCTCGACGGTGCCTAAAATCTTATCAAGTTTTTTAGACCTAGACTCTAAATCAAATTTCACTTTACTTGAATCTTTCAATTTCACCTCAAGTTCACCTATCCTAGATTCAAGTACACGTCTAAAATCCTCAAACTCTAAAAGTTCCTTTTTCATAGTCTCCATCAACCCTCTAAGACTATCTCTCTCACCCTCGACGTATCCTAATTTCTCTTTAAGCATCTCCTTACGTGCCCTAAGATCCTTAATCAACGCATCAGTATTATCATTATCTAAAGCACATTTCTTCAATTCAGCTTTTAGTTTCAAGTTTGCCTTTCTTGTATTTAAAGATTCAAAATACAAATTATTGTAGGCAACTTGCAACTCACTCAATTCTTCTTCTTTCTCCTCACTCTTTTCACCCTCACCCTCATCACTAATCACACGGATGGAAAGCTCTCGCCTAGAAGCATAAAAGACTTCTTCTTCCGAATTACTATCACTAAGGGTAGAAACATGAGAAACTGGTTTATTCAATTTCTTCTTTAAATTTGTGGTACACTCATCTAACGTGTGACCAACACCTTCACAACCAGGACACCACTCAGAATCGTTTTCAACAGAAGATTTAAAACAAGAGTTTGTGTGAATTTTCCAATTAACTTTTTCAGAAATTTGACATCGAAGATCATCAAAACCATCAAAAGCCATTTTTGGGCAAAATCAGGGTCAAAACACAATAACTTAGTGCAACAGGCTATGATACCAATTTGTAGAGTGGTGATCGCTTAAATAACCTCTGATACCAATTTGTAGAATCACTACAGCGGAAATATTGCGACTTCTCAAATAAAATCCAATTTTAATTAATTCCAAATTTTAGTTAAACCCCATAACATGCATCTAGATGATTTATCCAATAAAATAATGCATGTAGGATAAAATAAACAATTTCAAGAAAAATCCCCCAAAGGGGAAAAACCTTTTATTTCACTATAATTTGTAAGAAAACGTCTTACACGGATTACAATAAAATAAGTGTGACACAGAAATACCTACAGGTGTCGGTTCCTATGTCGTCGGCTAAAATCTCCCACAGGAACTCCAGGTGGTCAGCAATGAAGAAGAGAAACGGCTTCTCCACAAGTTTGTCGGTTGGAACTTTCCCTTTCCAGGAGGCTAGCAATGAAGAAGAGAGACGGCTTCTCCACAAGTTTGAACAAAAGCAAAAGTTGTGTTCTTGAAAACCAAAACAATTCACTAAAGCATATGGGAGTTTTGTGAATTGAAAACAAAAAGGGATTAAAACCCTAAAGGAAGAAGTCTAAAAGAATTCTGCTTTCGCAGTTTTTCTGTTCGCCAAAACGCTGTGACTTCTTAATGAAAATGGAACCAGAGAATGATATTTTATAAAAAATTGCGCCGCCTAACAAACATAACTCGTTCGAACGAGATCAACAAGTCGCTCGAACGAAGGAAAAAATTCGTTCGAACGAGATCAAACGACATACTATGTCTTTTGAAAGACAATTGCAGGTCGTTCGAACGACCTATCAAATAAGATTCCACGCCTGCCTATAGAAAATTTCGATACGAATGCGTGGCCACCAGTTTTGTATCATTCTGATTTTTTTTGAATTAGTTATGATTTTTCTACGTAAAGGTGTCCGAAAACAAAATCTTTAGAAAAATATTTTGTAAAAATATCCCAAAAGCTCTAAGTGAAAAGTTAAGGTATTTAAAACATAACCTTACCAAAGTAAACTTCGTGTAGTCTTGAATGATGAAGAACTTGAGTAATTCGGATCCGTCTTTGATGTAGATGTCTCTATGAAAATATGTCCTTACAGATCTTGAGTTAAATTTGTATTGAAAAATTATTTCTTTTATACGCTTTGTTATTTATTTTGAAGTTTTGATTCTATGTAAGATTCTTTATCATCAATTATATGATTGTTCATACATCTTAACGAGATGTTAATAATGGAAAGCTTGCATTGACAAGAAAAAATGAAGTCAATTGAGTTATAGTTTTCTAATGTGACTGCGAAAAAGTATAATTAAGTGAAACAATCTGAACATATTTTATAAATGCATGATAAAATTATTTAAGACTTATATATTCACGTGCGGGGTGTCGATTACATAACTGGAGAAGTAGGGGTTTAGGTATTTCAGTAGCAAACCGAAGATAAAACTTGTTGGGTTATATGAAGTTTAGCCCTATATATTAAAATACCAAATTAATGGAAAATAATTAACCTTCTTTGTTACTTAGACGGGGCCGATGAAATCGAACCTCTGATAATAAATTAGATCTTGACCCAAATTTGTATCTACAAATAGTTTTTCCTATATGCTTTGCTCTTTATTTTGAAATATTTATTCTATGTAAGATTCTTTATCATCAATTGTACGAACCATATTGATTTATACAGATCGTCCGAAATTTATGACTATGGTGTATTGTTTTGGTACTTACTTACATTATTTGAATTGTGTTATTGATAATTAAAATCGCAATGATACATTAATTAATTTCACTTACCTCGTAAATAAAAGTGAGATTCCTTCACTATGAGATTGACAATCCAAGCTTCTACCACCAACATTGACAATATCCTACAATGTTTCAAAGAAAATATATGAGCATCTCGAATTTAAATTCGAGAAAACAATTTCAATATGGTATTAAATACTTCACATGCCTCCTAAACAAAAGAAAAATTCCTTCACTGTCAGATTCACAATGCGTGCTCGTACCACCAATATTGATAATATCCTATAAGATTTCAATTAACACTTAATTAGGAAATAGGTAAAGGATCAAGTTTTTTTTTATGAAATGTCATATTACAATCCTACTACTGTTAACATACTTGTAATAAGTAAATACATCATATTACATAAGAATGATAATACACCCATAAATTAATTAGTTGCCTTAGTGCCATCAACTATTATAGTAGTGAACTTACACATTACTGGGGAAAAAAATTTGTTATCATGAGTGATATTTCAGTATTTAGAAATTATAAAAGAATGATAATAAACCAAAAAGTTAAGTACTTGTGTTACGGCTATCAACTATTGTAATAGTGAATTTTCACCTTATGAAAAAAAATATTATTATCGTGAGTTAAATTTCTGTAATAAGAAGAAAACCCAAAACAGTACACATATATGTCAATGAATCAAAAATAAAGTTATTATTAATTGCAACCAGAAAATTATAGACTGAATTTTTACTAATCAAGCTAGAATTCATGGGATGTTTGTTGGGATATACTTGTTCATTTAAGTATTTTTTAAAACTAAGGTTAAGAAGATCAATCTTTCGTTTCTTTAAAATTTGACTTGTAAACGTTGTTGCGCATAAAAAACCACAATAATCCAATTAATATACCCCACTTTAAGTTGAAATCAGGTATAAGAATATTACAAACAAAAAATACCTTTACTTCAATTGATATTAGAAATAAGTTGAAATCTTCTTTCCTAATGTTCCAAAAAAATGACCTTTACTTCAACTTGATATTAGAAATAGAACTACAAAAGATGTTCACTCAATATCTTTCTCAAACAAACTGGAAAATCAAACACAAGAAATAAACTTTAAACCTATCATTAGTATGCTCATTATCCAATCTATGGGATACAGTAATACGAAATGCATATTTTTCGTCACAAATTCCAAAAATAGAGACGCAAATTGGGAGTATTTACCTTGATTATTTTTAGAACAAATAATAGGAAAAACACAATAAACGATGAAATTTCAATTAAATAGACATATCTAATATACAAACAACTTAGGTAGGCATATAGGACAGTTGGTTTTCCATCTTCCATTTCAAATAGATGAATGAATCTGGACAGCTGATCTTGTATGTGGAGATGAATGAATCTAGACAACTGATCTTGTATGTGAGAATGAATTGGCTGATCTCGTATGTGGGAATGAATTGGAGAATAGGAGACGTTTGTTTTTTTATCTTCCATTTCAGAAGATGAAGATTTCTCGTATGTGGGAATGATGAATTGGAGACTGGGACAACTGACTGTTGATTTCTACTTTTGGCAGATTAATGTATTCTGATGGTTTGGTATGTGTGTGTGAATGAATAGGAGATTTCGCAGGTAATGAAGAGGGAAGATAGATGTGATAATATTATTAAGGGTATGATAGGAATTTCAAATTTAATGAGGGTAGTTTAGTCTTCTCACAATTGAAGAGGAACTCCCCTATTTTTAAGTAGTAGTAGATAGTAGATAGATTGGTCCGCGTTTAGTAAACTTGTGTTTAAATACAGATTTTTGAAAATTTGACAAAATTAGCAACATGTATATTTATATTATATATATATATATATATACATATAAAGTCTCTTGTAAGGACTCCTTATGGTACAGACCTCGGTACATACCATTTTTTTAACATAGTAAAAAAATGAATTTTTTGATGAAACTTCACGGATATGATCTCCATGGTGAGAAGATCATCTTCAATTTTTTTTCGTCGAAAAATTCAATAAAAAAACTGTTGAGATGAGGTGATATGTAAAAAAAGGGTATAAATATGCATTTTCAACCGTTGAAATGTTGGGTCGGCGCCAGCCACTTTATTGATTGAATTTTTTTATGAAACTTCATGGATATGATCTTTTCACTATCGAGATCATATCCATGAAGTTTCATAAAAAAATTCAATCAAAAAGTGAGTGAGATAATCGTCAACATTTCAACGGTCGACAATGCATATTTATACTATTTTTTACATATCACTTCATCTCAACGTTTTTTTTATTGAATTTTTTGATGAAAAAAATTGCAGATGATCTTCCTACCAAGGAGATCATATTCATGAAGTTTAATTAAAAAATTCATTTTTTACTATTTTAAAAAAATGGTATGTACCGGAGTCTGCACCATAAAGAGTCCTTACAATAGAGGCTCTCTCTCTCTCTCTCTCTCTATATATATATATATATATATATAATATCACTCATATGTTGTCTTCCCGCACATAATTAAGATACTGACTCAGGTGCTCTTGATAGATATACCACCTAAATCACTGGAGACTTTATAGGAGTACACATGTGTGCAAAATATTTTTCAATACAGTTTGATATATATATATATATATATATATATGTTTATATAATGATATTTCATGTATAATTCACTATAAAATTATATACATACATACCTTGATAATACTTTTTTAATACATATGTACTATATGTAAATTTTATATTATTTCATACATTAATAATACATGTATAAAACTATATATAAGTATCATGTATCTACTGATAATATTATTTAACTTTATATTATTCCATACGAAATTTTGTGTACATGTACATATATATTTTTTATTTATAAGAATTACACACATATTAATGTATTATGTATGTATATTATATAGGGAAATTTACAAACAGGTCCCTTGGTAACAATTTTTAAACATTAAAGGATAATTTACAATTAGGTCCACTTGTTATGCCACTAGCGTTGACTTTTACAAGAAGAGAATTAGTGGACCTAAGTGGTTAAAATTTGTCAAAATTCCTTTAGTGTTTAAAATTTGTTTGTGAGGGACCTAAGAGTACTTTCCTCTATTATATATTAAGGTATAAATGCATTAAAATATTAAGAATGGATAATTTCGAGCTGAAAAATAAGAAAATAGAAGTTATAAAACACCATCAACCTATTTTCTAAAAAACTTGATTATAACATAGAAATACTAAAATTCAACGTTTAAAAACAGGCTGCCAAATGCAATTTTTTTATCAGAATTGTATGTAAACACAAAAAACAGAATTATAGTTGCAAACCAAACAGACCCTAAGTGTTTAGTCTTATTTTTTAAGATTTATTTGCATCCACTCTCATATTTTTTTTAGTTATCGATCCTATTATAACCACTATGGGACAAGTGTCATTCTCTATAGAAATGAAGATGGGCAGTTAAAGAGTAGTTGTGGGCAATTTTGGGTGATTATGGGACTTAATACATATTTAGAAACACATGAGATGGGAGCCTAAAAAATCTTAAGAGATGGGACTAAAGCCAAAAAAACAATAAAGTAAATGAGGGGAACGAAATAAAGAGAGGGGAACGAAATAAAGAGAGGAGAAAAGAGGAAAAGGCAAAAGAGGAAAAACCAGGTGTAAAAGCAAAGTTGCCTTCTCACTTGGCCAAATCAATCTCAAACGTTTGTTTTTTGTCCAGGTGGCTTCATCCCAACCCCTAATTATCTTATATACTTATGAAATAGTAAATAATTTCTATTCCTTATTATATAGATATAGGGGAAGTTGGCTAGGGCTTGGGAAAATGTGCGTAAGGGATAGAATGGGTGAATAATTTGGACCCTTCATTTTGAGTGATGCGGCAAATTGTAAGCCCTTTCATTACTTTGATAAGTACAGATAAGTAGGTGAATAGTAAAACCCATTGTCCTATATATATATATATACTAGAGGATGCCCGTGCCTGAAGGCACGGCGATAAATTTGCCCCCGTGATAAAAAAAAATTGAAAATATAAATTAAAAAATAAAAAAATTATTTTAAAAATATAAATTAAAAAAATATAAATATTTAAAAAAATATATAAATTAAATTATTTAAAATTATTTCCCTTTTTAAAAATAATTATTTCCCTTTGAAAAAAACAAAAACAAAACCCTTTCTATTAAAAAAAATAAAAATAAAACCTTTTAGCATGACATTTCATGCATGGGCATGAAAGAGAGAAAATATCATGCATGAAATGTCATGCATAATAGTGGAGATATTTTGCCTATATATATATATCGAGTGTTGACCCGAGATTTCTGCAGAGTTTTTTCCCTTGTATCAGGAGCCCAAATTTTCCTGAGGGAGTGTGCCTTATGATGTGGGTCGTTCAGTCAAGCATAACTTCATTTAGAAGTGTCGTATTTTGCGACATGTCTGTAGAGGTTTGACTCTAAATTTTAGGGAGGCGACTTCTTAGGAGTACGAACCTCATTCAGGACTTTGGAGGAATCGACTTTTCAGAAGTACGAATTTCACTCAAATTTTTGGAGGAAGAGATTTTCTCAAGTACAAACTTCACTCGGGATTTTTGTAAAGAACTTGAGATCTAGAGATGATCGGGACTGAAGAAAGTTAGAAAACTTATTCAATGTTAGGTTTTGGGGTGCTTTTCAAGGTTGGTGGGGACCTTCTTTTATAAGGATCTAATTTGTCCCTTTGACCATTCGGTCATCCATATACTTTGATCATTTGGTCATCTAATGTTCCACGTGTATAATGGATGATGGGTGGTAGGACATATGTAGGGTTGAGGATAGATCCGCAATGATTTACCAATGATTTCCTTCAGTGGATATTCGTTCAGTTAAAGGGGTAAAGGGGCCTTTAACCGTTTGGTTAAAGGGCTCCGAGGGGGAATTTTGGCCTTTTTAACTTTTTAATATTTGCTTTTTGTTTCCTCAAAATTTTATTCATGGTGATATGACCCTCGTTGTTTTGTGGACGTGGTTTTCCATTTTTTTCTTTTAGGGTTTTTGTAGGTTTTTGGGTCTAGGGTATTTTATTGATTGTGGCAAAATTACTCACACCTCGATTGCAAATCGGGGTTTCCACGGAGGCAGTCGAATAAGAGGGTGAGCGTGGCGACCATTTTCATCAAAATTGAGATGATTTAGAAATATGTTTGCCTATTTTTCGGATGGGGTGTGGACTTACATGTGAGAAGTGGAAAGCTTAGGGTTGAGATTGGGATTTTTTGGGGAATGATCAGGTAACTGTGACTCCCATTTCTTTTAACTGTTCAGTCATCCACTAGCTAGTGGTTAACTGTTCGGTCATTCCTTTCTAGAAGCTCAGAAGCTATTTAATGCACTTTGTTATTTCCATTTTTGGCAAGTCCCGTCCTACCTCTTTAGTGACGCTTGTTTCCAAACCGACGTTATTATTTCATTTGTTAATCGTTATTCTTACCTTTGTTGTTCCTGTAACCTTGATTTTATCGCATACATATGGATATGGTAAGTGACGGAAGCTTTGGTATGCTTGATTCCCCACTTATATTATCATTGTCGAGCAGCCTTCTCGTAGTGGTGAGGGCTTCTATTTATGTCCTAGTAGTTCTAATGAGTGTGGGGGATGACACCTCATTGTCAATTGGTTTTTCCACTCCATCTCCTCCAGCAATCCATGTGGATCGTTGTGTCTGATTAAGTGCAAAAAGTGTGCGTGTGTAAAGTGCACAGTCGTTGTTTTCGTTTCGCCAACTCAATACAAAAACCTAAGTTACTACTACACTTGCGAGGCAAGCACAGCGGTAAGTCGGGTATCGAGAATCCACAGAGACGAGTAGCTAGAATTCAAGTGATTTAATACTCCGAAATAAAAGTGTAAAAGATGATTACAAACTAAAAGGAAAAGTTAATCTAGGCAATGTGTTGAAACTAGATTATGAAAGTGAGTAAAACTACAGGTTGCGTCGAATATCCCTCACCCGAGTTAAGTAGTATAAAATGGTTACATGGGTCAACGAGTTATTACAAATGCGTCTCGTTTCGACAGTTAATTAAATCAAGGGTTGTCACGCCCTAAATCATCATAAAAGCCTAATAAGATTTTGGCGTCAACAAATATCCCGGAAATTACGCGCGAAAGGTCGTAAGCATGGGACATACATGATATGCCCCGTCAAATCTCCTAGGCGTAATAACTAGGACAACACACTCGAAATAGACCCGTAAACTCCATCACCAAAGCAAAGCAACGCGTCAACCCGAGTGAGTTCAATTCAAACACAACCTAATTTAAGTTACCTAGAAAGCATGTTAAAAACGCGATAAATGGAAAGCGTTAAATAAACGCGGTAAAATTACACTACAAAGCAAGTAATCAAAGCATGTAAATAAAGCATGTAAACCTAAATTAGAAAGCTTGTAAATTAACTAGAAAGCAAGGAATGAAGAAATACAAACTATATTAATGGAGAGGATGATGAATAGTCAACATTCAAGCCCAAAAGTATGTCAATCCAAGAAGAAATGAAGAAGAACTAAGCAAATCACCCAAACCCTAACTATTCTATCTTCTAAAACTCTCTAAAAACGTTCACCCCTGTTTATTACATCAACATTGGCTTATATACCAAGTGGGAATTAAATTAGAAAAGAAAAGAGAAAAGAAATGCAAAATATCTGCTGAAAAACAGGGGGTCGATCGATCTACCATTTGGTCGATCGATCGACCATATAAGACGGGGCAAAAATGGGAAGGGTCGATCGATCTACCATTTGGTCGATCGATCGATCAAGCAGGGACAGACTGCATTTTCCCCTGTTTTGGCTTGTATTTCTTCTCCGCTAAAATCGCCGTAACTTCTTCGTTATGAATCGGAATCGCGCACCGTTTGCGGCCACGCGAAGCTTGCGAGGAGGGCTACAACTTCCATGGTTAGACCAGGGGCCCAATCTGTAAAATGACTAAAATTCCCTTGAACGTGCGATTGTGTACGGGAATCGAGCGGAATGCGTCCGAACTTCATACTTAGTATCTAAATACCTACAAAAGCCCAATTATACCTCATATAGCATGTTAACAATATAAACCGAGGTTTTCTGGTTAACGGGCTTAAATATAGAGATTAAGGCACCCGAGGGGGCTAAAATGCATAGGTTCGGAGGATGAAATACGCGATATTTGCGTATTATCACACCCCCTAACTTACACATTGCTAGTCCCTAGCAATGAAATACGATGCAACAAGAACTACAAGAAAACCAAAAGCATGAGATAGTACAAAAGTATGGTATAAAAGCAATAAAAAGATAAGGCCACTTTCGCGGGCGATTCGATTGCATTTAGCATATGCAATAAGCCGTTAAACCCCTAGGTCACCCTAGTGGACGAGTGTCGTCTCGTGAGGGTTTTCAGAGATGGTACCCACAAACATCACATGGTTTCCTCAAAATATGCCCAAACCAACATGTGACAAGCCCAACAATGGCGAAAAAGATTTCATACGCATTATTAGCACATTGAATGAATTCAAACAAAAGTCCAAATCATTAACATTATAGAATTCACCTCATAGAAGTGAAACCTTAAAATGTGGGAGGGGAGCGAGCATATGCAAAGTGTGATTTGGCAAAAACTTAAATAAACCGGATACTAAATTAAAGTAAGCACATATTCAATCCTCACGGGCATTACACTCATCAAGTGAATTCACTCGAAACAGGGAGGTAACACACGGGACATGCGGGCTAAAGAGTAAATGTAAATGGAAACTAGGTCGCACACATGTCACAGATGAAGAACGCTATATATAAACTGGAAAACTGTAATCTCAATGAAAGGATACCACTCACTAAAAGAGGCGAAATGCATTTTCACAAATTATCACAACTATTATGACTTTTAAATTACATCAACCTAAGATCACATAGGACTTTAATAGGGTTATAATGTAGGTATGGCTAAGGTACGAAACGAAGGAATATATGTACGAATTCAAAGTGTTCGGAATGAAAAACTCGGGATAATGGGATAATGCGAGCAATATCAAAATCGGAAAACAAGTTCCAAAAAGGCATTAAATATATCATCGGGGAGAGTAATCAAAGATTATTGAACTATATACAACATTTACAACTTTCTCTTTCTTTTCTTCCTTTTTCTCACTTTTTCTTTTTCTTTTGCTTTTTGCTTTCTCTTTTTCTTCACTTTTTTCACTATTTTCTTTTCTTTACTTATCACACTCTCATATGCCTAAATTGTAACCGGCATCATAACAACATCATTCAATACCAAGTAACATTCCAAACAAAGGTATGGAAAGTGTATGTATGGGCTAAAACTCCAATTTAGAGTTAGTTATGGTAATGGGGTTATGAAACGAAAGGCTAATATTTAGGCTCAAAGGGGTTAACGAGGGTAAACATATAAGGGTGAGGTCAAGGCTAATATGGGTGATATATCAAAGAGGGCCTATGATCATTTCACAAAGTTTACGCAATTCTCGAATCCAAACAATATATGAAAATTATGCTCAAGTAACACATTTCAAGTATGAACTCAATTAATGAACGGTCAAATGAAAGAATAGTGAGATTACCGACGAATTCAACGTTTTCAAAGAGGAAAGAATAGTGTATAACACTCACAAACGACGAAAGGTACAAAGCTTACTCGGTGTAAGTATATACAATGCAACAAAAGATTACCGAGTTATAAAAATCTTAAACCAAATCAATATAACAATAAAAGTGCATATGCTCATGGGATAAAGTTTAATTCATGAAGTTATTCATATTATCAATAAGTGAGACTAATGTCTAATAACTTCTAAAATCGAGAACATGCATCATTGGGTTGTCTATTGGATCGGGCAATTATTGAAATTTATCATCGGAAACAAAGGCAAAATGCCCAAAAAAGGAGAAAAAATAAAGAAAATCTTTTTGAAATTTTTGAATTTTTCTAAGAAAAGCATACTAAGTAACTAACATGTGAGCAAAAACATGGACTAAAATAAGAAATGGATAGAATATCCCACACCCCCTAACTTAAAACTTGACATTGTCCTCAATGTAAATTAAGAACCAAGTCAAAGAGAGGAAAAGAGCGATATTACCCAAAAGTGGAGCGATCCCCATAAGAACAAGTCCGAAGAATCTACAAAACAAGTTAGTACCGAGCATAGCAAAAACAAATAATAAAAAGTTAACTAATTACATTAGACTAAATTAAAAAGGAAGGAAAAAAAATAAAAAGAAAAAATAAAAAGCTAACTATATACAACCTACTATTTAGACTTCACACTAACTGTACACTAGAAGTCTAAATAGCTGAGGGTCCACCATAAGAACGATTTGACTTTGGAGGATAACTGGTGTACCCTCACATACAAGCATGCCCTCCGAAAAATATGAATTTCGTTTGCACAACGGAAGGCATGTGTAAGGCGGAAGGAAGGAACCATCCCCAATTAAAATTTTGGGAGGGAGAATGGGGGATTTGGATAAGGCGGGTGACAAAAACAAGTGGGGACCGAGAAAAGCCGAATATCCTCCCAATGATTTTGAAGTTGGAATGGGAGGCGGCGCACACAAAGGCAAAAATGCGATTGTGGAGGGCGACTCGAGCAAGTACTCATCATCGGCGATAGGGTTTAAAACATTAAAGTTGGAAACCGAATCATCAGGTACTTGTTCCGGTGGGATAATAGAGAATGAAAATGGGTATGAATGAAATTCAAACTCATGAGATGAATCATCATCGCATGAAGTTGGAATTTCAAAGGAAATAATATCATTTTCAATGAAATGTTCTTCTTTGGGGGCCAAAGAAGAAATCATTTCATTGCAAATAGATATTACGTCATTTTCATCCTCACTTTCAATATCTATTACGAGATGTGCAAAGTCTAGAATGGCTTGTTCCAAAGTAGGTACAAGTACCTCATTTGGTTCAAAACATTCCTCGACTTCAAAAGTCTCGGAAGCAAAATCGTCGTCGGACTCAAATAATAAATCCAACTCATGTTCCCACGAACGATTTTCTTCCCCATAGCGATTTTCAATTTTCTCATTTTCATACATACGCAAGCCCTCACCGAATGTCATGGGTCGAGGTGCGGATGCATGAAAATGGGAACTTTGAAAATTACCATCGGACTTAAACGAAAACTCATTATTATAGGAATTTTGAAAACTATTGCAATTCATTTCAAAATTCCTATTATAAGGAGGTAAAGGCCCAAAATCATTATCATCATCATCAAAATTCCAATAACCTAAATTTTGACTTTCGTTATACTCGCCCAAGGTAATATTTGAATTTGAAAATTTTTGGGATTCTAAGTATTCACCGAAAGTCATAGGTTTTGGAGAATTTTGAGAATTATAACAAGGATTACCGAAAGAATTGGAATAAGACATGCTTACCCCAAAAATGGCTCAAGTGGCGAATTCCACAAAGTAGGTGCGCGCGGAAAGAATTCGAGCGTTTCTAAGTGCTCAAATGTGGAAGTCCTGCAAAATATTAGCAAATAATACAAATAGAAAGAAAATACTATGAAATATTAAATCAAATAAAGTCTAAAACAAACTAGTCCCCGGCAACGGCCCCATTTTGATTAAGTGCAAAAAGTGTGCGTGTGTAAAGTGCACAGTCGTTGTTTTCATTTCGCCAACTCAATACAAAAACCTATGTTACTACTACACTTGCGAGGCAAGCACAGCGATAAGTCGGGTATCGAGAATCCACAGAGACGAGTTGCTAGAATTCAAGTGATTTAATACTCCGAAATAAAAGTGTAAAAGATGATTACAAACTAAAAGGAAAAGTTAATCTAGGCAATGTGTTGAAACTAGATTATGAAAGTGAGTAAAACTACAGGTTGCGTCGAATATCCCTCACCCGAGTTAAGTAGTATAAAATGGTTACATGGGTCGACGAGTTATTACAAATGCGTCTCGTTTCGACAGTTAATTAAATCAAGGGTTGTCACGCCCTAAATCATCATAAAAGCCTAATAAGATTTTGGCGTCAACAAATATCCCGGAAATTACGCGCGAAAGGTCGTAAGCATGGGACATACATGATATGCCCCGTCAAATCTCCTAGGCGTAATAACTAGGACAACACACTCGAAATAGACCCGTAAACTCCATCACCAAAGCAAAGCAACGCGTCAACCCGAGTGAGTTCAATTCAAACACAACCTAATTTAAGTTACCTAGAAAGCATGTTAAAAACGCGATAAATGGAAAGCGTTAAATAAACGCGGTAAAATTACACTACAAAGCAAGTAATCAAAGCATGTAAATAAAGCATGTAAACCTAAATTAGAAAGCTTGTAAATTAACTAGAAAGCAAGGAATGAAGAAATACAAACTATATTAATGGAGAGGATGATGAATAGTCAACATTCAAGCCCAAAAGTGTGTCAATCCAAGAAGAAATGAAGAAGAACTAAGCAAATCACCCAAACCCTAACTATTCTATCTTCTAAAACTCTCTAAAAACGTTCACCCCTGTTTATTACATCAACATTGGCTTATATACCAAGTGGGAATTAAATTAGAAAAGAAAAGAGAAAAGAAATGCAAAATATCTGCTGAAAAACAAGGGGTCGATCGATCTACCATTTGGTCGATCGATCGACCATATAAGACGGGGCAAAAATGGGATGGGTCGATCGATCTACCATTTGGTCGATCGATCGATCAAGCAGGGACAGACTGCATTTTCCCCTGTTTTGGCTTGTATTTCTTCTCCGCTAAAATCGCCGTAACTTCTTCGTTATGAATCGGAATCGCGCACCGTTTGCGGCCACGTGAAGCTTGCGAGGAGGGCTACAACTTCCATGGTTGGACCAGGGGCCCAATGTGTAAAATGACTAAAATTCCCTTGAACGTGCGATTGTGTACGGGAATCGAGCGGAATGCGTCCGAACTTCATACTTAGTACCTAAATACCTACAAAAGCCCAATTATACCTCATATAGCATGTTAACAATATAAACCGAGGTTGTCTGGTTAACGAGCTTAAATATAGAGATTAAGGCACCCGAGGGGGCTAAAATGTATAGGTTCGGAGGATGAAATACGCGATATTTGCGTATTATCAGTGTCCCTCCCGCACCACTCCCATCGGCGTTTAGTGTGGTCCTCCATGATGAAGATCAGATTGTGCATAGCGCAATTTTGCATTCGAGATGATTGTGCTGGATCTCGATGCAGATCTTTTTATGAACGACGTGAGTTGATTTTTGTAATCTTGTGACTTATTTCTTTGTATTTTCTTAATATAATTGGTTTTTCGATGTTTTTTGAATTTTTAGCAAGTGTTAGTCAATGTTTCCCAACTCTGGGAGATATTGACCCGATGGTCTTTAACTCATTTCTCCTTATGTTAACTGGTTACTGAGGTATCGGTTCATCAGATCACTGACTATATAGGGGAGTCTTCAAGTCCGATAAAGTTTATTAGGTGTCCTTCTTATCCTATCGATATTTCTTCATCCGGTATACAAGCACGGATATAGGACTTGGGATCCTCGAATATAGGTTGCATAGGTGGTCATCTGGGAAGTGGCCCCACGTGCGATAGTTTGACGGGATTGAATTTTTAGTTAGCCTTTTGGATGGGATTTGATGTAACTTATCGAAAAGGCGATTTTTATGATTTCCTTGGGTTTTGGGTCTGGGTAAGGCCCTATGTAGTTATGTAGTACATTCCTTGAGGAGGAATACAAGAAATGCCCAACACACTTTTTCGTGTGTATAGGAATTCTTGCTATACATCATGTTTTTTCTTTCCATGATGAACGGTTCTTATTCGTATGTTTCATTCTACTTTAATTTTTCAGTACTTATGCATCAGAATAATTTACAAAATGCATATGGATATAATGATCCTAAGATCTTTTTATTAAAATGGTGGTGACATATATATACACTTTTTTATAAAAATAAAATAACAAGAAGGGTATATATTTATTGGGAAACAAAAAGTGCCCCGTATTTTTAGATTTTTTTCTTTTGGAGAGAAACCATTTTATATGCTAGTCGGTGAGCCAACTGTCTGAATTGAGAAGTTTGCATTTTTTTTTATTATGAACTGTCAAGATACTTTTGATGTAGCTTCGGATTTGGAGTGCCATCCTTTAGTCGAGATAGGGTGCCATTTTATGGGGAGTCCTTTGTGAATCTATATGTTAATGATTTGTCCTGGGATGCGGGGTGTTTAGAGGGGGTATTATTTGGTGTTCGTTAGGCTTCTCTTGATCGTTGTTTTCGTAATATCAGTCTTTATGCATTTTTTTCTTAAATAAAAATGACCCTACATAGCCTCAGAATGACTAAGAACATTGTTTTTTACTTGGTATCTAGTTTACTTAAACTGCATTGACTCTTTGGTGTTTTTTCTATACCTGGCCTGAAGTGATATCTCGAGTTGCCTATATATTTGATTCAAAGACAATGGGATCCCTAATTTTTAATGTCTGTGATAAAAATATAACAGATAATCATGTTTGTATAGTTCTCTTGAATGAAAAAGTTAGGGGCTTAAGGTGTTTTATTTGACTTGAAGCAAAAGGTTGGTGTCTAAAGTGGACTTTTTCACATAGGGTTAGGAATGTGTATGGGTTTGCATAGTTTTCCCTTCCCATTATGACCGATTATTTTTGTGTTAAAAATGGACTTTCTTTACCAAGTTGTGGTTCAAGGAAGGAATTTCTTCAATTAGTCGAGATTGAAGGGTTATGAAAAGGTGACTATGTCGAGATCAGCTAAGGTAGCTTCCCCGTCAAAGTTTATTTTGGTGGTGAGGTAGGGTCCTCCCCAATTGGGTTCAAATTTTCTTTCGGGAGTTCGGCCAGGCTTGAGGTTCTCCTTTAGGACTAGGTCACCCGTCTATATGTTTCATATTTTGAACCTCTTATTGAATTCTATGGCTATACGCTACTAGTAGCCTTGATTGTAATAAGCGGCCTTTAGTCTTCTCTCATCAAGGAGAGCTAGTTTGTCATAGAGAGCTTGTACCCAATCAGTTTCATCCACTTAGATTTCAAGCATGACCCATAATGAGAGTATCTAGAGTTCTATCGGTGTTATACCATAAATATAGGACACTTTTTAGGACTCTCAGGTGGTGATATGTGTCCTCATTAAGGGCAAAGAGGGGGATCGACCTGGCACTGAATTTGATTGGTTGGAGCAACGAGGTCAACTCATGTTAGAATTTGCTCAGCCAGACAGTATAATCGTCTTATCACTATAAACACATTATTAACTAACATTGTTAGTTAAACCCGTCAATGATAGCTTGTACCATGTGATTGAATGTCGATAGTCACACTTACACCGCTTGTGCACTTGAGGGAGATATACAATATTCTTCCTCTATGTGTTGTAATGAACTCGTGATTATCAACCTACTGGAATGTGAAAGGTGTAATTGCATAATCTATAAAGGCATGCCACCTCTCTCTCTCTCTCTCTCTCTCTATCTATCTATCTATCTATCTATCTATCTATCTATCTATCTATCTATCTATCTATCTATCTATCTATCTATCTATCTATCTCTCTCTCCTATAACGATTTGCAAATATCACGCAATCCCTCATTGTAAGGAATCGAGTGGTATTTTACTATACTATCATGCTGCCCAAATTTAAAGAGAACACGAGAGATTATATCCATCACATCTCCATGGCTATTACCCATTGAAATCAATACATTTAGGCACAACTTTGGTCTGAACCACGTAAACCCTAGGTTCCGTCTTTTTCTCTCATCTATCTCATTAATTATTCTAAATTGCCAATTTAGTTGTTATTGTCTCTTATATGTTTTAGTTTAGGATTCCTATATTCGTTCTAAAGCCCACAAATTTATATAGTAGTTGTAGCAATAATAGATTTGGATTTTATGTGGGACCTCGACAAGCCATTTTTTGTTTTCTTAACTCGAGGATACCCGGATTAGGGAAAATAGTGAATTACGATTCGATTCATCTATGTTTCGCCAACTGATTCATTTGTGAATTGCCAAGTTAGAGTCAATTGATTCACAAATTCCTTTTATTTTTTGCTAAATTTCCCTAACCCGCACTTGGATCCATTTGCCCAACTTCGGATCCATTCCTTTACAATCCTTATTTCTATTCTGGTACACTCTATTTTCTACGTTCGCGAGACTCTATTTTTCTACAATTTAAAATATGTCTGAATATTTACAAATTAAAAAACTATTTTTTTAAAATACTAAAAAAACATTAGTGTTTTTCACGCCTTACCCCCACCCCCCCCTAAAAATGGATGTTTTTCATGCCTTACCTAAAAAAAACTTGCGTTTTTTCACGCCTTACCCCAAAAAAACGTTGACCATTGTTGACCACGTCTTCATCCACGCCTTGGGCCAAAACTTGGCGTTTGTAAAAAGCCTCGCACCTAGGCGCACTTTTTAGAATGCTGTTTTTTTTAAACATTCGATCACATATCTGTTTGTATGTCGTTTATCTACACGTTCACAAGACCTATAGCGACGGTCTTGGCCTTTTTATTGTAGGATTTATTTAGGTTGGTGCATCTTTGAATATTTAATATATTTTTTGGTGTTCCATTCCCGTTATATTGGAGGAGACATTTTTTATTACTCCTTTGCTTATAAACATAAGTTTTGGATTTTCATCATTAATCAAAGAGCGGCTTCGTCTATTGATATGCTTATCACGGATGATGTGTTAAACAACATGATAGAGGAGACCACGACTAAAGACATGTGGGATAAGCTAGAAGAGATTTATTTGGGGGGAAGTCATTGTCAAATAAATTATTCCTCAAGAAGAAACTCTTCAAGCTTAAGATGAAGGAGGGTGAGGATATGATGAATCATATAAATGTTTTTAATGCCTTGATAAATGACTTGAACTGGATAAATGTTCAATTCATTAATGAGGATCGATCATTGTTGTTACTTTCATCATTACTTAATTCATACGAGCATTCTGTGACCACTCTCGTATTTGGGAAGTCTACACTCCGGTGCAACAAGGTTATGCAAGATATTCAATCTCATATCACGATGAGAAAGAAGGAAGGTGTAGGTGACGGGTATTCCCATAATAAATTCCTTACTGCGAGAGACGGAGGTGGGAAAAATGACGGGAATAACTCAAAATGAGGATTTAATGACAGTAGTAGGTCTAGATCGAGGGGTGTTAGTAGTAAAGGGACAAAATGCTTTAAGTACCGGGAATGGGATCATATGATCCGAGAATGTCCTTTGTGGAATGACAAGGTTAAGGGCAAGGTTATTTTGAGAGGGAAATGGTAGCGAGTTCAGATTATGAAGATGAACCTGGAGAAGTTCTAACAATCTTCAAGGTTAACTCTCTTTTCCAAGATGATTGGATATTAGATTCGGGATTGTCAGATCACGTTTGCTCCAAGAGGAAATATATTGACAATTTCATGAAAAATGGAAAAGGCTCCATGTCTTTGGCTAATGGAGAGAAGGTTGACATTGAGGGTGGTGAAACTCAAGATGTTCGATGGGGTGGAGCGCACTTTGGGTTGTGTGGCCTATGTCCCAAAGTTGCAAAAGAATTTGATATCCATTAGTCATTTGGATTCCAATGGTTGTCGAGTGTTGGTGGCGAGTGGAGTCTTGAAAGTCACACTCAGTTGTATGGCCCTAGAGAGGGGAGAATAGAGGGATGGGTTGTATCGTCTAAATTAGACTTCGAGAAAGATGGGGAAGCTGTGTGCACAAGTGATCGAACATTCAAGGCATCTCTCATTTGTGAACAAACTGGATACATTGGGTTCTAGCTTTTTGATAGTAGACGGTAATAATGAGATAATACCTACTAGTGGAGGGGATGGATCGAAGTCCCCCTCCAGGGCCAACAGGTGATGTTTACTCGGTTTAGTTACACATATGCATTAGCTGATTAGAATTGAGGAGGTGTAGGATTGTAATGGGTTTGAGGTATATGTAGCTAGTTCAAGGAAGGCCGATGAGTTATTATTTGCAAGGATTGGCAAACAAGTTTACGAGCATTGGCAAACCAGAGTCTTTCGTGACAAAGACTTGGTATATCTTTCAAGGGTGAGATTTAGAGGGTGTGAGAGGTGAGGAATTTTCCCTCTCGTCCGTGGTTATTTCTCAAGGAGGAAGATAGTGTTGATGTGTTTGAATGTTTCATGTAAAGAGGGTGTACGCTATATGTATTGTTTAGGGGTGTACTCATCAGGTTACATGAGGAGAGAGATTCAACGTATGGTTACATGGGAAGCATTTAGATGCATGATATGGAGATTTCTTAGTTTATAACTTGGTTCCTCGGTGGGTGGAGTCATTTGGAGTGAAGACTTATGGTATCTCACTTCATGGTTGAAGTTTGGGGTGGCTTAGCATCCGGTGGAGAGTATAGACGTCGGGATGATCTTCGAGCGAATTTGATGTTTGTATTACGAGTTCGGTTGTATTGTGAGGATCATCTGGGGGAATCTCATTAGCTTGGAATATGGTGGGACAGTCTTCAAGCGGGTTTAATGTCAGCATTCTAGAGATTGGTTGGATCGTCAGGATCACCAAGGTGGAGTTTATTGGTTTTGGCTCTCCTATGATGTTCGGAACAAAATTGAGATTAAGGCAAGGGTCTCTAACTTTGTGTTGTGTTATTTTCAGTTTTGGTTTATTTATAAATTTATGATTTTGGCTCAAATCTATAAATACAAATGTTATTTCTAGGTTTGGGGAGAGGATAAGTTTGAGAGATATTTTGAGAGTTATCAAAGATAAAGAGAGTTAGAGCTCCCATTTGATGGGTGAGTTCTTGTGAGGTTGTGAGTGACTTTCTAAAAGAGATAATTTGTGTGTATGTGTATAGACTTTGGGTTCCTCTATTTATCTATAGAAAGAATAAATCCTCATTGGTGGATGTATCCCAAATTTGGGTGAACCACGGTATATCATTGTTGTTTTGCTTTGATGATTGCTTGTATGTTCTTAATGTTTCTTCATTGATGCTTGGCTGAATTAATTGGGAGTTTTCTCAGTAGTTCATTTATGGAACAAAGTCTTGGGTGTTTTCTGCACACCAAATGTTTGATAAAATTTTCGAGTGAGTTTTATCATCTTAGTTGCTAGAGATAGTATTGCTTTAGCGCAATAAATATCGTGTCAGAGAAAGTCGTGAAGAAAGTGGGTTTCAAAGTTGAACCACATCAACATGAGTTGGTATTCTTATTCCCTCTCTTAACTATTCATAGTCAAGTTCTTTTTAGTGTATAGAAGTGGAAGTCGCAAGAGCTATGTATGGTTGCCACTCTCTGTTGTTTTCATTCATTTGAACTTGATTTATTTGTGTATTATAAAAAATAAATGAATATATCAGTTATTATTAGTGACCATTACAATATTCATTAATTGTGTGTTACTGTACATTTATCAAGTTTTATAATATTATGTTATATAGATTTTTACAAGTAATCATAAATTTACCGAATATTGTCCACTTATTTATCACCAATAATGTTTTCATCCAGTCCTTATATGAGCATTAGGTTTTTCGCCACAGTTAAACAGATTTTGAAGACACAAGGAGGAGCTTGAGACCATGATATTCAGTTGTTTGTCCAAATTATCACACAAGTACTTCATTTTTACTTCACTCAAATCAAAATCTTCTATCATGACACATTGTTAGATGGTTTCTTGTTCTTGTATGTGAAAACTAACCTTAAATGTGACAACTATATGTTAAGCTGCACTCATTTGATGTTATTATGTTCTAAGGGTACCACATTTTCGTATTCAATTCAAATAAGAACTCAACGAGTTTCCACATATGAAAATATGATTTTTGTAGCGGGGAACATGTGGAACTCGTATTGTATTCGTCACACTCATGTCGTGTTGATTGGTGTTGAACACAAATAATTGGTGCTACAAGTGTATTACTTTTTTTCAATCATATAAAATTTGTCCATCATGGTCCGTGAATGGTTTCTAATGAGTTTTTATGGTTGACACGAATTTATGGTACAATTTGATTGACACGGCGCCATGACATTAGTGCATTGGTCCAGTAAACTGTATCAGTTACACTAACCTTGCATATCAGTAAATGCTCTCACCCCTAATCGTAGCGTCGCTTAAATTGTGTTTTCCTAGAATGGTTCCATTAGTATCTTTATTTGCTTCAAGATTGTCATGTTACTATTTCCTCAATTACTTTGTTATAACTTTCAGTGCTCCATTTTTCTGTGAATGTTCCCCATAAGATGATTTTAAATCTCAAACCTAGCTTTAAGTCCCTATTCATGTTCTTGTTAAATTTCTCCCTTCATTGTTCAATTATTTTGGTTAAAAAGAGCAACCACTATTCACTAATTTTTTAAGATTCACCGCATGGAACCATCACTTTTTTCATTGCCCACCACAAAATTAATTGAGAATGCTGGCTATCTATCAGATTAGTCATTTTTCTATTAGTTTAGTTTTAAGGGTTTATGTAATACCCCTTATTTTTATGACTTTTAAATTTAGGTATTTATTAAATTTAATTGAGATAAATTAATTTAATTTTAATCCGAAAAGTTGTTTTAAATATTTACTAGCGTGACAGGAGTTAGTAATTATTGGAAATTTTTGAATGTTACTGGATGAGAATAGTAATAAATGAGATTTATTTTATAAAATTGTTACGTGTGAATAAAATGACAATTTTGGAAATTTAAGTCGGGGCGCGCCCGTGTCGTGTCGGGACTAAATTTTGATTAATAAAAGTGAATAAATTATACGTCACTTGTATGGTCATTTCGAGTGCGCCAAAGTGTCCGGAAGGGTCGAGATAGTCAAAATAATGTACCTGGGGGTTCAGTTTGGGTCTCAGGGTGTTTTTAGGCTTAATTAGTACCCCGGGAGGGCGTTTTGCACATTTCGTAATTATGGGTAATTAAACCAACGAATTTTCTAGGGTTATATCAGATGGTAAGTGTTGTCTTCTAGGTTTAGCATAACCAAAAACTAATGACGGCCATTGGAGAGGAAGAGGAGAAGCTTTCCAAGGAGTTCTAGGCCAAGAACTCCTCCGTTTGCACCGCCGTCACCGCCAAATGGTAGATCGCGTAACGAGGATCTCAACCACACCAAATTCTTCCACAAATCAGAACTTTGAATTTCAGGCAAGTATCTATCTTGCTTTAATCAAGTTAATGCATCCTTTTATATTAGTCTAGGGTTGATTAGAATTTGTGTTCTTGAAAGAAAATATTAATTGGAGACAAAAATTTCATGTTGTAGAGGTAAAGATCATATTCTGGAAATCCATTTCACATGTAGAGGTTAAATCACGAATTTCCGTAGTGTTAATGATAGAAAATCTGGAAAAAGAATGGAAGAAACTAAGTTATATAAAAATATTAGGGTTCTTGAGATTCTTATAGACTTTACCCTTTTATTTTGTTATAGTTGATGAAAACTCACATGTTTTATGTAAGATATTGTTTATATGGGTATAAAATACTTGTAGTATAAGTGGTTGGGAGTTTGGGACTGAAACATGATGATTTGGATGAGTTTGGGGTAAGATTTCCGTAGCTGGGTTTTCTGCAGTTTCGCCATAACTGCTTGATCAATCGATCGATCCCAGAGCATCGATCGATCAATCGATCGACCCCATTTCATCGATCGATCGACCCCTCCTGGAAAACTGCATTTTTGCTCGTGTTAGCTTAATCCGATTTGATGAGTAGTAAATTTTGATTAGAGTTGCTAGAACTTAATGAAACACAAAAAGGACCAGTAGGGTCAAGATAAACCCCGTTATGTGGGACTTTAATGTGAAAGGGAAAGGAAGGGTAAATGGGAGATATTCATACTTAGGAAATCATACGTGCGGAGATTATATAATCGAAATGTCTAGAAAGTTGGATTAGAAGGTGAGAGAGGGCCTACCGAAATTGTACGTATGTAAAGATAATACTTCGAGAGGAGATAAGTGAGTTTAGAATAACCTAATTACGATAATAAAATGAACGAGTCCGTTATACGTAATAATCGAGTAAAATGTGTAATAACGGATAATTATAATTATGGGTCGTGAGCGCACCTAATTCAACAATGGGGATGTGTATATAAATATATATATATATATATATATATATATATATATATATATATATATATATATATATATATATATATATATATATATATATGAGTGTGTGATTGTGCATATATTATTTCTGTGTAAAAATCATACTCGGGCTACTTGCTATCACGGGGGGTTCCACGCCGGGACGGTCTTATCTCGATGGGACCTTTATGGGGGATATTAACTCCTACCCTAGAACATAGGATTCCTAGGTACAGGCTATTTGATTGATAGTCAGACGGTCCTAAGAGACGTGAGGATATGTGCTGACCTCTTAGGACTTGGAATCTATGCTTCGCCTCCATTTATTTGTGTTTTGTGTTAATACAGTTCGAGAGTGATTCCGAACTAGTATTTCCCTTAGTTTGTGTGATACGGGGACTTGATAGCAGAGTATGCCAGGACCATAGTTTTTATGTGGAGTGCTGTTTGTATATATATTATATGAGTAATTAATATATATACGTATACCTATATGAGAACTTTCTACTGTGCGTGAAAGAAGTTAAGCAATGTGTAAATTTTCAATTTCATTATAAGTATTCGGAAACGTTATAACAATACGGAGTTATTCTAATTAACGTAAGAAATCTTGAAGAGATAGATTTTCTAAAAGTGAATATCATAACCTTAATTTCACATAATAAGACTTATGGAGAATAAGTTAGAGAGATATATGAGAATCATTAGTACGGTAGACGTGCACACTAGATGAGAGGTGAGATTTATCAAGAGAGTGTCGCATACTAATATGATTGTTGCATTAGCCGGTAAGCATTTTAAATACTTGCTAAACTATTTTAAAACTGTTTTACAATCGGGCTCTGACCTGTTTGTTGTTATCTCCTCTCTCTTGTCTATATATATATATATATATATATGTATTACAGGTGCCCAGCCACAGGGGCGTCATGCTTAGGATTCTTTGGATGGAACATGCTGTAGCTTTTGTGGGAGTTGCAGGCCATTGTTTAGACGACTTCATTGTTGACTCCACTTCTAGTTCAGTTTTATCCAGTGGGGCATGTGTCGCCCTTTTTCCTTATCCAGTTGGATCTTGTCAGAAATTGTAATTCATTTACTTTTAGTATTTTTACTTTGGTATTTATTACTGTCAGGATGTTTTCCTTTGGTATTTCAACATTGGGATTTGTTATTTGATTGTTAAATTCTTGAAAGTTCATTTACATTCTTACTATTATTGTGTGTCTCTTAAACTGTTAATTGTCAAAGGTTTTATAATTGGATTTAATATAAATGGAAATAAGATTTTAAATGGTTTTGAAACTTAGCTTAATTATTTAGGGTGTTTAATTTGAAAATTTAAATTTGCGATAGTGATGCTAAGAATGAACCAACTGTTCACCTTGATTTTAATTTAATAAAGGATTGATAGCCCAGTATTTAATTAGGCGGCGTGTCACAGGTGGTATCAGAGCATCAGGTTCTAGTGTCCTTTAGGATCTGTGCGGCTTATTATGCTTTCATACTTTATTTGATATAGAGCCCTATGTTTAGGATTATCAATTTCTTTGATGAGATGCCGTTCTCCTGCTATAACATATATACATTAGTGAGTTCAAATTTCGTTCAGATGGGTGCGTGTGCCGAGAAATGTCGGATGTCAGAAGAGGACCGTTAAGCGGACATCAAAAGGCAGGGCTTAGCTGAGGTTGTAAAGTATATTCGAGGATGATGACCGTAGTCGAGGTCACCTCCATTATGGCACGAGAAGCCAAGACTAGAAAGGTAACTAAGGCACAACCATGATTTCCAAATGTTGCTATAGTCGAATGAGGTGCGAGAGTAAACTCACCCAACGTGTTACAAAACATGTAAAGAAATGTCAGTGGGAATTCTAGAAATGCGGGAATTGTGTGTGTTTACTAAAGGAGGTAAAGTACCCAAAGATTTAGATATAGGACGGAGTGTGACTAACTGAAAGTGAAAATTTAGAGAAAATTTTCTTGTCTGTCGGAACGAAGTTATAATGATGGGAGTTAACCACCGATTTTTAGAAGTGGAATGCTATGTCTATAGGAGAACCTTAGGTACAGTGTTGACCGTATGTTCCTTCATCAGATGTTCAGGATTAGAAGTGAACATTGTCCTGAACTCATCAGAGGAGGACGTGACAGAGGTCCAGTTATGAATATGAATCTTAACCGTTAGCGAATTTTGTATCGGAAGATGTTGATACAAGTGGAGGAAATGACTCCAGGTGGGAGATCGACTCGTAATAATAGTTGATAACACTCAAAGAGGAAATTCTAATGGACGACCGATTTAGAGGTTGAAAATGTCATATTTTGTCAATAAAGATGATAATGTTCCTTTGTGTGGAAAGCTAAAAGAAGCGAAGAATTTAGTCAAGAATAAGACTGAATACAACAGTGGTGGTGTAGAACCACAAAGGGGTGTGGATACACATCAAGGGACCATTTTAAAAAATTTGAATAGTTGAATTCTTACCAAGTGATGGTAAATTCAGTACGGACGATTATAGACAGTGACACGTTCTTTAGGGCCTAAAAGGCTAAGGGAATAATCGGGGTAGCCGACAGGAATCGAGTTTACTAAAGTCCAAGAGAAGGACAATCCTAACATGGTTAGTAGGATAGGTGATAAGTGGATTATATGTTGAGGTATTTTGTGGAGAGTGAAATCACACGCGATAATATTTTCCGAAGTGAGTAAAGGGAGAAGAATACGGTGCCTAGTAAAAGACAACGATTAAAGTAGTTTTGTTTTGATTTGGGCAGACGTGTTACGTCCGAAAACCATTTGTACAGTCAAGACGATTGGCAAGGTGGAAGTATAAGTTGTATCCTCAGAGGATGCGGCCTGTTTATGTGACACGAGCGAGTCACTATATTTTGTTCATTGCTAGATTAACATGTGAGACGAGTTTAATACGTATAATTATAAACGTTATTATTATGTGAATATTTTTCCCTAGTGTAACGGGATTTTTTTTCTTTAGTGCTATCCGCGGAGGAGGAATGAATATATTAACAGTGTTATGTACTTTATTGAGGTTACCCGTTGTAATGATGCGATATACGAGTATGATATTATCTTTGTTACAACGTTATAAAAAAATGGTTAGTACAATAGTGGGCAATTATTGCAAGGCTATCGGAGTGGTTGCATTAGTGCATCATGTTTTGTTCTGGCCAGGCTCCACCTGCAAGAAGGTCAGACTCGCACTTATATTATCTATCCTAGAGACTTCGGAGGGGATAGTGGGCTCAAGATATTCGATACCGATGTATGTATGGACTTTGTTATTATGATTTAATATGTAGCGGGTTTACTGTTGAGCGAAAAGATTTAACTCAGTATTATGTTTAGCACTCAGGACTTGGGGATAGGAAAAGTGCATTGTTATATCTATCCTCTAGAGATGTGGGAGTTGAGAGTTATACCCCTATTATTAGGAAAAGGGATTTCGAAAATTCCGATTGTATGTATTTGAGGTTTATGGAATACAATGACCACCAACCAATACTGAACGATAGTGCAATTGGTGAAATGTTATTTGTTAAGTGTAATTACGGGAGGAAATGTAACTTTTCTGTCAAGAGACGGAATAAAGGCGTACATACTATGGACGGAGGACCTAACAAATTTTGATAACCGACAATGCTAGGCTGTAGTGTATCGGGGGGGTTCCTTGTTTGGATTTCGCTTTGCGAGATATCCCATGCATGAAACTTAGCGTAAGGTTGGAAATAGGGAGATGTTTGGTCATTAGTCCATGAGTTCGGTACCCCGGTCGAAATGGGATCAAGTAGTTATATCTGTAAATTGGAAGTCGAATTTTAATTTAAGGCTAGTGGAGCCGGTTGTGTGGTAAGAAAGCATTGAAAATTTTGTTTTATCACCACGAGTTAAGGGGTGGAATGAGGATAATAAGGATTTAAAATTTCGACCCCTAGGGTGATTGAGAGTACCCAAGTGTTGTAGCCACATTCAGAACACAAGGTAAATAAAGAGTTGGGATGATTTTAGCATGGATTATCTGGAAAGAATTTTTATTATACAAAAGAGATGACTTGTATTTATTTTGATTAATAGATCGTTAGTGATTTATTTTGGTTGTTGTACCTATTTGGAAAAAAAAATTGTTGTACTTATCTGAAGAAGTTTGAGAATTATTGTTCCTCTTTTGTTGTCATGGAATTTGAATGCCCTATTCCTTATATTTTGTTGGATTTAGTTAGTTCTACAGATGAGTAGCGCGCCGTTCGCTCTCCCAGGGCGGTCGGGGTGTTACAAAATGTGGGCATCTTGGTTAACTGATGTTAAATTCGTCCGAGTTGAAGGGACGTGGTAATAGACGTGTGAAATATATGTTTGCGGGACTAGCATAACGAAGTGGAAGTGATAGAGTGGATTAAACGTCACATCAGGGGCGATAATCCATGCATAAGTGTGCAATTAGAATAACACACCCTAATTCGATTGGAAGGCTGTGGGAAGCCATTTAAGAAGGGGTATTCCTTGAATAGAGTATAATATAATTATTATGAAGAACACTCGGAGCAGAGTTGTTATTAGTCAAGTGTGAGATAGACTTGCGCATACAAAGAGTGATGATGTTAGTATGGTATAAAAGATCCAGAAGTGCGCATCGTGGAGAAGAGAGCACGAGTCGAAACTTTCGGCATACACCAAGGAAGGAAGGGGAGTATTATGTGCCACTTAATGTGAAACATTTCAAGGAAATAAAAATTGATGTTTAGTGGGACGTAGTGAGTAGTCTCTACATGCACCGCCCATATATAGGGTTCGGTTGGAAGAGGAGAATGAACCAGAAAATTTTGTGTTTATCGACAATTCCTAAAATTGGAAGAGGTCGGTAAAGTCGGTAAAGTTCTTGGATGGATTACCATCCTCAAAACAACATCAAGGGTTCATCCGAACATGTGAATTAAGTCGCCCAAGAAGGAAGTGATTGATATTCCTTTAGGGTAGTTTACAATATTAACTAGTGTGCCCCAAACTTCCTTTGAAAGGAAGGATCGCGCCAGTACATGGTCCGGCACAGTATTAATTTTTGAATCGGGATGAGATTGGTGAATCCCACCTTTGATATGGGATTTCAGGAACCAGCGGAGGTAAGGTTTCGTTTCGAGTAGGATGTATCACCCTTAGCCAAGGAATAGGCACACGGTGATTAAAGATTAGTTGAGCCATGTGAAGGAAATTTTAGAATCTTGGTACGGTGATTTCAGGAGTGCTCTGTAGAAGCACTCGTACCTGTTCGTCGCGTACGAGGTGCTTATTAAGGTTTTGGTGTGGAAGAAACTCGACTATTCTCCTTCCGTATGCTTAGAGGTGAGTGGATAATCAGAATTTTGGATCGGTCAAAAATAATCCGATAACTATGGTGGAATTCCACAACTGTTTTAGGCAAACAAGAGTGGTCAAATGTTCGTATGGTTTTTTCTCAGAATGGGAGTTTTGTATATAAATAAATCCGAGTAGTTGCCATGTAGTGAGATGCGACCTCCTAATGATACTGATAATGGAAATTTATAATGTATAGGTGTGACCGATGCGAATTTTGTCGGTTAGGAGCACCATGTGAAGTGTCTCCAATGAGAATGTTAATCAAGCTTGCTGTGAGGTGGGGACTATAGTGATTAGGCACCTTACTATGTAGATAGTTTGCGTACTGAAAAGATATCCAGAATTGTTCTACCAGGTAGGCCTTATTTTCTGAATTTCGGGACGAAATTCCGTTATTAGGGGGGAAGTATATAATACCCCGTATTTTTATGACTTTTAAATTTAGGGATTTATTAAATTTAATTGAGATAAATTAATTTAATTTTAATCCGAAAAGTTGTTTTAAATATTTACTAGCGTGACAGGAGTTAGTAATTATTGGAAATTGTTGAATGTTACTGGATGAGTATAGTAATATATGAGATTTATTTTATAAAATTTTCACGTGTTAATAAAATGACCATTTTGGAAATTTAAGTCGGGACGCGCCCGTGTCGTGTCGGGACTAAATTTTGATTAATAAAAGTGAATAAATTATAAGTCACCCTTATGGTCATTTCGAGTGCGCCAAAGTGTCCGGAAGAGTCGAGATAGTCAAAATAATGTACCTGGGGGTTCAGTTTGGGTCTCGGGGTGTTTTTAGGCTTAATTAGTACCCCGGGAGGGCGTTTTGGACATTTCCTAATTATGGGTAATTAAACCCACGAATTTGTTAGGGTTATATCAGATGGTAAGTGTTGTCTTCTAGGTTTAGCATAACCAAAAACTAATGACGGCCATTGTAAAGGAAGAGGAGAAGCTTTCCAAGGAGTTCTAGGCCAAGAACTCCTCCGTTTGCACCGCCGTCACCGCCAAATGGTAGATCGCGCAACGAGGATCTCAACCACACCAAATTCTTCCACAAATCAGAATTTTCAATTTCAGGCAAGTATCTATCTTGCTTTAATCAAGTTAATGCATCCTTTTATATTAGTCTAGGGTTGATTAGAATTTGTGTTCTTAAAAGAAAATATTAATTGGAGACAAAAATTTCATGTTGTAGAGGTAAAGATCATATTCTGGAAATCCATTTCACATGTAGAGGTTAAATCATGAATTTCCATAGTGTTAATGATAGAAAATCTGGAAAAATAATGGAAGAAACTAAGTTATATAAAAATATTAGGGTTCTTGAGATTCATATAGACTTTACCCTTTTATTTTGTTATAGTTGATGAAAACTCACATATTTTACGTAGGATATTGTTTATATGGGTATACAATACTTGTAGTATAAGTGGTTGGGAGTTTGGGACTGAAACATGATGATTTGGATGACCCCGCCTAATAAAATACAGGGTGATCAGTCATATACCAAATTAAAACAGGAATCCCAGTTGGATCATCCTTAGCATCACTGTCGAAAACTTTTTAAATCTTACTAACCACCTAGTATTCCGAAAACTGGTGCCAATTTTTAACTTTTTGATTAAACAAAACAGTATGTGCGGAATTAAAATATAAACCATTCACACAACTGAATGAAAATAAACTGAATCATAATTACACAACTTGCCGAATAAGTCACCGACAACCAAAGAAATAATCCAATACAAATATTCAACACCTGAAAACTGTACCGAGAAGTTTGGGAGACAAGCCCTAAATAAAACTGAAACTGATACAAGATTCCTACTCTAGGAATGAATGAATGATGCGTCTAATCCAAACTCCTGCCAGCATCCACATATGCCGCAGCTCCGTGTCCCTGGAATAGAATATCAATCCTGGCGTCCCTGTGGCTGGACACCTAAAAGGTTTTGAAAATAGTTTAATTGCAAGGGTTAGAACCCAAAACATTTTGAAAATATTTAGCAAGTGAATTAACTGCAGTAATTTAAAATGCATGAATGCGCTTCATATTTAAGTTAGTGTCGCACTCCCTTGAGGACATTCTCACCCCTCCACTATTGTGCACACCTACCGGTTACCTTAACCCCACCTAGTTGTACTACCCCGTCCAACTAGTCCTGATATAACCTTCCCTTTCCATACTACTCTAACCCGAGTATAATAATTTCTTGAATTATAAGTTATCTCACAATTAACTTAATTAATTCCTCTTAAATAGGCATATAACCGTGTCACAATTTATATAAAGTAAATACATCACACACTGCATTATTACCCGTATATAATATTTACTACCATTATATACGTACCTTTACCACAACATCCATACATATAACATACGTATATCCATCCCTTTGAGTATACCCTCTCCGGATGATTCCCTCTAAAATGCTATCTCACTAGGTGTGCTCACAAAACCTAGTTCCCCAAGTTGGAATCGCTCACCAACTTGGCCCAAAATATAAACGTAGTGGAGGCGGTCATATTCCTTCCCTGAAAGTGAGATAAATCCCCCACCCATATATATCGGACGCTATGACCTGGGGATATACTCACCCTACTCCTCAAGCTAGGGGATTCACCCACATCGCGCAACCTCCCTTGATAGCATTAGAGTATATAGATTGAATAAATATCTAATCACCGATATTTAATATCGCACACAATATATACACGTATATATATATTATCACTATACCGTATATATATAATATAAACCCCAGCTTTACCATGTACTCAAAATCCCGTACACTGCCTGTAATTTCCTGAGTCTCTGGCCCGACTCAACATAATTAATTCTCTCACTTAATAATTTATCATTATCCCGAGTCTATGGTCCGACTCTAATATAATTAATTCACGCCTCAATTAATATAATACTTTCCCCGAGTCTATGGTCCGACTCTAATTAAATTAATTAACACACCTATTAACTTAATACCTTTTCGAGTCTATCGTTCGACTCTAATTAATTTAATTAACACACTTATTAAATTAATACCTCCCTGAGTCTATCGTCCGACTCTAATTAAATTAATTAACACACTAATTAATTAACACAAATCCGAGTCTGTGGTCCGACTCTAATATAATTAATTATCACATTAATTAATTAAGACAAACCCGAGTCTGTGGTCCGACTCTAATATAATTAATTATCACATAAATTAACTCATACTAAACTGAGTCTGTGGTCCGACTCCCAGTTAATTAATTTCCACATTAATTAATAAATACCCTTCCTGAGTCTACAATCCGACTTAATTAAATTAATTATTACACCCATTAATTTAATCCTACATGAGTTTATAATCCGACTCTTATTCAATTAATTTACACATTAATTAATCAACACAACTCCGAGTCTGTGGTCCGACTCTAATAAAATTTATTATCACACTTATTAATATAATAACTTGGTGTCACCCAACCATTATCCCCAGACTCGCTCACTTGGCCCATACCTTAATATTTTTCGAGTCTATATTCCGACTCCAATTTAATTACTCTCTCTCAATAAATAAATTTAATACTTTGGTGTCACTTAACCAACATACCCGGACTCACTCACTTGGTCCATTTTACATCTCATAATTTCGTTCTCACATATTCGCCCACAATGTGTCACACATTCATATCCATAATTTCCCCAATTATATTTACCTATAATTATTAGCATACCCGGACTCGCCCACTTGGTCCATAATAAAATATTTCACCTAAATTCCTTTAATAATGTAGTTCCACCCAACTACAATACCCGAATATTATTCCTCGGCCCAATATCAATAATTATGAATTATTTCTCCAAATTCGTTCATCTCATGACATACCGTTCACCCCCCCCCCCCCCCCCCCCCCCTAAACCCAATTATATCACCCTATAATTGTTAAGGAAATATGTGTCCATATGAATTTATCACTAAATAAAATCAAGGGATTAAATTTTAAATAAAATCCTCTTTAAAAACAAATGGGCCGAACTATCAAGTTCCTGGGACCGTCGATCGATCGATGGCCCCCGATCGATCGATCGATCATCCCTGGGCAGCTCTTCTTCCCCACTGCATTACACCATTAACGAAAATTCAAGGTTTGTAAACCTTAATTTCAACCCCTGATCAAGTCATCCCATCACATAAACATATGAACTTTGATCTTATACATCATATACACCCTCTAGTATATAAATTTCTCGACTTATCTCACAATTTCCGAAATGGGTTTTCCATTAAAATTCATCAATCTTGTTCTACAAACCAAATTCCAAATCCAGATTTTACCCAGTTTATATTCCGAATTCTTATTCTAATTAAACATCTATACTCATATATGTTCAACATAACAATTTTTACTATGAATCTCATTCAATAGTTTCATGAACAAAAACCCCATTTTGTACCCATTTATCCCCAAAACGAATTTTGGTTTACACATCACTATGATATGAATTGATTATCATCAATTTAGAAATAGCAACGGTTAACCACTTGCCTAGAATCGTTCGTAGGGTCTGATTCCGTTGGTGTAGAGATTGGTTGACGAAGAACACCCCAAATTAATATTTAATTTGGCTCCAAAAGCTCCCAATTGCTCTTGATTCACTTTCTCCCAATTTTCCTCTCAAGCCCTAGGCTTAGAGTTGTGATGGCTGCTGATTTTCTAATCCCTCACTTAGGTTAAAACTCTAAATCCCGTTTTTCCCCTAATGGGCTTAATTAAAGTGGCCCAACTTACCCCATGTGGGCCCGGCTATGCCCAAAAATACCCCGAGACCCAATTGCTACTCCCGGGTACTCTTTTTTGACTATCTCGACCCATCCGGACTCAACCGCGCACTCAGAATTGGCATCCGAATTAATTTATAAAAATCCATATCTCACACCCAATTTAGTCTATACCGACTCCCGACTGAGATAAATGCATACCCCGTCATTAATACCCGAAATTACGTAATTAAATTATTACTATTCACTTGGTAAATAAATTTCCCTAAACATTAACCATTCACTCCCCGATTAATATTTAACTATAAATATATTGCCATTATTAATTCAATTAAAATTACAACTCATAAGTAATTTAAAATTCCCGAATTAATTAAATATTAAATGCACAAAAATACGGGTGTTATATACTTCCCCCCTTATAAAGGAATTTCGTCTTCGAAATTAAGATAAGCCTAGTGTTCCAAGCTTCAAATATTACCCTCTAGTCCTGCGCCTATAAGTTAGCGATATCTATCTCTACCGCTTCTATCTATAAGTTATCCGAATATGCATTTAATTAACCAGGGCGCCCATACACCCTGTACCCACGCTTACCCGCACAAAAATTTTACCCGATCGATTTCCGTAGCTGGGTTTTTTGCAGTTTCATCATAACTCATTAATCGATCGATCGAGCCCAGAGCATCGATCGATCGATAGATCGATCGACCCCATTTCATCGATCGATCGACCCCTCCTGAAAAATTGCATTTTTGCTCGTGTTAGATTAATCCGATTTGATGAGTAGTAAATTTTGATTAGAGTTGCTAGAACATAATGAAACACAAAAAGGACCAGTAGGGTCAAGATAAACCCCGTTATGTGGGACTTTAATGTGAAAGGGAAAGGAAGGGTAAATGGGAGATATTCATACTTAGGAAATCATACGTGCGGAGATTATATAATCGAAATGTCTAGGAAGTTGGATTAGAAGGTGAAAGAGGGCCTACTAAAATTGTACGTAGGTAAAGATAATACTTCGAGAGGTGAGAAGTGAGTTTAGAATGACCTAATTACGAGAATAAAATGAACGAGCCCGTTATACGTAATAATCGAGTAAAATGTGTAATAACGGATAATTATAATTATGGGTCGTGAGCGCACCTAATTCAACAATGGGGATGTGTGTATATATATATATATATTTATATATGAGTGTGTGATTGTGCATATATTATTTCTGTGTAAAAATCATACTCGGGCTACTTGCTATCACGGGGGGTTCCGCGCCGGGACGGTCTCATCTCGATGGGACCTTTATGGGGGATATTGACTCGTACCCTAGAACATAGGATTCCTACGTACATGCTATTTGATTGATAGTCAGACGGTCCTAAGAGATGTGAGGGTATGTGCTGACCTCTTAGGACTTGGAATCTATGCTTCGCCTCTATTTATTTGTGTTTTGTGTTAATACAGTTCGAGAGTGATTCTGAACTAGTATTTCCCTTAGTTTGTGTGATACGGGGACTTAATAGCAGAGTATGCCAGCACCATAGTTTTTATGTGGGGTGCTGTTTGTATATATATTATACGAGTAATTAATATATATACGTATACCTAGATGAGAACTTTCTACTGTGCATGAAAGAAGTTAAGCAATGTATAAATTTTCAATTTCATTATAAGTATTCGGAAACGTTATAACAATACAGAGTTATTCTAATTAACGTAAGAAATCTTGAAGAGATAGATTTTCTAAAAGTGAATATCATAACCTTAATTTCACATAATAAGACTTATGAAGAATAAGTTAGAGAGATATATGAGAATCATTAGTATGGTAGACGTGCATACTAGATGAGATGTGAGATTTCTCAAGAGAGTGTCACATACTAATATGATTGTTGCATTAGCCAGTGAGCATTTTAAATACTTGCTAAACTATTTTAAAATTGTTTTACAATCGGGCTCTGACCCATTTGTTGTTATCTCCTCTCTCTTGTGTATATATATATATATATATGTATTACAGGTGCCCAACCACAGGGGCATCATGCTTAGGATTCTTTGGATGGAACGTGTTGTAGCTTTTGTGGGAGTTGCAGGCCATTGTTTAAACGACTTCATTGTTGACTCCACTTCTAGTTTAGTTTTATCCAGTGGGGCATGTGTCGCCCTTTTTCCTTATCCAGTTGGATCTTGTCAGAAATTGTAATTCATTTACTTTTAGTATTTTTACTTCGGGATTTATTACTGTCAGGATGTTTTCCTTTGGTATTTCAACGCTGGGATTTGTTATTTGATTGTTAAATTCTTGAAAGTTCGTTTACATTCTTACTATTATTGCGTGTCTCTTAAACTGTTAATTGTCAAAGGTTTTATAATTGGATTTAATAAAAATGGAAATAAGGTTTTAAATAGTTTTGACACTTAGCTTAATTATTTAGGGTGTTTAATTTGAAAATTTAAATTTACGACAGTGATGCTAAGAATGAACCAACTGTTCACCTTGATTTTAATTTAATAAAGGATTGATAGCCCGGTATTTAATTAGGCGGGGTGTCACAGTTTTGAAGTCTGTTATGAGTCAGTTAACTATTGTCAGCTTAGATGTTTTTCTAATTAGTTAGCAGTATGGGTTTAGAAGTCTGTTATGAGTTAATTACTTAACTTTGATTGGACAGTTGGCTTGGTGGTTAGGCCTATTAGCAAACTAGTGTTGTATAAAAGGGGATTAAATCCAATTACAATGGACACTTTTGGATAATAACACAAATCATTTCTTTCCATATCTTAACTCTCTCTATTTATCTATAATTCTCTATCTTCCTCTTATCTTCACCTTATTCTATCACCTATAATTTGATTTTTTTAGTTTAATTTGTATGTCATGTGAGATGGCATGACAAGAATTGGTATGAGAGTAGTAAGATCTTAAATAGTCAGGATTGCATAAATGGCATAAATGATATGGCAAGCGGTGGAGTCAAGATTTACATAAATAAACTAAAGACAATATGTAATGGATGGTGAATTGGAACAAATGCGAACGAAATTTAAGAGTGAACTAAAATCATCCATGTAGGTCATGATGACCAACATGAACCAACAGTTTGAGAAGTTGGGGAAGAATAAAGAGATTTAATCGAGAACCAGAGATATCGGGGAATTTTGGAAACACCCCAGAGTATAAATTCAACTCCCATCTTAGTTGAATCTAATAAAAAGAATGGGAACCCTAATTTTCTTCAAGGGTATAAGACACTAAAGGTGGAGTGCCCTAGGTTCAATGGAGAGGACCCAAGAAATTAGTTGCAAAGCTTGTAATGGTATTTCATGTTCAACTAAATTACACAAGAACGAAAAGTATTATTTGTTGCATTACATTTAAAAGGAAAGGCCAAATCATAGTTCCAAGAAAAATTCAAGTTCCAAGAATGGTGAAGTGGGATGATTTTGTGAATTAAGTATGCTCAAGATTATCTGAAAATTGAATAGAAGATGTTGTAGTGGAGTTCAAAAAACTCTAACAAGATGGAACAGTGGAGGCTTATGAGGATAAATTTTAAGAACTCAAGCCATTAATGATGTATAAGATCCAAAGATTGACTAAGGCATATTTCATATCAAGTTTTTTGAGTGGTTTAAAGTAAGAGATCAAAATAATAGTTCATATGTTCCTACCCAAAGATTTAAACCATTCCATACTCTTGGCAAGACTTCAAAAAGGTAAATCTATAACCAAAAAGTCTTACACTAAAAATAACTCGACTATTACTAACCAGAACCCCCACCTTCAAACTACCCAAGAACCAACACCTACCATCAAAACAACCATTACCCGAACCCTCCACCTTGAAACTACCGAAGTACAAGCACCTACGATCAAAATAACTAGTACATTAACACCTCACCTTTAAGAAATTCCTTAACTCCTAACAGTTTCAAACCTAAAACCCAAAATAGTTTCAAGAAATTGACCACTACTGAGTTGCAATCCAATAAAGACAATGGCCTTTGTTATTTCTATGAGGAAACATATTTTCAAGGGAACAAATGCAAGAAATTAATTGTACACATGTTAATAACTGATGAGGAGTGAAAATGCAGAATTGAATAATGAAACTGTAAAAACAACCGTAGATATAGATTACAACAACACGGAAGAAGGGAAAAAATAGATGGTCAATTTTGTCCTAATTTTTAATCCTCGAGGATAAGGATATTTTGTAGGAGGAGCTATTATCAGATTAATCATTTTTCTATTAGTTTACCTATAAGGGTTTAGAAGTCTACTATGAGTAGTTAGTTATTGTCAGATTAGTTATTTTCCTATTGATGATGTTGAAAAACATCCTATTTTGGAGCTTGCTTAACAATAGGGAAATCAGTAAACATATGTAAAGTAACAGAAGAGATGAGAGAATAAATAAACAGGAGTATTTAAGTGGTTTTCACTTAGCTTATGCCCAGTGTGCAAAGTATGGGAGTGATTCCACTATAAAGAAGGGTAAATCACCATGAATGGGGTGTACAAGTTCTCTTTCTCTCTGCAAATGCACATAATAAGAATAGAGTTTCTAAACTTCGATACCTGAGGAAGGAGACATAAGGTACCTTTTATAGGTCTGGTGGTGCACAATGTCACCCCCCCAAGCATGCACTCCACCTGTGAATGAGTGATGTGCCAATAAGCCTGGGAGACTAGTAGAGAAGGGTGTATAAGCATGATGAAGAATATTCTTCCCACGTGTTAGTCGATCTTCCATAATGGTTTTAGTTGGATATTTCAGCAACACCCCTGTCACGATTTCCATGCGTGCACGAGATGTCTGAGGTAGAAGGTCTCGACTGGCCGATTCTGCTGGAGCTTCATTCCTATTCAACTAAGCCGAGAAGAGACCAATTAACTGTGTTAGATTGATCCTTATGGTGTTGTTGAGTCGACCTTCTTATACTGTCTGAGGCCAACACTGTCAAAGGCTGAGATCATTATTTTCATTGAACAAAATGACAACCCGGGTTGGTCATCTAGAGTGGTCTCTGAGATCGAGACCTTTTAAGACGAGACTATAGGTGAGGGCTTCTAGAAGATGATGAATTTGTTTAAAAGTAAATCTAGAGGAACACTCTTCCATGGTGGGTCTTCGGGACGAGACCAGACTTTTTTATATCACCTATTAGTTTAATTGTAAGGGTTTAGAAGTATGTTATGAATTAGTTACTTAGATTTGATTGTACAGTTGTCTTAGCTGTTAGGTATGTTAGCAAACTAGTGTTGTATAAAAGGGGATTAAATCCAATTGTAATGGACACTTTTGAATAATAATCACTACAAGAAAAAAGTATCATTTATATCAGTTAAAAAATTGACGTTACGTCGGATAAATATAAAATGACATAAATGATTTTTTGTAGGGTATATTTATCACAGTTTACCTTTGTAGATGAATTTTGATCTCAATTTAAGTAAAATTGAGATAAAAAGGGCCCCTTATTGAATTGGCTCCATATCTCCACCATACTACTCCTCTCTCATTCTCAATAACACAATTTTTTTTGCGATCTCTCTCTCATTCTCCACAAAATTTCAGACGATCTTGGTACCCTCCCTCTAATCCAAGCAGCGACATCGCAACATGTCCATTTTGCTAGGCAGTGGCGACGTACCTCCTATTCACGGCAGGTTTAAAACCCTCATCTCCTCCTTCTCCCATCCTCTCCTTATTTTCTCTGATTGAAAATTACTTTTTACTAATTATTTCCAACCTTATTTGCTTTATAAAATTTGGGGGTTTTAAAAATTAATTTTTCCTAATCTAGAGTTTGAAAATTTTGAAGGGGCGATTTGATTGTTATGTAAAGTAAATGATTATTGTGTATTTGAACATTTATGGTTTCTTATTGAAATACTAACCGTACAATCAAAATATTAGGTTTTCTTATTGAACTAGCTGTTGTAATCTCATTTTTTTCTATAATCTAAATTATTTTCTTGTAAACTAACATTTATATATATTTTGCTCTGTTCTTATTTATCATTTTATTTTATTTCCTTGCTTTACTAATATCATATTTTAGAGAAGTTAATCTACCATGTTTCAGATAATTATTTTAGTTTATTTAATAATTAGGTATATTATTTATTATCTCCACGTTTCCTGTACCTATAATTATGTTTTTATTTTCTTGTTTTGAGTTCATATAGTTCATTCCTGGTTTATTTTTTGTGGCTGCTGAAAATAGAGGTAAGAATCTAATTTTTATTCTGCTTTTTTTTTGTTGAGTCCATGAAGAATCTATGCTCCCACTGTTTGGATATTACCCAATTCTTTATCCATTGAATGCTTGGTATGCGTTAATTTTGGTCTCTATTTACACTCATTTGATGGGAAAAAATTACGTTGGTGTATATCATTTTTGTAGAACAAATCATATAAAGAAAGAAAAAGGTGAAGCTTGCTGCAGATTCAAGTCTTGATGGGGTTTTGCCTAAGATGTAAGTGGTCAGACTTTGAAGAATGGCAATTAAATTTTTTCATGATTTTGATTTTGGTTATAGTATTATCAATGCCATTGGCATTTGGTGAATTTGTTGGTAGTTCACCCCATCGATCTTTTTTTGCCTATTTCATTTTTCATGATATTGATTTCGGTTATAGTATTATTAATGTCATTGGTTTAGGCTTTAGGGTAACACTCTGGTATGTGTCTATTGATTCAACAATCGTGATCTTATTGTTGAACATTTGTAATCGCTGCCTATTTCTAGCTTATATACACTGTTCTTAACATTTGTTAATGAACACAATGTGCTTAGCTTATACACACAAATGATGAATGAACACAATCTGCTATTTTGGGTGTTATGTATGCTGATTAAAAATGGTATTTCATTAGATTGCATGTCGATTCATTTGTAGTTTTTATTTTGTTTGTATTGTTTTTATTGTAGCATTGACAATGGAAATTAAGTTGTGTTCGAATGTTGCATTTGAAGGTTTGACTTTAGTAATCTATTATACATTTATACCTATTTGTTTTGACTTCGGTTCTAAATGAAATTTTAATTGGATTGGTTACTTTGTGCCATTCATCTCCAGGAATCAACAGAGGCCAAAGTTCTCAATGACACCTTTAAATGGTTCAACTTCAAATGTTTCATTATTATACTTTTGTGATATCATTTATATTCTTGAAGTTGTTTGTATCTTTTAGATTAATTTTGTAATATGTTTTTATGAATTTTCCATGCTCTGTAATAACTATTTTATGAATTTCTATAAAGGAGAGTCAAAGATGCTATTATCACAAGTATCTCTTTTGTCTTACAGTAGATTACTTATTGTTTTTGTTTTGATAATATAGGTAAACAAGTTAATAAACATGGATGAAGAAATGTATGTTTCAAGGTTTTTCCTTCTTTCGATTTATAGTTATTACCACAATTAATTTTTTACTTTCTTCATTCGCTTTGGGACAGTGGACACTAAAGGGTTTTGTTCATATTTTGATAATGTTGTTTTCATCATGAATATTTGAGGGTTACCTTTTTTGTTCAAAATTATTTTATTATTTATTTAATTTTTATTTTGACTTTATATTTGTTTAATTTTTATTTTGACTTATTATTTGTAGGAGTGAATCCAGTATCCACTCTTAATTCCTACTTAATTTATTAGTTACTACTTACACTTTATAGATGTATGCTAAATCGTCCTAAACCTTGATGTTACTTATTATTTATGTTTCATATAATACCATAAAGAGAAGATGAAAAGTTGATTTTTTTATCCAGTGAAGAGTGTAAGTTCATTCTTTATATATAACATGCATTCTACTTTATCAAGTATGGGTGTTCTAATCCTTGATATTAACTGAAATTTTGGGTTGTGCATCTTTGGTTAACCGAATTGTACCATAAGAGTTATTTTCTTATAATGTTTGATCAAATTGTCGTGTATAAACATCTATATAATATGTTGTGCATGAATATATTTGATCATGTTGTGAAATTTGTACAAACACAATGTTTATCTTCTTTGGTATATGATGTAAATATTTGTTACAAGTAGAGAGTTGATGGTATGATGTGTTACTTAGAGAAATTAGTCTCAATTCAATGGTGATTCAACTTCTATTTACACGCAATTGTTTTGTTTTGTTTCAGGGATGTACAAACAACAATCTGTCACGATTTGAAACTGTACCAGATCAAATTTGGCACGGTTTTGAACTGTGCCAGAATCAGGTGTTTCAAAATGGCTATTTTTTTCTGTCACGGTTTAAAAGTGTGCCAGATTTGGCCAAATAGGAACACTTCTGACACTTTAAAACTGTGTCAGAATTTGATATTTCTGACATACTTTTGGCACAGTTTATAACTGTGCCAGATTGAATACATTTTGGTACACTCAAAACCGTGCCAAAATTTGGAACGTTTTTGGCACTGTTTTGAACTGTGCCAGATTTTTTTATCATTTAAAATAATAATTATATCTAATATTACCAAAAAAAATCGAAAACATTTCCAATATTTTTCGTACATTTATTAACTTGTTAATTTAAAACATGCTTTACCATAACAAAAATTCAATAATAATACAAATCCCGTACGACGATAATATAATCAAAAAGTCAATAATGATACAATGCCCGCACGACCATAATATAAACAAAAATTTGATAATAGTACAAAAGCATTCATGTCCTTAATATAAAAAAATTCAATAGTGTTACATAAGCCATTAAAATAAAATTAATTGTTTAGCAATTCAATATCATGACCATACAAGCAATATCATTGCACGTCCGGGTACTGAAAGTCAGATACTATTAAATTACACAAGTTTTCTAACTGTGAGATGAAAATTTGCTACATCGCGGTACAGTAACCATGCAATCTCTGAAATGGTATTCTAACCTTTTAATCAAACTACTGACGGAGTTGCATCTCAGTCCCACTTTTCCATGTGGCGTGATTATTGTCCCTTCATCCTCTTACTCTTCTCTTTGTTTTTTATAACGGATACCTTATTCTTTCCCACCTCTTTGTCTGCATCCGCGAGAGGGCAATCACCACATAGAGGGCAAACCTTCCCCCGTGCGTTTGAGAATGTCTCGGGCACTACACACTTTAAGAACAACCTCATAAGTTCAGCTTCATCTTCTGCGTTTGGATTGGTTGCAGTTGCCATGTTTGGTCAGTTTCACCTCGATCAAAATTCAACTAGTAAATCATATTTTATCCAAGTAAAAAACATTCCACCCCCAAATAAATGGCACCTATGGTTACAACATCTTATAGCCATGGTAAAATTATAGTGTTTACTCACAGCTCTTGGGTTTTTGAATACAAACTCTATCGATGCTTCATCACTCAACTGTTCCCATAAGACATTTGATGTAAATATCAAGAACAAATCATGTGGCCAAAGCTTCCTAATTGCTGAAAAATTGGGTCTATGTAGAATTCGAGTTTCTTTAAATAATCACCAATAGATCTCAACACCTGAATAGGAAAGCAAATTATTTTAAATGATATATCCACCTCATAATTTGAACAATAAATAAAATTAAAAAGTAGTAAGAGGCATACATCTTCATTTGGCCAACTAAATGAAGATACTACGAGCTATACCTATCAATCATCATGCTTCATTATAAATCTAGCGACCTGAAATACATTTTTTTAATGAAATTTACAAAGAAAATAGAATGTGGGAACATTTGAATGCATAAGCTCTACAAAACAAAAAACCCATGCCAGAATATCATCCCCCAAATACCAGAACATTTGAATGCTTAAGACCTGAATTACATTTAAAGAAAATATAATTATTAAGCGTATTTCAGATATATAATCAAGGGGTACTGATCATAGTTGTACTGATCATATTTTACACACTGACAACAATCAGAATATCTAATTAAACTTGGATATGGGGCTTGTCCAACTCATATCATTGTTGATATCATTATATATAACTTGTGATCGCCTTAATTATTGAACCAAATGGGTTTACATTTGCATCCATTATAACATGATGTGCTCGACTCGGAGCTGTCAATTACATTTTGTGTTTTGCACTAATATACATGTATTCAAAATGTGGAAGAATTGAAATAGAAAAATAAATTTTTAACAACGTCGTAAGGGATGATATATCTCAAGGGAAAGAGAAGATGCCCGTTCGTGCAATAAATGAGGTTGATAATGAGAAAATGTCATAACCATAATGGTGGAAATCAACATACAAAAAAATAAATTAAAAAAAAGTAGAAGATCATAATGTTATCCTGTTGAGCTCTTGTGATTTGGCTCCCATTTCAGAAAGCATGTACTTTTTACTCTTGAAAGCAAGATGGCATGCAAAAAATGTCCCAACAAATCTATTGGGGACTAGAATAAACTTAATCAAAGTTACTAGTCATAAAAAGTTGAAAGTATATTATTTCTTTACATCGAAGTGGAAAGACATACTTCAAATAATCTCAGTGGTAGTAAAAAAAATGAGACAAAGGTAACTAAAGATACGTGACTAACTTTAGTTAATATCAGTGGTAGTAAAAAATGAGACAAAGGAAATTGGAGTTAATTAAATAAATAGTGAGATGCCACGCATTATCATTATTAGAACCTGTCCCACATTGGTAATTTGAAACCTCACTATTATATTAGTAGGACGGGCCTTGTAACCCATTGTCATATGGTTTTAGATTAAATTCTCCAATAGTATCTACCAGAATTGCTACTTGACTAATGAACAAAGGACATGTTACTTTGGGAGCCAACTTATCCAAAGGAACCATTTTTCCAGCATTTGTTACAAGATGGTCCCCTGTCGTGTAAGGAGGGACAGATTCAGCACCTTGAAAGATAGGGATGATTACAACTTTAACGAAGCTGCATCGTTATATTAGGAAGACGCTTGCACTCTCCACCAGCATTTACAACCTTAAAATCTTTCTGCAATAAAGCTTTATACTACTTCTTTTGCATTTGGGACATGCCAACTTTCTGAATCGTTTCCTTCTTAGGAGGCAAGCCTTTTTCAACATCTGACTTTAATCTTCGAAGAAGAAATTGGCGAAGGACTTTGTGAAGCTATTGAATAATTTCTTGCTAATCACTCTCACTAGAAATCTGAAACCATTCATCGAATGTTTCCGCTGAGCTAAAATAATACGAAACAAAAATAACGTGAGTACATAACACAAATAACATTTAAAATCTCACAATTGAATTAAATGAGACCTTGAGATCATAAAAGCAAGAGCCGTGAAGATTGATTGACTGAGACTATGCAATTAGTGAGGTGGAATTGAATTTGCAACTGAGACTTCAGCATGAACTAGTTATCAAGAGTAAATATTCAAAGAAAAGTCATTTTGTGTTTAGTTTTTAAAATTAGATGCTTCTGAACAATCATTTGTAAGTCAAGCATTAAGCACAAATTTCAAAGTATAATATACATGTATTCCTATTAACATCAAATCGTGTTTGAAAAAATAATGGAATTCACATAACTTGCGACAGATTAAAGTCAAACTACCCTTGAAAAAACTAAACTAAAATTAAACTACCCTAGCTATGATTTATTATGAGATATATCTATCATACTCAAGTCAATAAAAGCCCGTTCCCTTTTCCTTTGTCTCTGTGTGTGTTTTTGTGTGTGCTCTAATATGTAAAATGTATTTTGTGAATTATAATAAAGAGATTGATAATCAGTTAATCCAATGTCTTATTCGGTGTATAAATGCTTAAATGGAATCTATGGTGTAAGAAATAATCCCTTAATTTAACATGATGGCAAGAATAAAATCATGCATATAGCTATTGAAATCATAGAAATGTGTCTCATCATATTATCAATCTATAGTACACATTTTATACAATTATATCACTTGATAAATTATAAAACAAAACAGTAAACCCAAATGCCACTTAGCTTTTCTCATTTTAACATTAGAAACTGAGAAAAGAATATTTCAAATAATTTCGTAAACCCCAAAGCATACCTTGTTCCAAGGATGAGCCTTCATTTTAGGAAGCCTAAAATCTTAATAATTAGGATGCATATAACGAATTTCTTCCTGTGTTGGTGTGCCAAGAACCTAAATGGTGAAATATTAGAAAATATAATATTATTATCTGCATGATTTCAAGTACTAATGATCAAACTGAACCTTAATAATCTCTATAAGATGGCCCATTGCATTTTCTCCTGGAAACAATGTCAAGACAAATTTCGATATCATAAGAGTCAGGATAATGAAACAACTAATGAGTTTAGTACATTTCAAAACATTGTAATAAGAAGCAGAAAACTAAAAATCGCTGCCAACCTATCCTAGAAGAAGATCAGCAAGAACACAACCAACTGATCATATATCAATTGAAGTTGTATATTCTGTTGCGCCAAATATAAGTTCTGGAGGCATAATGTTTAAGCCCCAAGCGTGATAATTGAACTGCGTTTAAGCCCCAAGCACCCCAGATGAAAATTCCACCTCCCCTATCACCGCTTATACACAATTACTCTTCATCCACACAAACTATAGCCATGAGTTTTTGTTCACGACCCTTAAATGAATGTACATGAATAAAATCCTATAGAGACTAAATTACACTACCAAATATTAGTGTATATACATCCTTTACATTTGAGATAATAATACTACAAAATTATACAGGTGTAAATACTTGGAAAGTTTCGCTGTACATATGCCAAATAAAGGCACACTTTTGTTTTCAAATAATGGTTTTTCGCAGCGTATGCATCACATCGTATAATCATAACCAAATAGAACTTTTTAATCCTAGAATCGAAAGAAAACCTATAGAACTTTTTCATGACCAGATAGTAAAACAAAGATCTAAGAATCTTTTGTTCACAACTTTGCAGTACTTCCAAATGGTTGAACTATTTTACTTGTATGTTCAAATCTAATCTATTATGTCGAGTTTTACAAATATCCATTTTAACATTTACTCAGATCCATCTAATTTATTACATCAGTTAAGAAGTAATATAGATATATTTATGCTTATTAAATAACCATTATAAACCAACCCTTAAGGCAACCCTACTCCATCAGGAAGTTACGTAGTTGTTTGGTTTTGTTTGATAAATAAAGCAATTGAGGTATAAGAGTCATGTTGAGGTCTTAAATTCATTTATGATCTCAACATCATCCATCGAACAACCACCACCACACTTGAAGTCTTGCACCTACAATTCGCATCCATCGAAGTATAAGGTGTCGTTTATTGTTGCCAAAACAAATTTAGATATTTCAATTAAACCATGGATGATATGAAACTAGAAGGAGGACGGTGGTTGTTGGGTTGTGTCTATGATGAATGGAACACAACATTTATCTTAAATTAGACAATTTTAAGATGTCAATATTCTTTATACAATGACATATTTTTTTAGTAAGAGTGAATTCTTATTATATGAAATCCCAAAATGTTATTTCAAACGTTGGTCACAAGCGACATGTTTAGAGAAACTCGCCTTAGAGTCCAAGCAATACATGATTAGAGACACAAGCGACGTACAGGAATCAAAGACCGGGTTAATGACCACCATGTAGTCGGTCATACAATAAAGTCTTATGAGATCATAATGTCTATATGGTGATACTGGCTTAGATCATCAAATGAATAAGAGGACATAATGTCCATATAATGAAGCAAGATCTTCATCAAACCGGAAAGACCCATTTTTGTGGGTGGATGACTACAAGTGTCTGCTATGTGGAGTTGAACTGCCTTCCAACTTGATCTAGGAAAGGCAAGAACATTCTGATTTTCATCTTGTCGAGCGACTGCAGGGGGAGAATCTGGCAATAGCCATAAAGATCTTACCCCAAAGCAGAGGCTTATCCCGAAAGACCACACTGCAAGCCCCGGAGCTAGGAAGAAGCAGAAGCCATCGCCCTCAAATGGAAAACATCTCCCTATAGATGTATTTTTTGAAAAGAAAATTCATAATTTCTAGAATTATTAATATTTATTACATATATAATAGCAAAATAAAAAGAGTGGTGATCATTTACTTTGTAATTAATGTTTCAACTCTTCTAATCCTAACATGTGTACATTTTTTTTAAGTTGCATCTTAATTTATATAAAAGTTGCTTTAGTAAAAAAGTCTCCAAGCAGAAGCACATACATGAATATTTTGATGCTATCTTTTAACTACTGGGAAGATTCACTCACGATCTCGAGCGCTTTGAATGAAGGTAGCAAAGATGAAGGGTTGTCATTCTAGATATGGTAAAAAAAAGGTACAAGAGATGCGAGGATGATCGTGAGGGTGCTCAGACGCTTGCTTTAAAAGTATTGGGAGTAAAAAAAGATTGACTAGCACGTGTACTGTGACATGTACATGAAGGTGAAGATATTTTGATATGTTATTATCCAAAGATCAAAATTTAATTAGTTTGTCCTTTCAATCTTATATTTCCATTTAGAATTGGATGCACATTTACTCAGAATGAGTAACCCTGCACATTTCCAAGCGGCATAGTGTAATTGTGGATGCCCTTGGAAACGTGATTTGGTTGTGATGATATTGTTTATCGTCTTAACAAGTAATGTCGGCATAATGACCGGGTGTAAATAGAATTTTCTTTGAAATTTTGAATTGTCTATTGTGATGCATGTTGTTTTCTGAATTAAATAGTTGTTGATATATGCGAGGTCCAAGATGTACCATTATTATTATTATTATTGTGGTATTTTGTAGTGTCTAAACATAGTGGATAGTCATATAAACGAAGGAAACTCTGCCTAATTTTTATAAAATATTTGTTTTACGAAAGGAACATGAGAAAAAATTTATTATACATTGCATGACACTTTAGAAAATTATGAGTGCCTTCGAAAAAGTTGACCTCAATTGAAACTATAATACAAAACATTTATGATTTGACCACAATTACTACTTTGGAAAGTTATCGTGCCTTCAGGCACGGGCATACGCTAGTATATATATAGAGTTGTTAACAACCTTCTTTAATAGTCCCTTACCCTTTTATTATTTGTCCGGTAATAATGTTTTGTGTTAACTAGTGACCAATGCAAGGAAAGGGTACTCTTTATTGTGGATATTTTGTGTTGAAGTTCATGTAGTATATCATGGAGGATCCTTCCATACCTTTTGAAACAAAGGTATGTTGCCATTGTTTTCTCTTTTTCTCTTATTATATAAAATATTGCTTAGTTATTTAACTATTATATACCGCAATAATAAATTCAATTTTGTCTTCAATTTTTTAGATGAGAAGATTGTCCGATAATGCAACATACACATTGATTATTACTGATTATATATATTAAGTACTTCCGAATAACTGTATTGTGTTATGTCATAATGATAATTTATTGAGATGATTCTATTTTGATGAAAACTACGTTTATTATATTTGATTGCAGGGTTACTCATTATGGTTTCGATAGCGTCGAGAACAAACTTAATCGAATATTACGTTCGACAACGTCCTAGCTTGAGTATTATTTTGGATTGTGGATCTTATGACGTAGTTCGCAATGATAGATTTTGGATATTGTGATGTATCATCACTATTTTTAGGATATTATCAAGTAGATAACTAGATGTTAGCTAGTTTTTGGATATCATCACGTAGCTCACACGCTAGCTAGTTTTTGGATATGATGTAGCTCACATCAATATTTTTTTATTGTAAATATATTGATGTATATCAAGTTAGTGATATTTATGACCTTGATTATTGTCTATTTACAATAGGATAATATTGACGACACAAGGGTTGATTTAACCTCAAATAATAGTTGTCTATTGATGGAGTAATGATTTTTTTTTAAATTTTATATAAACATTTATGTCAGTTTTGAAAAAAACTCTCATAAAATTACTAAAACTGACATAAATGTGATCTTATTTATGTCACTTTTTCATAAAAATATGATTAAAAACATCTTGAATACTGTTGTTTTTATGTGTTCTTAAAAACTGACATAAATGTGACCTTATTTGTGTCAGTTTTACGAACATTTATGTCAGGACTTTATATATCAGTTTTGAAAAATTCTAAAACTGATATAAATGATAATTTATGTAGGTTTGTAACTGACATAAATGACTGTTTTTCTTGTAGTGGATACAAATAACTTCTTTCCATTTCTAAACTCTCTCTATTTCTCTCTAATTCTCTTTCTTCCTCCAATATCTATCTTCTTCTATCACTTATCATTTAATTTTGTAGTTTAATTTGTATGTCATATGAGATGGCATGACACTATCTTAAACCTTTGATGTTCTTTCCCATATACTAATGAAACTCATTTTTTTCTACAAAGTGTGGGTATCATTTTTTTAAAATTTAATATCCATTTGGTCAATGGACATAACAACTTCTTTTCGGCAGAGGGGATTAGTAAAACCTATGAGAATCGGTTTGTGCAAGAATTGTGGAACCTAACTTTGAAGTGTTTTAGATAATTTCTTGTTCAAGTTCTTGGATGGAAATACTTTCATTTGCTGGTATATGCTTTGTGGGTACCACATATTCGTATTCAAATAAAAAAAAGGATTCACTAAATTTTCGCATAAAAAACATTGTTTTAGGGTAACTAAAAGTGTAATACTTTTTCTCTTTTCTAAATCATGTAGAATTTTTCCATTGTGGGTATGATTAGTTTCTAATTAGTTTTATATGTCTGCACAAATTTTCGGATACAATTTTGAAATTGCGAAAATTCTATGAATATGGGAGGATGGTTCCAAAATACCCAAATTTTTAATTTCTTCAAAATTAAAATAAAATTAAATGAATATTCAAATTTTCTTTTAAACAAAATTAATTGAAGTTCTAAATTAGGCCAAACAAACGAAACATGAATTTTGCGAAATTAATTAAAACCGACTTGAATTAAATTAACTAAAATTACCAATATTATAATTGCACCAATTTACATAAATGTAGTGATTTAAACCAATTTTTATCTTTTTAAACCTAATCATGCATCTAGGTGATTTTTGCAAGATAAAAATAAACACAACCACAACGTCGCGATGTACGAGGAAAACCCATAAGTCCACTAAGTATTGTTTTACAAGGACACGACATAATACTTACACAAAACCCAACGCCCACGCAAGCCTTGACGCTCTTTGTTCCTCCACCTCCGCCTAGTCGACAACTCAGGAGTCCACATTCGTCTCGAAATCTACCGATTGGGAAAATCAACTATCAAACACATGAAATCCACTTTTGTATGTACACCAAGAACCACAAAACGGAATCCTCCGTAAGATACTTTCTCTTTTGGGGTAGAGAATGATACCTAGTGCCAAGACAATGATCTCAAAACATGTGTTATTTTAAAACTTGGATCATGAAACTTGGGTGTAAAAACTTGGTTTTGTTCTTGAAATTAAATCATTTTGGTTAACAAACACCAAGGGGACTTTTTGGAAAAAGTTTTATGATCTCAAGGCTCTTGAAATTCTGTAAAAATTCTCCTAAAAAATTATAGTCCCATACTCTTAAAAGTAGGTAAGAAAGAAATGGAGTAGTGAGAAGTTTTAGAAAAAACTGTCAAAAAACTGCTGAAAATTATCGGTCGTTCGAATGATATATAAAGTCATTCGAACGACTTATCGAACGAGAATACAAAGACTATCTCGTTAGATATCTTTTTCGAACAACATCTCGTTCGAACGAGGCTATTCGAACAACAAATCAAACGAGAATGTAGAGAAAACCTCATTAGAAACTTCGTTCGAACGACTTGTGGATCTCGTTCTAACGAGAGTGAAATGTCATTCTAATAACGTTTCCGAAAATTTTAATTTTCTTAGGAAAATAAATCATTTTAAAATATATTTACCAGATAAAAGACACCCAATTAAAATATCTAAGTAGAGATATAACATACACATTCATACCAGAGAGATCTTGGAATGTTGATGGCGCAAATGTGGCATGAAAACACGGCAATGATGTGAACTTCAATCTATTGGCCGCTACATCTTCAACTAATATGTCATAGGCTTGTAAGATCATAAACACGACTGCCATCCTATAACACAACGAGTTTTGTCCGGAATTAAGCCAACACTTACACATTGACTCAATTGCAAATTTTTCCTTACAAATCTCCCTCTATGGCTATTCCGGGACAAAACCAAAATAAAAATACCGTGGGCCGCCAAGCTCATCTAAAAGACAAAAACCCATCCAATAATAAAAAATATAGACGCTTGACTGACACATAGTTCAGAAGCTTTGCTTGCTTTAAAATTTTGCCGCTTAAGATGAAAACCTGCACACTTAAACACACCATCAAACGCATAGGGAATACGACAATATAAATTACATAATTAAATTCTCCCCCTCTGTCTAACATGATCTACCTAAGAAATACGCCTCCCCCTAAGTTAGATCTCCCCAAATTAAAAGGTTTAGATACCATTTCTCCCCCTTTTTTTCAGGAATAGACAAAGATTAAAGTGCATAAAATAACCCATTTCTTCCCAATTAAAATAAATTCTCCCCCCCTAAATGAAATAAGGGATAAGCATAACGGAAAAACAAGTATATCATGCAATGGTGTATAAAGTTACAAGTACAATAAAACAACATGGCAAGAAAAGAGCAACTAATCCACACAAAGATTAATAGATACAACCTAAGATGCGATAGCAAAATGATAACAACTAGAATGTACTAAGATAAGCGTGGGATATCAACGAAAAGTCACAACAAGATAGATACCTATATCAATAAGAAGCTTATAAGGAATAGATAGCAAGGCAAAGACTAAAAAATAAAGGATATCGTATATATATGAATACACAAAATATACCAATGAAGCACACGGACATAAATATAGGTATAAACACCATTCAAGATACAAAATACATTAAGCTATCCACACTCATAAGGCATAATTGTGTCTAAATAAACATGTGGTAAATGAAGTGAAGTGGTAAATGAAGTGAAGGGGCGTGAACTAGGGACAAAATAATTATGACGCAGTCACTTAAAAATGTTCAAGGATTTCTATTTGATTGCAAAACTTTATTGTAATAACCCTCACTTATGAGACCGTATTTTATGGTAATTACTTAGTATAGTAATTAGAGACCAGTGTTGGGTTATGATTTGAATGTTAATTCAATGTAGAAAAGTTGATAATTGTCATGATTTTGCGTACATATCATAACTTTGGGTAAATATTGCTATGTCATGCTTATTATTATCATCTGAACTCAAAATGATATTTGTCTTAATAATGAGACCGGAACCTAAAGTGAATTTTAAAATGTCCAAACGATAATTTGGAGGTTGCAGTTGATTCCGGAACGTGCGAGATAGTCAAATAATGTACCATATTGCATTTGGAAGTTTTGGGCATTTTTGACTGATTGTACCTAAATTATGCAGTTGCGTATCATTTTATCGCACTATTAGTTAATTTAATGGGATATTTGTCTTAGGTCACGACTTAAGCCTTCTAAGTCTTCCTATTTCCCTAATTTCCTTCCTAAACTTAGAGAGAAAGATTGGAGATTTGGAGAGATCCTTGCTCTTACAACCAAGAGACCTGCAATTTGCTGAATCAAGGCAAGTTTCTACTTGATATTTGTGACTTAAGATAGATGATTTGTTATGATAATGATGTATTGATTTTGGTTTACCTAGTTTAGGGTTTTCTTATGTATTTGTGGGTTTTGATTCATTCAAAGATGATTAGGATGATTCATGAGGTTTAAGATGATCCATAGTATCATTGAGGTTATGTTGATGTTGGTATATAAGTTTGGGTTGAAGAAATTTGAGTTGGGGTAGAAAATGGAGTCCAAGACTCCATAGCCAATTCTTGGCAAAATTGCAGGCCCGAATCGATTCGGCCCCCTTGGCGAATCGATTCGGTTAGGTCCAGTGCTCAGGTCTTGTGAACCGAATCGATTCGGAATGGATCCGAATCGATTCGGCAGTTATGCAGAAACCCAAATCTTCTGACCGAATCGATTCGGCTCCCATCCGAATCGATTCGGCAACTATGCAGAATCTCAAATTTTCTGGCCGAATCAATTCGGCCAAGGGGGCGAATCGATTCGGTAGCCCTGCACTTTTTCAAATTTTCCTTTTTCATTTTTACCCCTTTTCTTTAGGATTAGTGATTAGGGACCTTCTTGAATGAAGTAAACATAGGGTTTAGAGTACTAGTTGAGTTGGGTCGACATCCTAGACTCGAAAGGGTTCATCTAGGGTTCATTCAAGGGGGAATTTAAAGTGATGCTTAGGCATTTCTTTCGTTTTGTAGTTTTATAAGGGTCTAGAAGATATTAAGGTCAATTTGGAGACTTTTAGAATTCAACTCGAGTTAGATTTGACTTGATGGTTTATATTAAAGCCTAAAAGAGGCTTTGGGGATCACTTTGGAGTCTGAATTCCTTATCGAGGATGTTATGGCGGTACATAATACATATAGTCCCGATTTTAGCTTATACATTTATTAAAATGGGAAATTGATAAAGTAGATGATAATTTACTAAATCATATAATGGAAATTAATAAAATGGATGTTACACACCTCTCTAAATACCATCTTAAGGGAAGTCCGTGCGATAGGTGAAGCCCCCTGGCTAATGAATGCAGGGTGGATATAGTCCTAGGCCATATGAGCGCTTGTTTTATTTTTCTGCGATGGGTAGGAGATTCTGGGTGTGGTCTTGACTACCCCGCAGGCATATGGCTGCTTCCCGACGATTTCGATAGGATCCCAGGTTGTCTTATGTTAGGCCCTGGAAGATGATGGTTATTTAGGGACGCGCACAGTGGGGAAACCCGGACGGGCGGTCTTAGAATCGTTATACATATATTTATAACTATTCTAATTATCGAGTTGGACTCGATGGAACTTTAATGCCACATAGAGCAATATTTATGCCACAAAGAGCATGCTATTGAGATTAGTGCCTTAAAGAGCACGTGATGACAATTGTATTCCTGATAAGGAAATTTCAAGAAGATTGAAATTGAAATATGATGAAAGATGAAAAAGGCTCATAAGTACTTCAAATTCTTGTGTAAGTGAATCTCATTTTACATAGTTATTTATCAGTCGTAGTTCCTAAATTGATGTCACCATTCTAGACTATCATCCATGCTTAAGCTTACTTGTGCATCATTTTCATACCTGTCATCTATCTATTGTTCACATATATCCGGTCCTGACCGGTTTTCCTTTCTTGTTATGTATGTATATATATAATCCGTTCAGGTGTTCCGCCGCACGGACGCTCGAAATGATCTTTCCTTCCACGTGTTTTTGAGGAGCCGTGACATCGTGCGGGTTTCACGGGATGTTTTGTGTAGACGCCTCCGTTTATGTTTTCTAGTTCTGATCAGTTATTCGGGTATGTTGCCCAAACCGTTGTAATTGTGTAATGGATCTATAATGTAACACCTAGAACTATTTGTATGTTGTCTGGTTGTGATTGACCGACGTTTCATTCGGTCCTTTTGTATCTTTCGAGTTTCTTATGTACGCTTGTGGGGGTTTCCACCCTCTATTTCTATTATGGGTTGTTGAAAATGTTTTCTTTTTATTTCAAAATCAAAGTTTTTGATAACCCGTTTTCGGGAATATAGTGTGGTTATTCCTTATGCTTTGTATATTGTAGTGATGCTGAGAATGATATCTATCCATGATTCCTATTTTATCGGGGTATAGGGCTGGCCACCCTTTATTTCGGATAGCGGGTTGTCACAGATGGTATCAGAGCATCAGGTTCTAGAGTCTTTAGGATCTATGCGGACTTGTCACGTTCTACCGTAGCGTTCTTTGATATAGAACTTAATGTTAGGATTGTTTGCTGCTTATGTATGCGATCTTCTGTTAAATAGATTGTTTTATATTATGTTTTAACACTATCTCGTCTTTATCTCAGATGCCGCCGAAGAGAGGACGTCCCGCTAGACGTAATAGGGTTGTTGAGGATGAGTTTGGTCCTCCACCGCAGCAGGGGAGTATCAGTGCCGCTGAAGTGGCAAATATTGTGGCCCAAGTTGTCAACGCCGCGATGACTGCAGTGGCTCAACAAATGCCACAAGCTCCAGTGAGGGGACAAGAAGCACTAGTTCCTACGGGACCTTCTTGGTGGGAACGGGTGAGGGAGTCTTTCCATAAGGGACATCCCCCAGAATTTGAGGGAGGTTCGGATGTTATAAAGGCGAACCAGTGGAAGAGAGATATGCAGCGCCATCTTAGGATGGTGGAATGTAGTGAGGAGAAAAAGCAAGTTCTCGTTACCTTCAAGCTGGTCGGACCGGCCTTACACTGGTGGGAGTCAATAACGACACCCGAACAAAGGGATACTATGTCCATCACAAATTTTTGGGCTTTGTTTGATGGAAAGTATTTCCCTCCCGCAGTTCAGAGGGAAATGCAGAGGAAGCTTCAGGATTTGGTACAAGGAGAGAGATCGGTTGTCGAGTACGAGGAGGAGTTTACCCGGTTAGCAAGTTTTATACCGGATGAAGTAACTCCAGAAGCGAAGAGGATCTCCAAGTTTGTGGGAGGTTTGCACTGGAGAATAAAACAACATTTGCTTGGAAATCCATCTCTGGTGACCTTTGGCGATGTGATGAATGCTGCTTTACTTCAATGTCAAGAGCATAGATTGTTTTTGCAAAACAAGAAGAAGGTTGTAGTTGCGGGGCACGCGGTGAGGCAGGGAGGAACTGGGAGCGGAGGGGGAACATCTTCTTCGTCCCAATCCTCGGGGAACAAGCAGGTTGAGAGGGATCCTCAGCAGGGGGATTCGTCAAAGCGTCAACGTTTCGGTGGGTTTAATGCTGGTGGAAACAACAATAATAACAGGCAGGGTCAAGGTGGTCAGCAACCACAGGGAGGTAGATGTGGAAATGGAGGTAGGGGCCAACAGGGCCGAGGTGCGGGGCAGTTCCGAAATAACCAAGGTAGGAATCAAGATAATACGGCAAATAAATGTTTTCAGTGTGGGGAGCTGGGCCATTATAAAAGGGCGTGTCCTCAGTTGGTTGGAGGGCATCTTCCTAGGGCCCCACAGCAGCCGTATGTACAGTTTCTGCCCCAAGCGCCTAATCCGGTTGCTCCTCCTCGACAGGGGCAATTGCAGTACGGGCGGGTTTACCATATTCAGGAGGCTCTACTCCCTCCATCTCCTCCGGCACCACCAGCGATCGAGGGTAAGTTTCTCATTCAGGGGCACATGGGTCGAATTCTATTTGATACGGGTGCTACACACTCCTTTATTTCTAGAAGTTTTTCCCAGACTACAGGTTTGATAAAATCTGCTGAAAGTACCTTCACTAGCGTCGAATCTTCTATGGGCGATGGTTCATTGATTTTCTTCGTATGTAAAAACGTAGAAATTAACCTTGGTGACTTGTGTTTTGAGGCTGACTTACTCGTCCTTGATATGGTCGGGTACGATGTAATTTTGGGTATGGATTGGCTAGTGAAATACCGTGCTATAGTAAATTGTTACGGGAAGAGTATAGTTTTTGCGGTTCCGGGACAAGAAATGTTCCTAGTAGTTATGCCTTGTATGGAAGGGAGCACGAGTGCTTATCTATATTGTATTGCGGAAGACGCATCTAGAGATGTCATGGTTCCCCTAAATTCTCTTCCAATCGTTAGAGATTTTGAAGATATTTTTCAGGAGATACCGAGATTACCTCCAAGTCGGGAAATAGAGTTTGTGATTGATTTAATGCCGGGAACTCGACCGATCGCCAAAGCTCCTTATAGAATGGCTCCTGTGGAGATGAGGGAGCTGAGAGATCAGATTCAGAAGCTACTGGAGCAGGGCTTTATTAGGCATAGTACCTCACCGTGGGGCGCTCCAGTGTTGTTTGTAAAGAAGAGAGACGGTTCCCTCCGGTTATGCGTGGACTATAGAGAGTTGAATAAAGTCACCATCCGGAATAAATACCCTTTACCTCGCATCGACGACTTGTTTGATCAACTTAGGGGAGCTTCTTACTTCTCCAAGATTGACTTGAGGACGGGGTATCACCAATTGAGGATACGAGAGCAAGATGTATCCAAGATGACATTTTTGACCCGTTACGGGTCTTATGAATTCTTGGTTATGCCCTTTGGACTAACCAATGCCCCTGCAGTGTTTATGGACCTTATGAACAGGGTGTTTCGGGATTTCCTTGACCAGTTTGTCATTGTATTTATTGATGACATCCTAGTCTATTCTCAGACAGAGTCGGATCACGCTGCTCACTTGCGGTTGGTCCTGCAGAGATTGAGGGATCATCAATTGTATGCAAAGTTTGAGAAGTGTGGCTTCTGGTTGAAGGAAGTTCAATTTCTGGGGCATGTGGTGTCATCCCAAGGCGTGTCGGTGGATCCGGGTAAGGTGATCGCGGTAAAAGAGTGGGGTCAGCCCACGACGCCCACTGAAGTTCGTAGTTTTCTGGGCTTGGCGGGTTATTATCGTCGATTCATTAAGGGCTTTTCCAAGGTTTCTAGCCCATTGACGAATTTAACCCGGAAGGGAGTACGATTTGTTTGGGACAGTTCATGTCAAGCGGCTTTTGATGAGCTCAAGGATAGACTAACTTCAGCTCCAGTCCTGGCATTGCCAAAGCCGGGATTGGAATATCTCGTCTTCACCGATGCATCTCTTCAGGGGTTAGGAGGTGTTCTTCAACAAGAGAGGCAACCCATTGCGTACGCTTCTCGTAAGTTGAAACCTCACGAGAGGAACTATCCGGTGCATGACTTGGAATTCGCCGCCGTTGTGTTTGCCTTGAAGATATGGAGGCATTACCTCTTGGGGGAAAAGTTTAGTCTTTTCACCGACCACGAATCGCTACAATACTTATTCTCCCAAAAGGATTTGAATATGCGCCAGCGTCGTTGGTTGGAGTTTGTGAAAGATTACCAATTTGATATTCATTATCACCCCGGAAAGGCGAATGTAGTCGCAGATGCCTTGAGTAGAAAGCCCGAGGGAGACTTAGCTGAGGTGTGGAAAGCTAAGTGGAAGGAGCTCAGCCTAGAGGATGCAGGGGTAAGAGCATTCATTTCCGTGATGACGGTTACTCCCACGATTATAGCAAAGATTGTGGAAGCTCATTAAAGAGATAAAGTTTGTCAAGACCATACACGGCAGTTGTTGTCCGAGGGAGCGGAGTCGTACTCGATTGGTTCCTAGGTCGGACTACGCTTCCGTGGAAGACTTGTGGTTCCCGACGATGGGGATTTGAGACGAGCGGTGATGGCAGAATCCCACAGGTCAAGGTTTGCGGTACATCCAGGCGGGGACAAGATGTACCAAGACATGCGTCGTTTGTATTGGTGGGCGGGTATGAAGAGGGATATCTCAGAGTTTGTGTCCCAATGCACTACTTGTCAGTTGGTTAATATTGACCACCAGCGACCGACAGGTTTGTTACAACCGCTCAAGATTCCCGAGTGGAAATGGGAGAGCATTTCGATGGACTTTGTTACGAGCTTGCCTAGATCGTAAAAGGGTCATGACTCAATTTGGGTGATTGTCGACCGTTTGACTAAGTCGGCACACTTCTTGCCCGTGCGCACCGATTATGATACCGCTCGTTATGCCCAGTTATTCATCGAGGAGATCGTCAGACTCCACGGGGTACCTTTGAATATTGTCTCCGACCGAGATAAAATATTTGTGTCTCGCTTTTGGCAAAGTTTCCAAGAAGCGATGGGGACCGAGTTGAAGTTAAGATCTTCCTATCATCCTCAAACAGACGGTCAGACCGAAAGGGTAAACCAGATGTTGGAGGATATGCTTCGTATGTGCATACTCGATTTTAAGGGCAGTTGGGAACAATACCTTCCCTTGGTTGAGTTTGCTTATAATAACTCATACCAATTTACTATCGGAATGGCACCCTATGAAGCTTTGTATGGCAGGCCTTGTAGATCGCCCGCTTGTTGGTTGGAAGTGGGTGATAATAAGTTCCTTGGACCTGAAATGATCCAAGACACTTCTTCGAAGATTGAGATTATTCTAAATTGCATACGGATAGCCCAAGATCGTCAAAAGAGCTACGCCGATGCGGGTAGGAGGTATATGGAATTGGAGGTTGGAGACCAAGTGGTTGTGCGAGTGTCTCCGATGAAGGGCATTAAGCGTTTTGGGAAGAAAGGAAAGCTTGCACCGCGTTTTGTTGGACCTTTCCCGGTGATTGCAAAGGTTGGTCCCGTGGCATACCAACTTGACTTACCGGAACCTTTACAACAAATCCATGATGTATTTCACGTCTCCTCTTTGAAGAAGTACAGAAGATGTGAAGGTGCCCTTTGGCACATTCCTTTCGAAGATATCGATTTGCAGCCCGATGTTTCTTATGAAGAACAACCGGTTGCTATCCTTGAGTTTGGGGAGCGAAAGTTAAGATCTCGTGTGGTGCCCCTAGTGAGAGTTCATTGGAGTCATCATCATGCGAACGAATCAACTTGGGAACGTGAGGACGAGATGCGGGAGAAATACCCACATCTTTTCTTATGAGGTATGCCTGAATTTTGGGGGCAAAATTCCCTCATAAGGGGGGGAGTATGTAATAACCCTCGCTTATGAGACCGTATTTTATGGTAATTACTTAGTATAGTAATTAGAGACCAGTGTTGGGTTATGATTTGAATGTTAATTCAATGTAGAAAAGTTGATAATTGTCATGATTTTGCGTACATATCATAACTTTGGGTAAATATTGCTATGTCATGCTTATTATTATCATATGAACTCAAAATGATATTTGTCTTAATAATGAGACCGGAACCTAAAGTGAATTTTAAAATGTCCAAACGATAATTTGGAGGTTGCAGTTGATTCCGAAACGTGCGAGATAGTCAAATAATGTACCATATTGCATTTGGAAGTTTTGGGCATTTTTGACTGATTGTACCTAAATTATGCAGTTGCGTATCATTTTATCGCACTATTAGTTAATTTAATGGGATATTTGTCTTAGGTCACGACTTAAGCCTTCTAAGTCTTCCTATTTCCCTAATTTCCTTCCTAAACTTAGAGAGAAAGATTGGAGATTTGGCGAGATCCTTGCTCTTACAACCAAGAGACCTGCAATTTGCTGAATCAAGGCAAGTTTCTACTTGCTATTTGTGACTTAAGATAGATGATTTGTTATGATAATGATGTATTGATTTTGGTTTACCTAGTTTAGGGGTTTCTTATGTATTTGTGGGTTTTGATTCATTCAAAGATGATTAGGATGATTCATGAGGTTTAAGATGATCCATAGTATCATTGAGGTTATGTTGATGTTGGTATATAAGTTTGGGTTGAAGAAATTTGAGTTGGTGTAGAAAATGGAGTCCAAGACTCCATAGCCAATTCTTGGCAAAATCGCAGGCCCGAATCGATTCGGCCCCCTTGGCGAATCGATTCGGTTAGGTCCAGTGCTCAGGTCTTGTGAACCGAATCGATTCGGAATGGATCCGAATCGATTCGGCAGTTATGCAGAAACCCAAATCTTCTGACCGAATCGATTCGGCTCCCATCCGAATCGATTCGGCAACTATGCAGAATCTCAAATTTTCTGGCCGAATCGATTCGGCCAAGGGGGCGAATCGATTCGGTAGCCCTGCACTTTTTCAAATTTTCCTTTTTCATTTTTACCCCTTTTCTTTAGGATTAGTGATTAGGGACCTTCTTGAATGAAGTAAACATAGGGTTTAGAGTACTAGTTGAGTTGGGTCGACATCCTAGACTCGAAAGGGTTCATCTAGGGTTCATTCAAGGGGGAATTTAAAGTGATGCTTAGGCATTTCTTTCGTTTTGTAGTTTTATAAGGGTCTAGAAGATATTAAGGTCAATTTGGAGACTTTTAGAATTCAACTCGAGTTAGATTTGACTTGATGGTTTATATTAAAGCCTAAAAGAGGCTTTGGGGATCACTTTGGAGTCTGAATTCCTTATCGAGGATGTTATGGCGGTACATAATACATATAGTCCCGATTTTAGCTTATACATTTATTAAAATGGGAAATTGATAAAGTAGATGATAATTTACTAAATCATATAATGGAAATTAATAAAATGGATGTTACACACCTCTCTAAATACCATCTTAAGGGAAGTCCGTGCGATAGGTGAAGCCCCCTGGCTAATGAATGCAGGGTGGATATAGTCCTAGGCCATATGAGCGCTTGTTTTATTTTTCTGCGATGGGTAGGAGATTCTGGGTGTGGTCTTGACTACCCCGCAGGCATATGGCTGCTTCCCGACGATTTCGATAGGATCCCAGGTTGTCTTATGTTAGGCCCTGGAAGATGATGGTTATTTAGGGACGTGCACAGTGGGGAAACCCGGACGGGCGGTCTTAGAATCGTTATACATATATTTATAACTATTCTAATTATCGAGTTGGACTCGATGGAACTTTAATGCCACATAGAGCAATATTTATGCCACAAAGAGCATGCTATTGAGATTAGTGCCTTAAAGAGCACGTGATGACAATTGTATTCCTGATAAGGAAATTTCAAGAAGATTGAAATTGAAATATGATGAAAGATGAAAAAGGCTCATAAGTACTTCAAATTCTTGTGTAAGTGAATCTCATTTTGCATAGTTATTTATCAGTCGTAGTTCCTAAATTGATGTCACCATTCTAGACTATCATCCATGCTTAAGCTTACTTGTGCATCATTTTCATACATGTCATCTATCTATTGTTCACATATATCCGGTCCTGACCGGTTTTCCTTTCTTGTTATGTATGTATATATATAATCCGTTCAGGTGTTCCACCGCACGGACGCCCGAAATGATCTTTCCTTCCACGTGTTTTTGAGGAGCCGTGACATCGTGCGGGTTTCACGGGATGTTTTGTGTAGACGCCTCCGTTTATGTTTTCTAGTTCTGATCAGTTATTCGGGCATGTTGCCCAAACCGTTGTAATTGTGTAATGGATCTATAATGTAACACCTAGAACTATTTGTATGTTGTATGGTTGTGATTGACCGACGTTTCATTCGGTCCTTTTGTATCTTTCGAGTTTCTTATGTACGCTTGTGGGGGTTTCCACCCTCTATTTCTATTATGGGTTGTTGAAAATGTTTTCTTTTTATTTCAAAATCAAAGTTTTTGATAACCCGTTTTCGGGAATATAGTGTGGTTATTCCTTATGCTTTGTATATTGTAGTGATGCTGAGAATGATATCTATCCATGATTCCTATTTTATCGAGGTATAGGACTGGCCACCCTTTATTTCGGATAGCGGGTTGTCACATTTATCAAACTTAGTTTTAGCCTCATGTGACGAGATAAAGTGAACTCAGAGAACATGCAAGAACAATTCATACAAGCCTAGAATTTTGATGAACTTACAAACCAATAGAGTCATGACAAAATAAGCATAACTAGGATATATTGTCATTGTGCAAACCCGTTGATATTTCCATCCAAAATCCCTCATAAATAATAATTATTTTCTTTTCTTTTGAATGAACATATCAACCTAAACTATGTTGGCCTTGGCTACTTTTTACAATGCCACACTTTTTTAGGCCTTTGTCAACGGTAGCTTTCATGCAAAGGAGATTTTCTCCTTTCACAACCCTTTTTTGTGCACCCTCATATATAATTTTTTAACAATACAAATAAATCTCACAGGCAACGGTTTTTACATGCACAAATCCTCTGTAGTCACAAAAATATGTAAATGAAAAAATTGTTAGGAGAACATCCCACAAAGTTCAAATATACATGTGAAGTTTACGTTCAAAAGAGCTCGTGCATGTGTGAAAGGGAGGCATATAAAAAGAGAATCCATTAAGCAAGTCAAATCCAAACTTGTTCATGCAAGCATGATAAAGAACAAATTAAGAATTGAAATTCATAACCAAAAGCTCTAGCCACATGGAAGCGGGGGAATGATATAGGATTCAAACACAAGTATATGCCACAAAAAGTATGTAAAACTCAAACATACACACAAAAAAAAATCTTTTTGGAATTTTCAAATTTTTAACCAAATAGAAAAAATGACAACTCAAAAGACACACAAAATCTTTTTGTATTTTTCAAATGATACCCAATAAAAGAAAAAATTAAAATACAAAAGATAAACATGTCATAATTCTAGCAAAATTTATATAATGAAGCATAGACTAGAAAATGATTAACAAAGATACAACTAGCGATAATATTTCATGAAGCACAAAAGCTAGTGTATGTAAACATGCAAGCAATTACTCATAAGATATAGCAAGTGAGATGTAATGTGCAAGCATGCGGGAATCATCAAAAACAGGAAATTTAGAAAATGATATATTTTTCATATTCAAAAAATAAAAAATCCTTTAAAAATCATGATCATCAATAAATTAGCGTAACTGGCTCTCATACCAATTTAAAAATGCAAAAATTCAGTGACTATGGGAGGATGGTTCCAAAATACCCAAGTGTTTAATTTATTCAAAATGAAAATAAAATTAAATGAATATTGAAATTTTCTTTTAAACAAAATTAATTCAAGTTCTAAATTATGCCAGATAAACCAAACATGAATTTTGCCAAATTAATTAAAACTAACTTGAATTAAATTAACTAAAATTACCCAATATAGTAATTGCACCAATTTACAAAAATGTTGTGATTTAAACCAATTGTATCTTTTTAGACCTAATCATGCATCTAGGTGATTTTTGCAGGATAAAAATAAACGCAGCCACAACGTTTCGATGTACGAGGAAAACCCACAACAGGAAAAGTCTTGGACGGCCCAGTCACAACTCAACTAAGTATGGTTTTACAAAGGACACGACATAATACTTACACAAGAGCCGACGCCCTCGCAACCCTTGATGCTCTTCATTCCTCCACCTCTACCTAGTCGACAACTCATGAGTTCACAATCGTCTCGGAATCCACCGATGGGGATAATCAACCGTCAAACACATGGAATCCACTTTCGTATGTACACCACGAATCACAAAACGGAATCCTCCGTAAGAAACTTTGTCTTTTGGGGTAGTGAATGATACCCGGAGACAACACAATGATGTCAAAACATATGTTATGTTAAAACATGGATCATGAAACAATTGGGTGTAAAAACTTAGTTTTGTTCTTCAAATTAAATCATTTTGACTAACAAGCACCAAGGTGACTTTTTGGAAAAAAAATGCTCTCAAGGCTCTTAAAATTCGGGAAAAAGTCTCCTGGAAAATTGCATTCTCGTACTCTTAAAAGTAGGTAAGAAAGAAATGGAGTAGTGGGAAGTTTTAGAAAAAACTGTCGAAAAACTAGTAAAAATTATCGGTCGGTCGAACGAGAATACAAAGACTATCTCATTAGATATCTCGTTCGAATGACATCTCATTCGAATTAATTTATTCGAATGATAAATAAAACGAGAATGGAGAGAAAACCTCATTAGAAACCTTGTTCGAATGAGAGTGAAATGTTGTTCGAACGACTTTTCAGAAATTTTTATTTTTCTTTGAAAAAAATCATTTTAAAATATGTTTACGAGATAAAATACACCCAATTAAAATATCCAAGTCTCTATATAACATACGCATTTATACCTGACATATCTTGGAAAGTTGATGACGCAAATGTGGCACGAAAACACGACAATGATGTGAACTTCAATCTTTTGGCCGCTACATCTTCAACTAAAATGTCATAGGCTTGTAAGATCACAAACATGACTGCTATCCTTTGACGCAAAGAGTTTTTTCCAGAATTAATACAACACTTATAAATTGACTCAATTTGAAATTTGTCCTTACAAATTGATTGCTATGTCGCATTTGTTCATTGTTCGTTAAATTGTGTCAATTACAATAATAATAACTTTTCTTTCCACTTTTTGTAGTTTTCACTCTTGTATTCATTTCATTCATCAAACCCTTCTGTACCAAAACCCATTCGCTTAAACACCGTTGCTGGCCACAACTTTTTATGCATGTGCGATTTTGTAACAAACTTATATTCTTAGTGACTAAACATAGAGGCTAACCAACTGGATAAGTGTGATATAATCATGCTTTAACTAACTGAATGTAGTCTTATAGCCAACAAATAAATATATTGATGCCATTTGCTTCATTCAACCTAGTCAGACATCAAATTACCGAAATAATTATGAAAATAGTGCATAATTGCACTTTTCCCTCTTTAAATTTGACTTATTTTCAGTTCACTACTCTTGACTTTAATTTTTTTTATACTTAATCTCCTCAAAATATTAAAAAGTTCCAAGTTACCCCTGAACACTAAAGGTGTTAATTTTTTGAACGAAAAGTTTACCATGTAAGCTGCATATGAGGATATTATGTCAGCTACATGAATAATATGGTATACAGTCAATACTCTCTTTAACTCTTGTGTTCACGTATTTTTTTTCACTATTTTATGTTCCTTTCATTCATCAAACCCTTGTGTACCCAAACACGTGTCTTCTAATAAACATATTTTCTTAATGATTAAATATATAGGCTAACCAACTGAAGAAATCTGATACAATCGTGCTTCAATGATTAAATATAAAGGCTAACCAATGATTGATGGGGAAAATGCCCTGGATGGCCATCTAGAGTGGTTTCTAAGGCTGCGACCTTTTAAGATGAGACTGTAAGTGAGGGCTTATGGAAGATGAGGACTCTGTTTGAAAGTAAATCTGAAGGAAGACTCTTCCATGGTGGATCTTTAGGACGAGACCAGACTTATCTATATCAATAAACCTCTAGACCTTAGTCTTCAATGCCAATAGGAGGCTGAGATTTAAACACTTCTACTATTATCATCTTGTCCTCGCCCTGTGTTTTTTTAGTTCACATCTGGGGACATGCCATGTCTTGTGGGGGTACAATGATCATATTGGTTTTTACAGAGACGTCAGTTCTCACTCATGAGAAGTGATACACTTGTCACCCATTGAGAGGCCTGGGTAGTGTTGGCATAACTTTCCAAGTCACGAGTGTAATTAAACGGCATGCTTGGGCCTTGGGAGGCGTGCCCTAATCATGACTGCCTTGGGAATTATGCACATGCTTAAAGTGAAAAAATATTTAGATTTTCCCTTTCTACCAGACACCTTTGCCAGAACCCAAAACTCTCTCTCTCTCTTTCTATACAACCCCATTTCTTCGGTGAGCTTTTCATGTTTTTCTTCTTCTCCTTCTGCTTTCAGGTACTCCTTTCATCACTACTATTCATTTCTTCTGGTTTTAATCCTATTTTTGAGGTTTCTTATTTTTTTGCATCCTTTTTGTTTACTCTAGCCGCCAATTTTGGTGGTTTGCACTTATTTTACAGTGGTTTAGTGGGTAAGGAGACTAGGGAAACAATTTAGATTGAGTTACTAGGTTTTGGGGGTTTTAGATTGGTTGTCTACGCTTTTCGGTGCCTTTTTTATGAGGGTTAGCCAGAGAAGTTCTTAGTGTTTGTGGAAAAACTCATTCACAAAACACTTCGCTTACTTAATTTGATTTTCAGTAGTGGCCCCTTTAGTTTCATGCACATTTGTTCATGTACCGTAGGTTGTACGAGTTAGGTGAAGAGTTTACTCATCTGCATGAGCGCATAGAACGAGAGATTGGAGGGCTGAGGTCGAGTCACGCCGACATAGGCCTCAGATTCCATTGACCCCAACTCCTTTAGCTGTAGAACAACTCATCTTACTCTTGACTTATCCTTCTCCAACCAAGACCACTGTTGGGAATAATCATGTTGGCATCTCTATTAGTAGTGATATCATGTCTACGTGTTCTTCTAAGAGATATAGACCTTCTAAGCATTTAGGTCTTCATTATGACTAAATAAATAATTAGGTTAACTTTTTTGAGGTCGCTATGAGGGTCCATGCAGTTCATGCTAATGGGGGTGAAACGGTAGAGTCAAATAATTGAAGTTATCCTAGTACTTCCTCTCACTAACCAAGGGACCCTGAGCCTTAAATATATGATATCTGATCTCAGATGATGAGTTTGATTTGAGGTTGCTAACAATATGCCCCCACTCCTTCTTATGGATGTACCTGTCTCGGTTATGACTCTGATGAACATAATCCTCATGGCAAAGCCCTTGTCATTTAGGAGGAAAAGGATACCTACACTTTGGACACAAGTGTAGCCTCGGCCATCCCCAGTGATGTCCGTGAGACTGATTTGGTGGTCTGGAGGCATATCTATGGGATTAAATCCTCCATTGACACGAGGCTTCCTGCTGAGGGTGAGCATGCCTTTGACCTAAAAAATAAGGGAGAAGTAGCCGTCAATGAGCAAATGTTTATGGTCGGCTTCTGCCTTCCTTTTTATAAGGGAGATTCTTCTTCTTTTAGCACCCCATCCCAATTTATGCCAAACTCATGAAGTATCCTTTTTTGGGTAGCTCATCTTTGGAGAGTTGCCTAGGACGTAGATCTTTCGGTTGATATATTTTGGGGGTGCTATACGTGGGTTACTACGAGAGCCAATCTTTGCTATTACCACTTTGTGGCTCATCGTCCTGATCGGAAGCTCCTTCACATTAATAAAACTTCCAAATATAATTGGAAATCCTGTTATTTCTTCATTTTAAGGGATTGGGAGTTTTGTGAGGGGGAGTCATTTGATGTTGTTGAGGCGAGTGTGCCTTGCAAATGGGATCATATCTCATTCTTGGCCAAAGTAGAACCCGATCTTAGTGCCAAAATAAGAGAGGTAATTGACCAACTCAGAGGGGATATCGTCATCATCTTTGAATACTAGATAATCCCTGAATTCCTGCAATATTCTAGCATGGGGATAAGACCCCTGGAATCACTTCGTAAGAAAATCATTTAACTTTTTCATAATTTTACTATCGTATTCAAATTTTTTTGACCCAAGATAAGACGATATTGATTATATTTGTTAATATTCTTTGTAGATTATCATTCTTGTGTTCCCGACGAATTCTGAGAAATTACAGCACCAATTTCATCAAACCTTCTCACCCCCTCTTCAAAGGAAGGCTCCATTTCCAACCCAGGATCAATATAAATCCACAACTGGTGGCCCCACTACTGATGAGGGGTCTAAGAAGAGAAAATAGGTTGTTGTTGGGACCTCAGATCATCCTCCCCCACAATAAACGAAAATAAAATAGGGTCAGCTAAGATAAATCGTTGATCCTCCCCTCCTCATTAGGGACGACACTTATGCAGTAGCACATATGGCCTATCTTAGGGTCAATGCCGACTCTCTTCTCGGGATTAAATAGAAAGCTCAAGACGTTATCACATCGGTTGTCCCTTAATGTGATAACTAATATTTCGACGCTTAAGGCCCTTCTTGGGTTTTAAACTTCACTCTTCATAGGGCGACCAAGGTAAATATCAACTCTAAATTTTATCTTATTCCAAAAATTTATGAATCGTTGTGTCGTCTCATACTAAATTTTTCTTTCTTTGTGTTTGCAGACTGCCATTTCCCTCCAAAACATCAAGCGATGGGTGGTGGAGTCTAAGGCCAAGACAAAGGTGGTAGAACCTATGAGAACCGGTTTGTGCAAGAATTGTGGAACCTAACTTTGAAGTGTTTTAGTTCATTTTTTTTCAAGTTGTTGGGTATAAATACTTTCATTTGCTGATGTATTATTTGAGGGTACCACATATTCGTACTGAAGTAAAATAACGATTCAATACATTTTCACACAAAAAAACATTGTTTTTGAAAAACATTATTTTTGTAGGGTACCTAAAATTATAATACCTTTTCTTTTTTCTAAATCATGTAGAATTTGTCCATTGTGGGCGTGATTGGTTTCTATTGAGTTTTATAAGTTTGCACAAATTTGGGATACAATTTGACTGCCATGTGTCATTCGTGCATTGTTTAGTTAAATTGTGTCAACTACACAAATAATAACTTTTCTTTCCACGTTTTCAACTTTTCACTCGTGCATTCATTTCATTCATCAAACCCTTCTGTACCCAAACCTATTTCGCCTAAACACCGTTGTTGTCCGCAGCTTTTTATGCGTGTGGGATTTTCTAATATACATATATTGTTTATTATTCTTAGTGATTAGGGTAGGGCTATTCCCACTCCTACAATGTCTTCTAACACTCTATTTTCTTCTCAAAAGACCCATATACCTTTATATAAATTCCTCCATCCTTATATCTCACTTATACGCATAAATAAAAAATAAAGTCTATTATTAACTTGAGGCACCAACAAAAATGTTTATTATTAACTGTTTTTTTTATAAAAACAAAAAGTTTTGTTAAAAACATTGATAAAAGGTTTTTTTTTATATTCCTTCCCACATAATCATTTTGGCATCAAAACAATGATAAAAACGTTTTTTTTTTTATTTTTTTAAATTTCATTAAAACTATCTTTTGAATATTTTCTTTATTTTTTGTAAAAAATGTATTTTTGGCTAAAAACTATTTTTTTAAATGAAAATTTGTTTAAAAAATTATATATTTTTTCCTAAAAAACTATTTCTAATGTTTTGATAAAAATGGCTTTTTTAATGTTTTTATTGTTGTCAAAGTTATTTTTTAAAATTTCGCAATTGGTCAGTGCCGCTGACGCAGACCCACATCATTTAATGGATGTGGGTCTGCGTCAGCGAACTAACCAATCACGAATCTTTCAAAGGGGCATATACCAAATAGTCATTCAAACATTTTTAATACATGTTTAGTCCAAGATTTTTATGAATAAAACAAAAAGGCTTGGACTAAATGTGTATAAAAAAAATTTTGAGAAACTTTTGGGTAATTTATCCAAAACAAAATATTTTTTTAACGAAAAATTGTTTTTAGCAAAAAATAGTTTTTTGAGGAACTTTTTGACTTTTTTAAAAACAAAATTTGTAACCTTTTTTTTATATCAAAGTAGTGTTTTTAACCAAACATTTGTTATTTTTATTTTTAATAAAAAAATGTTTTTTATAACAAAACCTTTTCTTTTTCTAAAAAAAAAGGTAATAATAAACATTTTTTTGGTGCATCAAGTTAATAGTAGACTTTATTTTTTGTTTGTGTGTATAAGTGAGATAGAAGTATGGAGGAATTGATAGAAGAGTATATGTAAGCGTGTCAACGGGTCGGGTCTAGGGAGATCCAGATCCGTTTAATAGACACTTAATCGTGTTCGAATCCGGATCCGGGTTTTCATCAGGTCTACAATATTGGATCCAGATCTGTATTCGAAACGGGTCTTTGGGGCACGGTCCGGGTCTGACTAGATATATACATTTATTTTATATTTATTTTTATTTTATCCCCTTCTTTATTTTTTAATCCTAGATTAAAATATTTTGTAATGTATTATAGTATATGATTAGTATAAATAAGATATATATTACATATATTTACTATATATATAAATCTATATTTTTATATATAATACTTATATGTTATATTGATAAGATATATTTATAAATTTATATAAATTTAAAAAGTAATAATGTACAAGGCGGGTCGAGTTTTCGGGTCCGAGTTTTGTATAAGATTCAGACCCTACCGGTGTAACAAATGGGTATTTGGGTATTCAAGTCTCGGGTTCCAAAAATAATGATCAGATCCTGTTATACGGATCGAGCCGGGTCGGGTCCCGGTCCAGACCTGATCCACTGACAAACTTAGGTATATGGGTCTTTTAAAAAGAAAATGGAGTGTTAGAAAAATTTGTAGGAGTCGGAATAGCTCTACCCTTAGCTTAAACTTATTAAAGAGAGGTGGTGGAAAAATGCCCACGTTGAATTCAATTCCCAAAAGGCGATTTACCTTGTAGGAGCACATGCCAGTTTTGCCAATTTGAAATTCCACCAAAAGACTCATAATTATAATTAATTAAAAGGCCTGTTTGGTTTGCAACTATAATTCTGTTTTTTGTGTATAAATACAAAATTAATAAAAAAATTTGTTTGACAACCTGTTTTCAAAAACTAAAGAGAATTATAATATTTTTGTGTTACAATCAAGTTTTTTAGAAAACAGGTTGATGGTGTTTTATAACTTCTGTTTTTTATTTTTTAACACATAATTATTCATTCTTAATATTTTAATGCATTTATACCTTAATATATAATATACATACATAATACATTACTATGTTTGTAATTCTTATAAATAAAAAAAATATATGTACATGTACACAAAATTACATATCAAAATTACATATGGAATAAGATAAAGTTAAATAATATTATCAATAGATACATGATACTTATATATAGTTTTATAAATGTATTATTAATGTATGTAATAATATATAATATACATATAGTACATATGTATTAAAAAATATTATCAATTCATGTATGTATATAGTTTTATAGTGAATTATACATGCAATATCATTATATATATATATATATATATATATATAGTTAAACTCCTCAATATACCTCATTAAATATACATAAAAATACATGATATTAAATGTACATGTATATAATTTATGATGTATGTATGTATGCATGTATGTATGTTTGTATACATTCATGTATCATGCATGTATGGAAGTTATATGTATGAGTTTATACACACACACACACACACACACACACATATATATATACATGTTTGTCAATTTTGTCAAATTTTTAAAAAACTGTATTTAAAAACAAGTTTACCAAACGCGGACTAATAATTATAAACAAAAAAAATTAAATTTTAAAACTGTATTTAAAAACGACGTTTAAATCGAATTTTCTGAATATAAAACCAAACGGTCCCTTAAGTACTTGAAGGTTGTGGTAAAGAATAAACTAATTGCCATTATTAATGATGGAAAAAACAAAAAGTCATTTTCTTTTTATAGGGGTTCGTCATCTTTACTATCTCCGAATCTCGCGTAAAGGTATATGTGCTCGAGTGTAATAAACAAGGGTGCACATGGTTCGAGGTAGTTCAGTTCCAGTACTAATCTGGAATCGGAACCGGGGTCGATCAGTTTCATAATTTTAGAATAGGAAATGAATTGATTATGTCTAGAACCAAACCAACACGAATCAATGGTTCTTGGGTTGGTTCAAATCGGTTCCCGATTTAACAAATGTATTAAAATAAATAGAGAACTAAGTTCAAGGTCATGTTCTACCCTATATTTGGATTTATAGGACACTGCTTTCTAAGTTTATAAATATAGTCCATATGGTACAATAACATTTATTTGTGTGGTCCCTTTAGAGCTATGAGTACACAAAACATGTAATTTATTTGTTTTAAATAAAAATGTATTTATATTTATACCCTTATTCAAATTCATTTAAAATCATTTTAAAAATAAACACATAACCCCCCCTCCACCCCACCCCATGGAACCCCGTCGGAACGCTTGAATCCTCGTCGGAACACCGGAATCCTCGTCGAAAATTGATGGAATCCTCGTCGGATTGTTTCTCTCTCTCTCTCTCTCTCTCTCTCTCTCTCTCTCTCTCTCTCTCTCTCTCTCTCTCTCTCTCTCTTTCTCTCTCTATCTCTCTCTCTCTCCGTCTATTTCTTTCATTTTTTTGGTTCGCGCTAGTGGCGCCATTACCTAAAAAATTGAGTTTTTCGTCGAAAAAAAATTGAGTTTTCGCCGAAAAAAATGGAAGTTTTAGTGAAATAATAAATTTATCTATTTTGATTTATTTGTCAAAAAATATTGAATATGGTTGTTGTTGAATAGATCTCGACGAGTAGATTTCAAATATATAAATTTTATGAATTTTGGATTTGTAGATTAAAAGTTATGAGCTTTTACAAATTTAATGATTTTTTTATGTGTTGTCAAATGGTATATTAATCTACCATTTTTCATTATCTTTTTAGTAAGTACACTAAATTTATAAAATTTTACAAGAATTGGATGGTACCTGTGGATGCAATTGTTATGCAACACAAATAAATACGAGAGAAGTAGTTATCAAGAAAAGAATAAGGAATATAAGATGCCCATCACACAACAAAGGATGTACGTGGTTCAGCAAGGATGTGCCTACGTCCACGGTGGTGCAGTCGATATTATTTCTATACACTCCGGAGAGTAATTACAGAGAATACAACTTGTCCTTTTGCCCCGGACCTAGGGTTTAATATATACATGTACATGTAGGTAAGTGGAGGTGATGGGTTTCTCCACGTTTTCCATCTCCCGTATAACTTCCAATTTATGGAAACGTGGGGGAGACCGGATCAATATAAGAGATGAGGGGTCCGAACTTTGGGCTGCCAGGACTGGGCTACTCGTCCGGGCCCATGGTTCTAAATTTCGGGTACCCACAGTTGCCCCTAAATTTATTGGGCCATGTTTATGGGTTCAATGGATTTAAATGATCAACCATTGTGGCTGATTTGCGATTCTTCAAAAATTGTGAAGTTGATTTGGTGGCACCCGCTTCGCTTATTGTGCGCTATGATTAGAATTGAAGGCTTGTTGGGATAGCCACTTTTTCTTCCGTCGCTTCAGCCCTTCCAGTACTCTTCCTTCTTCTGAGAACTCTAGCGCCTCGTACCTTCTTCTCTCAATCCCCATTCCCATTGCTTCTTAGTCATCTTGAGCTCGTGCTTCTTCATCACTTGAACCGGTCTTCTGTTTTGTAAGTTTCTCGTGCCCTTTCTTTGCACTTTCTCTTTGGTTTGTAGCTTTTCTTGAGTTTTTCAATGGCGAAGATTGGAAATAGGTCAATCTCTGAATTTAGGAAGTTCTACAACATCCCTGAGTGGGTAGATATTGAGTGTTGTGCCTCCCCTCCTAAGAATGTTAGGGATATAGAGGATGCTCACTGGATCCATGTTTTGTTGCTTTCCCAGGGGGGACTTACTTTTCCCCCTAATGATCTATTTTTGCACTTTTTTGGCTATTTTAATACTGTTCCTGCACAATGCTCGCCCAATGTATGGAAAATAGTGAATGGTGTGCAAAGGATAAATTAATTGTATGGCATTAGGTTAGGACTTGCCGATGTTTGCTTTTGTTACTCCTTTTCTCGAACTAGTTCAGGTGTCCTGTATCTCAAAGCTAGGAGCCCTGACAGGGTATTGGTAGTAAACCTACCTGATTCCCATAAGGACTACTGGCAAGAAGGTTTCCTTGTTAGAAATTGGCAGTTCTCTACCCAATTTGAAGGGTCGAGGTCGGAGAGGTTCACTGTGCCTTTTTACGGAGGAGAATATATAGGTAGACATTGTACTTTTGTTTCACCCTTTGCTGATTTATGACTTTTCTAACCCCTCTTTGCTTTTTCTTCCACATCGAGGTCAAAGAATTTGGATCCTGCTCTCAGCGAGGTTCGTATCTCGGAGTTGGTAAAATCTTAGAATATCAGGGAGCCTCTGGGTGACGGCGAGCATCCCAGGTCTACTGCCTTTTTGCTCGAGTATAAGAACGTTGGCTCCAGCTTCATAGCACGGCCTGTGGATAGTGTACCAGAGTTTGATTCCTTCGAAGAGACTACTGCTGAGCCTATCCAGTTAGACGAAGAGGAGAGCAGCTCTGAAAGTGAGCCTGCAGGAGCTGCGAGTAATTTGGGTGAAGGGAGCTTTAACAGTAGCAGTTCCTCTGACTGTGAGGAGGATTCTGAAGCTCGAGGATCGTCGAGCACTTCCAGCAGTTCAGGTGAAGAGATGCCTCCAAGGAAGAACTTGATTAGAGATGATGATGAGGAGGACCACGTGCTTCTTGTACAAAGGTCAAAGAAAAAAAAGTCTACTTCTGGGGCTGTGGCTACTGGTTCTCGGTCTTCTACTCAGGAGGAGAGAGGAAGAGCAGGTGAGAGAGAGGGAGAGAAAAAAGGAGGAGGAAAGAAAGAAGGTGGAGGAAAAGAAGAGGATGGAGGAGAGGAAGAGAATGGAGAAGGAGAAAGAGGAAGAGAGGAGAAAGATGGAGTCAAGGATGAAGGCTGGGCAAGCCTTGGTCCCGGTGTCTGCTTTGCCCGAGGAGGCCTCAGTTGCCATTTCTCCTCAGCTGGCTCCTACGCTGCTCGAGAGGGAAGTTCTCCCTACAGATCGCCAGAGGGCGCTGGGGTCCGATCAATTGGCCCTACAAGCTAGCCAGAGGCTAGCCTTGGTAAGATCCTATCCATTTTTCAATTCTTTAACAAGTTTTAGTTGTTTCTCCTTCTTGATCTCTTCTTTATTTCTGGTAGTTTGTGACTGACTTCGCCGTGCTCTATCGCTCTCGCGATGAGTTGGTGAGAAGGAATGGAGAGCTGGAGCAGCAGAAGTCCGCTCTGGAAGTCTGGGGTTCTCAGCTGGAGGCTAATTTAAAGATTGCTTATGCCGCCCGAGCTTCCTCTGATCTGGCCCTTATCAATTATAATCGAGAGAGGGATGCGGCGGTTAAGGAGCTGAACGAGCTGAGGCAGGCCTATGAACTAGTCTTCTTGAGCAATCTGGATGTCGTGGAGGAGAATAATGTTCTGACCGAGCAGTTAAAGGAGAAAGAGTCCCAGGTAGCCACCATCAAGGAGGATTCATACAACTCCGGGTGGACTGCTACTTACGAAGACGCCGAGGTTCAGATAGGCTACATCAGCCGTCTGAACTTCAAGAAGGGATGGAACAAGGCCCTCTTAGCTGCTGGTGTTGATGCTGAGTCTCCTCTGTTTGACGAGCATGACCCGGGTCTGAAGCCAACTGTGGACGAAGAAGCCCCTGCCCCAGCCATCGAAGGTGTTGATCTTACCTCTCAGACAATTCCTTCCGGTGTTTGTCCTACCCAGGCGACTGAGGGCATCCCCGCAGAGGGGGATGCCTCCACTGCTGCTGACAAGGGGAAGCAGCCAGCCACCTCTGGGCAGCCTGAGGTTGCTAGTTAATCTACTTTTAGGACTATTCTTATATTTTTGCATTTTTTAGTCTGTAAAAAAAAATTCTTCAATCTGATGTAACCTCGACCCTTATTAATGAAAAGGCTTCATTTTTGCTTGTGCTGATCTCTTTTTCTCCTCTATCTTTCTTTTATTTGTAGTTAGTCGACGTGGATGATTACATTCCTGCTACTTCCCAATTGGGTAGGACCCTCGGTCCCAATGCGAGCCCTGAAGTTCGCCAGGCCTTTGTCAAACTTTGTAAGTCTCTTAGGTCCAGAAATTAGAAATATAAGGACCAGTCCGAGCTAGTGGCTAAGCTGAAGGACAGGCTCCAGGAGATGGAAGACATTGGTGCCTCAGTGCAAGAGGAAGTCAATGTACTGAGAGCTAAGTTACTTGAGGCCACCGAGATCAACCAAGTTGGGGAGTGCCTGCAGTAAGAGAATGAAGACCTGAGGAGGGAAGTCTTACAACTTAGGGAGCATGCGCCGAGCACTGTTTCAGAAGTTCTGTAAGGCTCCTCATCGTCACGAGCTGGATATACTCCTCCTATGCCGCGAGGTTCCACTTGTCCTCCCCTCCCGCGAGCTAGTAGGAGCACCAGGGGCAGGAGCAGGGAAATAGAAGAACAGCGTGATAAGGAGATGGAAGAGCTCTGCGATGATGTCCGGCGAGCATATGTAATTGCTGCTGGGCTTCAAAGGGACGTCACCCAATTGCGGCACTTATTCAAGAAAGGTCCTCGACAAGCGTGGGCTGATGGTTATGATCAAGGCTGGCTAGATGATCCAACAAGACTATCTGAGTTCGAGGAACTTTCTTTCATCAAAGGGTGGTTAAGTTCCTTGAAAGAGCTGCAGGTCCCGAGGAACTCAGTGTTATGGTATCATCACGAGATGTCTTCCTCCACTCTGATGCCCAACCCATTCAAGAGGGACGATCGATGGATCCCCATCGATGCTATTCCTCGGTAATTATTGGAGTTGGACGCAAATGAGGTTGTGGAAGAGCTAGCCCCTGCTCCAGACGACGGACGAAGAGCTAGAGTGGCTGATTATCTTGCTCAGAGGCTTCCACCCCATGAGTTTTTGCAAGTTGTTATTCTTTTGTACCTTTGATAATGTAAATGCTTTAGGCGAACTTCGCCGACTAAACATGTATTATCATTGTTGTAAATATAAGGGATTAATGAAAAGTTCGTGTTTTGGGCAATTTTGCCGACTAAACGTGTTCATCCAATCTTTTTATATTCTTGCTTCTTCATAATCATTTTTGTTTTGTCATGCAAGTGTCCCCCCAGTCCAGTATAATACCAAAATACCATTATGCCCCATTTTACCTTTTAGGTTGTGTCGTCACACTCCCTTAGGCCTAAGTAGGGCAATTGGCAAGGACACACCTGGTATTGGATGTCTTCATTCGATCAGGATTTTGCTCAACCAAAGTAGGTTTGATGGCCAGTATAAAATCTGGTCGCATTGCCTAAGAATCCTCTGTAGGGCTTTATATATTGCCAGGGGCAATGCTAAGAGGTCTCTCGTGTTTCATGACGATGACCTGAGGAGGGGTATTCCCCTGCTATATCAACCATCGTGCCCGTGATTTGGAAAAGATGTGTGATAAAATGCAATTGTTACTGATTTCATTAGTAATAAGGGAAATGAACTGTCCTTTCACATAATAAATACAAGAAAAAGATTCAACAATAGAATTCCTTGAGAATCTAAAAATAGAATTTCTTGAGATTAGCTACGTTCCATGCTCGTGGTATCTCTCTTCCCTCCATCGTTTCCAAATGATAGGCACCTTGCAGGTCGTCTTTAGTTACTTTAAAGGGTCCTTCCCAATTTGGGCCTAGCTTGCCATCTGACGACTTCACTGTGCTACCTAGGACCTTCCTTAGAACATAGTCCCCAACTTGGAATGCCCTCGAGCTAACCCTTTTGTTATAATGCTTCGCGAGCTGTTGTTGATAGTTCGCTAGCTTCACCAAGGCCAGTTCTCTACGCTCGTCGGCTAGGTCGAGTTCGGCGAGCAATGCTTCTTCATTCAGGCCTTGGTCGACAAGGTTGGATCTTATTGTTGGCAAACCTGCTTCTAATGGGATGACTGCTTCCATGCCATATGTCAACAAAAATGGGGTTTCTCCTAATCTCGCCGAGGAGTGGTTCGGTATGCCCATAGAACATGGGGTAGCTCTGTTACCCATGCGCCCTTGGCTCGCTCTAATCGCTTTTTTAATCCGTCGATCACGGTTTTGTTGGAAGCTTCGGCTTGGCCATTGCTCTGAGGGTAGGCTACAGAGCTGAAGTGGTGTCTGATCCCATGTTCGTTACAAAAGTTCTGAAAGGGGCCACTTTCGAACTGCGTTCCATTGTCGGTGATGATGGTTCTGGGGATTCCAAACCGAGTGATTATATTTCTCCATATGAACCTTATCATATCAGCATCTCGAATGTTCTCCAGGGATTCAGCCTCGATCCATTTGGTGAAGTAGTCAGTCGCAACCAACAGGTATTTGCGATTACCGATGGCGGTAGGCAGTGGTCCCATGATATCCATTCCCCATTGGGCGAAGGGCCATGGGCTGGACAGGGACTTCAGATCGCTGGTGGGTTGGTGGACCATAGGAGCGTGGAATTGGCATTTCAGGCATTTGCGAACATATACTGCGGAGTCCTTTTGCATGTATGGCCACCAATAGCCTTCCTTCATTGCTCAAAAGGATAGAGACCTTCCTCCGATATGACTTCCAAAGATTCCGGCGTGAAGCTCGTGTAGAACTTGCTCGACATCACCTGGGTGGACGCATCTAAGGTAGGGATCGGAGAAGGATTTCTTATATAAGTCGCCTCCTGTGGATAAGTGAAAGAGAGCAGCTTTGACTCTTATCTGGTGGGCAGTTTTCTTATCATCTGGGAGCGTGCCATCCTTTAAATAGTCCCTTAAGGGGTCCATCCAGCTGGGGGCTGGTCCCACCTGGAGTACTTGTTCCACGTTTGGTAACTTGCTGTTGTGGTTAATGCTCGAATAAATGAGGAAATCGATGGGGATGACCCTCTTAAAGTCAGAGTCAACTGTCGAACTCAAGGTTACTAAGGCATCAGCGTGACTGTTTTTCCCCCTGGGAAACTGCTGGATGTTGATCTCTTCAAAGCTTGATATTAATTCCCTCACTAAGGCGAGGTAGGCTGCCATTCTTTCATCCTTTGCATTGTAATCTCCACTTATCTGATTGGAGACTAGTTGAGAGTCGCCGAACACCTGTAAACATTTTGCTCCTAGAGTTCGTGCCTTTTGGAGACCGGCTATTAGGGATTCGTATTCTGCTTCGTAGTTGGAGGCTGCAAATCCAAGCCTGATTCCTTGTTCGAGGATTGTGTTTTCTGGAGTGATGAGGACAATGCCTACCCCTGCCCCCTATGAGTTGGAGGCTCCATCAACAAAGAGTTTCCAGGTTCTTTCTGTTGCTTGGTTCTTCTTTTGCTTTGTTGGTTGAGGTTGGTCGGAGAGTTCCTCGCCCGTGAATTCGGCTATGAAATCAGCAAGGATCTGACCCTTAATAGATGTCCTTGGTTGAAATTGGATGTCAAACCGGCCGAGCTCGATTGACCACTTAGACAGTCTACCCGATAAGTCCGCTTTCCTTAGGACAGCCTTAAGGGGATGCGATGTAAGGACGATGATAGTATGGGCTTCGAAATAATGCTTCAGCTTCCTCGAGGCTGTTACTAGTGCAAAGGCGAGCTTCTCCAATGGCAGGTATCTTTGCTCAGCGTCTAATAAGGTCTTCCTCGCATAGTAAATGGGGTGTTGGATTCCTGCGACCTCGCATATTAACGCAGAGCTGACAGTGTGATTGGATACCGAGAGGTACAGGTACAAAGCATCCGTTTGCTGTGGTATGACAAGAAGTGGTGGAGAGCTTAAGTAGGACTTGAGCTCGTCCAAAGCTCGCGAGCAGTCTGGGTTCCATTCTATCAGTTTACTCCCCTTTAGAAGTTGGAAAAAAGGTTTGCACTTCTCAGAGGATTTGGAGATGAAGAGATTTAAGGCGGCGAGCATTCCAGTGAGCTTCTTCACGTCTCAGATTGTTCGAGGGGGTTGTACCCTATTGATTGCATCGATCTGGTCTGGATTAGCTTCTATGCCTCTCTTACTGACCAGGTATCCAAGAAATTTTCCTGATTGGACACCGAAGGAACATTTGCTCGCATTAAGCTTCATTCGGTACTTCCTGAGGATTTCGAAGGTCTTTGACAGGTCTAAGAGGTGATTTTCCTTCTTCTTGCTCTTAACGAGCATGTCATGGATGTAGACCTCCATTGTGTCTCTTATTTTATCCTTGAACATTTTTGTGACCAGTCGCTGATAGGTTGCCCCCGCATTCTTGAGCCCAAATGGCATGACCTTGTAGCAATATAACCCAACTGTCGTGATGAACGCCGTTTTGTCCTGGTCTGGGGCATACAAGGGGATCTGGTGATATCCTGAGTATGCGTCCAGGAAACTCATTCGCTCATGAGCTGCAGTGGCATCTACTAGTTGGTCTATCTTTGGGAGGGGGAAACTATCCTTAGGGCATGCTTTGTTGAGGTTAGTGAAGTCGATGCAAACTCTCCACTTCCCATTATTCTTCGAAACTACTACTGGGTTGGACAACCACTTGGGGAATTGCACTTCCCGTATGGATCCTGCATCCAGCAGTTTTTTGACTTCCTTTTCGACTGCTTTAGCCTTCTCGGGTGCAGTTCTCCGTGCCTTCTACGTGACTGGCTTGAATGTGGGGTCAACGTGCAGCTGATGACAGGCTATATCAGGATCAATGCGAGGCAGCTCGTATGGTTCCCATGCAAAAACATCTACGTTGTGTCTCAGCAAGGTCGTCAACTCCTTCTGTTCTTGGTCGGTGAGAGATGCTCCAATCAAGAAGACTCTGCTACTGTCACCAACTTCGGCTATAACATCTACCAGGTCCTCGATGACACGCTCGGAGGGGAGGAGCCTGGTCTCCTCTACTCCAGGTCTTCTATACTTTAATTTCTATTTAGAAGGTATCACACCCTCTTCAACTTTCTTGCTGGGTTGACCGGCCTTCTTATATGGCTTTGGTCGGATGGCTACTATGAAGCACTTCCTCGCCATCGCTTGGTCACCGTGGATCTCCATTACTCCTCGCTCGATTACATACTTGAGCTTCTGATGGTAGGTCGAGGAGACCGCTTTCATTGCATGAAGCCATCCTCTGCCGAGGATGGCCTGGTACGGTGATTCGATGTCAACTACCAAAAACTCAATCATCTTGGAGACGTTCCCAGCACGAACTGGCAGCACTATCTTACCTAGGGGCATGGTCATTTTTCCAGCGAAGCCGACCAAATGAACAGTAGCTTCCTTTAGGTCGGCGACGCTCAACTTCAATTTCCTGAATAGGTCGAGGTACATTACTTCGGATGAACTTCCTTGATCGACGAGAAGCTTGTCGATGTCAAAGTTAGCTATCCTGAGTGTAATGACCAGGGCATCATGATGTGGGGTCCTTACTCCCATCAAATCTTCATTCGTGAAAATAATATGCTTGTTATAGTTGACGTCCTCTGCTCGTTGACGCTTTCCTGACTGTGACTTTGCTGGATCGATTTGAAAAGCCTGCATTACCGCTGTAAGTTTTTTCATTTCCATTCGAGCTGAGCTCCCTTGTATCTGCTTGACGTCAGATACTCCATGGATTACTGTGAACTCGTGTCCAGCATCATCCTCCAGCACGTTGTCGGGTCTCACCTCTCTGTTGGCAGTCACTTTCTCTGCCCTTTTTTCCACAAAGTCGTTCAAATGCCCGGACTGGGCCAACTCTTCGAGGTGAGACTTAAGAGCTTTGTAGTGCTCAGTCTTGTGTCCTCCCTCTTTGTGAAAAGCGCATCTCAACGCATTGTTCCTCTTCGAGGGATCTCCTCCCATTTTCCTGGGCCACTTGATGAATGGCTCATCCTTGATCTTTGCGAGAATCTTGTAAATTGGTTATTTGAATACGGTGTTCATCGCCTAGAATACTTTCGACGTGTCATGGTTCCCTCCGTTCTTGGAGCCATTTTGCCTCCGTTCTTTCCTCCTTTCGTCTGGTTCTCAGTTTTCTCACCTACCTTGGTAGTGAGCTTAGCTCGACCGTTTTCTCCTGTATTAGGGCGGGTGACATCTTCCACCTTTGCGTATTTCTCGATTCGGGCCATTAGGTCATCAATAGTCATAGCTTCCTTCTTCGTCAGGGACTGGTAGAGGAGGGAAGAACTAGGGAGCCCAATTTTGAAGGAGGCCACTGCCACTTCCTCCGCGCAGTCCTCGATCTCACTGAATAACTCCCAGTACCTCTTCGCGTATTCTCGGAGGGTCTCTTGAGGCATTTTCTTCATTGTTAGTAGAACATCCATCCTTTTGGGATGGGAGCTACTGGTAATGAATCGGGTCATAAAAAGTTCGGCTAGGGATTTGAAATTCTTGATCGACCGGTGGGGGAGCCTTTCGAACCACTTCTGTGCTACATCATGAAGGCTCGAGGGAAAAATGCGGCACATCAGGGCATCTCGGTGACTCCAGAGGGTCATGGCCTATCGGTATTGCCTGACGTGATCGATGGGATCAGTTTTTTCGTCGTAAATATTGAACCTTGGGATGGAAAATTTCTTGGGAGCTTCCTCCTCTTCGATTTCTCTTGTGAAAGGTGACTTCATCTGGGTTTTGAGAGCTCGCCTTGTGAGTTCTCTGGTTGATCTTGTTCCGTGGTGAGCGGGATGCTGGTCCATCTCCCTGCGGACCATGTTTCGTAAGTTCTCGTTGCTGCGAGCAGGGCTCTGGTAGCGGCGAGCTCTTCGCAGCTATTCGCGGAGGTCGTCGTCTGACTTGCCTCCTTCGTCCCTTTGAGATTCTTGCCTAGGGCTCCTCCCTCGGCTGCGAGATTTGCTCGCCTGAGGGCTAGGAGTGCGATATGGGCGTCTCCTGTTATCAGGACGAAACTCCCTCTCTAGTCTTTCCAGTCATCTTTTCAAGCGAGCATTCTCAGCCTCGTATCTGCGAGAAGACTCCCTCTGCTCGTGGAGCCTTGCCTCGTACGCATCAATCAACCTGGATATCTGCGTGGACCTCGCTGGTCCCTGACTTTCTTCTGAGGCTGGTCTTTCCAGGCGAGCTCTCTGATCTGAACGTCGGACTTCAGACCTAATCCTGCGAGGAGCAGGTGACTCTTGAATATCTCCTGCTTGACGTGGGCTCTTCTCAAGGAAATATGAACGCTTCCCACAGACGGCGCCAATTGTGGATGCAATTGTTATGCAACACAAATAAATACGAGAGAAGCAATTATCAAGAAAAGAATAAGGAATATAAGATGTCAATCACACAACAAAGGATGTACGTGGTTCAGCAAGGATGTGCCTATGTCCACGGTGGTGCAGTCGATATTATTTCTATACACTCCGGAGAGTAATTACAGAGAATACAACTTGTCCTTTTGCCCCGGACCTAGGGTTTAATATATACATGTACATGTAGGTAAGTGGAGGTGATGGGTTTCTCCACGTTTTCCATCTCCCGTATAACTTCCAATTTATGGAAATGTGGGGGAGACCGGATCAATATAAGAGATGAGGGGTCCGGACTTTGGACTGCCAGGACTGGGCTACTCGTCCGGGCCCATGGTTCTAAATTTCGGGTACCCACAGTACCTTTCCTTAAAAGCGTCTATTTTTAAACGAATGGCCAACATCTTGTTGTTTTAATATCGGTGAGAAGATAAAATCTGGCCTATTTGTTGTTTTAAACGAATGGCCAACATCTAGATCACAAACTAGGGCCAACATCTAGATCACAAACTAGATACTAGATTAGATTCAGATCAGATACAAAGAGTCACGCTCCCGTGCAGGAGCCCAAATGCAGGACTCCCGTATGGGATCTTTTAAAACAAATGTTTTTATTTTTATTTTTTTTGTACGGGTTATAAACATTTCGTGCACCTGGTAAAAAAAATCAACTCAAAATAAAACTTTTTGGTATTTTAAAAAAATGGGTCAATTTTTTACAGTACTTAAGCTGCTTAAAATACTGTCAAATATTGACCTATTTTTTTAAAATACCAAAAAATGCTATTTTGAGCTGATTTTTTTTACGGGGGTACCTTGAAATGTTTATAACCCATACAAAAAAAATAAAAAATAAACATTTTGTTTTCTAAAAAAGATCCCGCACGGGATCCCTCATTTGGGTTCCCACACGGGAGTCGTTCTGCAGATACAAATACTCGAAACATAAAACCAAAAACTCGAAACAAAACACTTTTCATTTCTAACAAACATTTTAATTCATGGCTGCCTTATTTTTTATATCCCCTCCCACTCTTTCTCTCAAAACCACCTACAAACTCAACTCAAGAAAACCCTTTTCCATAAAGGCCTAATCTTCCCCATTATCCCAAGATGACCTCAAAAAATTAGCAGCTCACAAAGCAGTAGAATATGTGAAAAGTGGCACGGTTTTAGGCCTTGGCATAGGCTCAACTACAACCTTTGTGGTCTCCAAATTAGGCCAACTCCTCAAATCAGCTGAGTTAAAACACATTGTGGGGATCCCAACTTCAAAAAGAACCTTTGAGCAAGCCACCCAATAGGGTATCCCATTAGCAATTCTTGATCACCACCCAAAGCTTGATTTGGCTATATATGGGGTAGATGAGGTTGACCCAGATCTTAATTTGGTCAAAGGTAAAGGAGGGGCACTTTTGAGGGAGAAAATGGTTGAGGTTGCTTTTGAGAAGTTTGTTGTGGTGGTTGATGATTCCAAGTTGGTTAATGGGTTGAGTGGGAGTGGGCTGGCTATGCCTGTTGAGGTGGTGCAGTTTTGTTGGAAGTATAATTTGGTGAGGTTGCAAGAGTTGTTTAAAAAATAAGGGTGTGAGGCTAAATTGAGATTGGATGGGGGAAAGCCTTATGTGACTGATAATATGAATTACATTATAGATTTGTATTTTGAGAGTCATATTAGGGATTCGGGTGCGGTCGGGAAGTAGATTTCGGCATTAGAAGGGGTTGTGGAACATGGGTTGTTTCTTGATATGACAACAGCTGTCATTATTCCTGGAAAAGATTAAGTGACTGTTAAGTCCAAGAAATTTGATCAACTTGATGTAATGGGTGTCATCTTCTTGATGATATGGGTGAGAATTTTTCAACTTTTGGTTGTGTTTTGGAAAATTTTAAGTTTGAATATAATTCTTGTTGTAGCTTGATCAATAGGTTCTATGAATAATATTGAGTATGGCATTTTTTTGGCTCAATTGTGTACGGTTCGTTTGTTCATTTTGATGTGAATATGAAGAAACTACATAAAAGTTTTTTTTATGCATGTAAGAATGTACTTAGTCTAATTGAGATTCAATGTTTAGATTAAAGGATATTTTATCTCCAAATTAGGCTAGTTACTTAAAATCGGTGAATTAAAGGACATTGTGGGCATACCCACTTCAAAAATAACCTTTTATCAAGCCTCAATTGGGTATCCCATTATCAATTCTTTATCATCACCCAAAGCTTGATTTGGCCATAGATGGGGCAGATGAGGTTGACCCTGATCTTAATTTGGTTAAAGGGAGAGGAGGGGCACTTTTAAGGGAGAAAATGGTTGAGTCTTCTTCTGAGAAGTTTGTTGTGGTGGTTGATGATTCTAAGTTGGTTAGTGGGTTGGGTGGGAGTGGGCTGGCTATGCCTATTGAGGTGGTGCAATTTTGTTGGAAGTATAATTTGGTGAGGTTACAAGAGTTGTTTAAGGAAGAAGAGTGTGAGGCTAAATTGAGATTGGATGGGGGGAAGCCTTATGTAATATGAATTACATTGTGGATTTGTATTTTGAGAGTCCTATTAGGTATTCGGGTGCGGCCTGGAAGGATATTTCGGTGTTGGAAGGGGTTGTGGAACATGGGTTGTTTCTTGATATGACTACTGCTGTCATTATTGCTGGCAAAGATGGAGTGAGTGTCAAGTCCAAGTAATTTGATGTAATGGGTGAGAATCTTTTAACTTTCTGTTTTTGAAATTTTTACATTTGAATCTAATTCTTGTTGTAACTTGATCAATGGATTCTATAAATAATATTGAGTATGACATTTTTTTTGGTTTGAATGCTTGGTGAACGTTTGTTCATTAAAATATGTATATTTTTATGTATGCATGAATGTATTTAGTCTAATTTAGATTCAATTTTTAGAGTAAAGGATCTTTTATCCTCAGATTAGGCCAACTCCTCAAATCAGGTGAATTAAAGGACATTGTGGGAATCCTCACTTCAAAAATAACCTTTGAGCAAGCCACTCAATTGTGTATACCATTATCAGTTCTTGATCACCACCCAAAGCTTGATTTGGCCATAGATGGGGCAGATGAGGTTGACCCTGATCTTAATTTGGTCAAAGGGAGAGGAGGGGAACTTTTGAGGGAGAAAATAGTTGAGGCTGCTTTTGAGAAGTTTGTTGTGGTAGTTGATGATTCCAAGTTGGTTAGTGGGTTGGGTGGGAGTGGGCTGGCTATGCCTATTGAGCTGGTGCAGTTTTGTTGGAAGTATAATTTGGTGAGGTTGCAAGAGTTGTTTAAGGAGGAAGGGTGTGAGGCTAAATTGAGATTGGATGGGGGAAGCCTTATGTGACTGATAATATGAATTACATTGTGGTTTGTATTTTGAGAGTCCTATTAGGGATTCAGGTGCGGTCGGGAAGGAGATTTCGGCATTGGAAGGGGTTATGGAACATGGGTTGCTTCTTGATATAACTACTGCTGTCATTATTGCTGACAAAGAGTGAGTGTTAAGTCCAAGTAATTTGATGTAATGGGTGAGAATTTTTTAAACTTTGTGTTTTTGAAATTTTTATGTTTGAATTTAATTCTTGTTGTAACTTGATCAATGGGTTCTATGAATAATATTGAGTATGCCATTTTTTTTAGGCTCGAATGCTTGGTATGTTTGTTCATTTTGATATGAATAAGAAGAAACTGAAAAAATATGTTTGTTTTATGCATGCATGAATGTATTTAGTCTAATTCATATGCAAAGTTTAGATTAAAGGCCCTTTTATATCCAAACTAGGAAAATTAATCAAAACTGGTCAATTAAAAGACATTGTGGGCATACCTACTTCAAAAGAAACCTTTGAGAAAGCCACCCAATTGGGTATCCCATTATCAGTTCTTGATCACCACCCAAAGCTTGATTTGGCCATGGATGGGGCAGATGAGGTTGACCCTGATCTTAATTTGGTCAAAGGGAGAGGAGGGGCACTTTTGAGGGAGAAAATGGTTGAGGCTGCTTCTGAGAAGTTTGTTTGTGGTCGTTGATGATTCTAAGTTGGTTAGTGGGTTAGGTGGGAGTGGGATGGCTATGCCTATTGAGGTGGTGTAGTTTTGTTGGAAGTATAATTTGGTGAGGTTGCGAGAGTTGTTTAAGGAGGAAGGGTGTGAGGCTAAATTGAGATTGGATGGGGGGAAGCCTTATGTGAGTGATAATATGAATTACATTGTGGATTTGTATTTTGAGAGTCCTATTAGGAATTCGGGTGCGGCCGGGAAGGAGATTTAGGCGTTGGAAGGGGTTGTGGAACATGGACTATTTCTTGATATGACTTCTGCTGTCATTATTGCTGGCAACGATGGAGTGAGTGTTAAGTCCAAGTAATTTGATGTAATGGGTAAGAATTTTTTTTAACTTTTCTTTGTATTTTTGAAATTTTTATGTTTGAATCTAATTCTTGTTGTATCTCGATCAATGGATTCTATGAATAATATTGAGTATGACATTTTTTTTGGTTCGAATGCTTATTGTACATTTGTTCATTTTGATATGAATATGAAGAAACATAAAATTTTGTTTGTTGTATGCATGGGTGAATGTATTTAGTCTAATTCAGATTCAATGTTAGATTAAAGGATCTAAACATTATATATAATGAAATAATATAATTTTGAGAATATATTTAAATAATTTATTTCGTTCAATAATATTCGTAACATATATTTTCACCCACGCATCGTGCAGGATACATGCTAGTAATATGGGATAGCTTCCGCGACCGTATCAAGTTGTTGAGGAAAATCTAGGCATATGGATTTTCTTTAACAATTCGAACTTCTTCAAACATATGTTAACAAAAACATATTTTAATATTAATACAAAAGAATTTTAAGATAATAAGGTACCACCTACTAACTCCAATGAAATTTGGAAATATATGAAAACAACACATAGATTTAAATCTTCATGATTTAAATTATATGAAGGATTGCACAAGTTTTTTTTTTTTTTTTACATTAGTATTTTGCACAAGGTTTTTTCTTTTCCACTAGTGGTGACATATTTATTTGATAAAAAACATGACAATTTATCAGGTGGTATCACACGAGTATTGGCCGTGAATTACAACCGATGTTGGACTATTGATTTCTATACTTTCTTTATTTCGATTTTAAAGCTAAAAATAATTAGACTCAAATTATCATATACACCCAATTAAGTGGGTTGGGTTAAAAGAATTTCAACCCAAAAGTACGAGCCCTGTTTGATAGAAAAGTGATAAATACAAATGATTTCACAACATTTGATTCGAGGATAAATAATTTTCAAGGCAAATCAGTATCTTCTAAGATATGCCCCTTTCTTCTTTGATAGAAAAGTGATAAATACAAATGATTTCACAGCATTTGATTCGAGGATAAATAATTTTCAAGGCAAATCAGTATCTTCTAACGTGTGCCCCTTTCTTCCACCATTTTTACCAAACACAAAAGATGAAAAATAGATACAAATGTGAATTTTTTTACAATATATATATATATATATATATATTAAAAAAATATATGAAATATATAAAATATTTAAAAAATATACGAAATATATAAAATATTTTAAAAAATACACGATATATATGAAATATATTAAAAAAATGAAATATATGAAATATACATGAAATATATTAAATATACAAAATAAATAAGTGTGAGAAATATTATATGAAATATATACATATGTGAAAATATATGAAATATACAAAATATATACATACATAAAATATATGAAATATACAAACGGCCATTGAGTGCAGTATAAGCGTCGTATATAGCGAGAAATTGTGTTTTGAATTAAAAAACCACAAATCAAACCCTAACGAGGTGACAATAATTTCTTGGTTGGTATGATGTTTAAATAGGGTCCACTCAAACACCAACCAATACATTATTGATACACGTAGAATTTAATTTGAGGGCTGATAGACAGGGTTTTGCCGTGGCGCGAGAGTCACCTATGCGCCGGTCGTTTTGAATTCGGCTCACCTGAACTATACAAAAACTTAAATTACGACTACACTCAACGGGTGAGTATAGCGGTAAGTCGGGTATCGAAAATATCCATAGAGACGAGTTGCTAGAATTTATAGGATTAAATACTTCAAAAATAAAAGTGTAAAAAGGTAATTACAAACCAAAAAAGGAAAAGATGCATAAAAGGGAAATATTAATCTAGGCGAGTGTAAATTAAACTAGATTAACAAAAGCGAATGAAAACTATAGGTTGCGTTGAATATCCCTCACCCGAGTTAATTAGTACAAAATGGTTACATGGGTCTACGAGTTATTACAAATGCGTCTCGTTTCGACAGTTAATCAAATCAAGGGTTGTCACGCCCCTAAATCCGCATAAAAGCCTAAAAAGATTTTGGCGTCAACAAATATTCCAGAAATTACGCATGCAAGGTCGTAAGCATGGGACATACATGATATTCCCCATCAAATCCCTTAGGCATAATAACTAGGATAACGTACCCGAAATAGACCTGTAAACATCATCACAAAAGCAAAGCAACACGTCAACCCGAGTGAGTTCCATTCAAACACAACCTAGACTAAATTAGCTAGAAAGCATATTAAAAATACGGTAAATAAACACGATAAATCTACACTACAAAGCAACTAAATGAAAGCATGTAAATAAAGCAAGAAAGCCTAATTACAAAGCAAGAATTAATGAAATACAAGCTATATAAATGGAGAGGGAATATGAAAGTACCAATTACAAACCCTAAAGGGTGTCAATCCAAGAGAGGAAGAAGAAGAGCTCTCAAATACCCAAACCCTAACCTAAACTCTCTAAAATCTAATTATATATGATATTTACACAAAATTCCATTATATAGTAAGCTGGAATTAAAATAGAAAAGAAAAGGGAAAAGAAAAGAAAAGGAAAAGATCAACAAATATCTGGTATATGCGGTCGACCGGTCGCAGGGGCACGGTCGACCGTGCCTTCAATTTGAGGCATGCTGGTTCCTTCCCACGACAAAATGCAAAATCGCGGTCGACCGGGCTTTGAACCGCGATCGACCGACACTCTGTTTTTGGCAACTCTTTGGTCAATGAAGAGGGGGAAAAGGTTGCAAACGGAAACGACCATAACTTCATCGTCCGGACTCGGAATCGCGCACCGTTTGCGGTCACGCGAAGCTTGATCGATGAACTATGAATCCGTGGAAATTCCATGAGCTAGAAAAGAAATATGAATTGACTAAAATGCCCTTGAAGTAGTGTCCGACGACGAAACTTCTCCGAAATGCAACGGATCCTCACTTTTAGCGTTCCAATACCTATAAAAGCACAATTAACCCCTGCAAAATATGTATATATCCAAATCCAAGGTTGTCTGGTTAATGATCATAAATATAGGCATTAAGGATCGTAAAAGCGCTAGAATGCAAAAGATATAGGGTGAAAATATGAAATATTTGATACGAATCAAGGGCCTAATTTAAGGGTATACCTTGATGTTTATTTTGGACTCTTAGTTCCGAATATGAACCATTTAGAGGTATCAAATACTGTTTTATTTTATAAACTGATTAATAGGTTAACGATTAAATTTGTCTCTAAATAGTTTAAGCTTACCTCTGAATTTGAATTCTGAATCTAAACCTTTCAAAATACCTCTATTCAAATGTTCATTCATACATAAAAACAAATCGAATTTCAGACTTCAAATTTTAGATTTTGAGTTCAGATTTAGATAAAAAAACAAATGAAACCCTAGTATTACTATGTCATTTGACCCCATTAGTTATGCAACATATCACTTTGGGTACCAAAATTTATGGTATATGACTTTTATGATAAAAAAAAATCACAAGAATTGAAAATAGTATGAAAGTGATATTACATTAAATTTTGATAGGAAAAGTGATATACGGGATAACTAATGAGGACACCAAATGCCAAAAAGCATTTCTTATTTCCTTTCCTTTTCTTTTCTTCCCCTTAAGTCGACAATTTTGGAAATTACACAAAATTGATATGAAATTGACACGATATATCTAGTTCGTGTTGGTCTTTTTAGACACGTAATCATGTCATGTTCGTGTCAAAATTATGAATCGTATTATCGTGTATTCTCGTGTTAACATGCCGACTTATGTTCAGTTGAGAGTCATTTAAGAAGTCGTGTTATTTGAGTTGGGTTTGTATCAACTAAAAAGATACGAATTCATTGCCTAAGGGGTGACAATTTTAGAAACGAAACGGAACGACCCAAAATTGACCCGAAATTGATACGATATGTCGCGTTCGTGTCGGGTTTCTTTGACATGAAGTCGTGTCGTGTCGTGTTTGTGTCAAAATTATGAGTCATGTTAGTCGTGTTAATCGTATTTTTATTCGGATTATCGTGTGTATTTATGTTTAATTTAGCATTAAATTTTAAGATATCTGTTATTCATGCCGTGTTGTGTTATGTCGTTTTTATTTGGGTCGTGTTCGTGTCAATTAAAAAAATACGAATTCGTATCGTGTCGTGTTCAAAAAATATTTGTCGTGTCATATCATGTCGGCGCGAAACACAATCCAAATACCCGAAATTGGCACCCCTACATGTATATCTACCCGAAACATGAACAAAAAGAAAACCTTAAACCAAACGGCTGCGCAAAACAAAACAACTACCAGGCTCACCCAAAAGCAGACCACATAAAAGCGATTAGATTCTTTTTTCTTCCTAGTCCCATAAACCGTTTAGATTGAGAATCTGATATAGTACAACTTTCAAGTGAGATACAACTGCTATATCACCTAACAATTTCTCCACCTTCCATCTCTCTCTCTCTCTCTCTCTCTCTCTCTCTCTCTCTCCCCCCATGGCTGCCTTATCTCTCCTATCCCCTCCCACCCTTTCTCTCTCCCCTTCTCTCAAAACTAAATACAATCTCCACACAAGAAAACCCTTTTCCATAAAAGCCCAATCTTCCCCATCCCCCACTTCCCTGTCCCAAGATGACCTCAAAAAGCTAGCAGCTGACAAAGCAGTTGAATATGTCAAACGTGGCATGGTTTTAGGCCTTAGCACAGGCTCAACTACAACCTTTGTGGTCTCCAAATTAGGCCAACTCCTCAAATCAGGTGAGTTAAAAGACATTGTGGGGATCCCTACTTCAAAAAGAACCTTTGAGCAAGCCACCCAATTGGGTATCCCATTATCAGTTCTTGATTACCACCCAAAGCTTGATTTGGCCATAGATGGGGCAGATGAGGTTGACCCTGATCTTAATTTAGTCAAAGGGAGAGGAGGGGCACTTTTTAGGGAGAAAATGGTTGAGGCTGCTTCTGAGAAGTTTGTTGTGGTGGTTGATGATTCCAAGTTGGTTAGTGGGTTGGGTGGGAGTGGGTTGGCTATGCCGGTTGAGGTGGTGCAGTTTTGTTGGAAGTATAATTTGGTGAGGTTGCAAGAGTTTTTTAAGGAGGAAGGGTGTGAGGCTAAATTGAGATTGGATGGGGGGAAGCCTTATGTGACTGATAATATGAATTACATTGTGGATTTGTATTTTAAGACACCTATTAGGGATTCGGGTGCGGCCGGGAAGGAGATTTCGGCTTTGGAAAGGGTCGTGGAACATGGGTTGTTTCTTGATATGACTACTGCTGTTATTATTGCTGGCAAAGATGGAGTGAGTGTTAAGTCCAAGTAATTTGATGTAATGGGTGAGAATTTTTTTTAACTTTTCTTTGTATTTTTGAAATTTTTATGTTTGAATCTAATTCTTGTTGTAACTTGATCAATGGGTTATAGGAATAATATTGAGTATGACATTTTTTTTGTTCGAATGCTTAGTGTACGTTTGTTCGTTTTAATATGAATATGAAAAAACTGGAAAATATGTTTGTTTTATGCATGAATGAATGTATTTAGTCTAATTCAGATTCAATGTTTAGATTAAAGGATCTTTTATCTTCAAATTAGGCCAATTACTTAAAATCGGTGAATTAAAAGACATTGTGGGCATACCCACTTCAAAAAGAACCTTTGAGCAAACCACCCAATTGAGTATCCCATTATCAATTCTTGATCGCCACCCAATTAAGTATCCCATTATCAATTCTTGATCACAACCCAAAGCTTGATTTGGCCATAGATGGGGCAGATGAGGTTGACCCAGATCTTAATTTGCTCAAAGGGAGAGGAGGGGCACTTTTGAGGGAAAAAATGGTTGAGGCTACTTCTGAGAAGTTTGTTGTGGTGGTTGATGATTCTAAGTTGGTTAGTGGGTTGGGTGGGAGTGGGATGGCTATGCCTGTTGAGGTTGTGCAGTTTTGTTGGAAGTATAATTTGGTGAGGTTGCAAGAGTTGTTTAAGGAGTAAGGGTGTGAGGCTAAGTTGAGATTGGATGGTGGGAAGCTTTATGTGACTGATAATATGAATTACATTGTGGATTTGTATTTTGAGAGTCCTATTAGGGAATCGGGTGCGGCCGGGAAGGAGATTTCGGTGTTGGAAGGGGTTATGGAACATGGGTTGTTTCTTGATATGACTACTGCTGTCATTATTGCTGGCAAAGATGAAGTGAGTGTTAAATCCAAGTAATTAGATGTAATGGGTGAGAATTTATTAAGCTTTTCTTTGTATTTTTGAAATTTTTATATTTAAATCTAATTCTTGTTGTAACTTGATCAATGGGTTATATGAATAATATTGAGTATGGCATTTTTTTTGTTTGAATGCTTAGTGTACGTTTGTTCGTCTTGATATGAATATGAAGAACTGAAAAATATGTTTTTTTTATGCATGCGTGAATGTATTTAGTCTAATTCAGATGCAAAGTTTAGATTAAATGCCCTTTTATCTCCAAACTAGGAAAATTAATCAAAACTGGTCAATTAAAAGACATTGTGGTAATACCCACTTCAAAAAGAACCTTTGAGCAAGCCACTCAATTAGGTATCCCATTATCAGTTCTTGATCACCTCCCAAAGCGTGATTTGGCCATAGATGGGGCAGATGAGGTTGACCCAGATTTTAATTTGGTCAAAGGGAGGTGTGGGGCGCGTTTGAGGGAGAAAATGGTTGAGGTTGCTTCTGAGAAGTTTGTTGTGGTTGTTGATGATTCCAAGTTGGTTAGTGGGTTAGGTGGGAGTGGGCTGGCTATGCCTGTTGAGGTGGTGCAGTTTTGTTGGAAGTATAATTTGGTGAGATTACAAGAGTTGTTTAAGGAAGAAGTGTGTGAGGCTAATTTGAGATTGTATGGTGGAAAGCCTTATGTGACTGATAATATGAATTACATTGTGGATTTGTATTTTAAGACACCTATTAGGGATTCGGGTGCGGCCGGGAAGGAGATTTCGGCGTTAGAAGGGGTTGTGGAACATGGGTTTTTTCTTGATATGACTACTACTGTCATTATTGCTGGCAAAGATGGAATGAGTGTTAAGTCCAAGTAATTTGATGTAATGGGTGAGAATTTTTTTTAACTTTTCTTTGTGGTTTTGAAATTTTTATGTTTGAATCTAGTTCTTGTTGTAACTTGATCAATGGGTTATAGGAATAATATTGAGTATGACATTTTTTTTGTTCGAATGCTTAGTGTACGTTTGTTCGTTTTAATATGAATATGAAAGAAACTGAAAAATATGCATGTTTTATGCATGCATGAATGTATTTAGTCTAATTCAGATTCAATGTTTAGATTAAAGGATCTTTTATCTTCAAATTAGGCCAATTACTTAAAATGGGTGAATTAAAAGACATTGTGGGCATACCCACTTCAAAAAGAACCTTTTGAGCAGGCCACCCGATTGGGTATCCCATTATCAATTTTTGATCACCACCCAAAGCTTGATTTGGCCATAGATGATGGGGCAGATGAGGTTGACCCAGATCTTAATTTGGTCAAAGGGCAGGGGCACTTTTGAGGGAAAAAATGTTTTAGGCTGCTTCTGAGAAATTTGATGTTTAGAAATTTGTTGTGATGTTTTGTTGGAAGTATAATTTGGTGAGGTTACAAGAGTTGTTTAAGGTAGAAGGGTGTTGGGCTAAATTGACATTGTGGATTTGTATTTTAAGAGCCCTATTAAGGATTCGGGTGCCACGGGAATGAGATCGGCTTTGGAAGGGTTGCGGAGCATGGGTTGTTTTTTTATATGACTACTGATGTATTGCTGGAAAAGATGGAGTGAATGTTAAGTCCAAGTAATTGATGTAGGTAAGAACTTTTTAAATTTTCCTCTGCTTTTTTTGAAAATTCGTATTTCAGTCTATAGTTCTTGTTTTTTAAAGCTTCTTGTTGTAACTCGATCAATGATTGTATGAATAATATTTGTATGGGGTAATTTTATTACTACCTGAAATGCCTAGCTTTACATGATACCTCAAATGCTTTGTAATGTAATGAGTTTCACGTCCAAACGTTTAAACTATTTTGTAAGGTAAAATAGCCAAATTTCAGGTTTTTCTATTTCGCAGGAGTGCACTTGTATTGCCGTTCCAGTAGAAAAATAACTATACAAAATACCAATGGATGAGAAGCTAAGTTACCAAATCTTAAACTAAAACCAATTGTCAAAGCATTCCTACATTTTGTTGAACAAAATAGTTACAAATTCGTTTGATTAGTCTTACCTCGGGGAAGATGACATAACCGTTATTTCTAAACTTTCCATGTGTTGTTTGGATGTTCATTAATTCATATACTCCAAAGTTACCTCATCCAACACATAAAACATATAACTGATCAATGGTCTTCTTCTTCCCACAAAATGTATCAAGAAGTTCAACCCTCCAAATGGACTTGTTGGATCACAATAGGTTGATAAGCTAGCAATTTCCACGATCAACTATGGTAACCATAATTTCTTTATCAACCGTTTAATTGGTAGCCGAAAACCAATGACCCTGTAATATCCCTAACAAGATCAAGTTGTACAATAAGCAGAACATACGGCCAATTTGAAATACACATTCAAAAAAGAGTAGCACAAATTATTCTCTTTATAATTAGACAGAAAAATTCCAATGAAATTCTAGAAAAACGCAGAAAGCACTGCGAATAAGATACTACGCATTTCGGACGGAAAAACATTATGAGAATCAGAATAGTCCTAATTTTAGTCACATAATAGAAAGCTTACGCACAGAGCATGCATCCTGCCTATAACATGCACTTGTTCATTGATAACTTGTAGGAACAATTTTCTATTCTTATAAGCTTCAATTTAATTTTCTGATTTATTGGATTTACTTTTTAGCCGTTGACGGCGTTGAGATACCTATCACTTAGTAAACAAATTTTATGCTTCCTTTTTGAGCCTCAATATTTTGAATTTTGTTTTGTATTTTTAACCTGACTAGTAGTTAGTTTCTTTCTGAGGTTGGGGTCTGCTAAACGGGGGCCTTAGGCAACCGCCTACCTCGTCTATAGGGGCCAGCCTTGATAATGTTGTACTTTATCACTAGAGTCCATGCAAGTCCAAGTGTTGTTAATAATGGACATAATGTGTGGTCTTTGATAACAATGATGTACTGCTATAACGTAAAAACCACTCTATGCATTTGTGGAATTGTCATCTTTATTAGAGCTTCTAGTTCAGATATACATATTGATAATTCTTTGTGTTTTGTAGCTTATTTGAGTATGAAACATCGTGTGATCACTGTGAAACTTGTATCTGCTATTTTCCTTAATGTTCTTCTCTTTAAAATTTATGAACTACATATGGAGTTGCAGTGCCCCGGCTGATGAAATTATCGAAACCCTTTTTAAAAACATAGGACCATCATTTCTTGAAATTTGATCCCCCACCACCCTTGTACAAATCAATGATTTACAACAACTGATATAGAATATAGGGAAATTATTTATTTGTGTGCTACTATTCATATTGTTTTTGTGTCTCTTAATGTCGTTCCGTTATGTTCTATTGCAAATGTTTCTTTCAGTTATTGAGTGATTCTTCTTTTTTACATTTATTTTGAATCTTATAAGAGGATTTTTTTTTATAACTATGAACCTCCACATGAACGAGCCCTTTGGACTCCTCCATACGAGCTAAACAAGGGGACGTTGTGCTAGAACCACCCTAACACACGCCCCGCTTGGTATCCTTTGGGGGGTTTCAAACTTGAGACCTCACACCAAAACAGGGAAATTGCAAGTGTTTTAAACACTTGCAAATGGGATTTGCAACGGTTCAAAACACTTGCAAATTAGTCATTGCAAAAATTTTGCAACTTGCAAAATTTAGTAAGAATTTTTGTTTTAGCAACGGTTATAAACACTTGTAAATGAAAGGAAATGTATTTTTTTTGTAACGGTTCGAAATACTTACAAATTGTAATAGTTAAGGAAAGAAATGTTCCTTTTGCAACGGTTTAAAACACTTGCAATATACAATACATAATAAAAAATATATTATTGAAACCCATTCCTATCCTGATTCGACTGGGACGAAAGAAAATACTCGGGAAGAATCAAAGCTTTGCATTTCTGCTGCAAATCCATCAATAAACACATCAATGTAATAATACGACTATTTATTCATACAAATCCATCAAAAAACACATCAATGCATTAATCTCCCTCTTTTCCAAGTGAGCTTCGTGTAACCTTCTTATCTATTGTTGTGGAGAATACCATATGCATATTCTTTGTCAAATTCCAACCTACACAAAAAGAGCACAAACACGTTAACAAAAACTGTAAAATGTAGGAAAGCAAAGAACAAACACCCGACTAAATTTTGGCAATAAAAAAATCAGAATGTATATCTTAATATGTGTTATTGTGAAGGAAAGCGATGGAATACTATTTTTTAATAATATACACCCATAACACTTATGTCTACTGATGATTCTCAAGAAGAGGAACATGGTGACATCTTTTTCTACATAAATTATAATTAAGTCTGATTAAAAGAGAATAAATTGCTTAAGTCTAACCTCTTCAACAAGACGGCTTCGCTTTTCGCTAGATCTCCTGAAACTGGTAGAACTGTATTGTGTACTAGGCTTGCCAGGGAAGCAATTTACTGCTAATTTGTAGCAACAAAGAACTGCATCTTTCCGTGTGGCCTTGGACACCTCACCTTCTCTCCAAAGTTTCAAAGCTGCTCTGAGTTAGAGTCACTGCGCACCTCCCTCTGTTCTTTGACTATCTGGTGCTGCCCATATCTTAAATCTCGATTTCCTTCAACACCTCACCTCTCTTGAAACTCTATTCATGTCTAACTGTTCACTGCTAGAGTCCTTGCCAGAAGAGGGGCTGCCCAGATCCCTCTGTCATTTGAAAATCTAGAATTGTCCGTTGTTGATACCACATTGCCTGTGTGTGTGAGCACGTCATGTTTAGTACAAAATCAAATGATAAAATCATCAAATAAACTGGAACTACGGATGAGAATTCAGTCCAACATTAATGGGTATCAAATCACTGAAGTCGCACAGATTCATTATAATTTATACAAATCGTAATAATCACAATCGTAATTGAACAAGAACGCAAAAAGTGTAAAGTCTATAACAGATGCATATGGGAAGGAAGATAATTTGGGATTGCAGTGAAAATTGAGTCTTACCATGTCCTTTACCCACTCTTCTCAGCTGAGCAACGTATTCAGACATCTTCTTAATCTCTTCCACTTAATGAAAAAATGAAGCTCAAAATCAGTATCATCTTACTTAAATTTCACAAGTACGTATAGCCATCAATAAAATTCCTGCTAGAAATTAAGAGTGACATTTGTACTTCACCTGCTCAATCAAAAATTCATTTTCAACTAAATCAGCCAACTGGACATCATTGTTACGATCCGCTACCTGTTATCATAAGTTGGATTTTATAAAAAATTCTGACAAGCAAGAACTACTCAAAAAGAAAAAGGAAAAAAAACATTGTAAGTAGAAATAAAAGTAAACTAAAATGATGCTTTACCACATGAAGGTCAATTTCTCTAAAGACAATGCCAGCTCCATTGTTAGATCAACAAATTATAATTGATTAGAGCAATGTTTTAAATCGCGATCGCCAAGGTGTCGCGTTTTGGTTTTGGAGTCGCTTCGCGCAAATCGTGTCGCGCATCCCGCAAGCAATTCGTGCATTTCAATTTTTTAATTAGAAAAACGTATAATAAATGTAAATAAATATATTAGTTTAAACAGTTACTCCAAATAAAGTACTACATCATTTCAAATAAAGTCATTAGTCCATCATGTGAAAAACAATAATATTACAAACTGAAATGTGTTTAAAAAACATTTTAAACTAAAATTTATAAAATGATTTAAAAAAAAACATAACCTTGATGCCTTAATTTTTAAAGAGAGACCTATGATTTAACCTAAATCGCTCGCTGCCGAGATATCAAAGTCGAACCTTGATGCTTCAATCTGGCAATTGAAGCCCCAGGCGACTTTGATTTTAAAGTCAGAGTAGCTTCAGCAAGGTCGATTTAGCTACCAAGTTCCTTTGGCAAGTTCGATATTGTCCTGCAAAATAGCGCAAATAGCGCGCAATCGCGCCCAAATCGCGTGACACGTCATCAATTGTGCAAGCTATTTATGACTTCCGTAAATATGAATGGGTTGTATCGCGTTTTTCGCCCAAATAGAGATTGCTACGTCGCGTGCTTTTTAAGACACTGGATTAGAGCTACTGAATTAGATTAAACATATTTCAAATAAGTGATTTACAATAATGTAGACAATTCTTTAAGGGAGCGATGCTGTTTTATGACAGTAGAAATCACAAACTTAACTATCACCAAATAAGCAAAGAAATCACAACCTCAATAAAAATCTAAACCAGCTATTTCATTCAACCTGGCACAAGTGGACATCGTTTCCAATCCTTATAAGTATGCCATTGTGGATAAGTTCTCTCACGACAAGCCTTCAATGGATTTTATTAGAAATAATTTTGAAACGTTTGGGTTGAAATCATTGGTGGAAATAGGGCTGCTAGACCATAAGCACATCCTTATTAAGGTTCGCTGTGAAGAGGATTTCATCAGACTATGGATGCGCGACCAGTGGTCCGTAGAGAAGTATCTTTAAAGTATATAGAGGTGAAGAACAATGCAGAACAAGAATTTACCACTGTGAGAAAAAAGAATAGAGCTATGGGAAAGTAAAACACTTCTTGTAGCCCTCTTAAAAGGCTCACCAGATCCACTGCCCAAGCTACCTCTTCCGTCCATTGTCTAGTTTGCCATGATTAGTATTCTTATATAGAATGCTAGAGGGGTGGGGAAAAATCCTACCAAAAGAAGAATTAAAAAATTATGTAAGCTCCATAAATTGTCTTTTCTATCCGTCTTAAAACTTATGCTAGGTGTGGACAAAATTGATGCTTTAAGGGTTTCAATTAATTTTGAAGGGAGTGTTTTTAATATCTCTAATAAAGTGTGGTGTTTCTGAAGACATGGAATTCACTGAAAAGTTCTGTTGGACAGTACTCAAAAGTATTTTTCTTCAAATTAGTCACCCCCTTCTTCCAACCATTATTGGACTCATTATTGTGTACGCTAAATGCACTCAAATAGAAAGACTCCTTATGGGACAACATTAAGAACTGCTCTGATTTATTCTTACACAAGCCTCTCCTTGTAGCAGGTGATCTTTAAAAAAATTGTGGCAGTTGTATCAGTACATACTCTGCATTATATGCCGATGATGTTTAATAGCTTGCTAAACTGATTATTCAAGTTAAAATTCATTTGAATTGTAGATATATTTCAAGACGGGATGAACGTTCCATTCAGACATCTAATACCAACTGTTGCCATTAAAGTCGACTCTTAGATGACTACAAAAAAGGTACTGGACTGAAGCGATGGATTACCATTTAATTAATGCACTTTTAGTAGAAATGTTGGGTGGGAAAAAAAGAGACGATGGATTTGCATCAACGAAAGTGAAAGACGTTGATGGCGTAAATAAAGGATTCCATGTACACGTTGCCACAGCTAATGTATGTTCATGCTTGAAAACCCTCAAATGTGATGCATGGATGTATAATAACTCTTGCAGGTGAGTAGATTTGGGTATGCCATTACTAAAACTTTGCAGATCTCCTTCAAATTGCTATCCATATCTATACTCAAGAAAAAACATTATCAATATTTCCACACAGTTCTAAATGCAAATCACACAATGCAGACTCTACTTCCAACACATTTCCTGTACACACTGTGATTTCTAATTTTTTACATCTACAACCTACAAAGGCATATAAGTTCATCAGTTATGTTCACCAAGACAATCTTTCGAGCATTTTGCATAATGAAATATGCAAAACAAAAGCTTTAGATGATTATGCATAATGGCAAACTTTTGCATATTAAGAAAAACATTTGTCATTTTATGCTTCTTTTTTGTGTGTTTTTATTGGTGGTGCAGCAGTTCCACTAAGTATCCCACGACACTTAAAAGTGTTACAGGGCACGACAGTTCCACCCAGTATCCTGCAATACTTGAAAGTGTTGCATGTCTTCGAAAGTGCCTTGTTGCTTGGATTGAAGTGCCGGGGGACTTTGCAAAATGCCTTATATCCATTGAGAGCAGACAAGCTGGTTATGAAAAGCAAAAAGCTAAAAGATTACCTAAATCATTAACATCTAAAGATGGACTACTATAGTACTCTTTGTACACATAGATGTTAGTACTTATACGATGAGATACAACAACAAAACGGTACTGTGTGGTTGAATCACAAGTAGCATTGCATTGGCCCGTATCCATATCGATCGTGCTGTTTTAGTCCCTAGGATTCTTAGAAATACATAAAAACTTGTGAGACTTGGTAGTAGCAATAGAGCTCAAATGGGACTATTTAAAGCGGAAGCCCTATGATTCTTGAACCCTGCACTATTGCCAGATTATCAGAAGAAGCTCTCTTTGATCTCAACTGCAAATGGAAATGCTATGGGAAGCGGATGGGGGAAAACTCTCTTTGAAGGTCAATTACATATAATAAAACAACTGCTAAGTGATAAAACAAACATCACTTCCAATAAATAATTACTTGGTTATCAACAATATTCCCGAACACACTCTCTCCCTCACAAACAAGCACATACATGGGCACAAAATGTTATTATACATGTAATGTAATCACGGGACACGAACACAAAACAAACATGCCGGCATCAGCATCTCTCAAAAGAGCAGGACATATATATCATAAAGAATAAATTCTTAGACCCAAATTTTCCCATACTAAGTGCATATGTAACAACCCCCAAAATCTTAAATTTATCACTCTTAGCTTAGGAGACCGACCTAGGACCAATGTAGCACCGATACTTCAAAAATTGCAGAAATGGAGTATCGAATACGGATACGGCCCTGATACGGCTCTGACACTTCGAATCTATATCCGTTGACCAAATTGACAGTTTTGACTATCTGATATAGCTTAGATACATCCCGATACATGAGGGATACGGCAGGGATACTTCGGAGGTCATTTTGCACTTATGTAAATGGGGTTCAGTTTGTAATCTTAAAACAGTTAAAGCCACTAAGCCATATAAGTGTAAACGAATTTGTTTAAATCTTAAATTGATATATACATACACACACACGCGCGATTGAAAGAAAGAAACCAATTTAAAATTTAAACATTCAATTCTTTACAAGAAAGCCTTAGCAAAAATTAAAGCACTGTAAGAAACAGTTCTAGATAGATACTATATCAAAATATATAATGAAAAAAGAGACTAAAAATGAACAATTTATAGGTTAGTGTAATTGTACAGAGACATAAATAAATAAATAAATTCACTAAAAAGAGATTATATGCGAACAAGTATGAAAATGATTGAATAGCTTACCATAATTTTCACCTAAATGCCATCAAGCAAAATTGAAAATAACATATGCTCGACTTCAAATTGTACTGAACAGAAACGGTTAGAACCACTGCACCAGAATACAGTACATACAAGCCAAATCATGCTGGTCACTAAAAGTAGTAACCTGAATTCATTTCTCATTGACTATACACACATGACTACAAATTTACATATTTATAAACCCATAACTATAGAGTTACACACACATAACTACATGTTTACACACACACATTTAACATCTGTGTGTGTGTGAGGGGGAGAGAGAGAGGGAGTTATACCTTAATCAATTTTTTAAGCTTTACGATTGAGCCCTAGATTTGAAGCTTTGTGATTGAGCCCTAAATCGATGGTTTTGCAATTGAAGGTTTTACGATTGAGCTATATCTGCATCGCAAGCTCCAAACCTTCGTATCTGACTAGCTATCTGAATCACTGACTCCAAACCTTCGTATCTGAATCGCAACCTCCCAAAAGTGTATTTGTGTCTGTGATTTTGTTTGCAAGGAAGATTTGCGATTTTGGAGGGAGGGAAAATTTGGGTGCAACTTTGACGAGGGAGGAAATTTTTGACGAGGAAAATAGTGAGGGTGGAAAATTGCGTCTTTACACTTTTAGGTTTTGGCATTAATAAAATCATAAATTTGACAACGTTTTTGAACACTTGCAACGTTTGCAAGTGTCCAAAACTGTTGTAAAATTTGTAAACACTTACAAATTAAATAATCTATTAGTTGCAAAATGCCCATTATGGTGTAGTGCCTATGGCCTTTTTCTGTTCACCCCTTACCGCTGTACTAACCAGGGTGAATTATATGAGAGGATTTTGAAAGTGAGCGTATCAAATCTTTAAATGGTAGCTTGCTAAGAGGAATGTCAATTGTCAAACACTAATTACTTTGAAAAAAAAGAAGAATCTGCACTCATGCTTATCCCCATCTTGGTTCTTATTATGTAAAGTGTAGAGCATTGAGGCTTTAATTTAGAGTTTTTCCAGATTCGGTAATGAGAAGAAAGTGACTTGCTTTTGGAAATGCATGAGCTTGGCTATGGCTTGGGACTTGGGAGGTTTGATTGAAAAATCATAGGACATTATAGGATAAGAATTAAGCTGATAGTGTAATAGCTTCACCTATCTCATGAGCATTTTGCAGATTTCAAATTCATTCTATGTTGCTCATCATTGGGGGGAATTGTCATTTGATAGGGTTTTAAGCCTTTTGTCCTACATTGTAATTATTCTAATGTATTTAGTTGCGTTTCTTCTAGTTTTATGTATTATTGATGGACTCCTCGATCCCGATTTATATGTACCTTTTTTAAGAGAAGCGAGGCACACTTTTATGTACAAAAAGATACTCAAAGAATGATGTGATAACAATATGATTGGTTAGAGAGTTGGTGGGATCCTTTGTTTATCCAAAGCTAACAAATCACAATCATTGCAATTTGTTGTGCATGATTTTCGCGCCTAGCATTATTATGTTTTTTAAATATATAATACTAAATTTTTTATTTCTCATCAAATTTATACGTATGTGTGTTTGTGTTTGTGTAAGATGAAAGTGCAAAATAGATCCAAGGAGGGTTCGTGTTGTTAAAGTTAAGCTAGTGTCATGTTGCAGCTATCTGAAATACTAGAAATCAGGGCATTAGTGTATAGATAGTTATATAATTGCCCCCTTTTTAGTGTTGTACAAACATGATTCTTTGATCATACAGATTGAGATTGTTCATGTAACTCAGATTCAATACGATGGTCATATGGACTGCGGTTGTATCTTTGTACCTGTAATGCCTATAGTTTCGTGGGGCATGTTGGATATTATCACTAGCATAGCATTGGAGTATATGAAACTGAATAATGTGAACAAAATTAAGGTTGGTTATTGTAACACTTGGGTATGTTAGATATTGAGGAGTTCGTTGAAATGTATAGTTGTCCTAATATTAGGAGTTTTAATACAAGTAATTTATGTTTCCTTTTCATTGCAGAGTCTAGTTACGTTTTATAAGTATGTCTTGGTGGCTAAGATGTTGTAATGCCTATGAATAAAGACTATTATCGATCAGTAATCAGTTTTTCGATATTTATCAGTGTATCATATTATGATTAAGAACAACTATATTTTCCCCAGAATTGATGGTTTGTTCAATCAACTCCGAGGTGCTACTTGAATCATTAAGATTAATGTGAGATTTGGTTATCATCAGTTTCATCTTCAGGATAAAAACATTCCAAAAGTCGCCTTTAGCAATATCGAGATTGCTGTCTTTCTATCGAAAGCGAGATCAATATTTGAATGTGTTATTTATGCTTCCGCATCCTCTTTTAATTTTGACAATATTTCACTTTGTACCCTTAGCAAATAGGTACTATGAGATCTTGTCCCCTTTTACCAAAATCGGCCCCCACCCCTGCTTGGGATAATTGAATATACGCTGGCTAATGGGTTTTCTTCTGTGATGGTATTCTAGAATTTTGGCACTTACAAGGAGGCACAATCGGCATACCTGTTGGCTACTGATCGTTGAAGATGTTTATGGACTAATTTGAAGTCTTTGGATTCGATCCCATTGAGTAAAAAAGTAAGGGTTTATATAATAAACTTTCGTAATGTTTGGGTGAGAAATGCATGTGTCTTTTGACGCGTAACCTTTATGCGTATGCGTATCCCACTTTGAGATTTTTCAGAACAAAATAGCTTAAATTCTAGTTTAAGCTATTCTTTAAGCCAAACCATTGTGGATAGTCTTGCAACCTTTATTCTATGTGCGATAGTCATAGTATGTGTTTAATTGTTTTAAGTTATTTTAGAATGAAGTTTGTCAATGTTGCTTATACCCTTCTCATTGCAACACACCATGTATAGACTAGCAAATTGGATACTACTTAATGAATGACACCTTAAACTGTAGTTACTAGTTATGACAGTAGAGAATTAGTTGGACTACCTCTAGTGGTCTGGTTCAGTGGGTAGTCTTAAAGTCTATTTGTTTTTCAGTTTACTCATCTTGTTATATAAACTATAAATGTATGATAATAGAACTCTATTTAATAGTTAACTATGAAGCACGGACACTCTCTCGGAAGCCACGAGTCATCTTTGACTCGAATCGGACATGCGACACGCTCCGATACGTTGCCGACACATGAGTTCCTTTTTTTAGATTGGACACGCCGGGACAGCTTTGGACACGTAAAATTATTTTAATTTTTTTTTCTATGGTGATGGCAATTCTTCTTTATTTATGATTTTTAATGTTAAAATGTGTTGGAATTTTGTTTTCTATGATCCATTTTCTTAATTTCATGTTAAGAATGCTCTAATAGTGTATTTTACGAAAAAAAATCTGTTTTATATATATATATATATATATATATATATATATATATATATATATATATACTAGGGTATGCCCGTGCTTGAAGGCACGACGAAAAGTTTTGAAAGTGTACGTCATTGATTGGACCATACGTCGTATTTACATACATACACCGTGATACGAACCTAATATGTCAAAAACATTTTTTACAACACATAATTGTAAACAATTTAAAAGTTTTAGGCAAATTTTGAGCATATGATATCAAAAAATAATAATCAATCGGTTTTGAGCATATGATATCAAAAAATAATAATCAATCAGTTTTAATGATTATCTCCATAAAAGGAGAAATATCATGCAACTTCCCTCACATGCACTACATTGGCTTATGGTGTTTCTTTTATTTAATGCCAACACAAGCACATTTCACACCGAGTTGAAATCCACATACAAAGGAAGACCCTTTAAATTTAGTCATAAAAATCCTTAGAAAAAATTAACCATAAAAATCACCTAAAAATTCTTAGAAAAAAAAAAGAGAACCAATAAAAATGGTCATACTGTGATGTGGAGGACAGGAGTTTCTCACCTGACCTTAAATTGTTTGTGGGGAACTTGCCTTTCAATGTGGACAGTGCTGCTCTGGCTGGCTTGTTTGAGAGAGCTGAGAATTGTTGAGATGGTTGAGGTTCTATATGACAGTCACCGGAAGAAGCCGAGGATTTGGCTTTGTGACAATGTCATCGGCTGACAAAGTAGAAGCAGCTGCTCAACAATTCAATGGCTATGAACTTGAGAGGAGAGCATTGAGGGTGAATTCCGATCCACCTCCACCAAAGGAGGATACTTTCAGAAGAGATTCTCAATTCAGAGGACCTAAAGGTGGTGGTGGGAGAAGTTTCAACAACACCAACAGGCTTTACGTTGGAAACCTTTCATGGAGTGTCGATAATTTAGCCCTCGAAACCTTGTTTAACGAGCAAGGAAAGGCCATGGAAGCCAAGGTTGTGTTCAACAGGGACACTGGTCAATCACGGCGGTTCGGATTTGTTACTTACAGCTCGACCGATGAGGTCAACCGCGCAATTGATTCATTGAATGGCGTTGATCTTGATGGTAGGCAAATCCGAGTAAGCGTTGATGAAGCTCTGCCAAGGCGGAAATTTTGATTATTGAATCTTTCATGATATACCTTCAACCGAAAAAATATCAGGGGTGTTGTGCTGCTGCTGACTATATTGGAGTGAGTTCATCAAATTATAGAAATTTACGGGACGTTTTCCTTAGGCCTTAGTTGCAACCGATGAATTTGTCGCTGTAAAGCTAGACTAACAGGATATCATAAAGCCTGTTAAACAGTTCTGTAATGTATGTTCTTAATATGCTGCAAACAGGATAGTGATTTGTAATCATCCAGTTACTTTTGGTGGTGTAGGGAAACAAATTGTTGGTGCTTTTTGTCTGGCTGCAATATGTAGTGTGATTTTTTGTTTTTTGATTGTTAAAAAAAACACATCATATGTTCTGAAACACGACAACCTTTCTTAGACAACAAATAGCAAGTCAAAATAAACTTTATTTTTCTCTTCCAAGCACAATAGAATGTTAAATCTTGCCCACAATTATTGGATTCATTCCATTCACCAATAAAAAAAAATCAAATAGACTACTTTCAAACATTAAACAAATACACAAAAGTAATTTTTTTGTTTCTTTACAAAATCATTTACTTCAAAATTCCTCAGATTAGAATTTGTAGAAGATCAAACAATACTGTAGCTATTATGAATCCTGATCAAACAATATTGTACAATTAGGAAGCCGGGGTGGTAGACAAAATTTAAGAACCTTTCCTGCAATGATAAAGAAAATAACAAAAGTAATTAGAGAGAAAACAAAGGAAAAGAGGTTTAGTTAGATCACTAAGATATGTTTATTTTACATCAAAAATTAAACATCAAGTTTAAAAAGAAAAACTCATAAACAAATAAAAGCCTCACGCACACCTTTTGCCTACATTGCTGGTCTTGATGGTCATGCTCACACCATCATTAACAATTAACGATGAACAATTATCAACCAAGACACAACAGTGTTGGAAGAGAATCTTACAGAATGAACTTGAGTTACACAACTTGTGATGTCTTTTACTGTGTGTTTACAATATGTATCATTCAACCCAAACACTAAACAAAATATCAAAAATCTTATATAAAGGTAAAAACAAAATAAAATACACATAACATACTCACTGACCTCAAGATCCCATAAGCATAACAATGAAATTAATCTGAAATTCATGTGTTCATGGTTAATTAAAGAAGCATCAGAAATGTCTAAACATCTCCAGTTTTGAAAATGCCCCAAATAGATAGAGACGGAGAGAACTATCAATATACCTTATTAGATTTTGATATGCAAAAAAGTATCTATCTAAAAGATGAAATGTGAATATGTAAACCCAAGAAGATCAAACATCGAGATCGACCCTTGGGGGAGAGATTGAGAGTCGTGGAAGCAGTAACAGAGTATAAGAATACCCAAGGACTGAGATGTATAATTATCTACACAATTTGGTTTAAAGGTACATAATGTTAGAATGTCTTATGTTTCTATGTATATTGTGGTTTGTCCCGCCTTGTATATTGTGGTTTGTCCCACATTGGTTTCTTTGTACATTGTTCCCACACATCCCTTAATATAAATATACACATTGGCACTCAAGTTGAGTAAGCCAATACATCATAAATAGCTTCTTGGTATCAGAGCTAAAGTTAGTATCTGGCAGCTGATTAAGCAGCGCTTCTCTCTTTCTCTCTCAAGGCTCGATCCTCTCCTTTTTAGAGGGTTCAATTGCTGCTGATTTGATTGGGTAAACTCCTCTCTATTTTTCTACTTTTTCTAGGGTTTATACCCTTTTAATTTGGGGTTCTTTAGTCCCTGCTTTTGCTGTTGTGTTTTCTTCCCATGTATTAGGCTATTAATTTGCCTTTATTTGATTATTTTGAGGGTTTATACCCTTCTACGTTGTTGAGTTTATTTGGTTAAACTCAGTGCCAATTTTTTTGGCCTTATTTGTGAGGGTTTATACCTCTTTATGTTGCTGATTTGATTGGATAGCATCTTGCCAATTTTTTGGTCCTACTTGTGTACTTGTTGGATTATATTTGAGTATTTGGGAGATATGGTTGATTTGAATGGTCCCGCTCCTACCCAACATACACCTACTCATCGGGATACTAGTGTATTATTGAATGGAAATTTTTTTAATTCATGGTCCCGATCTCTCCTCCTCTTTATTGGGTCGAAAGGGAAGACCAGTTGGTTATTGGGCACTAAAACCCAACCGGATGCTAAGGACGTTGCTATTTTTAATCAATGGGAGATGAACCGTTGCACTATTCTTGGGTGGATGTTCAACTCTATGAAGGAGCGTATTTATACTATGTTTATGTTCTATGAGTCTGTTTTCGATTTATGGAAGGCTCTTAATCAGATGTATGCTCATGCTCATAATGATGCCCGAGTATTTCAGCTTTATCGGGAGATTGCTCATGCCTCACAGGAGTCACTCAACCTCTCCATCTCTCACTACTTTGGATATCTACTGTGCCGTTGGGAGGAGCTGGCCCAGTTTGAGACACTCGCAGACTTTCCTCCTGAGGTCGTTTCTATTCTGATGCAGCGTCTGGATCGTCAGCACACTTATCAGTTTCGTATGGGTTTACGATCAGAGTATGAGGCTTTATGTACTCAGATCATAAACACATCTCCTATGCCTCCCCTTCGAGAGGCCTTTGCTATTGTGGATGGAGAAGAGCATCATCTCAAACTATCTCAGACTTCTCAGGCTGCTCCTCAGGTTCAGTCTTCTTCTACTGATCAGATGGAATTTACGGCTCACACTGGTCCTCGTACTCGTGATGGATGACTGACTTGCTATCATTGTGGTGTTATTGGGCACTCTAGAGATCGATGCTTCAAACTTCACCCAGAGTTGAGACAGAAGTTGTCTAAGGCCAAACACACTGGCCCCCCAGGACTGCTGCCATTGTCAATGCTTCCGCTTCCACTACTACTAGTGTTTCTAGGGATGATAGCCATCTTCAGGCTCAGAATGATCTCCTCCAGGCACATTTGAGCTCTCTTGGGCACTCTACTTCCATTGCCACTATTGCTTCAGGTACATCATTCGCTTTTCATATTAAGACTGTTAAGCCTACTTAGGTTTTGGATTCTGGAGCATCTGATCATATGATAGGTGAGTCATCATTGTTTACGTCCCCTACTACCCCTGTGTGTCGTAGTGTGTGTCTTGCGGATGGATCTCTTGCTCTTATTCGTAGTAAGGGAAACATTCGTCTCTCTCCTACTCTCACTTTATGTTCCGTGTTGCATGTTCCTGACCTCTCATTTAATCTCATCTCTGTTCGTCAACTCTGTAAAGATCTTAATTGTGCTGTCATATTCTTATCCTCATATTTCTATTTACAGGACTTGAGTTCAAAGAGGATTTTTGGCAGGGGTTATGAGCGTGATGTACCACTTTGGGGATCCTCCCCTACTACTTCTGTTTCTGATCTCAGTTCCTCTACTTCCACTGAACTCATTGTTTCTTCTATATCCTTACAAATGTTGCATCTATGGCATGCCCGTTTAGGATATGTTAATTTTCAGTACCTATGTTTACTTTTTCCCTCTCTATCTAAGACTTGTAAAGACAAGAGGTTTACCTGTGAGACTTGTGAACTGTCTAAACATATTCATACTAGTTATATTTCTCATATGAGTCGTGCACCTAGTATGTTTGATCTTATTCATTCTGATGTTTGGGGACCCTCACCTGTCACAGCTTTATCGGGTCATAAGTACTATGTTGATACCAAATTTAGTCTGCTGACGTGGACCAATAATAAAAAGACACGTGTCAATCTACATGGCACAATAACAACGAGGAAGTTTATTTCCCCCGACCAAGTCATGTTCACTCCGAGCAACAAGGATACCCCGAGGAACTACAACACTTCGAGGAACTCCAGCGCTCCGATGAACTCCTGAACGACGAGCAACTAAGGCGGTTCGAGCTGCATCTCGACCACAGCATTGATTGCCAGATAACCAACAGTTCAAAACTGTTCATTGACTGCTTATCATCTTGACGCACACGCTTGAAGAACATTAAATGAGTTACCCTTTCATATGTATATCATTTAATGTATCACCCTTTCAGATGATAGCCTCAAGGACCTTTCATATGTATATCATTTAATGTACCACCCTTTCATATGTAAGCCTCAAGGCTATAAATACCTTGTATCACCCTCATTCAAAAGGACCGGAATTTCTTGAGAGAACTTGTAATCAAGAATTCCACAAACACTCAGCAATAACATAACAGTGGACGTAGGCTTTATTCCTAGCCGAACCACATTAAAAATCTTTGTCTTATTTATTTATCTGTGATTGAATAATTAGAGCGATCTAGTTTTTTACATCAACAGATTGGCGCCGTCTGTGGGAATCGTGTTACAAGCATTGTTTTCCATCAAAAGCTAAGTTTTTATTTTTTCTACGTATAATCAATTATACATACATCTTCTGATTCAATCATGATTTTTATGTTTATATACATAAATTAATCATCCATTTGTTATCTGCAAAATGTTGCATATCATGATTTTTAAATCATAACTGTTAGATTAATTCTTATTTAGAAATCTGAAAAATAGTGGATTTCATAAATCATAAATTTTTGCTTGATTCTCAAGTTTCAATTTTATATCATGGAATAAATATTTTAAATGATTAAATATACCAATATATACGACGATGATAAGATTTGATCATTTTCATTGTTGATTTTCATTATATATTTTGTAAGATCTTTGATGTCTATTCAAATTCCCATCATATTTTTAATCAAAGAATGGGAAAAGGTTAAAGACAATGAAAAGTCTTCTCATGGAAATCATGACCCATATATATTCTCTCTCTCTTCAAGTTTGAGTCTCTTTGCATTCACTTTTATGAATTATATACTTAATTTGGTTCATCTTCCATCTATGTCAATAAAGTCAAATTGATTGATTTTTGATATAAATTTGGTAATAACTTTAATCATTCACCATATTTTTATCTCTCCAAAATGGGAATAGGAAGGGATCAATATAAAAAATAATTTTCAAACAGCAAACTATGACTGATTGGTTGCTGGAGATTAAATAACTTTACAAAAAAAAAACTCTACGTCTTATTTATGGCGCATATCTAATAAAAATTTGTCCACCTCACACACGTGTGGCACAAAAATATTATTTCATATTTTGAAATTTTTATGCTGATACATATCATATATTGATTGGATGAGTAAATTATTCTCATGACTAATCAATTCAGCCTACACATATGGTAGAGCAAATTATTAATTTTTACAGGCACAAGATTCAATGCCGACGAATGCTGAAGCACAAATTATTCTATATCCATTCGGATTCATATTTTATATTTATCTCAGCATGGAGCTCGAAAAATTTCTTCTCTCTATATATATTCGGCTCCGAGGAAAAGCTACAACAGTTATTATATTTCACCCCCAACGGATAGTTGGTCGGGGTAATTCTTATTTATATGCAGGCCCAGCAAAGTTCTCGGCCATATTCTTATGTTCTGGAAAATATTATTCTTATTCGGCATTCTGCAATTATGCCTCGACAAGATACTTATTCAGCTTTAAGGAGAATTACAACATTCGTTCGGATAATTCTTATTTATATTCAGGCCTGACAACGTTCTCGGCCATATTCTTATGTTCTGAAAGATCTTATTCTTGTTCGACATTATATGATTCTACCTCGACTGATCGGCGAGGCACTTTATTATTTTTAATTATTCTTTATATCTATTTGGATGCATATTCTATTCTCATTTCAGCATGGAGCTCGACAAATATTTATAATCATATATTCGGCTCCAAGGATGTCTCCAGCATTTATTATATCTTATTCCCAACAATCTGTTGGTCATCGCCGAGGAGCGCCGAGGAGGTCTCCAGCATTTATTATATCTTATTCAGCTCCAAGGATGTCTCCAGCATTTATTATATCTTATTCCCAACAATCTGTTGGTCATCGCCGAGGAGGTATCATGCATTTATATTATCTTATTCCCAACAAATCTGTTGGTCAGCGCCGAGGAGGTCTCTAGCATTTATATTATCTTATTCCCAACAAATCTGTTGGTCAGCGCCGAGGAGGTCTCTAGCATTTATATTATCTTATTCCCAACAATCCGTTGGTCAGCTCCGAGGAAGTCTTCATCATTTATTATCAATTACCACCAACTCCGATTGGTAGATAAAATCCAACTCCAGTTGGTAGATAAAATCCAACTTCGGTTGGTATTGGTCGATAAATCTCATTCAAAGTTCACATTCCATAGTTGGGGGCTTCTATTACAGATATATTTGTTCATTTGGTGGCACATTCTTATAACATCATGCAGTCGAGCATCAAATTCAACTCCACAAACTCACACGGCCAGGGCTCCGACTAATCATCATTCAGAAGTTGTTTTTCTTGCTCAAGAATTACTTTTGATATTGAAGTTCAGGAAGTATATTGAAGTATCAGGACATGATGAAAGAAAGCGACAAGTATTCCACCGAGGAACTCTGTCAGACCAGAAATTAGAAGACAAGTTGCCTATATGGAGGCTATATGTAGATGGCTCATCTTTCACTACAGGCTGTGGGGTAGGGATCGTTTTGAACAGCCCAGACAAGGTCGACATGGAATACGCCCTACGTTTCTAATTCAAAGCTTCTAATAATAAGGTTGAGTATGAGGCCATGATTGCAGGTCTTAATTTGTCAAATACAATGGAGGCACAGCAGGTTATTATCTTCAGTGATTCTCAATTGATCGTAAACCAAATGTTGGGAATATACGCAGCCAAAGGAGAATTGATGATCAAGTATCAAGCAAAGGTGATGGAGTTGGTATCAGAGTTTGTTGCTGTTCAACTGGTAAGAATATCAAGAATGGAGAATGTGAGAGCATACGCCTTGGCCCAATTAGCATCAGCTACTCGTACCGAGCTGCGAAGAACGATACCAATTGAAGTATTAAAAAGTCGGAGCATAGATGAAGACCTGACGATGAATATTATTACCCTTGATTTAGGACCATCTTGGATGGATCCCATCGGAGCATATATTGAGGAGAAACAATTACCGGAGGATAAGCTCGCTGCCAAGAAATGGAAGTTTAAAGCTGCTCGGTATGTATTAATTAATGGTATTTTGTATAGACGAGGAATTATGGAAGGTTTGCAAAGATGTGTACATCCCTCTGAGGTGAAAGAATTGATTAAAGAGATCCCTGAAGGGTCCTGTGGAGCCCCTGTAGCAGGTCGGACACTTTTGCAAAAGGTGATGACACAGAGATACTACTGGCCGACGATGAGAGCTAACTATATAAGCCTATGCCAAGAAATGTGACATGTGCCAACGCTTTTCCTCCATCCGAAGAACTCCACAAGCATTGTTGACACCCATAACTTCCCCTTGGCCATTTGCCATATGGGGGATTGATTTGGTTGGACCATTGCCGACGACTCGAGGAAGATTCAAATACCTCGTCATCGCAGTAGATTATTTTACTAAGTGGATAGAAGCTGAGCCACTTATTGACATGACATACGAGAAGAAGAGTATCCAGCCCCGAGAAGAATCAAGCTATACAAGAGGAAATGAAGACCGAGCAAGAGAGAGATCTAGATCTCCTCGTCGGGCAGAAGAAAAACAATAAATGAAGAATGTGTGTTGATTTCACCGATATCAACAAGGCAGTGGATGCTACTTTGGGACACGAGCTGCTCATGGATACTTACTCTGGCTACAACCAGATCAAAATGAAACCTGAAGACAGGGAACGACATACCAGCAGCTGATGAACAAGGTTTTTGCTGAACAAATCAGTTGCAGTATGGAAGTCTATGTCGACGATATGCTGACAAAAAGCAAGAAAGCTGCTGATCATCTAGTTGACTTAGATCAGACCTTTGATCAACTGGATAAATTATCAAATGAAACTCAACCCGACGAAGTGCACATTTGGAGTACGAGAAGGAATGTTCCTCGGGTACATCATCAACCAGCGAGACGTTGAAGCAAATTCAGACAAGATCAAAACCCTTTTAGGGTTGCGATCTTCAACGACGAAGGAAGAGGTGCAGAAATCAGATACCCAAAGCTGGAAAAATTGGCATTAGCATTAATTAAGGCAAGTAGAAGAATGAGGCCATATTTCCAGGCCCATACCATGCATACCGACATGCCATTAAGACAAGCTGTAGCAGAGTTTACTGATCTTAATACTCCCGAGAAACAAAAGTTGCTCGCTGATCAACTTGTGGATGTTACAGGATCAACAAGATATACTCCTTTGGTTAGGAGGCGTACACTGGCGTGATCAACTTCGGTTGGTAAAATAACTAGTGTACAAGATAGTTCGAAAGAACACGATAGTTCAGACCCATGATCAACTCCGGTTGGTCTAAGGGCGAGAACAACTGATATACTCCTTTGGTTAGGAGGCGTACACTGGCGTGATCAACTTCGGTTGGTAAAATAACTAGTGTACAAGATAGTTCGAAAGAACACGATAGTTCAGACCCACGATCAACTCCGGTTGGTAAAAGGGCGAGAACAACTGATATACTCCTTTGGTTAGGAGGCGTACACTAGCGTGATCAACTTCAGTTGGTAAAATAACTAGTGTACAAGATAGTTCGAAAGAACACGATAGTTCAGACCCACGATCAACTCCGGTTGGTAAAAGGGCGAGAACAACTGATATACTCCTTTGGTTAGGAGGCGTACACTGGCGTGATCAACTTCGGTTGGTAAAATAACTAGTGTACAAGATAGTTCGAAAGAACACGATAGTTCAGACCCACGATCAACTCCGGTTGGTAAAAGGGCGAGAACAACTGATATACTCCTTTGGTTAGGAGGCGTACACTGGCGTGATCAACTTCGGTTGGTAAAATAACTAGTGTACAAGATAGTTCGAAAGAACACGATAGTTCAAACCCACGACCAACTTTAGTTGGTAAAAGGGCAAGAACAACATTCTTATAACGCCAATCTCGGTTGGTTTATACTTTCAAATGCCAACTTATGTTGGTCGGGAGGTGAGATTATTACAAAAGTTCCTAGAAGAACAAAATATTCCAAACTGAACCAAGTATGGTTGGTCGGGGATAAAAACCCACTAACTGTAGTTGGTCGACGAGGAGAATTTATCAACCTTGGTTGGTCGGACACATTTTATGAAAAAGACAAAAATTCACCAAGTATGGTTTATCGGGGATAAAAACCCAATAACTATAGTTGGTCGACAAGCACAATTTAACAACCTTGGTTGGTTGGAAAAATTTTCAACATTTTTTACTCATTACTTTATTATTAAGTGATCGAGCAACATTGATACTTGTAACTTTTTTGGTCGATGAACCATACAATATTGTTATGCAAGCACAAATAAGAAAATGTTTGATATTTACAAGACAATAGTAAATACAAATTTGCGAACAAAAATGAAAATGTATACTAACTATTACATTGAGATTCCTACTCTATTGGCTTATTTTCCTTCTACTTTTGAAACAGGTTCCTCGTCAGCAGGAAGATCATTCCAAAGCCTAATGGGAGTTTTATGAAGTTAAGATATTTCAGCATTCTGATGTTCATCACAGATGGTCTGTCCGAGCAACTCTTGCTCGTCCCCGAGAACCTCTTGATCGTCCCCGAGCAGAAGTAGAAATCAAAATCAACATCTACAGTACTGAGATCTTTTACTACTACTATCCCGACCAATATTGAAGAAGAAGTTATATGAAAATGTTTCGAAGTCCACCACTAGCTCACAGGAGGCAGTAGGTCGGCTAGCAAACCAATCAACATACTTGAAGATTATGATAAGCTACAAGCGGCATCATATGTCGTCCAGAAGATAATGCACTTTATGTTGAACAAATCAAGAAGGTAGATCAAGAATTTCACGAGCATCGAGCAATACTGCAGAATAAATACTCCATCCTTTCAGGTAACCCATCAAGCATGAAGCATTGGGGGCTTCTGTTGATACCAAATTTAGTCTGCTGACGTGGACCAATAATAAAAAGACACGTGTCAATCTACATGGCACAATAACAACGAGGAAGTTTATTTCCCCCGACCAAGTCATGTTCGCTCCGAGCAACAAGGATACCCCGAGGAACTACAACACTCCGAGGAACTCCAGCGCTCCGACGAACTCCTGAACGACGAGCAACTAAGGTGGTTCGAACTGCATCTCGACCACAGCATTGATTGCCAGATAACCAACAGTTCAAAACTGTTCATTGACTGCTTATCATCTTGACGCACACGCTTGAAGAACATTAAATGAGTTACCCTTTCATATGTATATCATTTAATGTATCACCCTTTCAGATGATAGCCTCAAGGACCTTTCATATGTATATCATTTAATGTACCACCCTTTCATATGTAAGCCTCAAGGCTATAAATACCTTGTATCACCCTCATTCAAAGGGACCGAAATTTCTTGAGAGAACTTGTAATCAAGAATTCCACAAACACTCAGTAATAACATAACAGTGGACGTAGGCTTTATTCCTAGCCGAACCACTTTAAAAATCTTTGTCTTATTTATTTATCTGTGATTGAATAATTAGAGCGATCTAGTTTTTTACATCAACATACTATGTCACTTTTATTGATGATTTCTCTAGGTGTACATGGGTATATTTACTTAAACATAAATCTGAGATGTTACCTTTGTTTGTTCAATTCCTGCAAATGATTAAAACACAATTTAACACCACTGTTCGTAACATTCGTTCTGATAATGGTGGGGAGTATGTTTCTGATGCTTTTCGTTCACAACTCAACCAAAAAGGAATTTTACACCAACTTTCTTGCCCCTACACTCTGGAGCAAAATGGGGTGGCGAAACGTAAGAACCGTCACTTAATGGGAATGGTTCGGTGTCTTTTATGGGGAATTAATGTTCCTAAATCTTATTAGCACCTTGCTTTGCTCACTGCCACATTTATTATTAACCGCACTCCAAGTAAAGTTTTAAATGGCAAAACACCTCTTCACGCTATATTTCCCACTGACCCCCTTTTCCTTCTGTTACCCCGTGTTTTTGGGTGTGTGTGTTATGTTCAGGATAAGCGTCCCTCACGTCACAAACTTGATGATAAGGCCATTAAATGTATTTTTGTGGGTTATCCTACCATGTCTAAAGCTTATAAATGTTATGATCCACTTTCTCGACATATGTATCACTCTCGTGATGTCACCTTTCATGAGGATACTCCATTTTATGGTATACCTGCTACTCCCCCACCCTCATCTCCTCCTCCTCTGGAGAAGGCTTCTCCAGTAGCCCGTCCCATCCCTTTATTTGATGTGTCTTCCTCGCTTCATGAGGAACCCCCTTTACAGATTTATGCGCGTCGCCCTCGGATGTCCCCTCCTCCTCCTCCTGTGGACTCAGGTATTGTCCCCCCACCTATTTCTGATTTTCAGTCCCGTTATCCCACTCATGATCACCTCCCTCCTGCTCGTTTTGCTGATTATGATAACTCTTGTAGCACTAACCATTCTATTTTCGAGCACCTTTCTTATGATGGTCTTTCAGGGTCCTATCGTGCTTTTTTGGTTTGTCTTGACTCTATTTTTATTCCCCGATCTTTGTATGAGGCTCTCCAGAATCCTGAGTGGGTAGCTGCCATGAAAACTGAGATGGATGCCTTGGACAAGAATGGTACTTGGGAGTTAGTGTCTCTTCCTCAGGGGGAGAAATGTGTTGGTTGCAAATAGGTGTTTAGTGTTAAATATTTAGCTGATGGCTCCGTTGAACGATATAAGGCTCGTCTTGTGGCCCGTGGCTTTACTCAGATTTCGGGTAAAGATTTTGGTCTGACCTTTGCCCCTGTTTCTAAGATGACTTCTGTTCGTGTACTTATCTCTCTTGTCGCATCTCACTCTTGGTCGTTGCATCGGTTGGATATTAAGAATGCCTTTCTTCATGGGGATCTTACTGAGACTATCTATATGGATCCTCCTCCCGGTTTTCGAGCTACGGGGGAGTATGAGGGCAAGGTTTGTCATCTTCACAAATCTTTATATGGGTTGAAGCAATCCCCCCGAGCTTGGTTTAGCCAATTCAGTGATGTGATTACCTCTATGGGATTTTCCAGATGCCAGTCTGATCATACTTGTTTTATTCGACGACATCCCAACCACCGGTGCATTATCCTTTTGGTCTATGTTGATGATATCATTATTACTGGTGATGATTTAGAGGGGATTTTTCAGGTTAAGAAGGACATCGGAGCAGTTTTTGATTCCAAGGATTTGGGTCCTCTTCGGTATTTTCTGGGGATTGAGGTTGCAAGATCTCGTCGTGGGATTTCTTTATCTCAGAGGAAGTATATTCTTGATCTATTACAGGATATAGGGATGATTGGTTGTCGTCCAGCTTCTACTCCTATGGATCCGAATGGGAAGTTGGCTGCTGAGTCTGGAGATTTACTTTCTAAGCCGTCTAGGTATCAGCGTTTGGTTGGTCGTCTCATCTACTTGACCAACACTCGTCATGATTTGGCATTTGCTGTGAGTTTTGTTAGTCAGTTCATGCATGCTCCTCGCACCGCTCACCTTGATGCTGTTCATCATATCTTGAGGTATCTCAAGTCTTCACCGGGTCTTGGTCTCTTCTATGATTCAGGAGGCCAAAGGGGTCTCTCCTGCTTCACTGATGCTGATTATGATGGATGCAGGACTGATAGGCGTTCTACTTCTGGCTTCTGTACTTTTTATGGCTCTCATCTCATATCATGGAAAATTAAGAAGTAAGCGGTGGTTTCTCGTTCTTCAGCAGAGGCAGAGTACCGTTCTATGGCTCAGGGTACATGTGAGCTCTTGTGGCTTCGATCGATTTTGGGTGAGCTAGGCTATACTGAGTACGGTCCTTCTGATTTGTTGTGTGATAACAAATCAGCCATTTTGTTATCATCTGATTATGTCCTTCATGAGAGAACCAAACACATTGAGGTGGATATTCACTTCATCCGGGAGAAAATATCTGCAGGCATCATTCGTCCCTCATTTGTCCCTTCATTAGATCAGGATGCAGATTGTCTCACCAAGGCGGTTGGACCTTCTTTGCTTTACTCATCTATTGGCAAGCTGCGCTTGGTGGATATCTTCGCTCCAACTTAAGGGGAGTGTTAGTTAGTCTTATGTTTCTATGTATATTGTGGTTTGTCCCACCTTGTATATTGTGGTTTGTCCCACATTGATTTCTTTGTACATTGTTCCCACACATCCCTTAATATAAATATACACATTGGCACTCAAGTTGAGTAAGCCAATACATCATAAATAGCTTCTCATAAAAGTAAAACAAAAAGGCACCATTATGCTAAGGTCAGGTGGGGTCAATAATTCACCCTCAAACCAAAATTATGATTTTATTGTTGCTACTATGTAACCAATCACCGTTTCCGCACAAAGAAACAAATGGTCATTGTAAAAGCAATAAAACTGAACCAAATCAAAGGTGGTAAAAATGAATAAAACAAAATATCTAAACCGACATCAAAAAATTCAAAAAAAAAATCTGAACAAAGTAAGAAAACCCAATGGCATTCAATTGTCATAAAAATCCCAACTATTGAATCATTCAAGTGTGTTAAAAATAAACATGGGTACTAAAATATATGGATTACACACACATCAGTTAAGTGATAATAAAAAGGAATGTAACCCAACATCACAGAAAAAGTGAAAATTGAAAGCAATACCCTAAGGTTGTTCCGAAAAAAAAATGAGATGGGGCATTAATTCAAACCCCATTTCCAAAGACTTGATATCAAAATCACAGCATAAGATTCCCAAAACCTAAACTTTGAGTATATACATGATTTTAGCTAAGTTCCAGTTCATTATGTGTCATACTTGAGCTTTTACTATCTTAGAATTTTTGCCAAATTGTACAAAAACCAAATGGATTGAACAATCACTGAGGAACTACCAATTTTGATGAAACTCCATTACAACTAAAGACATCATCCTAGGTAGTCAAACAATAATAAAAGCATTAGAAGTTTAGTAAATAAAAAAAGAATATGTACATTGATGATACTTATTCGTCATTGTAGTCCTTCAAATTTGAACTTTAAACTTTCTTGGGAATATGTATTTGAAGAAATAATAGACATGGATGATAAAACTAAATGAAGAAATGAATTTTAAGTACCAACCACATGGATGATAAAACTAAACGAAGAAACGAATGCCTCACCCCAAAGCGCCTTTGGGTACACCGCCTCACTTTGCTGAGTCTCTTACATAGCACCTAAGCCTCACTCTGCTGAAAAGGAATAGAAAAGTAATGAAAACTTAAATACTAAAGAAATAACCTGATCCGGACTAAAAAATTTATAATTTAAAACATAAAAACAAATATGACAAAAATTTAATGAGGGAATTAACATTATAGACTAAATTGTGAACAAAAGACATAATTAAGCCTTGAATTTCACAAATAGTTGAGATTTTTATTCTATACTGTAGACAATGCCTAAAACTCCATGCATTATTTAAGATTTATATTCTAAACCATGGACAGCCTACAGGTAACATGATCATTTACAATTGTGATAATATAATGCATTTCTATAGTGGGAAACTTATATAAAACTTTAATCCTAGAAATAACAAACAAAGAAAGAACAAATTTTCTTATAAAGTAATCGAAACTCCACTCTCTTTAAATAGTAGGGAAAAAGACGAAAAAAATACAAATAAATGTTTGAGTACTCAAAAATTACCACTAATAGACTTATAAAAACCATATTAACATAATGGTAAAATGAACAACTTGTATCACAACTAAACCTATAACACATGAGCAAATTGTATCTCATGAAGAAAAACAGGGCATTGGCACATTTATTTAAACAAAAAAATAAATATAAACCAAAAACCACCTCAAGAGACCATCACCTATAACATCAACCATAACAGTAGACCATTACCCAAAACACCGGTAGACATTAAAGAAAATACATATTTACATATCACGTACCGTATTCGAAAACATCAAAGATCAAATAAGGACAAAAAAACCCTAAAACTATACAATCACAAAAATATACTACAATAAACTCGATTAGAACAAAAAAAAACTTCAAAAAAATACAATGAAATGAATATAAAAGAGAATATACCTTGGAGCTACAAATTTTTTTTTTTGTTTCTATGTAAAGAAGCTACAAAATACAAAACAAAAATTGTAAATAGCTGATCAAATATATTTTTAAACGAAACCCTTGAACATTCCAATATATTAGTACCTGAAAGCATTAAAAGAATCAAGAATAAAAATTTAGATAATGACAAATAATCAAATAGTTTTGCAAACAACAAATAATCAAAACCTTTAAATCCAAAAAAGCTTTGGCTCGTGGAAATAAAGTGAGTCTAAAATTATGAATCATACAAACTAAAACATAAACAAAACAAAGCCCCCAAATCTAAAAACCAGGAAGGAGGTTAAGATTTAGAGAATAGAGAGAGGAAGAAAGAGATAGAATACCTTTGAATCATTTTGGAAGATAAATCCATGGGGAGAGATGACTAAAATCGAACAATAAAAGCAATAATTAGAGTATAAAGAAACCAAGCCACAAAGCCCTGATGCATAAACCCATAAAAATGTGATCTCCGCTGTAAAAAAACCAAAATGAAATGGTTGTTGGAATATGTGATCTCCACCCAAAAAAATGAAGAAACGATTTAGATAATCACCTGAAGATACTCCCATTTCACTGTGTGAGCGAGGGTTATTAGAAAAGTGCGAGAAAAAATTTGGGTGGTGTTTTGTATCGTTTGTGGCCGTCAAGCACTACGTCACTCACCATAGTTGAGTTAAATAGACCTGTAAATGATTAAGAAAAAGAAAATAGATGATGTAAAAAGAACATACCACACAGTAGTTAAAATTCTCTAATCAATCAGTTACTATATGAGAAAATTAACAGAAAACACAAAAAACTCAGCTCAATGAAGATGTTGTCCCTTCTAGTTTCAAAGAACCCAAACAATAGAAAATACAAAAACTCTGCCAAGATGATAAGGAGTGGGAGAGGTGCAGTCGCAGAAGGTAGTGGGTGTGTAAGAGGGAGTGGCTGAGAGATTACACAGTTTGGCAGAATCGAGGTGGGCATTTTTGATTTGGGTGGGTGAGAGGCTCGAGGTGGGTTTTTTGAACCATCAGATGTAGTTTTTCATGTTTCAAGTCTCATTTGCCCTGTCATGAGTCTCTATTATGGTGTTAACGGGAGAGAAGTAGATAAGCATCATGATTTTAACCAAAATATCCCCAATTTTGAATTAAAGTGTAAGTTTGGGAAGTAACAGAAGAGTGGAAAATCAAAATTTTCAAGGGTAAAATTGGTATTGCAGAAAAAATACATCTTGATGACATCATCTTTTAATCTTATGACATACATAAGTTTTCTACTTTATTATATATATATATATATATATATATATATATATATATATATTATACGTATCCTAGCGTGTCGTATCCTGATTTTGGGAAAAATCACGTATTGAGTGTCGTGTCGAAACACGTATTACGTGTCTGAGTCCATGCTTGATAGATAGTAACTATATATTTGTAATATAATATTATTGCATTATTATACTCGGCAAGTGAGGGACCGTATAGTAGGAACAAAATTATCTAGGACTGCACACTAGCTTTTTAAGTTATGGGGACTAAGTGCAAAAGGACCCTTTTCCTTTTCCTGCTCCAAACCTTCTGTAATACCCCGTATTTTTAGCGATATATATTTTTGGGATTAATTAATTAAATGAGAATTAATTGGGAATTAATCCGGATAAAATACTAGCGAGATGTGAGTTAGTATTTGACTATATTGAGTATATATGATGATATATAAATATTGAATTATGAAATTTGTCGTGAGATTGATATACGGCAATTTGGACATTTTATTGGGACGCGTGAGACAGTCGCGTTAGGATATAATTATTTTAATTATAAAAGTGAAATTAAATTCTATTAACCGTATGGTCGTTTTGAGTGCTCCAACGCATCCGGAAGGGTCGAGATAGTCAGAAAACACTAGTCGGGGGTTTAGTTTGGGTCCCGGGGTATTTTTAGGCCATACCGGCAACATATAGGGGTAGTTTGGTAATTTTGCATTTTTGGGAATTAAAAGTGACGAAAATTAGTAAATTATATCTGATGTGGATTTGACCCACTAAACCACTAACCAACTCATTTTAACCTAATAGGCTACGTAGGTTATTAGAATTAGGTTTCTAAATTTTCCCAAAACAAACCCTAACCACCATAGCCATTGGAGAAGAAAGCTTAGAGAGGGAAAAAAATAGGAGAATTCTGCAGAGAGAGAGAGGAGGCAATTCAGCCTTCAAGATTCATCCTCAAATCCAGAGAAAGATTAGAGGCAAGTGGTTTAATTACAATTGATTTAATGCTATGCTTTTCCATGTTTAGGAATTATCGAAATTGATCTTGGTAGATGATATAGACCCATGAATTGGAAGTTAAAATCTATGAATTATGTTAGGGACTGCATGTAGTAACAATCTGGACGAATTATGAATTCGAAATTATGACCCTTGATGATTTAAAAACGGATTTAAGAAGAGGTTTATGAATGTTCTTGAAAGAATTAGAAAACTAGGGTTCTTGATGAAGATTGATTCATATATAGTCCTTGGTTGATGAATTATTGGTTTTAGAACGTTATTAATGTTGTAGGATGGTTGTATGATGATACTATAACATTATATTAGAGATTCATGCATTAAAAGTATGTTTTGGGATGATTTGAAAACTGCAAAACGAAGCAGTCCGTAGCCATACCTGGTGCGTTCGATCGATCGATGTTCATCAGTCGATCGATCGACCACCATCAATCGATCGAAGGAAAAGGTCGATCGATCGACCTTCCCAGAATGAGTAAAGTTTTCCCTATTTAAATTTTAATGATGTTAACCCTTGGAAAATATTATTGGAGACCTTATGAATACCCTTAAACTTAAGGAAGACCAGAAGGCATGGCTAGGAAATTTGGACCTTAATTAGGATTTAATTTGAGGAATTATTCTAAAAGCTATTGAAGCTCGATAAGTTAGATAATATTAGAATTAATAGAGTAATTTTGAATAAGTTGATAAATTGAGGTTTGGGGCAGAAGTAAGGACCTTTAGAACAATGATGTAAAATGTGGGAATATTAGGAAACTTAATAAACCCTTTGAGATAGGTTTTAAGTATAAGAATCTATGACGTGAGATGTGTCGACAGTCTACCTTATATATTATCGAAAGACTAAAAATGTATACAATTGGAATAATGGTATAAGGATGTAGAAAATACCTTTAGTAATATTGAGATATCTAAGATGTGTGCATGCTTAGTATATAATCTTATGTGTATGACATACCTACCATACTTGCTATCACGGGAGGTTTACATTCGCTTAGGGCCTTCTAATCCTTGTGTGCCCGGATTTAGTTTGGTACCTAGAGGACATAGTTCAAGCGAATGACTTAATTGTGAGTTATTAAGCCAGCTGACTATGGAGCGTAGGTATGTACGTGACCATGGATATGTTGAATTATGTTCGCCTCCATTTTTGTGTGTGGTGTTTATTCTATCAATTCCTGAGAGATTTGGAATTTTTAATCCTTATGTACGTGATGTACCGGGATGGATAGCAGAGTATGTGTGCACAGCAGCTTAGCCTCGGGGTGCTCGTATAGTATATTTATGATGTGAATAATATACGGTTCAATGAAAAGGAATTGGTTATGTTTAATTTGCGAGAATAATTTATAGTAACTACTTGTGGAATTAAAAAGGGATAACATTCCGTGAATTGTAATGCTACAATTGAGAATCCGAGTTCAAGTAAAGCTATTTATTTTAATAATAACATTGGGAATTCATATTGTGAATCGAGTAGTTGGGTTAGAACTTATGATGGTTTAGTTAGAAATAACATATACATGGGTACAGGAACGTTAGGAGTGCACTGTTAGACGAGAGGCGAGTATTTCATGTGAGAGCACGTCCTAACATGTATCTTGCATTCATTGTTTTAATTGTTATTAAAGCACTTGTTGTTTTTAAAATACTCTCCACATTCGGGCTCTGACCCGTTTTCTTTCAAATCTATCTTTTTGTAAAAACCATTTTAGGTGCCCAGCCACAAGGACACCATGCATAGTATTTCCAGTCAAGTGACGAGCTGTAGCTGTTGTGGAAGTTAGACGCTTCATTTGTCTTGACTCTATATTCAGATTTTATCAGTTGTAGGGCATGTCGCCCATTTCTTTTAGAGACATTTCATTTTATATTTCAGTTATTCAGACTTTGGTTTGTAATTAATTTAGGATTCAGACTTGTCATATTATTTTCAGTTGTGGGATTGTTGTGAGGAGTTTTCCTCCGGACTTATTACTATTTGTTGGTTATTTCATTTCTTCGTTATGGTGAATGGATTATGTTGTTATTCCATTATTCTTTTACTGCATGTTAATCAGACTTAACTTAAAATTTGGCAACTTACTTTTTAAATACTAGGTGGTTAGTAATTATTAAAATGTTTTCGACAGTGATGCTATTAACTGAACCAACTTGGCATTTTGTATTGATTTAATAAAGGAGTAGTTACCCGGTATTTAATTAGTCGGGGTGTCACAGGTGGTATCAGAGCATCAGGTACTAGTGTCCTTTAGGATCTGTACGGCTTATTACGTTTCCGCTGAGCTTTCTTTGATATAGAGCCCTAATCCTAGGAATGTTGTGTTTATCTCTATACTTTGGAAATTCGTACTTCTGCGATTTGTTTATTTGAATGATGAACTCATCCAAATTATTTAAATTTTCAGATGGATCGTCAAGAAGAACTAGCTAAAACGGTTAAGGGAGTCAACGAGCAAGATCGACTCACACCTCCGGTATCCCCAGAGAGAATATCAACCGCCGAGTTAGCAGGTATCGTGGCACAAGCAGTTACCACTGCAGTTCTACAATACCAAGAACGCAGCATACAACTTAAGGGAGGCAAAAGATCTAGAGAGGTTAACCAAATGCACGTGACTAACGTTGAAAATTGTGCGAAGGCACCGAATCTGCGACAATAGAACAATCAAGATCGAGTAAGTTCCATAAGTAACGAGATTTATGTACGGGGGCAAAAGTGTCAGGGTCAACGAAGTCAAGTTCAGAATGAAACCACAAAGAGGTGTTTCGGTGGTGGGATGGACGATCACAAACGTGAATCTTGTCCAAATTAGACTGGGGATAAACTACATTCTGACCAGCGAAGAATTTCGAGACTCTGCTACAAATGTATACAACCGGGTCACAAGTGGATGGATTGTCCTCACCCTGACATAGTTTTTCCGCAAATTTCCCCTCAAGGCCAGCAAGACCAGGGAAAAAGCAAGGTTAGCCAACACCGTAATGAAATAAAGCAGTTTCGAAAGAGGAATAAAGTCCCAAGTCATCAAGGCCAACCCCGACAGCAGCAGCAGGGTCAGAGAGGGAGTAACTTCAGAAGCCGATGTTCTGTGTGTGGCACACATGGCCATAGACGCCAGGATTGTCCTGATAAGGGCAAGGCCCCACAGCAGCAGCTGTAGGGAGCCCGTAATAATCCTCAGGGGCCACTTTTTACAGTCTCTCTCCCAGCACCAGCTCAGGTACCAGCCCTACCAACCTTTCCAGTAGCTCCAGTGCAGCAGGGGCAGTTACAGTACAGTCAAACCTATACTGTCCGCCAGGCAGCCGCCCCTCAGGCACCACCCGCGATTTGGGGTATGTTTTCCTATCCATGGGACTTTGGGTCAAATTTTGTTTGTTACTGGGACAACGCATTATTTTATAACTACATATTATGCGAAAACCTTAGGGTCATTAACCACAGTATTGAGCACTGTAGCGTAGGTAGACTCACCACTAGGGAACGATTCATTTTTATATGCCGGGGAGTGGTGGTAGAGATTGGTAGTTTAATATTACCTGCGGATAGGTTAGTGTTAGAGATGACCGAGTATGATGCCATTATGGGTATGGATTGGCTAGTTGCGTACCAAGTCATGCTTGACTGTTTTAGTAGGAATATTATCTTTGCCGTTCCTGGGCAGGATATGTTTTTAGTAGCGATGCCTCGCCCTGAGGGAGGATCGTCCACTCATTTGTACTATATAGAGGAGGAGACCTCTAAGGAAGTGGTGATACCACTTGATTCGATTCCGGTTGTTCGAGAGTATGCTGATGTATTTCAGGATATACCTGGATTACCTCCGAGTAGAGAGATAGATTTCGTGATTGATTTAACGCCGGGCACTCGGCCTATTGCCCGCGCACCTTACCGTATGGCTCCAGCTGAGATGAGAGAGTTACGGGATCATATTGAGCAGTTGTTGGGTCAGGGGTTCATCCGGAGAAGTACTTCGCCGTGGGGTGCCCCTGTGTTGTTCGTGAAAAAGAGAGATGGTTCACTGAGATTGTGTGTGGACTACCGAGAGTTGAACAAGGTCACGATACGGAATAAGTATCCGTTGCCTCGAATCGATGACCTATTCGACCAGTTGAGAGGAGCTTCCTTCTTCTCGAAGATTGATTTGAGATCGGGATACCATCAGTTGCGTATCAGGGAGGAGGACATCTCGAAGACTGCGTTCTTATCGAGATATGGTTCTTACGAGTTTCGGGTTATGCCTTTTAGCTTGACCAATGCTCCAGCCGTGTTTATGGATTTGATGAATAGGGCATTCAGGGACTTCCTAGATCAGTTTGTCATTGTCTTCATTGATGATATTCTAGTTTACTCCCAGACAGAGGAGGAGCACGCCGAGCATTTGAGGCAAGTTTTGCAGACGCTACGTCAGAACGAGCTGTATGCAAAGTATGAGAAGTGCGGGTTTTGGCTGAAGGAGGTCCAGTTTTTTGGGACACATTATTTCCAACCGGGGGATATCTGTTGATTCGGGGAAGGTATCCGCGGTGAGGGAGTGGGGACAGCCCACGACACCAACGGAGATCCGTAGTTTCTTGGGTCTAGCAGGATATTACAGGAGGTTCATTCGGGGATTTTCGAAGATAGCGGGTCCTTTGACACATCTGACTCGTAAGGGTGTGCCATTCATTTGGAGTGATGCCTGTTAGTTGGCATTCGATGAGTTGAAGGAAAAATTGACCTCAGCACCTGTGTTAGCATTGTCCAGATCGGGAGTTGAGTATTTGGTTTACACCGATGCGTCTTTGCAAGGACTTGGAGGTGTATTGCAGTAGGAGAGACATGCCATAGCTTATGCTTCCCGTAAGCTTAAGCCTCATGAGAAGAATTACCCCACGCATGATTTGGAGTTGGCGGCAATTGTATTTGCCTTTCAGATATGGAGACACTACCTTTTGGGGGAGAAGTTCGATTGTTCACGGACCACAAGTCCCTACAGTACCTATTCACGCAGAAGGAGTTGAATATGCGACAGCGAAGGTGGCTTGAGTTTGTGAAGGACTATCAGTTTGATATCCAGTATCACCTGGGGAAGGCTAACGTGGTAGCAGACGCGTTGAGCCGTAGGCCAACAGATGAAGTGGCAGGGGTGTGGAAGGCCAAGTGGAAGGAATTGGGACACCGGGATGCAGTGGCCCGATCATTCATGTCTGTGATGACTGTTACGCCACAGATTGTCACGAAGGTGGTAAAGGCCCAGGAAAATGACTCGTTCTGTCAGGAGCAGATAGTTCGATTATTGGCAGAGGGAGCCGAATCCTATACCGTTAGCTCAGACGGGGGACAAAATGTACCAAGACATGAGACGTCAGTATTGGTGGAGCGGGATGAAGAGAGATATTGCCGAGTTCGTTTCAAAATGCGCCAATTGTCAGCTCGTAAAAGTGGATCATCAGAGATCGGCAGGACTCTTACAGCCGTTGGAGGTCCCGATGTGGATGTGGGAGAGCATCTCCATGGACTTTATCACGGGGTTGCCTACGTCACACAGAGGTCACGACCCCATTTGGGTAATTGTGGACAGGTCGACTAAAGTCGCTCATTTTCTACCCGTAAGGACAGACTACACTACGGGACAGTATGCCCAGCTCTTTATTGCAGAGATAGTGAGCATCACGGTGTACCCCTAAATATCGTGTCTGACAGAGACAAGATATTTGTTTCACGGTTTTGGGAAAGTTTTCAGCAGGCCATGGGCACGGAGTTGCGGTTGAGTACGGCGTGCCACCCGCAGACCGATGGACAGACCGAGCGTACAAATCAGATGTTGGAGGACATGCTGCGTATGTGCACCATTGATTTTGAGGGTGGATGGGAGCAGTATCTTCCACTGGTAGAGTTTGCTTACAACAACTCCTACCAGTTCACCATTGGCATGGATCCATTTGAGGCGTTGTACGGTAGACCTTGTCGTTCCCCAGCATGTTGGTTGGAAGTGGGGGACAACAAACTACTTGGGCCGGAAGTGATTCAGGATACTTCGGCAAGGATTGAGTTGATTCGGAGTCGCATTCGGGTAGCTCAAGATCGGCAGAAGAGTTATACTGATGCGAAGAGATCTTTCAGGGAGTTCCAAGTAGGGGACCAGGTTTTGCTCAGAGTATCTCCTATGAAGGGGATTATGCATTTCGGGAAGAAGGGGAAGTTGGCACCAAGGTATGTGGGGCCGTTTCCTATTATTGAGCAGATTGGACCAGTTGCGTATAGACTCGGGTTACCGGAGCATTTACACCGGATTCACGATGTGTTTCATATTTCCTCGCTAAGGAAATATCTCAGAGACGATTTGGCTCATTCTCACATCGCTTTGGAGGAGATTGATCTACAGCCTGATAGCTCCTACGAGGAGGGGCCGATTGCTATTTTGGACCGAAGTGAGAGGAAGCTGCGGTAAAAGATAGTTCCGTTAGTGCGTGTTCAGTGGCGACATCACAATGTCGAGGAGTCCACATGGGAACGCGAGGATGAGATGCGCGAACGTTATCCAGAGTTGTTTTTATCAGGTACTTTCTAGTTCCGAATTTCGGGACGAAATTCTGTTATTAGGGGGGAAGTATGTAATACCCCGTATTTTTGGCGATATATATTTTTGGGATTAATTAATTAAATGAGAATTAATTGGGAATTAATCCGGATAAAATACTAGCGAGATGTGAGTTAGTATTTGACTATATTGAGTATATATGATGATATATAAATATTGAATTATGAAATTTGTCGTGAGATTGATATACGGCAATTTGGACATTTTATTGGGACGCGTGAGACAGTCGCGTCAGGATATAATTATTTTAATTATAAAAGTGAAATTAAATTCTATTAACCGTATGGTCGTTTTGAGTGCGCCAACGCGTCCGGAAGGGTCGAGATAGTCAGAAAACACTAGTCGGGGGTTTAGTTTGGGTCCCGGGGTATTTTTAGGCCATACCGGCAACATATAGGGGTAGTTTGGTAATTTTGCATTTTTGGGAATTAAAAGTGACGAAAATTAGTAAATTATATCTGATGTGGATTTGACCCACTAAACCACTAACCAAATCATTTTAACCTAATAGGCTACGTAGGTTATTAGAATTAGGTTTCTAAATTTTCCCAAAACAAACCCTAGCCACCATAGCCATTGGAGAAGAAAGCTTAGAGAGGGAAAGAAAGAGGAGAATTCTGCAGAGAGAGAGAGGAGGCAATTCAGCCTTCAATATTCATCCTCAAATCCAGAGAAAGATTAGAGGCAAGTGGTTTAATTACAATTGATTTAATGCTATGCTTTTCTATGTTTAGGAATTATCGAAATTGATCTTGGTAGATGATATAGACCCATGAATTGGAAGTTAAAATCTATGAATTATGTTAGGGACTGCATGTTGTAACAATCTGGACGAATTATGAATTCGAAATTATGACCCTTGATGATTTAAAAACGGATTTAAGAAGAGGTTTATGAATGTTCTTGAAAGAATTAGAAAACTAGGGTTCTTGATGAAGATTGATCCATATATAGTCCTTGGTTGATGAATTATTGGTTTTAGAACGTTATTAATGTTGTAGGATGGTTGTATGATGATACTATAACGTTATATTAGAGATTCATGCATTAAAATATGTTTTGGGATGATTTGAAAACTGCAAAACGAAGCAGTCCGTAGCCATACCTAGTGCGTTCGATCGATCGATGTTCATCAGTCGATCAATCGACCACCATCGATCGATCGAAGGAAAAGGTCGATCGATCGACCTTCCCAAAATGAGTAAAGTTTTCCCTATTTAAATTTTAATGATGTTAACCCTTGGAAAATATTATTGGAGACCTTATGAATACCCTTAAACTTAAGGAAGACCAGAAGGCATGGCTAGGAAATTTGGACCTTAATTAGGATTTAATTTGAGGAATTATTCTAAAAGCTATTGAAGCTCGATAAGTGAGATAATATTAGAATTAATAGAGTAATTTTGAATAAGTTGATAAATTGAGGTTTGGGGCAGAAGTAAGGACCTTTAGAACAATGATGTAAAATGTGGGAATATTAGGAAACTTAATAAACCCTTTGAGATAGGTTTTAAGTATAAGAATTTACGACGTGAGATGTGTCGACAGTCTACCTTATATATTATCGGAAGACTAAAAATGTATACAATTGGAATAATGGTATAAGGATGTAGAAAATACCTTTAGTAATATTGAGATATCTAAGATGTGTGCATGCTTAGTATATAATCTTATGTGTATGACATACCTACCATACTTGCTATCATGGGAGGTTTACGTTCGCTTAGGGCCTTCTAATCCTTGTGTGCCCGGATTTAGTTTGGTACCTAGAGGACATAGTTCAAGCGAATGACTTAATTGTGAGTTATTAAACCAGCTGACTATGGAGCGTAGGTATGTACGTGACCATGGATATGTTGAATTATGTTCGCCTCCATTTTTGTGTGTGGTGTTTATTCTATCAATTCCTGAGAGATTCGGAATTTGTAATCCTTATGTACGTGATGTACCGGGATGGATAGCAGAGTATGTGTGCACCACAGCTTAGCCTCGGGGTGCTCGTATAGTATATTTATGATGTGAATAATATACGGTTCAATGAAAAGGAATTAGTTATGTTTAATTTGCGAGAATAATTTATAGTAACTACTTGTGGAATTAAAAAGGGATAACATACCGTGAATTGTAATGCTACAATTGAGAATCCGAGTTCAAGTAAAGCTATCTATTTTAATAATAACATTGGGAATTCATATTGTGAATCGAGTAGTTGGGTTAGAACTTATGATGGTTTAGTTAGAAATAACATATACATGGGTACAGGAACGTTAGGAGTGCACTGTTAGACGAGAGGTAAGTATTTCATGTGAGAGCACGTCCTAACATGTATCTTGCATTCATTGTTTTAATTGTTATTAAAGCACTTGCTGTTTTTAAAATACTCTCCACATTCGGGCTCTGACCCGTTTGCTTTCAAATCTATCTTTTTGTAAAAACCATTTTAGGTGCCACAAGGACACCATGCATAGTATTTCCAGTCAGGTGACGAGCTGTAGCTGTTGTGGAAGTTACAGGGCCTTGCTAGTAGACGCTTCATTTGTCTTGACTCTATATTCAGATTTTATCAGTTGTAGGGCATGTCGCCCATTTCTTTTAGAGACATTTCATTTTATATTTCAGTTATTCAGACTTTGGTTTGTAATTAATTTAGGATTCAGACTTGTCATATTATTTTCAGTTGTGGGATTGTTGTGAGGAGTTTTCCTCCGGACTTATTACTATTTGTTGGTTATTTCATTTCTTCGTTATGGTGAATGGATTTTGTTGTTATTCCATTATTCTTTTACTGCATGTTAATCAGACTTAACTTAAAATTTGGCAACTTACTTTTTAAATACTAGGTAGTTAGTAATTATTAAAATGTTTTCGACAGTGATGCTATTAACTGAACCAACTTGGCATTTTGTATTGATTTAATAAAGGAGTAGTTATCCGGTATCTAATTAGTCGGGGTGTCACACCTTCGGCAGCTTAATTTGAGTATATTTTGTATCGAAACCTCTTATGCGTTCTTTTGTGGAATTACATTAAAAATACATATGTATTAGGCACAAGTGCGTATATATGCACACGCATGAATTAGGAAGTATATATTACAGTTTTTGAGTCTGCAGTTTATATGCCTAAATATGTTTCTTACATGTTAGGTTCACATATAATGTGTACTGTATTCTATACAATGATCATTCTGTTTACTTATTTACACAAGGAAAAAATGTTTTGCAACAATACCCTATGAGAATTGTATGAATAAAACTAAAAGTATCAAATGCCATGTGATAAAACCAAACTTGGCCATTCATCCTAATTTAACACACCAATAGCCATGGACATGAGCAAGATCATAAATCCAATGGAACTTTCTTGGTAGAAATGAGGTGCTTGCAAAGTCATGGTACATGAATAATCAAAGAAATGCATCACATTGGTTTTTGCATAATGAGAAACTAAGATGATCCCAATGCATTTTTATTCCCATTTGCATACCCTAAAAATATGTACATTGAGGATACACTCAATGTAATGAACAAAAATGCAAATAATTCCCCTGGAACTCTCATACAAATCAATATCACCATGTATACTATACCGACAAAATGCTGTTTTATTCAACAAGCACAAGTATTTCTTCGATTATGTCTAAGAACAATAAAGAGAAAATTATCAACATGCCAACGAGATAATCGTACGATTATGTCCCACTCGTTCTTTAATAAAACCCGTCATTTGTCGGTGTCATTGTCCGGTTTAGAGCAGCATGAGGCACTGCTTTCCTTTAAATTATCCTTGTTCATTTAACAAAGAGAGCAAATTATCCTTCAAGCCATTACCATCTCGGCCTTCTATTCGTGCAAGTGCATCATGAAAGCTCTTTCTTGTAACTCAAATTCAAAAATATTGGTCATATTGATGTTTGTATTTATGTACCTTTGTAGATTAGGGGTGACAATTTGTGTTTTTGGGTTGAGTTTCGAGCTGACAACATGATAAGGGTTTTTGTACACGACATGACAAGACATGACTCGACATCGTGCTTTTTTACGTGACACGAATATGACCCATATAGAACATGACATGACACGACCCCAAAGTTCTGTTTCAGATTGGTAGAGGCCTGTAGTTGCCTCTACGCATTGATGAAGACACACTAAACTGAGATTTTGGCAACTTTACTAGTGTTCTCAGTAAAACAGAGCTCTCTTCTTGATCCACTGATCGTCAGTTCTTTGTGCAACACTCATATGAAAAAACTACAGCTATTGCTTCATTGGATTCATTGATGTCCCTCACCAAACCAACCACCCTTGGAAACAGATCCCAATTTGCATAAAGAACAGACCAGGAAAACAGTTTCCTGGTTGAGCGACCCTAACTATCTCGGGGTGGCAAAACTCTTCAAAATTATACTCAAGCGTAAAATATAGTGCCTAAGCAAGTCGTTAAGCATGATGAGTTGGGTCGGCGTCCATGTTAAGGCATAACTCATCATGACCAGGTGGGTTATACGTGTGTTTCAAAAAATGCGAGAATTATGGTTCAATCTTTTTCGTAGACAAAAACATTGTTACTAATGCGACTAACATTGTTGACATTGGGAAAAAAGATTCTTGGTTTCCTGGAGTTTGTGGCACTTTTGGAATGTACTGTAGAACATAATCCCAGCTTTTCCGGCTCTATGCAACGCTAAGTCTGCACTGCCCTTAGCTTACAGATAATTGGTCATACCTTCTTCGTTTCGGGCTGCACATGAGGGTGACTGACGTTTCTTTTCAGAGAATCGCTTACAAGTTGCGTTAGTGGACAGGACTGCCAAACAGACCACCAATGAAAATCTAGTCATGCCTCTTCGTTTTCTCTCTCGATGTCTAACACTGCTACCATACACAGCAGTGGAGTTGGCCATGTGAGTTATGTCCCTTTCACGCGAGTATTATCTAATTACTTTAATTTAATCTTTATGTCTCTTGTTGAGGGTCAACAAGAATCAAGGATATTCCCCTATTAAACAATTTATTTTGCATCTTTACTTAATTCTTAGTTTCCTCCCTACCATCTGTCAATTAACTAAATTTTTGGGTTAAATTCAAGATGATATGTTGAAACACATTAAATTGAGAAAAAAAATTAGCTTAGGCAAACCTAAATAGTTGGCATGAGATTTTGCTGAGTTGTTCTATTTAGAGCATCCACAACGGTGGATGCTCTAGAAAGGTAACTATACAAAATGTAAAGGTGAACTTAGCTTTCGTCAGAGACAAACTTTAATTACTCCAGTTACTGCCACTTCTGTTGCGACCCATACAGGCCCTCCCACAATTTGGTGCTTTAATTGCAGCACCGTGGGACATCGAGCTTCTGATTGTCCTCAGCCACGTCGCTGGTCCCTGTTAGCGATGGATCGGCCCCCAGAGTATCTCAACGAGACCGAGCATTCCCCTGACCATGTATTGATTACAGTTTTAGAGCGTGACTCTGTTGGTCTTCCCCTTTGAGTTCGTGGATGAACTCTTTTTGAGGGGGAGAGAGTGATGGGGATCCATTTTATCTTCCTTTTATTTTCATTGTATTTTCTATTTTTAGTTATTTTTAGCCATTTTCCTTCCTTATTTAATTACCAAGCATGTTTGGGACTAATTAGGCATTCTTTTATTTCTTAATTGGTCCTTTAGTCATTTTATCTATTACTTGATTAGCAAGTAATATCTCGCCTGTAAATAGTCTTGTATTGTCATTTTTGTACTCATTCTCCATTCTTGAAATATAGGAACTCTTTTGTTTCTCTCTCTAGAAATCATATTGTCTTGATTTTTAGGTCATTGACGTGTAGTTCACATCAAAAGCGAGGCACACTTTTATGTACAAAAAGCTACACAAAGAATCATGTGGTAAAAATATAATTGGTTAGAGAGTTGGTGGGCTCCTCTGTTTATCCAAGCTAACAAATCACAATCATTGCAATTTGTTGTGCATGATTTTTGCGATTATGCATTATTATGTTTTTTTAATATATAATACTAAATTTTTTATTTCTCATCAAATTTATACGTATGCGTGTTTGTGTGTAAGCTGAAAGTGCAAAATAGGTCCAAGGAGGGTTGCAGCTATCTGAAATACTAGAAATCGGGGCATTAGTGTATAGATAGTTATATAATTGCCCCCTTTTCAGTGTTGTACAAGCATGATTCTTTGATCGTACATTTCTTGAAAATTCTATCCTGATATATTCCTTGTTCATTTTCTTTGAAAATTGAGATCGTTTATATAACTCAGATTCAATACGTTGGTCATATGGATTGCGGTTGTATTTTTGTACCTGTAATGCCTATAGTTTCGTGGGGCATGTTGGATATTATCACTAGCATAGCATTAAAGTATATGGAAGTAAATAATGTGAACAAAACTAAGGTTGGTTATTGTAACACTTGGGTATGATAGATATTGGGGAGTCCATTGAAATGTATTGTTGTCCTAATATTAGGAGTTTTGATATAAGTAATTTATGTTTCCTTTTAATTTGAGAGGCTAATTACGTTTTTTAAGTAGGTCTTGGTGGCTAAGATATGGTAATGCCTATGAATAAAGACTATTATCAATCAGGAATCACTTTTTCGAGAATTACTCGTATAAGTGTATCATATCATGATTAAGGACAATTATATTTTCCCCAGAATTGATGGTTTGTTCAGTTAAATCCATGGAGCTGCTTGATTCATGATAATCGTACGAGTATGTCCCACTCATTATTTAATAAACCCCGTCATTTGTAGGTGTCATTATCAGGTTTAGAGCAGAATAAACATTTACATTGCCTTACTTCAAATTATGCTTGTGTTTTTAACTAATAGAAGAGAGAAACTTATCCTTCACCCCAATACGATGTACCTTTGTAGATTTGGGGTGACAACTCGTGTTTTTGGGTTGAGTTTCGGGTCGCCGACAAGATAAGGGTTTTTGGACATGACGCGACACGACAAGACATGACTCGACATCGTGCTTTTTTACATGACACGAATATGACCCGTATAGAACATGACACGACACAACCCCAAAGTTCTGTTTCAGATTGGTAGAGGCCTGTAGTTGCCTTTACGCATTGATGAAGACACACTAAACTGAGATTTTGGCAACTTTACTAGTGTTCTCATCAAAACAGAGCTCTCTTCTTGATCCCCTAATCGTCAGTTCTTTGTGCAACACTCATATGAAAAAACTACAGCTATTGCTTCATTGGATTCATTGAGGTCCCTCACCAAACCAACCACCCTTGGAAATAGATCCCAATTTGCATAAAGAACAGACCAGGAAAATAGTTTCCTGGTTGAGCGACCCTAACTATCTCGGGGTTGCAAAACTCTTCAAAATTATACTCAAGCGTAAAATATAGTGTCTAAGCAAGTCGTTAAGCATGATGAGTTGGGTTGGCGTCCATGTTAAGGCAGAACTCATCATGACCAGGTGGGTTATACGTGTGTTTCAAAAACTGCGAGAATTATGGTTCAATCTTCTTCGTAGACAAAAACATTGTTACTAATGCGACTAACATTGTTGACATTGGGAAAAAAGATTCTTGGTTTCCTGGAGTTTGTGGCACTTTTGGAATTTACTGCAGAACATAATCCCAGCTTTTCCGGCTCTATGCAACGCTAAGTCTGCACCCTACCATTTGTCAATTAACTAAATTTTTGGGTTAAATTCGAGATGATATGCTGAAACACATTAAATTGAGAAAAAAAATTAGCTTAGGCAAACCTAGATAGTTGACATGAGATTTTGTTGAGTTGTTCTATTTAGAGCATCCACAACGGTGGATGCTCTAGAAAGGTAACTATACAAAATGTAAAGGTGAACTTAGCTCTCGTCAGAGACAAACTTCACATTGGTGGAGGAGATGGAATTTGTAAGTCAGATTCCTACGAACTAATGTTGTTCATAGGAAATAAAAAAATATTTCTTACGAACGACATTAGTTCTTAGGAATCTGTAGAACTCAAATATCTATTAAAAATTGAGTATTTATATTTCCTACGAACTTCATTTGTTCGTAAGAAGCTTTACAATTTCAGTAGACGTTTAGTAAAACTAGAAACCTCTACCTTTTTACCTATGGAATTTTTTCCCTTCATCCACCACTGCAGACCTCTCAGTTTGCAACTTTAACAATTCGTGTGTTAAAGTTGGACTCCTTACTTCTTTTTGGACTCCTTACTTTAACTATTCCGAGTTTATGCCTGAAAGAAATAATGGACTCCTTACTTTCTTTTTGGACATTTGAATTAAGTATAGGAAATTTCATTATTAAAGAAATAGTTATCCACTATCAGATCCCATTGCAATTACTGGATTTTTTAATGTCAAGAATTCAATAAATTGTCCTTCCACACCTAAAACCTGTGGTATAGCTAGAACTTCTTTTCTTCTCCAGCTTAAGTAATAGTGATCATAACTAGGCCATCATTTTTAATCATCAAAGTGCTAAAGAGACACAACTTTTTATTTGCATATTTCAGCGCACAACCAACCCACGTGCAACGCAATTAAATTGGCACAACACTTGTTACATTCCCTCCACAATTCGTGAATTGTTTGTTACACTAGCATGCAACTCAAACGGCGCGAGTGCGTATTATAAAATTGATAAGAAAATACAGCTAAAAAATTCAAAATAGATTAGATAAAGAACCGACTATGTGTACATATATAAAGAGACCATGCAAATCACAAGGTTGACAAAATATTGATTAAAAAAAATTAAATGGGTCTTATACTAAAAAAGAAACAACCCATAATATAGGGTATACCTACTTAAAATCAATCTCACCATAAAGTGAAAAAAACCTTACCATTGGAATCAACTTTCAGTTGCGTTGAATCTTCCCCATCATATTTCTCTCCTTGAAAGCCTTCGCAATTTATTTCGGTATATTATATAGTTTTTACTCAAAAGGCATAAGTTTTATAACTTCTACAAAAAAATAAATCGCCTCGTTATGTATGTGACAGTTAGCAAGTGGAGCGTAGAGAGACAAATGGATTAGGCTGAATCAATTAGGTAGTTTGGGGGATTATAGAGGAACCCAAAAGACGAGGTAAATAAGTTAATCTAAAAGGTAATGAGATAAAGCGTCATGTAGTCAAATAAATAGAGCCTCTTCAAATTATGGGACAGAGTGAATTTATTAAAATATATATGAAGTGTACACGTGTCATCGTGTGGGTGCGATAAATGTTGATACTGGGTTCTGCTGTCAATTTTAGTTATATACTATAGTTAGGCAAAAATAGGCACGGTAATCCGGATAAAAACACAATTGACACGACAAGACATGATAACACGATTGACATGACTTATAATTTTGACACGATACGACACGATTTCTTATAAAATAGACCCGACATGAACACAATATGTCATGTCAATTTCGTTTCGTTTCTAAAATTGTCACCTCACCCCTATCGCTGGATGGAACTTTGGATTAACTTTGATTACCATACTAAAGAAGTATTAGAGGCATTAGTTTAAGCCCTGGTTTTCTGTCTTCATTTTTTATTGTGCAATCTGTCTGAAAAGAGAGTGTGATTTGTATATCATAATGACTATTCTTGTATGGAAAAAAAGGGCTCTAGGTAAATGACATTCATGTATGAATAGGGATGGCAACGGGTCGTGTATGGGGCGGGTTTGTCAAAACCCAAACCTGCCCCGCGATTTTTTACCTTCATACAGTATGAAGGTAATGTGTTTTGCACGTGTGGTGGGTCCGCCACACGGATAGTTGAAATTACGAGGGGATGTTATCTAGTTACTTAATTTTTGAATTATTATTAGGATATATTTTACGTAGTAGAATATAATTAGGATTTCTTGGAGAATTTGTTTCTCTATAACCAAGTTGTTTGGGCCTAATAATACTAAGGGGGCATCTCTTAAAAGAGATATGGGCCCTAAAAATTATAATACAGCCCATTAAATAATAGAATGTGTCTTAATCATGGTTCAAAGGATGATTTGACCCGTTCTTTGCCCATTTTATTTTGAGGATTTTCTTGGGATAGAAAACTATGAGCTCACCCAAATTTTAATATTGATGTAAAATATTTTATTTAGGACCAAAAATTGAAAGAGAATTGTTGTTTCAATAAATCAAAATATCTTTTTAGAGTAGAGGGGCTTCTACAGTTCCCTCAAACGCTCGTTGTCGAGCTTTCTCTAACTTGTGAAGAATCATGTAAATGCGAGAGAAATGACGGGTGGAGTGGGTTCAAGTTGAAGACCAATTTTTTAATTTATATTTTTACTAAATTTCAGAGTTTTAAATATTGCAAAGTAATGTAAATTACCTTGGAACATTTTAGGAATAGCTTAGGGATTCTTTAATATTTATCCAATAAGGTATTTTGAGCAACTCAACTTCATTGGGCATATATATATATATATATATATATATATATTATTGAGATCTCTTTAATGATTAGTTGGTCAATATTGATAAGTCTGTGCAATTTTATTGCTTTTGCCACTTCATTGGGCCTACATATATTTTATTGCTTCTGCAAGTTTACATCAAATTGGTATTAGAGTCAGGACAAAACGAGTTGTTTTTTGTTCATGAGTTATTCATTCTTATGCTCTAGATTGGTTCGTTGGTAGGCCGTATCATTGCTTTTACTAGTGAGCATTGTGAGAAGTTTTGTGGACGGCTTCCTTTTCAAGTGGGACAAAGTGCTATCGTTCATATTGCTACATGGTTGAAGATTCGTGCTCCTACAGTAAAGGCCTTAAGTGGTGAAAGGGATGTATGTGTGCGTGTGGGCGGGGGGGGGGGGGGGGGGGAGGGGGGGGTGGAGATGTGATATAGTTGCTTAGTTTTATAATTATTATTATGAGGTATTTGCAATACCCCGTATTTTTTGTATTATTTAAACGATTGTTAATTGTGAGAAAAACTTAATAATATGGAATTATTTATTACTAGAGGAAATTGGTAATAAGTTAATACATATTTAGATGATGATTAAATTTGCATGTGAGTAGAATTAATTATATGAAATTATTAAATTTGCATGTGATTTGTTTGTGTCGCATGTGATATATAATTAATCGGTGTAATTAATTAACTTGGACTATATGCGAATACGCGTAAAATAATTAGTTGGATGCTTTATTTTACGTTGTGAGGTATTAACATGAGTTACGAGGTTTTACTAGGGGTGTAAAACGGACATATAAGATGCGGATACTATAATATCCATTATTCGTATCTATTTATAAGTGCACTATCTGCTCAGATAGTATACACAACTATCATTATCTATATCCTTTCAGAATTCTCGGATTCGGATAATATTTGTATCCGCGTGTATTATATATATATGTGGGTGGGTGGGTGTGCACTTATCAAGCATTGAATTGAAAATTTGTTAAATCTTAATAAAAATATTTTTTAAAAACATTCTAAATAATGTACCCATATTTAGATTTAGTTTTGTCATTATTTGGGTTACTGGTTTGTAACTTTGAAACTCGTTCATGGATGTTTGATGAAAATACATTTTTGTGGGAAAAGTGTGATCAACGCCATTCTCGCTCGAACGAGATTGTTGTCTCATTTGAACGACATTTGGAAGTCGTTCGAACGACTTTGGCAGCAACAAATAATTTATTTGACTTATAAGTTTTATAGTGGTATTATTTTCGAATAGATTCGAGTGGTTGGATCTTTGTTTACTTAAAATGTGATTAGTAAATTGCAGTATCTAGGTTTATTAGAGTATAAACCAAGAGACTAAAATATGCGAACTTTAATTAAGGTTGAAGACTGATAAACTTTATTTAATAGTACAATCCGGCGTTGGAGATTGGGTTGATTTAGGAAGATGCGCGAGTGAAGCGATATCCTATGGATGTATGCATATATTGTGCGAAATATACACACGCGCGCACACACACATACATTGACTTTCTTACACACACTGACTTTCTTAATTTTGTTAAATCGTAGGAGATTTCGAGCATTTGATGGCAAAGTGATGATGAATGGCGGCTGTGTTTCTTATAAATTGGCAAGGCAGAATTCAAAATATGATGGATTTTCAGGATGCAAAAGATAGTTTATAGCATAAAGTAAGCCTTAAATTTTTAATCTACTTTGTGCCATATTCATTTTTTTCTTTATACTCCACCCGTCCCATATTAAGCGTCATCATTTGAAAGAGACTTTAAAAAAAACTTTAATTATAATGCAATCAGTGGTCAACATCAAAACTTAGTTAATTTTCCTGAAATTTTGTTAAATCATTTTCAAAGAATCTTAAAATGAGATATCTTAAAAAGAAAAAGTGAGACTCTTGTTTAGGGACATATATAGTACAAAATAAGAAATAATGCTTTATATATATTAATTAACAAAAAATGTTCATCTTATTTTTGCAACATAATGATGATTCCTTCACCTACATAAAATGTGGATTCCCTTGCCCGTGTTAATTTCTTTATGTCTATGTGTTTTCTATTTTTCAGCTTTGTGATTTTATTTATATCGTTAATGAACTCATGTGGAGTACTGGAAAATTCACAATCCGTATTCAGATGACAATCGATATTTCTCTCAATGATAGGTTCATTTCAAAACGAAGGTACACTGTCATTTTATTGTTAATGGACTACAGTGTTTACATGGGTCCTCAAATGCGCTGTAATTCTTTGTAAGCCATGAGCATTTGAACTGGTGAGAATCATATTATGTCTTGATCAGATCCATCAGGAACATGATTTGTGTATTAATCTAAAATGAGAATTCATACAAGAGATGCTTGACTTTTTAGTCCTACTATATGGTAGTCTTATTGGAACTAAGTATCATTTAGTAGGCTAGGATAATGACAAACATTCTATTTAATTCTTTACTTAAATTACTAGTTAGATATTTATTATCATTTAGTGATTAAAGTATGTCAACTAGTCTAAGAATGCCGCCTATTTTATAAGTTAGAATGATTTGAATTGAATTTCTGTAAATTGTTTAATCTTTTGCTTACCCTACTGTTTGTCCCTGTGTGTATGTCTTAGGATTTTGGATTATCGAGGACCATGGATTCTGCAGTTTTACTGAATTTGGAATTTGACAGTCTGAAATGAGGTAATTTCCTCTGTCTTTTGTGTTGTGTGTATGCACTATGTGTGCGTATGTGTATTTATGTGGTGTATATCTATTGCTCACTCTCAAAGTTCCATTGAATTTCAAAGTAACTTTACATGCTCTCACAAGAAATAAGAAATTATAATATTTATGGTTTAGTTAACAAAAATTGTTCATCTTATATTGCTACATAATTATGATTCTTTACCTACAAAATATGTGGATTCCCCTGTGCTATTAATTTATTTTCTTCTATATGTTTTCTGTTTTCTCCCATTCTATACAGTGTTTACATGGGTCCGTGGGCTGTAATTCTTTATAAGCTATGAACATTTTGAACCAGTGAGGATCAGATTATATCTTGATTAGATCCATTAGAAACATGATTTGTGTATTAATCTAAAATGAGTACCAGTAAAGGAGGTTGTGACACCTCGCCTAATTAAATACCGGGTGATCAGTCCTTTATTAAATTATAATCAAGGTGAACGGTCGGTTCATTCTTAGCATCACTATCGTAAAAATAACTTTCCAATTTAAACACCCTAAATAATTAAGTTAAGTGTCAAAACCATTTTAAACATTACTTTCCAAATTTTATTTTAAAAACCAACATTTAAAACTTTACATAATTCAAAGTAAAAAATCACATGACAACTATACTGGAACATAAAATCCAAACAATTAAACATCCATCTAATTGAATCCAACATTAAAACTTAAAGGAAAAACATCCTGACAGTAATAAATCCCAAAGCATAAATACTGAAAATAAACCAAACCCAATATCCGATAAAACAACTGAATAATGGAAAAGGGCGACACATGCCCAACTGAATAAATAGTGCTAGAAGTGGAATCAACAAATGAGGTCATCTAAGTAAGAGGCCTGCAACTCCCACCTAAACTGCAGCGTGTTCCTTCCAAAGAATCCTATGCAAGACGCCCCTGTGGCTGGGCACCTGTAATATATACATATATACAAGAAAGAAAAGAAAATGGAAACGGGTCAGAGCCCGATTGTAAAAACGATTTAAAATTTGTTTAGCAAGTATTTAAAACGTTTACTGGCCAATGCAACAACATATTAGTGCGGCACTCCCTTGAGAAATTCTCACATCTCTTCTAATGTGCACGCCTATCGCACTAACCTTTCCAACGGTTTAACTTATCTTATCTTAGGTTGCTCGTAAGATTTAAACTGACAAATTCAATTGTGTAAGAGGTTAATTGCATTTAATAACAAAGTTCTCAATTAAACCTTATTTACTAATAAAGTTTCTCAGTAACATATTATACTTTTCAAACACTTATTTCCCAATTGAAATAATTATTCCTTTCTTACTTACCATATACACAGTAGGTAGTTCCCAAATTCAGATTTAAATATATATATTAATACTCATATAATATATATATTCTAACAGCACCCCACATAATAATTATGGTGCGGGCATACTCTGCTATCCAGTCCCCGTATCACTCGTACTAAGGGAAATACAAGTTCGGAATCACTCTCGAACTGTATTGATACAAAACACAAACAATATTGAGGCGAAGCATAGTTTCCAAGTCCAAGAGGTTAGCACATACCCTCACGTCTCTTAGGACCGTCTGACTATCGATCCGATAGCCTGTACCTAGGATTCCTATCTTCTAGGGCACGAGTCAATATCCCCCATAAAGGTCCCATCGAGATAAGACTGTCCCAGCGCGGTAACCTCAGGCATAACAAGTAGCGCGGGCATGATTTTTACACGTATATAGTATATGCATAAACACAATCATATAAATATACTACTATTACCATATCAAGTTCAGGTACATACTCACGACCCATAATTATAATATTTGTCCTCATTATTCGTTATTTAGTTATCACGTATAACGTTTGCCTCTTATCTTAATTTGTGGGATTATCCCAACTTATCAAGTGATACTCGTGGATTTCTATCCTCCCAAGTGTAATTTCAGTAGGTACTCATTTATTTTCCAACGTAACTGCCTTACGCGTATCCCCCTTTAATACATAGTTCCATCGTCCCTTATATGTAAACATTCCCGAAAAATGTAAATCTCATCTTTCATTAAAGGTTTCATATTTTTAATAAGTCCTACTGGTCTTCTTTATCTCCCAAAATATTTTAATAAGGATGTCCAAAGATTATTACTCATTTAAATTAAATTCAACTATTTAGAAGGGGAAATATTAATCTGCCAGGAGGGGTCGATCGATCGATGGCAGGAGCTCGATCGATCGATGCGTCGATCGATCGATCCTCTTGGTTCGATCGATCGATCAAACAGGTATGTAGAATCTGCAGAATACCAGTTACGGGTTCTATCATCCAACCTCATCAAAATCCAATTTTTTTTAACTCCCAAACTCCCAGAAATTTATACCACAAACATTGTAAACCCAGATTAGCAATATTCTACGTAAAGCATGGGAGTTTTCATCAAGATTCATGGATTAAAAGGGCCAAAACTTATATAATTCTCAATAACCCTAGAAATTTCTTTAACTTAGTTCTTCTTATTCTTTTCCCATAATTTCTACTTCTAAACCAATATAAATTCGTGGTTCAACTTCTACATGTGAAAGGGATTTCCAGATTATTGTTTATATCACTACAACATGCGATTTCTAATCACCAACATGGGTTTTCTTTCATAAAAACTCATCCTAATCAACCCTAAACTAATATGAATGAAGCATTAGCGAAATTAAGCAAGATAAATACTTGCCTGGGGATTTTTGTTTCTGATTTGTGGATGAAATCGGTGTGGTGGTGATCCTTGTTACGCGATCTATCGTTTGCCGGCGACGGCAGTGCAAACGGAGGAGTTCTTGGCCTAGAACTATTTGGCAAGCTCTCTCTTTCCTTCTCCAATGGCCGTCTCTTATTTTTGGTTGTGTTAACCCTAGAAGACAACCCTAAGCATCTGATATAACCTTACAATTTTCGTGGGTTTTCAAGCTTAAAAATGTATAATGTCCAAAACGCCCTCCCAGGGTGTTAATTAGGCCTAAAAACGCCCTGAGACCCAAACTAAACCCCCGGGTACATTATTTTGACTATCTCGACCCTTGCGGACACTTTGGCGCACTCGAAATGACCATACAAGTGACTTATAATTTATTCACTTTCATTAATCAATATTTAGTCCCGACACGACACGAGCACGTCCCGACTTAAATTTCCAAAATTGTCATTTTATTCACTCATGACATTTAATAGAACCAATATTATGTATTTCTTTGCTCATTAGTAATATTCAACAAGTTCCCAATGATTACTAACTTTCGTCACGTTAGTAATTACAAAAATAATTAATTTCCGGATTTACATTAAATTAATAACTCACATTAAATTTAATAAATCCCCAAATTTGGAAAGCATAAAAATACGGGGTATTACAGAGGTGCTTGACCTTTTTACTTCCTACTCTAGGGTAGTCTGAGTGGAACTAAGTGTCATTTAGTAGGCTCGGATAATGACAAATATTCTATTTTTTTTATGTACTTAAACTACTAGTTAGATTTTTATTGTCATTTAGTCCTAAAAGTATGTCAACTAGTATGTGAATTCCACCTATTTTTCAATTTAGAATGATTTGAATTAAATTTCTAAAAATGATTTCATCTTTGCTTATTTGATTATTTGTCCATTCGTGTATGTCTTAGGATTCTTCATTATCGAGGACCATGAATTTGAATTAAATTTCAAAAAAATGTTTCCTCCTCTGTTTTCTGTAGTGTGTGTATGTACTCTTGTGTGTATGTATATTTATGTGGTGTGTATCTATTGCTCATTCTAAAAGTTTCATTAAAGCTTAATGGAACTTTACATTCTCTCATGCTTATATGATGAATTATATGAATGCCCCAATTTGTTATATTTAGAAATCATACAAAAACTTCCAAGATTTTGGTTAAAGTATAAATTCATAATCTACTAGCGTGAAAGGAAAGAAACTCGTGTGTTTGATTCTTATGCCATCAATTGCATTACTTCCTCTATTTCTTTGGGAATCTAAAACTTCAAAACATATAGCTGAACTTTTGACGAGTTTAAGGCTTATGGGAGTTGCCTCTTACCTAATTAACTGATTTATTTTGAATGTCCTTAGATTTGAGTTACATGAAAGATCCTCTATCTACGTATACCACTTGACCATGATAGACACGACTGGTAAGGGCTTGTGTCAATATCTTATATATAGAAATATGATAGACTGGTATGCGCTTGTAATGTTTGTAAACATGCTTGAACTTCAATTTGTTATTAAGGAGTCGGTATTTGTTTCTAATTGCCTTTGTTCTTCTTAAGTAGGCTACCATAATGTGGTATGTACCTAAGTTCACTGTGCTAACTGTAATTATTCTATTTATATAAATCAAGCTATGGTCTTGGAGAAGGGACAATGTGCATATGGTGGAGCCACACTTTTTTTTTCTTTTAAGTTGATAGAAAGTGGAAGAAAAGTAAGAAATGAGTTGATGCAAGTTTTGTGATTCTGTATTGGTTGAGCAATCAAACTCTGTTTTTCTAAAGAGAGATAAGATTAATGTTGAACATTCGTATGGTCACTGGTATTTATTTTACTTGTAATAATGAAGTTTATTCTACCCCAAAACAAGAGATTCATGATGGATAGTTAAGATACTTATGTTTGTTATGTATTTTACCATAAATAGCATTCTACTTTGTATATTCACCACAACATATTTGCAATATATATTTTTTTATCAAACTGATTACTCTTACAAGTGCTTTCTTTCGAAAATATTCCCTTTATCATGTCACCATAAAGTTTATGCTATAAACATATGTATTTGTCATTTTTAATATAAGTTGACTTTCAAGAACTTGTGTGGCGTTAGTAATAAAAGAGCTGAATGTGAAGACTACAAAAATAGGCATTGCATTAGTACCATTAACATTATGTTATGCCTTTAATTGTTAGAATTCGAATAGAAAATACTATTAATAATATTCCAAACGAAGGCATTAGTTTAGTACGACTATGGCAACTTTCGATGACAATTACCATTAAACACGACTTCAATTTTTTCATACACATCAGATGCATGCACAAATCAACTTAAATATTTTTCACTACACCAAGAGCAACAATTTGGCACAACCTAATATTAAAAATTTGGCACAGTTTAAAACGGTGCAAAATTCTGCCACGGTTTAATGACAATCTGGCACACTTTAAAAGAGTGACAAAATTTGGCACTATTTAAAGGTGTGCCAAAATTGAGTACACTTGACTAAAATATAAAAAACCCTAAAAAAATTAATTCTCATATTTTTTTGGTCTCCCGCCTCCCTCACTCTCCACTCTTTCTCTATTTCACCTCTTCTTCATTTCTCTCTCATCAAATCTTTCACCAGGTATGTGCACAAATCTCTTCATACATTTTTATTTATCTAAATATGTTCATACATTTGTTTCTCTATCGTAAATTTTAGAAAATATCGGCAATTCAAGTTTCCAATGGAAATTTCACCACATTTACTTTTCCTAAATGCTCCACGTCTCATCCTGATGAGTTGAAGAGTGCGATAGAGGATATCTAAGTGCTTTTCAAAACTAACTTTTGTCATCCTATTTTGGTAAATCTTTCTTATTTACTTCATCTCGATATAATGCGATGATCTTATTAATATCGGTTGTATTTTTTTATTTATGCTTCTTCTTAAATATTAATCATCATTAGCAGAATACATATGCATCCTGGATGACTATTAATCTCACTAAATTTGAATAAAGAATGCAATTATTTAATATCTAAACTTTACTTGTCAGTTAATTTAAGGGTTAGGGTTATAATAGGAAAATGAAGGTAGGTGTAGAAAGATTGATCATGTATTAATAAGGTGATTAAAATGCATACCAACCATCATAATTGAGGGATGAAAAGCAAAAGGTGCGTGCTTAAAAATTATTTTTGTTGACGGACTTTTTAAATCATATAGCGAAGCAAGTGTAGACAAATCTCTAGTGCGAGATCGGCCCAAAAGATTTCATTTTGAAGACGTTATACCCTGGCTAACAGGTTAGGGTTTCTAATTTTTTGACTTATCATCGAAATCTGTGCACGTAGCTATCTGAAAAGTTAGGGATTTCTATTTCAAATCATACTTTTGGGGGAATCATGAAATTTTGTTATGCTATTCTTAAAACGATGAAAATTTATGTTTCTTTAAAGCAACATGTAATTTATTAGGGAAAATAGGCTTGTATTTGATATTTTTGTCATATAAGGATTTAATTGGGTATTTCATTCCGACTTTATACAGGTATTGAATTTTGAGTCATGAATGGAATGTTCTTACTTGGTAAATAGTTTTTTTACTATTCTGTGAGAGAGTGAGTGCAGAAAATGTCTATTTCCCATTGTTCCTACACTTTTCTTTGTATTTACTTTACAAGATCTATTAAGAAGCATTTCATTTTTGAAGTTGAACTTAATAAGTCACTGAAATGTGAATAGAAGTCTGCTTGCTATATGCAGAGTAGCGTGTCCTTAATTCAATAGTCCTCATAATAAGCACTATATATTGGAGGCGCTGAATAAGCATTATACATTCAATAGTCCTCATAATAAGTAGTATACATTATTGATTAAAGGATTAGTAAGTTGAACTTAATAAGTCGTTGAAATGACCACCTTTCGCCTTTATACTATGTATTTGACATGTTCAATTTATTTAACAATTAACTACTTTAATGTTGATCTCTAATTGATGCCTTGTTTTATATGTCCAACTGATATGTTCATTGTTTTGTTCAAAGCCACATGATTTTTGTTCAATAATTTTGTCAAAATAACATAATTATAGTTATACACTTAGTTACAATTTATATGATAAATTAATATAACAAGTTTTGATCTTGACCAATGATTGAGTATATCCTTAATCTATACAAAAATAATAATAGGGACTCCTAATTTGTGACGGAGGGAGTATCTATTAAGTAATATATACTCTTGTTTCCTAAATTACAAAAGGTTACCATTAGGAAATGTACTCATAGTTAGGGTATTGTGCCTATTTTTCTTAATATTTTCATAGTTAGTGGATTCTCCTAATCATACAATTAATTATTGATATTATTTATTTATATATATTTTGGTGTTGCTTAGTCATGAGTGTTTGAAATTGCGCGATAAGTTGGGAACTCTCATGTGTAGGTTATATAGACATGCTATGATCTGACATATTCTTAATACATTTATCAAGGGTCCTACATTGACGAAGTTTAAGGCAAACTGATGTAGAGACAACATCAATATTGTTGTTCTGTCTGTTTTCAGATATCGTTATCGGTGATACTTGTTTTTCGCATAGAAAACATTTGTTCTAACTCCAAACTTTAACCTCTAATCAGTGTTCTATATCAACGAAGAAAATACATTTTCCCCCTATGCATCACTAAATTTATCATTGAGTTTTTGTTTGAATTATTTAGTGGGTATGAGATTTTGTTCCTAGACATATTTAGAAATAGTCGTATGAGGTTTTAAGTTCCATCGACCTAAGAAAGTATTAGAGTTAGTTTATGCAATGCAATTCTAATTTTGGAGGGGTGTCTTATATAGACGCATCATAAAGTGAAGTCTTTCAAAAGATTGATTGACAGGACACATAATTTGGGTTGTAAAAAAGCCAAGATTGACTTATGATTGATCTGATTAAAGTTTCGGGCGACTCATCAACTCAACGAGTTAAGCTCGGTCACATTTATAGCGCCTGTATTTATTGAGCTTGATTAGATCCTCAAAATTGATTCGATCAGAGAAAGATAAACACGTGTAACCGTATTTTTCCCGATCTCTCCGCTCCCCCCTTTCTCATAATAAAACCCTATTCCCATCCCCATCCACACAGATTAAAAAAGAGTAATGATATACTACCCGGGTGTTAACCCCGGGTTAGTACATGGAGAGATTTTTTTTTTTTTTGGTTTTTTATGTGATTTATTAGATTTATTTGACTTTTTTTTATTTAAAAAAAACTGTTTTATTAAAAAATAATATTTTTTATAAACTAAAAAAAAATGTATTGTTTAAAAACACTATTTTAATATTAAAAGATTTTTTTTCTGAAAAAAACTGTTTCCAAAAAAAAAAGTTGTTTAATATAAATATTTTTTTTTTTACATTTTGAAACAGTTTTAAGAAATATAAAAATTATTTTAAATGTTGTAAAATTAAAAAAAAAAGTTCAAAAATAACGAGTGCCGCTGGCGCGGACCTTTAAAAATAAGAGAATATTGGGTAAATGGGTGTTTGAGGGACTAAATAAGTTGAAAATAATAAAAAAACATAATTTTTTATTAGATTAGTTTTTTAATACAAATATACAAAATTTATTTTAAATGTTGTAAAATAAAAAAAAAAGGTTAAAAATAACGAGTGTCGCTGGCGCGGACCTTTAAAAATAAGAGAATATTGGATAAATGGATGTTTGAGGGACTAAATAGGTTGAAAATAATTAAAAACATAATTTTTTATTAGATTATTTTTTTAATGCAAAAATACAACAATTATTTTAAATGTTGTAAAATTAAAAAAAAAAGGTTAAAAATAACGAGTGCCGCTGGCGCGGACCTTTAAAAATAAGAGAATATTGGGTAAATGGGTGTTTGAGGGACTAAATAGGTTGAAAATAATTAAAAGCATAATCTTTTATTAGATTAGTTTTTTAATGCAAAAATACAACAATTATTTTAAATGTTGTAAAATTAAAAAAAAAGTTTAAAAATAACGAGTGCCACTGGCGCAGACCTTTAAAAATAAGAGAATATTGGGTAAATGGGTGTTTGAGGGACTAAATGAGTTAAAAAAAATTATTAGATTAGTTTTTTAATGCAGAAATACAAAAATTATTTCAAATGCTGTAAAATAAAAAAAAAGTTTAAAAATAACGGGTGCTGCCAGTACAAACCTTTAAAAATAAAAGAATATTGAGTAAATGGGTGTCTGAGGGATAGAATGAGTTTAAAAAAAAATAATTGAAAAAAATAAATAAACTATTCTAATAAAAAAATATTTTTTATAATTGTTTTTAACTCATTTTCATGAAAATAAATAAATAAATAAATAAATAAAAGGGCATCCTTGTGCTAGCCCGGGGTTAACACCCTGGTAGCCAAACATTATTCATTAAAAAATAAGCTTTCGATCTATTAAATTCCAACTGTCGGGAATATATTGCTTGACTTGTTAAGATAGGAGGAGGTTTTAGAGTACTGCATCTGGTCAGACCCTTCCTTTCATTTCTTCCAGAAGTTCAGAGTGCTGACCGGAAGGTTCCATTTAGAGAGAAGGTCATATATACTGTGATCTCTCTTTTCATCTTTTTGGTGTGCAGTCAGCTCCCACTTTATGGCATACATTCTACGACCGGTGCAAACCCTTTCTATTGGATGCGTATGACTATTGCCTCAAACCGTGGAATTGTCATGGGGCTGGGGACACCCACCCATTGTGACATCTGGCCTAGTCGTGCAACTATTGCCTGGGTCAAAGATCATTAAAGTGGACAACAATGTTAGTGAGGATCGAACACTTTTAAATGGTGCTCAAAAGTTGCTAGGGATCCTGATTGCTGTTGGTGAGGCCGTTGCTTATGTTCTCTTAGGAATGTTTGGTAGTGTTACCCAACTTGGTGTTGGTAATGCTATTCTCATAATTGTTCAACTTTGCTTTGTGGGGATTATTGTGATATGCTTAGATGAACTTCTCCAGAAGGGTTATGGTCTTGGCTCGGGGATTTCCTTATTCATAGCTACCAATATCTGTGAAAGCATTATCTAGAAAGTATTTAGCCCCACAACTATTAACAGTGGGCGTGGTGCTGAATTTGAAGGTGCTGTTATTGCACTGTCCCATCTACTGATAACTAGGACTGATAAAGTTTGCACTCTCCGGGAAGCATTTTACCGGCAGAATCTTCTAAATGTTACGAATCTACTTGCTACCATCCTAATCTTCCTTATTGTTATCTACTTCCAAGGTTTTCGCCTGGTTTTGCCTGTTAGATCGAAGAATGCCGGTGGATAACAGGGATCAGTTACTGCACATGAGATACAGTGGACTTTAGAATAATAGCTGCCAATGCTTAGCTTTCCATATTACCTGAAATTGATGAACTTTACTGGATACCATGATCTAAACTACAGTAATGTGTTGCTAATATGTGATTTATGTATCGGGTTAAATTAAAAATTGGTTGCTAGTATCTTACATTTCATCCCTTTAATATATATGCATCTATTTATCCATTTTGCCAAGATTAAGAGTGGTTTAGTGTACTGACTTTCAACTTTTCTGCTGAAAAATACAGATGCCATGGTGGGAGGAGTCAGTAATGGATGTAAGAGCGAGATTCGAATGGGTTGTTCGAGATCTTTCAGATAAATATCCATCTTCAAACTTGTTGATTGTTACCCATGGTGAGTTTGTTTAAAATTTAAAAGGGTTCATCAACATAATATCTATTCATAATAGAACCATAAGAGGTCCTTGTTATAGGCTGTTACATAATCTCAGTATTTTGCGCACTAGATTCAAAATGTATGAAATGCATATGGGTTACTTTTGAAAGTTTATTATACATCTTTTGGGCGTTCTCTTTGTTTATGAAAAACAAGATAAATCTATTTTGTTTGGCTTGGGAATCATTACCTCTACAAGATCTACAATCTATTGATGACTTTCCCACAAAACATATTTAGTGAATATTTTCCTATTTCAACATCCCATCTTCTACTAGAATGATCCCATGATGAAGAATAAATTGTTCCACGTTCTGGCTAAACCACTGACTCCACAAGTGTAGATACAGCCTCCCCCTATGACTGAGAATCCTCCTCTTCACTATCCTTCTTTCTCTTCTTAACTGATACTAAATCAACTCCACCTTTTGACCCCTTCGTCTCCTAGACATTGATTCTACAGTCCCAAGAATCAGAACAGACCATATCTCCAGAGGCCTATGCTGCAATGCTTTGAACAGAAGCAGTATGACCACGTAGAGTTCTAAATGCTCTAATCCTCATAGGACCATCCAATGACTCCTCTGTATCAAACTTCCACAACCTCAGGGTCCTATCTTTTGAACCATTAGCAATGAGTAGATCAGTATGACTTCCCACATATTTTGTCTCAACAATACTAACTGAAGTAACTGCATCACCGTGTCCTTCTAATATATGTGTACACAATCCACCAGTTTTCCATATCCTTCCTAAGCCATCATAGCACCCTGTCAAAATGAACCCAGGGTTTGAACCATCAACTTCAATGACCCAATCATCATGTAAAGAAGGCTCTTCTTCTTTTCATGGGACTATAGCTTTTATGTACTCATTTTCTAATATCTTCTCCGCTAAAATTCCCTTGGCGACAAGGAACTCTTCAAGCGACATTAGAACCAACTCTCCATTGATCAGAAAATCAAATGGTTCAGACTCCCAATCAGCACTACCTGATTTGAGAAGGTTATTGAGGACAGCAGAGAGGCCCAACCTAGTGAGGTTAGATGGAATAGCAATGGAAGTATTGGGAGCTTTGTAGGGTGCTTTCAGTTTTGTGACGACACTAGATTGTTTTGATTTTTATGGGTAAAACACTTTATTTTTTCTGTTATGATTTGTACTGGTAAGTAGTAAGGGCACTAGATTGCTTTGAAAGCTTGTAATGTAATAAAAAAAATATGGATTCATTCTTCAATAACTTTCCTTTGGAAATGTTTTCAAAATTTGGATTTCTATTAACAACACTTCCATAATTTTACTTCTATGATTACATACATATTCATTATGTTGTTCAGTATTCTAGTTCTGTAATATGTTTCTCTTATAGTAATCGGTTGTTTATTTTCTTTTTCTGTCTCAGGATTCTTGTAGTTTGGATGGAAAATCAATTCATGAGCACAAAAGGTATATGTTGTTCTTTTACTTTCTCGAGTTTTTTTTTAATAAAAATGATGTCTTCCATTGGGCACGTCCTCAAAAAATTTTCCCTTGATGTTGTAGCGTTGGGAAGGAATTAAGAACAAGGAGAGTTATTGAATCACAATCTTCGACAATGGAGAAGTTTGTTCCCAGAGCACGTCAAACTGCAAATAGGTTTGAATACATGATAAACTGTGCTTTCATCCCAAATTTCAGATCGGAATCACTTATTATCCCTTTGTTGCCGTTCTATATATTTTCAGTATTTCACAAAATTGGAGGAAAAAATTCATGCTAAGGAGGTTGAGATGACTCAAATCCACGTGAAAACACAGGTAATGAGCCCTCCTAAGTATTAGATGTTTGTAGTACTTTATAAGACAATGGACTATTTTCTTGTAGAAATCTTATTTTATACCCATTCCTACCTATTGAGATGCTACAGATCAACCCAACTATTTCCATAATATGGTGTTCTCTTGATCCATATTCATATAAAATTGAACAGTTCTCTTAAAAACTTATGGAAATATTTTATTTGCTGATATTTAGGAATATTACAGGTAGTAACTAGCACTTAGTACAAGTAAATATATATTAGATTCGAACCAGATTCAAGCTAAAATTGGTCCATTGACAGGACTTCATCCACAAAAGTTCTCTCTCATATCATTACTGTTGTAGGAAACAACACAATTTGGTCATATGTTTCTTCAAATCATGCACATGTTATTGGATTAGGCACAAATCTTAAGCAATTTAGAAATAAGCAAGAATCAACACAAATACAATGTCTAGACTGGGTAAAACCTCCATGGAGGAAACATCCTAGTTGTGGTTACTAAACCACAAAACTAAATCCACATAAAAATAATAAAGAATTTACAAGTACAACAAATTGAAGAAAATTTCAAGGAAATAGAAAATATACTAAATGCATTTGTGCATGTCTTAGTTTGCTAAAATATTCATCGGGAAATGAAAGGGTGTTATGATTTGTTGCCATTTCTCTAGTTATTAATGGAAAAATTGGGTTTTAGAATAGATACAAGGTTAAATAACTTGACTTTTGGGTCTGATACTAATATCTTTTCTTATTTGTTTTTTGTAGGATAATACTCGAACGTTGTGTGGTGAGGAGGGTGTGACAACCCGCTTAAAATAATAATGGGTGGCCAGCCCTATACTACATTAAATCAGGAATCTCAGATGGATCATTCTCAGCATCTACTGACGAAACTAAAAATAAATGAGGCTAACTACCCAAAACTATAAAAGCGGATGCCAAAATTAAATAAAACATACAATGAATAACAACCAACAATATAGAACTAAAAACCAAAGGTAGAATGAACACCAAATACGATAAAAGAAAGTGCTAGCATTTAAAATGAACGAGTACACAAATGTAAATATTCCCGAATAAGCTGTCGGGTCACAGAAAGTACAACATCCAAGGAGAAGAAATATAAACTGCTACATATGACTCTTGGGTATGAACCCGATACACAACATGAATCCTATCTAGATCTTCAAAGGAATAGGAAGCGACTACAATCTAAGTCTCGCAACAGTCCGCCACTGCCACGGCTCCCAAAACTCTGGATAAAAAATCATCCGGTATCCATGCGGTAGGACACCTGTAGTACAATATATATATAGCAAAAGAGAAATATAAACGGGTCAGAGCCCGATGTGTAAAAATGTTTGAAGCAAGTGTATTAACAGTGCATAATAATCATAAATGCAATGTTTCATAATTAAAGTGGATTCGCACTCTCGTGAAACTCCAACTCACCTCTCATCTACTACGCGCGCCTATTCGCGTTCCCAAACCTTATTTAAGATACCCGACACCCTATAAGGGTAAATACTTAACAGTACGCACGGCCTAATCCCGCTTGTCCTGCTATCCTAACATAACCCATAAATCCTTTCCATTTCAATCCCTTAATATATACACATATATAGGCATTACCAGGCTTAGGTTCCAATTCTTAACTTAAACCAATTTTAAGTCTTAGCACGACACACGTTTACATTAGGTTTCCATATAAGAGTTTATTCTCCAATAAACATACAATTAAGCAATAAGGACAAAACTTCTTTCTATTCTCAACATTGCACTATGTTTCGTGCGTGGGCGTCTCGCAAAGCGAAATCCAAACAAGGAACCCCCCCGATACACTACTCCTTGACAACGTTGATCGTAGGGATCCATTATGTCTTCTACACAAATACTACTACTACAACTAGTAAATATAGGAATGCAAATGGAATCTATATCTATCTCCTTGAGGTCGATATATCCGCAATTGTCTCTCAGTACGATCTTTCGATCTCGATAAACTAGTACACAGAAATCACCCAAGATGTACATACTAGAAAATTCATATCACTTCCACTTATAGGATATATATATATACTCTCACTATATATATATAAGTAATCAATCATTCCTATAACCACGTATACATAACACACATAATGTATACTATGACATACACATAACATAAACTGTTATAGGATACACTATAATGCACCACGCTATCATCTTCCAGGAATTACTCACTTTCTCCCAGGGTTACCATCCACCGGACTATTATCACACCGCCATGGTAACAAAATCAAACATAACGAATGGGAAGCGGTCATAGCTCCAAATCGGAAAGTGAGAACGACTCATACCCAAGACTTCTCACCCCCAAAATATAATCACACAAATAATAATAAGGGACGACTATGACCTGGGGATTATATGCACCCTACTCCTCAAGCCAGGGGCCTCACCCACATCGCGTAACCTCCCATGATAGCATGTGCCAGGTATGCTCACATAATATGTATATATAACATTCACACCGTATATATATACAAGCAATCACATCATAGGTATAAATCATCACACAAGAAATATACATTCGAACCATATTTATATAACCAATTCAATATATATATATATATCTCACTATATATATATATATACATATCTGAATCTCCCATCTATATTCATGAAGTAACATACGTTGGCGAAATATATATACAACTCTCATAATACATTACCTTGTTACTACACTTACTTACTCAAAGCATTCTCCCTTATACGGTGCCTCACTTGACACCTATTCATCCATTTCCCTATGATATGAATACTCTTCCCATATATATACCACATTAAGGTTACTCACTCCAAATTTAATGTATGTAACAATCACTATACATCTCATCTATATCTGATTGCATATCGATATATCTAACACAAATTCCCGACTATACGTATACACATGACTAATAGTTTGCAAATCTCAAGCTTAATCCTAAATTCATTTCCATAATCCCCTCAAGCATTGGAATTTCCATTGTCGCTCACCCAACCAATAATTGTTAAGCCTCAAAACTAAATTTATTTTATGATCCCGTCATATATTGGGACACCCATAGTTAATCACTCACCGATATGTATAGACTAATCCGACGATAAATATACTCCCAACTGTATGTCGGCAACAAGTTAAATTTCCCTCCTTTAGATCACGGTTCAATGTCTCACAATGAGCCCTTAACATTACCACAATTACGGTTTATTCCTTAAGTCTATCATCCCTAAGGATACGCGACCTCTCTCTCTCATTGGTCCCCAATCATAACTTAAATAGAATCCTATCGCTATAAGGACTCGGCATCAATATCGGCCTACAATCTCACGCTATATCCTCACCACTCTCTCAAAGAGTCACAACCCTTACGTCATCTCCCGGCTCACTTCTGACCTCTAAATAGAACTCCCATCCCTAATGAGGTTTCCCACTACCTCGGTACAGCGATTCCAATACATCTTTATCTTCCCTATACTACTACGATATGCTCCCTCGATCATAGCATGTGAGAAACTCCCAAGAATACTCCAAAATGGTTCGATATGACTCTAGCCATCATACCCTATAAGGAATCCCTTAATATAATAACATAACCCTCTATAAAACACTCACTAAGAAGGTCGTCAAGTTTTAAACCCAAAGGGGAAGGGGTAAAAGAAAATCCAATTCTAGGGCTAAAAACAGAGGACCGGTCGACCGGTCCCAGACCCCCGGTCGATCGCGGGTCCAAATTTTGCCTTCGAAAGAAAGCAGTAGGCTTTTCCCTTGAGGCGCGGTCGATCGGCCCCTTGACCGCGGTCGACCGACCATACTAGTACCTCAGCCAAACACTATTTTTGATGATTTCCAACTTTCCAAAAACTCCAAAATTCCAACTTTTAATTCCCAATCTTCAACCCAATTATGTTACTAACATTAAAACTCATCAAATAACCTAACTCCACTAATTTAGAACCTTAAATCCATCATATACACTTCAAATACAAGATTTAACCCAAAATCTAGGTTTTAACATATTATCCAAAAACCCCACAATTTTATCCACAAATCATGAAATAAAATACACAAATGAATTATTTAGCAAGATTAAACACTTGCCTCGTAGTTGTAGAGGTTGAATCGTCCTCGTGATCGCATATGGGCCGGAAATATCCAAGCCTTATCCTCTCTCTCTCTCTCTCTCTCCTTTCTTCTTCCTCCTCCTCTCTCTCTCTCTCTCTAGGGTTTCTCTCCCTCTCTCTCTCAATCTCAAGAATGAGATTTTCATTCTCCCAAGGGCTTTATAAGCCTAAAACCAAAATACCCAACTTTAAGTTATAATACACTCTTTAAATGACTCGTTTACTCCAATTCGAGTCAAATGAACTAAAATCATTTCGGAACCGAAATAAAATCCAAGGACAGTCATTTTGACTATCTCGACCCATCCGGAATCAACTGCACACTCAGAATTGTCATCCGAACTACTTTATAACGTCCTCAAATTTTGACCTCAGTTGCCAAATTTTAAAATTCTCCAATTTCAATAAATTTTATTTCTCCCGAAAATTTAATTTCTCAGTTCCAAAGTCATGGGTTGTTACAGACTTACCCCCTTACAAAAATTTCGTCCTCGAAATTTAGGTAAGACTAGGACTCTGAACCTCAACTAGTTCATGCGTCCATCGTCCAGATCAATATACTTATTACTCCCACTTCTCACGGTGAATCACTTAAACTGTAAACTCAAACTAGCTTCCCAGGGCGCCCATACACCCCGTACCCGAGCTTAACTCGTATGAACATAACCCGACTCCACTAGTCTTAAATCATAATATACTCTCAACAGATAAATCTATAATATCGTACTAAGCATATAAAAGTTTTAAAATTTCCAATGGTCGAACTCTTCTAAATTCCTGACATTTGCTACTTTCGTGCGGGGGAGGTCTCGCAAGCGAAATCCAAATAAGGAACCCTCCCAATATACTACTGTGTAGCTATGTCAGGGATTGAGATCAGTTAAACCAGGATTAGGGTTTTATAAAAGATTTTCGAATCATAGATATTGCCCGAAGGCCTATATAACAAATTAATGTAAAATATTATCGTGTCTTTCGACACGCTAAACAAACACCTTATGTCCAAGACACAAGGCCCCAACAAGTACAACACTACTATAACCAACACCTAGTTCTCAAGACTAGCACAACCCAGAGCTAAATTCACCGCTCAACACTGAACCAGCTAAAACCGGTATCACCTCCAAATCCTATGTATCACCTCCAAGCCTTAACACAAGGTATGTCCTTCCATAACTGGAACACTATCAAAACCTGCACCTAGCCTAAGCCACTACTCAACAAGCCTCAACGGTTCACACTTTTGAAAATCAAAAGAACAACTCTCTACTAGCTCATCACAACACAATCTATTATCCCCGACAGATGCCATACAAATGCCACACTTGATCACTCCTTCTTCCAAGGAAATTCTATACACCCTACAGTTATAGCAGCTAACCACTCAAAACCTTACATGCGACGCTCCCAAACTGCGTAGAGCATGACCTAACCTTAAGAAAAGGTATTCCAAGTTACACCTCCATATACCAACTGTTTCACTTCATCCATGGGTCTCTATTACAAGTCCCCTACTTCTTCCATAATAATCCTTCTTCCTAAGGCCTATTTCCTTAAAGAAACATCTTCCCGAACATCCTTCCTAACCATCCTGAAGGACAAAGCGCTATTGCGGCCCCCGACAATTCCTTCTGTCCCAATTAAGGAACCCAAGTCTCCAAATTTCTTACCCCCTTCTTAAAGGAAGACAATACACCGGAGAATGGGGCACCGTCACATACCTCTCGTCGGTAAAAGTCTTCAACCCCGGGTTTCCTAACAAATGCTGACTAATTTCTATTTCTAAACCTCCCAAGGACTTCCGTGTTCGCTTCTCCTCAAAATTTCCTTATCGATCCCAAATTCTCCATTAGGGTCAATTATCCCTCTTACTCGACCTCCATCAGATCACCTAGAGTCACCTCTATAAATCTCTACCTTATCTCCACCTGAGTCAAGGAAAGAAAATACTTCCAGTCAAAACGTACCCAAAATCCGCTATGGGTATTGCCTCTCTCAGCTTGCCCCCTCCTGGACAACTTATTCTTGGCGACGTCTGGGACGAGAGAAACTGTATCAGAACGTCGTTCAAGTGAGTACACCTCGCAGAAGAAAATAGACGTAGTTAACACAGCAATCCTAATAGTAGGGCTCTATCTCAAGAACGCTAACTAAAGAACGCAGATCACCCGCACAGATCCTAAGGACACTAGAAACTGATGCTCTGATACCATCTGTGACAACCCGCTTAAAATAATAACGGGTGGCAAGCCCTATACTACATTAAATCAGGAATCTCAGATGAATCATTCTCAGCATCTACTGACGAAACTAAAAATAAATAAGGCTAATTACCCAAAACTATAAAAGCGGATGCCAAAATTAAATAAAACATACAATGAATAACAACCAACAATCTAGAACTAAAAACCAAAGGTAGAATGAACACCAGATATGATAAAAGAAAGTTCTAGCATTTAAAATGAACGAGTACACAAATGTAAATATTCCCGAATAAGCTGTCGGGTCACAGACAGTACAACATCCAAGGAGAAGAAATATAAACTGCTACATATGACTCTTGGGTATGAACCCGATACATAACATGAATCCTATCTAGATCTTCAAAGGAATAGGAAACGACTACAATCTAAGTCCGACCACTGCCACGGCTCCCAAAACTCTGGATAGAAAAGCATCCGGTATCCATGCGGTAGGACACCTGTAGTACAATATATATATATAGCAAAAGAGAAATATAAACGGGTCAGAGCCCGATGTGTAAAAATATTTGCAGCAAGTGTATTAGCAGTGCATAATAATAATAATGCAATGTTTTATAATTAAAGTGGAGTCGCACTCTCGTGAAACCGCAACTCACCTCTCATCTACTGGGCGCGCCTATTCGCGTTCCCAAACCTTATTTAAGATACCCGACACCCTATAAGGGTAAATACTTAACAGTATGCACGGCCTAATCCCTCTTGCCCTGCTATCCTAACATAACCCATAAATCCTTTATATTTTAGTCCCTTAATATATACACATATATAGGCCTTACCAGGCTTAGGTTCCAATTCTTAACTTAAACCAATTTTAAGTCTTAGCACGACACACGTTTACATTAGGTTTCCATATAAGAGTTTATTCTCCAATTAACATACAATTAAGCAATAAGGACAAAACTTCTCTCCATTCTCAACATTGCACTACGTTTCGTGCGTGGGGTGTCTCGCAAAGTGAAATCCAAACAAGGAACCTTCCCGATACACTACTCCTTGACAACGTTGATCGTAGGGATCCATTATGTCTTCTACACAAATACTACTACTACAACTACTAAATATAGGAATGTAAATAGAATCTATATCTATCTCCTTGAGGTCGATATATCCGCAATTGTCTCTCAGTACGATCTTTCGATCTCGATAAACTAGTACACAGAAATCACCCAAGATGTACATACTAGAAAATTCATATCACTTCCACTTATATATATATACTCTCACGATATATATATAAGTAATCAATCATTCCTATAACCACGTATACATAACACACATAATGTATACTATGCCATACACATAACATAAACTGTTATAGGATACAATATAATGCACCATGATATCATCTTCCAGGAATTAATCACTTTCTCCCAGGGTTACCATCCACTGAACTATTATCACACCGCCATGGTAACAAAATCAAACATAACGAATGGGATGCGGTCATAGCTCCAAACCGGAAAGTGAGAACGACTCATACCCAAGACTTCTCACCCCCAAAATATAATCACACAAATAATAAGGGACGACTATGACCTGGGGATTATACGTACCCTGCTCCTCAAGCCAGGGGCCTCACCCACATCGCGCAACCTCCCATGATAGCATGTGCCGGGTATGCTCACATAATATGTATATATAACATTCACACCGTATATATATGCAAGCAATCAAATCATAGGTATAAATCATCACACAAGAAATATACATTCGAACCATATTTATATAACCAATTCAATATATATATATATATCTCACTATATATATATATATATATACATATCGGAATCTCCCATCTATATTCATGAAGTAACATACGTTGGCGAAATAAATATACAACTCTCATAATACATTCCCTTGTTACTACACTTACTTACTCAAAGCATTCTCCCTTATACAGTGCCTCACTTGACACCTATTCATCCATTTCCCTATGATATGAATACTCTTCCCATATATATACCACATTAAGGTTACTCACTCCAAATTTAATGTATGTAACAATCACTATACATCTCATCTATATCTGATTGCATATCGATATATCTAACACAAATTCCCGACTATACGTATACACATGACTAATAGTTTGCAAATCTCAAGCTTAATCCTAAATTCATTTCCATAATCCCCTCAAGCATTGGAATTTCCATTGTCGCTCACCCAACCAATAATTGTTAAGCCTCAAAACTAAATTTATTTTATGATCCCGTCATATATTGGGACACCCATAGCTAATCACTCACCGATATGTATAGACTAATCCGACTATAAATATACTCCCAACTGTATGTCGGCAACAAGTTAAATTTCCCTCCTTTAGATCACGGTTCAATGTCTCACAATGAGCCCTTAACATTACCACAATTACGGTTTATTCCTTAAGTCTATCATCCCTAAGTATACGCGACCTCTCTCTCTCATTGGTCCCCAATCATAACTTAAATACAATCCTATCGCTATAAGGACTCAGCATCAATATCGGCCTACAATCTCACGCTATATCCTCACCATTCTCTCAAAGAGTCACAACCCTTACGTCATCTCCCGGCTCACTTCTGACCTCTAAATAGAACTCCCATCCCTAATGAGGTTTCCCACTACCTCGGTACAGCGATTCCAATACATCTTTATCTTCCCTATACTACTACGATATGCTCCCTCGATCATAGCATGTGAGAAACTCCCAAGAATACTCCAAAATGGTTCGATATGACTCTAACCATCATACCCTATAAGGAATCCCTTAATATAATAACATAACCCTCTATAAAACACTCACTAAGAAGGTCGTCAAGTTTTAAACCCAAAGGGGAAGGGGTAAAAGAAAGTCCAATTCTAGGGCAACAGAGGACCGGTCGACCGGTCCCAGACCCCCGGTCGATCGCGGGTCTAAATTTTTCCTTCGAAAGAAAGCAGTAGGCTTTTCCCTTGAGGCGCGGTCGATCGTCCCCTTGATCGCGGTCGACCGGCCATACCAGAACCTCGGCCAAACACCATTTTTGATGATTTCCAACTTTCCAAAAACTCCAAAATTCCAACTTTTAATCCCCAATCTTCAACCCAATTATGTTACTAACATTAAAACTCATCAAATATCCTAACTCCACTAATTTAGAACCTTAAATCCATCATATACACTTCAAATACAAGATTTACCCAAAATCTAGGTTTTAACATATTATCCCAAAACCCCACAATTTTATCCACAAATCATGAAATGAAATACACAAATGAATTATTTAGCAAGATTAAACACTTGCCTCGTAGTTGTAGAGGTTGAATCGTCCTCGTGATCGCGTATGGGCCAGAAATCTCCAAGCCTTATCCTCTCTCTCTCTCCTTTCTTCTTCCCCCGCTCTCTCTCTCTAGGGTTTCTCTCCCTCTCTCTCTCAATCTCAAGAATGAGATTTTAATTCTCCCAAGGGCTTTATAAGCCTAAAACCAAAATACCCAACTTTAAGTTATAATACACTCTTTAAATGACTCGTTTACTCCAATTCGAGTCAAACGAACTAAAATCATTCCGGAACCGAAATAAAATCCAAGGACAGTCATTTTAACTATCTCGACCCATCCGAAATCAACTGCACACTCAGAATCGTCATCTGAACTACATTATAACGTCCTCAAATTTTGACCTCAATTGCCAAATCTTAAAACTCTCCAATTTCAATAAATTTTATTTGTCCCGAAAATTTAATTTCTCAGTTCCAAAGTCATGGGTTGTTACAGACTTCCCCCCTTACAAAAATTTCATCCTCGAAATTTAGGTAAGACTAGGACTCTGAACCTCAACTAGTTCATGCGTCCATCGTCCAGATCAATATACTTATTACTCCCACTTCTCACGACGAATCACTTAAACTGTAAACTCAAACTAGCTACCCAGGGCGCCCATACACCCCGTACCCGAGCTTAACTCGTATGAACATAACCCGGCTCCACTAGCCTTAAATCATAATATACTCTCAACAGATAAATCTATAATGTCGTACTAAGCATATAAAAGTTTTAAAATTTCCAATGGTCGAACTCTTCTAAATTCCTGACATTTGCTACTTTCGTGCGGGGGAGGTCTCGCAAGCGAAATCCAAACAAGCCCTCCCAATACACTACTGTGTAGCTATATTAGGGATTGAGATCAGTTAAACTAGGATTAGGGTTTTATAAAGATTTTTGAATCATAGATATTACCTGAAGGCCTATATAACAAATTAATGTAAAATATTATATCGTCTTTCGACACGCCAAACAAACACCTTATGTCCAAGACACAAGGCCCCAACAAGTGCAACACTACTATAACCAACACCTAGTTCTCAACACTAGAACAACCCATAGCTAAATTCCCCGCTCAACACTGAACCAGCTAAAATCGGTATCACCTCCAAATCCTCTGTATCACCTCCAAGCCTTGTCACAAAGTATGTCCTTCCATAACTGGAACACTACCAAAACCTGTACCTAGCCTAAGACACTACTCAACAAGCCTCAACGGTTCACACTTACGAAAATCAAAAGAACAACTCTCTACTAGCTCATCATAACACAATCTATTATCCCCGACAGATGCCATACAAAGGCCACACTTTCTCACTCCTTCTTCCAAGGAAATTCTATACACCGTACAGTTATAGCAGCTAACCACTCAAAACCTTACATGCGACGCTCCCAAACTGCGTAGAGCATGACCTAAACTCAAGAAAAGGTATTCCAAGTTACACCTCCATATACCAACTGTTTCACTTCATCCATGGGTCTCTATTACAAGTCCCCCACTTCTTCCAGAACAATACTTCTTCCTAAGGCCTATTTCCTTAAAGAAACATCTTCCCGAACATCCTTCCTAACCATCCTGAAGGACAAAGCGCTATTGCGGCCCCCGACAATTCCTTCTGTCCCAATTAAGGAACCCAAGTCTCCAAATTTCTTACCCCCTTCTTAAAGGAAGACAATACACCCGAGAATGGGGCACCGTCACATACCTCTCGTCGGTAAAAGTCGTCAACCCCGGGTTTCCTAACAAATGCTGACTAATTTCTATTTCTAAACCTCCCAAGGACTTCCGTGTTCGCTTCTCCTCAAAATTTCCTTATCGATCCCAAATTCTCCATTAGGGTCAATTATCCCTCTTACTCGACCTCCATCAGATCACCTAGAGTCACCTCTATAAATCTCTACCTTATCTCCACCTGATTCAAGGAAAGAAAATACTTCCAGTCAAAACGTACGCAAAATCCGCTATGGGTATTGCCTCTCTCAGCTTGCCCCTTCCTGGACAACTTATTCTTGGCGACGTCTGGCACGAGAGAAACTGTATCAGAACGTCGTTCAAGTGAGTACATCTCGCAGAAGAAAATAGACGCAGTGAACACAGCAATCCTAATAGTAGGGCTCTATCTCAAGAACGCTAACGAAAGAACGCAGATCACCCGCACAGATCCTAAGGACACTAGAAACTGATGCTCCGATACCATCTGTGACAACCCGCTTAAAATAATAACGGGTGGCAAGCCCTATACTACATTAAATCAGGAATCTCAGATGAATCATTCTCAGCATCTACTGACGAAACTAAAAATAAATAAGGCTAATTACCCAAAACTATAAAAGCGGATGCCAAAATTAAATAAAACATACAATGAATAACAACCAACAATCTAGAACTAAAAACCAAAGGTAGAATGAACACCAGATATGATAAAAGAAAGTTCTAGCATTTAAAATGAACGAGTACACAAATGTAAATATTCCTGAATAAGCTGTCGGGTCACAGACAATACAACATCCAAGGAAAAGAAATATAAACTGCTACATATGACTCTTGGGTATGAACCCGATACATAACGTGAATCCTATCTAGATCTTCAAAGGAATAGGAAGCGACTATAATCTAAGTCCCACCACTACCACGGCTCCCAAAACTCTGGATAGAAAAGCATCCGGTATCCATGCGGTAGGACACCTGTAGTACAATATATATATATAGCAAAAGAGAAATATAAACGGGTCAGAGCCCGATGTGTAAAAATATTTGCAGCAAGTGTATTAACAGTGCACAATAATCATAATGCAATGTTTTATAATTAAAGTGGAGTCGCACTCTCGTGAAACCCCAACTCACCTCTCATCTACTGCGCGCGCCTATTCGCGTTCATAAACCTTATTTAAGATACCCGACACCCTATAAGGGTAAATACTTAACAGTACGCACGGCCTAATCCCGCTTGCCCTCCTATCCTAACATAACCCATAAATCCTTTACATTTTAGTCGCTTAATATATACACATATATAGGCCTTACAAGGCTTAGGTTCTAATTCTTAACTTAAACCAATTTTAAGTCTTAGCATGACACACGTTTACATTAGGTTTCCATATAAGAGTTTATTCTCCAATTAACATACAATTAAGAAATAAGGACAACACTTCTCTCCATTCTCAACATTGCACTACGTTTCGTGCGTGGGGCGTCTCGCAAAGAGAAATCCAAACAAGGAACCTTCCCGATACACTACTCCTTGACAACGTTGATCGTAGGGTTCCATTATGTCTTCTACACAAATACTACTACGACAACTACTAAATATAGGAATGTAAATAGAATCTATATCTATCTCCTTGAGGTCGATATATCCGCAATTGTCTCTCAGTACGATCTTTCGATCTCGATAAACTAGTACACCGAAATCACCCAAGATGTACATATTAGAAAATTCATATCACTTCCACTTATATATATATATATATATATATATAAGTAATCAATCATTCCTATAACCACGTATACATAACACACATAATGTATACTATGCCATACACATAACATAAACTGTTATAGGATACAATATAATGCACCCTGCTATCATCTTCCGGGAATTACTCACTTTCTCCCAGGTTTACCATCCATTTGACTATTATCACACCGCCATGGTAACAAAATCAAACATAACGAATGGGAAGCTGTCATAGCTCGAAACCGGAAAGTGAGAACGACTCATACCCAAGTCTTCTCACCCCCAAAATATAATCACACAAATAATAATAAGGGACGACTATGACCTGGGGATTATACGCACCCTGCTCCTCAAGCCAGGGGCCTCACCCACATCGCGCAACCTCCCTTGATAGCATGTGCCGGGTATGCTCACATAATATGTATATATAACATTCACACCGTATATATATACAAGCAATCACATCATATGTAAAAATCATCACACAAGAAATATACATTCGAACCATATTTATATAACCAATTCAATATATATATATCTCTCACTATATATATATATATATATATATATATATATATATATATATATATATATATATATATACATATCTTAATCTCCCATCTATAATCATGAAGTAACATATGTTGGCGAAATATATATACAACTCTCATAATACATTTCCTTGTCACTACACTTACTTACTCAAAGCAGTCTCCCTTATACAGTGCCTCACTTGACACCTATTCATCCATTTCCCTATGATATGAATACTCTTCCCATATATATACCACATTAATGTTACTCACTCCAAATTTAATGTATGTAACAATCACTATACATCTCATCTATATCCGATTTCATATCGATATATCTAACACAAATTCTTGACTATACGTATACACATGACTAATAGTTTGCAAATCTCAAGCTTAATCCTAAATTCATTTCCATAATCCCCTCAAGCATTGTAATTTCCATTGTCGCTCACCCAACCAATAATTGTTAAGCCTCAAAACTAAATTTATTTTATGATCCCGTCATATATTGGGACACCCATAGTTAATCACTCACCGACATGTATAGACTAATCTGACGATAAATATACTCCCAACTGTATGTCGGCAACAAGTTAAATTTACATCCTTTAGATCACGGTTCAATGTCTCACAATGAACCCTTAACATTACCACAATTACGTTTTATTCCTTAAGTCTATCATCCCTAAGGATACGCGACCTCTCTCTCTCATTGGTCCCCAATCATAACTTAAATAGAATCCTATCGCTATAAGGACTCGGCATCATTATCGGCCTACAATCTCACGCTATATCCTTACCACTATCTCAAAGAGTCGCAACCCTTACGTCATCTCCCGGCTCACTTCTGACCTCTACATAGAACTCTCATCCCTAATGAGGTTTCCCACTACCTCGGTACAGCGATTCCAATACATCTTTATCTTCCCTATACTACTAAGATATGCTCCCTCGATCATAGCATGTGAGAAACTCCCAAGAATACTCCAAAATGGTTCGATATGACTCTAGCCATCATACCCTATAAGGAATCCCTTAATATAATAACATAACCCTCTATAAAACACTCACTAAGAAGGTCGTCAAGTTTTAAACCCAAAGGGGAAGGGGTAAAAGAAAATCCAATTCTAGGGCTAAAAACAGAGAACCGGTCGACCGGTCCCAGACCCCCGGTCGACCGCGGATCCAAATTTTGCCTTCGAAAGAAAGCAGTAGGCTTTTCCCTTGAGGCGCGGTCGATCGGACCCTTGACCGTGGTCGACCGGCCATACCAATACCTCGGCCAAACACCATTTTTGATGATTTTTAACTTTCCAAAAACTCCAAAATTCCAACTTTTAATCCCCAATCTTCAACCCAATTATGTTACTAACATTAAAACTCATCAAATAACCTAACTCCACTAATTTAGAACCTTAAATCCATCATATACACTTCAAATACAAGATTTAACTTAAAATCTAGGTTTTAACATATTATCCCCAAAACCCACAATTTTATCCACAAATCATGAAATAAAATACACAAATGAATTATTTAGCAACATTAAACACTTGCCTCGTAGTTGTAGAGGTTGAATCGTCCTCGTGATTGCGTATGGGCCGGAAATCTCCAAACCTTATCCTCTCTCTCTCTCCTTTCTTCTTCTTCCTCCTCTCTCTCTCTCTCTCTATCTCTCTCTCTCTCTCTCTCTCTCTCTCTCTAGGGTTTCTCTCGCTCTCTCTCTCAATCTCAAGAATGAGATTTTCATTCTCCCAAAGGATTTATAAGCCTAAAACCAAAATACCCAACTTTAAGTTATAATACACTTTTTAAATGACTCGTTTACTCCAATTCGAGTCAAACGAACTAAAATCATTCCGGAACCGAAATAAAATCCAAGGATAGTCATTTTGACTATCTCGACCCATCCGGAATCAACTGCACACTCAGAATCGTCATCCGAACTATTTTATAACGTCCTCAAATTTTGACCTCAGTTGCCAAATTTTAAAATTCTCCAATTTCAATAAATTTTATTTGTCCCGAAAATTTAATTTTTCAGTTCTAAAGTCGTGGGTTGTTACAGAGGGTTTTCGCCTTGTGAGCTCCACCTTCATACACTCCATGCAGGTCGCGTGCCTAATCAAGGACATTTAATTGATGTATTTGAACATGCTTGTTGTATGTGATATGTATATGATATAGATTTCCCAAATTTCCTCATGTATTGAGATGAATTTTATATGTATTGACATGAATTTTCTATTAATGGAATTTGAGCCATTAATTTTTAGTGGGCTTATTATCTGGATGTGTATTAGTGTTGTTGTGGACTATTTGTATTGTTGTACAATTTTTGACGTGCGGGATTTATATTATTATTGATTTTTTGTTATGCTAAAACAGGTTTGAAAAATAGTGGAAATGTTACTGATTTTTTGGGGGGTAATATTATTTATAATTAATTTTTTTCTTTGATCCAAAAATTTGGCACAGTTTAAAAGTGTGTCAGAAATATCAAATTCTGACACAGTTTAACAGTGTGTAAAAAGTGTTCCTGTTTGGCCAAATCTGGCACACTTTTAAACCATGGCAGAAAAAATGGTCATTTTGGAACACCTGATTCTGGCACAGTTCAAAACCGTGCCAGATTGTTGTTTTAAACTCCACCCCTCCCATATTAAGCGTAATCATTTGAAAGAGACTTTTAAAAAAAACTTTAATTATAATGTGATCAGTGGTCAACATCAAAACTTAGTTAACTTTCCTCAAAATTTTTTAATTCATTTTCAAAGAATCTTAATATGAGATAGCTTAAAAATAAAAAGTGAGACTCTGTTTAGGGACATATATGGTACAAAATAAGAAATACTGCTTTATATATATTAATTAACAAAAAATGTTCAACTTATTTTTCTACATAATGATGATTCTTTATTTACAGAAAATGTGAATGTGGATTCCCCTGCCCCTGTTAATTTCTTATGTCTTCTGTTTTCCATTTTCCAGCTTTGTGATTTTATTTATATCGTTAATGAACTCCTGTGGAGTAATGGAAAACTCTCAATTCGTACTCAGATGACAATCAATATTTTCCCTCAGTGATAGTTTCATTTAAAAAGAAAAGTACACTGTCATTTTATTGTTAATGAAAGTTATTTTTCCTGTTTTCTACAATGTTTACATAGGTCCTCAAATGGGCTGCAATTCTTTGTAAGCCGAGAACATTTGAACTTTGTGAGAATCAGATTATGTCTTGATCAGATCTATTAGGAACATGATTTGTGTATTAATATAAAATGAGAACCAGTACAGGAGGTGCTTGACCTTTTAGTCCTACTATAGGGTAGTCTTACTGGAACTAAGTATCATATAGTAGGCTAGTATAATGACAAGTATTCTATTTAATTATTTACTTAAACTACTAGTTAGATATTGATTATCATATAGTGATTAAAGTATGTCAACTAGTCTTAGAATGCCACCTATTTTTATAATTTAGAATGATTTGAATTGAATTTCTGTAAATTGTTTAATCTTTTGCTTACCCAACTGTTTGTCCCTTCGTGTATGTCTTAAGATTTTGGATTATCGAGGACCATGGATTCTGCAGTTTTACTGAATTTGGAATTTGACACTCTGATGTGAGGTAATTTCCCGTGTCTTTTGTGTTGTGTGTATGCACTGTGTGTGCATATATGTATTTATGTGGTGTATATCTATTTCTCATTCTCAAATTTCCATTGAATTTCAAAGTAACTTTACATGCTCTTACGAGAAATAAAAAATTCTAATATTTATTATTTAGTTAACAAAAAATTGGTCATCTTATATTGCTACATAATTATGATTCCTTTACCTATAGAATATGTGGATTCCCCTGCGTTGTTAATTTCTTTTCTTCTATGTGTTTTCTGTTTTCTCCCATTCTCTACAGTGTTTACATGGGTCCTCAAGTGGGCTAAAATTCTTTGTAAGCTGTGAACATTTTGAACTGGTGAGAATCAGATTATATCTTGATCAGATCCATTAGAAACATGATTTGTGTATTAATATAAAATGAGTACCAGTAAAGGAGGTGCTTGACCTTTTTACTTCCTACTCTAGGGTTGTCTGAGTGGAAGTAAGTGTCATTTAGTAGGCTAGGATAATGACAAATATTCTATTTAATTATGTACTTAAACTACTAGTTAGATTTTTATTGTCATTTAGTCCTAAAAGTATGTCAACTAGTCTGAGAATTCCACCTATTTTTCAATCTAGAATGATTTGAATTAAATTTCTAAAAATTATTTCATCTTTGCTCATCTGATTATTTATCCATTCGTGTATGTCTTCGGATTCTTCATTATCGAGGACCATGAATCTGAATTAAATTTCAAAAAAATGTTTCCTCCTCTGTCTTCTGTATTGTGTGTGTGTGTACTCTTGTGTGTATGTGTATTTATGTGGTGTGTATCTATTTCTCATTCTCAAAGTTCCATTAAAGTCAATGAAACTTTACATTCTCTCATGCTTATATGATGAATTATATGAATGCAAATTTTTTTTATATTTAGAAATCATACAAAAACTTACAAGAGTTTGGTTAAAGTATAACTTCATAATCTACTAGCGTGAAAGGAAAGAAACTCTAGTGTTTGATTCTTATGCCATCAATTGCACTATTTCTTTGGGAATCTAAAACTTCAAAACATATGGCTGAACTTTTGATGAGTTTAAGGATTGTGGGAGTTGCCCCTTCCCTAATTAACTGATTTATTTTGAATGTCCTTAGATTTGAGTTACATGAAAGATCCTCTATCTACGTATACCATTGGACCATGATAGACATGACTGGTAAGGGATCGTGTCAATATCTTATATATAGAAATATGATAGATAGGGCTGGTATTCGCTTGTAATGTTTAGAAACTTGCTTGAACTTCAATTTGTTATTAGGGACTCAGTATTGGTTTCTAACTGCATTTGTTCTTCTTAAGTTAGCTACTATAATGTGGTATTGTTTGTTCTATACCAAACAAAGGATACATGTAAATAAAAAGGAGGGCTCTATGTGTGTTTGCTCAATCATTAATTCTTTTTATATTAGCCTTTAATGAATTTGTGAATTACTTCTAACTATAATACATTTTATATTGTTTATTCTTATGTTTCATGGCAAACTTCATTTAACGATGAAAGAAGTAACAAGTCTGAATATTTCAACAAGTGTACAAAGTCTTATAAAGCATCCAAACCAAAATTTAACAAATCAAAACAATACAAATATAATCCAAGTGTCTAAATAAAATATATATAAATAATGTCAAGGCATAAAGTCATCAGTATGTTGGAGGAGGAAGGAAGGCAAAACGATATACACATTGAGACACCCCCAATATGCGTCACGCCACATTGCTCACGCAACCACAATGCGGAGTTCTCATTTCGGGGTATCACATGCGTGACGAGCACCTTGACCTCAATGTTTTTTAAGGAGACGTCCATGAACCGGCATACCCGGGAGGGTTCTCGTGTCCCTCAACCCCCTCGCTATCCACTGGACATCATATATGTTGAGTAAAAACACGCTCAGCCAACCGATTATTGACATAGGCCGCTCGACGGGAGTCAAGATGGGAACTGGATTATATAGCGGCGAGTCCATGCATATTGGCGATGAAGCAGTGATGTCCACGTCCTCGTCTTCGTCCACCTCCCCCATTTTCCCTTTCACCTTGCCCTTTCCCAACTCACGCTTCATGAAGGCGTACATATCTAGGACCATCACCTCCAACCTTGATAGCTTCTCGTCATGTGTGTACACCTGACGAGCCAACCCAGTGTTGCTCGTCTCCATTCCAATGATCCTAGACTTCCCCACCCGCGAGCTCACCCCCTAGTCCTTCCCTTGCGATCAGCGTTGAGCTCTTGGATGAGTGCGTTCGTAGCCAAAGATGCCTTGTCGGCATTAGACAGCGACTCATGCACTTCCTTAAGCTTTGCCTAAAATGACAAAAAGCACACGATTAGTTAATTAAGTAAATAAAAAAATTATAATGTAATTAACAAAAATTAAACATTTATAACTTACAATCGTGGTCGCGACGCTCGGGGACACCTCCTTGTCCTTGCCTTTCTTCGTCCGAATTGCCACATAGGCATAAAGCATATGTGGCCTACCCCTAGGGCCACTCCCCGTCTCCTGAAATAAAATAATGCAAAATTAGTAAGTAACGCAAAATAAAATAATGCAGAATAACATAAAACTATAATTATAGTAAAATAAAAATAATGCAGATTTAAATCATGATGGCCACTTCATCAACTCGATGTCAAAATTTGCCTTTCTACATGGTGATATTGTTAAGACATTTTATACGGCTTAACATTCTGGGTTTGAGTTTAAGGGGGATTATGTTTGTCATCTTCATAAATCTATTTATGGACTCAAATAGTTTCCCGAAGCTTAGTTATATGTATTCAGTAAGGCAATAGTAACTCATGGTATGACTCGGAGCCAAGTTGATCACTCAGTATTCTTTAAGAAGACAAAGAATGATATTGTAATTCTAGTTGTCTATGTGGATGATATTGTCATCACTGGCAGTGACAGGGAAGGTATCCCTCTTGGTTCAAATTTTCTAACTAAGGATCTGGGTAAACCTTGTTATTTCCTTGGAATAGAAGTTACAAGATCAAAAGTTGGCATCAATTTATCTCAGAGGAAGTACGTTCTCAATATTTTGAAAGATACGACTTATCTCGGTTCTAAACCTGTAGCTACTCCTATGGAGAACAATTGAGATTGATGCCAGATTAGGGTGACTTGATTGATGATCCAAAGATGTATCGAGGACTCGTGGGTAAACTCATTTATCTAACCATCACTTGGCCTGATATTTTGTATGCAGTTAGAATTGTGAGTCAGTTTATGATCAATCCCCGAGTTCCTCATATGGATGCAGTTATACTTATCCTAAAGTATCTCAAGAATTCTCTGGGGTGTAGCCTTCATTATCGATCATCTGGACATCTTCGACTTAAGGGATATACTGATGCAGATTAGGCAGGATCACCCTCATATCGTAAATCTACCACTGGCTATTTTACCTTCATAGGAGGTAATCTTGTGACTTGTAAAAGTAAGAAATAAACAGTTGTAGCTCGTTCTAGTGCTGAGGCAGAGTATCGAACAATGGTTCATACTACATGTGAGCTGACTTGGTTAAAGCAAGAGCTTGAGATTCCAGTTCGTGGACCAACACTCTTTATTGTGACAATCAAACAACAATTCACATTGCCAACAATCCAGTCTTCCATGAATGGACCAAGCCTATTAAAGTTGATTGTCATTTCATTCGGTCTAAAATTGAGTCCAACGAGATTGTTACTCCTCTTGTTCCATCTGGTAATCAACTTGTAGATATCTTCACAAAAGCTATACCTGAGACTGTCATCGACTCAATTTGTAGCAAGCTGGGAGTTATAGACATATACTCTCCAGATTGAGGGGGAGTGTTGTAAATATTGACCAGAATAAGTATAGCTTAATTATTGGAAAGTAGAGTATTTTAGGGACTTGATTGTTTTAATTTTCCCCTAATTTCTTGTTATCTGTTTCCCAAATGTCTGGTAGGTTGTTTCCCTAATTTCTAGTAGGCTGCTTCCTTAATTTATGGTAAGTTGTTTTCTTAAGTTGTATCTATAAATTCGATCCTCTAAGAGAGAAGAATACATCTTTTAATTCTCTGACTTACAACAAGTCCCATTTCAAAGGATTTGGCGGGCTCCTATTCCTTGTATTTGTTAAATTGTATTAAGTCCCATAAACACCGAAAATCCCCTTTTAACCACAGGAAAATGACACGTGTTCCAAATTTATTAAAACAAGACCAATAACTAAAAAATGACGACTTGTGATTGATTACAAATGTAATTTTTAAAATTGGATTAAATACTCAAAAAACAACGCTTGACTATTTTCCTTAGTTTTTTTGGCTTTAGTCCCTTTTCCAAAGGGACGTTGGGCACCCATCCCATGTATTTTTTAAATTGTAGTAAGTCCCATAACCTAACTGCCTCTAATAATCCATTTTTCTTTCCTCATAAAATAACACTTATTCCATAGTTTTTAAAACAAGATTAACAACTAAAAAACAAAAACGTAGGAGTCACTATAAATGAAACTTTAAAAAATAGGACTAAATACTTAGAAGTTGTTTGTTTTTACCTCTTAAGTCTGAATCTGAACCATTTAGACTTGGGAGATACCAAATAATGTTTGTTTTTGTAAATGATTAAGAGGCTAACGACTTATTTTTGTTTTAGAATGATTAAGGGGGTGTTTGTTTTTACTTCTTAATGCTGAAAAATAGTTAAAATTCTACATTAAGAGGAAAATCCCCCTCTAAATGCTTAATGTTGAATTGTTATTATGAAATTTCATTTCAGTTTTACCTTTATTTTATTTGCTAAATGACACTAACATATGACAAATTAGTGAAGACAATGGTCAAATTAATTGTATTCAACATTCAGATCCAAATAAACCCAAACAAATAATATACATTCAGATAAAAAACAAACATACTTTTCAACATTCGAATTTCAGCATTTAGCATTGAGAGGCTAGAAAACAAACAACGGCTCATTGGTAGAATTACCTCTAGGGCTCGTTTGGTTCGAGATTTGGAAAGGAAATTTCAAATTCCTAGAATTTAGAATTCGTCTAATCTAGAATTACAATGTTTGTTTGGAATTTTGGGAGGAACTTAGGGTATGTTTGGGAATCCCAATTCCATACTTTGGAATTAGAATTCGAAATTTTCCAGTTCAAAATTTTTAAAATTTGAACTGAAAATATTCCAATTATAATCCCAAGTCATGGAATTGGGGTTCCGAAATGCACCCTTAGAATTCCTGAAATTTAGAAATCTCTTAGAATTGGAATTTTCCTTTCCCTTCTAAAATGGGAGGAATGATATATTATCGGAATTCTAGCTTAGTTTTGAGGTGAGACATAAATACCCTCTCTTGTAAACTCGTGCGCGCGCGCGCGCGCGCACACACACACACACACTCTCTCTCTCTCTCTCTCACACACACACACACACACACACACTCACACTATCAGTGACTCACACACACCACACACTCTCCCACATAACACATATACACCTGCTCTCTCTCACACGCTTGCTTACTCTCTCAAACACACACTTAAATAAAGTAGAAGGGTATTTCAATTAAATGATATTTATTTCATTCCTATCGTTGTCTGGCCAAATATAGAAAATAAATTTTAGATGTCGAAAAAAGAGAATTTATATTCGAACCAAATAAGTCATTAAGGCACATACCAACTTCCTCAGACGCATGAATGGACACATAAATGTGTTGGTTTTCTAAGTCAATAACTAATTTAACATAGACCCATAGATCCACAAATGAGTTGGGTCGTAGCCCCAAGGACCTAAATCACATATACATCTCTCTTTTATTGAGGTTTAACTTGGTACATTCCTATATTTGTTGGGTTTGATTACATTATCATCTTATAGTGGGGTTCAATACTAACTCATAACGAAAAGAGTTTGGATGTGTTGGGAAAAGTTCGATACTTAATAGGGGCCACGAACACACATGGGAAAGTTTTGGCTACGATTCCAAGGGTTGGGCAAAATAAAAGAATGATCCAAAGGAAACAACTAATTTATATAAACAAGAAGGCATTCATACATATGAGGCTCTTACCAATCCTTTCACGAGGATCTATTGCCATGAAGTCCATAGGGAAGGGCTCGACTATAAAGGGGTATGGCCTTATAAATGTGTTACACATAACCTTTGGCGGAATAACCCCCGAGTTAGAAGCAAACTTGTGTTATGAGCCATACATCACTTTATGAACACAAACTACAAAATCACTCTTCCACGCATGCTCGTAACATCGTTGCAAATAGTCGTGGAATCGCTCGATCCCTCTAGAAGCCCAAGTGTGTGTATGCATGGTAGCCTCTCATTCGACTTATATGATTGATGGATTTCAAATTTATTAAAATTATCAGACTCGTGTTTATTAATTTTAAAGGGTTGGTATCCAACATCTATATGGGCGAATCACAGATCCAAGAATAAGATGATTGTCCCGAATATCAACATGATTTTTTATAATTCTAAAATTAAATATACTTGTTGAGGGTTCTTTTCATCAACTTTAATAATTTTGTAATTACATATTGTGATAGATTTTTAATTTGGTGACCCGAAAAAATGCAAATAATATATAACCTTTTTTTCTGTGTGGGTAAAAAAATATATCCATTAATTGTTATAATTGTCATAATTATAAGGGTCATTTAGACTTTAATACTTCACTAATTTTTTGATATTAGGCTTAAATACATTTTAATTTAAAAATTGGAAATCCGTCAATGAGGTGTTAAAGTCAACTGACATGTGCCATTTTATATAATAAAATAGTTTAAATAAATTAAAATCCAAAAAATCTCTCAAAATTATGAAAATAAGACAAGAAATAAAAAAATCAGAAGAAACAAGAATTGCTTAACCCCAACAACAACCCCACCCACCTTGGAATCCCCACCCCCATTGTCATCCTCTCTCTCTCTCTTGAGCGAGAGAGAGGTTCACAAGTGAACAAAAAAAATGAACATTTTAATGAACCTTAACAAAAAAACAATTAACACACAATTAATTTTAATTCACATGTTGTAATTGGTCCTCTGCAGTGACAACGAACACGCGTGTCGATCAAATATTTTTTTTACACCTCACCCCACGCCCTGTTAAACCCGTCGAAAACCTCCACACCCACTGCTCCGGCCATTTAACCCAACCCAAGACCTGAGTAACATAGCCGAACTCACAACTGCCAAACCCAAGACCTATGTCAAATCCGGCAGCTACCTCCCTTCACCCGGCGACCTGCTCCTAACCACCTGCCCCTCCATAACTCCGACTTACACTCGAGTAAACCCGCCGGAGAACATAACTCGGTCTACCACTCATATCCGACAATGACCAGCGAACCCAACTTTACCTACCCGCCGGTTTAAACCCAGTCCAAACCTCCGGCTTGCCCTACCAAAAACCATAAACGCCGGTGAAATTGACCCCCAAATCGGCGGTCGAAATTTTTTAAAAAAAAACGATGACCCAACTGCTCCAGCTACCCACCTCCTTCAACCCAGAAACATAACCTCCATAGCCTTAACCCGCACCTCCTATGGCCCAACATCCATTAAATCGAAACCCACTTTTCACCCCATTAACCACCTTGGTAGCCCACAACCCGATTACAATTGCCATATCCACTTAAATAGGAGCCAACCCAGAAGCCCAACAGGTATGCTGGATTTCAGGTTAATTGACAGTGGGTAAGGGTTGCCATGCTGGGGGTGGGGATGGGGGTGGGGTGTAAGAAAAATATTCGATCGACGCGTATCTCTTGTCGCTGGCGCGGACTAATTAAAACATATGAATACAAATAATGGATTGTTAGTGTTTTTTGTTAAGGTTCATTAAAATGTTCATTTTTTAGGTTCACTTGGGAACCTCTCTCTCTCTCTCTCTCTCTCTCTCTATATATATATATATATATATATATATATATATATATATATACATATACATATATATATAATTACTAACATTTAAACCCATATTCATTGCCTAACGATTATAGTTATTGTTTTTTTTTTATTTTCATCACTCATCCATTAACTAGTGATTGAAACTTTCTAAACCTAGATTCATAACCTGACCAAAAAGTATTGTTCGATTTTAGATTTTTTATTAAAGGAAATTGTTTTTTGGGGTTCAATTTCGCGTGGTGGTGATGGTTGTTCTGGGGGGAAATGATGGTGGTGGGGGCGACAAGAGGACATTAAGTGGTGGTGATAGTAGGCGGAGATAGGGAGAGGAAGTGGTGTGTGTGTGTGAGAGAGAGAGAGAGAGAGAGAGAGAGAGAGATCGTTTAATTTATTTTTATTTCAATTTTCTTTTATTTTTATAGATTTTTGGGTGTTTTTTTTAAATTATTTTAGTTAAAATGACACGTGGTAGTTAACTTTAACACCTTGTTAACAGATTTTGGCTAAAGATTGATTTTTAAATTAAAATGTATAAAAGTCTAATATTGAAAATTAGTAACGTATTGAAGTCTTAATGACCCTAATCATAAATATCCAGTTTGTGTGTTTTAGGCAATATTTGGTGCCTGAAAAATACAAAAAATACATTAGATATTCACTTCGTGGGTGAAAATAAATGTAGAAGCTAAAAAACATAGAATTATTATAGTTCATTGATATATGAGGCATGTGCTTATTTTTTACATGGATTAAATTCTTAATTCGTTGGATAATTTATGCATATACGATGTAGACCATCCATTTTTAAGACTTTTTTGGATCTCTCACTTAGAAAGTGAATGTGGACCTATTTCTCATTAAAGCGACCTAGGATATGTCAGTACATGCTTAAGTTGATAATAAAATTGATAATTTTGAAAGAACATATGTTTGATTGCAATACCCATTAAGATTGTTCCTACCTTTATATGTAAACAAGTGTCCTTGGTTTTTGTTCAAGGTAGACATATGTATAGGTTTTTTCTTATCTTTGATATAGTGTGAGGAGAGAGTCACTATTTTTCAGAAATTAGTGAAGTAAGGAGACGAATTATTGTTTGCCCAGAAATATATATGAATTATCTTAATATTGGCTCTAAAATTCTCAATAGGGATCCATGTGGGACCCTTATGCCTTTTATTGTATAATGCATTGACCTTGACTATATGAATGTGTATAATGTTAGTTTATATATCTCCTAATATATACATTTGTTCATGTATTAATTATAAAATATACTCATTATTATGAGATAATTGTGATCTTAGTGGACTTTCAAACTTGATATTTAGAAGATGATAATATTTTAAGGGTATATTATAGTAACCCCCCTGAAATATAGTGGTTTTATAAATAGCCTCCTATTCTAATGACAAAGAGCCCCCTAAACTATTGAATGTTGACACCTTAAAAATATGCATAAAAATTAAAATCATGTTTTTATCAACTCATTTTCAATGAAAATGTGCCCGGTGTCAAAATTTAATAGTTCAGGGGGCTCTTTGTTGGGGTTTTTTAGATTAGGGGGCAATCTATAAAATCGCTATAATTCAAGGAGTTTATTGTAATTTTCTCTATTTTAAATTGGGATTTTGTGACAAATAAAATATATGTAAACAATATTAGTACTAATCTCCTATGCATTATAAGTATAGTGATGGATGCCAAAAATATTATTGCAACTCTTACTAAGGAAGATCATCTGAATAGACGTTACCATAACCTATGCCATTGCAAAATTAAATTTCTTAGAAATAATCATGAAATACTAGAAATCTTAACCAATTCTGTAACCCGACATGAGAAGGTCACTTTGTTGCACATCATCATGAGCTTGAGGCCAACAAGCATGGTTTAAGAAAGATCACTATGCCCTATAAAAGGGTAAGATATGTTCATGCCGATCTTATTGGGGAGTATGATAACTTCATAAAATCTGGGGAGATGTCGGGCTAGTTATGTTTTAATTTCAGTTGCGGGTCTTTTACGAGGCTTAATATCCTTTTCTCAAAGTTAGAGATGTACTCGAAAGAATCCAAGCATATGATGAATGAACATCTTTGGGTGTTATCTGATTTAATTCGTAATCTCAAGACTTTTGGGGATGTCTTTTCATATAAGTAGTGGATCCAAGTCGTTACCTGATCCTTGCAAAACTCATGGGTGCATATGAAGAAAATTATAACTCATAATGGGAATATTAATAATTTTTTCACATATCTCATCATTGTGAGTTGAAAGTAACAAGAGGCGAACCGTGTTATTTCCCTCATCGTATAGAGTGTCAAACGTCACCTAGATTCATCACAATGCAAATAAAAGGGGAAGCACAGGAATCAAAGTGGGGTTAGTGGCCTCAAAGAAAAAATATGGTCAAGAGTCCTAGATGCAAGTGACATGTTATGTGAATATGGATCACTTTGCTCGTTATTGCACTAAGCCGAAGAAGATAAGTTTTCCCTCTCTACATTTGTGTGCGTTTTCATGATTTAGTTGCTCATTCTCCTTATAGTTGGATTGTAGACACCATAGCAATAAACGTACCACGGAATCAAGTATGATTTGTGAATTAGAGTCACATTTTAATTTGAACTTTGAGAGTTTATGAGGGCAATGTATTAAGAAGCATTAGGATTTAGATCATATGATATCTAACTACACACATTACTAGTCTATGAAGCCCCCCTATATCCCTGAAATTCAGTATAGTTATAGTAATAATATCTAAATATTATTTTAAAACAAATTTTCTGAATACTTTATTTAAAATTAAGATAAATGATCCTCCTCTTTCTGCTTCCTCATTATCACGTGTTGTTAATATAAATAAAAATATTAATTATATTGCATGTCATGCTAGACTTAAGCATATAAGAAAAGACTGGATGGGCCTATTAGCTAAAGAATTCCTTTTAGGCCCACTCACTAAGTTTTGAACTATATATACAAGCCCTTTTTATCAAGAAAAGCATGTAGGATTCCTTTTGGTAAGGTACACCATGGTGTTTCTTATTTTCTCACTTTCACATATGATTACACATGATATTCTTATATATATTTTTGATCGCTCATCGTTGTGAGGCTGTGAATAATTTTAAATGCTTCTTAGTTATGAATACAAAAAGAGCTTAAAAACTCTTTACACTATCCAAGTACATTATTACTTATTTAACCAGTTCAAAGAATTGTGTGAGGATAAGGGATACATATATAACTTGTTATTCCAAACACTCAACATCAAAATGGTGTTGCAGAAAGGATGGATATAGCACTATTAGATATAACTAGATCTATGATGGAAAAAGGCAACCCCTAATATACTTTGGGGAGGATGTTGTCCAAACTACTACTTACAGATGTGACACCTCGACTAATTAAATACCGGGTAGCTACTCCTTTATTCGAATTAATACAAAATGTCAAGTTGGTTCAGTTCATAGCATCACTGTCTAAAACATTTTTAAACAATTACTAGCCACCTAATATTTAAAAAGTGAGTTGTTAATTTTAATTAATTTAGATTAATATGCAACCAATTAAATTAATAAATAATGATACCACAATCACATCACAATCACAATAGAAGAACAATGGAATAAGATGAGTCTGGAGTAACACTTCTCTGAATAATTGAAATACTGAATAAAACCAAATACAAAGTCTGAAAAATAAATTAAGTACTCCCGAAACTGAAATGAAACTGAACATGATAAAGCTGTAACAGAGGAATAAATCTGAAATAGAGTCAATGTAGAATGTAGAGCCGTATACAATCGAGATCCTGTAACTTCAACAGCAGCTACAGCACGTCACTGGAATGGAACTCCTAAGCTTGGCGTCCCTGTGGCTGGGCACCTAAAAGGTTTTTACAAGAAAAATAGATTTGAAAGCAAACGGGTCAGAGCCCGATTGTGAAAACAATTTAAAATATAGCAAGTGTTTAATAATATTAAACAGTGAATGTTAAATACATGTTAGTGACGTGCTCACATGAGTTCCTCACCTCTCAACTAATGTGCACTCCTAACGTACCCGTAATCCGTCCTAGTCATACCGCGAACTAACTAGTCTAAATCACAACCTGACTTCACATTAATATAAGGGTCTATTCAATACATTCTAACATAATCTGTGCGTGCCTTCCTTTTTATTTCTCATTCATTACTTATAATATTTACGGTATGAAATTCTCATTTTTATCTCTACTAAAAATGTCTCAAGAATACACATTTACACATTAACAAAGAGTCTATGGCAATTACCAGTATATTAATCTCAACATAAATATACAAATAGGGCACCCCTAGTCTGAGCTGCGGTGCACACATACTCTGCTATCGAATCCCGGTACATCACGTACATAAGGACTACGTGTTCCGAATCTCTCAGGAACCGTTTTAATACACAAAATCACACATAATGGAGGCGAACATAGATCACATACCCATGGGTCACGCACATACCTACGCTCCCATAGTCACCTGACTTATTAACTCACAAATAAGTCATTCACAGCCCTATGTCCTTAAGGTACCAATCTAAATCCCCCCGTAGGCACACAAGGATTAGATGGCCCAGTTCGAAAGCCGACCTCCCGTGATAGCAAGTGTTGATACCAAAATTAGTATGCTGATATGGACGAATAATAAGAAGACACGTGTCAATCTACGTGGCACAAATAGCAACGAGGAAGTTCATTTCCCCGACCAATTCATGTTCGCTCCGAGGAACTCCAGTTCTCCGAGGTACTCCAACGCTCCGAGGAACTCTTGAACAACGAGAAACTAAGGCGGTTCGAGCTGCATCTCGACCCCAGCATTGATTGCCAGATAATCAACAGTTCAACTATTCATTGAATGCTTATCATCTTGACTCACACGTTTGAAGAGCATTAAATGAATTACCCTTTCATATGTATATCATTTAATGTATCACCCTTTCAGATTATAGCCTCAAGGCTATAAATACATTGTATTACCCTCATTCAGATGGACGGGAATTTCTGGATAGAACTTGTAATCGAGAATTCCCAAAACACTCAGCAATAACATAACAGTGGACGTAGGCCATTCTTATAAGGCTGAACCACTTTAAAATTCTTTGTCTTATTTATTTATCTGTGATTGAATAATTAGAGCGATCTAATTTTTTACATCAACAGATTGGCGCCGTCTGTGGGAACGACTGTTGTTATCGTTTTTCACCAAAAATCATTCATCATCAATGGCTGATAATCCGGAATCCAGCAATCGAAACGCTGGAAATGCTGGAAATCTTCCAAATCCTTCTGCACCTCCAGATCTGGCTGGAATTATGACGAATCTGGCTCAAGGACAAACCGCCATGCAAGAAATAATGCAGCAACTCATACAAACCCTTCATGGCGTTGCACCGGCACCTTCGGGACAACGAAGTGGTCAGAGGCCAACCTATTCACGATCCAGGCGTACAGAGACGTATCGTAATGAGGAATCTGATGATTTCTCTTATCAACCTGCGCAAACTTCATCAATACGGGCCACAGATACTGAGCAACATGTTACTCTCTCTCCATAGAGGACCAGTGCATTGGAAAGACTGAGCAGGGCATCTCCTTTCAGTCGATTAGGCCCCAGGAGGAATAAGAGTCCACCTAAAATCATGTCGAGGAGTTTTCAACAACCATCAGTTCTAAGAGAAGGATCAGCACAATCGCGACCAGCTGTTCGTCAAGATAGATCTCAGGAAGCTACTTCAGAACAATCAATTGCTCGAACTAATAAGCCCGAGGAAGGAAATGATGCGTGTAAAGGTTCCATTCAGCGGTTGGAGGATAGATTGGGAGAAATGGCTAAGGCGAGGAATCCCCTATAATGAACTTTTGTGCGAGGGACACCTTTTGTACAGGCCATTGTGGATTTTCCTACACCGTCGAAATTTAAAGCACCCGTGGTGACTCCCAAATATGATGGAAAGACAGATCCTGTTCTTCACATAGAGCAATATCAAGCTGCTGCCGACATCTATGTTGTCCCCGACGAGATGAGATGTAGAGCATTCTCAGGAACTCTTACTGGATCTGCCCAGATATGATACAACAATCTTCCTCGGGGTAAGATTTCAACTTTCTTTCAGTTGGCCGAGTTGTTCATTGGCAATTTCTGTTTTGGTGCAAAGCCAGTAAAACGAGTAGCACACCTGTTAAGTGTTAGACAAAAATCTGGTGAGAGTACTAGAGATTACATAACTCGTTTCAATAACGAGAAGCTAGAAGTCATAGATTATGAAGAAAAGACAGAAATCACCGCCTTGATGAGTGGGTTGTTGCCTAACAAGTTGTATTACACTTTGGCCAAAGATTCACCTACAACTATGTCAGAATTGATGGCAAAAGCGGCCAAAATCATGAATGCCGAGGAGGCTATGGCTGCAAAGAAGAGTATGGATAAAGAAACCAAGGTGGAAGTCGACAAATCTAAAAAGAAAGAGCATAAGGGCAATGGCGGTGACAAGCATTCCAAGAATAATAGGTCGTCATGGGAAGTCCTGAAGAAATACGATAATTATACTCCTTTGAAAATGGGTATTAATCATGTCTTGGAAGAAATCAAGAATAACGAGGAAGTAAAGTGGCCAAAGAAACTGAGGTCAAACCCTGACTCGAGGAATAGGGAAAAATATTGCGAGTTCCACAAGGATCATGGCCATATGACCAAAAACTGCATAGCTCTTCAGAACGAGATTGAAACACTCATCCGAAGAGGAAAGCTAGCGAAGTATGTTGATCGGGGAGGTGAAAGAAGAAATAATGACCGAACTAGAGAGAGGTCTAGATCTCCTCATCGAACAGAGGATAAAAAGAAGAGAAACCATGAAGATGATCCAGATGATGACCCCGATCTTCCCAAGAAACCAAGGCAGCCAGAACGAGAGGTATTTTCCATACGCTTTGGGTTATTTGATTGTAATTTTATTACAGGAGGAGATGCAGGAGGAGGAGACCTTACTTCAGAAAGAAAGGCTTACCTCGGAGAGGCTCAAGCTTGCTCGTATATTCAGCGAATAAATTTGGTTGAGAAAGATCGCCCGAGGAAGGTAAACAAAGAGAAGCTGGTCATTGGCTTTTCAAAAAACGACCTGGCAGGTGTTCTTTATCCTCACGACAACCCTTTGGTGATCAAAATGAGGATGAAGGAAGTAGTGATTTCAAGGGTTCTAGTAGATAATGGTAGTTAGGCAGACATCATGTACTATTCATGCTTTGACAGTTTAAATTTGAAATTATCTCAATTGGAACCTTATCACAGACCCCTTCTGGGTTTTGCTGGCGAGAAAGTTTTTCCACTTGGGACGATCAAGTTGGATATATTCATTGGAACTTGGCTTGCTTGTCGAACAGAAAGAATACGCTTCTTTGTGATGGATAAGAACATGCAGTCAGCCTACAACATCATCATGGGAAGAGTTGGTTTGAAGAAGTTCGAAGCAGTTCCATCTACAGTTAATCAGTGCTTAAAATTCCCAATAAATTTCAGAGTGGGAGTTGTGAAAGGTGATCAAACAGTAGCTCGGGAATGCTATTATTCATCTGCCGAGCAAGAGGAGCTTGAAGAGTCAAGGAAAAAGACTACTACCTACCAGGTGGAGGAAGGTACAAAAATTGAAACACTTGATCCCAGAGATGAATCCCAACTGGTAAAAGGACAGGTGGTGGAATCTACAGAAAATGTTATTCTGGACGACGAGCACCCTGAACGAGTAACCCAGATAGGTTCAACGTTGGATGCTTCAATAAAACAGGAGTTGATAACTTTCTTGAGAAACAGGAAGAAAAATTTTGCGTGGAGTCATGAAGACATACCAGGAATAGATCCAAACTTCTTATGTCACGAGCTCAATGTGAATAAGGAGATCAAGCCTGTAAAGCAAAGAAGAAGAGTATTTAGTCCTGAGAAGAATCAAGCTATACAAGAGGAGGTCGAGAAGCTCCAGAAAGCCCAATTCATTGAATATGTGAAGTATCTAGACTGGTTAGCAAACGTGGTGATGGTAAAGAAGAAAAATAATAAATGGAGAATGTGTGTTGATTTCACCGATCTCAACAAGGCATGCCCAAAAGATCACTTTCCATTACCAAGAATTGATCAACTAGTGGATGCTACCTCGGGACATGAGCTGCTCAGCTTCATGGATGCCTATTTTGGCTACAACCAGATTAAAATGAAACCTGAAGACAGGGAAATTACTTATTTTATTACCCCTAGGGGAACTTATTGTTATAATGTTATGCCTTTTGGTCTGAAAAATGCAGGAGCGACATACCAGCGGCTGATGAACAAGGTTTTTACCGAACAAATCAGTTGCAATATGTAAGTCTATGTCGATGATATGCTGACAAAGAGCAAGAAAGCTGCTGATCATCTAGTTGACTTAGGACAGAACTTTGATCAACTGGATAAATACCAAATGAAGCTCAACCCGACGAAGTGCACATTTGGAGTACGAGAAGGAATGTTCCTCGGGTACATTGTCAACCAGCGAGGCATTGAGACGAATCCAGAAAAGATCAAAGCTCTTTTAGGGCTGCTATCTCCAACGACGAAGAAAGAAGTACAGAGTCTTACAGGACGAGTTGCAGCGCCCAACAGATTTGTATCTCGAGCAACTGATAGGTGCCTTCCATTCTTCAAAACACTCCGAAAAACTTTCGAGTGGAATGATGAATGTGAAAAAGCCTTTCAAGACTTGAAGAAATATCTGGGAACACCTCCACTGTTGTCCAGGCCAGTGATGGGAGAAAAGTTGTACTTATACCTGGCAATATCATAGAATGCAGTCAGCTCGGCATTAATCAGATTGGAGAATAGAGTTTAGAAACCAATTTATTACACAAGTAAGGCTTTCCGAGGTGCAGAGATCAGGTACCCAAGGCTGGAAAAATTGGCATTGGCATTAATTGAAGCAAGTAGAAGAATGAGGCCATATTTCCAGGCCCATACCATCGTCGTGTATAACGACATGCCATTGAGACAAGCCCTTCATAAGCCAGAAAAATCAGGGAGACTGATGTACTGGGCAATAGAGCTCGGTGAATATGATATTGTGTATGAACCAAGATCATCATTAAAAGGGCAGGCTGTAGCAGACTTTATAGTAGAATTTACATATCCTGATACCCTCGAGGAACAAAAATTGCTCGCTGATCAACCTGTGGATGTTACAGGATCAACAGACATAAGTCCAGACCAACTCCAGTTGGTAAAAGGGCTTGTGGATGTAGAAAGATCGTCAAATTCAAACCCAGACCAACTCCGGTTGGTAAAAGGGCGAGAAGAGATGGTCGATGAGGAGCGAAAATTATCAGGGGAGGATGAAAGAAAATAGCAGATATTCCATCAAGGAATTCTTTCAGATAAGAAATTTGAAGATGAGTTACCTACATGGAGATTATATGTAGATGGGTCATCTTGCACAACAGGTTGTGGGGCAGGGATTGTTTTGAAAACCCCAGACGAGATTGACATGGAATATGCCCTGCGATTCCAATTCAAAGCCTCCAATAATGAGGCTGAGTATGAAGCCATGATAGCAGGTCTTAATTTAACAAAGATTATGGAAGCACAACAAGTGATGGTATTCAGTGATTCTCAATTAATTGTGAATCAGATGTTGGGAACATATGCAGTTAAAGGAGAATTAATGGTCAAGTATCATGCAAAGGTGATGGAGTTGTTGGCAGAACTTGATGCCATTCAGTTGATCAGAATACCAAGAATAGAAAATGCACAAGCAGATGCACTGGCCCGACTAGCATCAGCTACTCGTACCGAGCTGCGAAGAACGATACCAATTGAAGTATTAGAAAGTCGGAGCATAGATGAAGACCTGATGATGAATATTAATACCCTTGATTTAGGACCATCTTGGATGGATCCCATCAGGGCATATATTGAGGAGGGAGAATTACCGGAGGACAAGCTCGCTGCCAAGAAATTGAAGTATAAAGCTGCTCGGTATGTACTAACTAATGGTGTTTTGTATAGACGAGGAATTATGGCAGGTTTGCAAAGATGTGTACATCCCTCCGAGGTGAAGGATTTGATTGAAGAGATCCATGAAGGGTCCTGTGGAGCCCATGTAGCAGGTCGAACACTTTTGCAAAGGGTGATGACGCAGGGGTACTACTGGCCGACGATGAGGGCTGATTGTATAGCCTATGCCAAGAAATGTGACAAGTGCCAACGCTTTTCCTCCATCCGAAGAACTCCACAAGCATTGTTGACACCCATCACTTCCCTTGGCCATTTTCCATGTGGGGAATTGATTTGGTTGGACCATTACCAACGACCCGAGGAAGGTTCAAGTACCTCATCGTTGCAGTGGATTATTTTACTAAGTGGGTAGAAGCTGAGCCACTTATTGATATGACATACGAGAAAGTATACTAGTTTGTTTGGAAGAACATCATCTGCCGATATGGTCTCCCTCATGCCTTCATCACAGACCATGGAACACAATTTGATAACGAGGAGTTTGCTGCCTATTGTCATCAGTCAAACATTTTGAAGACTCATTCAGCACCAGGCCATCCTCAAAGCAATGGACAGACTGAAGTAATGAATAGAACATTACTAAATGGTTTGAAGAAGAGGCTAAGTGAGGCTAAAGCTAATTGGATTAATGAGCTACAGTCAGTATTGTGGGCTTACCGAACAACTCCCGGAGCAGCAACTGGAGAATCACCATATATGCTGGCATTTGGTAGTGAAGCTGTAATACCTGCCGAGTTGGGTCTTCCAACACATAGAGTGCTGAATTTTAATTCCCCACTCAGCGACTTAATGAGAAGATTGGATTTGGATATGCTCTAGGAGGTTAGAGAAGAGGCAGCCATTAGGAATGCTACTTACCAACAACGCACAACTCTGTTCTACAACAAGAGGGTGAAGAAATGCGATTTAAAAGAAGGAGATTATGTACTAAAGAAGGTCATTCAAAAGCACAATAAGTTGGAAGCAAACTGGCATGGACCTTACCGAGTTACAGAAGTTGTTCGACCAGGAACTTACCGAATAGCAACTCTAGAAGGAGAGGAATTTAAGAATGCATGGAATGCTGAACACCTGCGCAAGTATTATCAGTGATGTAAAATGTAAAGCAATTCCAGCAATATGAATAAAACGATGATGTTTCGCCATCTTCTTTCTTTTATTGAAAGTTTTTCGGGGAATACTAGTGTACAACACTACGCTGTTCAATAAAAAGCAGCAATAAAAAGAAACACTGATAGTTCAAACCCACGACCAACTCCGGTTGGTAAAAGGGCGAGAACAAACTATACTCCTTTGGTTAGGAGGCGTACACTAGCGTGACCAACTCAGGTTGGTAAAAGAGCTAGTGGACATGATAGTTCGAACTCAGACCAACTCCGGTTGGTAAAAGAGCAAGAACACGATATTCCTGAAATACCAGCTCCGGTTGGTTAGGAACCCATACTCCTTTGGTTAGGAGGCGTACACTAGCGTGACCAACTCAGGTTGGTAAAAGAGCTAGTGGGCATGATAGTTCGAACTCAGACCAACTCCGGTTGGTAAAAGAGCAAGGACACGATATTCCCGAAATACCAGCTCCGGTTGGTTAGGAACCCATACTCCTTTGGTTAGGAGGCGTACACTAGCGTGACCAACTCAGGTTGGTAAAAGAGCTAGTGGACATGATAGTTCGAACTCAGACCAACTCCGGTTGGTAAAAGAGCGAGAACAACAATACCAATCTCGGTTGGTTAAGAAACAAGATAAGCTCTCAAATGCCAACTTATGTTGGTCGGGAGGTAAGATTATTACAGAAAATACAATAAGTTCCTCGAAGAACAAAATATTCCAAACTGAACCAAGTATGGTTGGTCGGGGATAAAAACCCACTAACTGTAGTTGGTCGACGAGGAGAATTTATCGACCTTGGTTGGTCGGATACATTTTATGAAAAATTTACCAAGTATGGTTAGTCGGGGATAAACTCTCATTAACTATAGTTGGTCGGCATGCATAATTTAACAACCTTGGTTGGTTGGAAAAATTTTAAACATTTTTATACTCATTACTTTATTATTAAGTGATCGAGCAACATTTCTCATACTTGTAACTTTTTATTACTAAATTGGCCGACGAACCACAAATTATTGTTATGCAAGCACAAATATAAAGTGTTTGACAAGCACAAGACAATAGCAATACATATTTGCAAACAAAAATGAAAGTCTTTCATTTAAATTCAAAATAAATTACAAGTTACATTGATATGAATACTAACTATTACATAAGAAATCCCTATTCTATTGGTTTTTTCCCTTCAGCTTTTGATACAGGTTCCTCGCCATCAGGCGGATCATTCAAAGTCTGAATAGAGTTAATAAAGTTCAAGTCCTTCAGCATCCTAACGTTCATTACAGAAGGTCGATCTAGAAGATGCTCAGGACGAGATACTTCAAACTGAGAATGGAAACTGTAATCACCAAGATATTTCCTAATTAAGCTTCGAGGAATGGCACGAGCTGGGATACACTCCATGTCCAAATTAAATGGTGGCACAGGCAAGTCAAGCAATCCGGGATCGTAGTAGTCCCACAAATAATGTCCCTGCTCGAGTTTCAACACACATAAGGCATTCAGCCAGCCTTGTTTATAGCCCTCATTATTGGCATTCTGGATACGAGCATCTAAATGGAATAGTGCCTCGTTGTATCCAGCTATCCAAAACTCCCTGGGCTGTTTGTGGAATTGAAATGTTATCCTGTCAAGCTTCTCGCGGAGATTGTTGATAAAAAGTTTATTGGTCTCCAACTCTGATTCTTTTGCAGAGATTTGTAGTTCCAATTCTTTAATTTTCTTGGATAGTTCAGACAAAGCCCGATCTTTTGCATTCAATTGGAACGCTTGAGTTTCCAATGTTGACTGAGTACGAGCTTCTTCAATAGTACGGCTAAGAACTCTTGATCGACTCCGAGCAGGTGGAGAACTTTATTCCTCGACAACATTTTGAGCAGCTCTTCCTCGTCCACGAGAACCTCTTCCTCGTCCCCGAGTAGCAGTAGCAGGCCCAGCTCTTCTTAAGGCCTCTAATTCTTCACGCAGCTTGGCATTTTCCATCGCTAAAAATGAAAATCCTTCATCGGTGACAGGTACCAAGGCAGTGGAAGATGAAGCTGCAGACCTCAACTGGGCTAGTTCATTTTGCATCTTATTGTTCGCTTGTTCCAATAATTCGGCGATTTGTCTATGCACTTTGACATCTATTTTTAGAGCCTTCTCTCTCACTGCATAGCCAGCAAGCATCTTATCAATTCCTTTTTCAACACTAAGTTGCTTAAGTTTCGTCTCATATCCTTCATGCAACAGAGCAGTTGATTCCTTATACTGATTCTGGAGATCTTCTATGGTACATTGAAGCTCCTCGATCATTTCGTAGTACGCCACATTATTGGCCACAGCTCGGTCAAGTAAACATTTCAAGTACTGATAAGCTTCCATTGCCTGCTCTGAATCACCATGGCCAAGTATGTCGGTAACTTCTGATGCACTTAGTTCTGTGTGACCAGCTTTAAAATATTCATGGCATTGCTGCATCAGCTTTGTATCATTGACAGACAGCAATTCCATTCTAGATATAAACTAGTAAAGAGGAGAAGACAAGAGTTAATAAAGAAGTAGACAGAACATCAACAATGTAGAGGAACAAAAAAGGTAATTTTATTACATCATCAAAAGGAGTACAGCGTTCAGAATACAAAGTACAAGTAAAAGAAAAACAGAAAGAGAATACCGAACAACTTCACACCTTTTCCTTGTCTCCCAAGACTTTCTTGAGAGGCTCAGACGAGGAGCTTGGTTGCTCGGTGGGAAAAATGATTTGGTTGGAAGAAGTTGGGACTTGTTCAGGAGGAGCAGGTAAAGATGAAATCTCCTCGGTGGCTGTCTGATTGGGCTCTGGAGCAAGGACTTGATCACCCACTGTCATTGAAGACTCCTCGGATCCAGCTTCGTCTTCATCATCATCTTCAATTCTAGGAGGAGGACCGGGAAGATGTTGTTGAAATAGCTCAGAGTCCTCGTTCACTTTCAATTCTTTCAAGGCAGCAACCCAACCATCTCGGAAGTATTTCAAACTCCCATACTGCACCTGGGTCATCATTGCTGCTACCCCCTATCCCATCCTTTGTCCCAACCAGTTCTAAAGGATTTTTTCACAGCCACTTTTCTCTTCATTTTCTCCGAGGAGAGCTTCTCGGATAGAAGATCCTCGGTGGCTTTCAACTTGGCCTCCACCTCCTCCTTCTGGCGATTTACTTCTCACAGAAGGGTCAGCTCTTCCTCAGCTGATTTCAACTTATTCTCAAGCTCCCCAAAGTTTGTGAGCTTTTCGGCATATTTTTTATTCTCTCTCTCTAAGTCCTTCACTTTCTTTCCCAACTGCACTTTCTCTGCCTCAGATGCAGCCAACTTCTTTTCCCATTCACCCTTATCCTCGTCATATTTTTGACGGGATTCCTTCAAAGACTGGGCCAAACCCAAAAAGGCATCCTCTACTCCAGACGAGGAACTAGAAGCCTTGAGTGCTTCATCTTTCTTCACTATGGTGTTAAAACAACTCACCAGCTGAAAAAGAAGGTAATGATAAGTCAGTACCGAGATACATATATTGACTGAAAGAAAGAAAAATTCAGGATAAGAGAAACTTACTGAAGCAATGTGACGAGTAGCTAGGGATGTCAGCATATCCCTAGACATGTTTTCTTCAATTCCTTGGACTTCAGGAATGGTCCAAGTCTTTACCGAGCTCATTGCAGAACTCGGGGGAATAATGGTTGGAACACCAGCTCCACTAGCTTGGAGCTGGGGAATGACTTCAGAAAAACTGACCGAGGAAGATTTCTTCAGTCTCCTCGGTGGCACTTCAACAGTCTCAACCAAAGAAGAGCTTTTGGTTGGAGAGATGGTGATTACTCCTGCAGGTGCATCCTTCTTACTAGAAGACACTGGGGGCTTCTCGGCAGCCTTCTGAGGAGCAACAGAAGGGGCAACATCTACTTTCTTTGTCCCCTTTGGGACATCATTCTTGTTTCTCTTCCCATCTCCAGCAGAGGAAGTCTCCTCGAAGATAGCAGGAACTCTTCTTTTGCCCATCTTTTGACTCAGAGGAATGTGAGAGTCTGGTGAAGAATCTTCAGAAGCTGGCAATGGTTCACTAATGCTGACCACTGGACGAGCAGTAAAGGACGATGTATAGCTCCTGTACTGCAATAAGTATGAAGCAGACCTGACGTGCTCGTCTGCAACTTTCTGATGCAAACTCCAGATATGTTTCAAATGCTTTATATTAACTTCTGATTCTTTGGGAGTTTTTCTCTTGCTGTCAACTGCAAACAAAAACATATTGAAATGTCAATCATGCATTTATTCAAACATAATGAAATCATAGTTTCATAAATAAAATAAAATGAAAATAACCTATCCCATTGCCATATGGAGGGCATTTGGGACCTTCATACACTTCGTCTCCAACCAGAGGGGCATGTTGCCAATTTTTTATAACTACCCCATGTTCAAAATAATCCCTGTTGGCATCGGGGAGATTGACTACTAAAGCCCAATTCAAAAATCTAGTTTTTAAATAATAAACATTGTCTAGAATAGCCCATCTATAACAGTACATAGTCTCAAGAATTCCTATACGAGTTCCATGAGTTTGATTTAACCTATGCACCCCATTAACTATTCTCCATGTATTGGGCGCTATTTTTGCAGGAACAACATCGAAGTGGTGGCAGAACTCTAAGCATAAAGGGTTTGGTGGAAAAGAAAATCCACATTCAGCAATAAAGAGGCTGGGGAACCAATGTCCCTCAGCCAAACGAAAGTAATTTGAAGGCACAGAAAGATCCTCCAAAGTTACCCAAGATGGAATGGAATAATCAGAACGGAATGTTTCAAGAGATTCAATAATATAAACCATGGTGAATAAAAGAAATGAAGAAGAAGGAAGAAGATCTTACAGGAAAAAGGGAGATCTGTTGACAACGAACGAAAACAAGGATGAACGCACAAGAGAAAGAAAGGCTATGGAAAACTCGAAAGCAGAAAATTGGAAAAGGTAGAAGACGGTGTGATTGCCTAAGAAGCTTAAATACTTTGCCTTGGGAAATGGCGAAAGAAATGATTACACAAAAGAAACTATTACGCCACCGGCGGCTAAAAGGACAAAAAGTGCACGAGGATCAAAGCGCTTATAAAAATTCAAAAAGGCGGATTCTGCGAATTTGGAAGGAAATTCAAATACAAAGAAAATGCTCCTAAAATCCAGGAAGGTCATTTAATATTGCCATATACCGAGAAAGAATGTTCCATACTCCTCAAAGTTCGAAATATGAAACATTGGGGGCTTCTGTTGATACCAAAATTAGTATGCTGATATGGACGAATAATAAGAAGACACGTGTCAATCTACGTGGCACAAATAGCAACGAGGAAGTTCATTTCCCCGACCAAGTCATGTTCGCTCCGAGGAACTCCAGTGCTCCGAGGAACTCCAGTTCTCCGAGGTACTCCAACGCTCCGAGGAACTCTTGAACGACGAGTAACTAAGGTGGTTCGAGCTGCATCTCGACCCCAGCATTGATTGCCAGATAATCAACAGTTCAACTATTCATTGAATGCTTATCATCTTGACTCACACGTTTGAAGAGCATTAAATGAATTACCCTTTCATATGTATATCATTTAATGTATCACCCTTTCAGATTATAGCCTCAAGGCTATAAATACATTGTATTACCCTCATTCAAATGGACGGGAATTTCTGGATAGAACTTGTAATCGAGAATTCCCAAAACACTCAGCAATAACATAACAGTGGACGTAGGCCATTCTTATAAGGCTGAACCACTTTAAAATTCTTTGTCTTATTTATTTATCTGTGATTGAATAATTAGAGCAATCTAATTTTTTACATCAACAGCAAGTATGGTAGGTATGCTATACACATATAAGTCCATATACTAAGCATTCACACAACTTAGATATTTTATAATATTAATAAAGGTATATTCTACATCCCTATACCGTTATTCCAATTTGTACATTTTTAAGTCTCCGGATAATATATAATATAAATCACTGACACATCTCACGTCGTACTTTCAAGTACTCTAAACCTAACCCACAAAGGTTACGAAGTCTCCTATTATTCCCACATTTAAATCCACGGTTCTCAAGGTCCTCATTTCTTCCACTAACCTTATATTATCCAACTATATAAAATTCACTCATTTAACCTCAGTCTCAAATAGTATCACACTCGTCGAGCCTTTTTAAGTTTAATATAATTCCCAATTTGACTTCTAATTATAATTCGGCTCTAACAAACATGCCTACTGGTCTTCCTTGAATCTAAGAGTGTTCACAAATTCCCCACCAATAATTCTCTAGGGCCGAAATCGTTAAAATTCAACAAGGAGAAAAATATAACAAATTCTGGGAAGGTCGATCGATCGTCCTTGAATGTCGATCGATGGTGGTCGATCGATCGACCTATGAATGTCGATCGATCGATCGCACCAGATGGGCTACGGACTGCTTCATTTTTCAGTCCAAGATTCATCTCAAAACTCCATTACAAGGTATGAAACTCTAATCTAATGTTATAGGATCATCATACAACCAAAATACATCATTGTTAACGTTCCAAATCCTTTTAATCATCAACATTTGGCCTTATATGGATCAAACTTTAATAAAAACCCTAGTTTTCTATTCTCTTCAAGAACAATGATAATCCTCTTCTTAAATCCGTTTTTAAATCATCAAAGGTTATGTTTTGGGTACTGATTTCGTCCAGAATAATTCTACACGCAATTCCTAACCAAGGTTTTGAGTTCTACATCAATTTTATTGGGTTTTCATCAAATCTTTAAAGACAATTATTAACTTCTACACAACATGGAGGAAATATTCATTGAAATTAATGAAACCAAATCACTTGCCTTAATTTCTGATGCTCTGATTCGTTGTTGGTGTTCAAGGGTTGGTTCTCTCTTCTTTTCGATCACAATTCTGTCCAAAATGGTGGTGGTGGTGGGTGGTGGTTTTGGGTTTGGAAACCCTTTGCAACTTCCCTCTAACTCACGTAGCCCACTCTCTTGTTTTTGGCTGATAATGGCCCTAATGGCCTTTCTAATAATATATAAATAAACTCTAAAATTCGTTGGTCATAATTCCTTAATTTTTAAAATTATCAAAATACCCTTCCGGGTTGCTAGTTTGGCCTAAAAATGCCCCGGGACCCAAACTAAACCCCCGATTAGATAAAAATATAATTTACTTTTTAATCTAATTAAATTGATTTCTGGCGCGACTGACACGCACATCCCAACTTAATTTTCCAAATTGTCGTATTCAAGACTCTCGACAATTTTAATACTTTCAATACTCATATATTACGATACATACTCAGTAATATTTAATATTATCATCATAATCAAATACCAACTCACGTCTCGCTAGTATTTAAATCGTGATTAATTTTCAATTAATTCTCATTTAATTTAATTTAATTAATCCAATAAATAAAAATCAATAAAATTACGGGGTATTACAACATACTTAATGGAATGATTTCTCCATTAGTTTCTTCAACTGACTGTAATCTTTTAAAAGGCGAAAATCACAATTTGGAGGATAAACCCCATGGGTTATGACCTATTTTGTTCACAATGCTACCCATAAGCACGAGAAGCTTGGTCTTAGAGATAGTTATATTTTTATAATGTATTCTAAAATCCTAAAGCGTTGGTTATATGATATATGGTGGACACCTCGATGGAAGAAATTTTTTAATATAGTCTCGGAATACCAATTTCATTAAGCACAATTTCCCTAGCATATGAGATACTAACAAGAGTATTGACCTTTTAAAGTAGAAGAAAGTTGAGACATCTTCCTAGATCCAAGTGAGGGCGGGGAATCAAATCATTATCGTATATTCACTCAAGATAGAGGGATTGTTCTCCTTACTAATGGGAGTGTATCACTATATTCCCAAGATTTTAAAGTGTATCGAAGAAAAAAATTAAATATTCCTCATTAACATTTTGATATGGGAGTGCTCTCTTATATGCTATGTTATATGATGAAGATCCTACTTTTTTAGTATAATTTATCTCCTTATTTGTTAGTTTTTAGTGGATGGTTGTTATGTAGGATGAAATGACCTCCATGGCTAAGAATGGGGTATATGAGTTAGTTGATAACCAAATCATAAGACAAATGGCAACAAATGGGTCTTGAAAATTAAACGAAAGGAAAATGGATCAATTTACAAGTAAAGGGTGCACTTTAAGGTGAAAGTAACTACCCAAAGAGAGGGTATAAAATATTAAGAGACATTATCCCCAACGGTGAGAGTTTCCTCTATTTAATTTATTCTAGATATTATCGCACATTTTGACTTGAGCCTTTTCAAATGGGTGATAAGACGACGTTTCTCAATGGGGAACTAGACAAAGATATCAATATCGATCAATCAATTACTTTTAAGGTTAAGATATAGTGCAAAGTTTGTTGTTCCAAATGTTCCATTTATGGTATTAAACAATGGTATAGGCAATGTTGTTTTTTAATTCATCATGCCATTACCTCCGTCAGTCTTAAGACAATTGAAGAAGACCACAACATGTATCTGAAATGATATAAGAAAATTTTCTTATTCCTTTCTTGTAAGTTGATGACATCCTAATAGTTGGGATTGATTGGGATTCCATAGTCACCATAGAGAGTGGTTATCATCTACTTTGGAGAAAGGGACAAGTGTGAAGCAAATCATGTTTTGGGAGTTAAAATTATGAGAGATCTTTCAAAGAATTTATGTTTGTTACAAAAGATTTACATTGAGAAAAGTTTAGAATAATTTCACATGCATAACTCCAAACACATTAACACTCCAATGGATAAAGATTTACCTTAACCCTAGGCCAGTGTCTTAAAACTCATGTAGAAAAGAATCACATGTTCAAAGTGCCATATGTAGTTATGGTTGAATTATAGTATATGACATGTGAGAGTATGCGTATACTCATGTTGCCCTGCATTACTTGTATTGTCTTATTCTGAGGGCTTCAGATTGGCTTTAACACTTTATCATATTCAAATTACCTTTTTCTTAAACTGGAAATTTGATTTGTGTGTGCGTGTGTTGGTTTGGTTTTTGGTATTTGGTGATATATATTCACGTATAATCTTCATATAGAAAATATGCTTTAAAGGTTCTTTACATTTGTATATCATATGTTGGTTTGATTAAGGTTCTTTGCATGTGTATATCATATGTAGGTTTGATTAAGGTTCTTTGTATGTGTATACCATGTGTATACTCTTCATCTTTCGAACTATCGTATAAGTTCTTGAACCATTAGACATGTTCCCGTAGTTTGATAGAAACTCCTAAGATTGTACATGCAACCATACTGATAAGATGTCAACTCCCTATCTAAGCTATTAACTGTTCAATAGTACCAAAACTAGAATTACGATCTTTTGTGATCAAGTCAAACCCAACTCACCAGAAATGCTATTAAGTACAATTGACCAACATTATAAATAATATATCTAACAATAAGATGGTAAAGAATCCCTTAACTCTATCGTAATTGACGTTAAGGACACATTTTTTAGACTTTTCAATAAGTTCACACACGTTACAATTATTAATATAGATACAGTTACATTGATGAATATAAATACAATTACACTTATCAATGTAGATACACTTACACTTCTTAATGTATATACAATTACACTACAATAATAAGTGTAATTGTATATACATTAAGAGGTGTAAATGTATCTACATTAATAAGTGTAACTGTATCGTTTGGACTTATCATTAATTAATTGAGAAGTTTATGGGTTTAAGATATCAAGAAGATTGTCGCTTGGGCTGATCATATATAAATAGACTTTCAAAGGACTTATGAGCTAATGCATATATATAAAATTTAAATATAAAGCCTTTTTACACACATGACTCTCATTTCAAATTAACTAGACAATCCTTTTATTGAAGCATAATATGTCTTTACATGGTTTTAATAATAAAACCCCAATAGGAGGCTCACCCATATTTTGTTGGTTTTATTATATCTTCTTTTTGGATTGTAGAAACTTGGAGTTTCCAGTTTCAATCTGAGCAATCATAATATATATATATATATATAATACAATGAATGAATATAAACCCCTTATGTAAGAATTTATAATGAGATAGGAAATATTTGACACGTTTGTAAATCTTGACTTATTAATTTTTGAAAAAGTGAAACATAAAAAAAAACGAGTTTGTTTCTTTAAAGGGTTTTATTATATTTTCTTTTTGGATTGTAGAAACTTGTAGTTTCAAGTTTCAACCCGAGAAATCATAAAATATATATATATAATGAATATAAACCCCTTATGTAAGAATTTATAATGAGATAGGAAATATTTGACATGTTTGTAAATCTTGACTTATTAATTTTTGAAAAGTGAAACTTAAAAAAACGAGTTTGTTTCTTTAAAGGGTTATTTTGACTTCGGCCCCAATTTAATTGTGTTCGTCTTCATTTATCAATTTGTGTCACAAAATCTACTCTATGGGTCAAAGGCTTAAAACTATAAATTTCAAGAGTCAAGAAAGGTAGACAACTGTGTTAATGAGAAGGAGGGATATAAGATAGAGAGGATTGAAGGGGCTATATCATTTTTGTAACTTTTATAAGAAAAATGGCAAATTTAATTAACAATATCATAAAATCGAGTCAATTAATAATACTAATATTAATAACAACCAATTTTTAAAATCAGTTTATGTTTCAGTTTGGTTTGTGTTGGTGGTAGAATCGCGAGCCGAATCGAAAAATTAGTTTGTAATTTTTGGAATGAGAACTGAACTGTCACGGGAAAAAACCAAACCAACCCATCCTAACCTAATGCACCCAATTTGGTTTGGTTTATCGGTTTTATATTCCGTTGCCCATCCCTAATTTTTTAATACCATTTTTACGTTTTGCGATACTTTTGAAAGGTTACGAACCGTGAGATTATGAGCAATGTTTCCACCCACCGAGTCACCAGATACAAATATACTGCTAAAGTGTGCTACATCATTAGGCCAGGCACGGAAGCCAATGTAAAAGCCTCCACCATGAATGAAGTACAAGGTAGGGAGCTTGGAGGAAGGAAATTATATTAAATAACTTGACTTTTGGGTCTGATACTAAAAATAACAATAAGAGGGGGAAAGAGGTTCAATCTCAAGGAGGGTGGAGGAAACACTCAGGAGGAGGGAGGGAAAGAGTGGCGGCATATGTGAAAACATAAACACGACCGAAATTTGAACAACTTATTCGCGAGTTTCCTGAATGTCTCTTCATCTTTTGTATCTTCCACATTAAATATCCAAAAGAGACAGTTGTCCCTTCATTTAGCCTTGATAGGAGGCCCACACTCTTTAAACCCATCTCATTTTCCATTACACTCTTTCTATTTGTTAATCTGACCACAATATCACGAACTGTAAAGTTTACTCATTTGATGAATTGATTTTAGTAAATATTTAAGGCAACTCTCTCCATCCCTTGGATGGTATTTGTTACTTCATTCATACAGGTGTATTCCTGAATTGCATAATTTGATATGTTCATTTGTTTGTTTTTAGAATACTACCAACTCAATTTTTTATGGATGTTATAATTTCTTACATAAGCTAGGTGATATGGTTTTGTAAATTAATTCATTGATTATTTTTCTTTTGGTTTTGTAAATTAGTAACACTTTCTAATTACTTCTGAAGAAGACAGGAATGTGATTTCCTCAAGAATTGTAAGTTTTCCCATTTCGTTTTCACTAATTTATTATCTTTTTATTTATTTTCCTAATTTTCAATATTTAATTTCATGTTAATCTCAGATCTAACATTTCCTCAAATCATGATTATTTGAATGTGAATACTTTTAAAGTTGTGAATGATTAATAAAGGGATTATAATTATTTTTACAAATATTGATATGTTTAGTAATCTTCATTTCAATTAGAAACATAATAAAGTTTTTTCTAGGGCCTCATTAAGACTCTTCAGTTATTATGTTTTGCAGCTCACAACTCACAAACCTTTCGAATACTATATATTGGTGATTTGGTTTGTATTTTACAACCCTTTGTGAGTATGAAATTTTTTGGTTAAATTTTAGAGATTGAAGAAAACCACTATTCACTAAGACGTACAGAAGTTTCCATTGACATGAATTTTATTTTTGTGCCCATTATTCTTCATTGGTGATAAAATTGAGAATTTATTTTAGGTATTGGTAGTATTTCGCACATTTTGATTGCATTTTCTTGGCTTCTCCTTGACAACAAAGTTCATATGCCTTCGCAACAAGCATATACCAAATCAAATAATTTCTTGTAGTGTGTGGGTTGTTGTTTGAAACTTAGGTAAAAATTAGCCTGTGATTGTGAACTTGATAAACTCTTAATAATGAGGTGTTTGTTTTCACCTCTGAATATTGAATTGAGATACATTCAACATTTAGCGGTAGGACCATAAAGCCTGAAGGACACTTGGTCAGATCAAACAAACTGATAAATGTCGTACTCAGAAATAGCCTTTGAAGAAGTAGGCCATCAAATTCCTTAGCCTTCCACTACTCCGAGACTTAGGGTGCCTTTGTTTTTTTATTTGAATCTGAAGTCTGAAATTCTAATTTGAATATATTGTTTGTTTTATGTCTGAATAAAACATCTGAATGAACGTGTTTAGTTACATTCAGATTCAGTGTTTAGATTCAGAGGCAACCCTACCCCTGAATCTGAAGGTTGAATTTTAGTGGTTGACATCTGACATTTTTAGGAAAAAAAATAACATTTAACACGATTATAATAAATATGATTAAAAAAAAAATTTAACTTAATCTAGGCTACCATTAAAGGAGTAGAAAATTGTTTCTCAAATCTCTCTCTCTCAAATTGTTGCTTTGGTATCAACAATGTGGAGGCTGGCTATAAACTGGAATAATCTCAAGACCCAAATTCTAGAAACAAGTATCCAAAATTCCTATTTTTTAAGCCTAACTGATTGTGGAAACAAGTATCCACCTTTTCTTGATATATTGTTTGCAGGTAATTTCTCAATAGAACTAGCACATTCTTCTTAAAGGTTTTATCCTAATTCAATTCAGATGTGAATTGCATTGGATCTCCCTCTCAAGTGGAATTCACCCGTCTTTAAACCCTTTTGGCTTTAAAGGTCGAGGTTCTTATGGAGATAGAAAATGGGGATACCAAGTCAAAATTGGAGAATATCAAGTAATATAGAAGATTGGGAGAGGAGCTTTTGGAGATGCTTTTCTTTTTCTCCATAAAATAGAGAAGTAAGTAATGTTCCTTGTCATGTTCGTGTGCAAACGTTTTAAAATGGAAATTCTTAGAAGAGAATTAATAGATTAAGGTAATATTTGTGTTTTTGCTCCTTACATTTGACATGTTTGAAGAAATTTCACAGTGGAAAATTTGTTTCTGGGTTCAGTTATGCTTATAATTTTCAATTTATATGCAACCACATGCTCAAAATTGTAACCTTTTGACATTCTCAGTGCTTGGTGGTGCTTTAATTATGTATTGTCTTATCTATAATAGGTATGTTACCACACTAAATCTGTCGGATTGTCACGGTCATTGACCGTGACAAGTCCAACATGTCAAGGTCAATGACCGTGACAAGTCTGGGGGTGACAACTTTTGTTGTCACGGACTTGTCTCGGTCATTGACCTTCACAAGTTCATTAGACTTGTCACGGTCCTGTCACGGTCAAAGACCTTGACAAGTATTGTCATGGTCGATAACCGTGACAAACCGGTGACCATTTTAAAAAAATTGTCACTGTCAATGACCGTGACAAGTTTTATTTGTCACGGACTTATCACGATCATTGACCGTGACAATTCTGGGCAGAATTGAAAAAAAACTGCTAGGCAATTTGGCCACTGCCGCTGCCCAGCAGTATATTTGTACCTGTTATAGCAACATTATACTTGTTCAAACATCATATATCCAAATAAAATGGAGATAATGCAAATATACATTCAAAACAATATGCATCACAATATAATCCAAATATAATCCAAATGTAACAACTTAAAACAATTCAAATTTAACAACTTATAACAATCCAAAACAATTCAAATAATGTCACTACATGTCTAGGGTAGGTTTGAGGAGGTGGATAGGCCACACGATATAGGTGTTGAGACACCATTGAATATGCATCATGCCGCATTGTTTATGCAACCACAATGAGGAGTTCTCCCTCCCGGTTATCACATGCATGACGAGCACCTTGGCCTCGATGTCTTGAAGAGGACGTCCATGAACTAGCATACCCTGGACGGTATTCAGGTCCCTAACCCCCTCCCTATCCGCTCTCCATCAAATGCATCGTGTATAAACACACTCGGCCAACCAAGTGTCGTCATAGGTTAGTCGAAGGGATCCAAATAAGGGACTGGATCATCAGAGTCCGCACGTGTCGGCGATGAAGCAACGACGTCCACGTCCTCGTCCTCGTCCTCCTCCACCACCTTCTCCTTCCCTTTCCCCTTACCCTTTCCTCCCAACGAACGCTTCATGAATGAGAACATATCTTGGGCCGTCGCCTCCAAACGGGACAGCTTCGCGTCATGTGAGTTCACCGTTCGAGCTAACCCGGTGTTGCTCGTCTCCAATCCGATGATCCTAGATTTGGCCACTTGGAGCTCACCCCCTTGTCCTCCCCTTGCGATCAACGCTAAGCACTTGGCTAAGTGCGTCCGTGGATAAAGATGCCTTGTCGGCATCAAACTGCGACTCATGCACTTCTTTAAGCTTTGCCTGAAACGACAAAAAGCACATGATTAGTTAAATAAGTAAATAAAAAAATTATAACGTAATTAACTGTAGGTAAACTGTCGGATTACTTCGTGGATGTGACAATCGGGGACACCTCCTTATCCTTCCCCTTCTTCGTCTGAATTGCCACATAGGCATCGAGCCTATGTGGCCTACCCCCAGGGTCACTCCCCGTCCCCTGAAATAAAATAATGCAAAATTAGTACCGGCCCGCAAAGTAAAATAATGCAAAATAACATATTTCTGTAATTATATAAAAATAAAAACTTACCTTCATCCTATGCTCCACCTCGGCGTAAGACGTCTGGCCGGAGTAGTGCACGTCCGTCTTTTTCGCCCGATTTTCCCTCCCCGATTGGCGAGATGCCAATTGTCCCTCCAAGATATCATTGTCAATGAGCTTTTGCCATTGAGCCAATGCGATCGGCTCCTTCGACGGGACGGAATCACGCATTCTAATAAAGGAGTCTCGCATCTTCCCAAGTTACCGGGCTCACAAATTTTTCTTCCATGTCTTGTGTTGCTCCCTCAACTACTCAAAAACAAAATCGCGGAGTTTTGGCTCCAGGCTGAATTGTTCCTGTCAAACAAATACAATGTTAGTTGCGAATAAATATAAATATAAATATAAATATAAATATAAATATAAATATAAATATAAATATAAATATAAATATAAATATAATTACATTGCCTGTAGTGCAGCCCAAATAGCTAACTTGAGCTCTTTTAGCACTTCCCTCCGACTAGTGTACCCCGGGCCGATAACCCTCTTTACCAGATCGAGGGATCTCGCTAATATCCCCGTCTTGTTCTCGACGGCCATTCCCAATTTTCCCCATTTGGGGAGCCTAGGGGCCGAGGAGCCCTCGTCGCCTCTGCTACCACCGAACCCAGACTACATCATCATTATCAGCATCATCATCCTTGACTTAATACCTGAAGGAGACATTTTCTGTAAAAATGTTGCTATTAGTACAAATCCAAATGAATTAGAAGAAGACATGCAAATATGTACAATTAATGCAAATATGTACACTTAATGCAAATATGTACACTACATACACACACATTGCCCCCCATCCCTCCACCCCCACCCCCACCCCACACACACATATACAAAGGAAAGAGAGAAAGATAAAAAAAGTGAAAATGATAAAGTGCAAATGAATTAAAAGCATTAAAAATGGATTGATAAAGTACAAATTGAAATATTTATTACAAATTGAAAAATTGTTTCAAATTCGGGTTATCATAAAAAATGGATTGATATTCGGTAGGAGCAGCCAAGTCATCCGCACTACTATTTAGACGCTTTGGCGCATGTAGGACAATTGACCACGGCTCGTTGTTGATATACTCCGAGTAAAACACTTGGTTGACCTTTTGAAATGCATAAACAAACGGCTCATCGCTCACGTGGTCGTTGCTCTTCAACTTGGACAAGTCAACCATGATCAAATTGATGCCAGGATCAACTTTATAAGCACTTTTATCCTCAACTCTTACCCAATCACAGTAAAATACAACCTCTTTGAAGCTTATATAGTCCAATTCAAATATATTTTGAATTACACCATAGTAAGTCATTTCAGCTTCAACGAGGTTTTTATCTTTTGCACTCGCTCGAAAGAAAGTAAGAGCCTTGTATGAAATACCCGAGTTCTATACATTTGTACTTTCCTCGTACACCCTTGATCAGAATACATAACCGTTCAATCGATATCTTTTGTACTCTTGTGCCATGAATAAGAGTCCATTAACTAGACGAGCAAGCCTTGATGTCGCATCACCCGTCTTTAAGAGCTGAGAATATAGATGAATTAATTAGGTTAGTTGTAAAGTTTTATTGTAATGCAACGTTATATAACATCCATTTTCATTATAATTACCTCTTGTGACAACCACAACTTAAATTCGCTGTCTGATTGTACCATTGTTTTTCGTCTTTTATTGTTCTCAGAGGCTTCATATTTTTTGCATTTCACAAAATTAATCATGTATAAAATAATCTAAAATAATGTAAAACTTAAATAATTTAAACTTACTTTTTCCATTCTTCGACATCTTCATGTGTGTCAAATAGATAACGAGCTACTTGTTCATGTTGCAAACTCGTTAATTTCACTCGTTTCCCCATCACATGACCACCATCATCGACGAACTCATCAGTGTCATCAACGCTGGTCGAGTCAGGCATATATTCCCGAGTATAGATTGCTGACTCCACGGTGATGTATTCCTCTGCAATTGATCCTGCAATGTATCGCGTATTCTTGACGTAATCTTTAAAAACTTTCATTAATATTTCAAATGGATACATCCACCGATATCTAACTAGATCGCAAAGAAGTGCCTCGTCGCATAGGTGTACCAACAAGTGAACACTTATGTTAAAGAATGTTGGGGGAAAGTGCTTCTCCAACACATAAATCGCGTCGGTCATCGCCAATTTTGCGACCACTATGTGTTCTCGATTGACTACCTTCTCACGCAAAAGTGAGAAGCAGATACTAATTTGCATAATAGCCCTCTGCAAATCGTTGTGCTTGGAGAAACAATGCTTAAACAATAGAGGAACCAATTACATGATCACATGCCAATCGTGCGACTTACACTTATGGAAATCATGAGTAGCATAATTCATAATCCTTTGCAAGTTGGACGAAAAACTATATGGAATCTTCCAATTATATATTGTGTCTAAAAGCACCTTCCTTTCCCCACTCGTCAAAGTAAACGCACCAGGGGGAATTATTGTCCTTCCCCTACTATCTTCTTTCAACCATAGTTGTGGCTTAAGTTTCAACGATTTAAGGTCTTTTCATGCATTTTCTCCATCCTTTGAATGACTCCCCCCAAGGCAAGTGCCCATAATATGTTCAACGAGGTTCTTCTCTGCATCCATCACATCCAATAAATGGCGCACCGGGTTATTCTTCCAATAAGGCAAGTCAAATAAAATTGACCTCCTAGACCATGCCTTTCTTGTCTCAGTTTCATTCCCAGTTGGGGTTTTCTTATGCTTGACATTCCTAAATTTGGGATTCTTACCTGGCATATTAGGGCCACAATAAGAAGATTTACTTTCAATTTCTGAACCTGAAAGTTTTTTTGGTGGTAGCCTATGTTCTACCCCGCCCGATAAAAAATTGGAACCTTTCTCAAATTTGAAACTATGAGCCGGGGGTAAAAACCTCCTATGGCAATGGTATACATTTTTTGATCTAGTGAAGAGACGAAGAGATTCAGTCTCCTCTCCACAAATAGGACACCCCAAATAACCATGTACTACACAACCGAATAATGTCCCATAAGCTGCAAAATCATGAATTGCCCACATCAACATAGCTTTCAGCGTAAACTCTTCTTTTCTAAAAGAGTCAAATGTTTGCACACCCTCTTTCCACAACTCATTTAATTCTTCTACCAAAGGAGCCAGGTAGATGTCGATGTCATCACTTGGTGCCTTTGGCCCAGGTATCAACAAAGACAACATCGAAAATTCAGGTGTTATACACTGAAGGAGGGAGGTTGAGTGGGGCTAGGATCACTGGCCATATACTCTGATTGGTGCTTAGATTTACAAATGGATTGAAACCGTCTGTTGATATAGCCAAACGAATGTTACGCTATTCTTGAGCAAAATCGAGATACTCATAATTCATCCTCCTCCAAGCAGTAGAATCAATAGGATGACGCATGAGATTACCCCTAATTCTGCCCTAGCATGCCAAGTGATTGCCTCCTCTATCCATGGTACTGTGAAAAATCACTTTAATCTAATCCCAACGGGAAAATATTTCAACACTTTTTGAGGCACTTTTGAGCTTGTGCCTTCCTTGCTAGTAGATTGGACATATCTAGGTTCATCGTATACCGGACAATGATCGAGATTTTCATACTCCTTTCGGTATAGTATGCAGTCATACACACAAGCATGAATTGATTTATACTTCATTACCAAACCTTTCAAGCTGTTCTTCATAACATGATAGATATTTGGAAGCGTATTCTCCTTAGATAGTAAGCCTTTCACTCAATTAAAAATTCCTGTCACGCTATTGCCAGACAAACTATACTGCATCTTCAAACTGTGCAAACCAACCATGGCATGTAAAGTTGTTTGATCTTTCTCATAGTAAGAGTATAACGGTTGGGTCACCTTAAATTTTAAACTTTGGTAGTCATCGTCAAGGTTTATCGTGATATCTTCATGAGCACCTGAACCTTGTACATCATCAGTGACCTCATTCTCCTCCGCTTCATAAACTCCGTACGCATCATCAACTAAATTCTCTAACATATTATGATCTACGTCGTCCCCTTCTACATCTCTCCTACTTGTTGAAGGTTGTTCGGGGACAAAAGGAACTTTCAATTCACATTGAAAACTCCAAAATCGATAATTATCTTGCATATCCCCCATCTTAACAAATGTAGTTCAACTGTTTTCCACTCAAACACCTTACCATTCTTACACTTAGCACACGGACACGAAAACTCTTCATCATTATGACATCTCTTTGCGTATTTCACAAATTCATTAGCACCTATGCGAAACACATCCCCTATTCTATTTGTCTCACCCATCCACTCTTTGTATTTAGGATATCCCATCACAGCTACTACAACTAATCACTATTAAAGGTAAGAAGCGTATATTCCTGTATTAGTATAAACAAAACTTAGATTTATAGTATGTTTCATTTAATTATGTCTTATTTATATTCGATTTTTAAATTTCAAATTCAAATTCAATTTATAATAGAAATTCCTATTTCCTCCATCTCCTCTAAAGGGTGAGTGGTCCTATCCCATTCAAGACCACATATTTCTGTAATATACTTAACAGCTCATGCACATTGTTACGATTTGAGAAAAATTCAACAGCATATCCCCATAGTTCTCCAAGTACATGACGTAGATTGGCAAGTGTGAGTGTTATTTCAATTGATCAATTGAAATAACACTCACATTTGTCAATCTAGTATGTACCCAGAGAACATAAGGATACGACTACAGAACTTCCTCCAAAAGTAACAACTTTAAGCCACTAAGAATATTATTATACAGAAATTATGCAGTCCCAAACTGTCCAAACGGGACAATTCGAGAGATCTCATTGCAGGGTAAGGACTCTCGAACGAGTCTAAGGGCTATTGAATGCATACGTATAAGAACTAGAAGGATAGTATCTATGCGCACTATATGTAATTTCAAGTATGTTTCATTTAATTATCATACTATATATATATTGTTCGTTCTACAAAGTAATTTAAAAAAAAAGTTGAAAAATCCCACCCCCATTTGGACAATAATCCAGTGGTCATGCCGCTTCTAAAATTAACCAACCCAACATCGATCCATTATAATCCAACCGCAATAGCAACAACAAATGTGTATCCCATACTCCTTATAATTCATCTACTCAATTAATTCATTTCATCAATTAAACTAATAATTAAAGTATACAATTATTAATTTACTAATTTACAATGAGGGGCAATCCTACTTGCATATGAAAGGGGCCCTAATTATTAATTTTAATAAAAAAATTAATAATCAATCAATATTTAATCAGTCAATTCCTTTACAAGGGGCACTACTTGCATATGAGGGGCAATATCTAATAAACTAATCAGAATTTAATAAAAAAAATTAACAAGCCCCACCCTCCGGCCCATCCCCCCGCTCCATTTCCCCCTGCCCCACCCCCTCCCCACACACACATATACACACACACGCATATACACACACACACATGCAGCCCCACCCCCGTATCATTTCCCCCTCCCCACCCCCACCCCTGCCCCCTCTCCCCACCACATACAGACGCACACACACACACACACACACGCACGCGCACGCAGACCCACCCCCTCCCCAGCCTTGCCCCCTCCCCCTCCCCCTCACCACACACACACGCACACAGACACACACATATACGCACACACACGCACATACACACACACACACACACATACACACACATATATATATATATATATACACACACGCACATAACACACATATATACAAATGGAAAAGAAATAGAGAGAAAACGTACCAAAATCGTAGAGAGAGAGAGCAATCGCTTAGAGAGAGAAAGAGGGAGGGAAACCAAAACAGTGGGAAAAAAAGGAGGGGAGGTTTTTTTTACTATGAACATTGTCACGTACATGTCACGGTCCTTGACCGTGACAACTTTTATTAGATTGTCAAGGTCAATGACCGTAACAAGACCGTGACAACATTACTTGTCACAGTCATTGACCGTGACAAGCATTTGTCACGGCCTTGTCACGGTCAATGACCGTGACCAAAAACGCGTGTTTTTTTGTCACATTCAATGACCGTGACAAGGCTGGCCGGCTGAAAGGTGACAATTTGGCCTTTTTGGTGTAGTGTGTTCTGAAAAATATTCGCGTGGCTAAGCAAACAGAGACGTTCAAGCGGACTACGCACCAGGAGGTCATTTTAATACGTCTAAAATTTTGTTATTAGATATATATAGAGTTTGGTTCAAATCAATTTTTCCATACTCCATTACATCAAAGTATTTTCATTTGTATAATTTGTCATCCCCATCAAATGCAGCAGAAATGAATTTATTGGCACCATCTAAATTTCCATCGTGGCTACCAAACGGATAGTAAAATGGATGTTAATAAAATTTTGTGCATCTCAATATTCAATGCCCACATCTCGTCTAGATCGTATCACGTGTAATTTATTCTACTATGGGAAACATAATTCTTTTTTTTAAATAATATATATGGGCATCATATATTGAGAGGGGGGATAGAAACTGTGAGAAAGATAAAAAAAATGGATATTGTTGCCAATAGACAAGAACCTTTGTCATGGGATTTAAGTACATATTGGAAAGATATTATGGCTAAATAATATATGACCAACTAAGATGATAACCTCCATATTTGACCCCCCATGGCATAAAGGCAAATAGGTTTCTTGTACTTGATCAAATATTATTGCTAAATAATGCTCCTCAATCAATGTCTAAAGATTTCGAACATGTGTGTTGCAGATGGACTTCATAGCTCGATTAAATCACCCTTATATTATGGAGTACAAATATGCTTAGGTGGAAAGGTAATGACAATAATTCTGCTTGTGTTAAGATGTATGAGATTGAAAGAAAAGTGGCACAACAAGCTGTAAGATAAATGCAAAAAAAACGTTGCTGCTGAAACAGGCTCTATTGGAGCTGGCTTTAATGTGGTGTGTTTTGTAGGGAACCTGTGTATGCATTGTGATTAGCTATTGTGATGGAGGAGACATGTAAGTAATCAAGCCCAATTTTGACCTAGTCGAGATGTACCTTTTCACTTGAAGTCCTCGTTTGGTTCATGTCGAACTACTTGGGTAAAAAGTGAAATGGTAAAATATATACTACATAGATAAGATTCGAATTTATCAAGTGATTCGACTTTATCATTGTCTAGCAAACCTGGTAGTAGAGAAGATATACTACACAGATAAGAGAATTTACTAGATGAGAAAGCACTAACTTTTCAATTTGAGGTAAATGACAACCCATTATTCCTTAACTTGGTAGAAGACGACCTTGAGACAGAGAGTTGATCCCACGAGCTATTCTACAAAGATCTCTAATCAAGGTGAAGATTCAAAAGGTGAAGACACGAGTTGTGAGACAACTGTTGATGTTCAAGACCATTCACAATGTTCACCACTAAAAGAAGGCACAGATACCTAGAATACCAAATCGAGCACATCAAATTCTTGGCATGCAGGATAAGAGGAATCCTCTCCCATATACATTCAACAACTTCAAGAGGATGATATAGACAGTGGTAAAAAAATTTAATCTGGATGCATAGTACAATCAACAAGTTAATGGAGAAGTAGGAACAAAGAGAGAGATCAGTTATATAGAAAACTAGACTGATAAAGTCGAATCACTTGATGAAGAGAATTTATCATCACCACCACTTCTTGCAAGATTTGAGGTTGATGCAGAACCGACATGCTATCTAGAGAATACAGAGGGTGTTCCAGTAGACTACACATCATCAGAGAGTAATGAAAGTAAATGCAAAGTGGTACAAAATGAAGTTGATCTTTGTCATTCGATGCAGATGAAGAAAGATGATAGTCAAGTGATGGGACATGCAACACTTGATTGCTCATTACGTGGTACGCTTACAGCAGTAAGTGGTGACGATAGTGAGAGCCAATGGCTGAACCAAACACATCAAAGAGCTGATGCTCTAGAATCTCTGCTTGAGCTATGCACGCGTTTACTTAAACAAGGCAAACTCGAAGAGCTTTTAGGGGTGCTAAAACCGTTTGGGGAAGAAGTCGTCTCAGCCAGAGAAACTGTAATTTGGTTGACAAAAAGCATCATGGATGCACACAAATTTGTCAGGGGATCGTAGGTTTCAAGAAATTGAGATGGCTTGTGGGCTTTAATTTTTTCCTGCCTTTATTGTATAGAAGTATATTTTTTCTGGTGTGTTGCTAATTTGATATACAATGTATTTACTTAAGAATGTTGTGGTTGATAACTAACCTCAAATCTAATGAGATATGAATCAAATGTGATATACATTAATTTCAACTGTATTTGATTCTACAGTTAGATTGGATGGCATTGAGATTGTTAGAAAATTTGAGCAACTTTGACTATATTGTGAATTTGTGGGAATTTTTATTATTGACTCACTGCCCTATACAATTCTTGGAATAAACTTACTAAGAAATCAAATATGTCTGATCACCCACTGAATCAGTTGGTGATTCTATACCTTGTATAAAACATGCATGGATTAAGATAAACATTGTATTTTTTTCATTTAACTACTGTTGATGTATTATGCAGACATTCCAAATCTCATCAGTAGGAGTAATAATTAACCATATGTTATCTAATGAGTAATTTTTTAGAGGACCAGTTTGTCAAAAAGTATCAGAATCGTTGGTTTCTTACACATTTGATAAGTATTGAATACATTATTTGATGTGAAACCATAAAAAAAACTTAGCAAATTGAAGTTATAATAATATATGTGGGGTTTTGACTTGCGTTCTCTTCATTCATATGGGCATTACGGATTGTATCGTGTCAGTTTTGTGTCAATGTTTATTGGGTTCGTGTCAAATCGCGCCCTACCCAAACCCGACCCGTTAAACCTTTCGCGCCCTACCAAAAATATACTATCTAATGGGTACTTTGGCCTCTACTCAATTGAGCACTTACTATCAAATACGTTAAGACCACAATAACTGCAACTGCTTTAATTGATTTATGTTCCTGCCATTGATCCCAGTACCAACCATCACGGCACTATTTTTTCTCTACAAACATTCAGGTCAACAAAAATCATTAAATCAGAGGTAAACTTTTAATTTCTTGTTTTTCTTTCTGGGAAAAAAATCAGACATAAATTTAAGTGTGTGTTGTAGAGTAATAAACATCAGTACCAAATTTTGATGCTAATTTCAGTATTGCTAAAATAATAGGAGGCATGCACCAAAATGAAAAAGAAAATATGAAGTTACTAGGCGAACACTTGTGAGTTTGACTGAATCCCCAAATACATTACAAAACCAACTCGGGCTGTATATTCACCCTCCTCCCCCCCCCAGGGTAGGTTTGGAAACAATATGAAATAATTATTGAGAAGGAAAATTTTTACATAGGACCGAAATCAATGCTTCACTAATATAAATTACTTAGTGAAAATGCCTCAGCATAAATCATGGAATTATGTACAGGATATTTGGGGTATAACATGCTGAAGAAAGGAAAATGTTACTATGAATTGTTGTTAACATCAGTTAGACCCATCACAAAGGATTTAAGCCTTGATTTAACAAAAACTTTTCAAGGACTGAATGATTGATGATAAAAGGTAAAGGGTTGTAAATATTTTTCAATTTGCAGTGTTGGAGGAACATATTTTTCAATTTGCCCCTATCCCACAAATTGGGATCTTTTGTAGGTAAATGATTTGAACATACACATGATTCAGCGGCAAATGATTTTAACTAAGCCTGTAAAAATGTTTTGAATTTTGGCATAATATATATAATTTCATTATTTCCAAACTTTCAGAAAAATTCCAATGGGAATAGGAAACCATCTTGTAATTCCCAAGTTACAACTTTCCGAAGAAAATTGGAAACAGAATTGGTAGTGTTTTTAAATTTAAAACAAAATTCCAAAATTTTTTAATTCCGATTCGACCCTGCTGAAAAAACGGGTGGCTTAGTTTCATCATTAGAAATGAGTGTTAATGGTTAAATAATGCATTTTTGATAATATAAACGTTGGGTTTGAGGTAGTAAGGGTAAAAACACCAAAAAAATTCACTGGCGAAGTAAATGAGCATTAATAAACATCGGCAACCATGTCGTAAGAAAATGAGGCAGATGTTCCCATATGTTTTTTGGCAGAAAACTTCCAAGAAAAACAGAGTTACACAAGTTAGTTTCATTCTTGAAGAGCTTCTGGTATCTTCCATTCAATTAAGGCCACTAGCGTAACCTATTGAGGATGTCATTTAGCTACAGTTGTTAGTGTGAGCATATAAAATGATTACTTATTATCATTGTCCCGTTTTGTTTTTTCTTAAAATAAGATCAAAATAGTGGTAATATTTCTTCTACTGATTCTATGCTCTTGGAAGTATATCCTAACCAGAATCATAGTCCATTGGTTTATTGTGAAAGGTAATCGAAGTGATCAAAATGAACGGACAAATTGGCGGCCACATTGATCCCTCCTGGGAACTTTGTTTCAAAAGCTTCCAAAAGGAGATGGGAGTTTCTTACAATTCATCTTAATTCTGTATAGATTATTTGGTATATTTTAGTACTTTTTTATTGGGACCATATGTGGAGTTGGTGACCATACAAAATAATTTTCACCTTTCAAATATATGGGGCCAAAAGGAACTGCCTATCAACCGTTAACAATTCTTTCAAATATGATCAATCAAGAAACGTTGACATCTATGATTTCATGAAAGTAATATCTATCCTCAGGATTACATGATCATTATTTTATGTATGGGTGGATTTCTATAGGAATCGTCTTTTGAGAAGGTATGCAGATTGTTACAATCTCTTGAAAAAATTCCCACTGTAGTTAGTAGTTTTGATAGCTATAAAACAGGCCCAAGTCTTCTTGAATAGCTTCATTGCCCAAAAATACTGCTTCCTGGCAATATTGCTAGGGTAAAAAGATGAAAGTAATCAAACTTGACCTTGAAATGATTAAGGCACTATGGGTTTCAATAAGTATACATGTAACAGGGGAAATGCGGTGCATATGAGTTGAGGAAAAGTACAAATACTTCATTTTTATTTTTTAATAGAAAACAATGGATACTATTCTTAAGTTGATCTCTTTCAGTGTGCGTTCCCTTCATATTAAGGACTTTTGAGATAAACTATTCAAAATTGTATAAAGTAAAAATAAATATTAAAAACAATTTTTATTAATTGAAGTGCACTACAAAAGTAAGTCACCAAATTACAACATTGGTGTAATTTTCTTAAGCGCCATTGATACGCTCTTAAGAGTTATGTTAGTTCAAAAATTTATGAAGCTCAACCCACCGATGTTTTCAAAACTAAGGTGGGTTTGGGTTCAAATTTGTATAAAGAACACTTTACACTAATATTTTGTATATAAAAAAAATTGAAAAGGAGGATGCAATCAATGGCCCTATTTCCCACCAGGTAAATCCGCCCAAGCTGGCACCACAAGTCTCAAGGAGGCGACCAACGATATCAATGTGACTGCGTAATGTAGATATGGGAGTATTAAACATTGTGATATGAAGTTCATTTTTCCCCTACTGATGCTTTCTTTGTAAAAAATTCCTTTGTTGTTCTCATTGACGTTAAATAAAAAAGAATTTATATATTACATAAAACAATGAAGTGATTTGAGGAGACTCGATTGCGGTGCCCCAAGAAGTATTACAAATAAGTATGGATGACTATACATCTGTAATCCTATCGGTTGAATTGCATAACCTTTGGTGCAAACCTCAACAACCTATCTAAAGCATTAGGCAAGAAATTCCATGCAAATAGGAAACACACATTGCTGCTCCTCCCATTGTACTCGCACCTACTCTCACTCCTCAACTTCTCCAAAAGCTTCTCTGTCACATCCATTCTCATAAACCGGCTCAGGTGGGGCCCACCCCTTGACCAGTCAATGCAAGTCAAACTCCTATTGGCATTCTTCTCCCAAAATGAAGTAAATGACGTCAATGAGAGCAAGAAAAGATAATTCTCTCTCAAACTCTCTCTAATCAAATATCAAAATATGGAAGAATGACTCAAATGAGTCTACAAAAGGGGTATTTATAGGAAGGAGGTTGCTTGGCCTCTAAGCTATCAATCTAATTACAATTATGCCCTTAAGTGCCAATTAACCTTCCTTCTTCTAAATACCAAAGAAAAAAGGAAAATACAATGAATGCTCAAAATAAAAGAAATACTAAAAAGAACTAAAAATGTTAAAATGACGAACTTGCCCTTGATTCACATCACAAAATCTCATGTTCACAAAGGTTGGCAAGTAGTGCTCATCATCTTAACATGAGCCCCTGCTGTACTTTTAAAATATGGGAAAATATTTCCTATCCGAGATCACTTCCATGGCTAGATCGCGATCCATCTCGAACCATTGCGACCCTTTTCTCCATTGTTGAAGTGTGATCACTAGAGACATGTGAGGATTATACCGATCTTAGCTAAAAGGGGCCCCGGTAGATCATAGACCTCAACAAAAGGTTGGTTTGAATTGACTGGAAAGTTTTTTTTTCTTGGTTAAAATCAGTTCTTGTAATCTCAATTTCTCTATGCTTCGAATTTGATTCATGCTTTGAACCTCAAATCTACTTGCTTGTACAATTCAGTTGAATAATCGTGATTGAAGTTCACATCAAGTGTGGAGATTCAGTTTAACAATTTTGAATGCAATTTTGGAGTTTAGCTCAGCTATTTCCATGTTGATTGTGAGTTTATGTTTGGTTTAGAGGTTGCAGACACTACTGGAATCAATTCGGTCGTTTCTTCCATTCAGATTTTTTTTTGTGTTTTTGTGATCAGCGATCGTGCACACCAAGTTATAAAAAGTCTCTAAATCATTATGAATAGAATACGTTGTAGAAATCATCACGTTTAAGGTATTTGTGATGCTATTAGTTGTGAAGCAAATGCGAGTGAGTATAAATAAGCCAATAAGTGAAAGCTTCAACTACATTGGTTGATTATGATTCATCTAGCACTTATTCTCAGTTTTATGTCCTTGTTATTTGGCATGATAGAGTTCTCAATAAGCCTACAAGTCGAATTTGGCAGATTTGAGAAGTAGCTTGAATCAACTAACTGACGCACTATCAGACCTGATTTTGGATTAGCGAAGGATGAGAAATCAGTTCAAGAATCATTCGATATTTCTTTGATGAAGAGTTGTTCAAGAAATGAGGTGCCTTACTTAAGGGACATACATTATACAATTTCTTTTAGGTTCTTAATAATGATAAATATGCATAGTTTTAAGATTGACCTTGACAAAAATTACATTACATATATCGGTATGACAATGTGAGGTGGTTTAATATTTATTTGACAGTAATGGAATGTTTTTACCATTCGTAATCTACCCTTTCTTAACACTGTCGCAAAAGATGGTTATGTGTCTACTGTTGGAATGTTAAAGTACCAAAAACACATGGTTTAGATTAATCACCAAAAGAAATGGTATAAAACCTAATTTTGTATTTATTTGTTTATATCTCAATGAGTAATTTCACCATCCATTAAATACTAATGCAGAATGTCAAGGGAAAATAGTTGATTTCAGCAAGTATCTGGTATGTAGGATAAATTGAAAGTCATGGCTAAAGGTAACTGTTGTCTTTAGTTGGCATGGCCGTATTAAAGTAATGCCTTTGTTCGGAATATTATTAATAGTGTTTCTGCTACTAATGCAACACTTTTTATGTAGTTTTCATGTTCATCTCTTTCGTTACCAATGCAAAACTTGGATCAAAATGAAAAAATCAAATGGTGATAGTAGAAACACGATAGTGACGTGATAAAGAGACTAGTTCCAAAGGAAAGACCATGTAAAGAGTAACATTGTTTATAGAAACAAGAGCGCTTTTAAAGGAGAATTACAAAGTGAAGTATCTTAACTATCAATCATGAATCATTTGTGTTGGGTAGAATAAACTTCATCCTGTAAGTACAATAATAACAGTGACCACACATATTTACAACATTAATCTCAGCCTGCTTCAGAAAACAGAGCTTGATTGCTCAACCAATACGGAGTCAAAAAATTTGCACCGCTTAACTTCTTACTTTTTTTCCATTTCACACAAACTGAAAGAAAAAAAAAGTTTGCCCTATCATATGCACAATGTCCATGCCCCGACCCCATAAGCGGGCGTTCTGGAAAGAAAATAACAAATTATATCACGAGGCTAATCGGTATGGTGATCTGAGTTCATGTTCATGAGCTTTTAGTAAGTAGAAAACAAAAATCCTAAGTAAAGAAAGGAAGGATCTGAAAACCAAGAAAACGAGTCTAAAACTTTACAGGTGGTTAAGTTAGTAATTTTCGTATGAAAATTAATCAAAGACGTCAAGCCTAGTTATACTTTAGCATGTACTCTTATTAGACTAGTTGACTTACTTTAATCGCTAATTGATAATCAAAATCCAACATATTCGAGTGATCGACTGAGTGAAAGATGATTGATCCACTTCCTATCTAGTACTTGCTAATATGTTACTTGATTCGCTGTTTAATGAATTCAAGCAGCTATTTTCTTTGGTAACATTTTATGTCACATGAATTTCATATAACAATATTCTCTCATGGTTAAGAGTTGAATCAGACATAAGGGTTAAAGTTAAATTTGTTTTTAATTTGAGGGCTAACAGGGCACAAATCACTTTTGGACTACCATGGTATAATTTGAAAAGTGCAAATTTCTAAGAATTCTGTCATTCTCAGGAGGACTATCTATAGAATTGCTCTTCTTTTTCCCCTTATGCTTTAACAGAAATGTATATTCATTGTCTTCTTAAGATGATATAAGTTTTGGCCCCATATTAATCATGGTTGATTATGGATTTTCAACAATGAGATCAACCATTACAACTTATTAAAAACAGTGGCCCTAATGGATGATTAGGCAATCCTAGCATTCAAGGCAATATAAAATTTCTTTTACTCCTCCTTAGTTGATTGAAAATCTGGCGCAACATCCACCACATGTCATCTCAGAAATAAATTTAAGGATTGAATTGGATCACATGACTCTGTGGAATTTTAAATTTTGAATTATCAATATCCTCCACCAGTGAACTAGATTTTCCATGCATAAATGGGATTCAGATAGGGGTCGAAATCTGATGCCTTGTCTCTCTGGGAGTGCTATTATAATCCAAAACAACACTTGGATCCTTGCTTTTATTGACTACAGTTCCCTTTGGACTACAATTTTCTATTCCTTTACTTTCACTGGGATCTAGAACTAATTGGGATTTGTCCTTACTGTTAGAGGCAACTGCTTTACTTTGATCAAATCCTTTAGAAATGCAAATCCCTTCCTTCAATTTAACCTCCAAAATTTCAAAATTTATTGGTACTTTCTTTGAAGATTTGGGGACATGGGGTACTCCTTCTATACACACTTCTTTGCAGTGATCTTACTTCAAACACTTGGAGTGTTATAATGATTTTTAAGTTTAATTTTGTGTTAATTTTGTAGTACGAGTGATAACTTTTAAGTCAAAAGGTAATTGTTACTTTAAACTCGCCATGACATATCACTTGATTTTAGTATCATGTCTAATGCCATTACTAAAGTAGTGCCTCTCTTTGGGAGATTTCTAATAGTATTTTCTGGTCAAATTCTAGACATTAAAGGCAGAATATAATTTTCCCACAAGGCATTTATGATAACATTGATAGCCCATTTTCTACAGTCTTCATCTTCTGTCGCTTCTTAGTTTCTTCCATTTTCCATCAATTTAAAAGACAAAAAAAAAGTAGCCCCATTATATCACAATGCCATGTTCCGACACCCTAAATAAGCATTCTGAAATATTAGAAAAAAATCTATCATGAGAAGAATCGGTATGGTAACCTGAGTTTATGTTTAGGAGCTTTTAGTAAGTGAAAAACAAAAAATCTAGGTTAAGGGAAGAAGAATGTGAAACCAAGAAACGGAGTCCGAAACCATATAGGTGGTTAGATTAGTAATTCTCTCGTGGCAATTAATTAGAGATGTCGAACATTATTCATCTTTAGAATCCATGCTTATTAGACTAGTTGGATTGCTTTAACTACTAATTGATAATCAAAATTCAGCTATATTCGAGTGATCGGCTGCATGAAAAATGATTTATCCTCTTCTTATCAAGTAGCTAATCCTTTACTTGATTAGCTGTTTAATGCATTTTGAGTAGCTATTATCTTTGTTAACAATTTATGTCATGTGTATTGCACATGATCATTTTCTATCATGGTTAGGGACAGAAACAAATATAATGTTAAATTTGTTTTTTTAGTTATTTGACAAGTAATGGAAGGTTTTACATACATAATATACACTTTCTTAACACAATCGTAAAAATGGATATAAGTCTTTTTGTGAATGTTAAAATACTAAAAATACATGGTTTGGATTACTCATCATGCGCAGTGGTATAGAAGAATATTTGTATTTATTTGTTCATTTATCAATATGTAATTTCAATATCCATTTAATACTACAAAAAAATGTCAGGGAAAACATTTATGCCGATTTCTGCAAGTTTTTGATCTGGAGGATAAAATGGATTTCATGTCTAATGGTAAATGTCATCGAAAGTTGGCATGGTCATACCAAACTAATGCCTTTGTTTCGAAGATTATTAATAGTATAGTGGAGTTCTAGCAATTAAAGGTATAACATAATGTTTCCCCTTGTTTGTTATACTACTAATGCAACGCCTATTAATACATCTCTTTGTTACCAACGCAACTCCAGTTCTTAAAAGTTAACTTGGATCAAAATGCCAAATACACATGTTGATGGCAGAAACTTCATGGTGACAGGATATAGAGAATAATTCCAAAATAAAGCACATTTAAGAGTGACACGGTTTGAAGAAAGCAAAGAATTGTTATAAATTTGTTGTGGTGAACATAAAAAGATGCACGCAATTTATGGCAAAATACATAAGGGACTGAAGTATCTTAACTATCAGTCATGAATCTCGTGTTGAGTAAGATAAACTTATTTCTTACAAATAAAATAAATAACACTGACCATACGTATGTTCAACATAAATCTTATCTCGCTTTAGAAAAAAGAGCTTGATTGCTCAACCAATACAGAGTCCGAAAACATTCATCAGCTCACTTCTTATTTTTCTTCTTTTTTCCATCAACCTAAAAGAAAAAAATCAACGAAAAAGTGTGTCCCCATCATATTCACATCGTCCCTGCTCAGACACCATAAGCGAGAATTCTGAAAAATAAGAACAAATTCTGTCATGAGAAGAATTGGTATGGTAACCTGGATTCATGTTCAAGATTTTTTTTTTGTGAGAATTAATTAAAGATGTCGAGCCTAGCTGAACTTTAACATGTACACTTAATAGACTAGTTGTCTTACTTTAATCGCTAATTGATACATAAAATCCAACTATATTGGAGTGATCGGCTGCATAAAAGATAATTGATCTGCTTCTTATCAAGTACCTGCTAATCTGTTAGTAGTTTCGCTGTTTAATGAATTTGAGTATTTATTTTCTTTGGTAACATTTTTGATAAATTTTTTTGATTAATTTGTGGGCGAACTTGGAATCAAAACAATTTAGTGGCTACTTTTGGAACCAGACGGACAATTTTATGTCATGTTTAATAATTTAATCTTCTTTGTTCTACAGTACCAACCATTGCCATGGGTTATAGATCAAAAGATATTGGAGTCCATTTTGCAACATATGATCATATTGAGTGGTCTGTTTTGCAACAGAATTTTGGGTAGTTGAGGTAAGAGTTCTTTAATCACTTATTGCTTATTTTAATAAGTCTTTTATTAGATCGGATACAATTCATTTAATATATTGCACTTGATGGTATCTTTTAATAATAATTGGTGACTTGTAATATCTTTTAATCCCACTTGTAATTTGTGTCTAGTGTTTGCACCCAATAAAGAAGCACTAGCCTAGAAATTGTTGATGGTAATAAGTTGGTTAGGATTGTTTCACCTTCAGATTTTGGGGGATATAACAAGAGTTTCATTGATTTGAATAAAATAGTCTCCGTCAATACAACTGGCCACCATATTTAACACCCATTTATACTCTTTTTTTTTTTATCATATAAGTTAAAATCAAAACCTACCCACCCACTAATCAATCCATTGATTGAGAAAGGACAAAGACAAAGTCCATGGAGTTGGTATTCAATCCATCTTATGTTTTTTTAAATCTATTTTTTATTGTATTTTAAATAGGAGGACTAATTTGAGTAATTGTCTCTGTCAATACAACTGGCCACCATATTTAACACCCGTTTATACTCTTTTTTTTATCATATAAGTTAAAATCAAAACCCACCCACCCACTAATCAAATCCCATATTTAAATCAAATTAATTATAAAGCCCTAACTATTTACCCACAATTCTTGTACCATGCTGACATCTAACTCCCATCTTACAGAACATATGAAACCCAAAAACTGTTTTCAAATCTTCATACTCTAATTGTAAGACTGTTATTTCGAAAGTTAGATTTAGGTCTTTCTTTAATTGTTGTCCCAAGAAATTTGCTCACTATATTCATTGATTTCATTGCATTAACGTGTAAACACAAATTTACAACATATTAACATATACTAATTTCGTCATGTTTCATTTAAAATGTGATTAAAAGATGTATAAGTTATATCCAAATGATGGCTAAAGATGTTTAGTTGAGACATGAATTACCCCATAATTTTTAAGGGTAATTTACAATTAGGTCTTTTGGTAACAATTTTTAAACATTTAAGGATAATTTACTATTAGGTCCACTTGTTGTGTCACTAGTGTGGACTTCTACAAAGATGAGAATTAGTGGACCTAAGTGTTTAAAATTTGTCAAAATTCCTGTAGTGTTTAAAATTTGTTTGTGAGGGACCTTAGAGTACTTTCCTCAAAATTTAATGACTTGTTAAGGTTTTAATCAATTACATAGAGTCATGTTAGCGCTCTTTGGGTCAACAAATTTGGAGTCATACTGATTTTGTATTAGACACATTCACAATCTGATTGTACTCGTTGTCTAATGAATGGGGGAGAGATATTTAGGGTTGTTATTTTCATTAATATAATGTAATATCATTTTTAAGAACACCATAGTATTAATCAATAATACATTAATTTGATTAAATTTTCACATACAAATGTTCTTAATAAAAGGATCTTGGATCTTCATAATTATCATATTTAAACGTTATGCGGAACATAAATGGTGTTAAAATAACATACCTCCATTATTGTCACAACTAGAAATATTGACATAGCAGTCAACCTTTACGATATCTGATCGGGCTTAATTTTTGCAACACGACTTCATCTTGTATGTAGCAAGAACATACTCCAATTTCAACGCATTCCAACGGTTAGATCTCCCAATATGGCCAAAACACTATTTCGAAATTTACTCTCCTTGAGAATTTAGATTTCTCTCCCTTTCCTATAAATTCATTATGTTGTCATTTTAGAGTGTCTGAATGATGGAAATCAGTCATTTATTTATAGGTAGGGACATGACCTAAATCTCCAACAGTCACTTAAATATCAACTGTCCGTCAAGGTAGATGTCCAAGAGTCATTTTGACTCTTGGTATTTGGAGTACCCTTTCATTAACCAAAGTGACTCTTTGAATTAATATAATTATGGAACACATAATGGAGAATTATATAAAATAATTTTAACATATAAAATTTATTTTTAATTTATAATAGTTGGTCAAATCTTTATAATCGGTTAAAGTGGATGGAACGTTAATGAGATCCACTTGTCACAACTTATTTTTAGGAAGCAATCTCATCATGTTTAACATTTTAGTTTTAACATTGTATTTTAAATATATTTTTATTTTTAAAAACTTAATAAAATATGTTTTTAACATGTTTAGCACTGAACCAGTCAACAATCTAACAATTTTATTATAATATATTTTGTATTAGTTTTTTTTAGCTTTTAAGTGTCATTTATTTTTTTAAATTTTATTATTTTTTCAGTTTAGTCTTAATTATATTTTTAAGACTAAATAATTGCACAATCTCTCCGGTTAGCCCACTCCCTCCCTTCCGGCCAACACATAACCCACCTACTCAATGATTGCACAACCTCTCCCTCTCGGTCTCTCTCTGCACCACCAAAACCTAAACTAGATTTGCGATTTCGTTTCGATTTTGTTGTCAAGTTTTGTTGCGATTCTGGATAACACATGTTCAGATTTGGGTTATATATTTGGTTGTTGTTTTTGTTGACATATAGTTCTCATTTTGGTTGAAATTGAGATTTTAGGATTCGGTTGATTATGGTTTTGTGTTTAGGTTGTATATGATTTGTGTTTGGTTGTGAATCTCGAGGGAGGATGAGGGGAGGGTTAGAATAGGGGAGGTAGGATTTTCGGGAATGGTGGCGATTGGGGACGAGGAATGGGGGAGTGGTTGTGGTTACTATTGATGGAAACAGAAGGAGTAGAGGTAGGCCTAAATTAACTAACTGGACAAGGGCATATCCAAGATTTTGCAGCTGGTCGAGCTAATATAAATTTACGATACAATTAATAAAAATAAACACAAAAATCAATAGCATTAATACAATAGCGATGCACTAGTTTTATATTCAAAATAGACAAAAGAGTATCATTTTTCTATATCTAGTCAAGTCATGCAAACATTAAAAAAAAAAGCTCATAATAGGCTAATGAAATTGAACCCTACGATCCTTTCGAAAATCAAAATCATCTACTATCGAATCTAGATCAATATCTTGTGCGAGTTCTTTTCCAATGGTGAGTATCATGCAATCTTTAAGAAAGTCATTATCCATGTTGTTGCGAAGAGTTGTTTTGACAAGCTTCATACCTAAAAAAGCCCGTTCAGTTGATGTCGTGGAAACAGGAAGGGTCAAAATAAGACAAATCAATATGTAGACAAAATAATAAATCTCTCTCTTTTTGTTGTTTCATATAATTGAGTGCAGAACTCAGAAATTGTGGATAAATTTTGGAAACTTGGGTGATGTGGGATATCAAGCTCATAATGTTTCAACTGACTCTTCAAACTATGTATATCATCTTTGGTGAAATCTTGAGGATAGAATTTTTCGGCGAGGTTGCATATATCACCAATTTGAAATGATTTATAAGCATCACGTGGGTCCAAAGCCGCACTAAGAATAAGAAGTTCCGTTGCACCTTTGGAGAACTTACAATTTAACTCCATTATCTGAAAATCAATTACAGCATTGAATGTATTGACTTGATAATAATGATAAACTGTAATAGTATCATATTGCTGACGAGAACGCCTTGTACCCATTGAATAACGAGCACTCCTATCAGGGATCTCAATTCAAAAGTCTTCACAAAATGATTGCACTTTTCAAAGAAGGAACTCCAACCATATTATCTTAACTTCTGAACGAGTGTTTTTGAACTTGAGACAAGACTCATAGCATTTACAATGTCTTGAGATTTTATTTAAAGTTCTTGACAAAGCAAATCTGTGATTCCCATAATCTCATTCAATAAATGTAAAATAAATACAAATTCAAATGAGTTCATCGCATTATAAGCACCCTTAGTTTCCGAGCGTATAGGATGACTAGGGTCATTCTTCGAAAGATCTTCAACAACTTAACAAGATGGACCAAATAAATCAATCAAGCTTCTGACAAAACTCAAATGGGATCTCCAACGAGTTGCTCCGACTCGATGAAGGTCTTAATTTGGTTAGCACCTCTTCCCGTCACAAGTTCACCACGAGCAACCTTATTCGTAATTTTAGCAAAATTGTCTCGATTGTAATTCACTATGACATTTGGGAGAAGCATCAACAATATTCACAATTGTATTCAACTTTGAAAAGATTAACCATGTATCTTGTACATCTTTTGATGCCAAAACTAAATAAAGCTGTAGTTGGTGGGCGAAGCAATGCACATAATAGGCAGATGGGCACTCTTTAAGAAAGAGTGTTTATAACCCATTACAAGCCCCACGCATATTGCTAGCACCATCATACCCTTGACCACGCATTTTATCAATATGAAGGTCATAAAGAGAAAGCACGCCGAATATTTTCTTTTTAAGTGTCAAAGTCGTAGTGTCTTCAACACTCACAATTCCAAAAAAACTTTCACGTACCACACCTCCCCCATCAACAAATCTTAAGACAATGGCCATTTGCTCTTTAGTATTGTGCTTCATCAACCAATATGCAATAATTCCCATCTTCAATTTCATTACGAATCTTACTTCTCACATTATCACCTAAAATATCCAAAATTTCCTTTTGAATAATTGGAGAGGTATACATTGCATTTCTTGGAGCATTTTGTAAGACACCTTTCGTAACTTTGTTATTATATCTTGCGGTGTGCTTTATCGATTCAATAAAGTTTCCACGATTTAGTGATTGAGGGGTTCATCGTGAGCTCTCAATGCACATGATTGAAATGGAAGGCACCGCACACAATCGATAGATGTCTTGAGACACAACCGATTATTGTCAACCATTTCTTTATATTTTGAGTCAAACACTTTACTAATGTGTTGGAAAGGATTCATTAAATCTTCTGCAACATTGACAAAATCATATGCGTTGAAGGGGGGACTCCCATGTGTTTCAAAAGTGCACATTTAGGGCCACTAACTCGTTTCCAACTTTGAAACCATTCAATTGTAAATTTAGCCCGAGTCGGTGAATTACTTTCAAATAAGAAGAAATATAAACAATATGCTCTATTGTTTTCAATAGAATACTCAAGCCAAGGATATCTTTTAAACCAACTACTTTGAAAGCGACGAGATTGTTTCCCATCTTGGGTGAGTGGGTACTCTTCAAGTATGGGCTGATAAGGCCCCATTTTGAGATATTTTTTCCTAAGCTCATCACGGTCTTCAACGGGTTCGTGCAATATTTGAAGACGCAAGCCAAGATCCCGAGTAAAAGAGTTACCTTTTTCACTAGGTTCGGTCCTTTGAATTTTACAAAGAGGTGGTGACTCAGTGAAGGCTAAAGGAGTAGCATCGGGCAATATAGAAGATGACTCCTTATTTGATTTGTCATAACTTTGTGGTTTAAAAAATTATAATAAAGTTTTCCTTGACATTATAATCTAAGAGAATGCACGGGCAATATATTTTAGTGAACATAATAAAAATTAACACTATAATTTTAGGAGTTGAAATTATAATTTAGAGTTTTTCAAGTTATCATACCTTTTTTTAAGCGATTAAGTTTGAGGATTGAATTTGAATTTGAATCAAATTTTCAATAGGTAAGAAATGGCACTACAAAAATTAAAAATTAAAGAAAAAAAGTTAGGGTTTTCAATTTTTAGGTTTTAAAAATTAGAGCTTTTAAAATTTATTATTTAGGGATGTTTAGATTAGACAAAAAAGAAAATAAAAAATGGATTTGAAAAATGAAAATAAAATTACCTTGCAGGCTGCATCAATCGAAGAGAACTTTGAATATGATCGGCCAACTACCTTCTCTTCAAGCCAAGCGTCATGTGTTTAAAAGAACTTAGGGTGTGGCCAATTTATACTTTCTATTGATGCAACAAGTGCTTTGGTTCGTTTAGTTTTTTTTTTCTTTCTAAAGTGGATCATTGAGGTTCAATGGGTTGGGCTAACTTTTTTGTTTGCTGGATGGGCTGTGATGTATTGGGCCTTAAAATATAGGCTTTTTTTATTTTAAAAAGTGACCCGGGCTTAAGCCCGGCCAATCCCCCATGCATAGTTATAAAAAGACACGATGGTGGGATATTATAAAAAAGACACGATGGAATGGATAACTAGGATTCATATAGCCAGTTCCAAATAATTGAAAAAAGGCTTTATTGAGTTGAGTTATTTGTAAAATTTTCAAATATTTATTTGATCTTCTAATTCATTTAAATTATTTTAGGGCATATACCAAATAGTCCCTCGAACATTTTTTAATACATGTTTAGTCGAAGCCTTTTTATTTATTCCAAAAAAATCCCTCAACTTGCCGTTAGTGCGAACTTTTAAAAATAAGAAAATATTGGTTAAATGAGTGTTTGAAGGACTTTCTGGAACAAAATAAAAAGAATTGGACTAAATGTGTATTAAAAAATGTTTGAGGGAATTTTTGATAATTGATCCAATTATTTTAATTAAAAAAGGTCGCGTGTCAGTTACATTAACGAAGTTATTATAAAGTCTGATTTTTAAACGAAATTGTATAGAAGTCTAAAATTGAAATAGAAAAAAACTTAAAAAATTACATGTACAATTCAGAATATACAAAGATAAATCACATAGTCCTACTCTACTACCCAAATCTCAGAGAGCTTTTGTACACCATCTCTCCAACCAAGTAAATTAAAGTTCTAAGTCAAGAATCCTCTCTATCTTATATCATCAAATGTTTTTAATTCTTTTCCATGCAACCAATTCGGTGTACCCCGCTCACATGTAAATCATAGAGTAATTCCCCACACAGTCCATATTGAGATAACTTAACATACATGAAACACTCACACTTACCCCTCTTCCCCCTTTGAGTAATATCCACGAGTGAGAGGGAATATCCCTTACCTCACATTCGAAATCCTCACCTTGGAAGAAGCCTCACATATCTCACACTCTAGCTCTCTAAATAATCAACTAAAGCTTACAATTTAAACTTTTATAATAATCCTTTTATATGTGGAACCTATTTGTGACAAAAACCACCTAAAATAAACCCATTAAAACTTATTTCAGGTAAATATGGGCCCATTCACTGCAAGGAACAAAGCCCTTCGCTAGTCGCGGCTATCAACCCATAAAATCCTGTCCAGATCTGCTAAATGCTTCACTGCAGTGAAGCTCGCCTATGTTCCTACGCCCATGGAAGAAAACAAGTTTAATGTATTTTGAGCCAAAAATCCATAGTACATGTATTTAAGTATTTATATTCTGCACTCCCTTCATCCCCGATTAAATGTCATGGTTTCTTTTTTAGTCCTTTCGAAATTAATATTCGTGTTGTTAAATATAATATATTCAAGGTGAAATCGCAAAGTTACTCTTTCGTATAATATCCATAAGGAAACTGTGATATAAGTGCATGTTTTTCATGTAAAGGCATTCACCATATTCCCATGAACAAATTCGAAAAGTAAGAACCTTCCTTAAAATGTTTTTACTTCAAAACAACAGAGGGAGTAACTAGAATAAATGGAATTAGGTAGTTTTTATACACTCTCAAATTAATTTTTGTTTTGCCACAATGTATTAATATATTGTCTGATTGGAATTAATTTCTTAGTAAAAACATTATTTTAATGGGGGTCAATATAAACTATATTTTAATTAAACTAGATGGTGTACTACACGTCTAACCAATCTTTGAAGTTTAAATTTATAAGTTTATGTATTTTGGAGACATCATATAAGGATTAAATATGACTCATTTTTGAAATACTGAAAATTTTAAATGACATGGAAATCTTTAAATATAAGTCAAATTGTCCCATGAATAAATATTAAGACGTGATGCATGCGGGCCAAATGTTTCATGTATTCTTCAAAATGCTATATAATTTAAAGAAATCGTCTAAACATGAAATAAGAGATTGCCATGAAATAATCAAATGTGAAAATATGCAAATACATAAATAGAAAATCCAAGTGACCGGGGGAGGATTCAGATGCTAGTACAAAATGATTGTTTTACAGTTAAATCCAACTGAACTGAAAAATGGTCAATTAAATTTTGTTCTTAAATCGTTTACTACTTGGGGAGTTTTCATTATATTAATTCACTTATTCCACCTTGTATACAATTAAGTGACAGTTATCCTTTAAGATGTTTAATTTGAAGAATAAGATCAAATCTTGTAGGTACAAGTGTACAACAATCGATAGTACTTCAAATGAAGTTTGTCACAATATTTAACCGAAATATATATTATTGTTGGAAATTGTTTATAATGGGGTTAGGGTTACATTTATAGAGGCAAACAAAGATAGTTGAGCCATGCAAGGCTTTATTATTTGAGACAACTATACCTTAATTTGATAGGTTGCATCTCACTCCTTGATTCACGCAAGATCGATTAACTCTAACAACACTTATATTCTTGGCCGAGATCTTTGTCAAGTAAGTGAAAACATGTAGTCATATTATTACCCTCACAATTTCATGCAAAACTTTGTACATGGTTGAGGTTGTAGTGGTTTATTCACCTTTTTCAAGTAGATCCAAGTGGAGATCACTGCTAGTGTTGGTTGTCTAATCATATTATGGTCGGAGGACATAATGATAACAGTGCTTGATTGCGAAGAGTCCCCTAGCCGACCTTTTTCAGAGGGTACGTAAGTAATTTATCCCAATCATTTCATAGGCATGGTGGTAATTTAATGCTCTAAACTTAAAGGGCAGTTGCATGTGTAAACCATTATTTGAAATTACAGAAGACATCTACTTATATATTCTTGCAAATAAGACAAAGTCATAAGAAAAACTTAAATATTATATATATATATAAAGCACAAGTTCAGTGTTAAATAGATAGGACGCGTGGGGCCAAGTGATCGGGCGATCGAAGTTGGGGTATGGATCTCTTCACTTTTTTTCTCACTCCGCGTGTGCTTCCTTCAATCTCTTGGTTGTATTTTGTGATTTTTTATGACTTTGATTTTCGTTTTCTGTTCAACGCCACCTTTTCGTTCCGATAAGATATCCAATTGATTGATTTAATTAACTAATCATCAAGTATACAAAAGAGCAAAAGTTTCTCCATTGGATTGGTCACAAGAACCACTGTTGAATTTGTAAAGATTGAACGGGTAAATAGAAGAATAGTTATGGGAAGTGATTATTACATTACATATTGTGCAAAGGATGTTCATGGTGAAAAAAACTTCCAAGCCAAGGTGCATAATGGAGTACCCAAATTTAGCATTAAAAATAGTAAGATTGAACCTACCAACAACTCAGAAGTAAACCTTTATTTCCCATATCTGGAGTGATTTTTTATGCTAGTGTTTTTCCTAATAAAAGGCACTTCAAACTCAATATATTATTTCTTGTAAAGATTCAGATTGGTTGTTTATGAATAATAAATTATAGAGGGGGCTGCAATTGTTTGTTAAAGTTATTTTATATATTTAACTCTTTTATAATATAAATATTATAAAATAAGGAAAAAAATGTCTTTGATCCAAATAATTTGTTTATCCACTTGTGTTTGGTGAATCTATAACTCCAACCGCCTCAAATTAAGAGTCACATTTCTAAATATGGTTTAAAAAACTCTTGAGTATCTGTTGTCTGCTGCATATCTTCATGTTCCTTTTTTCATTTCTACTTTTTGATGACACTGTAATTATTCAAATGACAAGTTATCTACGTGTATTTAGACCATACCTTAAGGGAGGTATGTGTAATTTTCCTTGTTATTAGGGTCTTGGTGTGAAAAGGATAATGAATATAATCTGACACCCTTGAAATAAATGGACAATAAGAGGCACTTTAAACTATTTCCTTGACTTTTACTTGCATTTAAAAAAAATATCATAAAGAATTTTAAATTTCTTTTACTTTTTATAACAAATTGTGTAAATTCATGTTAATAAATAATTAAATAAATTACAAATTTAGGATGGACATTTCCTAGAAATGTTAACAGATGCAAATGATTTACTGAGCTTTTTTCTGCCTAACCAGGGTACGGGAAAAATAGAAATGCTAGTTGGTTCAAATGATTCAACTGGAGATCGAGGTCTCGTGAACGCAATGGCTGGTGATGACGATCAGTCAAGCAACCCACAAAATAAGGAAGAAACAGCGGTTGATGCAATTCTTTTAGCTCACGATGGATATGTCATGATGAAAATGACTGGTGATGGTGTAGCGGATCAGTCAAGTAGTCGACAAGATAAGGGAGATGCATCTTGGAAATCAAAAAGTAACTCAGTTCAAAAATCTCTTCCACCCAAATTTGCTAGGGAATTGAAAGGCCTCCAATGTTCAGTTCGTTATAAGTAGGGAAGAGGTATATTGGTGTTTGTATATGTACAAATAGAGTGATTTTCAAAGAACCTAGCTTTGTCTTGAACCAAATATCTTTTATCCTCACTATAAATATCATTACATTGTCTAGAACTCTTCCTTATTTGTGAACAATTGATATGTCTTGGACCATCTCAGACAATTCTCTTCAAAAATTTTTTAGATGTGAGTTGTTCGTAGTCTCATTAGTGTGTTCTCATCCATCTTAACATGCTATTTTGGTTTCGTAAGTTTTCAAAATAGGATGTTTAGTGGAGAAATTTGTTTTTTCCATTTTAACATTGCTTCTATAACTCCGCAAAAAATTTCCTTTTAGACTAGAAGAATTTATTATTTTAAAATTTAAACAATTTTAAAGAACATCTCCTCTTAAATTTTGCTCAAATGTACAACAATATCTCATAAAATTATATTTTCCTTCCCATCGTAAGAGCTAATTTTGTCAGACTCTCATGGGTCATGCTTGTCACTCTTATTTGTCTATAACTTCACATTGCATAATCACTCGCCAAAAGCAAGATGGTAATTTTTCTCCGGTGTTCATCTTTGCAGCACATGTGCCCACAATGTGTCCAATCGATCCCGTGATTGCGACACATCTAGTTGTAGTTTATTTTTTATTCAAAGATGTAACTAAACTTAAGTCCATGTAGGTAACAAAATAAGGGGTTAATGACCGAAAAGATCAACATAATTTCACGTTTTTTTGGTCCCTGAACTATTTTTCAAGACCAAAATGACTACAAACTTAAAAAAATTATCATTTTAGGTCAAAGTTAACTTTTTGGCTAAAAGCCCTTGCTAAAGAGATAACGTGACCATTAAGAAAAATCAAATCAAATTTTCAATCAACTAATCAACAACATATTTAACGAAACACACACACACACATGTGTATGTGTGTGTGTATGTATGTACGTGTGTGTGATTGGACATCTTTAACACTCGAGGCTTAAAATCCTCAAATGTGACTTTAAATTAAGTTAACAACGTTATATTAAAAACAAAATAGGGTTGCTAACATGCTTTGTCTTCTTGTGCTAATGTCAAATAAGCATGAATAAATGGCATGACTTGTCTCCTCTTTTATCTTATATATAATTGAAGGTGAAGTGCATCCAACAAAGAGAAATTAGAGGAGGTTGTAGAGCAGCAGAGTAGAGTAGTGTGATAGAGTTCTTGCTTGAACTTCTGGTAACACTTGGTGAGATTGGGTGCCTTTGGGTTAAGGATTGAAAGTGCATTTCTTGTAATCCTTTTATACGAATACCATCTTTATACGGGTTTTTTGTGGATGTAGTCAATTTTGAGTGAATCACGTTCAATCTCTCATCTCACATTTTCTTGTGATTAATTTTTTCGCACCAATCTCCATCTTTAAATTTATTTTCAGATTGGTTGATTGTGGGACTGAATTTCCCAATCGTCAACTCCTCCGTTTTCATTGTTGCATCCATTAAAATCCATAAGAATATCATAGGGGGTGTTAAATGTACATCGAGGCTATCCAATATTTACTTGTCATCCACCTTCATTGAAGTGAATTTTGACAAGTACCAGTCTTTCACAATTTCTTGATTTACTCCATCTTAATTCTCTCAAAATAAAAATCCATATAAGATAAATCTAGGAAAATAAAGAAAAATCAAGTTGCATAAATGCAGAGATAATGAGTCTACATCATATCTTTAATTGGAAGTTCATTTAAACCCGCAATTGAAAGTTCAGGAAATAAATTAAGTATGAATGTATAATATTGAAAATTGTATTAATTATCGTTCTTTAGGTTCCACCAGTTAACACATTCACTAACATGTTTAATTGAGGTGTATATGTGAGAATCAGTAGATATATTTTCGAAAGTATAAATTTGAGTTAGATATTATCTTTCATACTTTAATTTCAATTACACTCTAAAATTAAGAATGTTAACAATTGATGTTCACACATGCTCACTTGTTAACATATTTTTTTATGTATAATGTCGAATTTTATGTAATCCTCTGAATATATGATTATGGGAAATTCTATATATTTCAAATACAAGTGTTTGTGAAACTTTAGATTTGAGGTGTTGTGTATAAAAAAATTAGCCTGATGATTTTTTTCAAAAAAATTAAAAAAGTGCGACGGGATATGAGTGGTGTTACGGAAAGCTTATATTGTGTTCTGGCAAATATCAAGACAACTTTGGATTAATTGTCAAAATCATGTTCAATTCTGAGCCATTTTATTGGGCTCACATGTTAACCTTAGCAAACACAAATGAAACACAAATTTCTGAACGGAGTCTCCTTTTCGACGAAGAATTTTTGGTGGTCTTAGAGCTGGTGGCCTCACTGAAATTGCGACTATGGTCCGCCGACAAGCTTCAGTTGTATGGATTCTGCCAGTGGGATGATGAGGTCGGAGAAGAGATGTTTGGTTGTTGCTATAGCAGATCATAAGATTATTTTATGACGAATTTTCCCAGTATGGTCGGCATCACTAATTTGTGATGAATTTACCATCTTTCCAATTGGATATCGGCAACAAATCTTCACAATGACATTCGCTAAAGTTCATGTACACGCATGGGCTGGAGTTGCATCAATTTTTTAGCCGATCAATTATTGGGACATGAAGTTTGGTGTGAAAATGTTATCCGTGCGTTGATGTGAAGAGATGTTATCCTATGTTTCTTGAGAAGCAACCTGCATCAAGGTCTATAAGCATACGCTTTAGCTGATCCAAATCACAAACCATCATAGCAACGAGAACAGTGGGATCCAAATAGCCTGAATAAAATAGTATTCTATCAAAGATCACATAAAGGGGTTGCAACCCTAGACACCTTGACAAGGATTTGAAGCAGGGACATTTTTTTTTGGGGGGGGGGGGGGGGGGGGGGGGCGTGAAATTTTGTAAAAAAAATTCCGAGAATTTTTTTAGGTGTGCTATACATAAAAATAGAAAGTTAAAAGTAAAATTAATATGATTTTTAGAAGTTTAGGGTCAAAAAACGTAAATAGTTTAAAACAATTTAACCCTACCCATCCACTTATACACCCAGCAGCCGACCACTTTTTCTTTTCATCTCTTTCTCTCTCAAAGATTTGTAAAAGGGATCTTAAGTATTTAGTCCTATTTATAAAGATTTACTTGCCGACGCTCCCATATTTTTTTTAGTTGTTGGTCCTATATGGGATAAGTGTCATTCTCTACAAAAAGAAGGATGGGTGGTTACATGGAAGTTATAGGCGGGTTTTGGTGGTTATGGGATTTTTTCCAATTCTAAAAATACATGGGAGTGGAGCCTAAATACATATTTATAGATGAGACTAAAGACAAAAAAACTATTTGTAAAACCCACTACCCACATCAAGCATCCATTTCTTCATTCCTCCAAATTTGCCCCTCCTTGTCCTGGCATCTCCGTCCCTCCCCCTTGCCATCAACAGCCTGCATCTTCACCCCTGCCGAAAAACCAACCGAAAAATCAAGGTATGTTACTTGTTAATTTTTTATTAGTTTATTTTCTTTTGTTAGTTTATTTGTTTTTAATTTATCTAACATTTTTATTTGTGGATAATTTATTTGTAAAACATTGTTAAAGCACACATTTTGTTTATTTGTTAAAGCACTGTTAAAGCACACATTCTTATAATATAAATGTTGTTTTGTATTAATGCGATTAAAATTAGTTAAATATTATTGCTAATATTAAATGTTATTGCTAAATATTACTGTTAAATGTTATTAGTTAATAATAAATGTTAAATGTATTTGTAGGCATAATATTAAAAATTAAGTTGTTGTTATTAACTCGTCATTATCAATTTATTTTTATTAATATTAAAAATTAACTTATTGTTAATTTTGGTATATATTTATAGGGGGTAAAAAACTGTTGAAAAAAAATAATTCTAAAAATTTGTATAAAATTCGAATTAAACTAAATTAACCCTAAAAATTGATTCAGGGACGGGACCACTCGAAACTTCAGCTCTCCCTTCAAAAAAACCCTGGATCTGCTGTTGATTTAAAGCAAAGAAGACACGCGCATGGTTTTTTTCCTTATATCTGGGCTTATACCAAATTGAAAATAGGTGGTTGATGAGTATTATCACACAGTTTTATAATATAAATATTATAAAATAAGTAAAAAAAATCTTTGATCCAAATAATTTGTTCATCCACTTGTGTTCGGTGAATACTCCATCGGTCTCAAATTAAGATTCACATTTCTAAAAATGGTTTTAAAAACTCTTGAGTATCTGTTGTTTTCTACATATCTTCATGTTCATTTTTTCATTTTCACTTTGTTAGTGACATTGTAATTATCCGAAAGACAAGTTATCTACGTGTATTTAGACCTTACCTTAAGGGAGGTATGTGTAATTTGCCTTGTTTTTAGGTTATTGGTGTGAAATGGCTAATATCTATGATTTGACCCCCTTGAAATAAATGGACAATAAGAGGCACTTTAAACTATTTCCTTGACTTGCATTTAAAAAAAAATCTCATAAAACTATTTTAAATTACTTTTACTTTTAATAACAAATTGTGTAAATTCATGTTAATAAATACACAAATAAATTACAAATTTAGGATGGACATTTCCTAGAAATATTGGCGTTTGCAAATGATTTACTGAGCTTTCTTCTGTCTAACCAGTGTACGGGAAAAATAGAAATGTTGGTTGGTCCAAATGATTAAACTAGAGATCGAGTTCTCGTGAACGGAATGTCCGGTGATGGCGATCAATCAAGCAACCCCCAAAATAAGGGAGAAAAGGCGGCTGATGCAATTCTTTTAGCTCACGGTGGAGATTTCATGATGAAAATGACTGGTGATGGTGTTGCGGATCAGTCAAGTAGTCGACAAGATAAGGAAGATGCATCTTGGAAATAAAAAAGTAACTCGGTTAAAAAATTTCTTCCACCAAATTGGCTAGGGAATTGAAAGGCCTCCAATGCTCGGTTCGTTATAAGTAGGGAAGAGGTATATTGGTGTTTGTATATGTCCAAATAGAGTGATTTTCAAAGTACCTAGCTTTGTCTTGAACCAAATATCTTTTATCCTGCACTATAAATATCATTACACTGTCTAGAACTCTTCCTCATCTGTGAACAATTGATATGTCTTGGACCATCCCAGACAATTCTCTTCAAATGTGAGTTGTTCGTAGTCTCATTAATGTGTACACATCCATCTTAAAATACTATTTAGGTTCCGCAAGTTTTCAAAATAGGAACATGTTTAGTGGAGAAATTTTCCATTTTCACATTGCTCTTATAACTCCGCAAAAAATTTCCTTTTAGACTGGAAGAATTTATTGTTTTACAATTTAAACAATTTAAAAAAACATCTCCTCTTGAATTTTGCTCAAATGTACGATAATATCTCATAAAATTATATTTTCCTTCCCATCGTAAGAGTTAATTTTGTCAGACTCTCACGGGTCATGCCTATCACTCTTCTTTGTCTACAACTTTGCAGTGCATAATCCCTCTCCAAGAACAAGATGATAATGTTTCTCTGGAGTTCATCTTTGCATAACATGTGCCCACAATGTGTCCAATCGATTCCCTGATTGTAACACAGCTAATACGCGAAATTGTAGTTTATTTTTTAGTCAAAGATATAACTAATCTCAAGTCCATGTAGGTAACAAAATAAAGGGTTAATGATTGAAAATATCAACATAATTTCACATTTTTGTGGTCCATGAACTATTTTTCAATACCAAAATGACTACCAACTTTATAATTTTAATCACTTTAGGTCAAAGTCAACTTTCCGGATAAAATCCCTTGCCAAAGAGATAATGTGACCATTAAAAACACTAAAATAAGAGTTTCAATCAACTTATCAACAACGTATTTAACGAAACACACACACACACACACACATAGTGTGTGTGTGTGTTTGGATATCTTTAACATTCGAGGCTTACAAGCCTCAAATGTGACTTTAAATTAAGTCAACAACGATATATTAAAAAAAATAGGGTTGCTGACATGCTTTATTTTCTTGTGCTAACATCAAATAAGCATGAATAAATGGCATGCTTTGTCTCTTCTTTTATCTTATATATAATTGAACGCGAAGTGCATCCAACAAAGAGAAATTAGAGGAGGTTGTAGAGCAGCAGAGTAGAGTAGTGTGATAGAGTTCTTACTTGAACTTGTGGTAACACTTGATAAGATTGGGTGCATTTGGGTTAAGGATTGAAAGTGCATTTCTTGTAATCCTTCTATACGAATACCATCTTTATAGTAAAATCGGGTTTTTTGTAATGTAGTCAATTTTGAGTGAATCACGTTAAATCTGTCGTCTCACATTTTCTTGTCATTAATTTTTTCGCACCAATTTCCAATTTTCAACTTTAAATTTATTTTCAGATTGGTTGATTGTGGGCATGAATTTCCCAATCGTGAATTCCTCCACTTTCATTGTTGTCATCCATTAAAATCCACGAGAAGTTCATAGGGGGTGTTAAATGTACACCGAGGCTATCCAATATTTACTGGTTATCGACCTTCATTGAAGTGGATTTTGACAAGTACTAGTCTTTCACAATTTCTTGATTTACTCCATCTTAATTCTCTCAAAATAAAAATCCCCATAATATACATCTAGGAAACTAAAAAAAAATCAAGTTGCAGAAATGCCGCGATAATGGGTCTACATCATATCTTTATTTGGAAGTTCAGTTAAACCCTAAATTGAAAGTTTAGGAAATAAATTAAGTATGAATGTATAATATTGAAAATTGTATTAATTATTGTTCTTTAGGTTCCACCAATTAACACATTCACTAACATGTTTAATTGAGGTGTATATGTGAGAATTAGTAGATATATTTTTGGAAGTATAAATCTGAGTTAAATATTATTTTTTGCAATTTTAGTTCAATTACACTCTAAAATTAAGAATGTTAACAATTGATGTTCACACATGCCCACTTGTTAACATATTTTTGGATGTATAATGTTGAATTTTATGTAATCCTCTAAATATATGATTATGGGAAGTTCTATATATTTCAAATACAAGTGTTTGCAAAACTTTAAATTTGCGGTGTTGTGTATAAAATAAGTAGCATGATGATTTTTTAATTTTTTTTAAAAAGTGCGACGGGATATGAGTGGTGTTACGAAAAGCTTCTATTGTGTGCCAGCAAATATCAAGACAAATTTGGTCTGATTGTCAAAATCATGTTTAATTCTGAGCCATTTTATTGGGCTCACATGTAAACCTTAGCAAAAACAAATGAAACACAAATTTCTAAACTGAGTCTCCTTTTCGACAAAGAATTTTTGGTGGTCTTAGAGCTGGTGGCCTCACTGAAATTACGACTATGACCCGCCGATAAGCTTCAGTTTTATGGATTCTTCCAGTGGGACGATGAGGTCGGAGAAAAGAGGTTTGGTTGTTGCTATAGCAGATTCTAAGATTATTTTATGATGAATTTGCCCAGTATAGTCGGCATCACTAATTTGTGATGAATTTACCATCTTTCCAATTGGATATCGGCAACAAATTTTCACAATGACATTCGCTAAAAGTTCATGTACACGCATGGGCTGGAGTTGCATCAATTTTTTATCCGATCAATTATTGGGACATGAAGTTTGGTGTGAAAATGTTATCCATGCGTTGATGTGAAGAGATGTTATCCTATGTTTCTTGAGAAGCAGCCTGCATCAAGGTCTATAAGCATACGCTTTAGCTGATCAAAATCACAAACCATCATAGCAACGAGAACAGTAGGATCTAAATAGCCCGAATAAAATAGTATTCTATCAAAGATCACATAAAGGGGTCGCAACCCTAGGCACCTTGACTAGGATTTGAAGTTTTATTTTGGGGGGGGGGTGAATTTTTTGTAAAAAAAATTACGAGAATTATTTAGTTGTGTTATACGTAAAAATAGAAAGTTAAAAGTAAAATTAATAAGACTTTTAGAAGTTTAGGGTCAAAAAACGTAAATAGTTTAAAACAATTTAACCCTACCTACCCACTTATACACCCAATAGCCGACCGCTTTTTTATTTTCATCTCTTTCTCTCTCAAAGATTTGCAAAACCCACTACCCACATCAATCATCCATTTCTTCATTCCCTCGACTCTGCCCCTCTTTGTCCCGGCATCTCCGCCCCTCCCCCTTGCCGCCAACAACCTGCATCTCCGCCCCTACCGAAAAACCAATCAAAAAATCAAGGTATGTTACTTGTTCATTTTTTTGTTAGTTTTTTTTCTTTTGTTAGTTTAATTGTCTATATTTATCAAACATTTTTATTTGTTGTTAATTTATTTGTAAAGCATTGTTAAAGCACACATTTTGTTTATTTGTTAAAGCACTGTGAAAGCACACATTTTTATAATATGAATGTTGTTTTGTATTAATGCGGTTAAAATTAGTTATAATATTAGTTAAATGTTATTGTCAATATTAAATGTTATTGCTAAATATTACTGTTAAATGTTATTAGTTAATAATAAATGTTAAACGTATTTTTAGGCATAATATTAAAAATTAATTTATTGTTATTAACTCATTATTATCAATTGATTTTTATTAATATTAAAAATTAACTTATTGTTGATTTTGGTATATATTTATTTGGGGTAAAAAATTGTTGGAAAAAAATAAGTCTAAAAATTAGTATAAAACTCAAATTAAACTAAAATTAACCTTAAAAAATCGTTTCGGGGATGGGACCACTCGAAACTTCAACTCTCCCATAAAAAAATTCCTTGATCCGCCGCTGTTTTGAAGAATGAAGACACACGCATGATTTTTTTTCTTATATTTGGGCTTATACCAAACTGAAAATAGGTGGTTGATGAGTATTATCACACAGTTTTATTCATGATAAATCCAAAGTCAAAAGTCACATATCCACACTCAAGGTGGTTTTGAATTCAAAATGAGTTCAAGAGATAAAAAAGAACATTGAGGGTGAGGAACCAGTTCTTTTAGAACTCAAGTATTGTTTGCAAGTTCTATTTTCTGAGTGAAAAGAAAGGAAAGTGTGTTTCCTTTCCTTCGTTTGGGAGTTTAAGTAGGAAAAAAAACGTCTTTCTCTCGGTTGGGAGTTTAAAAGGAGAGAAAAGAAATGAAGTTTTTTAACAAACGTCCCCTTCCTTTATCTGCAAAACTTTCTTTCCAAATTGGAAAGAAATAGGGAGAAAGGAAAGTTTTTTAATGAAATATACCTTCTTCCCGTTAAAAAAGTTATTTTCCTCCCAAACTCCCAAATACAAGAAAGAAAGTTATTTTCTTTTTTTCTCCTAAACTCTTTTCTTTTCCCTCTAATTAAGTTTCCCTTCTTTTCTTTTCTCTCCTAATAAAGTTTTTCTTTCCATTATTTTCTTCCCAAAACTCCCAAACGATCCCTCAGATCTGGAAATTTTTGAGTTGGGTCGAATTGTTTTGTTCGGTCCAGTGATTGATGTGAGGGCAGAAAATTTTCTTTTGGTCAATTACATGATGGAAGAAATCTAAAGCTAGTGATGACTTAATCACTCCCTAGTGTATTGGAAAAGAGCAATTTGGTCAGTGTCATAGATTTTTTGGTTGATCAAGATAATCCTCACAGATCGGTATTCAAAATCTCATAATGAAAAGAGAAGCTGGAGGAGAAAAATCTTGTTGTGATTATTGGTATTTTTCCAGATTTCTCAAATATCCTTTTTAGTTTCACTTTTCACAATATTTGGTGATGGAGAATAACTTAATAAGTCCCACCCACCAAAATTTTTGGTTGTAAATATCCTATGAGTTAAAAAACTTAATCTGAGCGTAGTTTAAAACAAATCATGCTACGAATGCTTAGAATCATGGACAAAAAACATTTAACAAACCTCTTTGAGGAACTATTTCAATTTGATCAATTTAATCCCTAAATTTATAATTTGACCAATTTAGTTCTTAATTTTTTCCGTTAAACTTAACTGTATCAATAGTTTAGGGGCTATAGGGATAAAAAAAATAAAAAAATTTAATTTGTTTTTTATGAATTAATTTCGAAACTGTTTAATGCTTTTTTTCAAAGTTGAAAAATTGCTTTTTTTCTAAGTAAAGGTAAAAGCCTGTGAAACTAACCCCAAATATTAAAAAACTTGATTTTTTTTTCTAAATTGGGATAAAAAGGTGTCATTTTTTTTTCCAAATTTATTGGGATAAAACTAGAATAAAATTGGGATTAATTTTCTTTTCATTTTGTTTATTAAAAACAATAAAGTGGGTGTTGTAAAATCCCCCCCAATTTTTTTCTTTTATTTACAATTTTTATTTATTAAAAAGCCCGTTATTTTCATAATAGAGAACTACAAACATTTACCAAATCAATTTTTTTACTATCTCATTTATAATTTTCTATTAAAGAAAAGAACAACATAAAAAAAATGACAGATTTTTTGTTATTGTGGTGGTGAAATTTGTTGACTTGATATATTTTTTTATGGTAGTTTTTTTCTTTTTTTTCATGTGATATATTTTGTTTCTGTAAGAAACTGTTTCAAGGTGCATATTTTGATAACAATGAGCATTAGTTAGGGTGACAATTTTAGAAATAATTTGAAATTGACCCAAAATTGAGCCGCTATATCGTGTTCGTGCTGTTTCTTTTTTTTCATGAAGTATTGTCGCGTTGTGTTGGTGTCAAAAACACGATTAACACCATAAGACGACTCATAATTTAGACACTAGCATGACATGACACCACATCGTGTTGAAAAATGAGCCTTCACAATATAGCGTGTCAATGTTCATGATGACATTCGTCTTATGGTGTTAATCGCATTGTGTCGTGTTGGTGTCATTTCGTGTTGTTGTCAATGTTCACGATTTGGTAAGTGCATAGCGCGTCGATATTCACGATGTAGATGTATTGTCATGTTGTACTGGTTTTAAAATTATGAATCGCCTTATCACCTTAATTTTGTTTTGACACCAACACGACGCGACAATACTTCGTGTAAAAAAACAAAACGACACCAACACGATATAACGTGTCAATTTTGGGCAAATTTCACGTCGTTTCTAAAATTGTCACCCTTGCTAATGCTCATTGTTATCACAAAAAAGAAAACTACCAAAATAAAAATATATCATGTCAACAAATTTCACCTCCATAATAACATAACAAGCTGTCATTATAACTTTTTTTAATGTTGTTCTTTTCTTTATTAGAAAACTGTAAATGAGATGATAAAAAATTATTTAAAACAATGTTTACAGTTTCAAATTATTTTAAAAAATAGTTTTTAATAGAAAAACTGTAAAAAGAAGAAAAAATTATTAACACCCAGACTTGATCTACTGGCACTGCACTAGTTCAAAATCTCAAGGGTCCTTGGGTTTGCTCCCAATTTGAGTCTCAGAAGCTGCAAACAATTTGGGGGCAGCGACTGATCACTGATCCGCGAGTGGGGATTAGTCCAAGTGTGCGTAAATTTTCTTTGGACACCTCATGGTACCTCATAATGGGAGAATAATTCAAAAAATAAGAAGAAGACAAAATTGTTTGGGGATTTTATAACACCCATTTGATTGTTTTTTAATAAACAAAATTAATCTCAATTTTATTCTAGTTTTATCCCAATAAATTAAGTGTTACGAATTTGAAAAAAAAAGTTTTCTACTCCATATGTAGAAAATAATCAAGTTTTTATTATTTGGGGTGAGTTTCGTAAGTTTTTACCTTTTATTTAGAAAAAAATAGTAAAGTTTCAACTTTAAAAAATAGTTTTAAAGCAGTTTTAAAATTAATTAACTAAAAAATAGATTGTTTTTACCTCTATAGCCCCGAAACTAATGGTGCTGTTAAATTTAACATCAAACTTAACAGAATGGCTAAATTGGTCAAATTATTAGTTAGGGACTAAATTGGTCAAGTTGGGATAGTTTATGGGCCACTGGGTTACTTTACTCTTTAGGTTTATTAATATGAGATTCGTCTCTAGCAAACATAGAAAATTATTGTGAGATTAAAATATAACCGATATTTCTCAAGCATGCACGTGGTCATACTGTAATATATGAAAGAGAGAAAACTTAGCTTATTGTTTGGGTCTGCCTTGATTGTAGTGTCAGGTCTACGTTATTTAAAGGCTTATATGCATACTAGTTCTTAAACGTTTTGTTAGATCCTTCCATTAAAGATGCTAGAAACGAGCTCATGAACTATTTGTCCCATTTCCCACAGACTATGCCAAATTTTAGGGATCTAAAATCGCCCGAAAGGGGGGGGGGGTGGGGAACAAGAGTGATGAACAATATAGAAATAAATACGAGAGACAAGTTTTACATGGTTCTTCCATGATCAGCCTACATCCACGTCGGAGGTGAGAGTGTTATCATTATAATGTGGCGAGAATTTACGTGATAGTGTTCTCTAGCCTCTAAGTCCCCTTTACACAATGAGGGGTCTCCCATTTATATAGAGTTAGAGGTTATAATTGGATAAGGAATCTATTATAAGAGTTTACATCATAATTAAACACTTGTGTTGTGATATCATATGTCTTCTATCTTCACATGGACTTTTGTCATCTTTATCTTATCAAGCTAGTCATGTGGTTTCATAAACAATCTAGTCGCCTAGGGCCAACTTGGTCGGTCATGTGTTCGTGACTACGGAGGTGATCCACTGAACTTGAAATACCTTTCGTATGAGTTATGCTCGAAAGTCAAGTCAACAAGGTAGATTGGCCGCAAAATCGCTACGATGAACTCATAGTTTTACATGAGAGAATATTAAAATCCTTATATCATTAACAAGGGTATCATCATCATATTTTTCGTTCATTTAACAAAAAATTCAAAGGCCACGGTGTGCAAAAAAGATATCTCACCCTCAAAGAAATTATAGAACCCATCTGTGATATAAGAGAGAAATTCAAACCTAATTAGAGTGGGCCCTACATCAAGAAGAAAATTTTGTCAGGCGGTGTCGCTGTGCTCACAGACCTTGATGGAGAAGAGATGGCGCGCTCAGTTAATTTTGATCGTCTAAGAAATTATACCCCTAGTCCAAATCTCGTCTCGCTACAACTCTTCTTACCTCCCTTATATTCTAAAAATAATTGTCCCTTCTCAAAACAATGTGGGATCTGATCGTATCAAAATTACCTTTTCAAATAAAAACATTTTCAAACCCCACAGAGGTACGTAAGTAGCCCATATAACACTTTGTGCACGGTCCTTTCTCTTTCAACAAAATGTTATCCTTTTCTCCCACCGAGAACATTAGTATCTTTCGTCATTTAAACAAACAAAAGGATTATGTATGCCCTCGCAATCGGTATAGGTAATTCAAACAAAAGTGATTCTTCGAAGGCATAGTAAAATATGTCAAAAATGTCATCCTATTATTTTATGAAATATGAAACATGGAGATTACATAATGTATCAGTGACAAGAACAAAAAAATAACAAAAACACCTTACCAACCCCATAACTTGACCTACAGACAAACACAACTATTGCCAAAATTGTCCCCATATTACCAAAAAACCTACTTCAACTACTAGGAGGACCCACCTCATCATCATTACCAGTCCCTAGAGGAACCCAAGATTCCCATTCCTGACTACGCTTTCATATGTGCTTCGCATGATGGTGTGCCTTGATTAGATTGGCTAAAACCACAGTGCCCTCCTCTAGAGAATCAAACATCATAAGCCACCTCTACCCCCCCCCCCCCCCCCGTCTCCTCAGCACAAACCTTCATCACCACATTTTTCAATAGCCATTTCAATTAGTCCCTCGGTAGAAACCCAGTCTCCTCAACGAACTTATAGATAGTTGGTGGCACTACTGTAATGGAGGGACAATTGGCTCCCAGCCTACTTAGCACAGAAGTCACCAAAGAAAATAGATGGAAGTCGGATGAGGGTATACTTATCCAACATAATGGTAGTCACCCAGTTATAGAACAAGCTACAGGTCGCACCACCATGGCACTGACTAATGAATATTTTTATCCCCATGCTCCACAAATAAACTCATATAGTTATCCATAGATGGGACAAAGCTATAAAAGGACCATGCAAAGAGTATGGGAACACCCGTCAAAGGGTACTTAGGAGGAACCATCAGGAGAAGTCTCTCCGAGAACCACATAAACAACATCATGCGACTGCCTCATATATAGTTAGCCTAACCTTCCTTCCAATTATCCAGGTCATTCAGAGTCTCAGTCAATTAGCATCCTGGAGATCACTAAGAGGAACATAGCGCCACGCCTGAAATGGAAGGGGACCATGACTAAGCTTGTGAGGAGGTATCTTTCTGAGGTCACATTCTTCGAAGCACACAAATCGACCAGGTATCCTCACAACAAGCCACTTTATGTTACAACATCTGTAAATGATTTTGTTTCTCACGTGTATTGTTGGATAAAGGAGAATCAATTAACATAATGCCCATCGAATCTTTCTATGCTAATGGCTTGTTTGAAATAAGAATAGTACCCCACTCATTGGTAATTTTGAGGTATGACAACCAGTCATCTAAATAGACGGGATATGTTAGCATGGGTATCACAATGGGGAATATTACTTCCCACATTAAGTTCCACATCATGGATTATGAGCCATCATACCAGCTATTAGTAGGAAGGGTGTGGATGCACAACCACGGGTTGGTGCCCTCTACTTACCACCAATGTGACAAGGAAAACATCAATGGCAAAGAGGCGGATATTCGAGCATCTAAGAAGCCTTTAGCCAAAGAAGAAGCACATTTGGTGGCCGCCGCCTTTTACACAGAGTTGTGTGAGGAGGCCACAGTGGTGACAAGGTATATCGAAGGAATAATGATTCCAAACACTCGAGAGAGGGTGAGGGCCTGCTCGGCCAGTGGTACCTTATGAAGAGGAGCATGACCAGTAGCCAGTGAGGCCCCCCAGTTTATCTAGTAGATACGAGACCAAATGATGCCACGCATTGATCCAATCGAACTTCAAGTTCAGACCCAAAGCATTCTTATCAGGCACACTATGAGAGAGTTGGCAGAAAACCGTCGAAAGATACCTCGTGGGGAGGAAAGTTCCAGTCAATGAGAGAGGGTGGTTTTACCTAATGAAAGAATCATCTAAAAGCTATGAAGGTGTGAGCGAGAAGCTGAAGGCCTGAACGATGAGGTTGAACCGATTTATGAATATTTATTAGTGGATAACTAGGGTCAATGCATGGTGATCGACAACTCGAATGTCCAAGAGGTCGTAAAGGAGATAAAAGAGGAGCCTGAGTGCATGAAGGACAGACTCATGCCGTAAATTTAAGAGTTGTAGAAGATATACCTGGCTAAGGAGGCCGATGACCCTAGCCCCATCTTTATCTCAAAGGACCTGAAAGGGGAATCTCTAGAGGATCTGATCAAGCTGCTCCAGGAATTTAAGGATGTCTTTGTGTGGAAATACACCGAGATTCTGGGGGTTGACAAGGAGGTGGGTTGCCAAAAATTGAACGTTCTACCGTCATCTATCTCAAAGAAGCAGGCCACTCGAATGTACAAGGCAGAGTTAGACCTGAAGATCAAAGAAGAGGTTCAAAGGTTGCTTACAACTAGCTTCATTGTCCCCATCCAATATCCGATTTGACTATCTAGCATTGTGCCTATAGTAAAGAAAGACAAGAGCCATATCAAAATTTGTGTAGATTTTCGGCACTTGAATTGAGCATGCCCAAAAGATGAGTTCCCTTTACCTTCCATTGATAGCCTAATTAATGCAATGGTAGGACGCGAGATGTACAACTTCATGGATGGTTATGTGGGTTATAACCAGATCAACATAGATCCAACTGATGTCTAGAGGACCTCCTTCCAAATGCCTCTAGGTGACTTTATGTACACAGTTATACCCTTTGGGATAAAGAACGCAGGAGCCACCTACAAGAGGACCATGCTGGCTATCTTTCATGATCTCTTTCATAAGATCGTGGAATTTTACATCGACGATCCGTTAAGCAAGTCCAAAAAGGAGACTTCTAACTTATATGACTTGAGGAAGGTGTTCACTTGATGCAAGAAGTACAAGCTGAAGATGAACCATCTCAAATGTGCATTCGGTGTAACATGTAGGAAGTTTCTTGGGTTTGTGGTGAATAGGCAAGGCGTTCAGATAAACTTGGATAAACGACATGACATGCTCGATATACCAAGACCAAAATCAGGGAGGGAGCTGAAAAGCTTCCTAGGGAAAGTCTCCCACTTGAGAAGGTTTGTACCAGGGCTGGCCGAGGTAATGCATCGACTGATGGAGTTGCTGAGAAAAGGCTCTAAGTTCACATGGGAACTGACGCATTAGGACGCCATGGAAAAGATGAAGATGATCCTTACTTATCCTTAGATGATGATTCCCCCGAAGGCGTCTATATCTCACATCTATTGAATGATCTATTAGTGCGTTATTTGACCTAGAGATGGATGGTATAGAGAAACCTATTTATTAGTTGAGTATGATTATACATGTGCTAGAGGCCAGATATACTAGCATTAAGAGGCACTAGTTAGCCCTCATATTTGTAGCACAAAAACTTGGGCATTATCTATTGTCAGTTACAGTCCATATTGTAACTAGGTGCGATCCAATAAAGTTTTTTCTTGATAGAACTGTACTAATAGGTAGGGCAACACGATGGTTCCTAATCCTATCAGAGTACGACCTTAAATGCATAGTTCCTCGAGCTATCAAGAGCCAAACCTATGAAGACTTATTAGTTATCTTTCCATCTGGTAGATTGGAGCCACCCGTAGAGGAGCTTCTGAACAATGATCTTCAAGCCAACTTTGTAGCAACTAGCCTGGACAAATGGAGCATTAAATTTGATGGCTTTTTGCTAAAAACAAGAGGGGAGCTGGCGTGATTCTCATAAAGAACAGGGAAGAAATTTTACTATCCTTTAAGTTGGATTTCAAGTGTTCTAATAATGAAGTCGAATATTAAGCGCTGGTACTGGGGTTGCTCAAGGTCCTTATAAGGGGCATTCAGGTCCTCACGATAAAAGGGAACTCCAACTTAGTGGTTAAACAGGTGAGTAGGGAATTTGCCTTGAAGCACATGAGCTCGGCGCCTTATCGAAGGATCATAAAACGATTGCTTGGGCAATTCGAGGTGGTAAAAATCAAAAGTCACAATCGATAATGAATAGACATGCTGATGCTTACGCCACCATTGCCTAAAAAATTGCTTTTGATGGAGAATCAACAATTGTTCGAATCACTAAGAGGACAGCTCCCTCGACCATACTCGAGATGCTGCCCACAGATGACAACGATGATTAGAGGGGTAAATTCATGAAGCAATTGGGGACAGGAGAGGGCCCACTGAGTTTAGTTGATATTACGCAATATTTCATTACTAAGGGTAACTTATACTACAAAAATAAAGGAGGTTAGCTATCAAGATGTGTATACCCTGAGGAAGCCAAAAGGATGTTGATCGAAGTCCATGAAGACAACTCCGAGACCACCGAGGTTACCTTATACAGAAGGGTCCAAAGAGTGGGTTATTTTTGTCCCTCGATGAGATAAGAGGCTACAGTAGTACAGAGAGACTATGAGAAATGTAGATTGTTCTATTAGGCAGCAGAATGCAACTTCATCGATCAACTCCAAGACTGGAAGCAACAATATATGGAGTTGTTGGTCGATGGAGTGATGCCAACAGATAAATATGATGCTATAAAAAGATGAGAACCTAATTAATATGTTCAAGAAGAGCAGTTGTATCGATGAGGCTATCATAACAGGCCTTTAAGGTGCATCAGGGCGAAGAAGTGGAAGAAGTGTTGAAGCATGCTCACGAGCTAGGAAACACTGGCGGCACCAAAATTTATGATCAACTAATTACGTTGGGGTACTATTGGCTTGCGATGGAGAAAGAGTCAGCGGAGTTTGTTCAAAAGTGTAAGGCTTATCAACTGCACGGGAACAAAATTCGTGCTCCCTCGATGGACTTGCATTTTCTTTCCATTCCTTTACCATTTCACACTTTGGAATTAGATCTAGTAGGGGAAATAAATCCATATTCGAGAGGAAAAATATGGATATTTGTTGCCTCTGAATGTTTTACCAAGTGGGCAGAATCCATACCACTAAAGAGGGCCACAGCGGGGGTGGTTGCTCGATTCATAAGGAAGTATATCATTTGTTGGTTTGGCATCCTAAAGGACTTCCTATCACATAATGGCACTCCTTTTGTAAATAGTAAAGTAAGATTGCTGACATACATTTACTACATCATCCACCACAATTCAACCGTGGCATACCCAAAGTGCAATGGGCAGGCAGAGGCCACTAATAAAACTTTAGTGAACATATTAACCAAAATACTGGAATATTTTCTCGGCACATAGGATGACAAGATCCCCTAGGTACTATGGGCCTATCAAAAAATAAAGAAACGAATGGGGTATACCCCATTTTCCTTAGTCTTTGGGGAAGAAGTTATTTTTCCAGTAAAACTCGAGGTACCTTCTGCTCGATTTAACTTACGAAGTGCCATGCTTCCTCATAGTCGGCATGTACAACTTGAAACACTGGAAGAACATAGGGAAAATTATGCGAGGCACTTTGAGTTGTATAGAAAATAGTTGTCAAGATCCTATGATCAAATGGTAAGGCCAAAGAAGTTCAAAGAACGAGATCTGGTCCTGAAGGCTTGCACGAGGCACATCAGGGGTTTGTCATTGCCTAAGTTTGAAGCCAACTCAGAAGGACTGTACATCATTCAAACAGCTCATGATTCGGTCTACTGCGAGATATCCCAAGTGGAAGATGATAATGCTTTCAAACTGAACAACAAGTGGCTCAAAACTTACTATATTTGATTGTATTCGATCCACATTTCAACTTATTTCATTGTCTATGATAAGAAAAATGCTCTCTTCAAACTTTAGAGTTGTATATTTGATATGGTATAAAGTCATATTTGTTTTGATAGCTTTGGCTTATCTTTTTTCTTTTCTCACTTCACATAGTGTAAATTTTATTGATGTGCTAGCTCAATCAATATACAAACAAGACAGAAAGGAAGAAAACCAAATTTTGACAAGTTTATTTAAATAAAGAAATATTGTGTTACATTCCATGGAGGAGGTTAAAAGATAGTAAAACTGGGGGAGACAAACAAAAAAGGAAATTAAATAAAGACTTCTAAGGGGCATCCATTATAAAGCGCATATTGGTCGATACATGAAGTAGATGATGATGTTGGGGAAGCATTTGCTCAAGGCTACCTTGGCCAGATATCAGATCAGCCAAGTCCTTTGGCGACACTCCATTCACTGCTGAATGTTCTCCACGTCTTGCTCAGTCTTGAGTAACTCAGCCTCTGCTCGAGCAACGACATTACACACATCCTCCACTTTCTGGTCGAACATAACTAATTCAGTCTCTAAGCCTACAAGTTCCTCCGAGATAGTTACCTACAAGTGATGAGAACTTTACAATCAATGATAAAGAGCAGGAAGGTTAACCTTCTTGAAGTCGCACAACATCTTAACTAACTAAGACAATGAGAATCCATCATTGATAAGCACACTGATTTTCCCCAATAAAGGTTTAATTACATCAGAGCAGTCATGGGTTGAACGTTGAGGGGAGCAATAGTTGAAGGAAACCTAGCTAAAGGTCACTCAATCAGTGTGCGAGGACTGTCAGTCAGAATATGAGGGAAATCAAGCAAGGTCTTCCTTACAAGTACTTCGGGGGCTACCTCAAGAGGGTGCACTCTAAAAATACTATCACTCACAGAGGGTCGACGAGTGTGCGATGTACTATCAATTTTTTGTACTCTAGAAGCAACCACCTCACACATCCCACCACCACTTGGACTCATTGCTTGAACTTACACATCAGGGGCCTCGCCATTACTGCCAGTTCAGCCACTGTCCTCACCTGCGCAACTGCATGAGTGACACCTTCCACTTATGGATTTTGCGCAACAGGTTGATTAATTTCAACATGAAATGCAAGAAATTATCAAGTCAGAAAAATGTACAGATTGGCTTACAAGAAAAATTAAACACCAATATGACTTGGCCCACCTAACCCTCGGTTATGGGAGATTTTATGACTAATATGACTTGGCCCGCCTGACCCTCGGTTATGGGAGATTCCAAGCCCTATCTAATAGGCAAAGATAATAATATTTAAATGCAGGAGTTACATAAAAGAAGAGCATACCTATGGTTGTTGATAATCAGCAAATTGTCGTGTGGCCATCTGTATCAAATCTTCCTCCTCATGCAAATCTCCAGGAGCCACCAAAAGATATTTCATGGACGAAACAATAACACTAACTTCCACTACACATACTTCCTCTCACCTACCTCCTACCTGACCCATAACAACAACCTCAACCTCCTCTGGATTGAGGATTGAAAGCCCAAAGATGGTAATAAGGACCTAGTCATTAGAGGTGGGAGGAACTAGTAGGGAAGTTTGTTCAGGAAGAGAAACCTGCAAATCACAATAGAGAACAAGATAAAAATAACTAAAGCAAGGGAAAAGCAGCTCAAAAAGTGAAAAGGAAAATAATTTACCATAAATGATGGTACAACAATAGTGGGGGATTTGTTAATAGTTCAACAACACTTGCAACGAGAGCACCTGCCTCAAGACCATCTTACCTGCGCAATAAGGCAGAGTCAAGCAAATAGCCACTACTTAATTCAATAGAACAAAGAGATATAACTGCCCCCAAAGGGAAATTTATAGTTACCTGCGAGGCTATAGGGGCAACTATCCCCTTAGGTGCAACTTCCTTCGAAGAAGGTGAAACTTCAACTACCTTTTCTAACGGGCCATCATCTTTAATATCATCATGCACATCACCTCGAACATCAACCTGAGAAAGAGAAACATGAGTCAGTATTATAAGGGAAAAGAGGAAAAGTTAGAAAATTAAAAGGAGAAATGTAGACATACCTCTTCCTCCAAAACTTCTTCTAAAAAACCCTCTAAAACTTCATAATCTTGAGGAGGTGAAGCAGCCTTAGAAGAAGAAACCATTCTTCTCAATCTATGTCTTCGAAAAAGAAGAGACTCTTCCTCCTCCTCTTATTCTTCCTCATCTTCCTCCATTCATTGCTCTTCTTCTCCTTCCTCATCATCATCATCATCTTCACCAACTGTTAACTCTCAACCAACAGTTACATCTTCTTCAGAGTGCTCCTCCTCGCTCGTCTCACCCATTTCCTCCAACACAATCTTTATGGGTCTAACCAACTTCCTCTTTTTCCTACCCTCAGTAACCGAGGGAGCATAAAAGAACCATGCGAGGACATATGGGTCGACATAAACGCCTTATCATCTTCAAAAAAAATTATTCCAAGTCTGTTTAAGTTAATCGAACAACTGGCTGACTTGTTAAACAACTTGGGAATGAGGAGTGAGATTTGGGAAGACCTCTTGGGTAACCTTAACATTCTTTTTTGGGGCCTTTTTGGTAGCTATCACCCCTTAGACTAGACTTGAGAGACCAGGGGGTAATGGCAGATGCTTCAATTGGAAGGGAAGATTGGACCGCTTTCTTCTTCTTCACCACAGCCTGATCCAGAGGAGTTAAAGGAGGCAACTCAGAGGGAATAAGACTGTTGTTAGTGCTGAGAGGGAACATAGATCTCAAAGTAGTGCAATTCCTCAACCCCAACTCTATCGGAGGGTACCTTTCAACATCAGGGTACCGAGGCTTCTTGAGAAGGTTGCTTTGGAAATGTCCCAGTTGATTCGGCTAAAACACTGTCAGGTACATCGTAGATCTACCCCCTCGATATTCCATGCTCGGGATAACAGGATTGGAGGGTAATTAGAATAAAGGTTCATAACAGTGGAAGTGAGAAAGTTGCTACATGGAAAAGAGAAGTTGGTGAGTTTCTCTAGGGTGAAGTGACTTAACATGGGATTTCCCTGATCGTAGCCAAATTGCATAGCTACACGGTTTGGGCTGTAAATGGAGTAAAAATAGGACCATTCTGTATGGGAAGGCACATAAGAGGGCATTAATAATAGAGGAATATTATTCGCCAAAAATTTCCTATTCAGCTCTTCCTCGATGGGGGCGTCCAACTAATTCGAGAAAAACTGATCTACCCCAACATAGGGGAAAGGTACAAAATTTTCAACCTTGTCAATTAAATACACGAATGGTTTTTTGGAACTCTCGTGATTCCAACAACAAATGTGAGGGACTCTGATGGGATGAGAGCCGGGGTAACTACTTGCTGGGGCATACTTCAAAAAGTAGGCGTATAGAAAGGCTGTGAGCAACACATGGTTCATATAATTGGAGACATCAAACATGTCGATGTTTTGAGATGAGTCAGCTTGCACACGATCTAACCAAGTATATAATGGACCAAGAGTAATGGAAGCTAAGGGAAGCATGATGTCGTTGGCCATGCGAATGACCATATTGATCAGATCCTTCATAGGGCAGTCATGGGGTTTGGCCGAGAAAAATATCTTCGACAGCACAACCCAAATGTAACTCGCAAGATCAACCTTCGAATTAAATCGTTTAGCAGCTGGTGGGTACTCAAATACTTGCTTCCCTTTTGGGTTCTCCTTGGCCACCTCGCCCACCTTAATCACGGCCTTGTATTCGATGAAGTAAAATACCTTATCACCTCTGGGAAAGTACACTTATTGTATGACACCATACAATATTTCACAACTGCCTCTAACTCCATTCGAGTAGCCTTCTCAGAGCTAGAAATAGCCTCCTTAAAGACGGTGTCAAAACCTGTTGCTTCCACCCCTAACAACTCGCAGACATCCTCGAGGGTAATGGTGAACTCACCCCAAGAGGCAACAAATGTGTGGGACCTGTGGCTCTAATGAGATACAAGTAACTGTAGAGTTTTTTTTTCTAGGGTGAGATCACCCTACCAAATGGTAGACAACAGACCAATCAACGCTAATTGCACAGAATACTTGGAATGGATATAGTCAGTCCAAGGACCGGTCCCTCATAAGTACCTGAAGTGGATTCAAGCTCTGCCCTAGAAAAGGGGTAATCACCATGTTCAATACGGAACTAGGTGATGGTGGAAGTTAGGATATAGGTTAAATCCTCAGCTCCATCACTCTCTTCCATCAAAAAATTCACGGGCTCCATCGACACAAGATTACCGGGGAAATGTTCAGCCACTGACCATAAGCGATCAAACTCGCCAAAGTATGGTGCACGGCGATAGTGTGCCCACTGGTTTTGACACGCCTGAGTACGGGGAGAGGCGCCTCTACCAGATTGAGTTCTTTTCACGATAGGTGCCATAGATACAAAAGAGATAGAAAGAAAATAAAGTGGATTGGGGTTGAAAAGAAAGCAGAATGGCAAATGTTGTGCTCTCTCTCTAAAAAACACACGATTGCAAATAAACCTATGGGTGAAGGTTTGGAAATGCGCGCATACCCTTTTACAGGGCCAGTATAAACCCCAACAGGTGGCAAGTGGCAGCGCTTTGGGAAACATAGAGACGATCAAGTTAGCTCGCATGGCCAACACGCACGAGCAGGGGAAGATCTTAAAGGTCGTGATGATGATGCTTCAAGAAGCGATGTACGAATACCCTCACGTGAGGAAATATGCTAGACATGACGTCGCCATGTGTAAAGTGAAAAAGTACAAGCGACAACGTCATTAATTGGGATGTTTCCAGAGCAATAAATGAGGCATGCTTGGAGTCTTTTCAGCTTGGCGAGATGAAGCGCTTTGGGGGGAAATTTGAATAGAATCCCTTCACTTCCCCCAAGACAACTGTCACACGCAATCACAAATGTCCCATAAAGAAATGCGTCTCTCAGAAATATCTTAAGGCATTTTAAATAAGGAAGTAGTTCGAAAAGGGGGACCAGATGAGTTTCTCGCACACACCTCTCTTTAAATAAACAACCTAATATTTATTGTGATATGATTATTTTCCTATAGATATTGATTATTCTTGAAGAAAAGATGGAAGTTCAACCAAGTATTTCGTACAGATATTTCTTCATGCAATAAACAAATATCTCTATGAAGGGGAAAATGTAGAGGGAAGCCCCCACCAAAGACTGATTAGCTAAATTGACCCCATAATTAGGAAATAAATAAGGAAGCCAAAGATCACTCGAGGGAGTTCCCACAAAGACCCTCCACAAGCATTCCTCGAAGAACTCCCCTCGAAGGCCAAAGTTATTCAAATAATGATATCTTGTAATATGAAGAAGAATGTACTTAATCATGGACATCATTTATTGAGCAAGCATACTTTGTAATATGAGCGAGGTTGTTTGGTACCCTAGAAGGACCATGCCTAGTAGGGCATGGGAGAGCTTACATGCTCTATCAAATGACCTCCTCTTGGGCACTTCACAGGGACATGGTTTGAAGGATTGAGAGCAAGGAAACATTGGGAATACAATAACCAACCCTCTTGGCACACTTGGGCAAAACTTCATCCAGTATAAATAGTTGCTCCAGCCACTTATAGTCGAGATACCATGATTCAAACCTATTCGGAAGAACCTCCTTGAGGAACCCCAATATTGTATCTTAGACCTAGAAATAGTTCTTATATAATAAACAACATACTAAATCACTCGAGCCACATACCGATTGAGCCGCCTCAAGATAAACACCATCCATTTGATTGATGTGACCACACATCTAGTGGGGTCAGTGTTCATCCACTTTATGATGTCATAACAAATGGCATTGGGGAACTCAAAATCGTAGCACTCAATTAAGATTATCCTTAGGATGGAAGACCTAGGCCACCAAACCTGATTTCATAGTCGTTTTAAGGCAAGCCTTTGGGCTGCCACGTCACATCCCTCATTAATGCCACCGTGCTTCTAACATGTTAGGCAGATTCCCGCCAAAATACAATATCCCATGCATTTAATGCTGTATCTTAGACATTAATGCTACAGTGATTTATTATTTAATGTCAGTCAATCACATTCAATGATAGCAAGGTTCATATAAATAGCTCAACCAAATAGTTCACAAGGACAACAATCTTGATACTAAATTGCTGCTAGATTTTCCTCATACACGAGAGCTTCTGTGAGAACATTTATTGTTCAAATATTCTCTTCACCCCCATTAATACCCATATCATTGAGCATTAATTGACCTTGGAGCTCCTGCCTTGCCTTTATTTTGCCTAAAGTGCTTGCTCTTTCTCCCTCCGACCACGTTACTTGCTGGTCCCATCTATTTATTGTGTTGCAGTGCATTTATAGTGTAAAGATCTCATTTAATACTGGCCTAAATTTTGAATCTTATTGTGGCTCTCACCTACATTTATTGTCAATATTAAATATTGTCTTGTGCATTAGTCCCGATCTTGATAAGGGGTTATGCCTCGCTTGATACTAATTGTATTCCAAGAACCCACATTTTACACTAGGTCATTCAGAGTCTGTACCAATATAACAATAGTCAGATTATGATGATGAGACATCCATAACACAATCATTGCCACCCAAGGGTTTGCCATCATATCACCAGTTACTAAGATTAGCGAGGTAGTCAATCATAAAGCTATAACACCAGTAAAACCGGTATCATTATAATCTCTTCAACACACCAATTTATGCACCGTTGGAAGGATAACATTTCATCCATGCACTAGTGGTCGGGAAACTGAAGAAAAAATGTGAAGTAACTCGGCTAAAATATCACAGAAACTCCTCATAGGTGGGACACACTTCGTCTAGGCCAAAGAGATACATATGGTCCTTCTAAGAGTTTTCATGGAACGATTACGCCATAAGGTGACCTAATGCAAGTTAAAAGCCTCATAATTAACTTTTTAAAGTCACCTAGACTCCAAACCCTCATGGTAAGCTATGATTTATTCGGTAATGGGAATCACCATCTTCAAGGAGTAAGAAACTTTGGATAAAAGAATGAAAAAAAGTGAAATATGGTGTGAAACTCCATACCAAACACCCCATTTGTACTCAAACCCACTCACAAATGACAAAGGAGATTGGCCTACTATTATGACACCTGTTCCCAAGTACACACAAGTCCAGAAAGAGTAAAATAATGGTTAGAAAAGTGATTTGGACCTGACTGGTATGCCTAGAGGCATGCCAAGGGGTATGTCGATCGGCATTTCCCTATTTTTGGAAATTTTTTACCTTCCCCTTTTCATTCATATTTCCAATAAACCCTTATTTGTCAAAACAACCTCTTTGCAAAAGTTTTACAGTGTGTTTCTTTCTAAAGAAAGAATTTACAAAAATTAATAATGCATATTTTAAAATATTTTCTTACTTATGTAATAAACAACCGGTGGAAAATTAAAGTGCATGTAGACTAGGCCATTCAATCCAAGATAAATTAAGAAAATAAAAAATGCATCTTGTATATATTCTTCATTATGCTTACACTTTTCAAGTCCAACAAAAGAAGAAAAAAAAGATTAAAATGTGTTGCGACGTAGCCCAGACTTTACAAAAGCCTACAAACTAAAATCACCACCTCAAGCACCTCGATAAAAACGCTTCTACTGATGGCGAATGGTAAATCCCCCACTCCTAGAATCAGATCTCTCCTCAAAAGTAGACGATGTCACCATACAAGACCTGGTCTCATTCCTCACATGATCAGATATCAAAGCCATTCTTCTCGAATGTCCTACAACCACAATGTCGATATACGAACAATTTGCAAAAGAATCAATCCAGTAAAAGCGACCAAGTCAGTAATAGAGGAGGAGATAGGGAACAAGAAGCAGAAAAGTAAAATCATACCTTTGTCTAGAGAACCTCCTTAGGAAGGGGAGTGAAACCATTTATCTTCTCCCGAGGATAATGAGGCACCAAGATGACCTGCCCACCACCCAAACAATTGTGGTAGGAAGGAGTGGAAAGGTGTTGCATAGGAACATCCTCTATTTTCACCGTTGCGCCACCATGATCTATGGGAAAAGATACTGGCACATAGTTACCTCTCCTTGACACTGCTTTCGGCGAAGGAATATCCTCCACATAGTAAATAAATGAAGACATCAAATAACTGGTCATAAAGTATAGATAATCATATCCTGTCATTGTGTGAATGTAAAGCATGTAGGGTTCACCCTCCATCATTATTGCCATTGCCGTTGCCTCATCCCAAATCTCTTTCACCCTCTTCATGAACTCAGGAGGGGTTAACGGTGGGACCTCCACCTCACGCTCCATCACCTGCCTCACCACTCTCTTTCCTAGGTACCCGACATAGCCAAAATAATGTGCTAGCAACCTTCGCATCTGGGCATGAATGCCCGTAACCCTTACAGACTCGTAGTCAGACAAAAATGATAGAACGTCACTTGTTCCTAAATAAAAGTCACCAGTTAAAAATATTAAAAAATAAAATGCAAAAAATACACAAAATCCAAAAAGAAATGACAAAACCAGAGCCTGACTTGATCATTCCTCAAGGCGTTCAACACGCCCTCACTTTCTTTAGAGCTAAAACTCCTTCAACTTCCTCCATTGGTACATCCTCGGGAAGTTCCTTGACTCACTCGCATTCATGGACACTAACCCAGCATTGTGCCCGATCACCTTATGAAACCACATCTGTAGAAAGAACCCAAAATGTCAAATAAGAAGAACAATAAAATAAGCAGGAAACTAAACAAAACTATAGCTAAAGATTACCTCCAGAAGATATGTACGCCCTGTAAAGTCTCTCTGCGACATTGATTGCAGTAATCCAAGGAAGTATAGAGGGCCGCCAACATAAAGCTTCCCCATTCATGCAAGGGAATCTCACAAATGATCCTCAAGAAGGGCAGAGACCATAAATGGATGACATCACCACTCGTCGCCACCATAAACCCCCTACAGAAGAAAAATGAACAAAGGGGTTACCTTTTGAACATGTTTCCCAGAGGTCACATCAATATGTATGTCCAATAAGGTGTCTTTTAACACTAATATCCTGACCGACTCTCTAGAAACTAATCAGCCGATATCTTTTAGGCAAGCCCGAACCGTGACCTCAGGTACGCGTAGAGTCTGATCAACTATGATCTGGCGACCCGCGCACTCTAGTCCATCCAATTTATAAGCATTCAAGTGAGTAAACGTCTTCTCCCTCATGCCCAAGTGAAATGTATGAGTGGTATCCCACTACCTTTCATCCAAAGAACACAACACTGATGAATTATGCGGCATCTCGTCCAAAGCCTCAGCTAGAAGACCAAATCCAACAACCTATACCATCAACTGCACCGCCCTGGGAATTTTCTCTCACATCTTCTTTATCCCCATCAAACCACAAGAACGGATACTCAACGAAGCAATATCAATCTTCATATGAGAAAAAACCCTTTAGAATCCCCATGATAAAAGAAGAAATTAAAAGTAACAGAAAAATAAAAAATAAACTTTAAAAAATTAGAGGTCAAGCACTCACGTAACCATTCGGGTTCTTCACCCTCACAGAACGATGTTGCCAGGCTCTCAGAGCAGAACCCTCTCATCAATAATAGACTTGAAGTTTTCATAAGTGTTCTCACTCCCAAGTACTACTCAGTAACACGCCACTCCAGGATGGCCCAATCGTCTGCAGCCATACAAGAGTTATTCGTCATACCTTTCATGAATTATTTCAAAGAAAATATGCTTGAAATAAATTTCTAGAGAGCGATAAGTAAGTTCATTGAATTGAGGATGCAATAAATGAGAGAGACTTCCACCTTTTTAGAAGGATCCATGGGGTATGCCAATCGGTATCCCCCTTGTCATGCTTATCACCAGTGGTCTTTCACCTTCCTCGAGAAGCTCGGGAGTTCATGTTTATGTCGAAAGGCACACCTCTACCTATGCCTATTAGCCGTCCCTCCAATTTTATGGCCCAAATTTCTTGAAAAATCCCAAAACTAAATAAAAAAGTTGCCCAAATAATTTACAAAAATCCCCTAAGGGTAAAAAAGTTAAAAATACAAAATTTTCATAAATTTTCTAATCGAAATGCACCATCATTCACAGAACTATCATGCTCGGCATACTCCCCAGCACGATAAGAATGAAAATATGGTGGTCGTTTTAACCACTGGTTATTTGATGCATTTATCAACACTATCCACTCTTTAGGTCCGCAGAATTGACCTAAACCCACAGAATTGATCACGAATCTCTGAATCAGACGCTTTTTAAGTCCATAGAATTTATCTTGGCCCATAGAATGGATTTTAACCCTTTGAATTAGACACTTTTACCATTTTATACCCATAGAATTGTCCTTGACCCTCCGAATCGATCGTTTCCACTCTTTAGGTCCACAGAATTGACCTAGGTCCATAGAATTGGTTTCGACTCTCTGAATCGGTCACTTCCACTCTTTAGGTCTGAAGAATTGACCTAGGTATTCAAAATTGGCCTCGAAGCTCTGAATCGATCACATTCACTCTTTAGGTCCGCAAAATTGATATAAACTCGTATAATAGGTCACTTCCACACTTTCAGGCCTGCAGAATCAGCCTCGACCCTCTGAATTGGTCCCTTCCACTCTTTAGGTCTGCAAAATTGACCCTAGTCCATATAATTAGCTTCGACTCTCTCAATTGTTCGCTTTCACTCTTTAGGTTCACAAAATTGTCCTCGACCCTCTGAATTGGTCGCTTCCACTCTTTAGGTTCAAAGAATTTATATAGGTCCACAGAATTGATATCGACCCTCTAAATCAGTTAATTTCACCCTTTTTAGGCTAATTAAATTTCCTTAACTCTCTAAATCGATCACTTTCACTCTTTAGGTCCACATAATTGACCTTAACCCCTAAAATGGTCGCTTCCATCCTTTAAGGCCACAAAATTGACCAAAGTCCACATAATTTTCCTCGACCATCTAAATCTATTATTTTCACTCTTTAGGTATGCAGAATCGGTCTCGACCCTTTTAATTTGTTCGCTACCTCCCTTAAACCCCCAGTAAAAGCTCCGACCCGCTGAATAGGTGATTTGTGATCCTTATATCCTATATGGTGTCTATATTTCAACAATTTTCTCTTGTCCTAATCTCACCCATCGAGGAGCTATGTAGACACCCTATCCTAGTACCATCCAAATTACTCCCCAGTTCCATAACACTTTTTCTTTCACCCTCAAACCCCGGGTCCCACTCTAAACCTTGACCTAGAGGTTGATGGATGCTTTCGATCTCTGTTTGACTTTGGTAAACTGTCCAAGTTGAGTTTAGCTCACTACATTTTCATAGGTCTCTAAATTCCCTTTCCAACATTCCATACCGTGAACAAATCATCCTTACATTTTACGAGTACTTTCCTTTTTAATCCAAACCTTGACCAAAAGGTTGTCGAATGCTTTCGAGCTTTGTTTGACTTTTCTTAACCCTCCAACCCAAGTGTAGCTCATTGCAGTTCCATAGGGCACTGAATACCATTTCTAATGGTTTATACCATGCACATAACAGCCTTATGGTTCACACATACTTTCTTTTTTACTTTGAGAAACCCCGTCTAGAGTCCATCATGCAATTTCGAGACTCGTTTGACTTTAGTCAACTCTTAAACCCGAGAGTGGCTCAATATATTTTCATTGGTATATGAATATCCCTTCCAATGATCCTGGCCATAAACGATTCAAACTTACGATTTTCATTTACTGCCCATCTTTTTAAAAAAAATCCTTTTCAAACTGCCTATAGGCACCCCAAATCTCTGCCTATTGGCAGAGGTGTACATTACTTCGTCAGCAAACCAGGGGTATACTGATAGGAAGGCTAGGGTCTCTTCCAATTGGCAGACACCCTAAACCTAATTTTTTATATTTAGGGAGGTCATGTCCTCATTTTTAAGAGCCCCTTTTTTAGCAATTAGAACATTATCTGCCTCGAAATCAGTGCAGTGTCATCCTAAAATTGTCACTTTTCAAACATTCTCTCCACTTTTCTTACATCACTTTCACTCTACCTTTTGGCCACCCATTTTACCCTTACTCCACCACTATTTAACTACCATTAAAATCAGATTACACCACTTCAAAATCAGCAAAATTTTTTATAGGAGATCTACTTCTATCCTTTTACATCTTATTTAACTAGTGTTATTCATTTACTTTTTCCTTCACTTTTGATATATTTTTAGCTTTATTTCACTTTCTCACCTCACCTCGCCTCATCTCTTTTTTATTATTAGTACACACAAAGCATATTTTCATAATACCAAAAAAATCAAAAGGAGGGTTCATCTATAAACCCTAAAGTAGAATTTCCCCAGTTTTTCAATCTCTACACTTGTGCACCTTTCTTTAAAACAATCTAAGGGGAGTCCTAATTTTGTATTTATGTGTTAAACCCCACCATTACGTGATTACCGAACAATGTGGCCCTTGATTCCCTTGTTGGATACGTAGGTGTCCCGAGTTATTCTCGAGATTTGAGTCCTATTTTGTTATTTCGTTACCTTACTTGTTCTCACCTTTAGTAGTATTGCACGTTTATATATGTACTAGTGACCTCGTTAGACATGCACATCCACTTCCTCATATTGAATAGTGACCTGGTGGTTACTTATATCATATTTTCTTTTATTATATTTCCATTTTTTGCAATCCTGATAGACATACATGTCCACTTCCTCATAGTCGATTATGGTCTGGTGTGTTGCACATATTGTAGCCTTATTTTTATCATATTTTCAGCGGCTCCGTACATATTCCATTTCTCACAGTGGATTATGATTTGGTACAACGCTCAAATTTTTGGCTACCTTGTCAGATTATTTTCATTCTTTTTATAATCATTAGAATGACTCATCTTAGTCCATCCCATGACATGAGTATGACAATTTGTTTTTCTCACCCAGTTTTTCATCACATACATTATACACATTAGTTATATCTTGCAGAAAAAGGAGAACATTACCATTGCCCATGAAAGACTGAAAGGGTATAATGGGTGCTTAACACCTTCCCATTCCATAATAGTTCCTGAACCCTCAATCTATTTGGTTTTGTATGCATCAGTTTGTCTTTGGTGCCTTTTCTTCAGGGACAACTACATCTTTTACCTATTTCAAGAAAAATAGGTTGACAACTCTATTTTATATCATTTCATACCCTTTTGACGATGATCGATTTATATTTGTAGGAGCTCACAAAGATCAAATGAGTGGCGAAAAGAGGATTTCCCTCCTTTATTCCCGTACGCACCGAGTTTTTCTCTCCTTTCGGGGAGATCCCGTGTCGGAGGAATCCCGAATGGGCATAAATTCCCCCAACCTAATTTCTACACTATCATCAATGTTAAAGACACAAATTTAATATGAGAGAATTAAAACACGTGTGAACATTACAATAAACTAGAGGGTTGAATATGTTATTACAACAAATTTTGCACAATTTTAAAATTCGGCTTTTAACAAAAACGTAGATCTAAGCCGTTTTTCAAATATTGATGTTGTTTAATTGAATATAAAGCATGCAAACAACATAAAATAATGTAAAACGATAAGGAAACACATAAAAACGTATAACAACTGGTGTACGAGGAAAATCCCAATCTATGGGTAAAAAACTCAGTGTGAACGAACATCTCATTAAATTTGAAAGTTATTTTCACACAATAAAACCTTTAAGAAATTACCTATGAATATTATGACCCTCTCCCATTATAATGAGAATTCCTATTGAAGCTCCATCTAGAGAATATGGAATTCCATTCTCCGTCCTAGATCCACACTATTATCTAGCCCTTCAATAGTTTGAGCACCTCCTTTTAGATCTTGGAGTATAAATCATGTGGTTGATTTGAAATTCAGATGTAAATCACGATATTTGTGGATAAAAAGCTCTCAAATCATTTGTCAATTGAAACTCTCAATGTATATCTAAAAATCTCATAAAATCTCAAATAGAACATTGAAATTTGTTTTAGAGAGAGAAACTTAAGTGCTCTAATATGAAAAACTCCTTATAAGATGTATTTTGAAATGAGGGATGAGTTTATTTAAAAATTTGAAGGAAACAATTCTACTTATAGAAAAAAATTAAAATCCATATCCGTAGTGCACGTGCTTGAGTTTTCCTGCGCGTGACAGTATGCCCTAAGATAAAAGAAATAACCTAGGGCCATGCGCATGGGACAAATCTCAATTGTGCACACAGTTTGTCTTAATATTTTACTAACCGTGAGAAGGGCTTAAAATGCAATCGTTCGAATGACTCTCAACTAAAATCATTTTTAAAACATTTCAAATTATATTTTTTAAAAACTAAACTTTAATCCTTATACTCAAACAAATACATCCCTCGGAATAAATCTTTCAAAAACAAGTTTTGTGAAAGAAACTCTTAATTTTAAAAATCATGATTATATGCAAGCCAAATGTGTAATTGATTCCATAAAAGGTTATTCTTCAAACTCAACAACGGGTGGCTAAAACTTTGAGATGTCTTTATGTCTTCAAATAAGAATACTTCTAAGGTCTTAGGCATAAACACCTTCACTCATCTATGTGAATCAATATTCTGGGCTCAACTTTGGGGATAGCTCAAATTTTGTTATGAGAGACAAACAACTAATATATGATGCAAAATATTATATTTTAAATCTCCCCATTTGGTTATTCCATGGAAAAAACCCCAAAATATCCAAAATGACTTGATTACGAAAAGTAAGACTCACTCCACATTATGCATATAATGAGAGAGAAGTTTTGAAATACACAAATTTGTAAGATAGACTCAATACTCCAATGTAAGATCTTGGTTTTTCAAACAATGAGAGGTCTCCTGTAAAAATTTCAACAATGAGAAATAATTACGTAGGACATGAAAATGAAGAATTCCCCCTACTCGGGAATCCTTCAGTAAATGGTAATAGTAATAAATATAAGTGATGGGGCAAAGATATATGATAATCAAATCATGATGTAATAAAAATTCCCCTTAATCAAGTATATATCCAAACAATCAAACCTATAATCAACTCCCATGAAAGATCACAAATAATGCATGTATCAAACAATGAACCAATCAAATGTGTCAAGCACCCCTTTGTATAAGAACATAATAATGAATAAATAATAATCCAAATAATAAATCTCCCCCTAAATCAATGTATCTACCAAATAAGAAATTTCCACATAAATATATGAATACATGAAAGAAGGATGATAAAAAATATTTATTCCCCTTTTGTCACAGAATAAGACAAAGTAAAAATATATCATAAGAAGACAAGGGAGATACAAACAATAGATAATCATGTGTTATTAGGAGATAAATGAATAAGAAACAAATATGGATAATGTCATACGCAACTTAGAACTTAATCAATGAATCTTAAAACATGGCAACCATGCTCACGGGGTTCTTTTCAGCCACGTGATCAGGTGCATAAGCATTGAGCCATTTGGTCGTACGCACGAAATGGGTAAATGTTCCCCCAAAACTAAACATCTCAATACTCGTTGAGCCATGCAAACGGACAATTCATATGTTTACCACAAACTCAACAAAAACACCTAAAAATCTAAACAATCTCCAACCTTATCACTCCTTTGAAAATAAATACTCCCCATTGAACTCAACTTATAAAAATATTTCCTTGTGCAAACGAACCACAACACAATCAAAATAACCAAAATAGGTTCCCATTCACCTGACAACATGTTCAAAAACTAAAGATCAAAGAAAGATCATTAGTACAAATAAAAAATAGTAATATATACTAGAAAACATAAGATTAAAAATACCAAAAAAATATAAAAGTCATACAAGATCACATAAACTAGAATGTGGAGTAACTTGAGATTTGTCAAATCAAAATTGTCTATAAATGTTGCAAATTAAACATTGTCAAGTCATATATAAACATAAGAAAAGTAAGTGAAGAATCATATTAGCTTGCACGAGCATAGATCTGGAAAATCACAAAATCATTAACAATTTGCATATTTTGAAACACTTAAAAAAACTATAGAGAAAATACAATATTATCATAAATTTTTATATAAGATCTACTATATTTACAAAATCCCTTGGCACAAGTGCAAATCAAATCTTTTGAAAGTAAAACTTAAATAACAATTTCTTCTGAAATGTACTAAAGCCCTATCTTGTTTATACTGACAATTAAGCACTTGGCTTGTGGATATTTCAACACATTGGCTTTTGTTGTTGATTGGTATTTCACACACCCAGATGACACATGTCCAGTGATACTCAAATTCAAATCAGGTGTTATAACTCTAATGGTAGTCCTAATTAACGCGTACAAAATGGTCCATTTTTACTCCTTCATATCAAGATCTGAATTGCTTACAAGGTGACAATGGAGTGCTTATGATTTTAAATTTAAAAATCCTTGTAAAAATGAGAATTTTTCAAAAGCATTTGTAAATTCGTGTGGTGTTATATGAATATAAGCTTTAAATTCATCAAAGATAGACTGAAGTCAATGTTAGTCATGATATTTTTGAAAAATTTACTTTAACAAAACACATTCAACAACAAATAATATAAGCAACAAAACTTCAATTTATGAAATCTTATAGATTAATCAACATGTTAAGCACGAGATTCGACTAAAAATACACAAAACAAATAGAAATCTTTTTGAGTTTTTATAAGAAAAGAATTAAATTATGTACAAACACAAACAAAGAAAATATGTAAATCAAGATGCACATTAAACTCTCAAAGAGACGTGATCACTCAATATCAACCAAGACCAAACACTCCGTAATGTATCGAAACCATAAAATGTCTAGTATCTTAGTGAAGATATCCGCAAATTATTTTTTCATAGGGACATAAGACATGGTAATAACATTTTTTCAGTAAGGTTCCCAATGAAGTGATGCCTAAACTCAGTATTTTGTATTATTGAGTGTCTAACCAAAAAAATTAAAATATCAATCGCGCTCATATTATCACAATAAAATGTCATCGTGCCTTGATCTAATCTGTAATCTTGTAACATTTGATGCATAAAAAATAGTTGAGTATAATATATCCCCACCGCTGTGTACTCGGCTCCGACCGTTGATAAGGATATGTAATTTTTCTTTTAAGAAAGATACAAAACCATGGATTACACAAAGAAAAAACAAACACCAGAGGTACTTTTCGATCAAGGGTGTCTCCCTCCCAATCGGATCCGAGTATGCGTAAAGTGAGTCGTTAGTATCAAAAGGATACCACAGCCCTAACTTTTATTCCCAAATCTGATACCAGATCACTCTGCTAACCACTTATAAGTGTGACTCTTTTGGTTTGGCCTGATATCTAGCGTGCACACCTACACTATATGAAATATCGAGTCGCGTCACAATTAGGTACAAAAAGAATTTTAAAATGATACTATAAAGCTTCCCTTCAACATCCTTTCCACTCTCAGCCTTACAAATTTCGAAATCAATCCCCATTGGTGTATTTACATGTTCTGTAGATTCCATCCCAAAATTTTTCACTAACCCCTTAGCATATTTTGCTTGGTATATGAAAATCCCATTTGGCATTTGTCTAACTTACAAACCAAATAAGAAATTCAATATTCATACCATGCTCATCTCAAACTCACTCTTCATTTCCTCCAAAAAACTATGATCATACTTTTGAATGATATAATCGAAAACATCTTCATAGATTTGAGCTACAGGGATATGCCCTTAAATATTTTCAAAAAAGTGTCCTATCAACACCACCTCTCTTGAAACTACTATTTAGAATATATGAGGTCAAACTCTCATACAAAGACCTTGGAGATTGTTTGAGACCATAAAATGCCTTATGGAGATTAAACACATGATTAAAAACCTTTGGGTGTTCAAACCCTTCTGGTTTCTCCATATAAACTTCCTCTTTCAACACACCATTTAAAAATTCACTCTTTACATTCATTTGAAAAGGTTTAAATTTAATGAAACATGTAATGGCAAGTAAAATACGCACACTTTCAAACTTTTCAACCGAGGCAAAGTTCTCATCAAAATTAATTCCCTCAATTTGTGAATAATATTGAGCAATAAGGCGTGCCTTATTTCTCATGATTATTCCATGTTAATCTATTTTATTTTTATAAACAAATTTTGTACCAATTACATTTTAATTCAGGCCATGGTACTAATTCCCAAACTTTTAGCCTTTCCAATTGATTGATTTATTCTTGCATTGCACCTATCCAATTTCATCTTGCAAATCGTCTTTGATGTTTTTGGGTTCAATTTTGGATGTGAACCAATGAAAGTTTAGTTCATTCAAAATTTGATTTCTTTTCTTAACAATCACTCTCAAGAATGCCAATTATTCTGGATTGAGTGTGCTCATGTTGAACCTAAGTAGGAACCCCCTTATCCCTCTCACCTTTCCCACCATAAGACTCATTTCAGAAATAAGTTCCCTCAATGTATTTCCTAGAGGAAATAGACTCTCATACATCAAAATTTCTACCCTCCATAACCATAGGCTCTAAAATCTCTTCTTCAAACTCATCATCTAAGGTAACTACATGAAAAACATGATCATACATTACCACATTAAAATTTCCGCCACCTTCTTACTTTCCAAATTATAGACATAAAATACTTGTGTATTTTAGGCATAACCAAGGAATATACCATCCTCACTCCTCGAATCAAAGATAATAAAATACTCCTTATCACGAAGGATATAACACTTGCTACCAAATACATTGAAGTGCTTAATAGTAGGCTTGTTTCCTTTCCAATGTTCGTAAGGATTCTGTTTAGTAAAGGTTATAAGAAAAACCCTATTTGAGGTATGGAACACCATTTGCATTATTTTGGACCAAAATCTATTTGTTAAGTTTTTTACTTCAAACATATATTGAGATATCTTTTACAAAGTTATTTTCTTCCTCTCAATAACTCCATTTTATTATGGAGTTACAACAGCTAAAAATTCATACTTTATCCCAACCGCATCAAAATACTTCTTAACCTTAGACTTTATGAACTCAAATCCATGATCACTACTCAATTTCACAATGGGAAAATATTATTCATTTTGGATCTTTTGACACACCGACGTGAAGATCTCAAATGAATCATTCTTATTTCTCATGAAATCGACAAAGGTAAATCTCAAGTAGTCATCCACCATCACAATGTAATACAATTTACCTCCTATGATCTCCATCTTAGAAGGACCCATCAAGTTTATATGTACTAACTCTAATAGCCTAGATGTTGTAATCTCGCTCAACTTCTTATGGGAATATTTGATTTGTTTCCCTTTTTTATATGTTCTAAAAACTTTACTCTTCGGTTTTCCTAGCTTAGGAATACCCCTAACTCTTTCTTTTTCTAAAAAACTCTCTGAGTACCAAAATCTAATATGTCCTAATCTTTTATGACACAAATCAATCAACTATATCTTTTCATTTTAATACACAACATCCGGATCACTCACCAAAACATAATAGCTCTCACTCCATCTCACTCCCATTATCAAGTCTACGTTCACCTCTTTTATAACCAAGCACCCACAATTGTATAATCTCATAAGCTGACCATCATCACATAGATGACTTATGATAATGAGATTTCTCAATTCCTTCAATGTACAAATAATTGTGAAGTTTTTTCTTTCTAATACTCTTAAGGTTACTTTCCCACTCACATGACTTAAAGTCACCATACCAACATTATAATCCTCCAAAGACATAAAAATGAATTATCACCCATCGTGTTCCTAGAACATCCATTATCAAAATATCAACTTGATGAATTTGAACCTTTGAGAGCCAAAATGAACACATAATAACTATGACTCTATTTCCTAACACATTTTGGTTTTACTTGAGTGCTTTTTCTCAATTCATTCAATTATTGAGTTTCACGTTTAATACTTGAAAGTTGTATTTAATCATTGCCTTTCATTCCATTTATTCTTAATAAAAAATGTATACTTAATCATTATCTTCCTTATATTATAATCATAAAGCTGTTACTATATTGAAAAAGTTGGTTTTTGATTTACTTATTGCTCTAAAAACTTTAAACACCTTGAAGGTTGTTTCTGTTGGAGTGTGTCACGCCTCACCCTTCAAGTTTATTCATAGACCTCAGTACCACTACCCTCTTACATTTTCTAAGCAGAAAAGAAAGTTTGAAGAAGAGGCAAGTCCCGCTCGAACTTGAAAGAAGATTGTTTTGCCTAATAGAATAGTCATCTACCATTTATAAAGATCTGAGCGGGTGACATTTTGGGACAAAAGAGTCGACCCGATGCTAGAATGTTATGGGCTTAATGTGACACCCCGCCTAATTAAATACCGGGCTATCACTCCTTTATTAAATTAAAATCAAGGTGAACCGTTGGTTCATTCTTAACATCACTGTCGCAAAAATAACTTTTCCAATTAAACACCCTAAATAATTAAGCTAAGTGTCAAAACCATTTAAAACGTTATTTCCATTTTTATCAAATCTGATTATAAAAACTTTAACCATTAACATTTTAAGAGTCACACATTAAGTATGAGAATAGAAATGAACATTCAAGAGTTTAACCATAAATCATAAATCCCAACATTTAAAACACTAAAGGAAAACATCCTGCCAGTAACAAATCCCGAAATAAAGATACTGAAATTTAAAAGAATTACAATCTCTGACAATACCAACTAAATAATGTAAAAGGGCGACACATGCCCCCGCTGGATAAAGCTGAACTAGGAGTAGAGTCAATAATGAGGTCGTCTAAGCAATGGCCTGCAACTCCCACAAAAGCTACAGCGCGTTCCATCCAAAGAATCTTAAGTAAGACGCCCCTATGGCTGGGCACCTGCAATACATATATATATATATACACAAGAGATAAGAGATAACATCAAACGAGTCAGAGCCCGAATGTAAAATAGTTTTAAAATAGTTTAGCAAGTATTTAAAATGCTTACCGGCTAATGAAACAGTCATATAAGTATGCGACACTCTCTTGAGAATTCTCACCTCTCATCTAGTGTGCACGTCTATCGTACTAATGGATCCCATATACCTCTCTAACCTATTCTCCATAGGTCTTAACACGTGAAATAAATGTTATGAAATTACCTTTTTAAAAAATCTATCTCTTCAAGATTTCTTACGTTGTTTTAGAATAATTCCGTATTGTTATAACGTTTTCGAATACGTACAGTGAAGTTGATGAATTTCATACTTTACTTAACTACTATTTTACTCAGTAGAAAGTTCTCATATAGTTACATGTATATATATTAATTACTCGTATAATATATATACAAACAGCACCCCACATAAAAATCTATGGTACTAGACTTCAATATATAAGAATATATATACTAACGACACCCCACATAAAAACTATGGTGCTGGAATACTCTGCTATCCAGTCCCCGTATCACTCATACTAAGGGAAATACAAGTTCGGAATCACTCTCGAACTGTATTAACACAAACACAAACAATATTGAGGCGAAGCATAGATTACAAGTCTCTAAGAGGTCAGTACATACCCTCACGTCTCTTAGGACCGTCTGACCATCGATCAGATAGCCTGTACCAAGGATATCTATCTTCTAGGGTACGAGTCAATATCCCCCATAAAGGTCCCATCGAGATAAGACTGTTTAGCGCGGTAAACTCAGGGATAGCAAGTAGCGCGGGCATGATTTTTACACAGATATAATATATTCATAATCACACAGTCATATATATATATATATATATATATATATATATATACACACATCCACATTGTTAAATTGGGTGTTCTCATGACCCATAATATTAATTATCCGTTATTACCCCTTTTACTCGATTAATTCATATAACGGACTCGTTTATTTTATTCTCGTAATTAAGTCATTTTAAACTCACTTCTCGTCTCTCAAAGTATTTCCTTTACTCAAGTACAATTTCATTAGGCCCTCACTTGCCTTCTACTCCAACTTCCTAGACATTTCGATTATTAAAATCAACGCACGTATGATTTCCTAAGTATGAATATCTCCCCGTTTACCCCTTTATTTCGCTTCATATTAAAGACCCACTTAACGGGGTTTATCTTGACCCTACTGGTCCTCTTTATGTTCCATTATGTTCTAGCAACCCTAATCAAGGTTTACTATGCATAAAATCGGATTAAGCTAACACGAGCAAAAGTGAAAGTTTCCAGGAGGGGTCGATCGATCGATAAAAGGGGGTCGATCGATCGATGCTTTGGGCTCGATCGATCGATCAAGCAGTATGGCGAAACTGCAGAAAACCCAGCTACGGAATTGTTACCCCAAACTCCTCCAAATCATCATGTTTCAGTCCCAAACTCCCAACCAATTATACCATAAGTGTTGTATACCCATATAAACAATATCCTACGTAACACATGCAAATTTTCATCATCTATAACACGATAAAAGGGCAAAAATCTTTATAAGTCTCAAGAACCCTAATTTTTTTCCTTTAACTTAGTTTCTTCCATTCTTTTCCAAATTTTCTATCACTAATACCATGGAAATTCGTGGTTCAACCTCTACATGTGAAATGGATTTCCAAAAATATGATCTCTACCTCTACAACATGCAATTTTTGTCTTCAATTAACGTTTTTCTTCAAGAACACTAATTCTAATCAACCTAAGACTAATATAAAAGGATGCATTAACTTGATAAAAGCAAGATAGATACTTGCCTAGAAATTGAGTCTCTGATTTGTGGAAGAATTTGGTGTGGTCAAGATCCTCGTTGCGCGATCTACCATTTGGCGGTGACGGCGGTGCAATCGGAGGTGTTCTTGGCCTAGAACTCCTTGGAGAGCTTCTCCTCTTCCTCTCCAATGGTCGTCATTAGTTTTAGGTTGTGTTAAACCTAAAAGATAACACTTAACATCTGATATAACCCTTGAAATTTCGTGGGTTTAATTACCCATAATTACAAAATGTCCGAAACGCCCTCCCGGGGTACTAATTAGGCCTAAAAACGCCTCGAAACCCAAACTAAACCCCCGGGTACACTTTTCTGACTATCTCGACCCTTCCGGACACTTTGGCGTACTCAAAACCACCATACAAGCAACTTATAATTTATTCACTTTTATTTATCAACATTTAGTCCCGACACGACACGGGCGCGTCCGGACTTAAATTTCCATAATTGCCATTTTATTCACACGTGACAATTTTATAAAAATAAATCTCATATATTACTATACTCATCGAGTAACATTCAACAAATAAAAAATTTTCAATAATTACTAACTCTCGTCACGCTAGTAAATATTTAAAACAGCATTCCGGATTAAAATTAAATTAATTTACCTAAATTAAATTTAATAAATCTCTAAATTTAAAAGCGATGAAAATACGGGTTATTACATACTTCCCCCCTAATAACGGAATTTCATCCCGAAATTCAAAAAATAAGGCCTACCAGGTAGCACAATTCTGGATATCCTTGTCAGTACGCAAACTAACTACATATTACGGCGCTCAATCACTATAGCCCTTTCCTCACAGCAACTTTGTTTTACATTCTCATTGGAGACACTTCACATTGCGCTCCCAACCGACAACATTCGCATAGGTCACGCCTATACGTTATAAATTCCATTATCTCACTATCATTAGGAGGCCGCACCACACTACATGACAACTACTCGGATTTATTCATATACAAAACTCCCATTCTGAAAAAATCATATGAACATTTGACCACTTGTTTGCCTAAAACAGTCGTGGAATTCTACCATAGTTATCGGATATTTTTTTTTCGACCAATCGAAAAATTCTGATTATCTACTCACCTTTAAACATACGGAAGGAGAATAGTCGGGGTTCTTCCATAACAAAACCTTAATAAGCACCTCGTACGCGACAAATAGGTACGAGTGCTTCTACCGAGCATTCCTAAAATCATCGTACCAAGATTCCAAAATCTCCTTCACGTGGCTCCACTAATCTTTAATCACCGTGCGCCTATTCCCTGGCTAAGGGTGATACACCCTACTTGAAACGAAACCTTATCTCCGCTGGTTCCTGAAATCCCATATTAAATGTGGGATTCACAAATCTCATCCCGATTCAAAAATTAATACTGTGCCGGACCATGCACTGGTGCGATCCTTCCTTTCAAAGGAAGTCTGGGGCACACTAGTTAAAACTATAAACCACCCCAAAGGAATATCAATCACTTCCTTCTCGGGCGACTTAAATCACATGTCCGAATCAACCCTTGATTGTGTTTTAAGGATGGTAACCCATCCAAGAACTTTACCGACTTTACCTACCTCTTCTAATTTCAGGAATTGTTGATAAACACAAAATTCTCTGGTTGATTCTCCTCTCCCAACCGAACCTTACCTATGGGCGCTGCATGTAGAGACTACTCACTACGTCCAGCTAATTGTCGATTTTCCTTAGAAAGGTCTCACATTAAGTGACACGGAATACTTCCCTTCCTTCCTCAGTGTATGCCGAAAGTTTCGAATCGTGCTCTTTCCTCCGCGATGCGCACTTCTGGATCTTTTTTACCATGTTAACATCATCACTATTTGCACGCTCAAGTCTCTCTCACACTTGACTACTAACAACTTCGCTCCGAGTGTTCTTCATAATAATTTAATTCTGCTCCATTCAAGGAATACCCCTTCTTAAATGGCTTCCCACAGCCTTCCAATCAAATTAGGGTGTGCTATTCTAATTACACACTTATGTATGGATTATCGCCCCTCACGTGACGTTTAATCCACTTTATCACTTCCACTTCGTTATACTAGTCCCACAAACATATATTTCACATGTCTATTACCACGTCCCTTCAACACGGACTATTTTAACAGTAGCTAACCCAGATGTCCACATTTTTGCAACACCCCGACCGCCCTGGGAGAGCGAACGGCGTGCTACTCATCTGTAGAACTAACTAAATTCAACGAAATAGAAGGAATAGGGCATTCAAATTCCATGACAATAAAAGAGAAATAACAAATCTCAAACTTCCTCAGATAAGTACAACAATCTTCCCAAATAGGTACAACAACCAAAATAAATCACTAACGCTATATTCATTAAAATAATTACAGATCATCTCTTTTGTTTAGTAAAGTTCTTTCCAGATAATCCATGCTAAAAATCATTCCAACTCTTTATTCACCTTGTGTTCTGAACGCTGTTATGACATTTGGGTACTCTCAATCACCCTAGAAATCAAAATTTTTAAATCCTCCTTATCATCGTTCCACCCCTCAACTCGTGGGGATAACTTTCAATGCTTTCTTACCACAAAAAATCCGGCTCCAATGGCTTTAAAAAAAAAATCAACTTCCAACTTACATACATAACTACTTGATCCCATTTCGACCAGGGTACCGAACTCATGGAATAGTGACCAAACGTCTCCCTATTTCCAACCTTATGCTAAGTTTCATGCGTGGGATGTCTCGCAAAGCCAAATCCAAATAAGGAACCCCCCCGATACACTACTACCTAGCATTATCGATTATCGAAATCCGTTAGGTCCTCCGTCCATAGCATGTACCCCTTTATTCCGTCCCTTGACGAAAAAGTTACAATTCCTCCCGTAATTATGCTTAACAAAGAACGTTTCACCAATTTCACTATCGTCCCGTATTGGTTGATGGTAATTGCATTCTATAAACCTCGAATACATACGATAGGAATTCTTAAAATTCCTTTCCCTAACATTAGGGGTATAACTCTTAACTCCCACGTCTCTAGAGGGTAGATATAACACTGCACTATTACTATCACTAAGTCCGGAGTGCTAAACATAATACTGAGTCAAGTCTTTTCGCTCAACGATAAATCCCGATACATACTTAATCATACTGACAAAGTCGATACATACATTGGCATCGAATATCTCGAACCCACTATCTCCTCCGAAGTCTCTAGGATAGATAATATAAGTGCGAGTCCAACCTTCTTACAGGTAAAGCCTCGCCGAAACAAAACAAGCTGCACTAATGCGACTACTCCGATAGCCTTGCAATAAATGCCCACTATCGTAGTAACCATTTCTATAACGTTTTAACAAAGATAATACCATACTCGTATATCGCGTCACTACGACGAGTAACCTTAATAAAATACATAACATTGTTAATATACACATTCATCCTCCGCGAATAGCACTAAAGAAAAATCCCGCTACGCTAGGGAAAAAATATTCACATAATGGTAACGTTTATAATTATATGCATTAAACTCGTCTCACATGCTAATCTAGCAATGAACAAAATATGGTGACTCGCTCGTGTCATATAAACACACCGCATCCTTTGAGGATACAACTTATACTCCCACCTTGGCAATCGTCTTGATAACACAAATGATTTTTAGACGTAACACGTCTGCCCAAACCAAACCAAAACTATTTTAATAGTCGTCCTTTACTAGGCACCGTATTCTTGTCCTTTTTCTCACTTTGGAACATATTATTGCGAGCGATTTCACTCCACACAAAATACCTCAACACATAATCCACTTACTACCTGTCCTACTAACCAGGTTAGGATTGTCCTTCTCTCAGACTTTAGTAGACTCGATTCCTGTTAGCTACCCCGATTATACCCTTAGTCTTTTAGGCCATAAAGAATATGTCACTAACTATAATAGTCCTTACTGAATTTACCATCTCTTGGTAAGAATTTAACTATCTGAAGCATTTAAATGGGTCCCCTGGTGTGTATCCACATCCGTTTGTGGTGCTACACCACCACCGTTGTATTCAGCCTTATTCTCGACTAAATTCTTTGATTCTTTTAGCTTCCCCCACAAAGAGGTGTTATCATCTATATTGACAAAATACGACATTGTCAACCTCTAAACCGGCCGTCCATCAGAATTTCCTCTTTGAGTGTTATCAACTATTATTACGAGTCGATCTCCCACTTGGAGTCGTTTCCTCCACTTATATCTACATCTTTCAATACAAAATTCGCTAACGGTTAAGATTCATATTCACAAATGGACCCCTGTCATGCCCTCCCGCGATGAGTTCAGAACCACATTCGCTTCTAATCCTGAACAGTTGAGGAAGGAACATACGGTCAACACTGTACCTAAGGTTTTCCTATAGGCATAGCATTCCACTTCTAAAATTGGTGGTTGACTCCCATCATTATAACTTCGTCCCGAAAGCCAAGAAAATTTTCTCTAAATTTTCACTTTCAGTTAGCCACACTACGTCCCATATCTAAACCTTTGGATACTTTACCTCCTTTAGTAAACACACGTAATTTCCGCGTTTCTAGAATTCACACTGTCAGTTCTCTACACGTTTTGTAACGCGTTGGTTGAGTTTACTCTCGCACCTCATTTGATCATAGCAGCACTTGGAAATGATTGTTGCGCCTTAGTCACCTTTCTAGTCTTGGATTCTCGTGCCATAATGGAGGTGACCTCGACTACGGTCATCATCCTCGAATATATTTTACCAACTCAACTGAGACCGGCCTCCTGAGGTCCGCTTAACGGTTCTCTTCTGACATCCGTCATCGCTCGGCACACATACACATCCGAATGAAATTAGAATTCACTAATGTATACACATTATAGCAGGAGAACGAAATCTCATCAAAGAAATCGACAATCCTAAACATAGGGCTCTATATCAAACAAAGCAACGCTGAAAGCATAATAAGCCGCACAGATCCTAAAGGACACTAGAACCTGATGCTCTGATACCACCTGTGACACCCCGCCTAATTAAATACCGGGCGATCACTCCTTTATTAAATTAAAATCAAGGTGAACAGTTGGTTCATTCTTAGCATCACTGTCTAAGTGTCAAAACCATTTAAAACCTTATTTCCATTTTTATCAAATCCGATTATAAAACCTTTAACCATTAACATTTTATGAGTCACACATTAAGTATGAGAATAGAAATGAACATTCAAGAGTTTAACCATAAATCATAAATCCCAACATTTAAAACACTAAAGGAAAACATCCTGCCAGTAACAAATCCCGAAATAAAGACACTGAAATTTAAAAGAATTACAATCTTTGACAATACCAACTAAATAATGGAAAATGGCGACACATGCCCCCGCTGGATAAAGTTGAACTAGGAGTAGAGTCAACAATGAGGTCGTCTAAGCAATGGCCTGCAACTCCCACAAAAACTAGAGCGCGTTCCATCCAAAGAATCTTAAGTAAGACGCCCCTGTGGCTGGGCACCTGCAATACATATATATATATATATATATATATATATATATATATATATATATATATATATATATATATATATATATACACACAAGAGAGAAAAGATAACAGCAAACGGGTCAGAGACCCAATGTAAAATAGTTTTAAAATAGTTTAGCAAGTATTTAAAACGCTTACCGGCTAATGCAACAGTCATATTAGTATGCGACACTCTCTTGAGAATTCTCACCCCTCATCTAGTGTGCACGTCTATCGTACTAATGAATCCCATATACCTCTCTAACCTATTCTCCATAGGTCTTAACACGTGAAATAAATGTTATGACATTCCCTTTTTAAAAAATCTATCTCTTCAAGATTTCTTACGTTGTTTTAGAATAATTCCGTATTGTTATAACGTTTCCGAATACGTACAGTGAAGTTGATGAATTTCATACTTTACTTAACTACTATTTTACTCAGTAGAAAGTTCTCATATAGTTACATGTATATATATTAACTACTCGTATAATATATATACAAACAGCACCCAACATAAAAATCTATGGTGCTAGACTTCAATATATAAGTATATATATACCAATCACTCATAAATTATATATATACTAACGGCACCCCACATAAAAACTATGGTGCTGGCATACTCTACTATCCAGTCCCCGTATCACTCATACTAAGGGAAATACAAGTTCGGAATCACTCTCGAACTGTATTAACACAAACACAAACAACATTGAGGCGAAGCATAGATTCCAAGTCTCTAAGAGGTCAGTACATACCCTCACGTCTCTTAGGACCGTCTGACCATCGATCAGATAGCCTGTACCAAGGATATCTATCTTCTAGGGTACGAGTCAATATTCCCCATAAAGGTCTCATCGAGATAAGACTGTCCCAACGTGGTAACCTCAGGGATAGAATGTAGTGCGGGCATGATTTTTACACAGATATAATATATGCATAATCACACAGTCATATATATATATATATATATATATATACACACATCCACATTGTTAAATTGGGTGTGCTCACGACCCATAATATTAATTATCCGTTATTACCCATTTTACTCGATTAATTCATATAACGGACTCGTTTATTTTATTCTCGTAATTAAGTCATTTTAAACTCACTTCTCGTCTCTCGAAGTATTTCCTTTACTTAAGTACAATTTCAGTAGGCCCTCACTTGCCTTCTACTCCAACTTTCTAGACATTTCGATTATTAAAATCAACGCACGTATGATTTCCTAAGTATGAATATCTCCCCGTTTACCCCTTTATTTCGTTTCATATTAAAGACCCACTTAACGGGGTTTATCTTGACCCTACTGGTCCTCTTTATGTTCCATTATGTTCTAGCAACCCTAATCAAGGTTTACTATGCATAAAATCGGATCAAGCTAACATGAGCAAAAGTGCAAGTTTCCAGGAGGGGTCGATCGATCGATAAAAGGGGGTCGATCGATCGATGCTTTGGGCTCGATCGATCGATCAAGCAGTTATGGCGAAACTGCAGAAAACCCAGCTACGGAATTGTTACCCCAAACTCCTCCAAATCATCATGTTTCATTTCCAAAATCCCAACCAATTATACCATAAGTGTTGTATACCCATATAAACAATATCCTACATAACACATGCGAATTTTCATCATCTATAACACGATAAAAGGGCAAAAATCTTTATAAGTCTCAAGAACCCTAATTTTTTCCTTTAACTTAGTTTCTTCCATTCTTTTCCAGATTTTCTATCACTAATACCATGGAAATTCGTGGTTCAACCTCTACATGTGAAATGGATTTCCAAAAATATGATCTCTACCTCTACAACATGCAATTTTTGTCTTCAATTAACGTTTTTCTTCAAGAACACTAATTCTAATCAACCTAAGACTAATATAAAAGGATGCATTAACTCTATAAAAGCAAGATAGATACTTGCCTGGAAATTTAGTCTCTGATTTGTGGAAGAATTTGGTGTGGTCAAGATCCTCGTTGCGCGATCTACCATTTGGCGGTGACGGCGGTGCAATCGGAGGTGTTCTTGGCCTAGAACTCCTTGGAGAGCTTCTCCTCTTCCTCTCCACTGGCCATCATCAGTTTTAGGTTGTGTTAACCCTAAAAGATAAAACTTAACATCTGATATAACCCTTGAAATTTCGTGGGTTTAATTACCCATAATTACAAAATGTCCGAAACGCCCTCCCGGGGTACTAATTAGGCCTAAAAACGCCCCGAGACCCAAACTAAACCCCCGGGTACACTTTTCTGACTATCTCGACCCTTCCGGACACTTTGGCGTACTCAAAATGACCATACGAGCAACTTATAATTTATTCACTTTTATTTATCAACATTTAGTCCCGACACGACACGGGCGCGTCCCGACTTAAATATCCATAATTGCCATTTTATTCACACGTGACTATTTTATAAAAATAAATATCATATATTACTATAATCATCCAGTAACATTCAACAAATAACAAATTTCCAATAATAACTAACTCTCGTCACGCTAGTAAATATTTAAAACAACATTTCGGATTAAAATTAAATTAATTTATCTCAATTAAATTTAATAAGTCCCTTAATTTAAAAGCAATGAAAATACGGGGTATTACAATTAATGAGTCCCACGTTAGTGACTACGTTAAGTAAGTGGAGTAAGAACCAAAATGCATACATGATGGACTGAGAGAGCAGCTCTAGGAGGTTGATGAGCTAAACATAGGAGTGGAAAGTGGCGATGAGCTACCCATCTTCATTTCCAAAGGCTTAAATCCTAAGAAGCGGGAGGAGATCATTGGATTGCTAAAAGAATTCACATATGTCTTCACATGAAAGTATATAAAATATCAGGGATAGATCCAGAGGTGAGTTCTCACAAGTTGAATGTTATGAGGTAAACTATGCAAACCTATAAAGATGAGTTAGATTTGAATATCAAAGTGGGGGTGGAGAAGCTGCTCATCGTTGGGTTCATCAAGCCAATTCATCACCCATTATGACTGTCAAGCATTGTGCCCGTGGAAAAGAAAGATCAGAAGAAAATACGGGTCTACGTGGATTTTAGAGATATGAACCGTGCTTTCCCAAAAGATGAGTTTACTCTATCTTCTATCGACAGTTTGGTGGACACGACCATCGATAATAAAATCTATAGTTTCATGGATAGGTATGTGGGCTATATTCAGATAAAAATGGACCTGATAGATGCGGAGATGAGAGCTTCCCGGACCCCTTTAGGCAATTTCCACGACACCATCAATCCTTTTAGACTGAAGAATGTAGGAACAACTTACCAATAAATCATGATTGACACATTTCATGACTTATTTCATGATTTACTGGAGTTCTATATTAATGATTTGGTGCAAAGTAAAAAAAAGGAGAGTATGCCTGTCCAAGATCTTAGAAAAGTCTTTGAGCAGTAGCAGAAGTATAAAATGAGGATGAATCCCTCAAAATGCACCTTTAAAGTTACTGCATGAAAATTATTGGGATTTGTCACCAATAGGTAGGGAGTAAAAGTTGATGTAAAAAAGAAAAAGGCCATTTTAATGATGTCGCCGCCAAAGAATCAAAGACAACTCAAGAGTTTGTTGGGAAAGGTCTCTTATCTGAGAAGGGTTATACTAGCGTTAGAGGAAGAGACTCACCCCTTTGAGCCACTCAAGAAAGATAAAGAGAAATTGGTGTGGGGGATGAGTAGAAGAAGACGATTAAGTGAGTAAAGGTAATACTGACTTATCCTTCAACAATGGTCCCATCAAAAGAGGGCACACCTTTATTACTATTCATCATTTCTACTGAGCGATCTATAGGGGCTTTGCTTAGCCTGGAAAAGGAATGAGTGTCATGAATTGTGCACTACTTATAGAATGTCATTTTGAGAACAGAATCCAGGTATACAAACATAAAAGCGGTTTATCTTTAGTCATTGTAGTACAAAAGTTGAGACATTACTTTCTTGCATTCGCGATGCATATTGTCACCAAGTGTGATCCCATCAAGTATTTGCTTATGTAGGAGGGTACTTTAGATTATAGATGGAGGCGTAACTCTTTGAAGTATGGTGATGATAAGTTAATTAGCTAAAACCTTGAATTAGTGATAGAACATGCAAACACAAATCTAATGAAGGTATGACTCAGTTTAAACTCATAAAAGTTCTCGTGTATAACTCAGAAAGTGGTAGTGGAACTTATAAGTAACTTGGCTAGAGGGAGAGAGAAGTAATCACCCTAGATACACCTTGGTAGGCAGGTAGAGACACACCAAACGCTCTCGAGAATCCTTGTCAAGTATTAAAAGCTTCATAATAAATAGCAATGGTGAGGGAGCAAGCTCTCTGGTTTGCAATAACTCTCTCTCTATGATGTGTATTCTCTCTAGACTTCTTAAACTCTCAAAAGATCCTCTTCTCCTCAAAGGTGGTTGGGGTACTTAAATAGCCTCCCCTACCATCCCCGAGGCAACTCAATCATTAAAGACTATGAAAGACATCCCTCATACTTTGTGTCACAACATTAAATGCCTGATGCACTAGTTGCCTCACGTCATAAATATTAAATGCCAAGACATGCCTTTTGCCTAACCATTGTGTGTCAGGGGGCTGTTGCCGCAGAGGTGGCTCACCAACTGCCTGACAACCCCAAATACCACGGTAGTTTACCCGAGTGCAGGTCTGACATTATTTAGTTGGTTAGTGACATTACCTACAGTAGATGTGACATTAAGTAGAGGGTTATTTGGTTCATAACTCAACGCTCGATGGAACTCCAAGCTGCTCCGCTTGAGGTTCCACGGTCAGGGTCCTTCGGTGTTTTTACCAGGTATATCTAGGATGGTCAAGACCAGCCCCAACGGTGCCTTACTTCTCAATCCTCCAAACCAAGTCCCTCTAAAGTTCCCACAGCGAGTCATTCGATGGAGCATGAAAGCTCTCCCAGGCCCTGCAAAGCCTGGTCTCTCGCGAGTACCATTTGACCTCACACTAAAACACATTATCATTCTCGTTACAACATTACAATCGTTATAGCTTACAGTCAACATAAATAGAAATACAATATGACTAATACAACAAGCTAAAGTATGAGTTGCCACACCAAGCTGCCACGCTTGAGTTTCCAAACTTGAGCTGCCTTGGTTACTTAATCTCAAACACTATTGCTAATTAGGGAATTATCCCTAATCTCAGGATTACCTTCAAGCCCCTTCTATATTTCTCCTTCGTGGAGAGATTTTTTGGAATAAGAATGTCTGCACGAAACTTCTCAATCCGATGAACCCTATCTTCGTAAAAAATTATGGCCTCCTCTATTCGTTAGAACCACATAGTTATAATCTCCTAGAAAAAGTAAAATTATCCCTGATGTACCTGAGCCGAAGCGCCATGACTTATTGGGGCTTGGGCGAAGGGACATCTCCACTTTTTCCTCATGATGAGCCTCAACCGTTCTAGCTTTATTATTTGAAATTCTCCCGAAAGGCCTACTAACCTTCTCATATACTCGTTTGGACACTTGGTAAGTGAAATTCTCCCTTGTAATGCTTCGCTATGTTCGAAAAGCAGAAATGCTTCTCGACCTTTAAACAAGGTTTGGACATGTGACGAAGGGACATCGTAGCTTTTTCTCAATAGTTGAAATATATCGTCCGTTAGGCGTTGATGGATAAGTCTGACACCAATTTGGCGCCAAAGCATAAACTTGGTTAAGAAGGTAACCCCTTATATTCCCCAGGCGTCGCTTTGTATTCGACCTAACGCTGTATTTTCAGCTGTCGAGACCCTTCCCGATCTGCCACGTGTTCATTTGAAATGATTATAGGCCGCCCTTGCACGTGTGTTCGTGGGAAACGTCAACCGTCGAGTTTGAAACCCTTCAAACTTTTCTATATCTTTGTTTTCCTTACCTTCTTCAAAACTCCTCGCTTCCTTTAGAGAGATAAAATTTATGCGACCTCATTATTGCCCTCTTATTTTCTCAGTCGCCTCCTCCTCTCATCTTTTGCACCACTATCCGCGGTTATGCCCCTCCTTCTTCCTTGTTAGCTCTTCTTTTACTAGACCTTTTTTATATTTCTGTTGTTTGTAATGGCCTCGTCAAGAAACCCTACCACTATTGCCACCAGTGCTCTTCCTGTCGCCCGTTTCACTGCCTCAGTGACCACTGCTCGTGAAGAACAGTTGCATTTCTACCGTCGGTCCCCCATTTTTGGCAAAGTTGATGACTTTGCTGGGTTTTACAAGAGCTGTATTTTTAATGCCAAGTATTATGCCCTTACGCTTGGTGATGAAGACGAGAGCTCTGATGAATGGGGCTTTCTACCTCCCGAGGGGACTCTCAAATTTCGTCTTGAGCGAGGGGACTTCCCGTGGTCCCACATTAATTTTGAAAGTCTTGGGGGATGTCCTGCTCACTTTGTTGCTTGGAATTCTCATATGCAGAGTTCCCATGTTGATACCCTTGCTAAGATTGGGCTTCATCGAGCCAAGTTGTTTGGTGAGTTCACTCTCTCCAAAAATAATGATGCTCTTCCTGTTCTGGTATCTCACTGTAATGTTACTAGTCACACATTCATCGCGGCATGGGGAGAGTTTACAATAACATTAGAGGACGTGTGCGAGCTCTTAGTCCTTGAGGCAACAGGTCATGAGCCTTATTCCGATGAAGACATGGATGCCCAGGAAACTGTTGATCATTTGGAGCTGGACCATATATGCTGAAGGTGCATCAGTACTTCAAACAAATACACATTCACTCCCCCCATCAGCTACTTTTTAAAGACCCCTCGGATGGAAGTTCCTCCGAGGCCACCCCTGGACAAGGTACAATGTTAGATCTTCCTGCCTATATCCTTGTCATCATTTCTCGCTTCTTCTGTAATAAGCCTCACCTATTCACGCCGTTCGTCCTCTCATCGGTCCAGGGATGCCGCCACGGGTGCCACTGAGATGTCTGGTCAGCCCGAGGTAACTATTCCAGCTTCCCCTGAGTTACCTTCAGAGCGGGAGGTCTCTCTGCCCCTGGTTGTTATCGAAGACAGTGTCCCATAGGTAAATGTCTTTCCCAGCCTTACACCTTTTGTTTGTCCCATTGATCTATTCCTCGATTATAACATGTTGGGCTATTTTAGGTGGAAGTGGCATCACTGATGGCCAATATTCTCCTTCCTCCTCTACTGTCAAGACCCATTATGGCAGTCCCTCTATTCAGTGACATAACAGGGGTAAGCTACGTGCATTACCTTTCTCTTATCCTTTTGTGATTACTACTTCTATCTAACACTTGTTTTTTTCATTTGTAGCTTTCCCCAAGTCTTTCTCCGCCTTTCGCATTGAGTGGCTTTGTCCCTTCTCAGGTCCAAGTTGGTGCAGCTGCTCTCGTTGGGGCATCTTTGGAAGGTCCATCATCTCCTTTCGATGATGCGCCTATGTTAGCCATAATACCCTATACCAGAGAAGGGAGTGTTCCCATCCCTGAAGCGTCTACATCCAAGGGCTCCGTTGAGGCTACTGAGGAAATGAGCCCGCCTCCCATGGTTTCTAGCATTATGGCTCCCGTGGTAACTACATGTCTCGCTCCTGCTGATGCTGAGGTACTTTTTTAATTTCTCTATATTTCTCAGCTTCTAAAACTCCACCTATAACGGTGACTTAGCAACGCGAACACTTGTTAAGATTTTCACAAACTCCACCTATAACGGTGACTTAACAACGCAAACACTTGTTAAGATATTTTCACAAACTCCACCTATAACGGTGACTTAACAACGCAAACACTTGTTAAGATTTTTTATCAGCTCCACCTATAACGGTGACTCAACAACGTAAATAGTTGTTAAGATATTTTCACGAACTTCACCAATAATGGTGACTTAACAACGCAAACACTTATTAAGATTTTTTATGAGCTCCACTTATAACGACGACTTAACAATGTAAGCACTTGTTAATCTTTTTCCATAAGCTCCACCTATAACGGTGACTTAACGACGCAAACACGTGTTAAGATATTTTCACAAACTCCACCTATAACGGTGACTTAACAATGCAAACACTTATTAAGATTTTTTATGAGCTCATTATTTCTTCCCACATGTTCTCAGGTTGCTCGGGAGGGTTCTCCACCAGTTCCTTCTCCAGTTGCCTTGCCACATCATAAAACTGTCTCCTCCAAAGAATCGAGCCATGATGATCAAGGTTCCATGACAGGTGCCGCTGTGGAGAGCGAATTTGGGTGTGAGCTCCCTCTGCCCGACTTGGCTCCTCTCGCCTTTTGCCTGATGGTACTCCAACGTTCGCCCCAAATACCTGCCAACTATCATTTGGTCATCGAACAACTTGTGAGCTATCATCCCGAGACCTTCACGGTGGACTGCCTACGTTCAAATATCCCAGTTATGAGCCATAGGCTGCAAGTCATGGCCACCATTATTACTAAAATTTACAACACTCCAACTGTGGATGTGACCAGGCCCCTCCTCAACCAGTTCTTGGGCTATTTGAGGGAGCTAGGTCGGGATGGGTTCCTCCTTAACTGGCTCACTGCTCACTTAAATACTTTAAGGAACCAGCGATTGGACAGCTAGAGGGAGCTCCTTCAAAAACATCGGGAGGATCAGCGTACTGAGGAAGCCAAGTTGGCTGAGCTAGCACCTCTCCTTGGGGCCATTGACGAGGAGGTGGAGGACCTCAAAGAGGCTTTGCGCACGGCAAAGTCAAAATGAGAGAAACTCTTGATCGAGCGCACACAGGCACATACAAGGTTGGAGGTCTCTATCAACGCCCAACGATCTTGCCAAGCAGCTTCTTCGGGTCTCCCTGGAGATTTCTTTTCTTCCCCTGATTTGTGGTTCCTCCTGGGTTAATGAGTATTTTGTATATGTATTTTTGTTTTCTTCCTATGTAATCCTTGGGCAATAGTTCCTATTTTTGAAATGCCCCATAGTATATGAATGGAAAAGAAAACGTATCCCCATGCCATTTCTTTGTGTTACAGTTATTTACATAGATCGTGAAATGAAGTTCTGTAGTTCTTTAATCTGTATTTGAATTAAAAATAAAGAGAACTTTCATAAACAAAATGAACTCGTATATTCATATCAGTTAGATACATCGGTGACTCTAAACGTAATTGCTTACACATGATAGACCTTCAACCATTTGTTGTTAATCTTAAATGCCCCGTCTTCTTCTATTTTAGAAATTAAGCAATAACCTGAGTTATGAGCCTACTTTATGATGAAAGGTCCCTCCCAATTCGCTGCAAACTTTGGTAGGAGAAGCCCGTTAATATGTTTAACTGCTGCCTTTAATATGAGATCTCCTTCCACGAACTTCCTTGGCTCACCAAGATGTTATATGCCCTAGAGAGCCGCCTCGTATACATTTGGAAGTGTCGCATCGCATTATCCATGTGCTCGTCCAATGCTTCCAACTGTATGTGTCTATTATGAGGGAGCATGTTGCTTCGTAGAGCATATCGAATCGAGGGAACCTCTAACTCTACCGAGAGAATTGCCTCAGCCCCATAAATAAGGGAGAACGGCGTATACCTTGTAGGCTTCTTCTTAGTCGTCCGATAGGCCCATAAAATGGCTGGTATCTTGTCATCCCATGATCCTGGGAAATCCTCCATCATTTTAGCCAAGATATTGACTAAAGTCTTGTTAGTTGCTTCGGCTTGACCGTTCCCCTTTGGGTATGCCACAGTCAAAGTGTGGTGGACAATGGAGTATTTGTCTGTGAGCATCGTTACCTCTGAGTTGACGAAAGGGGTTCCGTTATCTAAAAGGATGACCTTTGGGATCCCAAAATGGCAAATGATGTATTCTCTGATAAAGTTGCTCACTACCCCTGCTGTTTCCCTTCTCAGCGATATCGCTTCGGCCCGCTTTGTGAAACACTCAGTTGCCACTAGGATCCATATCTTCCCCCTCGACAAGGGGTGTATTTCCCCTACCAGGTCGAACGCCCATGTGTGAAAAGGATAAGGCGTTGCTAAGGAGTGTAAGTCCGCTGACGGGGCATGGATCATATTTCCATGAAGCTGGTAAGCCGTGCACTTTCGAATAAACTCAAAAGAATCTTTCTCCATCGTTGGCCAATAGTACCCCAAAGTCATCAACTGGTCATACATCATGGCCCCTTCTATATGAGCTGGATCATACCCCTATTTGAGGACCTCGGTTATTTCTTCCTTTATGATGCAACGTAATGGCCTGTTGAAGTACCCCCTTCGATAAAGCTGCCCTACTTGGATGTAGAATCTCGAGGCCCTTCGTCGAAGTCTCATCGCATCAATTTTCTTTATTGGGATAACTCCATCTTTAATGAAGTCAATAGAGGGTTGTCTCTAGTCAGCCTGAGTCTCTACGAAATGACATTTTGCTGCCTCGAAGAACAACTGGCATTTATCACACCCCCATTGTAACTCGACTGCATCATGCTTCATGCTAGGCCAGAAATAACCTTCCCTTTTAATTCTTCTATAAAGGGGGATGTCAGTTATTTTACAGTGTTTTTCGAGCATTTTCTTCGATCTCTGCCCTGCTTCTTCTAGGCCGATGCACCTTGACAGCCATCCTCCTGCATTTCTGAAGTAAAGGTTCCCTTGGTGCATAAAGTACTGGGCCAATTCTTTGAGCCCCATCGTTCCTTCACTAGACTCCAGTTGCCTCTTAATCTTTCCCCTCCAGTCCACGTCCTCTTCCCTCGGTAAAATTGACTGCACCATCGAAGGATCCATTCTTTGTTGAATTACGACAGTAGTTGTATCACTCCTCATGATCATTTTTTAAGCAATGGTGGCATAGGCGTCTGGGTGACGATTCATCATTCTGGGCTGCCTCTTGATCTTGGTTCGATGGAACTGATCGAGGAGCCTTCGAATGATCATCATGTATGGTGCCAGGCTCATGTGTTTTAACGCGTATTCTCCATTCACTTGCTGAACCACCAAGTTTGAATCCCCCTTGATGCAAAGTGAACGAATCCCTCTTCGAAGGGCCTTGAGCAATTCTAACACCAATGCTTCATATTCTGCCTCGTTGTTAGATCAGGGGAAATTTAACTTGTAAGAAAGGAAAATCTCCTCCATTCCTTTCGAGAGAATTACCCCTGCTCCTCCATTCCTTTCTGCTGATGACCCATCGAACTGCATTGTCCATTCATCATCCATTGCGTCTAGGTGGTTGGCCTGTAATTCATCTCCTGGAATATCTTCTTTAGCTGGCTCGAAGGTTCCCGAAGGAAAAATGGCCAGTAGATCAGCGTACGCCTGGCTTTTAATTGCGCGAGGAACCACGCACTTTAAGTCATATTCGGAGAGGATGAGGAACCATCTTGCTGCCCTGCCAATCAATATAGTTCTTGCAAGAAAATACTTAATGGGATCGCATCTCGTTACAATATGAATTGTAAAAGACAACATATAATGTCTAAATTTTTGCGATACAAACACTAAGGCCAAACAATGCCTTTCTAAGGTACCATATCTGGCTTCTGGCCCTTGGATGATCCTGTTGAGGTAGTAGACCGACCGTTCTTGCCCATAAATCTCTTGGGCTAGCAAAGATCTCACGGACCTCATCGTGGATGTGAGGTACACCTGCAATGGTATCCTTACCTTTGGGGGAACCATGGTCTGTGGTGACACGAGCAACTTCTTCAGTCTGTCCAGAGACTCCTGGTGAATCGCCTCCCATTTGAACTTCGTGTTCCTTCCCAGCAGATACATTAGTGGGTGTGTTATCTCAGCTAACCCAGCCATGAATCTCCTAAGGTAGGAGACTTTACCGAGGAAACTCTCCAGCTCCTTCACCGTTCTCGGACACGGCATTTCTAAGACCGCCCGCTGTTTGTCCTGGTCCATCTGTACCCCTTGTCGATCAACCACGAAGCCTAGGAATTTTCCACTTGTCACTCCAAAAATGCACTTCAGCGGATTCATTTTTAGTTTAAACTTCATGCAACGGGAAAACACCTTCCTCAAATCGCCAGGTGAGGCTCCTCTTTCCTCGACTTGATGACCAAGTCATCCACATAGAATTCCACAAATTTGTGAAAGAAGTCGTGGAAAATGGCCATCATTGTTCTCTGGTAAGTCGCCCCAGCATTCTTGAGTCCAAACGGCATCACCCTGTACATGAATTTACCTAACGGGGTTCTGAATGCTGTCTTTTCTACATCCAAGGGGTCCATCTTGATCTGGTTGTACCCCACATACCCATCCATGAAGCTATACATCTCATGACCCGCCGTTGAGTCTATCAAGCCATCAATGGAGGGTAGAGGGAACTCATATTTGGGGCAGGCTCTGTTTAAATCTCTAAAGTCCACAGATTCTTATTTGATTTTTATCTTTCTTTCCTACCAGGATAATGTTGGACATCCAAATCGGGTATTGTATCGGCTTGATGAACCCTGCCGTTAGTAAGTGTTGAACCTCTTCCTTGATCTTCAAATCCAGCTAAGGCTTGTACGTTCTTGTTGCTTGTTTTACTGGAATGGATGAAGGCATCACGTTCAACTTGTGACAGCTCACTTCCTCGTCTAACCCTTCCATTTCTGTGTACTTCCACGTGAAGACATCTATAAACTCCTGAATTAATTCAACCAAAGCCCCTCATTTCTCCTTATCGAGATCCTTCGAGATGAAGATGGGCCTTGGCTCCTCCCCTTCTTTTGCTTGGTTTAGTTGCTCCAACTCTTGTGCTTCAAGCTTCGACTGATCTGCCATATAATTAGGCTCCTCGGTGACTTCCTTCACAAATTCCTGTATGCTGGAATTGTCTATCACCATGCACTGTCCCCGTTGATCCACCAGAAAGCATTCATAAATTGGGTCAACCTCATCATCAACTTCATCGACCTCCCGCTCACATCGTTATAATCAACACACCACCTTTCCTTCTTCAGTAACGACTTTCTTGCATTGTCTGCTGGTAGTGGTGACCGCTTTCCTCTTCTTCTCCCTAGATGCCTAGACAGCTCTTTTCCTTGAGAATCGACTCAGTACACTTTGTCGTTGGACCTCATGATCTATCGGATCCACTTTGGGCCTCATCCTGTCTTTAATCTGCTTCGAGATTCCTTGGGGTCGAGGGACCGTCTGGTGAGCTTCTTCGATTATTACTCTTGCGCTGCTCGCAATCTCTTTACTCTGCTCATTCAAGGGCCCCATCCGTTCTCTGATCGAGGAAACCCATGCTCCATCCATCCTTCTCGTTAAGACCCAGGCGCCCCCTTCCAACTCAGTATATAATGCTGCGTCCCCCAAGTGATCTTCCTCGATGGCGAAAGGCCTCTTTGTAGCCCTAATGGCCACCTCTGTCCCCTTGATGTTCGCCTTAGCACACTAGTGGTACGTAGAACGAACTAGCCCTTGGTTGTGCATCCACACCCTTCTTATTAGCATATGATAGGAAGTTACACTCTCTATCACGTGGAACTTTATATGGGAACTCAAATTTCCCATCACAATCCCCACGTTAACATACCCAATGGATTTGGAAGATTGGCTATCATATCCCGAAATTACCAAAGGCATGGGGAGCAACCTTTCTTTTGGAATATTGGCTGCATAAAAGGAGTTAATTGGCATGATATTGATGGAAGCTCCCCCATCCATGAGAGTCCTTGCAAAACTAACTCCGTTAACACCGGCAATCACATATAATGGCCTGTTGTGAGGGAATCTCACAGCCCTATCGGCATCGCTGAAGGTTACTTCTAACAAAAACCTCCTGACCAACCTGGCCATGGGTCCATTCCATTTCAGCGAAGGGATCACATCCTTCCTTGCGATATCCATTATTGCCTGGGTTATTTACAACATGCTCTCTTTTGGTATCCCTACCTGTTCGAAGAACCAGGTGAATTTTGGAGATTTTTAGACTGCACAGTACTCTCAACCCGGATCTACCTCCTCGCCTTCAACGCCGTACACGTCCTCCATATATTTTGTGCTTGCTTCATCATAGGCCAAAAATACTCTAGCTATTCCCTTAGTACAGGTCTCCAAAGCTCCTTTGTACTCTTTTCTTTCTCCTCTCTCCGCCTCTTCATCATAGGCCACCACTAGATTGGCCCCGTGTGCTGGTAGTGGGTTGTTATTGACATTCTGTGAAGGGATTTGCAACGTCCCCACCTTTACATGGTTGTTAATAATTCTTCTTAATGTGAAGCAACTTTCTATTGGATGTTGTATCCTCCGATGAACCTGGAAGTACTTAGGATCCACCTTCGTTGCCGCATTGGGTTCCTCAACGAGAATGTCTTTTGGTTCATAGACCGTTCCGCCTTGGACCATTGCGTTGTAATAGCTGACTACTTCTTCGATTGTACAAGGCAATGGTGGTGGGTCTTCCCTGTCTCTTCTGAACTTCCTCTTATTATCCTTCTTCGGTGCTTTGCCCCTATCTCCCCCTTCAGTGTACCCTAGCCGTGGGGGCTGAGACCTTCCCCCCGCGGGTTGCATCGGCTGCCTAAACATCATGGGCACTGCCACTGGATTGGTTCGCACCACCAAAGAGATGTTTCTCACTACTTTTAAGAATGCCGCAAAAGTCCCCTTGCGCATCTTGTTAATAAGATGTCAGATGTACTCAGGAAGCAGCCCCCCAGCGCAGATCTGCAACAACTTGGATTCTCTGGCCTCCTCCCTCACGTCGAGGGATCTTTCTCTGAACCTTCGAACATAAGATACCACTTCTTCCCCAGGTCGTTGCTTCTCCCTACCCAGTTGGGTCAAAGTAAACTCGTCTTCTGCCAGAAAGAACTTCTGGACAAAAAATACATGCATCTCCTCCCACGTAGAAACACTCCTAGGAGCCAAATGGGATTACCAGGTATACGCTTTATCGATTAAGGATTTGGAAAACTCCCTCAATCGAAGTTTCTTGTTATTGCAATGTGCCCCCAAGTGTTCGATGAAGCGCTTAATATGCTCCTTCGGGTTCCCACCTTTCCCCGTATACTTTTCAAAAATAGGAGGAATATAGTCCTTTGGATAGGGCTCATTGTTGTATTCCTGAGGATAAGGTGTTCGAAAGTCATCATAAACTGAAGCTACCTCGCCAGCAAATCGCGAGGAGGCTTGCATGAATTTCAACATCTCTTTCTGCATCTCCTTTCTCATTTCCTCCATGGGTGATGCTACTAGGACAACAACCAGTGGCACCATGGGCTGGGCACCCATTACATCCGGCACAAACATTGCAGTAGGGGCCGTTGAAACTCCTGAGGTTCCCACTGCTGGATTCACAACAGAGGGCATGCTTACTGGGACCGTTCCCACCACACCTGCACCTAGTGGGCCGTTGGAGCTACCCCTGGTGTTACGAAGGCATTAGCATCCAATCCTCCCAACATAGTTGAAGCTACTGGAGTTTGCAAAACTCATAAAACTTACTCATGAGGAGCGCCACCTGAGTGGGTCCCAACCCCGCACTCGTGGACGCTTGTGTCACCCCTGGAATGCCTGTCGCTGCCTGAACCGGAGGTACCTCTATTCGAGGAATCCCATCCCTTAGAGCCTCCGGTTCTCTCGCAGCCTATTCTTCATTATGCTGGATGTCATCAAAGTTGAGCCTTTGAGTAGCATTATCTTGCACCATACTCCTTACTTAGAAGAATGCCTCCCCATTAGAGTCGCCAAATGTAGGAGGGTAATTTAGATTATAGATGGAGGCATAACCCCTTTGAAGTATGGTGATGATAAGTTAATTAGCTAAAACCTTGAATTAGTGATAGAACATGCAAACACAAATCTAATGAAGATAGGACTCAGTTTAAACTCACAAAAGCTCTCGTGTATAACTCGGAAAGTGGTAGTGGAACTTAGAAGTAACTTGGCTAGAGGGAGAGAGAAGTAATCACCCTAGATACACCTTGGTAGGCAGGTAGAGACACACCAAACGCTCTCGAGAATCCTTGTCAAGTATTAAAAGCTTTGTAATAAATAGCAATGGTGAGGGAGCAAGCTCTTTGGTTTGCAATAACTCTCCCTCTCTCTGATGTGTATTCTCTCTAGTAATGACTTCTTAAACTCTCAAAATATCCTCTTCTCCTCAAAGGTGGTTAGGGTCCTTAAATAGCCTCCCCTACCATCCCCGAGGCAATTCAGTCATTGAAGACTATGAAAGACATCCCTCATACTTTGTGTCACAACATTAAATGCCTGATGCACTAGTTGCCTCCATGTTATAAACATTACATGCCAATACATGCCTTTTGCCTAACCACTGTGTGTCAGGGGCTGTTGTCGCAGACGTGGCTCACCAACTGCCTGACAGCCCTAAATACCACGGTGGTTTACTCGATTGTAGGTCTGACATTGTTTAGCTGGCTAGTGACATTACCTACAGTAGCTGTGACATTAAGTAGAGGGTTGCTTGGTTCATAACTCAACGCTCGATGGAACTCCATGTTGCTCCGACTGAGGTTCCACGGTCAGGGTCCTTCGGTGTTTTTACCAGGTATATCTAGGATGGTCAGAACCAGCCCCAACGATGCCTTACTTCTCAATCCTCCAAACCAAGTCCCTTTAAAGTTCCCACGGCGAGGTCATTAGATAGAGCATGAAATCTCTCCCAGGCCCTGCCAAGTCTGGTCTCTCGCGAGTACCGTTTGACCTCACACTAAAACTCATTATCATTCTCATTACAACATTACAACCATTATAGCTTATAGTCAACATAAACAGAAATAAAATATGACTAATACAATAAGCTAAAGTATGAGTTGCCACGCCAAGCTGCCATGCTTTAGTTGCCACGCTTGAGGTGCCTCGGTTGCTTAATCTCAAACACTATTGCCAGTTAGGGAATTATCCCTAATCTCAGGATTACCTTCAAGCCCCTTCTACAGCTTATGCGAACCATCTTGGTGGGGGAAGAATCCAACTGGTTTTTAATACTCTCTGAGTATAATCTGAAGTGCATTGTTCCAAAAGTTATTAAGATATAATATGTAGCTCATCTACTTGCCAATTTCCCAAGCTAAAATTTTGAACCCTCTAGTGAAGAGCTGCCAGGAGATAACTTCCAAGCATGTTTAGTTGGAGAAATGGAAGAATGGAGAATGGAGTTCGATGGCTTATGTAAATAAGGAATAGGTGGAGCAGGCCTCATCCTCTCTGGTGGCAATGATAAAGTCCCTCGCTCCTAATAATTGGACTTCAAGTGCTCTAATAAGGAGGCCGAATATAAGGATCTCATAATTAGCCTTATAGAGACATTGAGAAGAGGCATTAAAATACTTTGTATATGAGGAGACTCCAACCTAGTTGTCAAGCAAGTTAATAGGGAATTTTCTCTCAATTATGCTAACCTTGCTCCATATAGATCAATCATTCAAAGGTTATTGGACAGTTTTAGCTATCAAGATAGGGAGGCACCCTAGGGTAATGAATAGACACCTCGATGCTTTAGCAATAATTGTATAGAATTTAAAAATGTCTAAAGCCACCTTCTCTGTGCGGTGGATAATAGTGCTGATAATAGTGAGATCTCTGTTCCCAAGTGAGGAATTTAATGACTGGAGATTTCCAATCGTAAAACAGTTTGAGACACATGAAGAAAAGATGAAGTTTTTAGAGTTAGACACTTTCACATGTTGTAGGGCACGCTGTACTTTAAATTTTTGGACAGTTTTTTAGTGTGATGCTGGGGGGGGAGGAAGCTCAAGAGATATTAGAAGCAATGCACAAAAGGCATTGTGGGTATGGAGACATTTCGCTTTACATACGACTGCAACAAAGGGCTATTGTTGGCCTAACATGAGTACGGAGGCTGCTCACATGAGATAAGGCTGCCTAAAGTCGCAGACATAGTTGGATTAACTAATGGACACAAATTTTGTAGAGACTTTGGAAGATTGGAGGATTCCTTACACTACCTATCTAAAAAAAAGGGAGCTGCTTGCTGAGAGGGCTTATGAGGTTTATTTAAAGAAAATAGTGGCCCGTTTTTACTTGGTGAATGGGGAACTTTACAGAAAAGGGTACAATGAGAAGGCCTCGAGATACGTGGAAGGTCAAGAAGTGGCAAGCATACAAAAAGAGGATCATGAGCCTTCCCATATGGGTGGCATAAAATTATAAGATCAACTGATGATCCAAAGTTATTAATGGCAATCAATGGAGGTTGACTCTATAAATTTTGTATAGAAATGTATATCATGCCAAATTAATGGCAATATGGTTCATATCCCCTCAGTGAGTTTGCAAAGTGTAGATAATCCTTACCCATTTCACCCTTACCCATTTCACACTTGAAAGTTTGATTTGGTAGGAAAAATTAGCTCGACCTCTTATGAAGAAGCCTTCACTATGATTTCTAGGAGTTGTATACTAAGAGGGCGAAAATAATACCTATCAGAAAACTTACATCTCAAGTCGTAATGCAATTCATTCGGGAATACATAATATGAAGATTTGACATCCCAAAGTCATACTCACAAATAATGGCAAGCAATTCGTATGTAAAGGGATGGGTTGGCTCAAGGGCAAATACAAGATTATCCATAATAGCTTATCCATTTTTTATCCCAAAGGGAATGGTTAGGCAGAGGCAACTAAAAAGATGCTGATTAATATTTTGAAGATATTGGAAGATCTTTAAGGAATGTAGTATGACAAGATGTCGATGGTTTTATGGGCTTACAGGACCTCCAAGAGGGAGGCGATTGGTTTTATCCCGTTCTCTCTAGTCTATGGCTTGGATGTGCCGTCAGCATGAGTGACACTAAACCAAAATTTAGTGCCTGATCCAAGACATGTGCAGTTAGAAACTTTGGACGAGCATCGTGATAGAGCCAAAGTCTACACTCAGCAGTTGTCTAGAGCGTATGAGAATCTAGTTAAGACTAGATAATTTTAATGGGAGACCTGGTTTTATGAGTATCCATTCATCATCTAAGGAGCATGACAACCTCAAAATTCAAGCCCAATTGGGAGGGGCCATTTATTCTGCGAGGAGTAAGAAGATTATGGTATTATCAAATCTTAGAGTCGGAGTGTGAATTCATCCAATCGGTTAGTTGTAAGTGGCTCAAGAAGTACTACTTCTAAGGTACCCCATTATTTTTACTCAGTAGTTAATCCTAGAAAAAGAAAGTTCCCTAAATGAAAAGGAAAATAGCTGGTGCACTTTTTTTAATACAAAATTAAAATATCACTTTATGCACAATTAATGCAATAGCGAATGTTCGGTCATGACCAGTCTCTTTCATAATATTTCTGATGATATTTATAATGTTTATCATCTTACATTACTAACAAGTTTAGCATGCATCTATTCTCAAAATTATGCGAACAGGTGCATTTCAAGAAAAAAATGATTTTGATTTTGCTAAAATAATTTTAAGAGTAGAGCAACTTGAGATTCTCAGATATTAAGAGAAATGATATTTAATTTAAGGATCATGTCTCATCATACTCGGGGTTATATACATTCCAATGACAAAATATGATGAGCAACGCACCTTTACATATAATGTTGTGAGAAATATGCTCCTCATACGGAGCGAATAACATATATTGTAAGGAAGTGCAAAGTTTTAAAATGTTGATGAAACAATAACAGTTTGTATGTTGTTTACAAAATTTGAAGATAATTGACTCCCAAGTCCAATTTCATGATTAAAATAAGTGAAGTATCCCACAGAATACGGGAAATTACATATATTTGTAAGGACAATTTGTCCATCTTTATGTATATTTTATGTCATACGCCGTTACAAGATTGATGGTTGAAAAGATCACATCGTCATCAACGAAATCCGAAGATCAAAAGAAGAAGGAATCTGATTTCTGAGGACCGAACCGATCCGGACCAGATAAAAGAACCGATCCGGTTCACCGGACCAATCCGACTAAAGGGACCGGACCGATCCGCTTGTTGAGTTGAGACCAGTACTCCCGGATCCATAGCGAACCGATAAAGCCTAAAGTACCGGACCGATCCGATGCCAACCAGACCGATCCGGTTTCAGAAAAAGAACCGATCCGAGTTAACCGGACCGATCCGCCTAAATGACCGGACCGATCCGACGAGGATAAACTCTGCCAGATCGTGGCCAGATTTTCTAGGGCAAAGAGTCCCTTATTTAATCCACGATCAGAGGTTGGTTTTAACTAAGACTTATACACGATTTTCTGAGTTCCATAACTCTTAAGTCTTCATGGTATTTGAGTCCATTGATTCATACCCTTGATTCACACAAATTCCATATATTTGTGAGTCAAATTTGGTAACCCAAGAACACCATTGCTGTTGTTCAACCCTTTGTGAAGTGGACCGCTTCTTCCTCTTCATTGCAGCCCTACTGGACAGGGATAGTTCCAGCCGCCAGCCCTACTGGAAAGGGATATTCCAGCCGCGACTACAGAATCCGATACCCGAGGGTAATTCTTAGTCAACCTGTATTTCATTGTAATCCGATTGTAAACCGTCTTTTACAAATTATAGTGATATACAAATGGTTTTGCCCCTGTGGGGGATTTTTCCTTAAACTTTGTGTGTTGAATATCTAGTGCATGATTTCATATTGTTTCAATCACACCTAGTTGCATGTTTAGGGTTAATTTGGGTTAAAAAGGTGTTTATTATATTATTTCTCAATTGAACGCAAGCGCCAACTCTTTCAAATTGGTATCAGAGCAGGTTACGCCATTCTATTGCGTATTCCTTACTTCCGCAAAATTTTTCTAAAGATATCAATTTCTGAAATAAATTGATTTTTGAAAAGAGCGTGTTCAAATGGAGAAATCATACAATAAATTGCCTGTTTTTGACGGGACTAATTATGCTTATTGGAAAGACCGTATGAGGTCGGATTTAAAAGCCATTGATGAACGGGTATGGATTCTTGTTGAAAGAGGGTGGACACCTCCCTCCGTCACTGTTGAAAACGTGACCAATTTAAAACCTGTCACGTCATGGACCGAAGATGAGTTTAGATGGTCTTCCTTTAATTCTAAGGGATTGAGTGCTATTTCTTCTTCTATTACTCCTGATGAGTTCAAATGCATAATGACATGTTCCACGTCAAAAGAAGCATGGCATGTTTTGCAACTTACTCATGAAGGTACGAACGCGGTTAAAGAGTCAAAATTACAAAATATGGCCACCCAATTTGAGACTATCACCATGTCTGAGTCCGAATGCTTTGATGAGTTTTTTGCACGCTTGTCGGACATTGTTAACACTAGTTTTAATTTGGGTGAGGTAATTGATAACACGCGTGTCGTTAAAAAGATTTTGAGATCTCTCCCAAAACGCTTTATTCCTAAAGTCACTGTTTTGAACTCTTTGGGAAATTTGAAAGCTCTTAAGTTGGAAGAACTTGTAGGAGATCTTCAAACCTATGAGATTGACATGTTTCCCAAAACCATTAAGGCTAAGGATAATGGCATTGCTTTACAGACTCATTTTAAGAAAAATAAAGAAAAAGTTTTGGAATCTGTTTCTGAGTGTGATCTTGACATAGATAACTTGGCCTTTGCAAAAACTTTCAAAAGAATTCTCAAATTCAAGAAAAATGGAAATTTCAATGATAAAAGGAATTTTGAGAAAAATAATTTTGAAAAGAAAATTGAAAAAGATTTTAAAAATCCTCCCATGAAAGACAGCGAGAAATGCTTTGAATGCGAAGGTAGGGGTCATAGAGCCTTTGAGTGTGCCACTCGTCTTAATAGAGAAAAAGAAAAAGCTGTCCTGAATGCTACCCTTAGTGACGATAGTGATGTCGAGTCGGTGGACTCGGGAGATGAGTCACCGCATGAGCGTAACTTCACCGCGTTCATGGCTAGTCATGTGAGTACTCCTAGTGCATCTCATGACGATGAGGATGCTACTTCACAGGGACACCTCGACAGTGAGAGCGAAGAGTGTGAGGGGGAGGATGATGAGGCAAGTGAGAGCGAGTGTGATCTTCAACACGCCTACGCTGATCTATATTCCGAGTCTTTTGAAACCAAGAAGCGAAACAATGTTTTAGTCCTTAGGATCACTGCCCTAGAGAAAGAGTTAAGATTGTTTGGAGAGAGAGAGAGAGAGTGTTTGTGAGAATGGAAAAGAGAGAAAGAGAAAGAAATATCATGAGAAGATAAGATGTTTTGAGTGCAATGGGATAGGGCACAACAATTTGAGTGTCCTTCTAATCTTAGGAGAGAGCGCAAGAAAGTTGCCATGCCCACCTCTCCAAGCGATAGTGAGGATGAGAATGGTGATGATAGGTTGATCCAAAATGCCTTTAGAAAGTTGTTTATCAAGGCCATGGAAACAAAAAGGTCAAATAGGATCCTAGGTCTTCGAATTCGTGAGTTAAAGGTAGAAAGTGATGAGCTAAAAAGGGAAAAAGGTGACTTGTCCAACACGGTGTCTAGTCTGACGACACGTGTATCCCATCTCAAGGATGACCTCAAACATGCACAGGAGGTCCAAGTCACATTAGAGAATGCTCCCGAGCCTATATCCACCGTGGTGAGTGAGTCCCATGGGTGTCCGTCTAGGAATGTTCATCCCAAAATTGTTGACAAATTACTTCCTAGACCGGTTTATGTTTGCTCCCACTGCAATAAGCGAGGACATCTTAGGGAGTTCTGTTCTAAGTTGGGTTTTGTGCCACATCATGCCACTTCACACATTCATGCACATGCACCCACTCATGATTCTTTGCCTGCTCATTTTGATAAAGAGTTTGCACATATTCGCGAGCAAGTGAAGTTTTTGATCAAGACTACACATGATTTAGTGGAGTTGGTTCAAAAGATGTCACCATCTTTGGAAAACTCAACCGTTACTCCCGGTTGAGATCTGGTCTTGTTTGCTAGCATAGGTTGTTTTTCATGACATCATTCTTGCCTATTGTTAGCATGTATTATCAGTTTGCTTTATTTTTTCTTTTTCTTATTTTAGAAAAATACAAAAAGATTTTCTTTTTAGAAAAATTTTTAGAAAAGCACAAAAAGATTTTATTTTGATAAAATTTTTAAAAAATTCAAAAAGAGATTTGGTTTTTATGGATGAGCATTTAAGATAGCCAAGTCACAACTTCATTCCAGTTATCCATGTAACTGTTTGATAGAGATTTGAGAGGCTACATCATTTCATCCATGTGCTTAACATTGATTGTAGTCCTTGAGATGTAATTAGTGATATTTCCTACATGCTTGACTCCTATATCCTTTATTGCACACATGCCCGGCTATATTTGATTATTGCACTTGTCTATCGCATGTTGGCTTGTGTGTTTCCATCTCAATCCTGTCTATACAATGTATAAAATGCGATAAAACTTGACAAGATTGGATTGCATGTAAAAACCGTTTTGGTGAGACTGTGTGATAATTTGCATAACGGGGAGGGGCTGCGAAAGTTGATTCTTATCCTTTGCGCAAAAGCCACCGTTAAAAAGGACCTAAAAAATGGAGGAATTTTAATATCCGAGGTCCTAAGAGGTTAAAAGCGCCCGAAAAAAATGATAAGGCAATAAAAAGTAATTCATGCCAAATATGGGCCATTTAGGTTTTCACCTTCAATTCTCCAAAGTTTGAGAATTTAGTATACCTCTATTACAAATATAAATCTGAGGGAGTTTGGTTGGAAATTGAAAAACGGGTTTGCACTTCCTTGAATGTCCTGAAAAAGCATGAAAATCATTTTGGACGTTATTGGTGTAGAAATCACTTTGAGCTTTGATTTGTAGATTTGATATAGTCAATGTCTTATATTTCCAATCTTTTACACCAAAGGAAGCATTTGAGTTCATTCGTTAGGAATATCCAATATTCATCGTGCACATATGTCATGTTTGTATGCTTTGATTTTCCTATCGAATTTTGATCACAACCATTCTTTTACGCTATCATCGACTTGGTTGTTTTATGATCATTCATGGTGTGATGTTATGCCTTATGTCACCCCGGTACTTGATTGCTTGATTTATTTATCTCATTTGTCTATTTGGGGACATCATAAAAAGGGGGAGAATGAATTATCTGATTATGGGGGAGTTTTGAAATTCTGATAATATCATCTTACATTGTTATATATGCTTATGTTTATCTCATTTCAAACTCGATACGTCACTTGGTATTTGCTTGGTCTCATGTGTGTAGGTACATCCTTGATAATCCCATGATACACACCCTGATGAGAAAAGCGTGAAGATTCCTGAAGAATTGAAGAACAAACGATGCAGCCTTAGTCATATGTACCTCTTTCAGTTTTGGGTTCATGGAAGGGTAGATTTGTATAGGCATTATTCATACTTGATAATTCGGATTTTTTATGTTTGTTCCGGCATAGACATAGGGGGAGATTTGTAAGGACAATTTGTCCATCTTTATGTATATTTTATGCCATACGTCGTTACAAGATTGATGGTTGAAAAGATCACATCGTCATCAACAAAATCCAAAGATCAAAAGAAGATGGAATCTGATTTCTGAGGACCGGACCGATCCGGACCAGATAAAAGAACCGATCCGGTTCACCGGACCGATTCGGCTAAAGGGACCGGACCGATCCGCTTGTTGAGTTGAGACCAGTACTCCCGGATCCATAGGGAACCGATAAAGCCTAAAGTACCGGACCGATCCGATGCCAACCAGACCGATCCGGTTTCCGAAAAAGAACCGATCCGAGTTAATCGGACCGATCCGCCTAAATGACCGGACCGATCCGACGAGGATAAACTTTGCCAAATCGTGGCCAGATTTTCTAGGGCAAAGAGTCCCTTATTTAATCCACGATCAGAGGTTGGTTTTAACTAAGACTTATACACGATTTTCTGAGTTCCATAACTCTTAAGTCTTCATGGTATTTGAGTCCATTGATTCATACCCTTGATTCACACAAATTCCATATATTTGTGAGTCAAATTTGGTAACCCAAGAACACCATTGCTGTTGTTCAACCCTTTGTGAAGTGGACCTCTTCTTCCTCTTCATTGCAGCCCTACTGGACAGGGATAGTTCCAGCCGCAAGTCCTACTGAAAAGGGATATTCCAGCCGCGACTACAGAATCCGATACCCGAGGGTAATTCTTAATCAACCTGTATTTCATTGTAATCCGATTGTAAACCGTCTTTTACAAATTATAGTGATATACAAATGGTTTTGCCCCTGTGGGGGATTTTTCCTTAAACTTTGTGTGTTGAATATCTAGTGCATGATTTCATATTGTTTCAATCACACCTAGTTGCATGTTAGGGTTAATTTGGGTTAAAAAGGTGTTTATTATATTATTTCTCAATTGAACGCAAGCGCCAACTCTTTCAATATTACTCTCTAATTTGTGAGTAGACACTCCCATAGAAAAACATAATGACAATTATTAACACTCACATGCAATAATATGAGAAGATATTCCAACATAATAAGGGAAAGTTCATAGAAGTACAATGTAAGGAAGAATATAAAAAACATTATAATTCATATAAATGACCTGCTCGAAACAGATAAGATCGTGATATTATAAAAAGAAAAAGGAATTGTATATGAGTGTTCAATCAGATAAAAGAAAAAGAAGATTCTCCTTCGAGTAGAAGCCCTCGAATGACGGGATAACCTATCGAACAAAGTCCCCCTCGAGTTTATGCATTCGAACAACGTCCTCTATCTCACCCGCTAAAATCTTAGCTAACTTCGCTTCTAATGTTTTGATCTTCTCGCGGACTCTATTAGCGTTCAAATGACATCGCTCAACTTTGGCTTTCTCAAAAGACTTTACTCTTATTAATCTCTTAGTAGCAGGAGAAATAAGTCAACGAATCGAGGTATTAAGCTAGTCAAGCCTGAAGTGGCAGTAATTCTACAAGTCCTTGATAGCTTCTAAGAAGAGGAAAGCACCTGTGCCAGTAACTTCACTCGAAGGAGTTAATGTGAACTTATAAATATCGCTTGCAAGTGCCTTTAAGTTGTGAAAGGTCAATTTTTCAATGTTGCAAACACTCCTGGCTATAAAACTCTCAATGTGATGCTCAAAAATTAAATCTAAAATAAACGAATCCTCCGCTAAAAATATATTAGGGTGGTGCTAGCACCACATATCCTTCATAAACATTGAGAGCATCCATATCTATGGAATCAAATCTAGTGTCCATAGACCTAACCTTCAAGAGGGGAAGAAGACCCCTCGCCAAATTTCTCACCCTCGGAATGAGTGGCCTCAGAGTCCTCGTTACTCTCACTAACAGTTTCCTCTATTTCGTTTGTTTCTTCCTAGAAAAAGTATAACAAGGTGGAAAAAATCTTCTCTGCATGCATCACATCCAATGCATGGCGCACCGGGTTATTCTTCCAATAAGGCAAGTCAAATAAAAGAGTCAACATAGCTTTCAGCGTAAACTCTTCTTTTCTAAAAGAGTCAAATTATTGCACACCCTCTTCCCACAACTCATTTATGATCTACGTCGTCCCCTTATACATCTATCCTACTTGTTGAAGGTTGTTGTGAAGGTTGTTGAAGGACAAAAGGAACTTTTAATTCACCCTAAAAACTCCAAAATCGATAACTATCTTGCATACCCTATCTTAACAAATGTAGTTCAACTGTTTTCACTCAAACACCTTTCCATTCTTACACCTAGAACACGGACACGAAAACTCTTCATCATTATGACATCTCTTTGCGTATTTCACAAATTCATTAGCACCTCTGCGAAACACGTCCTCCATTCTATTTGTCTCACCCATCCACTCTTTGTATTTCGGATATCCCATCACAGCTACCATAACTAATCACCTATTAAAGGTAAGAAGCGTATATTCATGGATTTGTATAAACAAAACTTAGATTTATAGTATGTTTCATTTAATTATGTCTTACTTATATTCAATTTTTAAATTTCAAATTCAAATTCAATGTAAAATAGAAATTTCTATTTCCTCCATCTCCTTTAAAGGGTGAGTGGTCCTATCCCATTCAAGACCGCATTATTCTGTAATATACTTAACATCTCATGCACATTGTTATGATTTGAGAAAAATTCGGCAGCATATCCCCGTAGTTCTCCAAGTACACGGTGTATATTGACAAGTGTGAGTGTTATTTCAATCGATCAATTGAAATAACAGTCACACTTGTCAATCTAGTATGTATCCATAGAACATTAGGATACGACTGCAGAACTTCCTCCAAAAGTAACAACTTTAAGCCACTAAGAATATTATTATACATAAATTATGCAGTCCCAAAGTGTCCAAACGGGACAATTCGAGAGATCTCATTATAGGGGTTATGACTCTCGAACGGGTCTAAGGGCTATTGAATGTGTACGCATAAGAACTAGAAGACTAGTATCTATGCGCACTATATGTAATTTCAAGTATGTTTCATTTAATTATCATACTATATATAAATATTGTTCGTTATACAAAGGAATTTTTAAAAAAAGTTGAAAAATCCCACCGCCCATATGGACAATAATCTAGTGGTCATGCCACTTTTAAAATTAACCAACCCAACATCGATCCACTATAATCCAACCGCAATGGCAACAACAAATGTGTATCTCGTACTCCTTTTAATTCATCTACTCAATTAATTCTTTTCATCAATTAAACTAACAATTAAAATATACAATTATTAATTTACTAATTTACAATGAGGGTCAATCCTACTTGCATATGAAAGGGGCACTAATTATTAATTTACAAAAAAAATTAGCAAACAATCAATATTAAATCAATCAATTCTTTTACAAGGGGCACTACATTATGAGGGGCAATATCTAATAAATCAATAAAAATTTAATTAAAAAAAATACACACACGCACATATACACCCCTGCCCCCCCTCCCCCTCCCCCTGCCCCTGCCCACCACACGCACACACGCACATATATACACATGCACATATACACACACATGCACATATACACACACGCATATACACACACACACATGTACATACACCCCCCTTTCCCTCCCCCCAGCCCTGCCGCCTCCCCCCACCCCCACACACACATTTACACACACATATATACACATACGCACATATACATACACATATACATAAATGGAGGAGAAATAGAGAGAGAAAACATAACAAAGTTGTAGAGAGAGAGTGAGCAGTCGCTAGAGAGAGAGAGAGAAATGGTGGGAATAGAATCGGTGGGAAAAAAGAAGAAGAGGGAGAGTTTTTTACTGATAGAATTGTCACGGACATGTCACGGACATTGACTGTGACAACTTTTTGGTATTATCTCGGTCATTGACCATGACAAGTCCGTGACAACTATACTTGTCATGGACTTGTCACGGTCAACAATCGTGACAAGCATTTGTCACAGCCTTGTCACGGTCATTGACCGTGACAAGGCTAGCCGTTTAAAGGGTGCCAATTTGACCATTTTGGTGTAGTGCAGGCTTCGATAACAATCGAAAACGAAAGTGTGTAAACAAATAAATAACATAGAGGGGATGAATAGGTTATCAGAACCAATATTCCCAATTTTAAAATTCAACTTAAAAAAAACATATATAAGTTATTTTTTAAATGTCAATGTGATTTAGTTGAATTGAAATCATATAAACACAAACAAGTTAATCATAATGATAAACAACCACACAAAAATTCACAACACCAGGTATACGAGGAAAAACCCTATCATAGGGATAAAAAAACCTCTGTGTGACTTAAAATCTCATTATATTTCAAAATTTCTTTTCACACAATACAAGAGGATAAATAGATCGTATGTAATCACAAGAAATTACATATTAATATTATGAGTCTCCCCCATTCCATTAATAAATTGAAGCTTCATCTCTCGAATACGGAACTCCATTATCCATCCTATATCCACACCATGCTCTAACTCTTCAAATACCTTGAGCACCTCCATTGAGATCTTGGAGTATAGATCATGTATTATTTGAAATTCAAATGTAAACTATGTTATCTATGGATAAAAACCTTCCAATTCATCTCTCAATTGAATTTCTCAATGTAGATTGAAAAATCTCATAGATGCACAAATAACACACTCAAATTTGAATTAGAGAGATAAAGTTAAGCTCTATTTATGAAAAAAAATCCTCAGAAGATGTATTTTGAAATGAGAATGAGTGTATTTAAGAATTTTAATGAAACAAGGTTATTTATAGGAAAAAATTAAAACCCAACTCCGCCATGCGCATGGTTGAGTTTTCCCATCCACATAATTTTGGACAGTATGCTCCCAAATAAAAAATGACTTAGGATCGTACGGACGGGAAAATATCTATCATGCTCACAGTTTGTCCTAAAATATAATCACCATGTGAACAACTTAAAAGGCAACCGTTCTAACATCTCTTAGCAAAAGTCATTTTAAAGACATTTCAAATGAGATTTTTGAAAATGACATCTTGATCCCTATACTCAAATAAATACATCACTCAAAATATATACTTAAAAAATAAAGTATATTAAAGAGACTTTGAATTTTAAAAAGTGTGAGTGTGTGCAATAGTCATATGTTTAATCTATTTCGTAAAAGGATATTCTTAAAATTGGTGACGAAGAGAGAGATAGAGAATGAGAAAGACAGTGGTTCAGGCTTAAATTTCCAATTTATACTTTCGAGACCTTCGATTGTATTTTCAATATAAAATTTTGACCCGAAAAAGGCAAGACATGTCACTAAAGGGTTTTCATTATAAGTTTGTTCGAAAATCTCTTGGACGATACTATCAATCATATCGACATCCACAGGTGCATCATCATCGGGCGGTTTTATGGACAATTGAACACATTAAGGTCCATAGTAATTTTCCAAATGATAAGTTCAATTGATCACTACGACAACTAATGACAACATCAAATGTGGATATGCATGGACGATGCAAAATAACTAGAATTTGTGCATTAGTATTATGGACTTGTTGGGTACCTAAACTATAAAATTGACTCAAAAGACAACATCTCGCACTTTAATCAAGACATCCTCAATAACACCTCTCATAATTTTAATAGAACGGTTGGATAATAATAGGGTAATCCTAATCATCCTCAACTCCCCCAAGCCTAGTTTCTTGTACATAGTGTATGGCAAAAGATTCACGCTAGCTCCCAAATCTAAAAGAGCTTTGTCTATAATGTGTTCCCCTATCTTGATAGAGATCGTTAGAGTCCCAAGATCGTTATACTTGACAGGGGTTCTATATGAGATGATCGATATTTCTTTCTCAGCGACAAAGTCTTTCTTAGGAATTTTAATGCTTATCTTAAAGGTACAAAGGTCCTTCAAAAATTTGACTTAGGACGGGACTTGTTGTATAGCATCAAGCAATGGGATATTGATTTGCACATGCTTAAATACTTTTAACATCTTATCCACTTGTGCCTTTTTATTTTGTGTCACCAAATGTCAGGAAAACTAGGATTTCGAAACATAGGTCTCCACAATGGCTCAGAAGGTGAGGATGAGGAGGAAATTGGGTCCATCGGTGGATATTCCTTCTCCTTAAATTTCTCGAATTCACTCTTGGTGGGTGGTGAGATGTTATTATTAACTTCCTTGCGTCACCTAAGCGTGATGATAGCTTTCACGTGCTCTTGGATGTTTGATGTGCTCGTGTTGTCTTGAATAACATATTGATCTCTAGCCATGGTACCTTTTGGATTAGGCTCGAGTTGTCTTAGGAATGTTCCCTTGTTTCTCTCACTAAATGCATTGGCTAATTGTATCACTTGAACCTCTAGTTTGGCAATCGATTGAGTGTTTGTGTGCAATATTTACTTTGTGGATTAAAGGATACTTTGTGTGTTTTTTGGAATTGAAGGTTACTTTGGGCAAGTAAGTTCATCGTCTCCTCTAAAGATTGGATCTTCTAGGGTGAGGGAAATGACACTACATGGGAATTCTTTTGGAATTTAGGGCTAGGTCACCTGAAGATTGACCTCCACTACCCTATTATTGACCTTTATACCACAAAAAGTTAGGGTGGTCCCACCATCCTGGATTGTATGTATTGGAGAATGGTTGTACTTTGGCCGATTTTGGTAGAGGGTGTTTTCTTAGTCGGTGAGAGTTTTGTGGGCTGAAAGGATAGGCCAACTTTCTACTAAGTGGTCGAAACTATTCCAAAACAAGCACATATGTGAACCTATATGTTGCACAGCCACAGGTACGACTCGATTACTCTCTTTGCTCATTTTCAAGGCTTTTAAATGTTGGGCCAATGAAGCCACTTTCGCACTTAATCCAAAACCTTGCTCGACTTGGTGAGCGTTTCCCTCATTAATTGTGGTGGGCATAGAATCCCAGTGGGGTGCCCATCATTGGAACTTTTAAGCTACAAACTAGGAATGTCCATGCATCGGCCTCACTGTTCTCAGTAAAACATCCACTACATATTAATTCAATCATCGACTGAGTAGTATAATCAAATATATCTCATGGTGAGGACATTGCAATAACAAGTCCTTAAATCTCTCTAGGTACATCCACAAAGCCTCTCCCTCTTTTTGACTAAAAGTGTTGATGGCGTGACGTAACGCCATCGTCTTTTGGTTGGGGAAAAACTATTGCAAACACTCGACATTCAATTGATTCCATGTAGTGATGGAATTAGGTTTGAGTAAGAGTAGACAATTTTTAGCTTTATCTTTAAAAAATTGGAACAATTTTAGTTTAACAATCACATCGGTGAGTTACTGTAACTTAACCGTTCCATGGATTTCTTTGAACTCGTTCACATGAAGGTACGGGTTCTCGTTTTTTGTTCCTCGAAAGATGTGAAGTAAATCAATTACATTCAACTTGAATTCGAAGTTGTTCGCATTATATGGGGGAAGACGTATTCACGAGGGTTGATTCAACCTATTGGGATACATGTAATACTTTAGGGCACAGGTCGCTAACTCATCTCCCATCTCGGAAAAAATCAAGGTTCTACCTACAAAAGTATCTAGAATGCTAAACTCCACTCTAGATAAATTACCGATGGGGATATCTAAACCAACCACGCATATACCATGCTCACTCATTTTTAATTTTTTTTTATTTAAAGGAAATTAAAACCAATTAATCCGACTCGAAACCACATAATTCATAAGCTAGAACAAAGCAATTTGACTTATCTAAATTAGGTGAGGGGAATTTCAATTTTTAAGATCTAATTTTCTCGAGATCATTCGACGATAATAGGTGTCTCCAAAATAATCTCCTTAATTAGAGAGCTCATACTCTTTACTTTTATGTAACACCCTGTACTTTTATCACCTCAAATCCCAAAATTTTCCTCCAGGTAATGTAACACCATGTATTTTTATGTGTAATTTAATTACATAAGTGAGTGTAATTTAATACTCAGAGAAATGATTTGAGAAATTAAGTGAAGGATTACTATTGATGAATATTATATTTACTTACAGGAATAAATAAATGAAGCTGGATTACTTTAGATTATGTTGCGGTTAGGAAAAGCGACAAGAGGTAATATTTTATTTGATAAACTCGTGCATAGATGTATTGGATTAAAAAGGTGATTTTTTATAAGTGACTCAGATAGGAATTTTGAGTGCACGGTTGGTCTCGGAAGGGCCGAGATAGCCAGAATAGAGTACCTGGGGATAGTGTGTGGGTTCCGAGGACTTTTTTGGACTAGTAGGGACTCGCAATTGTGTATATGAGTCATTTTTGGGTTTAATAAGGGCTAAACCCTCATTTATCTCTTTTAAGACACGAGAGAAAGATAGAAACGAAAGAAGAAAAGGGAGAAGTGAAGGAGATCTCAGGCCAAGCTCCGATGGATACCGACACGAGGTCATCTGATTTATCCAATGAGGCAAGTGTTTAACTTGCTTTATATTCTTAAGTGTGTTGATTTTTCATATTATAGTTGGTGTAAAACTATATGATTTTGGGTTTTGGATTCTTGCACAAAAAGGGGTTTTTCGGAAAGGATTTCATACGATTTTTTTGTGATATTAACTCCACATGAAATCTAGGCGTGAAACCATGTTAATGGTGTAATTTGATGAGAAATTTGGGAGAAATGATAGTTAGGGCTTAATTAATAATAGTGTAGAAATTCTTAATTTAATTAATGCATCCCAAGATTTAATTATTGGTTTGGGTATAATCAAGTGTGTAGTTATTGTATTTATGGTTGGGAATGATTAGAACCATAAAAATGGGGTATGTGTGTATTGGTTGAGTCTTGGGGAAGAAGAGAAACATAACTCGTATTCGCTTGCTGAACCAGGGCGAATCGATTCACAGGGGGCGAATCGATTCGATAAGAGTAAAATAGGACTCTGAACCATTTCGAATCGATTCGGAGGGGTGCGAATCGATTCGGACACATGCGAATCGATTCGCACCGATCATAATTTGAAAATTTTCCTTGTTTTTAAGGGTTTATGGAAGATGGTTTTTGGAGATAATTATTAGGGGATCCTAAATAGAGTAATGTAACTCCTAAATGATTAGAGGAGTGTTTTATAAACCTTGGGTTAGTCGAGGATAAAATTTGGGTTAAAATTTTTAGGAGTGTTTGGGACGAACGACACTCGAGGAATTATTTTGGCGGGTATATATATATATATATATATGCCGATTATATAAATGCGTAAATACTAATGTTCGAGTAGGATTGAATTAGAGTATTAACTAAGTGTGATAAGCTAATATTCGGGAGATTGTAAATGTGAGAATTGTATCATAAGTGAGTGAATACTTATGAGATTAAATAACTTGTTTGTATACTTATAAATTGGTACGAATTGATATATTTGGGATTTATTAGGCTAATGCCACGAGAGATAGGCATGAATAACCGGATTTGATGATATACATATACGGGTATAGAGACAGTAGATATATGATATGATTATGAATATATCTGTGTGTGGATGGTATATTTATGTGAATCATACCCCTCTAGTGATATCATGGAAAGTTGCGCGATGTGGGTGAGGCCCCTAGCTTGAGGAGCAGGGAGCATATAGTCCCCAGGTCATAGGCGTCCAATATTTATTTTGTGTGATTTTTATTTCGGGTGAGACGTGGGGGGTATGATTCATCTCATTTTCAGGTTCGGAACTATAATCGCTTCCCATGCGTTATGATTTGGGTTTTTACCAAGTCGGTGTGAGAGTCCGACCGTTGGTACCCAAGATGATAATGTGAGTGATTCCTTGGAAGATGATAACATTGTCGAGATTTCATCCATTGAGTTAAATCTCTGAGGGATAGTTATTATACTTATATAGTGTGTGATATATAAGTATGGATATACTTGATGTGCATGGTATATTGTATATATATGTGAAGATGTGAAAAGATATATATATATATATATATATATATATATATATATATATATATATATATATATATATACGGACTAAATAAATAATAAAGTGTGAAGAAAATGGTTTTTCATCCGGGAGAATAAAGGCCGGAATAAAATGTGATACGTATATAAAGATGAGAATATTATATACGAGACTAATAACACTAAGATGTGAAAGTTAATTATAAGTGAACGGATAAATTATAAGTGAGGATTTATAATGCATAAGCTCGGGAGAAAGCTTAGGATATTATTACATGGAGTATGAGGTAGTGTTTGGGGTATTTAGAAGTTTTGGAGATACTAGTTAGGTTGGGTAGCGTAACTAGGGTGTTTAAAATACATGCGTTAGGTGTGCACTATTCGATGAGAGGTGAGGGTATCTAATGGGACTGCGGCACGCGTTTAAATATGGAGAATATCATATTATAAATATTAAAGTATTTTAAACACTTTCTAAATATTTTCAAAACATTTTGACTCTGACCCGTTTTCAAATATTTAAAAACATTTTAGGTGTCCTGACACAGGGACGCCTTGATGACTATTCTTTCGAGTCAAACGTTGCTTCAGTAGCCGTGGATTCTAGCATGGACTTGTATAGACACTTCTCTCCTTGTGATCTAGATAAGAGGTACTGTTGTAATATTCGGGCATGTTGCCCAACTATTGTATTTATCTTATTTTCAACATTTCATTCGATTTGGTTGTATATATGTTTTACCGAGAGTTATCGATTATTATTTTATTGAATTCAATTATTTATGTATATTAGTTGTGTGGTTGATTTATTGTGCGTTTAAGAAAAAGATTAGAAAGTTTAAAATTTAACATCGTGGACTAATAGGTTATTAGTAATTAAATAGTTTTCGACAGTGATGTTGAGAATGAAAACATATGAGACTCCTGACTTAATTTGAAATAGGACTAATCACCCGATATTTTATTTGGCGGGTTGTTATAGATAGTATCAGAGCATCGGGTTCTAGTGTCCTTTGGAATTTGTGCGAACGTACTGCGTTTCCAGTTTTGATTTCTATTCAATATAGAGCCCTATGTTTAGGATTGTTGGTTCCTATGGTGTGATTTCATTCTCCTGCTATAGTGTATAATTATAATGAATCTTATGTGCGTTTGGGTGTGTTCGTATGACGAACAATGAAGGTCATCAAGTGAGGGTCATTGGGAGGACAGTAGGAGATGAGACTCAGTTGAATTAGTGGAATGTTTGGGGATAATGACCGTAGTTGAGGTCACCTCTATTGTTGCTTTGGTAATTGGGGTTGTAAGGATTGCTAGGGTGCCAAGTCAGACTCACCCAGAGGGGTTAGAATGGGATAGAATCAGATGGGTATTTGAAGAGGACCATCCGTTGGAATTATAAAAATGCAGATATTGTGCGTTAGCTTATGGAAATAGGATATCCAAAGGCTTTGGCATATGGCGGAGTGTAGTATACCCGAAAGTGAAAATTAGGGAGAAAAATTTCTTAGCTCGTGGGAGCAGTGTTGTAATGGTGGGAGTCAATTACCACATTTGAAAGTATAATATTATGCCAATGGAAGGATCTTAGGTACGGGTTGATCGCAAGTTCCTCTGTTGTTCATAAAGAGTTGTTTGTGTAAGTGAACCTTGTATCTGATGAGGTAGGTACAATGGAGAAAATTATCCTTAAGTCGGTGATGGACCCATGAGAAGAGTCACTAGCACTTAAATGAAATTTTGTTTGGACGATTATTGCAGATAACGACAAGGTTGTGTTTTGTCAAGGAGGATGTTGATGCTTCTATGTGAAGGGAGTTAAAAAAGTTGAAAGATTTAGTCTGGGAGTAAGATTGGATGTAACAGTGTAAGCGGAACACCACAAGGGGAGACCCATAGGGGGACCCATCTAAATGATTCGGATGAATGGTTTTTACTGAGTGACGGTGGATTCAATCAGGGTTGTTAAAGCCAGTAGTGTGTTTCCTTATGGCCAGCGGAACCAAGGGAACAATGAGGGTAGTGTAAGGACATATTTTCATAGGTCCGTTATCAATTTATTATGTCATATACCGCTACACCGTCAAAGTGCATTCAAGAGACATCTACATCAAAGACGGATCCTAATTACTCAAGTTTTTCATCATTCAAGGCTCCGCGAAGTATACTTTGGTAAGGTTATGTTTTAAATACCTTTACTTTTCACTTAGAGCTTTTGGGAGGATTTTATAAAATATTTTCTAAGTGTTGGAGCGGACTTTTTCGTCAAATATTGAGAATGAGTATTTTTTCTAAGTTTTGAAGCGGACCTCGATTTTGACGCCCAAGTCGTTCGCGCGAGATCAGCATCTCGTTCGAACGAGATTGGAAGTCGCGCGATGTCGTTTGAACGACATGCGTACTTCGTTCGAGCGACATATGCTTCTCGTTCGAACGAGCTCGAATTTTGAGGCGGTGCATTTTTATATAAATACTCATTAAATGGTAACATTTTCATTAAGAAGTCCATACGTATTCCAGAACAGAAACACTGCCAAAGCAGTAATCTTTAGGCTTCTTCTTTTAGGGGTTTAATCCCTTTTTGATTTACAATTCACAAAACTCCCATCTTGCTATAGTGAATTGTTTTGGTGTTCAAGAACACATCTTCGCCTTTATTCATCTTTTGTGGAGTGCATCTCTACACCGTATGGCTGCGTGTCATTAAGGATCTTTTTGCGTGAAGATTCATTGCTGAAGATAGGACTGCGAGTCCTTGGAGGGTGCTGCGGGTATTCTCTTGCTGAGTTCAAGACTGCGAGTCTTTGTGGGTTGGCTGTGCGTTGATCCATTGCAGATTTATCTATGTAATTATAAGTTGCGAATTATAGATTCATAGTGAAATAAAGGTTTTACCCGAAAGGGGTTTTTCCCTGAAATCTGTGTCTCAGCATATTTGTTGTGTCGCATACGTTATTTGTTTATGGTTTGACACACGCACCATAGATGCATGTTTAGGGGCTGAATTAATAGTCTCTGATTAAATAAGTGAGCCAAATTAGAAATTTACGAATTAATCAATTATCACACAGTCACGTCTTCTCAAATTGGTATCAGAGCGGGTTACGCTAATTTATCGCGTATTCCTATTTTTCGCAAAATCGTGTGATATTGATTTTTTTGGAAAATCAGTTTTGTGAAAAATCCCATTTTTTTCTATGGAGCACTTCTATAATAAGATGCCTATTTTTGACGGGTCTAATTATGCCTATTGGAAAGCTCGCATGAAATCTGGTCTAAAAGCCATTGGTGAGCGTGTTTGGTACCTCTGCGAAAATGGGTGGACTCCTCCCACGGTCACCGTTGATAATGTCTCCTCTTTAAAACCCGTGTCAGCCTGGACTGAAGATGATCATAAAATGTCTAAATATAATTCACGTGGGCTGAGTGCTATTTCTGGAGCTATCACTCCTGATGAGTTTCGCCGAATTATGATGTGCACCACGTCTAAAGAGGCATGGGATGTTTTGAAATTGACACATGAGGGTACAAACGCGGTTAAAGAATCTAAGTTACAAAATTTTGCCACCCAATTTGAGACAATCACCATGTCTGAATCTGAATGCTTTGATGATTTTTATGCACATTTGTCGGACATTATTAACACCAGTTTTAATTTGGTTGAGGTGATTGATAACACGCGTGTCATTAAAAAGATTTTGAGATCTCTCCCAAAACGCTTTATTCCTAAAGTCACTGTTTTGAACTCTTTGGGAAATTTGAAATCACTTAAGTTAGAAGAACTTATAGGAGATCTTCAAACCTATGAGATTGACATGTTTCCCAAAACCAGTAAGGCTAAGGATAATGGCATTACTTTAAAGACTCATTGTAAGAAAAAGAAAGAAAAAGTTTGTGAGTCCGATTCTGAGGGAGACTTTGATTTTAATGATATGGCCTTGTTTGCAAAAAATTTTAAAAAATTTCTCAACATGAACAAAAATAATTTTTCCAACAAAAATTTTTATTTGAGAAAAATAAAAAGAAAAGAAAGGCCAAAGAAAGTGGTGAGAGAGAAAAAGAGAATGACTCAGATGAGGAGTGTGAGGAAGATCTTGAGAACGTGACTTGTTTTGAATGTAGGGGTAAGGGACATAAGTCGTTTGAGTGTCCAACACGGCTTAGAAAGAAAGGAAAGAAAGTAGCCATGCCTGCCACACTTAGTGATAGTGAGGGTGATGAGGGAGATGCGTCTGATAAAGGTTTAGCACATGGGATGGTTGTCGCTTTTTCTGGTCGTGCGAGCACACCCACTTTGTCTCACGAGAGTGCACACGAGAGCGATGATAGTGATTTGTGTTCTTCGAGTGAGGATGAGAGCGAGGAAGAGAGTGGAGATGAAAGTGATCTCCAAAAAGCATTTAGAGATTTGTACACCGAGACCTTGAAAACAAATAAGTATAATCGAGATTTAGGTCATCGGGTTTTAGATTTGGACAGAGAGAAGGAGTTTTTAAGAAAGGAGAAGTGTGATTTGACCAACACGTTGTCTAGTCTGACGACACGCGTATCCCAACTCGAGAGTGATCTCGAACGTGCCAGGGAGGTCAAAGTCATTTTTGAGAACGCACCTAAGAAGGTTGAAAAGGTGGTTCTTAAGGGTAAAGGTGAGAATTTAGGAATAAGTCATGACGGTGCTTCTATTTCCCAATTAGCACCCGATCCGGTTCCCACTTTAGTGTCAAATTCACGTGAGTCTCACCCTAACCCACCTAGGTGTCCCATTCCTATTAGGAAAGTGCGTCCTAGAGTTTTTGAGAGAGGTGTTCCGAGGCCTATTTATGTTTTCTCACATTGCAAAAGGAGAGGACACCTTAGGGAATTTTGCTTTAAGTTGGGGTATGTGTCACATTTTGCTTCTACACGTGTTTTTGATACACATGTTCCCACACATGATTCTTTACATGCTCTCGAAGACTACATGAGAGAGTTTGCACATTTAGGTGAGCAAGTTAAGTTTTTAGTCAAAACTTCACAAGAATTGATGGAGTTTTTTCATAAGTTGTCACCACCTTTGGAAAACCCCTCCGCACCTAATGATTGAGGTTTGACTTGTTTACTAGCATAAGATGATTTTCATGATGATATTGTTTGCCTATTGATAGTATGTATCATTTTTGTATATTTTTTTTGGAAATGTTTTGAAAAATACAAAAAGATTTTATTTTGATAAAATATTTAGAAAAATCCAAAAAGATTTTTGTATTTTGTTTGCACTGTTTATGGATGGAGACTTAGGATGACCGAGTCACAACATCATTCCATTTTCCTGTGACTATTTGATAGTGTTTTGAGACAATAGGTCAATTCATCCTTGTGCTTTATAATGTTTGGAGTCATTAAGATGTAATTAAGTGTTTACTTCCTACATGTTTGACTCATGTTTCCTTTATTGCACACATGCACGGATTTGTTTGATTATTGTGCTTGTCTTATCACATGTTGGTTGGGTGTTTTCACTTCAATCCTGTCCTTAAAACGAACCAAGTGCGATAAATTTTGATAAGGAAATTATGCATTTAAGAACCGTTTTGTGAGTTTGTGTGCTTTGTTTAAAAAACTGGGAAGGGCTGGGAAAGGTTCATTTTGCCTTTGCGAATACTAAGCCACCGTTAAATTGGACCTAAAAAATGGAGGATTTTTATTATCCAGGGTCCAAAGAGGTTTAAAAGAGCCCGAAAAAATTTAAAGGCAATAAAAAGAAATTCATGCCAATTATGGGCCATTTAGGTTTTTGCACCAATTCTCCAAAGTTTGAGAATTTAGATTACCTCTAGAAGGAAATATATTTGAGGGAGTTTGGATGGAGAATTTAAACGGGTTTGCACATCCTTGAATTGCTTGAAAATGCGCTACATAGTTTTGGACGTTATTGGTGTGGAAATCATTTGACTTTGATTTGTTGATTTGCATAAGACGATGTCATCTAAATTCAAAATTTTTTACACCTAAGGATTCTTTTGATGTTCATTCGTTAGGGGTACACATATCCATCGTACACATATGATTGATTGAGTTGATTTACCTATCGAATGTGTTCACACCCATTCATTTCGTTTCCATGACTTGGTTGTTTGAGTTTAAGTCCATGGTGTGATTTTTGTATCATATTTTTCAAAGTGGTATCTTATTTTTTGTACGAAAAATTTGAAAAATCCAAAAATAGTTGGTGAGATTTTTGAGATACTCCTTTGCATGCACGTAGTTTGATCCTTGTTTGCTATGCATTTTATCGTGACACTCCATGTTTTGATTGTTTCTTCTTATCTGTCCATTTGGGGATATCATAAAAAGGGGGAGAAAGAATTATCATGTTATGGGGGAGTTTTTGCATTATGGGGGAGATTTGATTATTAATGCTTTATTCTTATATCATTTCACACTCATTGCGTCACGAAGGTTTTTGCTTTTTCTCATGTCTGTAGGTACAAAGATTGATGATCATGATGTTGCACACCCTGATGAGAAAAGCTTTGAGATTTGGCGAAGATGATTGAAGAACAGTTTTGAGGTCTTGCAAATTTATTCATGGGAGGGTATATTTGTATAGGCAATTTGGTTTTTTGATAATTCGGATTTTTTATGTATGTACCGACATAGACATAGGGGGAGATTTGTAAGGACATATTTTCATAGGTCCGTTATCAATTTATTATGTGATATACTGCTACACTGTCAAAGAGCATTCAAGAGACATTTACATCAAAGACGGATCCGAATTACTCAAGTTCTTCATCATTCAAGGCTCCGCGAAGTTTATTTTGCTAAGGTTATGTTTTAAATACCTTTACTTTTCACTTAGAGCTTTTGGGAGATTTTTACAAAATATTTTCTAAGTGTTGGAGCGGACTTTTTTGTCAAATATTGAGAATGAGTATTTTTTCTAAGTTTTGAAGCGGACCTCGATTTTGATGCCCAGGTCATTCACGCGAGATCAGCATCTCGTTCGAACGAGATTGCAAGTCGCGCGATGTCGTTTGAACGACATGCGTACTTCGTTCGAGCGACATATGCTTCTTGTTCGAACGAGATCGAATTTCGAGGCGGTGCATTTTTGTATAAATACTCATTAAATGGTAACGTTTTCATTAAGAAGTCCATACGTTTTCCAGAACAGAAACACTGCCAAAGCAGTAATCTTTAGGCTTCTTCTTTTAGGGGTTTAATCCCTTTTTGATTTACAATTCACAAAACTCCCATCTTGCTTTAGTGAATTGTTTTGGTGTTCAAGAACACATCTTCGCCTTTGTTCATCTTTTGTGGAGTGCGTCTCTACACCGTATGACTGCGTGTCATTAAGGATCTTACTGCGTGGAGATTATTTGCTGAAGATAGGACTGCGAGTCCTTGGAGGGTGCTGCGGGTATTCTCTTGCTGAGTTCAAGACTGCGAGTCTTTTTGGGTTGGCTGCGCGTTGATCCATTGCAGATTTCTCTATGTAATTGTAAGTTGCGATTTATAGATTCATAGTGAAATAAAGGTTTTACCCGAAAGGGTTTTTTTCCCTAAAATCTGTGTCTCAGCATATTTGTTGTGTCGCATGCGTTATTTGTTTATGGTTTGACACACGCACCATAGATGCATGTTTAGGGGCTGAATTAATAGACTCTAATTAAATAAGTGAGCCAAATTAGAAATTTGCGAATTAATCAATTATCACACAGTCACGTCTTCTCAGGTAGTCATCAGAGTTGAGACTACCAGGGTTCGAGAGAAAGAAAACCCTATTACGGCCAGTGTGGCCGGAGATAAATGGATTATACGAAGAGATAAATGGATTATATGGAGAGATATGTGGAAAGTAAGACCACATACATTGATTTTTGCCTAAGTGAGTAAAGGGGCAAGAGTATGGTGCCTATCAGAGTACGCAACGAAAGCATGATGGGCCCATAACCCCATTAGGTAATGATTAAGATAATGTTTGGTTCAGTTCAGACAAATGTGCTATGTCTGGGAACCATTTGAGCAGTTAGGGCAATTGGCAAGGTAGAAGATATGAATTTTGGATCCTCGAGTGTTTGAGATATGGTTTATGTGACGAATGAGTTGCGGTATTTTGATTAGCCCTAGATTCATGTATGAGACGAGTTTAGTGGTTATATCGATAACATTGTTATGTGTATATAGTTTTCGTGGTAGCGAGGTTATTTTTTATTTCATCCATAGTCGAGCGTGATGAGTGCATTATTTTGTATAATTTATAAACAAATCTAGGCCTTGTTAAATCCCTTGCATCGTAAATAAAGAGCTTTTATAGCCATTTTTGTTATTTAAAAGGAAAATGCAACTTTGGAAATAATTCAAATTAATAATGCAATTTTAGCAACCCTGAGGGTGAAACCGTAATTTCAAAAAATTTACGGGCTTAGAAATAATTTTTAAATATTTATCCGGTCAATATGAAGTTTTCCTTGAAATTTGGTTAAATTCCAAGTTAAAATGAGTGAGACATGAATTTCGGGGACTAAAATATAAATAAGGATAATTATATAGTTTTCAACATTTTAAGTATTTTTATATAAATAAGGACTAAAATATAAATAAGTATTTTTATTTTTCATTTTTTACAGGCGTCTCGAGAATTCGGACAACATAGGAGTGGATATGCAAAAAATGGTTAGGATATGTCGCGACACGACACACCAACACGACAGTACTAAAAATGATTATAAATTCATTTGAGTGTTCGTTGAGGTCATGCGATAGCTTTTCGAAAAGGTATTTAAAAGACTCACAACTTTCTAGTTCGGGCCAATCTAAAAATAAGATGTTTTGAAGGTGCAAAATCAGTTTGAAAATTTTGATTTAAAAAGTGACGAAAATGCAAAAGGAAAGAAAAAAAAATCCCTTTTACCTGCCTTTGTCTGCCGTCCCAAGACTGATATCTCCAAAATTTCAAGATTCCCTTATTTCAAGATGCCTCTTTTGTCCTATTATCTTATTCTTTTTTTATTCCCCCCATACCCATGTTTTGCTCCATCCGAAAATTACTTTTTTTTTGTCCCCCACGCTTTGAATTTTTTTTTTTTATCTTTTACCCTATATTCTGGTGTCACATTTGACTAGTACACACAAAGGGTGTGGGGGCAGGCCTGTAAACGGACCGGATCAGACAAATTCAAATCCATATCTGTTTATGTTAAACAGATTCGGATTCGATCCATTTATTAATCGGACCGGATTAGGCAAATCCAAATCCATATCCATTTATGTTAAACGGATTTCGAATCCGATCCGATTATCCGTTTATGTTAAACTTGATTTGCAACATTTTTATTTTCAACTCTTATTTCATAAATTTATTTTGCAAATGTTCCAAATAAACACATAATGAAATAAAGAACTATTATAATAAATATTTAAAGTATTATTAAATAATATATATTTCGGATTTTAAAGACGATCCATATCCGTTTAAACGGATCGGATTCTGATTCGGATAAAATCCGATCCATTGACAGGCCTATGTGGGGGATATAAAACTAAGGAGCTATTTTTCAGAGGAAGGGGGTGGGAGAGACACATTTTGGGGATATATTTTGTGTAGAGAGACATATTTCTTGAGGGGGAATTAATTTTGTAAACACCCAAAAATATTGTACCTTGTGTGTTGTTTTGGAGTGTTTAGAAGATTATTTTGTGCACATTGGAGGAGCATATTGTGTATTGTAACGCATGTCTTGGACGCAATTTTTGTAAATTGATTATTGTTAATGAAAATTATTATTTCATCTTGCAATATTTGTGTGTCAAATATGATGTGTGAGTAGTTTAATTACTAGGAATAGGTGATGTTTGTCATGATTGATTAAATTACGCATGTTAATTTAATTTCCTACATATTCCGACGTGTTTTAATTTGAAATAAAAAAATTCAGTATTCGCTTAAAATTACATGAGAGTGTATTTTTTAAACCTCAAGAATTAATTATAAATTCATGCTTTAAAATTTTAAAGTTGTCATTATTATGGGTTATGCTTGCACTTAGATGTCTTGATACCTCATGCTTAAATACACATTAAAAATTTAGAACGTGATATTTTCGAGGGAATAGGGATTTATAGTGTCTAATTCAAGAGACGTTAAAATACTTTGATCGCTTGTAATGTTATATTCCCCGAAATATACGCGACGAGAGTTTGCATATTTTGTGTTATAAATTCGAAATTACGGAATTGAATTCATGTGTAAATTTACTTAAAATTTATAAACTGATCCGATGTCCTAGTTTCTTCCACATTTGACATTATCTCTTCTTGTTCATTTCTTCCGCTTTTATCTTTAATCTAGAAACTCAATCACATTTATACACTCATATATCTAGTTGGACAATAAATACTTTATAAAAATTAACGAAATCTCTGTGGGTCCAACCCGTACTTACACCCGATATATTACAATAGCACGTGCACTTGCAGTAGTTTTATAACAAATAAAAAAAAGAAAAGAGAAGAAAAAAAGACGGAAAAGAAAGCAACTGTAGGAAAAGCGTTAAAGTTACTTATGCAATCTTGCCACGCGCACAAGGTACTCTCGGAGATGACTGAAATGGAGGTGACATTTCCCTCTGATCGACGTCAAATAAAACTTCGACCCGGCGTAAACAAGTGACCGTAAGTAGTCCACGCCGGAGGTAAGTCTTGTGTGCTGCTACGTGACACTATTTTCGCAAATTTCAATAAGCACGTTGCATAATTTTACTTGAGGGAAAAACCCAATTTTAAGATAAGGTGGGGATTTAATCACCCTTCCTTGGCCGACAAATCAGTAAGCTACCCGAGCATCTGCATAACCCAAGCCATAATTTTAATTTAAAATTTATTAGACATTGGCCATAGGGTGTGACATAGCTCATAGGCATATTATTTTCAAGGCTAGGATTAAAATCTAATCCAAACACGGAATTTTCAAATCGATGCCATTTTGACATTGACTAGGATTGGTGGTTTTTAATGAGTCTTCGTACTGACCACCTACCTAAAGGAAAAATCAGGTAATTGAGGTGATAGTCCGGAGTTGATCATCTTTAAAATTATCCCTCGTTAAGAATTAGGAGCTCTTTAATTAGGGAGATTATTTCGGAGACCCATTGTTGTCGAATAATCTCGGGAAACTAGATCTTAAAAATTGAACTCCCCCTCACCTAATTCAGATAAACTCAAAATTTCTTTGTGTTAGCTTAGGAATTTTGTGGTCCTGTGTCGGATTATTTGCTTTCCATATTAAAAAATAATTAAAAAAAATCGAGTGAGTGCAGTGCATGCAAGGTTGGTTTCGAGATCCTATTGGTCGTTTAGCTAGAGTGGAGTCTAATATTTCCGATACTGTTATAGGTAGTACCTCAATTTTCATCGAGATGGGAGATGAGCCAGTAACTCGTGCCCTAAAGGATTACCTATATCCGAGTAGAGCGAGTCAACCATCGTGTATATAGCTTCCCACGCACAATGCCAGTAACTTTGAATTTAAGTCGGAAATAATTCATTTACTTCCCATCTTTCGAGGCCCCAAAAAGGAGGATCCATACCTCCACGTGCGTGAGTTTGAAGAAATTTACGGAACGGTTAAGTTACAACAACTCACTGATGAGATTGTTAGACTAAAACTATTTCCTTTTTCTTTAAAAGACAAGGCTAAGAGTTGGCTGCTCTCACTGAAACCGAATTCCATCACCACTTGGAATCAATTGAGTGTTGAATTTTTGCAAAAGTTATTCCCTAACCAAAAGACGGCAACGATACATCATGCCATCAATACTTTCAATCAAAAAGAGGGACAGACTTTATGGATGTACATGGAAAGATTCAAGGACTTGCTCCTGCAATGTCCTCATCATGGAATCAAATTGGGTTGTCAAACCCAAATTTTATATGAGGGTTTCAATTATACCAATCGGTCTATGCTTGAACTAATGTGTAATGGATATTTCACAGAGAAGAGTGAGACCGATGCATGGTCATTTTTAGAATTCGTTGCTCAAAAGTCCCAGCGATGGGCACCCCATTGGGATTCTACTACCACCAAAATTAATGAGGGTATTGCTCACAAGGAAGAACAAGGTTTTGGATTGAATACCAAAGTGCCTACATTAGCCCGACATTTAGAAGCCGTAGAAACGACCAAGGAAGGTAACCGAGCTGCACCTATGGTTGTGCAACATATAGGGTCACCTATGTGCGTGCTTTGCGATGCTTTCGATCACCTGGTCAAAAGTTGCCCCACCTTCCAGCACATAAATCTATGACCGAGCAGGCTAACGCCCTCTATAAAAATAGGCCCAAATACGACCCATTTTCCAATACTTATAATCTAGGTTAGAGGGATCACCCTAACTTTTCGTGGTCTAAAGGTCAATACCAGGGTAGTGGAGGTATATCTTCAAGTAACCCACCCTCGGGTTTCCAAAAGATCACCCCTACACCGTCATTTCCTTCACCCCAGAAGATTCAATCTTTAGAAGAAACGATGAATTTACTTGCCCACAGTACCCTGAAATTCCAACAGACCACGCTCAGGTCAGGTAAAGAAGTTGAGAATAATGTCTCACAACCCACCACAAGTGAATCTTAGAAAGTAAAGGAAAAGGAGGACTCACCTGTAGATCCAACTTCTTCCTCACCTTCATCTTCCGAGCCATCTGTAGATACCTATGTCCCGAAAGGTCCATTTCCACAACGTTTAGTGCCACAGAAGAAAAAGGCGCAAGTGGATAAAATTTTAGAAGTATTCAAGCACGTACAAATCAATATCCCGTTGCTTGATGCTATACAACAAATTCTATCATATGCCAAATTTTTGAAGGACCTTTGTAACTTCAAGAGAAGCACTAATATTCCGAAGAAATCTTTTCTCGCTGAACAAGATGGCTCGATCATCTCATATAGAACCCCTGTCAAGTATAAAGATCCCGGGACTACGACGATCTCTATTAAAATAGGGGAACACATTATTGAGAAATCCCTTATAGATTTGGGAGCAAGTGTTAACCTTCTTCCGTACACCGTGTATGAGAAATTAGGTTTGGGGTAATTTAGAACGACTAGGATTACCTTATCCTTAGCTGACCGGTCTGTTAAGATTCCGAGAGGCGTTATTGAGGATGTCTTGATAAAACTGGGCGAGCTTGTCTTCCTAGTCGATTTTTTGGTTCTGGATACCCAATAAGTGCGTAATCCTAATGCACAAATTCTGGTGATTTTGGGTCGTCCATTCCTCGCCACGTCTGATGCCGTCATCAGGTGTCGTAGAGGCCAATTGAAGTTATCATTTGGAAACATGACTATGGACCTTAATGTATTTAATTTGGCCAAACAACCACCAGATGATGATGGACCCGTGGATATCGATATGATTGACACTATCATCCAGTAGACTTTCAAACAAACTATAATTATGACCCTTAATAGCATGCCTTGCCTATTTTAGGTCTGAATTTGACATCGAAAGCTCAATCGCTGAAGTCAACACACTCCTCGACTCCACCCATGTCTTGGAAATAGGATCTTGGAGATGTAAGACTGAACCCCTCTCTCTCTTTACGTCACCAATTCATCCCTCCATTGAAAAATCTCCCGAGCTTGAATTGAATCTGTTACCAGAATCACTCGAGTATAGGTTCTTAGGACCTTCTGATACCTTGCCTATTATCATGGCGTCTGACCTAAACAAAGAACAGGAAGGTAAGTTGTTGCGTGTTCTCAGCGAACATAAAGAAGCCCTCGGCTGGACCATAGCTGATATAAAAGGGATAAGTCCGTCAGTGTGCATGCACATAATACACTTAGAAGATAACGCTAAAAACTTCCGTGAAGCACACTGTAGACTTAACCCCACTTTGAAAGAAGTCGTCCGAGCCGAGGTGCTCGAACTGTTGGATGCGGGTATTATATATCCCATATCTGATAGTCAATGGGTTAGCCCCATTCAAGTTGTTCCAAAGAAATTCGGTGTGACAGTGGTGAAAAATGATGATGATGAGTTAGTACCCATAAGAATTTAAATCGGTTGTCGCGTATGTATAAAATACAGGAAGTTTAATGATGTCTCAAGAAAGGATGACTTTCCTCTTCTTTTCATAGACCAAATGCTTGAGAGATTAGCCGACCATCCCTATTACTATTTTCTTGATGGTTATTTCGACTATAATCAAATTCCAATCACTCCCGAAGATCAAGAAAAAACCACATTCACCTGTCCATTTGGTACTTTTTCCTATCGACGCATGCCCTTCGGGTTGTGTAATGCACCCGCTACCTTTCAACAATGCATGATGAGTATGTTTTTGGATAAGGTTGAAAGGTTTCTCGAAGTTTTTATGGATGATTTTTCAGTGTTTGGGTCTAATTTTGATGAGTGCCTTCACCACCTTACCCTCGTTCTGAAGAGGTGTAAGGAAAAGAACCTTGTACTCAATTGGGAGAAGTGTCACTTCATGGTTAAACAGGGCATAATGTTAGGTCATATCATATCTGAAAAGGGTATCGAAGTTGATAAGGCTAAAATTGATCTCATTTCTAATCTCTCGCCCCCAAAAACTGTGCGTGAAATTCGATCATTCTTATGACACGCCGATTTTTATCGGAGATTCATTAAGGATTTTAGCAAAATATCTCGACTGTTGTGCAATCTTCTTTCCAAAGACGCACCCTTTGAGTTCATTGATGATTGCCTTCAAGCCTTTGAGAGGCTAAAGAAGGAATTGACTTCAGCACCTATTATGCGACCTTCCGACTGGAGTCAGCCCTTTGAAATCATGTGTGATGCTTCTGATTATGCCTTCGGTGCGGTTCTTGGTCAGTACAATGAGAAACTTCCTCATGTTGTATACTACGCAAGCAGTACTCTTAATGATGCTCAATTGAGCTATTCCACGATCGAGAAAGTGTTCCTTGCTGTTATTTTCGCACTAAAAAAGTTTAGGTCTTACTTGATAGGATCCAAGGTTATCATTTTCACCGATCATGACACCCTACGATACCTTTTGTCTAAAAAGGATGCTAAGGCCCGACTCATTAGATGGATCCTATTACTGCAAGAGTTTGACCTCGAGATTCGAGATAAGAAGGGTTGTGAAAATGTAGTGGCGAATCACCTATCTAGGTTAACCGTTGAATTATACAATGACTTATTGCCACTCAATGAATCCTTCCCCGATGAGCAACTAATGCTTATTTCTCAGCTTCCTTGGTTTGTCCATATTGTGAACTATCTTGCAACGGTGAGGTGCCCCTGCATTGGCATAAATAAGATCGTTCCAAATTTCTTAAGGAAGCCAAGTATTTCTTGTTGGACGATCCATACCTGTTCAAATATTGTCCCGATCAAATCATTCAAAAGTGAGTCCCAAATCAAGAAATTCAGAGCGTAATCTCTTTCTTCGATGACCAAGCCTGTGGAGGTCATTTCAGTACTAAGAAAATCGCTGCAAAATTTTTGTAGTGTGGATTTTATTGGTCCATAATTTTTCATGACTCGCATGACTATTGTAGAAGTTGTGATCGATGCCAAAGGTTAGGAAAGATCGCTCGTAGGAATATGATGCCCTTAAATCCCATATTGATTATTGAGGTTTTTGGCTGTTGGGGCATCGATTTTATGGGTCCATTCCCGAACTCTTACGGTAATCTTTACATCCTTTTGGAAGTTGATTATGTGTCTAAGTGGGTCGAAGCTATACCAAATCGGACAAATGATCGCCATGTGGTAATCGAATTTATTCGAGAAAACATTTTTTCCCGATTCGGTACATCTTGATCCATCATTAGCGATCAAGGAACCCATTTCTGTAATCGGTCATTTGAGAGTCTCATGAAAAATTATTCAGTCACGCACAAAGTAGGATGTTCTTATCACCCTCAAACCAGTGGTCAAGTAGAAGTTTCCAATAGGAAAATTAAGGAAATCATCGAGAAAACAGTGAATCCAAACCGAAAGGATTGGTCCTTAAGGCTATTAAATGCATTGTGGGCTTATCGCACTGCCTACAAAACGCCACTTAGTATGTCCCCGTATAGGCTTGTCTACGAAAAATCCTGCCACCTTCCGGTAGAGTTAGAACTCAAGGCCTATTGGGCCATTAATACCTTTAATTTCGATTCACCTGCTGTAGGAGATGTCCAAACACTCCAACTCAATGAGTTGTAAGAGATTCGGAATGATGCGTACGAAAATGCAAAATTATATACAGAGAAAATGAAAATGTTCCATGATAAGTCCATCCTACGAAAGTCATTAGAACCTGGTCAAAAAGTGCTCTTGTATAATTCTAGGTTGCATCTCTTTCCCGGTAAGTTAAGGTCTAGATGGTCCGGTCCCTTTATTGTTAGGACAGTCTACCCACATGGGGCGGTTGAGATAGAGAATCCTAAAGATAGTGAAATTTTCAAAGTTAATGGTCAAAGGTTGAAGCCTTATCAAAAACTAAGAGATAGAGAAGTGGAGGACATTCCCCTCCAAGAATCGATGTACCACGAGTGAACATAAAATTGGGTCATGTTTTTGTATCATAGTTTGTGTTTTGCGTTTTTCAGGAAATGTTTGTTGGAGAAAGTATCTCGTTGTGGTAATACTCTTAATAAACTTTCGACCCTTTTCAAATTGTCTTGTACATTGAGGACAGTGTAGAAATTAGGCTTGGGGGTATTGAGGTCATTTTTCTCCGCTTTGAAAAGAAAATCAGAAAATTTTCAAAAAAAAAATCCAAAAATATTTTCAATATAAGTGAGTTTTGAAACAATTTCTTAATATAGAATCAATTCACAAATCTCTCAACTTATAAATTTTTAACACTTAGCCATATAATATAATCGAAAAAGGATATTGAGGTGAAAATTAATATGCTTAACGAATAAATGTGGAGATTTTAACCCAGTGAGATTTTCACGCCATTCATCGTTTTTGAGAAATTTAAATCAATCCAAGTTAGAGTAACTCAAAATCGTCGATGATCTCAAATTCTTTATTTTGTTTGATTACTGAAAATGAAAAGTCAAAATGTGAATCGTACACACTAAATGCCTTAGTAAGTTGACTTGAGACACAAAATTGACTAAACGGAACTTGAGAAATGATATTAGGCCATCGTTTTGAAAGCCCCAAAATAAAGCTTAAATTGATCTTTTTACATTATTCCATTGCAAGCCCATTTGTGCCAAAAAGAAATCGAGCCTTTTATTGAAAACCCAAAAATCCATACCCATTTTTCTGGGAATATCAGGGTAAAAATATGGTAAAAGGCCAAAAGAAGAATGTTTAGTAGAATAATATGTGAAGAGAAAAGAAAGAAGAAAAGGGGAGATAGAAAGAATGAAATGGAAAAATGAAAAAAAAAAAGAGAAAATGGAGTATGCGAGTCGAAAAAGAAAAGAAAAAAAAATGGAGGTTGGAAAGTGGCTAAAAAGTCAAAATCCCGATAATCTCTATATTCTCAGAAAATTTTTGAAACTCCAAAATATGTTCTTTCTAGCCAAAATCGGGCCTACAATACAAACGAAAGAAAGTCCTAATTAATCTTAAGTGAAGCTAGTTATAGTGTGGAGAGAAGATGAATATGATATTTTAGTGTGATTCAAGTTTTCAAAGTAATCGATTTTCCATTCACGATATCATAATCATCCATTATAAAATGTCCGTCTTTCATGATATATATGTGAAGCTGCTCATTAAATTTACTCTTTTATTCACATATATCGAGAGAAACTACCCGTTTTTGAGTGTTTGATTGCGAGTGCATACTGTGAGATTTTAAAATCAAAATGAACTTTTGAATAAGAAATGTAACGATCAAATCTTTTGAAATGGACAGTTATATTGGCTATGCACACACGCACAATAAGTTGAGATTGAAAAGTGAATTTTTACTGTATTAATGAAATTTGCATTTAAGACTTGGTTATATTACCTTTGTGTCTTTTGTAAATAAAGTCAAGTCTTTGAATTTTGTGGGTATATTCACTGCAAACCCTCACGAGACAAAACTCATCCACTAGGGCAACCGAGGGGTTTAACAGCTTGTTGCACATGCTAAGTGCAACCGTGATTCCTACGAAAATGAGATAGATTTTAATTTTTGCTCGAGAACTAGCAAAGTTTAGATTTAGGGGTATTTGATGAGTGCATTATTTTGTATTATTTATACCCAAATCTAAGCCTTGTTAGGATCCTTGCATCGTAAATAAAGAGCTTTTATAGCCATTTTTGTGATTTAAAAGTAAAATGCAACTTTGGAAATAATTCGGATTAATAATGAAATTTTAACAACCCCGGGGGTGAAACAGTAATTTTAGAAATTTTACGGGCTTAGAAATAATTTTTAAATATTTACCTGGTCAATATGATGTTTTTCTTGAAATCTGGTTAAATTCCAAGTTAAAATGAGTGAGACATGAATTTCGGGGACTAAAATATAAATAAGGGTAATTATGTAATTTTCAACATTTTATGACCCAAAATTTGTATCAAGTACTTTTATTTTTCATTTTTTCCAGGGGCTCGAGAATTCGGACAACATGGGAGTGGATATGCAAAAAATGGTTTGGATATGTCGCGACACCACACATCGACGCGACAGTACTAAAAAATAATTATAAATTCGTTTGAGTGTCCATTGAGGTCATGCGATAGCTTTTCGAAAAGGTATTTAAAAGACTCACAATTTTCTAGTTCGGGCCAGTCTCAAAATAAGATGTTTTGAAGGTGCAAAATCAGTTTGAAAATTCTGATTTAAAAAGTGACGAAAATGCAAAAGGAAAGAAAAAAAAATCCCTTTTACCTACCTTTGTCTGCCATCCCAAGACTGATATCTCCAAAATTTCCTTTTACCCCACACCCATGTTTTCCTCCATCACCCATGTTTTGTCCCTTTAATAATTTTACAGAAAAGAACTTTATTCCCCCCTTCCTTCCTTTTTCCCATATCTGCCAAAAGCAGGTCCTAGTTTTAAGTTTTTTTTTTCTTTATTTCAAGATTCCTCTTTTGTCCTATTATCTTATTCTTTTTTTATTCCCTCCATACCCATGTTTTTCTCCATCCGAAAATTACTTTTTTTTGTCTCCCACGCTTTGTACTTTTTTATCTTTTACCCTATATTCTGGTGTCACATTTGACTGGTACACACAAAGGGTGTGGGGGTAGGCCTGTAAACGGATCGGATTCGAACCGGATCACGCAAATTCAAATTCATATCCGTTTATGTTAAACGAATTCGGATCCGATCCATTTATTAATCGGACCGGATCTGGCAAATCCAAATCCATATCCATTTCTGTTAAACGGATTCGGATCCGATCCGATTATCCGTTTATGTTAAACTTGATTTGCAACATTTTTATTTTCAACTCTAATTTCATAAATTTATTTTGCAAATGTTCCAAAAAAACACATAATGAAATAAAGAACTATTATAATAAATATTCAAAATATTATTAAACAATATATTGATTAAAATTATTATATATATATATATATATATATATATATATATATATATATATATATATATATATATATATATATAATCGAATCGGATTACTAACGGATCGGAGTATATGAATCCAAATCCGATCCATTTAATAAACGGATAATCGGATAATCGGATTTTAGACATGATCCATATCCGTTTAAACGGATTGAATTCGGATTCGGATAAAATCTGATCCATTGACAGGCCTATGTGGGGGATATAAAACTAAGGAGCTATTTTTCAGAAGAAGGGAGAGGGAGAGACACATTTTGGGGATATATTCTGTGTAGAGAGACATATTTCTTGAGGGGGAATTAATTTTGTAAACACCCAAAAATATTGTACTTTGTGTGTTATTTTGGAGTGTTTAGAAGATTATTTTGTGCACATTGGAGGAGCATATTGTGTATTGTAACTCACGTCTTGGACGCAATTTTTGTAAATTGATTATTGTTAATGAAAATTATTATTTCATCTTGCAATATTTGTGTGTCAAATATGATGTGTGAGTAGTTTAATTACTAGGAATAGGTGATGTTTGTCATGATTAATTAAATTACGCATGTTAATTTAATTTCATACATATTCCGACGTGTTTTAATTGGAAATAAAAAAATTCGGTAGTCGCTTAAAATTACACGAGAGTGTATTTTTTAAACCTCAAGAATTAATTATAAATTCATGCTTTAAAATTTTAAAGTTGTCATTTTTATGGGTTATGCTTGCACTTAGATGTCATGATACCTCATGCTTAAATACACATTAAAAATTTAGAACGTGATATTTTCGAGGGAATAGGGATTTATAGTTTCTAATTCAAGAGACGTTAAAATACTTTAATCGCTTGTAATGTTATATTCCCCGAAATATACGCGACGAGAGTTTGCATATTTTGTGTTATAAATTCGGAATTACGGAATTAAATTAATGTGTAAATTTACTTAAAATTGACAAACTGATCCGACGTCCTAGTTTCTTCCACATTTGGCATTATCTCTTCTTGTTCGTTTCTTCCTCTTTTATTTTTAATCTAAAAAATTAATCACATTTATACACTCATATATCTAGTTGGACAATCAATACTTTATAAAAATTTACGAAATCTCTGTGAGTTCGACCCGTACTTACACCCGCTATATTACAGTAGCCCGTGCACTTGCGATAGTTTTATAACAAATAAAACTTGACAACAGAGCGGGTGTAGACAAAATGCTATATAGATTTTGTTGATATTACTCATTTTAGTGATGTGTTAATTTCGCGATGACTCACCTACGAGAATTGAGCTACCAAATGTATTATATTTGGATAGAGACTTCGGAGATTATAGTTGTCTCGATGTATTTGATCACGATGTGCAAGGACTTTACAGATATCATTAGGAATATATTGAATTTATTGTTGAGTGGAGAGATTGATCTCATTATTGTGTTTAGCTCTCAGGACTTGGTGATAGGGAGAGCGCATTGTTATATCAGTCCTTTACAGATGTGGGGGTTGATATTTGTATTTATATGTTTGGAGGCAAGATTTTTGAGAGTCTCGGTTATGTGTTTGAGGTTTATACCATTTGATTACCACTAATGCTGAGTGATAGTGCATTTAGAGAAAGTTTCTTATTTGAATGTTATTGTAGGATGAGATACACATGGATTTTGGTAAACTTCGCGAATAGAGAGATGTGAATAGATGCTAAGGCATCATCTTTGAATGATAGTTAATGTAGGTGTGGAGAAAACACTTTGAGTTGAGAACTCTTATACGCTATAAGGCGTGAGAAGTCAATAGCACTGTGATAAAATGTTGATTTTTTTTTACTCACCACGAGATGGAGAGTGGGATAATGTCGAGAAGGATTAAATTATGATTTAAGGGGTGATTGAGAATACCCATGTATTATGGCCACGCTGAGGATGCGAGGGCCGATATTGTGTTACGTGTCAGACGTTTGTGATGTTGTGCCAATATGCACGAATAATAGGGTGTATGGGCGTCCTGGTTAGCTGATTTCCAAGTCGTCCAAGTTAAAGGGCATGGGAATGGATGTGCGGAATTTATGCCTGTGGGGTAGCTATAACTAAAGCTGGAATGATAGAATGGATGAATGTCGTGTGAGAAAAACGAGGATCCAAGTATATATGTGCGATAAGAGTAGCACACCCGAGATGAGTTAAAAGGCTATGGGAAGCAATTTGAAAAGGATATCTCTTGAGAAGAGGAAAATTCAATTGTTCTGGGAAAGTAGAGCAGAGTACTACTCAGTCGAATGTTGCGAGTGGCTTGCGCGTAAATAGAATGTTGATGTCTATGAGGTAAAAGGACCCAAAAGTGCGCATTTTTGGTGAAAAGTGCACGGGCCAAGATTTTGCTACCCCGGGGAGGAAGGGGAATGTAAAGTACCACTTAATGTGAGAATTTATAAGTGGAAGTTGGTATTGAGCGAGGCATAGTGAGATTGTCTCCGGATGCACCCCTCATTGATGAAAAAGGTTGGTTCAATATGACCCACCACACTTCTGATAAGAGATTATCAGGAAGCGATACCGATGAAGTTTTACTTTAGTCAGGTTGTGCCACCGATAGCCCGATGAGTAGATGAGAGGTGATTTACAATATTGAACGATGCGATTATGAGCATTATAAATTATAGGGTAATTAAGAGGAGGAATTACCAGTGGTAGAGTGTGGTCACTCGTACTTGTTTGTTGTGGAAGGTGCCATTTGAGGTTTTGGTGTGGAAAAGCCTAGTCATTCTCCCTTTGATTGATTAGAGGTGAGTGGATAACTAGATTTTTTTATCGGACGTGATTTGGAGTCCGTGGACAAGAATGGGGTGACTTTTGAGCGTCGTAGAGTTCCATCGCGATGAAACGAGATTTGAAGGACTGTCAGGAGTGGTCAAGTATTATTGTGATTTCTCTCAGGATGAGAATTTTGTGTTGGGATGGATACGGGAAGCTGTCACTTAGTAATGTGCGGCCTTCTAATAATATTGAGGCGATAGAGCCGGGATGTATAGGCTCGTCTTATTCAGATGTCGTTGGTAGAAGCACAATGTGTGATGTGTTATTATCGAGTTGAGACCCTATGACTGATGAAGTATATCAGTATGAAGTGCATTGAACAAGTTTGTTGTTAATCTAGGGCTATAGTGAGTAAGCCTTTAGACAAGTGGGTTCCACTAACGGGTGTAGAGTGGAGCAACCCTTATGTTATTTGGAGATTGATTTTGAGAACTAGAGGATGTTGTGTTATTACAGTTCCATAGTCTTAGTACCGGTTGTATCCGAGTTTCGAAGATGAAATTCCTTTGTAAGGGGGGAAGTATGTAACACCCGACACTTTTCTGGGTATTTTCATTACATAAGTGAGTGTAATTTAATACTCAGAGAAATGATTTGAGAAATTAAGTGAAGGATTACTATTGATGCATATTATATTTACTTACGGGAATAAGTTAATGAATGTGGATTACTTTAGATTATGCTGCGGTTGGGTAAAGTGATAAGAGGTAATATTTTATTCGAAAAACTCGTGCGGAGATGTACTGGACTAAAAAGGTGATTTTTTTACAAGTGACTCGAATGGGGATTTCGAGTGCACGGTTAGTCTCAGAAGGGTCGAGATAGTCAGAATAGAGTACTCGGGGGTAGTGTGTGTCGAGGACTTTTTTGGACTAATAGTGACTCACAATTGTGTATACGAGTCATTTTTGGGTTTAATAAGGGCTAAACCCTCATTTCTCTCTTTTAAGCCATGAGAGAAAGAGAGAAAGGAAAGAAGAAAAAAAGAAAAGAAAGTAAGGAAGAAAATAGAGAAGAGAGGAGATCTCGGGCCAAGCTCCGGCGGATACCGGCACGAGGTCGTCGGATTTATCCAATGAGGCAAGTGTTTATCTTACTTTAATTTCTTAAGTGTGTTGATTTTTCATACTATAGTTGGTGTAAAACTATATGATTTTGGGTTTGGGATTCTTACACAAAAGGAGTTTCGGAAATGATTTCATACGAAATTGTTGTGATATTAACTCCATATGAAATCTAGGCTTGAAACCATGTTAATGGTGTAATTTGATGAGAAATTTGGGAGAAATGATAGTTAGGGCTTAATTAAGAATAGTGTAGAAACTCTTAATTTAATTAATGAATCCCAAGATTTAATTATTTGTTTGGGTATAATCAAGTTTGTAGTTGTCGTATTTATGGTTGGGAATGATGAGAACCATAGAAATTGAGTATATGTGTATTGGTTGAGTTTTGGGGAAGAAGAGAAAAAAAACTCGTATTGGCTTGCTGAACCAGGGGGCGAATCAATTCGCAGGGGGAGAGTCAATTTGGTAAGAAAAAAGTAGGATTCTGAACCATTTGAAATCGATTCGGATGGGTGCGAATTGATTTAGATTGAGGCAAATCGATTCAGACACCTGCGAATCGATTCGCACCTGTCAGATTTTGAAAATTTTTCTTGTTTTAAGGGTTTAAGGAAGATGGTTTTTAGATATAATTATTAGGGGATACTAAATAGAGTAATGGAACTCCTAAATGATTAGAGGAGTGTTTTATAAACCTTGGGATAGTCAAGGATAAAATCCGGGTTATAAATTTTAGGAGTGTTTGGGACGAACGACACTCGAGGAATTTTTTTGGCGGGTATATATATATATATATATATATATGCGTAAATCCTAATGTGCGAGTAGGATGGAATTAGAATATTAACTAAGTGTGATAAGCTAATATTCGGGAGATTACAAATGTGAGAATTGTAGCATAAGTGAGTGAATACTTATAGGATTAAATAAGTTGTGTGTATACTTATAATTGGTACGAATTGATATATTCAGGATTTATTAGGCTAATGCCATTAGAGATAAGCATCAATAGCCGAATTTGATGATATATATACGGGTATAGAGACTATATATATATATATATATATATATATATATATATATATATATATGATTCTGAATATATCTGTGTGCGAATGGTATATTTATGTAAAGCATACCTCTCTAGTGCTATCATGGGAAGTTGCGCAATGTGGGTGAGGCCCTTGGCTTGAGGAGCAAGGAGCGTATAGTCTGAAAATCTCATTCTTCTTGTGTTGGCTCAATCTTGAGACAAACAATTTTTTATTTATATGCTCTTGCATTTTTTATTTTTATTCAAATCTATTTTTTTATATCTTAAATCATATTTTCCTATATTGATTTATTATATAAATTATTTTTTGAAACAATTTTTATTTATGTGCTCTTGCATTTACTTTTTATTAGAATCTATTTTTTATACCTTAAATCATATTTTCATATATTGATTTAATATATAAATTATTTTTTGATAAAAATAATTTTTGTGGAGTGTACAATTTCTTTTTATCAAAATACAATCTCTCTTGTATTTTTTTTGACAAACATTTTTGTATTCTCATTATTGAGTCTAATATTTTTTTTGGTATATTCTTTTTATCATATTTCACTTGTTGGATATATTTTCTTAACAATAAAATATACACGCAATGTATTTTTTTTTGTTGTGTTACATATTATTTTTTGTTTCATTTTTTGTTTTATGTTTTATTTTTATTTTCGGATTTTATTTTTTTGTGTGTTTTTATTTTTTTTGGGCTTTTAAGTTTTGGGCTTTTTAAGCTTTGGGCTTTTGGAGAGAACCCTTTAGGGTTTTATTTTTGTGGTATAAGTTAAACACAATCTCTCTCTCTCAAACCCTCACTATTTTTCACGGCCGTCACTCTCACCTCTCTCATTTTTTTTATCTCACTCTCTTTTCTCTCTTCATCTTGAGAGATTTTTTTTTGGAGCTTTGTCTTAAGTTTTGAGATCCGAGTTTGGAGGTTCAATTTTTCGGTGGTGGTTTGGACCCGGGTTAGCTGTACCGGCGTTTTTTTTGTGGCTCGGATTTTTCCGGCTCGATTTTCGGTGCTTGAGGCTACTCCGGCGGTGGTCAATATTTTCGACGAACAAGTTTTTTTTTGGGGGGTAACTTTTCTCACCTTATATATATATAAATATATATATATATATATATATATATATATATTTATATATATATATATATATAAATAGTATAGATCAATTTTTTTAGATCTGTGTGTGTACTGTGTGTGCGTGTGTATTGTGTTTGCTGTGTGTGTGTGTAACAGCGTGTGTGTGTGTGTGAACAGTGTGTGTGTGTTCTATACTATGTGTGTGTATATCTATATACATATATAAACTTACATATATACATATATTGTATACTAGTTATACATATATAGATAGATATATAAATCTGTTTTTGTTAACTCCACACTTTCACCAATTTTTTGATCTAAAACGATTTTTTTTTTTGGCAAAAGAAAAGTACATCACTTTGTTTGTTGTTAGTTATCTAAGATATAAAGTTGGTTTGTTTTAGCTAAGAACATACTTGAATCAATTTATTGTTATAGAACCTGCTATTTCTATAATCCCAATTTCAGTTTGTTGTTTGTTTTGTTTTGTTTGTTTGGTTTAAAAATAAAACGATTGTTGTTGTGAAATCACTTTTAGTAGATTATTTTTTTTATTTTTTTTTATCCATTGGCATTGACACTTGTAGTGTTAACCATTTTAGTTCCATTTAGTGTGTATTTTTTATTAACTGATTGTGTTGAGCTAATTGTGGTGGTGGCCTATTTGGACTAAAATCTGTCAAGTCTTTTTGTTGGGTGTTTGTTGTTGGAACTTATTTTACACGCAACTCATTTAGTGTGTGCACTTATTCATTTAGATAATTTTGTGTCACACATTTTTTTATAAAAATAATATTTTAATCTGAATTAAAATTTATTTGGGTGTTGGGTATTTGTTGTTTGATCTTATTTTACACCCAACTCATTAGTGTGTACACTTTATTTATTTGGACTGTGAGTTTATTTTTGGCCCACTTTATTTGGATAAATTTATTTGAACTAAAATTTGTTGGGACTAAATTTTAGTACGCTTATTGGGTGTTTGGTTTGGAGAGTTTATTTACACCCATTTCAGTTTGTGTGTACACTTTGTTATAAAGACTTATTTTAGTGTGTCACACATTTTTATTTATTAGTTTATTATAATCTGGTTTGATTTATTTTGGGAATAAAGATTTTTGATTTTTGACTCTAAACTAGTTACACCCTCTAAGTTGAACTTTTGTGTGTTCACTTTATTTAGTTGGGTTTAATTAGTGTGTAGTCTTTATATCACATCTTTATTTATTTAAATTTTATTTTAGTTAAACCCATCCTATTTTGGTGAGTCGAGTGCTACACTCTTTATCTCGTACTCACTTGACTTGGATTGGACCATTTGACTCGTACACTTTTTATTGCCTAAGTTGAATACTTTTTGTTGTATTCTTTTATAACTTAAGGTAGTGTTTATGTGTGTATGAGTATTTGATCCAACCCTTGTCATAGTATTGGTTTATACTAAAATTGGAATTTAATAGTTGTAATCTTATTTTATTTATTTTAATTAAGTCCCAATTTGTATGAGCTAAGTGCTACACTTATTTATCTTTTGCTCATTTTACTTGGACTTAATATTTTTAACATAACACCTATTTAAATTGATTCATATTATATTTGGTGTTAGGTTAATTTGTATCTTAGTTGCGCGACACAATTGTTGGAATTTTATTTCCTATTTTATTTGTGGTCATTTGCGCCAACTAATTTGTTTTTAGAATTAATCTTTACTTGAATATTAAATATTAAGTAAGACCTTACTTGTGTCTTGGGACTTAATATTTAAGCATTCTTTTTAGTATTTATTAATTCAATATTGTCTTACCTTTCAATTAGTCCTTGATTGGTAATTTGTCTTGTCAATTAAAATAGATTTAAACCTTGGTTGTTTGGTCTATTTTTAAACAAGATTATTTTTGTTGTTTTGATTAAAACAATATCTATTATTATATTTGTGTGTTGCACAACTTCACGGGGTCTCGGGTTTGAGTGTGTCGTTGTGCGTGTGTAGTGAGTGAGTGATAGTCTCTATTACCGGGGTGTTATTGGGTTGACTGATTTTCAGTCAAGTTGGGTTGTTTTAGACTAGGCTGGGTGTACGGGTTTGTATTTGCTTAGTTTATTTCATTGTGGACTTGTAGGACTGTAATATGTAACCTGTAATCGGTAATAGTGGACTTGAGTGCGCGGGCTGTCCTGGGACTAGGGACACGGGGTTTACCACTAAGGTGGGTTCCTCGATAACATATATTGTGTCACACTCTACTTTTGCTCATCTCATTCTTAAAGGGAATTATTCTTTTCTAGCATCATCACCTTTACTAATATTGTGCGTGAGTGTTTTCTCACTTAAAATTTATAATAGATTTTGTATTAAAGATTTAAAAGAGTTGGAGATTTTTAATTTACCTAATACGCATTAGCAAGTACCCCTTGGTTCTTTCTAGTGTGACCCTTAGGTCTCTTTTCAAGTGGTATCAGAGCTTCAGGATTCACTTTATAAAAGTTTTTATTCCGCAAAGATCCTGAACTCTTTTTAAAATCTATATTTTATATCATTTAAAATCTATTTTTTTATTATGGGAAAACAAATTGGTGATGCTATTTTTTCTTTGAAAAAATCCCTTTATGAATGTTCTAATGATGAAAAGCTTTACTCTCAATATAACATTCCAAAATCTTCTACATCTTTGTTTAAAATGTGGGATGATATGTCTCATAGTGATAGTGATGAGGATAATTTTAACCATATATTGCCTTCTACACCTATTTGTGATACTAAATTTGTTGCCCCTATTTCTACAAATATTTGGGATGGTATTACTGATAGTGATACTGATAGTGATAAAGATAATTTTGATCACTTATTATCTCCTACTACTATTTGTGGCACTAAATCTGTTGTTGCCCCACTTACTTTATCCAAAGGCATTAATGACTGCGTATCTACTAGTTCGGATGATTCCGATTTATGTGTAGATAATTCTGTTTTAGACAAAGTGATTTTTTCTCGTACCTTATCTACTTCATGTCACCCTACATTCACAGCTTCTATATCTAATGTTGATGATATTTTTGGTGATGTTGATGAATCTGAAAATGAAGACAATGATGTCATTTTGGAAGGGTGCGTGAGTACAAATTTAGAGGATTGTGTGAGTAATAAATCTTTTGAGAACACGATTGAGGATTGCAATGACTTAGGTCCAATTAATTCTAGTTTAATGCTAAAAATATAATTTTGGGCGATCAAATCAAGTTAATAACCGAAGAATCTGTTTTTCGTATTGATGAACTTGAAAATGATGTTTCGTTTTTAGAGAAAAGGATTGTCATGTTAACCGAACTTAATCATTCTCTTGAAATTAGAAACAAGGAAGTTTTGTGTAAATTTGATGAATCTCAAGTTGAACTAAAGGCCGTTTTAATTAAATTTGATAAATGTAAAAAGGAACTAGATGTCACTTTGAAAAAGTTAAAGAGTTATTGGAATGCCGGTGATGCCGTCAAAACTATTAATGAAAATACATGTTATGATCCAACGAACTCTTATTCTGATTTTGTTCCTACTAAAGGGCTTGGTTTTGAAGGAAAAGAATTTGATGTTAACAATTTCATAAACTCTAAGGAACAATTTCCTGATTCAAACGAAATTAAGTTGTCTTATAAACATTTTGAAAATGAGGGTTGTTCTTCAAGTGGTAAATTTATTCTTAAATGTGATTTTTGCCATAAAATTGGGCATTTAGAAAAGTTTTGCTTCAAGAAATTAGGGCAGAATGTTGGGAATTTTAAAACTGCAAAGCCTGCTCTTAAAAGTAATTTTTGCTCTAAAAATGGTCATATTAAAAAATTCTGCTGTAAAAGACTTGGGCAGAATAATGCTAATATAGGCATTTTAAGAAAAATTGAAAATCAGATAAATGTTAAAACTGTCAAACCTATGTTGAAATGCAGTTTTTGTTCTAAAACTGGCCATATTGAAAAGTTTTGTTCTCAGAAATTAATGCAGAAACAAGATGTTTTGGGCAAAAATAGTCATTTTGATAGAAATAAACATGCTAAAAATTCTGTTTTTAGGTGTAATTTCTATTTTAAAATGGGTCATTTAGAGCAGTTTTGTCATAAAAAATTAAATTTTGATTCTGAAAAGCTGCCCTCTATATGCAGAAATTCTAAATTGCCTCTGAATGCTAAGTGTGAACATGCTGTTAAACCTGTTTATAAATGTGACTTTTGTTCCAAATATGGACATTTAGAACAATTCTGTTTTGAGCGTTTGAATTTAACTAGAAAATCTGCATATGATAAAAATGTGAGCTTTCATGATAATGCTAAATCGAATGATAGGCATGTATTTAAATGCAGTTTTTGTCTTCAAAAGGGTCATTTGGGACAGTTCTGCTATAAGCGTTTAAGTAGACAACAAAATGGTGTTAAAAATTTGTCCAAGATCCATTTAAAGTCTAATGTTGTTAAGAATTGTTCTCATACTAATGTTAATTTTTCCCCATTTAAGACCGTTATTCCTAATGTCAAATCGAAGTGGGTTAAGAAAGATGATTTAGGTACTCAAATGAGGAGTATCGAAATTTCAAACTAATTTTTCTTTAGTTTGTTTTAGTTTATTTGTTAGTACATTTTAAATTGCATACTCATGTTGTACTAACTTTTATTTTGTAGGATTCTTCCCTACCCTTTGTCCATTTGAGACAAACAGGGGGAGAATTGGAGACTCTTTTGGTATTGTTTTTTGAGTCTTTTAGGAATTCTTCTTGTTAGTTGAGTTAAGTACTCTTCTATTTTTTAGGACTCGTGTGTATAGTTGAGTTATGTAATTTGTGTCGTTCTTTGTTTTTGAGTCTCGGTTTTTGTTTGTCTCAAAATTGGCCAAAGGGGGAGATTGAAAATCTCATTCTTCTTGTGTTGGCTCAATCTTGAGACAAACAATTTTTTATTTATATGCTCTTGCATTTTTTATTTTTATTCAAATCTATTTTTTTATATCTTAAATCATATTTTCCTATATTGATTTATTATATAAATTATTTTTTGAAACAATTTTTATTTATGTGCTCTTGCATTTACTTTTTATTAAAATCTATTTTTTATACCTTAAATCATATTTTCATTTATTGATTTAATATATAAATTATTTTTTGATAAAAATAATTTTTGTGGAGTGTACAATTTCTTTTTATCAAAATACAATCTCTCTTGTATTTTTTTTGACAAACATTTTTGTATTCTCATTATTGAGTCTAATATTTTTTTTGGAATATTCTTTTTATCATATTTGACTTGTTGGATATATTTTCTTAACAATAAAATATACACGCAATGTATTTTTTTTTTTGTGTTACATATTATTTTTTGTTTCATTTTTTGTTTTATGTTTTATTTTTATTTTCGGATTTTATTTTTTTGTGTGTTTTTATTTTTTTTGGGCTTTTAAGTTTTGGGCTTTTTAAGCTTTGGGCTTTTGGAGAGAACCCTTTAGGGTTTTATTTTTGTGGTATAAGTTAAACATAATCTCTCTCTCTCAAACCCTCACTATTTTTCACGGCCGTCACTCTCACCTCTCTCATTTTTTATCTCACTCTCTTTTCTCTCTTCATCCTGAGAGATTTTTTTTTGGAGCTTTGTCTTAAGTTTTGAGATCCGAGTTTGGAGGTTCAATTTTTTGGTGGTGGTTTCGACCCGGGTTAGCTGTACCGGCGTTTTTTATGTGGCTCGGATTTTTCCGGCTCGATTTCCGGTGCTTGAGGCTACTCCGGCGGTGGTCATTATTTTTGACGAACAAGTTTTTTTTTTGGGCAACTTTTCTCACCTTATATATATATATAAATATATATATATAAATAGTATAGATCAATTTTTTTAGATCTGTGTGTGTACTGTGTGTGCGTGTGTACTGTGTTTGTTGTGTGTGTGTGTAACAGCGTGTGTGTGTGCGTGTGAACAGTGTGTGTTCTATACTATGTGTGTGTATATCTATATACATATATAAACTTACATATATACATATATTGTATTCTAGTTATACATATATAGATAGATATATAAATCTGTTTTTGTTAACTCCACACTTTCACCAATTTTTTGATCTAAAACGATTTATTTTTTTTGGAAAAAGAAAAGTACATCACTTTGTTTGTTGTTAGTTATCTAAGATATAAAGTTGGTTTGTTTTATCTAAGAACATACTTGAATCAATTTATTGTTATAGAACCTTCTATTTCTAGAATACCCATTTCAGTTTGTTGTTTGTTTTGTTTTGTTTGTTTGGTTTAAAAATAAAACGATTGTTGTTGTGAAATCACTTTTAGTAGATTATTTTTTTATTTTTTTTTATCCATTGGCATTGACACTTGTAGTGTTAACCATTTTAGTTCGATTTAGTGTGTATTTTTTATTAACTGATTGTGTTGAGCTAATTGTGGTGGTGGCCTATTTGGACTAAAATATGTCAAGTCTTTTTGTTGGGTGTTTGTTGTTGGAACTTATTTTACACCCAACTCATTTAGTGTGTGCACTTATTCATTTAGACAATTTTGTGTCAAACATTTTTTTATAAAAATAATATTTTAATCTGAATTAAAATTTATTTGGGTGTTGGGTATTTGTTGTTTGATCTTATCTTACACCCAACTCATTTAGTGTGTACACTTTATTTATTTGGACTGTGACTTTATTTTGGGCCAACTTTATTTGGATAAATTTATTTGAACTAAAATTTGTTGGGACTAAATTTTAGTACGCTTATTGGGTGTTTGGTTTGGAGAGTTTATTTACACCCATTTCAGTTTGTGTGTACACTTTGTTATAAAGACTTATTTTAGTGTGTCACACATTTTTATTTATTTATTATTATAATCTGGTTTGATTTATTTTGGGAATAAAGATTTTTGATTTTTGACTCTAAACTAGTTACACCCTCTAAGTTGAACTTTTGTGTGTTCACTTTATTTAGTTGGGTTTAATTAGTGTGTAGTCTTTATATCACATCTTTATTTATTTAAATTTTATTTTAGTTAAACCCATCCTATTTTGGTGAGTCGAGTGCTACACTCTTTATCTCGTACTCACTTGACTTGGATTGGACCATTTGACTCGTACACTTTTTATTGCCTAAGTTGAATACTTTTTGTTGTATTCTTTTATAACTTAAGGTAGTGTTTATGTGTGTATGAGTATTTGATCCAACCCTTGTCATAGTATTGGTTTATACTAAAATTGGAATTTAATAGTTGTAATCTTATTTTATTTATTTTAATTAAGTCCCAATTTGTATGAGCTAAGTGCTACACTTATTTATCTTTTGCTCATTTTACTTGGACTTAATATTTTTAACATAACACCTATTTAAATTGATTCATATTATATTTGGTGTTAGGTTAATTTGTATCTTAGTTGCGCGACACAATTGTTGGAATTTTATTTCCTATTTTATTTGTGGTCATTTGCGCCAACTAATTTGTTTTTAGAATTAATCTTTACTTGAATATTAAATATTAAGGAAGACCTTACTTGTGTCTTGGGACTTAATATTTAAGCATTCTTTTTAGTATTGATTAATTCAATATTGTCTTACCTTTCAATTAGTCCTTGATTGGTAATTTGTCTTGTCAATTAAAATAGATTTAAACCTTGGATGTTTGGTCTATTTTTAAACAAGATTATTTTTGTTGTTTTGATTAAAACAATATCTATTATTATATTTGTGTGTTGCACAACTTCACGGGGTCTCGGGTTTGAGTGTGTCGTTGTGCGTGTGTAGTGAGTGAGTGATAGTCTCTATTACCGGGGTGTTATTGGGTTGACTGATTTTCAGTCAAGTTGGGTTGTTTTAGACTAGGCTGGGTGTACGGGTTTGTATTTGCTTAGTTTATTTCATTGTGGACTTGTAGGACTGTAATCTGTAACCTGTAATCGGTAATAGTGGACTTGAGTGCGCGGGCTGCTCTGGGACTAGGGACACGGGGTTTACCACTAAGGTGGGTTCCTCGATAACATATATTGTGTCGCACTCTAATTTTGCTCATCTCATTCTTAAAGGGAATTATTCTTTACTTCTAGCATCATCACCTTTACTAATAGTGTGCGTGAGTGTTTTCTCACTTAAAATTTATAATAGATTTTGTATTAAAGATTTAAAAGAGTTGGAGATTTTTAATTTACCTAATACGCATTAGCAAGTACCCCTTGGTTCTTTCTATTGTGACCCTTAGGTCTCTATTCAAGTGGTATTAAAGCTTCAGGATTCACTTTATAAAAGTTTTTATTCCGCAAAGATCCTGAACTCTTTTTAAAATCTATATTTTATATCATTTAAAATCTATTTTTTTATTATGGGAAAACAAATTGGTGATGCTATTTTTTCTTTGAAAAAATCCCTTTATGAATGTTCTAATGATGAAAAGCTTTACTCTCAATATAACATTCCAAAATCTTCTACATCTTTGTTTAAAATGTGGGATGATGTGTCTGATAGTGATAGTGATGAGGATAATTTTAACCATATATTGCCTTCTACACCTATTTGTGATACTAAATTTGTTGCCCCTATTTCTACAAATATTTGGGATGGTATTACTGATAGTGATACTGATAGTGATAAAGATAATTTTGATCACTTATTATCTCCTACTACTATTTGTGGCACTAAATCTGTTGTTGCCCCACTTACTTTATCCAAAGGCATTAATGACTGCGTATCTACTAGTTCGGATGATTCCGATTTATGTGTAGATAATTCTGTTTTAGACAAAGTGATTTTATCTCGTACCTCATCTACTTCATGTCACCCTACATTCACAGCTTCTATATCTAATGTTGATGATATTTTTGGTGATGTTGATGAATCTGAAAATGAAGACAATGAAGTCATTTTGGAAGGGTGCGTGAGTACAAATTTAGAGGATTGTGTGAGTAATAAATCTTTTGAGAACACGATTGAGGATTGCAATGACTTAGGTCCAATTAATTCTAGTTTAATGGCTAAAAATATAATTTTGGGCGATCAAATCAAGTTAATAACCGAAGAATCTGTTTTTCGTATTGATGAACTTGAAAATGATGTTTCATTTTTAGAGAAAAGGATTGTCATGTTAACCGAACTTAATCATTCTCTTGAAATTAAAAACAAGGAAGTTTTGTGTAAATTTGATGAATCTCATGTTGAACTAAAGGCTGTTTTAATTAAATTTGATAAATGTAAAAAGGAACTAGATGTCACTTTGAAAAAGTTAAAGAGTTATTGGAATGCCGGTGATGCCGTCAAAACTATTAATGAAAATACATGTTATGATCCAACGAACTCTTATTCTGATTTTGTTCCTTCTAAAGGGCTTGGTTTTGAAGGAAAAGAATTTGATGTTACCAATTTTATAAACTCTAAGGAACAATTTCCCGATTCAAACGAAATTAAGTTGTCTTATAAACATTTTGAAAATGAGGGTTGTTCTTCAAGTGGTAAATCTGTTCTTAAATGTGATTTTTGCCATAAAATTGGGCATTTAGAAAAGTTTTGCTTCAAGAAATTAGGGCAGAATGTTGGGAATTTTAAAACTGCAAAGCCTGCTCTTAAAAGTAATTTTTGCTCTAAAAATGGTCATATTAAAAAATTCTACTGTAAAAAGACTTGTGCAGAATAATGCTAATATAAGCATTTTTTGAAAAATTGAAAATCAGATAAATGTTAAAACTGTCAAACCTATGTTGAAATGCAGTTTTTGTTCTAAAACTGGCCATATTGAAAAGTTTTGTTCTCAGAAATTAATGCAGAAACAAGCTGTTTTGGGCAAAAATAGTCATTTTGATAGAAATAAACATGCTGAAAATTCTGTTTTTAGGTGTAATTTCTATTTTAAAATGGGTCATTTAGAGCAGTTTTGTCATAAAAAATTAAATTTTGATTTTGAAAAGCTGCCCTCTATATGCAGAAATTCTAAATTGCCTCTGAATGCTAAGTGTGAACATGCTGTTAAACCTGTTTATAAACGTGACTTTTGTTCCAAATATGGACATTTAGAACAATTCTGTTTTGAGCGTTTGAATTTAACTAGAAAATCTGCATATGATAAAAATGTGAGCTTTCATGATGATGCTAAATCGAATGATAGGCATGTATTTAAATGCAGTTTTTGTCTTCAAAAGGGTCATTTGGGATAGTTCTGCTATAAGCGTTTAAGTAGACAAAAAAATGGTGTTAAAAATTTGTCCAAGATCCATTTAAAGTCTAATGTTGTTAAGAATTGTTCTCATACTAATGTTAATTTTGCCCCATTTAAGACCGTTATTCCTAATGTCAAATCGAAGTTGGTTAAGAAAGATGATTTAGGTACTCAAATGAGGAGTATCGAAATTTCAAACTAATTTTGCTTTAGTTTGTTTTAGTTTATTTGTTAGTACATTTTAAATTGCATACTCATGTTGTACTAACTTTTATTTTGTAGGATTCTTCCCTACCCTTTGTCCATTTGAGACAAACAGGGGGAGAATTGGAGACTCTTTTGGTATTGTTTTTTGAGTCTTTTAGGAATTCTTCTTGTTAGTTGAGTTAAGTACTCTTCTATTTTTTAGGACTCGTGTGTATAGTTGAGTTATGTCATTTGTGTCGTTCTTTGTTTTTGAGTCTCGGTTTTTGTTTGTCTCAAAATTGGCCAAAGGGGGAGATTGAAAATCTCATTCTTCTTGTGTTGGCTCAATCTTGAGACAAACAATTTTTTATTTATAGGATCTTGCATTTTTTATTTTTATTCAAATCTATTTTTTTATATCTTAAATCATATTTTCCTATATTGATTTATTATATAAATTATTTTTTGAAACAATTTTTATTTATGTGCTCTTGCATTTACTTTTTATTAAAATCTATTTTTTATACCTTAAATCATATTTTTATATATTGATTTAATATATAAATTTTTTTTTGATAAAAATAATTTTTGTGGAGTGTACAATTTCTTTTTATCAAAATACAATCTCTCTTGTATTTTTTTTTGACAAACATTTTTGTATTCTCATTATTGAGTCTAATATTTTTTTTGGTATATTCTTTTTATCATATTTGACTTGTTGGATATATTTTCTTAACAATAAAATATACACGCAATGTATTTTTTTTTTTTTGTGTTACATATTATTTTTTGTTTCATTTTTTGTTTTATGTTTTATTTTTATTTTCGGATTTTATTTTTTTGTGTGTTTTTATTTTTTTTGGGCTTTTAAGTTTTGGGCTTTTTAAGCTTTGGGCTTTTGGAGAGAACCCTTTAGGGTTTTATTTTTGTGGTATAAGTTAAACACAATCTCTCTCTCTCAAACCCTCACTATTTTTCACGGCCGTCACTCTCACCTCTCTCATTTTTTTTATCTCACTCTCTTTTCTCTCTTCATCTTGAGAGATTTTTTTTTGGAGCTTTGTCTTAAGTTTTGAGATCCGAGTTTGGAGGTTCAAATTTTCGGTGGTGGTTTGGACCCGGGTTAGCTGTACCGGCGTTTTTTTTGTGGCTCGGATTTTTCCGGCTCGATTTCCGGTGCTTGAGGCTACTCCGGCGGTGGTCATTATTTTCGACGAACAGGGTTTTTTTGGGGGGTAACTTTTCTCACCTTATATATATATAAATATATATATATATATATATATATATATAAATAGTATAGATCAATTTTTTTAGATCTGTGTGTGTACTGTGTTTGCTGTGTGTGTGTGTAACAGCGTGTGTGTGTGCGTGTGAACAGTGTGTGTTCTATACTATGTGTGTGTATATCTATATACATATATAAACTTACATATATACATATATTGTATACTAGTTATACATATATAGATAGATATATAAATCTGTTTTTGTTAACTCCACACTTTCACCAATTTTTTGATCTAAAACGATTTATTTTTTTTGGCAAAAGAAAAGTACATCACTTTGTTTGTTGTTAGTTATCTAAGATATAAAGTTGGTTTGTTTTATCTAAGAACATACTTGTATCAATTTATTGTTATAGAACCTGCTATTTCTATAATACCCATTTCAGTTTGTTGTTTGTTTTGTTTTGTTTGTTTGGTTTAAAAATAAAACGATTGTTGTTGTGAAATCACTTTTAGTAGATTATTTTTTTATTTTTTTTTATCCATTGGCATTGACACTTGTAGTGTTAACCATTTTAGTTCCATTTAGTGTGTATTTTTTATTAACTGATTGTGTTGAGCTAATTGTGGTGGTGGCCTATTTGGACTAAAATCTGTCAAGTCTTTTTGTTGGGTGTTTTTTGTTGGAACTTATTTTACACCCAACTCATTTAGTGTGTGCACTTATTCATTTAGATAATTTTGTGTCACACATTTTTTTATAAAAATAATATTTTAATCTGAATTAAAATTTATTTGGGTGTTGGGTATTTGTTGTTTGATCTTATCTTACACCCAACTCATTTAGTGTGTACACTTTATTTATTTGGACTGTGACTTTATTTTGGGCCAACTTTATTTGGATAAATTTATTTGAACTAAAATTTGTTGGGACTAAATTTTAGTACGCTTATTGGGTGTTTGGTTTGGAGAGTTTATTTACACCCATTTCAGTTTGGGTGTACACTTTATTATAAAGACTTATTTTAGTGTGTCACAGATTTTTATTTATTTATTATTATAATCTGGTTTGATTTATTTTGGGAATAAAGATTTTTGATTTTTGACTCTAAACTAGTTACACCCTCTAAGTTGAACTTTTGTGTGTTCACTTTATTTAGTTGGGTTTAATTAGCGTGTAGTCTTTATATCACATCTTTATTTATTTAAATTTTATTTTAGTTAAATCCATCCTATTTTGGTGAGTCGAGTGCTACACTCTTTATCTCGTACTCACTTGACTTGGATTGGACCATTTGACTCGTACACTTTTTATTGCCTAAGTTGAATACTTTTTGTTGTATTCTTTTATAACTTAAGGTAGTGTTTATGTGTGTATGAGTATTTGATCCAACCCTTGTCATAGTATTGGTTTATACTAAAATTGGAATTTAATAGTTGTAATCTTATTTTATTTATTTTAATTAAGTCCCAATTTGTATGAGCTAAGTGCTACACTTATTTATCTTTTGCTCATTTTACTTGGACTTAATATTTTTAACATAACACCTATTTAAATTGATTCATATTATATTTGGTGTTAGGTTAATTTGTATCTTAGTTGCGCGACACAATTGTTGGAATTTTATTTCCTATTTTATTTGTGGTCATTTGCGCCAACTAATTTGTTTTTAGAATTAATCTTTACTTGAATATTAAATATTAAGTAAGACCTTACTTGTGTCTTGGGACTTAATATTTAAGCATTCTTTTTAGTATTTATTAATTCAATATTGTCTTACCTTTCAATTAGTCCTTGATTGGTAATTTGTCTTGTCAATTAAAATAGATTTAAACCTTGGTTGTTTGGTCTATTTTTAAACAAGATTATTTTTGTTGTTTTGATTAAAACAATATATATTATTATATTTGTGTGTTGCACAACTTCACGGGGTCTCGGGTTTGAGTGTGTCGTTGTGCGTGTGTAGTGAGTGAGTGATAGTCTCTATTACCGAGGTGTTATTGGGTTGACTTATTTTCAGTCAAGTTGGGTTGTTTTAGACTAGGCTGGGTGTACGGGTTTGTATTTGCTTAGTTTATTTCATTGTGGACTTGTAGGACTGTAATCTGTAACCTGTAATCGGTAATAGTGGACTTGAGTGCGCGGGCTGTCCTGGGACTAGGGACACGGGGTTTACCACTAAGGTGGGTTCCTCGATAACATATATTGTGTCACACTCTACTTTTGCTCATCTCATTCTTAAAGGGAATTATTCTTTACTTCTAGCATCATCACCTTTACTAATAGTGTGCGTGAGTGTTTTCTCACTTAAAATTTATAATAGATTTTGTATTAAAGATTTAAAAGAGTTGGAGATTTTTAATTTACCTAATACGCATTAGCAAGTACCCCTTGGTTCTTTCTAGTGTGACCCTTAGGTCTCTTTTCAAGTGGTATCAGAGCTTCAGGATTCACTTTATAAAAGTTTTTATTCCGCAAAGATCCTGAACTCTTTTTAAAATCTATATTTTATATCATTTAAAATCTATTTTTTTATTATGGGAAAACAAATTGGTGATGCTATTTTTTCTTTGAAAAAATCCCTTTATGAATGTTCTAATGATGAAAAGCTTTACTCTCAATATAACATTCCAAAATCTTCTACATCTTTGTTTAAAATGTGGGATGATGTGTCTGATAGTGATAGTGATGAGGATAATTTTAACCATATATTGCCTTCTACACCTATTTGTGATACTAAATTTGTTGCCCCTATTTCTACAAATATTTGGAAGGTATTACTGATAGTGATACTGATAGTGATAAAGATAATTTTGATCACTTATTATCTCCTACTACTATTTGTGGCACTAAATCTGTTGTTGCCCCACTTACTTTATCCAAAGGCATTAATGACTGCTTATCTACTAGTTCGGATGATTCTGATTTATGTGTAGATAATTCTGTTTTAGACAAAGTGATTTTATCTCGTACCTCATCTACTTCATGTCACCCTACATTCACAGCTTCTATATCTAATGTTGATGATATTTTTGGTGATGTTGATGAATCTGAAAATGAAGACAATGATGTCATTTTGGAAGGGTGCGTGAGTACAAATTTAGAGGATTGTGTGAGTAATAAATCTTTTGAGAACACGATTGAGGATTGCAATGACTTAGGTCCAATTAATTCTAGTTTAATGGCTAAAAATATAATTTTGGGCGATCAAATCAAGTTAATAACCGAAGAATCTGTTTTTCGTATTGATGAACTTGAAAATGATGTTTCGTTTTTAGAGAAAAGGATTGTCATGTTAACCGAACTTAATCATTCTCTTGAAATTAAAAACAAGGAAGTTTTGTGTAAATTTGATGAATCTCAAGTTGAACTAAAGGCCGTTTTAATTAAATTTGATAAATGTAAAAAGGAACTAGATGTCACTTTGAAAAAGTTAAAGAGTTATTGGAATGCCGGTGATGCCGTCAAAACTATTAATGAAAATACATGTTATGATCCAACGAACTCTTATTCTGATTTTGTTCCTACTAAAGGGCTTGGTTTTGAAGGAAAAGAATTTGATGTTACCAATTTTATAAACTGTAAGGAACAATTTCCCGATTCAACCGAAATTAAGTTGTCTTATAAACATTTTGAAAATGAGGGTTGTTCTTCAAGTGGTAAATCTGTTCTTAAATGTGATTTTTGCCATAAAATTGGTCATTTAGAAAAGTTTTACTTCAAGAAATTAGGGCAGAATGTTGGGAATTTTAAAACTGCAAAGCCTGCTCTTAAAAGTAATTTTTGCTCTAAAAATGGTCATATTAAAAAATTCTGCTGTAAAAGACTTGGGCAGAATAATGTTAATATAGGCATTTTTAGAAAAATTGAAAATCAGATAAATGTTAAAACTGTCAATCCTATGTTGAAATGCAGTTTTTGTTCTAAAACTGGCCATATTGAAAAGTTTTGTTCTCAGAAATTAATGCAGAAACAAGCTGTTTTGGGCAAAAATAGTCATTTTGATAGAAATAAACATGCTGAAAATTCTGTTTTTAGGTGTAATTTCTATTTTAAAATGGGTCATTTAGAGCAGTTTTGTCATAAAAAATTAAATTTTAATTCTGAAAAGCTGCCCTCTATATGCAGAAATTCTAAATTGCCTCTGAATGCTAAGTGTGAACATGCTGTTAAACCTGTTTATAAATGTGACTTTTGTTCCAAATATGGACATTTAGAACAATTCTGTTTTGAGCGTTTGAATTTAACTAGAAAATCTGCATATGATAAAAATGTGAGCTTTCATGATAATGCTAAATCGAATGATATGCATGTATCTAAATGCAGTTTTTGTCTTCAAAAGGGTCATTTGGGACAGTTCTGCTATAAGCGTTTAAGTAGACAACAAAATGGTGTTAAAAATTTGTCCAAGATCCATTTAAAGTCTAATGTTGTTAAGAATTGTTCTCATACTAATGTTAATTTTTCCCCATTTAAGACCGTTATTCCTAATGTCAAATCGAAGTGGGTTAAGAAAGATGATTTAGGTACTCAAATGAGGAGTATCGAAATTTCAAACTAATTTTGCTTTAGTTTGTTTTAGTTTATTTGTTAGTACATTTTAAATTTCATACTCATGTTGTACTAACTTTTATTTTGTAGGATTCTTCCCTACCCTTTGTCCATTTGAGACAAACAGGGGGAGAATTGGAGACTCTTTTGGTATTGTTTTTTGAGTCTTTTAGGAATTCTTCTTGTTAGTTGAGTTAATACTCTTCTATTTTTTAGGACTCGTGTGTATAGTTGAGTTATGTAATTTGTGTCGTTCTTTGTTTTTGAGTCTCGGTTTTTGTTTGTCTCAAAATTGGCCAAAGGGGGAGATTGAAAATCTCATTCTTCTTGTGTTGGCTCAATCTTGAGACAAACAATTTTTTATTTATATGCTCTTGCATTTTTTATTTTTATTCAAATCTATTTTTTTATATCTTAAATCATATTTTCCTATATTGATTTATTATATAAATTATTTTTTGAAACAATTTTTATTTATGTGCTCTTGCATTTACTTTTTATTAAAATCTATTTTTTATACCTTAAATCATATTTTCATATATTGATTTAATATAGAAATTATTTTTTGATAAAAATAATTTTTGTGGAGTGTACAGTTTCTTTTTATCAAAATACAATCTCTCTTGTATTTTTTTTGACAAACATTTTTGTATTCTCATTATTGAGTCTAATATTTTTTTTGGTATATTCTTTTTATCATATTTGACTTGTTGGATATATTTTCTTAACAATAAAATATACACGCAATGTATTTTTTTTTGTTGTGTTACATATTATTTTTTGTTTCATTTTTCGTTTTATGTTTTATTTTTAATTTCGGATTTTATTTTTTTGTGTGTTTTTATTTTTTTTGTGCTTTTAAGTTTTGGGCTTTTTAAGCTTTGGGCTTTTGGAGAGAACCCTTTAGGGTTTTATTTTTGTGGTATAAGTTAAACACAATCTCTCTCTCTCAAACCCTCACTATTTTTCACGGCCGTCAGTGTCACCTCTCTCATTTTTTTTTTATCTCACTCTCTTTTCTCTCTTCATCTTGAGAGATTTTTTTTTGGAGCTTTGTCTTAAGTTTTGAGATCCGAGTTTGGAGGTTCAATTTTTCGGTGGTGGTTTGGACCCGGGTTAGCTGTACCGGCGTTTTTTTTGTGGCTCGGATTTTTCCGGCTCGATTTCCGGTGCTTGAGGCTACTCCGGCGGTGGTCATTATTTTCGACGAACAAGTTTTTTTTTTGGGGTAACGTTTCTCACCTTATATATATATATATATATATATAAATAGTATAGATCAATTTTTTTAGATCTGTGTGTGTACTGTGTGTGCGTGTGTACTGTGTTTGCTGTGTGTGTGTGTAACAGCGTGTGTGTGTGCGTGTGAACAGTGTGTGTTTTATACTATGTGTGTGTATATCTATATACATATATAAACTTACACATATACATATATTGTATACTAGTTATACATATATAGATAGATATATAAATCTGTTTTTGTTAACTCCACACTTTCACCAATTTTTTGATCTAAAACGATTTATTTTTTTTGGCAAAAGAAAAGTACATCACTTTGTTTGTTGTTAGTTATCTAAGATAAAAAGTTGGTTTGTTTTAGCTAAGAACATACTTGAATCAATTTATTGTTATAGAACCTGCTATTTCTATAATACCCATTTCAGTTTGTTGCTTGTTTTGTTTTGTTTGTTTGGTTTAAAAATAAAACGATTGTTGTTCTGAAATCACTTTTAGTAGATTATTTTTTTATTTTTTTTTATCCATTGGCATTGACACTTGTAGTGTTAACCATTTTAGTTCCATTTAGTGTGTATTTTTTATTAACTGATTGTGTTGAGCTAATTGTGGTGGTGGCCTATTTGGACTAAAATCTGTCAAGTCTTTGTGTTGGGTGTTTGTTGTTGGAACTTATTTTACACCCAACTCATTTAGTGTGTGCACTTATTCATTTAGATAATTTTGTGTCACACATTTTTTTATAAAAATAATATTTTAATTTGAATTAAAATTTATTTGGGGGTTGGGTATTTGTTGTTTGATCTTATCTTACACCCAACTCATTTAGTGTGTACACTTTATTTATTTGGACTGTGACTTTATTTTGGGCCAACTTTATTTGGATAAATTTATTTGAACTAAAATTTGTTGGGACTAAATTTTAGTACGCTTATTGGGTGTTTGGTTTGGAGAGTTTATTTACACCCATTTCAGTTTGTGTGTACACTTTGTTATAAAGACTTATTTTAGTGTGTCACAAATTTTTATTTATTTATAAATATAATCTGGTTTGATTTATTTTGGGAATAAAGATTTTTGATTTTTGACTCTAAACTAGTTACACCCTCTAAGTTGAACTTTTGTGTGTTCACTTTATTTAGTTGGGTTTAATTAGTGTGTAGTCTTTATATCACATCTTTATTTATTTAAATTTTATTTTAGTTAAACCCATCCTATTTTGGTGAGTCGAGTGATACACTCTTTATCTCGTACTCACTTGACTTGGATTGGACCATTTGACTCGTACACTTTTTATTGCCTAAGTTGAATACTTTTTGTTGTATTCTTTTATAACTTAAGGTGGTGTTTATGTGTGTATGAGTATTTGATCCAACCCTTGTCATAGTATTGGTTTATACTAAAATTGGAATTTAATAGTTGTAATCTTATTTTATTTATTTTAATTAAGTCCCAATTTGTATGAGCTAAGTGCTACACTTATTTATCTTTTGCTCATTTTACTTGGACTTAATATTTTTAACATAACACCTATTTAAATTGATTCATATTATATTTGGTGTTAGGTTAATTTGTATCTTAGTTGCGCGACACAATTGTTGGGATTTTATTTCCTATTTTATTTGTGGTCATTTGCGCCAACTAATTTGTTTTTAGAATTAATCTTTACTTGAATATTAAATATTAAGGAAGACCTTACTTGTGTCTTGGGACTTAATATTTAAGCATTCTTTTTAGTATTGATTAATTCAATATTGTCTTACCTTTCAATTAGTCCTTGATTGGTAATTTGTCTTGTCAATTAAAATAGATTTAAACCTTGGTTGTTTGGTCTATTTTTAAACAAGATTATTTTTGTTGTTTTGATTAAAACAATATCTATTATTATATTTGTGTGTTGCACAACTTCACGGGGTCTCGGGTTTGAGTGTGTCGTTGTGCGTGTGTAGTGAGTGAGTGATAGTCTCTATTACCGGGGTGTTATTGGGTTGACTAATTTTCAGTCAAGTTGGGTTGTTTTAGACTAGGCTGGGTGTACGGGTTTGTATTTGCTTAGTTTATTTCATTGTGGACTTGTAGGACTGTAATCTATAACCTGTAATCGGTAATAGTGGACTTGAGTGCGCGGGCTGTCCTGGGACTAGGGACACGGGTTTTACCACTAAGGTGGGTTCCTCGATAACATATATTGTGTCACACTCTACTTTTTCTCATCTCATTCTTAAAGGGAATTATTCTTTACTTCTAGCATCATCACCTTTACTAATAGTGTGCGTGAGTGTTTTCTCACTTAAAATTTATAATAGATTTTGTATTAAAGATTTAAAAGAGTTGGAGATTTTTAATTTACCTAATACGCATTAGCAAGTACCCTTTGGTTCTTTCTAGTGTGACCCTTAGGTCTCTTTTCAAGTGGTATCAGAGCTTCAGGATTCACTTTATAAAAGTTTTTATTCCGCAAAGATCCTGAACTCTTTTTAAAATCTATATTTTATATCATTTAAAATCTATTTTTTTATTATGGGAAAACAAATTGGTGATGCTATTTTTTCTTTGAAAAAATCCCTTTATGAATGTTCTAATGATGAAAAGCTTTACTCTCAATATAACATTCCAAAATCTTCTACATCTTTGTTTAAAATGTGGGATGATATTTCTGATAGTGATAGTGATGAGGATAATTTTAACCATATATTGCCTTCTACACCTATTTGTGATACTAAATTTGTTGCCCCTATTTCTACAAATATTTGGGATGGTATTACTGATAGTGATACTGATAGTGATAAAGATAATTTTGATCACTTATTATCTCCTACTACTATTTGTGGCACTAAATCTGTTGTTACCCCACTTACTTTATCCAAAGGCATTAATGACTGCGTATCTACTAGTTCGGATGATTCCGATTTATGTGTAGATAATTCTATTTTAGACAAAGTGATTTTATCTCGTACCTCATCTACTTCATGTCACCCTACATTCACAGCTTCTATATCTAATGTTGATGATATTTTTGGTGATGTTGATGAATCTGAAAATGAAGACAATGATGTCATTTTGGAAGGGTGCGTGAGTACAAATTTAGAGGATTGTGTGAGTAATAAATCTTTTGAGAACACGATTGAGGATTGCAATGACTTAGGTCCAATTAATTCTAGTTTAATGGCTAAAAATATAATTTTGGGAGATCAAATCAAGTTAATAACCGAAGAATCTGTTTTTCGTATTGATGAACTTGAAAATGATGTTTCGTTTTTAGAGAAAAGGATTGTCATGTTAACCGAACTTAATCATTCTCTTGAAATTAAAAACAAGGAAGTTTTGTGTAAATTTGATGAATCTCAAGTTGAACTAAAGGCCGTTTTAATTAAATTTGATAAATGTAAAAAGGAACTAGATGTCACTTTGAAAAAGTTAAAGAGTTATTGGAATGCCGGTGATGCCGTCAAAACTATTAATGAAAATACATGTTATGATCCAACGAACTCTTATTCTGATTTTGTTCCTACTAAAGGGCTTGGTTTTGAAGGAAAAGAATTTGATGTTACCAATTCTATAAACTCTAAGGAACAATTTCCTGATTCAAACGAAATTAAGTTGTCTTATAAACATTTTGAAAATGAGGGTTGTTCTTCAAGTGGTAAATTTGTTCTTAAATGTGATTTTTGCCTTAAACTTGGGCATTTAGAAATGTTTTGCTTCAAGAAATTAGGGCAGAATGTTGGGAATTTTAAAACTGCAAAGCCTGCTCTTAAAAGTAATTTTTTCTCTAAAAATGGTCATATTAAAAAATTCTGCTGTAAAAGACTTGGGCAGAATAATGCTAATATAGGCATTTTTAGGAAAATTGAAAATCAGATAAATGTTAAAACTGTCAAACCTATGTTGAAATGCAGTTTTTGTTCTAAAACTGGCCATATTGAAAAGTTTTGTTCTCAGAAATTAATGCAGAAACAAGCTGTTTTGGGCAAAAATAGTCACAATAGAGATGTAATTGTTTTTCTTGAATACCATAGAAACTTAGCATTTGTTTAAGCCAAAGTAATTGAGCACAACAGCTTCCAGCGGCTATGTATTCAGATTCGACAGTTGAGAGAGACGTGCAGTTCTGTTTCTTACTACTCCATCCTACCAAATTATTACCAATATAATAACATGCTCCTGATGTGCTTTTACTATCAGCAGTACACCCAGCCCAGTCAGCATCAGTGTACCCAATTATAGTGCTAGGTATATCACTAGTGTACCAAAGTCTTAGGTTTAGAGTGCCTTTTATGTATTTAATAATTCTTTTAACAGAAGATAGATGGCTCTCTTTAGGGTTATTTTGATAACGAGCACATACACACACAGCATACATTATATTAGGACGCGAGATAGTAAGGTATAACAAGGTTCCTATCATACTACGATATAGAGTTGGATCTATAGATTTTCCAGATTCATCTTTAGACAGTTTTATCGTAGTACTCATGGGAGTTTTAGCATCTTTAGCACTCTCAAGGCCGAATTTTTTTACTATCCCTAAATCGTATTTAGATTGCGATATAAATAATCCTTCCGAATTTTATTTGACTTGAAGACCTAAGAAAAATTACAACTCCCCCATAAGAGACATTTGAAACTCTTTATGCATAATTTCATAAAAGGATTTTACTTCTGAGGGAGAAGTTGATCCAAAGATGATATCGTCAACATAAACTTGAGCTATAATAATATGTTTGTCAAAATGTTTGACAAATAGGGTTTGATCATTTCCACCTCTTTTGAAACCTTTATCTAAGAGGAAGCTGGAAAGACGCTCATACCAGGCTCTAGGCGCTTGTTTAAGACCATACAAAGCCTTTTTAAGACGAAATACATGATTTGGATATTGAGGGTCAATAAACCCTTTTGGTTGTTCTACATAGGTCTCCTCAGTCAATATTCCATTAAGAAATGCAGATTTTACATCCATTTGGTAGAGTGTAAAATGCAAGTGAAAAGCTATGGCAAAGAGAAGGCGAACAGATTCTAAACGAGTAACAGGAGAAAAAGTTTCGTTAAAATCTATTCCTTCAATTTGAGAATATCCTTGAGAACCTAATCTAGCTTTGTTTCTAATGATAATCCCATTTTCATCAGATTTATTTTTAAATATCCAACGTGTGCCAATAATCTTTTTGTGTGTAGGTCTAGGTACAAGATACCAAACATCATGAATGACAAATTCCGATTAAAATGTTTAGTAACCCTTGATTATTATTGTTAGAGCATTTTGGGATATAAATAGGACTAGTAGGGTTTAGGTAAACCCATTTGAGTGAGAATTTAATGTAAGATGAAATTAAGAGTTAACGGGGAGTTATTCACACATATGAAATCATGCATACGTTTAATAAAAGATCGAGACTGTAAGGAAGTTAGACTAGAAGGTAAGTGAGAGTGCCTACTAAAATTGTACTTAGGTAGATAGAATACTTCGAGAGGCGAGAAGTAAGTATGGAGTAACTTATATATGAGAATAAAAGAGACGAGTCCGTTATACGAGATAATCGAGTAAAATATACTAAGAACGGATAATTATAATTATGGGTCATGGGCGCACCTAATTTAGAAATGTGAATAGTTATATATCTATATGACTGTGTGATTGTGCATATATTATATATATGTGTACAAATCGTACCCGAGGTACTTGATATCACGGGAGTTTCCGTATCGGGACAGTCTTATCTCGATTGGGCCTTTATGGGGGATAACGACTTGTACCCTAGAACATAGGATTCCTTGGTACAGGCTATCTGATTGATAGTCAGACGGTCCTAAGAGACGTGAGGGTATGTACTGACCTCTTAGTGACTTGGAACTATGCTTCGCCTCCATTTGTTTATGTTTTGTGTTAATACAGTTCGAGAGTGATTCCGAACTAGTATTTCCCTTAGTACGAGTGATACGGGGACTTGATAGCGGAGTATGCCAGCACCATAAATTTTATGTGGGGTGCTAATAGTATATATATTATACGAGTGATTAATATATATATATATGCTTGAAAATGGGAACATTCTACTGTGCATAAAAGTAGTTAAGTAATGATTTAAATGCTCCAATTTTATTATAAGTGTTTGGCAATTATGTGAAATCACTGAGTTATTTCAAATAACATAAGATATATAAGGGAGCCTAATTTTCTGAAATTAATTATATTAGCCATAGTATTTATCGAAATGAAACCTTAAGGGAAAGCTAAATTAAATCAAACTTTTGGGACTAATAGTGCGGTAGGCGTGCACACTAGATGAGAGGTGAGAATTTCTCAAGAGAGTGTCGCATACTAACATGGTTGTTACATTAGCCGGTAAGCATTTTAAATACTTGCTAAACTAATTTTAAACTGTTTTACAATCGGGCTCTGACCAATTTATTTTATTTCTTCTCTCTTGTATTTATGTATATATTACAGGTGCCCAGTCACAGGGGCGTCATGCTTATGTTCTTTGGACCGGACGTGCTGCAGCTTATGTGGGAGTTACAGGCCATTGCTTAGACGACCTCATTTTTTATTCCACTCTTATTTTAGTTTGGGCATGTGTCGCCCGTTTCCTTATTCAGTTGGATTTGTCGGAGATTTATGTTCATTTACATTTAGTATTTTGTACTCTTTGGGATTTAATTACTGTCAGGATGATTTTCCGTTGTAGTTTTTAAACTTGGTTTTGGTTTATTTGAATGGTTATTCTTGGGCATTTATTACCATCCTTAATATTTGTGTGATTCTTAAACTGTTAATTATTACAAGTTTTCATATCTGGATTTAATAAAATGGAAATAAGGTTTTAAATGGTTTTGACACTTAGCTTAATTATTTAGGGTGTTTAAATTAGAAAATTTATTTTGCGACAGTGATGCTAAAAAGAACCAACCATTCACCTTGATTTTTAATTTAATAATGGACTAATCACCCGGTATTTAATTAGGCAGGGTGTCACAGGTGGTATCAGAGCATCAGGTTCTAGTGTACTTTCGGATCTGTACGGCATATTTCGCTTCCAACTTAGCATCCTTGATATAGAGCCCTATTTTTAGGACTATTGTATTCTTGTATTTACGCTTACGTCTTCAGCTGTTCGAGATTTGATAATAACTGTAGACTAATCCTTCTCCTTTCAGATGCCTCCGAGATACGCACCCCAAGACAGGAATGCCCAGGCCGAGCAGCCAGCAGCTCCAGCTCAGGGGATGATGAACGTAATCGAGGTAGCCGCTATTATTGCTTAGGCGGTGAATGCCGCATTAACGGTAGTGCAGCACGCTCCACCCCAGATTCAGGCAGTGGCGCTAGTACCATCACAGCTTCCATCTGCATGGGAGCGGGTTAGGGATGTCTTTCAGAAGGCGCATCCCCAGGAGTTCTCGAGTAGTTCGGATATCATAGTTGCCAGCCAATGGAAGAAATATATCCAGAGGCATCTGCACATGTATGAGTGCACTGACGTGCAGAGACAACTGTTGGCTTCCTTTAATCTAGTGGGTTCCGCTTTACAGTGGTGGGAATCCACCACCACCTTGGAGGAGAGGGACATCATCACGATTCAGTCATTCTGGTCGCGATTTGATCGCAAATACGTCCCATCCACCGTGCAAACTGAGATGATGGGAAGTTACTGAATCTGAAGCAGGAGAGCATGACTGTTACAGAGTATGAGGAGGAGTTTACTAGACTTCTCACTATAGTGCTAGATGAGGCACTCATCGAGGGGAATAAAATACTGTTGTTTATAGATGGATTGGCCTGGAGGATCCGTCAGCACCTCATATGCAATCTATCATTGAGTACCTACACTAATGTACTCAACGCTGCTTTGTTACACTATCAGGATCACTGCTTCCATTTGCAGAGTATCAAACGAGTAGGGGAGTCCAGCTAGCAGGGCAGGACAGGGGGCAGTAGTACTAGTGGGGCACCAGCAGCCCAAGGGCAGACTCGTCACTGTGATCAGAGTTCCCATCAGGGGGACCCTGCCAAGTGGTTTCGATCAGGTGACTCCAGACAGGGATTTGGGGGATTTAGGCAGGGCCATTTGGGCCAGTCTAATCAGCATGGTCAGCGGGGCCAACACCATCAGCAACAGGGACAATAGGAGGGCCATTAGGGCCAACAGCATTTCTAGCAAGGCCAGTGGCGGGGTGTTTAACGGCCAACAGGTTCGTGGTCAGTAGGGACAGAGGGGAGGTAACTTCAAGGGCCGATGTTTCGGATGTGGCAAGAATGGCCATAGGCGCCAGGATTTTCCAGAGGGAGATAGGGCCCCACAGCAGCAAGGTGCCCGTAATCAGCCGCATAGGCCACTCTTTCCTACCGCCCTCCCAGTGCCAGCTCAGGTGCCAGCCCTACCAGCCATCCCAGCAGATCCAGTATAGCAGGGGAAGTTTTAGTACGGACGTGTTTATAATGTCCACCAGGCAGCAGCTCCTTAGGCACCACCCACGATTGAGGGTACGTTTCATATCCATGGCATTATGGATCGGGTTTTATTTGATATTGTGGCATCGCACTATTTTATAGCTACTCATTTTTCAAAGGCCTTAGGGTTATTAGACACAACAGAAAGCACTGTGACATGAGTAGACTCACCACTGAGGAATGGGTCTTTGATTTTCTTTATATGCCGATGTGTAGGAGTAGAGATTGGTAGATTGATTTTGCTGGCAATCATGCTCATCTTAGAGATGCATGAGCACGATGTTATTATTGGCATGGATTGGCTTGCCGCGTACATAGCCATGATAGATTGTTTCGGTAGGAGTATTATTTTTTCCATTCCAGGGCAGGAGATGTTTTTGGTGGCGATGCCTCGCCCAGAGGGAGGATCTTCCACCCATTTGTATTTCATAGAGGAGGATACCTCTAAGGAGGTCGTGATTCCCTTAGATTCGATTCCAGTTGTTTGTGAGTATTCTGATGTATTTCAGGAGATACGGGGCCTACCCCCCAGTCGAAAGATAGATTTCTCATAGAATTAATGCCAGATACTCGACCGATAGCACGTGCACCGTACTCTATGGCTCCAGCAAAAATAAGGGAGTTACGGGATCAGATAGAGCAGCTGTTAGGTCAGGGCTTCATTCATAGGAGCACCTCACCTTGGGGCGCTCCAGTATTGTTTGTGAAGAAGAGAGATGGTTCAGTGAGGTTATGCGTGGATTATCGAGAGCTGAACAAGGTCACAATATGGAACAAATATTCATTGCCTCGAATCGATGACTTGTTCGACCAGCTAAGAGGAGCAACCTTATTTTCAAAGATAGATTTGAGATTGGGATACCATCAGCAACGAATTAGGAGTAGGATGTGTCGAAGACTCTTTCTTGACGAGATATGGGTCCTATGAGTTCAGAGTCATGCCGTTTGGGCTGACAAATGCCCCAGTCGTATTCATGGACTTGATGAACCGAGTGTTTAAAGAGTTCTTGGATTAGTTTGGCATCGTTTTCATAGATGACATCCTGATATATTCACACACTAAGGAGGATCATGCCGAACACTTGAGGCAGATTCTTCAGACTCTATGAGAGCATCAACTGTATGCTAAGTATGAGAAGTGTGGATTTTGGTTACAGGAGGTACAGTTTTTGGGACATGTTGTGTCAGAATTGGGGATATCGGTTGACCCAAGCAAATTTTCGGAGTGAGGGAGTGGGGACAGCCCACGACACCGATGGAAGTGCGTATTTTCTTGGGGTTAACCGATTACTACAGGAGATTCATTCGAGGTTTTTCGAAGATAGCGGGTCCATTGACGAATCTGACTCGCAAGGGAGTACCATGTGTTTGGGACGATGCTTGTCAATTGGCTTTCGATGAGCTGAAAGATAAGCTGACTTCAATGCCAGTCCTTGCTTTGCCGAAGCCGGGAGTGGAGTATCTGGTTTACACTAATGTCTCTTTACGGGGAACTTCAGTAGGAGGAGAAAGCTATAACTTTTGCCTCCCGCAAGCTTAAATCGCACGAAAGAAATTACCCCACCCATGACCTAGAGTTAGTAGCGGTCATTTTTGCATTGAGGATATGGAGACATTACTTGTTGGGGGATAATTTTCGCTTGTTCATAGACCACAAGTCACTGCAGTGCCTATTCACTAAGCGAGAGCTGAATATGCGTCAGCGCAAGTGGTTGGAGTTTGTGAAAGACTACCAATTCGAGATACAGTACCATCCGAGAAAGGCTAACCTGGTTCATGATGCGTTAAGCCGTAGACCGGTGGGCGATGTAGCAGAAGTTTGGTATTGTATACTAGTTATACATATATAGATAGATATATAAATCTGTTTTTGTTAACTCCACACTTTCACCAATTTTTTGATCTAAAACGATTTATTTTTTTTGGCAAAAGAAAAGTACATCACTTTGTTTGTTGTTAGTTATCTAAGATAAAAAGTTGATTTGTTTTAGCTAAGAACATACTTGAATCAATTTATTGTTATAGAACCTGCTATTTCTATAATACCCATTTCAGTTTGTTGCTTGTTTTGTTTTGTTTGTTTGGTTTAAAAATAAAACGATTGTTGTTCTGAAATCACTTTTAGTAGATTATTTTTTTATTTTTTTTTATCCATTGGCATTGACACTTGTAGTGTTAACCATTTTAGTTCCATTTAGTGTGTATTTTTTATTAACTGATTGTGTTGAGCTAATTGTGGTGGTGGCCTATTTGGACTAAAATCTGTCAAGTCTTTTTGTTGGGTGTTTGTTGTTGGAACTTATTTTACACCCAACTCATTTAGTGTGTGCACTTATTCATTTAGATAATTTTGTGTCACACATTTTTTTATAAAAATAATATTTTAATCTGAATTAAAATTTATTTGGGTGTTGGGTATTTGTTGTTTGATCTTATCTTACACCCAACTCATTTAGTGTGTACATTTTATTTATTTGGACTGTGACTTTATTTTGGGCCAACTTTATTTGGATAAATTTATTTGAACTAAAATTTGTTGGGACTAAATTTTAGTACGCTTATTGGGTGTTTGGTTTGGAGAGTTTATTTACACCCATTTCAGTTTGTGTGTACACTTTGTTATAAAGACTTATTTTAGTCTGTCACAAATTTTTATTTATTTATTAATATAATCTGGTTTGATTTATTTTGGGAATAAAGATTTTTGATTTTTGACTCTAAACTAGTTACACCCTCTAAGTTGAACTTTTGTGTGTTCACTTTATTTAGTTGGGTTTAATTAGTGTGTAGTCTTTATATCACATCTTTATTTATTTAAATTTTATTTTAGTTAAACCCATCCTATTTTGGTGAGTCGAGTGATACACTCTTTATCTCGTACTCACTTGACTTGGATTGGACCATTTGACTCGTACACTTTTTATTGCCTAAGTTGAATACTTTTTGTTGTATTCTTTTATAACTTAAGGTAGTGTTTATGTGTGTATGAGTATTTTATCCAACCCTTGTCATAGTATTGGTTTATACTAAAATTGGAATTTAATAGTTGTAATCTTATTTTATTTATTTTAATTAAGTCCCAATTTGTATGAGCTAAGTGCTACACTTATTTGTCTTTTGCTCATTTTACTTGGACTTAATATTTTTAACATAACACCTATTTAAATTGATTCATATTATATTTGGTGTTAGGTTAATTTGTATCTTAGTTGCGCGACACAATTGTTGGAATTTTATTTCCTATTTTATTTGTGGTCATTTGCGCCAACTAATTTGTTTTTAGAATTAATCTTTACTTGAATATTAAATATTAAGGAAGACCTTACTTGTGTCTTGGGACTTAATATTTAAGCATTCTTTTTAGTATTGATTAATTCAATATTGTCTTACCTTTCAATTAGTCCTTGATTGGTAATTTGTCTTGTCAATTAAAATAGATTTAAACCTTGGTTGTTTGGTGTATTTTTAAACAAGATTATTTTTGTTGTTTTGATTAAAACAATATCTATTATTATATTTGTGTGTTGCACAACTTCACAGGGTCTCGGGTTTGAGTGTGTCGTTGTGCGTGTGTAGTGAGTGAGTGATAGTCTCTATTACCTCGGTGTTATTGGGTTGACTGATTTTCAGTCAAGTTGGGTTGTTTTAGACTACGCTGGGTGTACGGGTTTGTATTTGCTTAGTTTATTTCATTGTGGACTTGTAGGACTGTAATCTGTAACCTGTAATCGGTAATAGTAGACTTGAGTGCGCGGGCTGTCCTGGGACTAGGGACACGGGGTTTACCACTAAGGTGGGTTCCTCGATAACATATATTGTGTCACACTCTACTTTTCCTCATCTCATTCTTAAAGGGAATTATTCTTTACTTCTAGCATCATCACCTTTACTAATAGTGTGCGTGAGTGTTTTCTCACTTAAAATTTATAATAGATTTTGTATTAAAGATTTAAAAGAGTTGGAGATTTTTAATTTACCTAATACGCATTAGCAAGTACCCCTTGGTTCTTTCTAGTGTGACCCTTAGGTCTCTTTTCATAGTCCCCATGTCATAGGCATCCATTATTTATATTGTGTGATTTTTATTCTGGGTGAGACGTGGTGGATATGGTTCGTCTCACTTTTAGGTTTGGAACTATAGCCGTTTCCCATACTTTGTGATTTGGGTTTTTACCAAGTCGGTGTGAGAGTCCGACCGCTGGTACCCAGGATGATAATGTGAGTGATTCCTTGGAATATGATAACATGGTCGAGATTTGATCCATTGAGTTAAACCTCTGAGGGATGGTTATTATACTTATATAGCGTGTGATATATAAGTATGGATATACTTGATGTGCATGGTATATTGTATATATATGTGAAGATGTGAATATATATATATATATATACTGTTCTAAAAAACCCGCCTAGACTCCGCCTAGGCACACTTAGGCTTAGGGCTTGGGAGAAACGCCCCGCCTTAAGCTTTTTACGCCTTATTCTTGGTAAAACCCTTAAGGCACACTTTTTTCTAAAAACAACAATGCTTTAGTGAAACGATATCGCCTTTTAAAGATTTTTTTTACTAACCGGACCATTATCTCATCCAAAATAAACAAATAGTCTTTTAATTTGCATATATTCAGACATATTTTTATGATATGTACAATTTTAGTATTTTAATAGCCTTGTTATTGTTAAAAAATATTTAAATATATTAAGAAGGCCTAAACACCTTTTCACGCCTTTTTACACCTAAGGCCCGCATAGGCTTAAGGCTTGGCCTCCACGCCTCGATCATGCCCCGCGCTTTTTAGAACCTTGATATATATATATATATATATATATATATATATATATATATATATATATATATATATACGGACTAAATAAAGAATAAATTGTGAAGAATTTTTTTTTTCATCCTGGAGAATAAAAGCCGGAATAAAATGTGATATGTATATGTGGATGAGAATATTATATAAAAGAATAACAACACTAAGATGTGAATAGCGTATTATAACTAGTGAAAGTTAATTATAAGTGAACGAATAAATTATAAGTGAAGATTTATAATGCATAAGCTCGAGCGAAAAGCTTAGGATATTATTACTCTGAGTATGAGGTAGTGTTTGGGGTATTTAGAAGTTTTGTAGATACTAGTTAGGATGGGTAGTGTAACTAGGGTGTTTAAAATACATGCGTTAGGTGTGCACTGTTAGATGAGAGGTGAGGGGTATTTGATAGTAGTGCGGCACCAGTTTAAATATAGAAAATATCACATTTTATTTATTAAAGTATTTTAAACACTTGCTAATTATTTTCAAAAAGTTTTGGGCTCTGACTCGTTTTTAAATATTTTAAAAACATTTTAAGTGTCCAAACACAAGGACGCCTGGATGACTATTATTTCGTGTCAGACGTTGCTGCAATAATTGTGGATGCTAGCAGGGACTTGTATAGATGCTTATCTCCTTGTGATCTAGCTATGAGGTACTGTTGTAATATTCGAGCATGTTGCCTAACTGTTGTATTTATCTTATTTTCAGCATTGCATTCGATTTGGTTGTATATATGTTTTACCGAGAGTTATCGGTTATTGTTTTACTGAATTCAATTATTTATGTATGTTAATTATGTGGTTAATTTATTGTGCGTTTAAGAAAAAGATTACAAAGTTTAAAATTTGACATCATGGCCTAATAGGTTATTAGTAATTAAATGGTTTTCGAGAGTGATGCTGAGAATGAAACCATATGAGATTCCTGTCTTGATTTGATATAGGACTTATCACCCGATATTTTATTGAGCGAGTTGTTACAGGTAGATGGTCGGTACGAAGACTCATTTAAAATCATAAAACCTAGGCAAGGTAGAAATGGAACCTATTTGACAAGTTCGCATTGGATTAGCTTTTAATCCTAGCCTCATTAAGAGTTTTCCTTCGAGCTATGTGATACCCTATGGCCAATATCTAATAAATTCTAAGTAAAAAATGATGGCTCGAGTAATGCTTCAGTAATTTAGTGATTTTCGAGCCAAGGAAGGGTGATGAAATCCTCTCCTTATCTTGCAATTGAATTTTTTCGTTAAGTCAAACTATGCAACGTGCTTATTGAAATGTGCAAAAATAATTTCACGTATGGAGCACACAAAACGTACCTCCGACGTTGACTTTTTACGGTATGAAAAATAATTCCATGTATGGAAAAAGTTTGATGTCTCTAAGACATCAAAAGTTTGATGTCCTGGAGATGTGATTGGTCAATGCCACTGACGCGGACCCACATTACTTATGGAAATGGGTCCGTGCCAGCGGCATTGACCAATCACATCTCCAAGACATCAAACTTTTGATGTCTCAGAGACATCATACTTTTTTCCTTTTTTATATAACTTTTTATTGTTTTTTGTCAAGCATGAAATGACCATGATCTTTTTAATAAGCTCATTTGTGACTTTATAGCTTCTCTCGTGGTTCAATAAGGTTACCTAAAATTCTGGTACCTAAAATAATCTCTCTAAGCCCATCATCACTTAGAGTATGTTTAGGTAATAGGAACTTCAATTCCAAGCTTTGGAATTGGAAGTGATCCTTTAACCCCTATTTTAATGTTTGATTATGAAAAAAGAGTTCGTAATTATTGTGGGGTTCTAATACTAAGAAAATTCCAATTTGATAAATTTCATTCCAAAGTAGAATTAGATAATTAAAAACTCATATTTTATTAGAAATTATTACATACGCACACACTACATCACACAATTCCAATTCGCGCGCTCCCATATACTCACACAAATAGTTTTCTCACACACACAATTTCCAACAAAGTTCCACACACAATGCACTAGCAGGAAAATTGTTCGATACATAGTATTACACATAAAAAAATAAAGTGAATTTATTAAACACATAAAATTCCCCCTTGGCAAGTCCCCCTATAGGCTTGTGTATGGCAAGTAATGTTATCTCCTCGTGGACATTGCGTTGAAGAGAGTGGAGTAAAAAAAATAGTTTTCATGTAACCAACCCCAAATAATTGAAAAAAGACTTTGTTGAGCTGAGTTGAGAATCAACATTAGGGTGATTTATGTAAATTTTGGCATATATGGAGTCTTCGGCATCATTTTTGTAACTTTAGCCTATTTGGGGTGATTGACGTCAATTTAAAAAAACTATCCACATTGGTTGCCATTATAATTTTTTTGTAAAATTTGGCATATTTTGGGTCGTCGGCGTTGTTTTGTAAAATTTAGCCTATTTGGATTCATTGGAATCATTTTTAAAAAATGAGGCTAATGTGAGTAACCAATGTCATTTTCATAAATTTGGGTCCGATTGAGTCCCTAGCGTTAGAAAAAAAATAGGGCTATTGTGAATCCTCGGAGGCATTTTATGTGTGTTGGTGATTTTAAGTTGAGGTTAGGGTGTTATAGTCATTTTATACCCCAATAAAAATAGGTGAAATGGAATTCTAGTTTTTGAGGTGGGAATGGGTTTAAGTGTAAAAATTTACATTTCTATGGACATGTAATTTTTTAAAGGGCCAAATAAAATCTAACCCGAGACCCTTATAATTTGAACTCCCAGACCTTCCCCCATTTTCCCCACTCATTTACATCACATAACCTTGAATTCAAATTCCATTGTTTAGTTTGCAAAAATGAGTTTGAAATAGTTCTAGGATCTAATTCTAAGAATTCCAATTTGAAAAATTGCATTCCAAAACAAAAGTAAATAATTACAAATTCACATATTTTATAATTTGATTAGATGTGCACACACTGCATCAAATAGTTTTAATGTGTGTGCACACTCACACACATTGCACACACAATTTCACGCAGCTCACACAGTTTCATACACAAAACACACAATTTCAAAATTTCTAAGACAATTCCAAACACAACGTGTACACACACACTCATGCAATAATGAAGTGAATTTATCAAACCATAAAAAATCTTCTCTCAGTATGCCCTCGTATAGGCTTGTGTATGGAAAGCAAGTCCATCTCCCGTGGAGATTACACAAGGTGTATTGGGTAATTAAAAATATGAATTTTGACTTAGATAAGGCCGTCAAGAAGATAATTTTTCAATTCAATGAGTAGGAAGAAATCATGAACATGCTTACTAAAACACTCGTATTTATGAATCAATGGTGAAAGAGACAATGACGAGCATCACTCAAATCTTTTCACTAATATGAAATGGTTCTTTTGTCCAATTTATCTCTTTCCATGGAACTTTCGGTAATATTGGACCGGTCCCTATGTTGTGAAAACAGTGTTCCTTCATGGATCCATTAAAGATTAGAATCCTAGAATAGAAATGTGTTTAAAGGGAATGGACAAAGTCTTAAATAATCCTTGGAAGGGGTTTACCCTTATTTGGAATCAACATGATTTCAAAACCCCATTTACGGGGTAGTGTAGGCTCGAGAGGAGCCTTTTTTGCCAATCGAGAATTTTTGGCAATTCCATCTTCATAGAACGTTGGTGTCCTTTTCTTAGAGCCACAAGTGTTTTTGTCTCATCCTTGTCCATTTGAAAAGTTTTTGCCTGTGTTTTCCTTCTATAATCTCCATTCTTGAGTTGGGGGTATTTTTGTAAATTTAGTGCAGTGGCATCGGAGTCATTTTGTAAATTTAAGCATGTGTGGGATATTACATGTTCTATTCGAGGTCTACGACTTCAATTTAATAAAAAAATCGATAGAATTTGGGTTACCAACGCCATTTTTGTAATATTTGGCATTTATGGAATCAACGCCTTTTTGTAAATTTTATCCCATTTGGGATCATTGACGTCAATTAAAAAAAGGCCTAATATGGGTTGCCAATGTCATTTTTGTAAATTTTTGGCATATTTGGGGTCGTCAACATCATTTTTTGCGAATTTTAGCCTATTTGGGTTTTACAATATCATTTTTTTTATATAAATTGACCTAATGTAGATCGTTGACAACATTTTTGTAAATTTTTGCCTAATACGGGTCACCAGCGTAAAAAAATGCCCATTGTAGCTAGTCGATGGCATTTTGTGGGTGTTGATAAATTCAAGTTGAGGTTGTGGTATTTTAGTCATTTTATACGACATGACTTCGCATAAAAAAATCGATACAGACACGACATATCGTATTTATTTTAAAATGATTTCGTGTCAAGATTATGTATGTTTAATGAGATTAAGAATACGTAATTTCAAATAATTTTACATTAATTAATGTGTAAAGTAATCATAATTAATATTTAAAAGACGAATCTGTAAAAATGTGTAGTGTCCCATATAATTATTCCTCTTTTCAATGAAATAAAGGAAACATAATTTGAACCAAGAATGGTTGGTTGTGTTGACTGACTCACGAGTATGGGTCTCCGACAATAATTGGTGTAAACAGCTGTAACAGTTGATTCAGCGAATGAACTTATCTCATTAAACATAGGCTAAAATTCTCTTTCTGCCTTCCACACACAACAAACGAACTTATCTCCATTTTCATACTTTGCTACAGAAATTCAGCGATGGCTGAGATCTTTCTTTCCCCGATCATTGGGGTGTTGATTGAGAAGGTATTTTCTGGGTTGTTTTCCAAGTTGGCTAAATGTGGTGGAATTGATGAATCTGAGCTCCAAAAATGGAAGAACACTCTCTCCATTATTGGAGCTGTACTCGCTGACGCAGAGGATAAGCAAATCACTGACAGATCTGTGCAGTTGTGGCTTGATAATCTCCAGAATTTGGCCTACGATTTGGATGACATAATTGACGAGTTGATCACCAAATATTCACGTCAACAGTTAGAAATGAAGACTCAATCAGCTACAGCTACAGCTACAGCCAGCACCAGTCGTAGTCATAAGGTATGGGAGCTCATCATTCCTAGCTGTTGCACTAGTTTCACTCCCACTGCTATTCAGTTCAATTACAACATGGGCTCCAAGCTAGAGGACATCACCAAAAAATTGCAAGATCTTGTTGATCATAAACAATCTTTGGGTTTGAAAGAGAACGTGGGGGGGATAAGGTCCTATAAATCACCAGAAACGACTTCCTTGGTGGTGGAATCTGATGTTTGGGGTCGCCAAACTGATAAAGACAAAATAATCGAGTTGGTCTATAAAGATGACGAAGAGGTCAGTGTTATAGCCATAGTTGGTATGGCTGGGCTTGGCAAAACTACCCTTGCTCAACTTGTTTACAATCATGACCAAGTCAAAACACGCTTTAATCTCAAGGCCTGTGTATGCGTTTCTGATGAGTTTGATGAATTCAAGATAACTAGCTTGATTTTTAACTCGGTGGCAGAAAACAAGATAAAGAGTGGTGACTTTAAAAGCTTGAATGAAGCTCAAGAGGGACTGAAGGAGAAACTTTCTAACAAAAAGTTCCTTCTCGTTTTGGATGACGTTTGGAATGAGAACTATGGAAGATGGGACCTCCTTCGTACCCCGTTTCGGGCTGGCGCACCTGGGAGTAAAATTATTGTTACAACACGTATTGCAGGGGTTGCATCAACCATGCGTTCTACTCAAACTCACCTGCTCACACAGTTGACAAATGATGATTGTTTATCCATCATAGCTCAACATGCATTGGGTGCAAGAGATTTTGAAGCGCATACCAATTTGAAAGTAGTTGGAGAGGCTATTGCGAGGAAGTGTAACGGATCGCCCTTGGCTGCAAAGACTCTTGGAGGCCTCCTTGGCACAGAACGAAGCAAAAAAGCTTGGGAAAATGTACTATATAGCAAGTTCTGGGAATTACCTGCAGAGAAGAGCGGCATTCTTCCCGCTTTAAGATTGAGTTATCATCATTTGCCACCCCATCTAAAGCGGTTGTTTACGTATTGCTCAATATTTCCCAAGGACTATCAGTTTGACAAGTTCGAACTAGTTTTGTTATGGATGGCAGAAGGCTTTTTGCGACAAGCAGAGGAAAAGAAGCAAATGGAGGAGATAGGTTTTCAATATTTCAATGAGTTATTATCAAGGTCCTTTTTTCAACATTCAAGTGGGGATCAATCAGAATTTGTGATGCATGATCTCATGAATGACTTGGCTCAATTTGTCGCTGGGCGGATATGCTTTAGCCTGGATGATAAGACGATAAGTAATGTGCAGCAAACAATTTCTAAAAAGGCTCGTCACTCATAGTCCATTCGCCTTGCATATGGAACCTTCAATAATTTTGAGGCCTTTTATCAGGCTCGGAGTTTGAGGACTTTTTTGACTCTGCCACTTTAACAGCCGAGATATGATTGGGAACAATACCACTTGAGCAATAAGGTTGTCCATGAATTGTTACCAAAACTACAGTGCCTACGAGTGTTGAATTTGAGCGGTTATTCCATAACTGAGCTACCAAACTCAATTGGTGATTTAAGACACCTTCGGTATCTTAATTTATCGACGACTCTCATCAAACAGTTGCCTGAATCAGTGGGTAATCTTTTTAATTTAGAGACGTTATTGTTACGCAATTGCAAAAATCTAAATAAGTTGCCTGCAAAAATTGGTAATTTAATTAATTTGCGGCATCTTGATGTCTCCGATACTGAAGAATTACAACAGATGCCCTCAGGGATTGGTACCTTGACTAGTTTGCGAACCTTGTCTAAGGTTGTTCTTGATGAGAGTAATATGTTGCAACTAACTGAGTTGAGGGGGCTATCTAATCTCACAGGGGCACTTTCCATTGTAGGGTTGCAGCATGTGAAGAATGTCCATGATGCAAGGGAGGCTAATCTATTGTGTAAACAAGACCTTGAAGAATTAATGTTGATATGGAGTAGTGAATTCAGTGATTCTCGAAGTGAATCGTTTGAGAATGAAGTACTTGAAGTGCTAAAACCTCATACAAACTTGACCAAGCTCAAAATTGTATCTTACGGAGGCATAGAGTTTTCTAGTTGGGTCGGGGATCCCTCATTCTCTAATATAGCGCACCTAACACTTGAACACTGTGAGAAATGCAGGTCTTTACCTCCAGTTGGGCAGCTACCCTCACTCAGGGAGTTGTGTGTTTGGAAAATGTCGGGGGTAAAAAACGTTGGTGTTGAGTTGTGTGAAAATCATCACGCTGAGGCTCTTTATTTCCCATCACTTGAGATTCTCAGTTTTGGGAACATGAACTGTTGGGAGGAATGGGTTAGTCGTTTAACAGATGTTGGTAGAAGTGTTGGAGGATTGTATCCTCACCTTCGCGAGCTTACTCTACGTAAGTGCCCCAAATTGGTCAAGGTTATACTTCCAAGGATTCCATCTCTAAGGGTGTTAAATATAGAAGAATGTTGTGAGGTGGTGCTAAGCATTATGGTACGTGTCGCCTCGTCAGTCAAAACCTTAAAGATTTTGGGTATCACAGGGCTTATACGTGCAGAGGTTGTACAAGCGTTGGCATCACTTGAAGATTTAACTATTGAAAAGTGTGATGAACTGAGTTATTTGTGGCAAGAAGAATCTGTGTCTCAGAATCTTGTAAATTTGAAATGTTTACGTGTCAGTGAATGTCCCCAGCTTGTATCCTTGGCGAAGGAAGAACACGCATGGCCTCCTAGCATTGAAGAACTGAGTATATATTGGTGTGAGAAGCTTGAGAAGCTGCCAATCTGGGGAAACAACCTCATCTCTCTCAGGAAGTTGCAGATAGAGTTTTGCCCAGGACTCCAGTCCTGTCCAATAATGACAGATTTGCAAAGCAACAGCAGCGACCACGTGGAAAGCTTTCCTCATCTTGAACATTTGACAATCAGCAACTATTCTTCTCTAACATGCCTTCCAACAGGCCAAAATCTACCTACCTCCCTTAAGTCAATTTCGATTTGGAGTTGCTCGAATCTGGAGCCAGATTCAGAGAACTTTTGGCTACACGGTAGATGTATACCATCACTTGAAGAGATTACCATCGTCCAGTGGGTGAATCTGAAAGTCTTACCTGGGTGTTTGTCCAGCTTCAATCGTCTCACCCGATTGACCATACATTCCTGTCCGGGGCTAGAGTCCTTTCCCGAAAGAGGTTTTCCCCTGAGCCTGAGACGACTTTTCATCTCTAATTGCTTGAATCTGAAGTCCCTGCCTGATGAGATGCAAAGCCTCACATCTCTGGAGATAACAAATTGTCCAAGTCTTGAGTCCTTTCCTGGAGGGGTCTGGCCTCCCAACCTAAGAGACCTTACAGTTGGGGAAGTCAAGCAGCCCATCTCAGAGTGGGGCCTCCCAACCTCTCTTGTTTCATTCAATATTGAAGGCGAGTTTCCAGAAGTGGTATGCTTTCCGGACACAAGGAGTCTGTTTCCTACATCTCTAACCACACTTATAATTTGGGGTCTCGTGAGTCTGGAATCTCTTTCCATGGGCCTCCAAAACCTAACGTCTCTTCAAGAGCTAAATCTCATTAACTGCCCTAAGTTTCAATCTCTTTCCATGGGCCTCCAAAACCTAACGTCTCTTCAACAGCTACGGATCTATTTCTGCCCTAAGCTTCAATCTTTGCCTGAGAAACTGCTTCCCACACTTTCATCTTTGTGCATCTACGAATGTCCACTTCTAGAAGAACGGTGTTTGAAAGAGAAAGGATATTATTGGCCCCTCATAGCTCACATCCAGTCCCTCGTAATTTAGGTACGCCCACTTATCATGTCCTTTTTTCTGTTCAAAAACCCAATTCATATTGTCATCTACTTTTAACTCTAAACTACAATATTTTCTAAACAGCATAAATATTAAATTGGATTAGTTTAGGCCCACCCATTTTCAAGACACACGAAGCACACACATTAGGTAAAAGACAAAAATTAGTTATTTGACAAAAATTAGTTAATGATTTTCTCATTACAATTTTTATCTAAGAAAAAAATTAAAAACTACTTTTTTTTTTGTTTTTTGTCCCAGCTTATTTTACTAAAACAAACAAAAAAGTGTTTTTTGTTTTTTGTCCCTGCTTATTTTACTTGTTAGCGGCATTAATCAATCGCGATAATGTGGGTCTGTGTTAACTTTTAGGATATAATAATTTTATTTATGAATGTTGTATATATTTTTTATTAATGTAGTATACTTTTTTTTAACAAAACTCTATTTAATAATTTTAATTTGTTCTTATTTTTCAGAATTTTCTTGCTTATGAGTCAGAGGAGGGACATTGTGCATAGAATGGGGTGCTAATTTTAATTGGAAGAAATAAGCTAGTGCGGGTTTTGTGACGTTATATTTCTATTGCAATCAAGCTCTGTTCTTTTGAAGCAGGATAAGATTAATGTTGTATATATGTGCGGTCAAGTTTACTTATTGTACTTGTGTTGTGAAGTTGTTAATTAGTGTACTCGAAACGAAAAACTCCATGATTGATACTTGTGTTGTGAAGTTGTTAATTACTTTACCCGAAACGAAACATTCCATGATTTTGGGACGCTATACTTCTATTGCAATCAATCTATTTTTTTTCTTTTATCTTAAATGGTGTTCAACTGTGTATTGTCACCACATCAATTTGTAACAAAATTTGTTTTCATCGACTGTGTTGCTCTAATATGTGCTTTCTTTTGGAACTATTACCTTTAATATGTCACTACAACCTCAGGGGTAACATTATATTCTACCTTTATTTTTTAGAATTCGACCAGAAAAAAGTGATATGGCAAGCTAAGTAAAGACAAAAATGATCGTTATAAATGACTTCCTTTTCATAATACAGACCACATCAACACATAAATCAATTTTAAAGAAAAAACCCTCATTAAATAAGGGCAAAATTAGGAAAAATAATGTTGTGTTTTGTCATTAATCTAAACCATGGATGTTTAATAAATTAACTTTCACGCAATAACCAATGAGTTCAAATCCCGAAAAGGAAAATTTCACGAGTCATTTACTATTTGGGGTACATTTGTTTATAGTAATTGGTGCTTGGGGTACGTTTATTTTCATTATAGTTGGTTGGGTGTTATTTTAACGGGTTGACCTAAGAACGTTTAACAACTGTATCTTTTTTTATAACCTACCTAAAATACCCTTCTATCTATATTTTAAATCCTAACATCCTCTCTCTCTCTCTCTCTCTCTCACACACACACACACACACACACACACAAACACACACACATATAGGTCGGATTTGGGTTTTTGGGGATATGGGCTGACGCAGGTCGGAGTTAGGTTCCATGGAGATCGCCGAATTTCTTATTCTAGGTGGTTGGACAAGTCTTCCCGGGTTATGGTGTTTGGGCAGCCGAGTTTGGTTAGGGAAATGGGTTTTTAGCTGCTATGGGTTGGAATCGGTTTTATGGGTTTTGATTCAGGTCAAGTGGGTCTCGATGTGGTTGGAGGTGGGTTGTGTTCAATTCGCCGACGAGATATGGCTATGGAGGTTCGGGTTGCAGCAGATGGAAGCTAGGTTTGTCTTTGGCTATATATGGTTTGGGATTTGGAGTTGGGGATTGGGATTTCTGGAATTTATTTTTTGAAAACTTTTTTTTTCATTAAAACAATTTTATTTTTATACTGAATTTTTTTTTTATAGGAAATCAGTTTTATTATAATATTTGATGGGTTGAAAATTATTTTTTTAATTGAAATCAGTTTTATTTTAATATTTTTAACGTTTTTTTTTAAATTTTAACTGTTTTAAATAAATTTATTTAAATTTATTTACTGTTTTATAAATTTGTATACTGGATTTTCTAAACTTTTTCTTTTATTTTTAATTTTCGAAAACATATTTTTTAACATTCTTGGGAATATATTTTCTTGGTAGAAAACTTTTATCGAAATTTATAATCATTCATTTTTAAACATTTTTTTTAAATCATTTTATAAATAGTTTTTTTTAACTAAAAATCATTTTTAAACATTATAAACAATTTTTTAACATTTTTTTAAACATTATTATAAAACATCTTTTAAAAATGAATGTATTTTTTTTTATTTTAGCAGGAGGTTTGCTTTTTTTGCCGGAGGTTTATTTTTGAATGAAACAAATGACTGCATTTTTATTTTCATATTTTTTTCTGCCGATTTTTTTTTATTTTGTAATTGGAAATCATTTTTTGGGTGAAAAATAATTTTTGTGTTGAAAATCATTTTAATTGGTGGAAAATTCTTTTTTTTTTTCAGGAAATATATATTTTTTAAATGAAATCGTTTTTATTTTTTTGGGAAATATATTTTTTTTAATAAAAATCAGTTTTATTTTTTTATTTTTATGCTGCAATTTATATATTTTTATTTACGAAAATTATTTTTTTGGGTGGAAAACATTTTTTATTTGGTGGAAATAATTTTTTGCACTAAACCGGCTTCTTTATTAACAGAAATCATTTTTTTTTATTTACGAAACTTATTTTTTTTATTTACGAAAATCAGTTTTTTTAAATATTAAACATTTTTTTATAAATATTAAACAGTTTTTAGAAATATTGAAGAGTTTTTACAATATTAAACATTTTTTATAAGTATTAAACACCTTCTTATAAATATTAAACAATTTTCATTAAACAATTTTTATTAAAAAGTTTGTATTAAACAGTTCTTATAAAACAACACTTTTTTATTAATATTAAATATTTTTTATTAAACGGTTTTAATTAAACAACTTTTATAAATATTAAACATTTTATGCTTTAATTTCAAGGGCAAAGATATCATTTATCATGTGAGAGAGAATTTTTAAAGATGTGAGCTAACGGTCAAATGAGTCAACTGACGATTTTCGTTAGTTTTGGACCTAATGAACTAATACGAAAACTAGCTATCTAGAGTAAACAAATGTACCCCAAACAGTAAATTACCCAAATTGCACAGCCATTTGGGGATGATGGAGGGGGGGGGGGTACTCACATTTGTGTAAATCGTCTTTCTTTATTAAGAAATTAGCTATTTAGAGTTTGGGAAGAAAACGTATATCCATAATTCTTCAATAAAAAAATATATATATATCTGTACATCCACACAACAAGCACATAACCATATTTTCTAACTAAGTAGAAAGTGCATATTATGTATGGTAAAAGAAAAACTCTTAGTAGCTCACAAATTTGAAATTCATTAGTGAGAGAGTAGCTACAGCGGAAATATTGCGACTTCTCAAATAAAATCCAATTTTAATTAATCCCAAATTTTAGTTAAACCCTAAATCATGCATCTAGATGATTTATCTAATAAAATAAAGCATGCAGGATAAAACAAACACTTTCAGGAAAAATCAAACACATGCTTGTGAGGAAAAATCCCCCATAGGGGCAAAACCATTTATTTTCATTATAATATTGCAACAGTACAATTTCGGATTACAATGAAAATACAAGTGACTAAGAATTACCCTCAGGTGTCGGATTCTGTAGTCGGCGGCTGGAAATATCCCTTTCCAGGAGGGCTGCAATGAAGAAGAGAAACGGCTTCTCCACAAGTTTGTCGGCTGGAATTTTCCCTTTCCAGGAGGGCAGCAATGAAGAAGAAAGACGGCTTCTCCACAAGGGTTGAACATATACAAGGATTGTGTTCTAGGGTTCCAAAAGATTCACAAAAGTAATTGGGATTTTTGTGTGTGAATCAAAAAGATGTTTGGTACATCAAAAATTGAATTCTTGTTGTGTTTGTACTCTTAAAAACGTTTTCTCAAAGACTTAAAAAATGCACCACCGAAATAGGTATATATATAGAAAATAAGAGCTATTGGATTAAAATCCCACGGCACTGTTCGAACTTATCCCAGGCGGATCGGTCCGACCTCGGATCGGTTCTTTTAAATATTGGCTTCTTCGGTTCGCTTTCGGTCCGGGGTTTACTGGATCTACAACAATCGGATCGGTCCGGGTAGAGGGCGGATCGGTCCGGTATAGAGGCGAACCGGTCCGGTATACTTCTTAATTTTATAAAAAACATTTTATAAAAATTTCCCAATACTAAATATGAACTTTAAGGAACGTAAAAACAAAATTTTACCAAGTTCAGCCTCGTGGAGGCTATGATGTTGAAGACATTTTGATATTCGGATCCGTTGATGTAGATGCGATCTTGAGTTTCTTCAACGGTGTAACGACGTACGACATACAAATTGATAATGGACAAAAATGTCCTTACAAATCTCCCCCTATTTCTATGCCGGTACATACATAAAAAATATCCGAATTATCAACTAATGACCTATACAAATCTACCCTCCCATGAACCCTAAAGATGGAAAGATACAAATGTATAAATCTTCATCGTTCGTTCTTTAATCTTCAACAATCATCAAATCTCAAAGCTTTTCTCATCAGGGTGTGCAACATGTTGATCTTCAATCTTCGTACCTACACACATGAGAAAAAGCAAATACCACGTGACATATCGAGTTTGAAATGAGATAAACATAGATACCAATTTATGATAAAAGCATAAGCTATATCTCAAAAACTCCCCCAAAATTCAAACTCCCCAAAATATGATAATTATTTCTCCCCCTTTTTATGATGTCCCCAAATAGACAAATGAGAAGAATGAATCAAATAAGCAAAATCGGGGTGTCACGGTACACAAAATAGGGCATCAAACAATATGGTAAACGTGCTCTTGCAAGGAGATACTCAAACAAATCTTCACAAACTATTTTTGAATTTTTCAAATTTTTTCGAACAAAAATAAGATTCCAATTTGAACAAATATTATACAAAAATCACACCATGGATTTAGACTCAAAAAACCAAGTCATGGAAATGGAATGAATGGGTGTGAACACATTCGATAGGTAAATCAACTCAATCAATCATATGTGCACGATGCATATGTGTACTCCTAACGAATGAACATCAAAAGTATCCTTAGGTGTAAAGATTGTTGAATTTAGATGACATGGTCTTATGCAAATCAACAAATCAAAGTCAAAATGATTTCCACACCAATAACGTCCAAAACTATGTAGCACGTTTTCAAGTATTTCAAGGACGTGCAAACCCGTTTTAAATTCTCCAACCAAACTCCCTCATATATATTTTCTTTTAGAGGTAATCTAAATTCTCAAACTTTGGAGAATTGGTGCAAAAACCTAAAAGGCCCCTTTTTGGCATGAATATCTTTTTATTGCCTTTCAATTTTTTTGGGCTCTTTTAAACCTCTTTGGACCCCGGATAATAAAATTCCTCCTTTTTTTGATCCAATTTAATGGTGGCTTAGTATTCGAAAAGGCAAAATGAACCTTTCGCAGTCCTTCCCCGTTTTTAAACAAAGCACACAAACTCACAAAACATTTTTTTATATGCACAATTTCCTTATCAAATTTTATCGCGCTTGGTTCGTTTTAAAGACAGGATTGAAGTGACAACACCCAACCAACATGTGATAAGACAAGCACAATAATCAAACAAATCTGTGCATGTGTGCAATAAAGGAAACATGAGTCAAACATGTAGGAAGTAACACTAAATTACATCTTAATGACTCCAAACATTATAAAGCACAAGGATGAATTGACCTATTGTCTCAAAACACTATTAAATAGTCACATGAAAATAATGGAATGATGTTGTGACTCGGTCATCCTAAGTGTTCATCCATAAAAGGTGCAAGAAAAAATACAAAAATCTTTTTGGATTTTCTCAAAATTTTATAAAAATAAAATCTTTTTGTATTTTTCAAAATTTTTCAAAAATAAAAATCTATACAAAAAGTACATGTCATCACACTAGCAAAAAATATATCATGAAACCACAACTAGTGTATGACAAACATGCAAACACAATCAACCAAAAGATTTCACATGGGGTGAATCACTTGCAAGCAAACGGGAATCGTGGACAAATAAACCATAAGCCTTTAAATCCGATTTTTTAACCCAAATAGATGTGTAACGGAGTGTGGGGGTTTTGGGAATCGAATTTATTTTATCATTTACCTTCCTAGGACCATTTAAAAGCTTATAACAAAAGTGCCTAAGATGACCTTGCCTACCGCAATGTGTGCAAGAGTAAATCGGGCGGTTTGTGTTACCTAAAGGTGGCCCTCTCCTCAAATTTATCGGTTGCTCTCTCCGAATTTGCCTAGGTGGGTCTCTCCTAATGATCCTAGGAGGTTCTCTCATGATGTTCCTATGGGGCGCTTTTTTAACAAACTTAGGTGCCTCTTTCTTAACAATCCTAGGAGGCTCTCTCACACGTGTGGGAATGGGTTCAACATATTTTCAAGACCAACCCCACCCCTATCCGTTTTGATCTCGACTGTGCCTAAAATCTTATCAAGTTTTTCAGACCTAGACTCCAAATCAAATTTCACTTTACTTGAATCTTTCAATTTCACCTCAAGTTCACCTATCCTAGATTCAAGTACTCGTTTAGAATCCTCAAACTCTAAAAGCTACTTTTTCATAGTCTCCATCAACCCTCTAAGACTATCTCTCTCACCCTCGACGTACTCAAGCTTCTCTTTCAAAATTTTCTCATGTGCCCTAAGTGCTTCAACTAAAAAATCATTATTTTTTATGGCACACTCTTTCAATTGAGCTTCCAATTTCAAATTTTCTTTCTTTGTTTTCAAATTTTTAGCATAAAGTTCATTGAAAGCAGTTTGCAAGTCACGCTCATCTACACTTTCCTCCTCACTTTCATCCACACTCCCATCACCTTCACTATCATCACTAATCACATGGATGGGAAACTCTCGCCTAGAGGCATAAAAAACTTCTTCTTTCGAATCACAATCACTAAGGGTAGAAACATGAGAAATCGGTTTATTCAATTTCTTTTTTAAATTTGTGGTACACTCATGTAACGTGTGACCAACACCCTCACAACAAGGACACCTCTCAGATTCGTTTTCAACAGAAGATTTAAAACAAGAGTTCGTGTGAATTTTCCAATTAAATTTGTCAAAAATATGACATCGAAGATCATCAAAACCATCAAAATCCATTTTTGAGCAAAATCAGGATCAAAACACAATAACTTAGTGCAACAGGCTCTGATACCAATTTAAAAACGTGAGTAGACAAATTGTATCAGAAAGTAAATCCTCAAAAAATCAGGATCACGCGATAAATTAGCGTAACCCGCTCTGATACCAATTTGAGAACGCGAGTAGTCATATTGTATCAGGGAAAAACATTAAAAATCAGGATCACTGGATAATTTAGAGCAACCCGCTCTGATACCAATTTGAGAGAGTAGCTACAGCGGAAATATTGCGACTTCTCAAATAAAATCCAATTTTAATTAATCCCAAATTTTAGTTAAACCCTAAATCATGCATCTTGATGATTTATCTAATAAAATAAAGCATGCAGGATAAAACAAACACTTTCAGGAAAAATCAAACACATGCTTCTGAGGAAAAATCCCCCAAAGGGGCAAAACCATTTATTTTCATTATAATATTGTAACAGTACAATTTCAGATTACAATGAAAATACAAGTGGCTAAGAATTACCCTCAGGTGTCGGATTTTGTAGTCGGCGGCTGGAAATATCCCTTTCCAGGAGGGCTGCAATGAAGAAGAGAAACGGCTTCTCCACAAGTTTGTCGGCTGGAATTTTCCCTTTCCAGGAGGGCAGCAATGAAGAAGAAAGACGGCTTCTCCACAAGGGTTGAACATATACAAGGATTGTGTTCTAGGGTTCCAAAAGATTCACAAAAGTAATTGGGATTTTTGTGTGTGAATCAAAAAGATGTTTGGTACATCAAAAATTGAATTCTTGTTGTGTTTGTACTCTTAAAAACGTTTTCTCAAAGACTTAAAAAATGCACCACCGAAATAGGTATATATATAGAAAATAAGAGCTGGTGGATTAAAATCCCACGGAACTGTTCGAACTTATCCCAGGCAGACCGGTCCGACTTGGGGGCGGATCGGTCCTACCTCTGATCGGTTTTTTTAAATATTGGCTTCTTCGGTTCGCTTTCGGTCCGGGGTTTACTGGATCTGCAGGAAGCGGATCGTTCCGGGTAGAGGGCGGACCGGTCCGGTGGCAGATCGATCCGGTATAGATGCGATCTTGAGTTTCTTCAACGGTGTAACGGCGTACGACATACAAATTGATAATGGACAAAAAATTCCTTACAATTAGGACACACAAACTCACCAATTTGAATTTCATTCCAACACTATAATAGATGATTGACACATAAGCTGTGTGTCCCAATACGGTCACTAAATAGGGGATATGTAGAACTACTAATGGTAAAACTATCCTGACATCATTACTACGTGTATTTGTATTTAACTTAGTATTACTATATTTTTCTCTTTTTATTGAACATTTCCTCAATGCTGGTCGGACTATCGATTTGCTCCTTAGTAGTCACTAGTTCAATTCCCCTTAAGGCTACGGGCATAGAGAAATCTCTAAAAATGCCAAGCCGGAGCTGAAGGATTAGTCCGTTATAAACCTCGTACAAATAAATAATTTGCTAGGGGTTAAAATGACAAAAAATGCACTCGTTATTTTGATTCTGTTATTGGCAAAAAATACACATAATCACAAATTGTTCGGTTCTAAAGTGTGCATTTGCACTATTTCAATTTACTAACTACAAAACGTATATTACATAAAGCAATGCATTAACTTACAATGCAACAACGTAAATGGTACAAATATTGTTGTGTTACAATCGTCCGACAAACATCCACAACTCATTACAACCAAGCTCATCCCATATTTTCTACAATCCAAAAGCCAAAAAATAAAAAATAAATAAAAAATGTCTCGGTACAATATATCAATGAAAATAATAAAGTTTGAAGTACTCAGCATAATGTTAGGAAGTAAATTTAAAGTATGTAAAAAGAGAAAAATGTAGCATGACCAATATGGACTACAACTTAATTAAATGGAAAAAAGTGTATATAATACAAACAAAGGATAAAAGATGTTTTATAGGAAATAAACAAACAAAAAAACATAAACAAAGAATTAAAAAAACAAATGTGTCCAAATTGTAAAGGAAAATAATATTTGTGCCAAAACTCGGAAGATCTTAACATGATTGTACACCTAAGTACCCATGTCGTGTAAATTTAAAGATTTAAATTCTAAATAAAAGTAGTCCTTCAGGAAAAAAAATGATAAAAAGGAGGATAAATGTGAAAACCACTTCTAGTTCAGTAATACAATCTTTTAATTTTCCCAATACCGCCATTTAATTCCACTATCCACAAATCCATAACCCATAGCCTCAAACCACTATGTGTACAAAACAAATAAAAGTAGCAATATAAAAGAGAACTAATGAACAAAAAAAACCACTTTGAAACATACAAACATCAAAGAGTATACCATCCTCTATAACCCAATTGTCACTTTACCCCAAACAAACATAACAAACAACACAATTGACAAACTATACCTTTTAATCACCACAATTGAAGTCCAATTTGTCCGTAGGAATTACAAACATTATCCCCACCTCATCCGATGTAAAATAACCAAACATACCTAGTAAAGAGGAAACCATAATTGCAAAATTAGCATGACCATTACTTACATAAATATTGAAAAAATTCTAAACATTAAAATTAAGAGTATTTATACCCAAATGTAATAAATTTGTAAAACAATTCCATGAGAGCAGGGTAACAGAAAACCATGAACATTAGATGGTAAAAAGGACTTGAAATATAAATTGTCTGTCCATAAGAAATTGTTAATAGTTAATAGGCAAATAAAAATGATATATACAACTTTTATACAATTGAAACCAAAATAATATACACAATTTAAATTGGAACATAAAAAACACATTTACCTTGAGGATGTTCAATCTTCTCTTACAAATGAGATATACAACCTACTAGTATCAAGTATAAAGGGGGGAAATATGAATACAAATTCGCAATGTGAGGAACTATAAATAATGAAAAAATTCCAACCAAGAGTCCCAATATTTACTTGCCCATTTTGCCAAGCAGTTGATGTTCAACCAAGTATATATCATTATTTTGAAACCAAAGTCATATAAAGCACCTCCTCTATTGAGGACAATTTTTTTTATACTGTATAAAATAATCTCCAAATAACTTAATGGGAAATAACCATAAATATATTATCATCACATATGACAAAATAATGCAAAAATGTTATTCACAAATGATAGACAAATCTACCCAATAACCAAAATATAACACACAACTACAAACTAAAGTTCCAAGAAAATGTATTTTACATCCAAAACCAAAACTTTTTTGCATCCACTCAGGATTAATATTCTGAAGAAATTGAAATTGAAATTAAAATTAAATCAAAACACTTTAGAATTCCAACTAAAATCTCAGGCATCAAACCAATGCAGTTACAAAAAAACATTAAAAACACAAAGTTTTAACTTTAAAATCCATCAAATTTTAGTTAAACTTTAAAATCAACAATAGCTATACAACAACTATAGCACTACTAATGTACTACCTATCATAAATGGTGAGAGGAAACAAAGAATTTATCCCATTTCTTTTCATAATAAAAATTCAAACAATAAAGAACCAAACATAATATCTATCAGCTACATGTAAAAACTGCAGAAACATAATGACCAAATGAGGAAAACAGTACCAAATGGGATTGATCGAAAAACGTATCAGATGGGGTCGACCAAATCAATAGTTGAATCCATATGTTATTACCTATATAGAGAGAGACACTGATTGAAAAAAGTATCAGATGTCGTGATAAAATAGGCTCTCCGTGGTCACCTTCTCTAGAGGATAAGATGTTTGACTGCAAGTAGCACATTTTTCTTGTGTCCCAGAAAACATGCTGGCAGTGTTGCTAGGCGACTAGGTCAGCGGTAGAGTTAACTTCTAACTGACTTTGTAGGATACTGATCACCTTCGATTGAGGAGTAATTACTAATCTTAAGCGTTCCATTGCAGTGACTACACTTAAAACGGGCCTTGTGGTAATCAATTCCATCTGCAGACAACAGCTCCACCTAAAATTATAAATCTACATACAACATCCATTGTTAGTTGAATGTTCACCCAAACTTAGTGGAGGAAGTATTCAAGCACAAAGTCTTACATAGTATTGATTAAACTATACAAATAACATTTAATGTGTAATTTAAGAAAATGAATTCTTCACAATAAGTTATTTTTATTGAATGACCCGCACCAGTACGTTTAATTATTTTCCTCCAATAGGCATAAAAAGCATCAAGTAAAAATAAAAACATCGCATAAACATTTGTTCAAACACTTACCATACAATTGTGAATTTGGAAGTGTGTTTATTCTTCAAGATTGGGATGGAAAATAGACAAATGACTGCAAGTATCATAACAAATGAAAAAGCTATATGAAATTGTTTTAGTAATACTTAACTACTTATTAAAAAACAAGTACAATATCAAAAAAATGTAACAAACAAAATCAGCATAAGCACCGGATAAAATAATAGTATACCTACACATGAATCAAAATAAGCAAAGGATACAGACCAAACTCAACAAACAAAATCATCGATAAATATTAAGTCCCAAAGTATAACTTGTAATGAGAGGGGTTGCTTATTGTTTGTATTGAACCTCAATAGTGTAGAGTACAGCTACAATCACATACTATTATATTCAATTCTAAGAGGCATATGAACAAACATCACATTAGCCCTTAACAAATGAATCTTTCAAGAATGTTAAATTAAAGAAATAAACATTAACAAAAAAATATGGGAGTGATGAATAGTCGAAAACAAAAAATCTGAATGCACCAATCTAAATAGTTGATCACAAAAATATTATAAATTAACTATTAATCAACTATAAATCAACTGGACAGTAAAGCAAATCATCCTAAATAAAAAAAACTACAATCTCAAACCCAAAGCCTAAAGGCAAAACAAAAAAAAAAAGTCAGAACGATATAACCGGGTTTAAATATTTTAAATATGAAATAAAATACTCTCAAATCTCAAACTATTACTACATAAAAAACAATAATAGTGTCAACATTCAACAAAATCACAATTTTCTTCTCCTGTCTCTTAGCCATTTCATCAAGCACCTGCCCTGCACATTAAACAAAAACGAAACACCCTCAAAATTTATAAACCCGAAACCCTAAAATGTTGAAGAAAAATATACTCTAGCCCGTGAAAGAGAGTGTTTAAAAACCAAAAACCCTAAAATACTGAAGAAAAATACTCTAATCCATGAGAGAGAGAGAGAACCATGAACTTAGAAAGAAAACCCCCAAATTTTTTAACAAAAAAAGTTATAAGCCCACACTGGAGATCTGTCTCATTTAACGCAATGTGAGTATGATCCAACTCCTCTTTAAGATATCTCCTCAATGAAGAGATATGGAACACGTCATGAATCATATGTAAGTGTTCCGGTAACCCAACTCTGTAAGCTACTAAGCCAATCCTCTCAATAATAGGGAATGGCCCCACGTATCTTGGCGCCAACTTCCCTTTATTTCCAAATCGCATTTTCCCCTTCATATGAGATACTCATAGTAACACCTCGCCCCTCACACTGAACTCTCTGAAGGACCTCTTGGCATCGACATAACTCTTCTGTCTATCCTGAGCCACCCGAATGAGGCTCCGAATCATCTCAATACTGGCCGAAGTATCCTGAATCACCTATGGCCCAAGTAGCTTGTTGTCCCCCACCTATAGCCAACATGCTGGAGAACGACAAGGCCTACCATACAACACCTCAAATGGATTCATGCTGATAGTGAACTGGTAGGAGTTATTATAGGCAAACTCTACCAATGGAAGATACTGCTCCCATCCCCCACCAAAATCAAGGACGCGCATCCGCAACATCTACTCTAACATCTGATCCGTCCATTCATTCTGCCCATCAGTCCGTAGTTGATAGACCTTACTAAATTTCAATTTCATCCCCATAGCCTCCTAGGAACTCTCCCAAAGTTGTGATATGAAACTCTTATCTACGTCGGATAAAATATCAATTGGTACCCCATGAAATCTCACTATCTCGGCTATGAAGATCTGGGCGTACCGTCCCGTAGTATAATTTATACGGCTCGATAGAAAGTAGTCGATCCATTACCACCCATATGGAATTATGACCCCTCTCAGATGTTGGTAACCCAGAAATAAAGTCTCTTGGTAATGGTCTCCCATTTTCGTAAGGGAATGTCTAACGACTATTGAAACTCAATGGTTCCTGACGGAACACTCTTACCCCAAAAACTACTTCTTCCTTTTGTGTACCATCACGCATTAGCGCTATTAAGCATATTATCATCTTTTGTGACACCTCCCAATTTGGTGGACCTACATACCGACGGTTACAACATGCATTTTAGTGGGTAAAGGTACCTTCTCCCCAAGTGTCAACTTCTCCTTTATTAGATCACATACTCCCTTGGTGGGAGACATAAGCATTCATAACTGACTACTCCCCCCGTACTCTTACTCCTTAAATTGATTATGTATTAACTCTTGTCATATCACTCCTTTGGGCAGAATAGTTCCTGATTATCCTCAAAATTCAAGATATAATTACTCTTATACACTCCAACATTAAAATTACACATTTCTGTCCACTCTTTAATTCCTTCTGACACACCTTGCTCACATTATGCTTCGTTTCTCTCTTGTCATCTTCTACTTCTACCCCTAATTTACCATACATCTATGTTAAGTTCAAGATGTTGTATGTCTACTTATCGTGCATGATACTTAAAACTTCAATTAACTAGTGCGCCCATACACCCTATGTCCCATGCATTTCTATACGAATCAACTGACCAAAAATACTGGAATGTCCCAAGCGGTACCCAACTCTTGTACTAAAGACCATTTATCAACTCCCGTCATTCGCTAAGTTTCATGTGTAGGATGTCTTACAATGCGAAATCCAAACAAGGAACCCCCCCGATACACTACTACCTAACATAACGGTTGTTGAGACCAGTAGGCCCTCACCACATAACTTGTACCCCACATCCCCGTTTCTTATCATAAAAAAAAATCACTCATCTACTCTCATGCTACGACCGGCGATATACAATACAACATTCTCACTATCATTAAATACGGGCTAAATCTTTCTTCTCAACATTAAATCTATATATTCTGAATCGCATCAGTACACGCTCCTACTCGTCGGTATGAAATATAACAGAATAACATACTCATCGTAGTATACGATACCATGCAATATATATACAAACTCAATACCTCTTTCAGGTGATATCTTGCAAAACAATATATATATCCCAACCGGGAATAACAACCACGATAGTGCCATTATAATATTTACTATCGCTCAAACCCCCATTATTTAGTTCTACACAATATAATAATGTTCTCTACTCTCATAACACGCAAAGGAGTAAGAACTGATACATAACAAAAATAAACTTCCCTAGTGTCCACACCCGTTCCTCCCTGCAGGTGACACCAAAATCCCGCTACCAAATGGTAAAAATATATTCACAATGAAATTGCTACTTCACGATAATGCTAATTCCGCCAATGCACTTACTAAACTCGACTCTCACTCGAATTTTAGTGTTATACAATCATAGATTGTGACATACTCGTGTCATCCAATACTTATCTCGTATTTAAAAGATTAAAATAAGGATTCTCTATCCATTTTCCATCTACTTTGGATGGTCAAAGGGTTCCTTGGCATAATTCTCGCGCCGGAACAGACCTCTACTCTTTTACAATGGTTATATATCCAGGACCTCACCCCGTAGTTACTCTCGGCCTCACTTGGCTCGTTATGCCATGTCTCTTTACTACTGTAACAAAATCCAGAGAAACTCCTTCACTTCTGGCCCTGGCCTAGTGGCCTTCCCCACCATTTCCTTAGTCCTTTCAGCCCTAAGGAACGAGATGTTGTTGTTATTAAGGACCCTGTTGGTCCTAACTTAACCCACCATTCTTGGTTGGTAACCAATGGGTCTAAATCTCTTAGCCTGATTCCCTTGTCGAAACTCTTTCTTCTATTGTTGTTGTGCTCCTCAATCACCGTTCCCATCTACCTTCCTAGCCTAACTAGTCTCACTTTCTCATTGTGGACAAGTCTAATATAGGTGGTCCTACATTCTGCATAAAGGATACCTTTTTGCATCATCCCCTTATCTCTGGCCCCACTGTCCATGTCAATGTGTCCTTCTTTCGGACCGGGTAGTCTTGCCCTGGAGGCTACCCCCGTTGTTCCTTTGGTTTTGCTAACCCCCTTGGAACTCGTTACTGGCCTTAATGGCCCTAACTGAATTCACCATAGCTCGATAGGAATACAATTGATCTGAATCATTTAGATGGTTCATCCCTATAAGATATATTTCCCTCATGTGGTCAATGTTTAAAAAGGCGAGAGGCGAGGCGTTTTGGCTTCAGCGAGGCGAGGCGTAAGCCTCAGCTAAAAAAAAGAACAAAATAATATTAAAAAAATACTAATAAAACCATAAAAAATAATTAACAAGGAAATGTAAAATAAAATTGCAAAAAAAACATCTTTGAGGACTTTCTCACATAGTTAAACATTTTTTTGTTTCCCCGAGATGACTTTTTTACATATTGTTAATTTTATAATATGACAATAAATTAATCAATGCAAAATCAAATTGACCAAATCATTTTTTTTAGTTTCATTCACATTGATTATTTTATAATATGATAATAAATTAATAAATGCGAAATCAAATTGACAACGTCAATTTTTTAAGTTTCATTCACATATTAGTTATTTTTTAAAAATTTCTTTCAAGTTACAATAGTAAACAGTATATTTAAGTGCATTTTTAAAAACAAAAAAGGAAAAAAAGAATACAAGTTAGTAGATTAAAACAACATTTTTTTAAGTTGAGTGCAATTTTAGAAAAATGAAGAACTTTAACCTTTCAAAAAATAGACTTCGTGATGGAAGAAGAAATTTAGTTTTTTTTTCTTTTTCCCTGCGCCTCAGCAAAAAGGAGTGAGGCGCATTAAGGCGTAAGCCTCGAGACGCAGTGAGGCGTCAGCCTCAAATTCAACCCTGATGCTTGAGCCTCGAGGCATTTTTTGCCCACCTCGCCTCAAGGCGTAAGCCTCAAACGCCTTTTTGAACATTGCCTGTGGTGTCTCACTAACACCGTTGAATCTAGGCTTGCCCATTTGGCTAGCTTCTCCAACTCCATTTGCTTCCTCCCCATAGAAGTGGTGATGTGAACTTACACTCATATAACCTTGACGACACCGGCATCAGTCCTCCTAGTCGGATTTTTCGTTCAAGATTGTGTATTCTACTCACGAGTCCATTGAGATCATACAGATACCCTTTTTATATTCCCCCTTTTCTCCTCCTGTTGGGAACGAAGTTCACTAAGCGAGTAAACTTTTCTCTCGTAATCGGACTCTATTTGGTCCATTTGTGGTGAGTTTCGAAACTTTATTCGCATTTTTATCGATATGCCAGATAAACGTTATTATGGTCATACCGTGTCTAAAACTCTCGATGCTTTCTATGTCCATTCCCTTATCTGTGATAGTTGACTTCCCTCTCCCAAATGCTGCTCCGATGAGAAGAGATTTTGTCAAAAATTTAACCTTGAATGTCACTACACTTTATCATATGTGATCCCAATTGGATATTTTCATTCCATTGGTAAATCACCCTTTCGCATTCTCCTCGGATCTTGGCGGATAACTCTTCTACGAAGAAAATTCCTTCGACTCTCTCCCTTGTCAAATACACTGGGTGAGTCTGAATTTTCTCCATTGTCTTCTATAATGGTTCTTGGAACTACTGCAATCCATTAATTATTCCAAAGCCCACGACCTGAATTTTGACTATCGTGACTTTTATCTCAGTCACCATTGAAAATATATTTACTTCTGCTACCTACCCTCCTGCGGTCCTTCTAATGGTCCTCGTTGGTCATCCAGTGTTGGTCGGTGTGCCACGTCCCAGTGGCTTATACATGAATCATATCAACTTTGTCAAATCCCAGAAGAACGTAAATCACATACACAGAAGAATACAACAATCCTATAATAAGGCTCTATATCAAATAACATTACGCTGAAACGTGAAAAGGTATAGACACTAGAACCTGATGCTTTGATACCAACTGTGACACCCGCCTAATTAAATATCGGGTGATCAGTCCTTTATTAAATTAAATCAAAGTATCAAGTTGGTTCATTCTTAGCATCACTGTCGAAATTTTTTTATTAAAAGCCACCCACCTAATATTTAAAAAGTTAGATGCTAAATTCTATCTTTTTTAAATAACACGAAACAAATAGAATAAATAACTAAACATTTACCATTAAATTAAACAATCTCATAGTAATATAAACTGACAAAATAAAATAGTCAAATCTAGAGTGAACACTCCAATACAATCCCAATACAAAAGTCTAAAATGAAAGTCTCATGACTGAAATAAAACTAGAAGTCTATGATGTAGTCTCTGAATAAATAAGGATGGGCAACATGCCCTAACTGATATAAATAACTCTTGACGAATCAAAGATAGATGTGGAGGCATCTAGTTACGAGATCCTGTAACTTCCACAACAACTACAGCACATCAACTGAATGGAACTCCTATGTTTGGCGTCCCTGTGGCTGGGCACTTAAAAGATTTTTACACAAACGAAGTAGAATAGAGAGAAAATGGGCCAGAGCCCGAGTTGAAAATATTTTTCAAAAGCAAGTGTTTAAAGTGCATTAAAAAGTTTATATCATATACATGTTAGTCACATTCTCTCACTTGGGAATCTCACCTATCAAATATTGTGCACGCCCAACGCATATACTTAACCCTATCTAGTTACACAACCCCGCCTAACTAGTTTGAATCATCTCTTTTGTAATCCCTAATTCATATATATATATATATATATCCCGAATCTTTCGTATTAGCATAACCCATGACTTAATTGTGTTCAAACAGAATAATTCTCATTTAAGTTCTCACATACTTACATGTTATTAGATGTCGCAATCTTACTCATCTACTAAGCAACACAGTAGAATAAATACAGGTGTATATATACTTCACTACTATAATATATATACTAATACCGCACCCCACATAGGTGAAACTAACGGTGCGCACATACTTTGCTTCCTAGTCCCAGTACCTCACGTACCTAATAAGGACTATCGATTCTGAATCTCTCAGGAACCGTATAAAACAAATCACGCAAAAATAGAGGCGAACACGGATCACGGTGTAATGGGCTACGCACGTAGCACCCATATAAACTAGACTTATCCACTCATAAATAAGTCCTCCTTAGATCCTATGTTCTGGGGTATCAATCTACAATCCCCCCCCCCCCCCCCCCCCCCCCAAAGGGTCACCCAAGATGAGATTATCCTCTTACAAACTCCCGGCGATAACAAGTATGTTAGGTATGTCATACACTTAAACCATTACCTATTAGATTTTAATCAAAATTGTATAATTTTTCTAATCGTAATTCACTCGGTAACACTCGAACCTCTACCATTCAATCCCCCACCAAATGATGTTTTCTGGGCTTTAACTATGACCCTACTAGTCTATCCTAAGTCCCCATATATTCAAATAAATCAACACCAAGAGTTATCAAAAGTTGGGATTAAATTAGACCTTAAAAGGAAAGATTTCACAAAATACAGGGGAGTCGATCGATCGACCAAGAATGTCGATCGATTGATCTAGTCGATCGATTGACATTCTTAAGTCGATCGATCGATCCCTCGGATATGGTTATGATTCTGCATAATTTTTCTCTATGGGTTTCCTCACTTTTAAATCCCAAAACCACTATTTTAACATCCCAAACTCCCAGAAATTTTTACCAAAGGTTTCATCACATAAACACATAATTCCTAACGTCTCAAAATCATTAAATCATCATGGGCATATTATTTGTCGAATTAAATCATGCATTTCTCAGAAAAACCCTAGTTCTTTCCTTTTTCTTCAAGAACATCACATTTCTCAATTTTAATTCGTGTTTCTCTGCACTAGAATCATTATTTCGTTATCTCTATATTTCCAGAAGTGTACTACATGCAAACCAACCCAGATTCAAAATTTAGATCTCTAATTTCCTTAATTTATCATTATTTTTTTAAGGTTTTTCTTCAATTCTATACTATCATGGACACAATATACGCTAAATTATTGCAAGTTAAATCACTTGCCTATAATAGATGTTCTGATCCTTTAGAGAAGATGATATAGGGATGGTCCTCTCTCTCCGATCTATACGTCGCTGGTGACGGTGGTGCAAAACTCCAAGGAATGGTGGTTCTATCCCTTGCAAACCTTCTCTCTTCTTCTTCCTATGTCCGTTCTAGCTTTTGTGTTTGATATCTCTATAAAGCCTAACCCTAGCAGCTAATATAACTTATGAAAATTCGTGGGTTTAATTATTCTAAAAATCAAAATGTCTAAAATAACCTCTCGGGGTGCCGATTTGGCCTAAAACTACCCCCGGACTATTTCGACCCTTCCGGACACATTGACACACTAGAATTGACCAAACGGGTGACTTATAAATAAATTCCTTTTTATTTCCTTAGATTGCGTTCTGACACGACTGACATGTGCGTCCCGGTTTAATTTCCATAATTGTCGTAATATTCACTCGCGATAATTTTAGTATAACATCACATATTACTTTACTCGCTTAGTAATATTCAACATATTTCACATCAATAAATACTAAATCTCGTCCCCATAGTAAATACTCATTCAATTTCGAATTAATTATAATTCATTTCCCAATATTTAATCTAATTAATCCCATAAATAAAATCATCAAAAATACGAGGTATTACATTGCATACATTACATGCATCATACCATGGGTTTTCCTTATCTCTAACCTCCATAATCATAGCGACAAAAGAATAGAAAAAATTGTGTTATGGGAAAAAATTATATATTATTTTATGAAATTGAAGATATTAGATACGTATAGGGCCTATTGGTTAAATGAATAATTGCCTCCTTAGTTGATGGGATTCCATTAATAATATCACAAATTGAAACATTATCCGCATTCTTGATTATTTTTTATGGTGGTGAAACAAAGTTGTTGAAAGGGATGATAATGATGTGGACAACCTGTAGTAGACATTTTGGCAATTAATATAACTAATGTCAAAGTTAAATTGAGTGGGAAATAAAATATCGAACCATTATTTTAATTCGATAGCCTGTATGATTTCTGGGTCAATTTGAACTGTAGTCTTTGAGACACTGCTCAAGCTATATTCGTTTGTTAAAAAGGAATTGATTTATTTAAAATTAGTAAGAGTTGTAGTAATTGTTGATTGAACTGAAAAATAATCTTTTATGTTCGTAAGATGAACGTTTAGATTGAGAAATAGCTATTGTAGGAAATGTGGCTGATAAGTCACTTAATTGTTGTCCTTCATTCTCTGCTATGTCATCCCACAAAGTGAACTTCATTGATTGGAATCTGTGATAAATAATAAATAATCATATTAAATATTATATTAATGAATGTGAAGGAAATCGAGAAGTATAAGATTAAACATTAAGGAATTTTGACTTGAATACAAAGCTTTAAGTTTAGAATGCATACTTTGTATCTCGGAGCGTTATATCGCGCAAATTCATTTGAGCAGAGTTTGATGCTTTCGTAATAGTCCTCATTTTTTTAACATTTATCACAAATGCAATCACATTTGTATGAATGAGAAATAGTAATAAGATAATATAATGAGTTGTATCAGTGTTGGATCAAAACATATGTATTAATAATTACCGTATGTTTTATCTTCATCTTTTGGTGCGAGCAGTTCGTCGAAGGAGTTGAATTTGTAGAATGGTGAAAGGAATATTTATTTAAGGAAAGCTAGATCTTGTCGTGAACGGTTTTGTAAGCATCATTCACTCCCTTTACTAAACCATTAGTAAGGGAATATTGTTTCTGAAGATGAAGTTGTCCTTCAAGTCTGTTTATGTCTTCATTCCATATTGCATCTTGAATTTTAGTGCCCTGTATATTTCTTTAGTAAAATAAAATTAGGATATAGAAAATAATCATATAAATACTTTTAAATAAAGTAATAAGAAGAATTTACACCTGCTCATCCATTAAGATTATTTTTAAAATACTGCCCGATCCTCTTAAATTTGTGTATGATTCGATATTGCCTCTCCGCATTACCTAACAAACGATTTTCCACTTACTTTCTAGTCGTTGGAGATTGTTGATCATTTGTACTCCTCAATTTCGATTTCAGGTGAGGCCATTGGATGAGTAAGAGTTTGGCCTATTTAAATAAGACGACAATATGTATAATAAATTATTGTAAAGTGATAAGAAAATAATTTAGTATGAATGAAATAGAAATGAAGTACACGAATTTATTTTAATAGGCAACATAAATATGGTTTGAGAAATATATGAATATTAGTAACGAATGGGAGATTAAATTCATTAGTACCTTGATGTCAATAAAACTTCTTTTTAGACAATATTTTTGGTGACATTATTATTCCTTGAATTTTTCGAGTTGAGGAGTACTTTTGTGGTTGTCATTGAAGTTCCTCCTGATAAAGCAACGTACAGTTGGCCTTGTGAGAAGACATTTGTTGGTAAGTAAACCCCAACGTTATTAATTTTTTGTCCTTAGGCTTTGTTTATTGTCATTGTTAAAGATAAACGAATTGGAAATTGTTTCCTTTTGAATTGAAAAGGGTATCCCTCATTTTCAACTGGGAATAGGGGAATTAAAGATAAACGAATTGGAAATTGTTTCCTTTTGAATTGAAAAGGGTATCCCTCATTTTCAACTGGGAATAGGGGAATTCGAGGTAGTAGGACATTTCTGCCCTTATGCTGGCCAACTGAAATTTCCACATGGCTGACATTATCCGAAGAACCTTTGTACAACATTATTGTTCCATTACATGATCCAATTGATGGATTTATATTGTGTAGAATAATGATTGGACAATTAGGTTTAAGTTTCAATGTGTGTGGTGGCAATCCATTCGACATCAAAGAATTTAAAAATTCTTATTGGTAATAGTTGTATGTGTCATCCACAGCTTCATCAAAGCTATTTAATGTCTTTAAATCTCCAGGGAACATATCAATCATCATAACGTTCAGTGAGCCAATGTGTTCGTTTGTTGTTGCAATAATTGCTCGATCTATCAAGAAGTTGGGCAAGGTGGCATTAATATTTAATAATGGTATAACGTCAATGAGGGACTGTTCGGGGCGTTCATTTTCTCGTGGACGTATGACCATTTCATTAGGTATACTTATACAATCATCATATGTTGATGATTCCGTCCCATTGCCAATTCTAGAAGGAAATAACTTAATTATTGATCATTTCTGGCACGCATATTTATTGTTAAAGGTAATACTTGGATTGTAGTCCAAAGCGATGACATCACAATGCTAGCATTTACTGTTTCCAGTCTTGATCCACGACGTACCACTTGTAGTACTTGCCTGAAATCTCCACCGAAGATAATGACCTTATCACAAAAAAGTTCAATACTATCCATTAAATCCTTTAATGTCCTATCAAGAGTTTCCATCGCAAGTCGTTTTGCCATTGGTGCTTTATCCCAAATTATAATTCTTGCTTGTGGTATGAGTTCCGATGGGCCACTTTGCTTGGGAATGTTACATAAGCTTGTCTCATTGGCAATGATAGGTATTTTGAAGCGAGAATGTGCAGTTCGACCTCCAGGCAATAATAAAGAAACTACTCCTGATGTTGCTGTAGCAAGTACAATCATACCTCTCTTTCTAATTTCAAAAAGTAACTATCTGTAAAGAAGTCTTTCCAATTTTGCCAGTCCCATCAACGAAGAATAAACCCGAAGTTTCAGCAATCACCCTCTCGAGTATAATCAAGTACGCATGTCTTTGGTCTGCATTTAAAAGTGCACTGAAATTGTAGTCTTCTTCTGGTGTCTCACTACACCAAAAAGGCCAAAATGTCACTTTTTTGCGACCAACCTTGTCACGGTCATTGACTGTGATAAAAAAATACGTGTTTTTTGTCACGGTCAATGACCTTAACAAGTTCGTGACAAAAGACTTGTCACCGTCAATGACTGTGACAAGTCTTTTGTCACGAAGTTGTCACGGTCAATGACCGTGACAGGTCCGTGACAATTTATTCAGTAAAAAAAACTACGCTTTCTTTTTTCCCACCATTTTGGTTTTCCCTCTCTTTCTCTCTCTAAGAGATTTCCCCCCTCTCTCTCTCTACGATTTCAGGTATTTCATTCTCTATTTTCTTTTTCCTTTGTATGAATGTGTGTGTATATGTATGTATGTGTGTGTATATGTGTGTGTAGGTGCGTGTGTGTGTGTGGTGGGGGGAGAGGAGAGGGGGCAGTGGGTGGGTGCGTGTGTGTGGTGGGGGCAGGGGGCTGTGGGGGGGCAGTGCGCGTGTGTGTGCTGCTATGTGTGTGTAGTGTGCATGTGTGTGGTGGGGGGAGGGGGGGTTGGGGTGTATATGTGTGTGTGTGCGCGCGTTTGTGCATTTAATTTTTATAACAATCAATTTCTCCTTATTAATTGTTGGTTTTAAATTAGTAAGTAGTTAGTTTGAATTGATGTTTAGGATTTTTAGTACATATTATGGTTTTGATGTTTAGGATTTCATATGCAAGTATAATTACCCCTCATTAAGAGATAATTGTCGAGATTCAAAATACCTTTAATTGTATTTCTTTAATAAAGTCAATTGTATTCTTTAATTGTATATCTTTAATTATAACTTTAATTGTATAGCTTTAATAAAATCAATTGTATACTTTAATTGTAACTTTAACTGTATAGATTTAATTGAGTAGGATTGCTCCTCATTGATTAATGAATTAATTGAGTAGATGAATTAGAAGGAGTACGGGATACACATTTGTTGGTTTGTTATTGATTTTTTTGTTGGATTATATTGGACCGATGTTGGGTTAGTTAATTTTGGAAGTGGCATGACCATTGGATTATTGCCGAAATTGTGGGGGGGGGGGGGGGGGGGGGAGTTTTCAACTTTTTAATAAAATTACTTTGTGTCACGAACAATATATAATTAAATGCAACATACTTAAAATTACATATAGTGCACATAAATACTAGCCTTCTAGTTCTTATAAGTACGCATTCAATAGAACTTAGAATCGTTCGAGAGTCATTACCCCTGTAATAAGATCTCTTGAATTGTCCCGTTTGGGACTGCAAAATTTCTATACAATAATATTCTTAGTGGCTTAAACTCGTTACTTTTGGAGGAAGTTCTGCAGTTTTATCTTAATGTTCTCTGGGTATATACTAGATTGGCAAGTGCGAGTGTTATTTCAATTGATAAATTGAAACAACACTCACACTTATCAATCTACGTCGTGTACTTGGAGAACTATGGGAATATGATGTCGATTTTTTCTCAAATTGTAACAATGTGCATGAGCTGTTAAGTATATTACATAAATATGATGTATTGAATGGGATAGGACCACTCACCCTTTAGAGGAGATGGAGGAAATAGGAATTAATATTATAAATTGAATTTGAATTTGAAATTTAATTGAATAGGTGATTTTTTTATACTAATGAGAATTAAATATTCACACTTTTATTTATGTTAATCCAAGAATATACGCTTCTTACCCATAATAGGTGATTATTTGTAGTAGCTGTGATGGGATATCCTAAACACAAAGACTGGATGGGTGAGATAAATAGAATGGGAGATGTGTTTCGCAGAGGTGCTAATTAATTTGTGAAATACGCAAAGAGATGTCATGATAATTAAGAGTTTCCGTCTGTGTGTGCTAAGTGTAGGAATAGTACGGTCTTTGAGTGGAAAATAATTAAACTACATTTGTTAAGATCGGGTATGCAAGATAATTATCGAAGTTAGGTTTTTCACGGGGAACCGAAAGTTCCTTTTGTCCCCAAGCAACCTTTACAACAACCTTCAACAAGTAGGATAGATGTACAAGGGGAGGATGACAATGTAGATCATAATATGCTAGAGTATTTAGTTGATGATGCGTATGGAGTTCATGAAGTGGAAGAGAATGAGGTCACTGACGATGTACAAGGTTCAAGTGCTCATGAAGATATCGGGATAAATCTTGACGATGACTACCAAAGTTTAAAATTTAAGACAATACAGTCGTTATACTCTGGTTGTGAGAAAGATCAAACAACTTTACATGCCATTGTTGGTTTGCATAGTTTGAAGATCCAATATGGTTTATCTGGTAATAGCATGAGAAGAATTTTGAATTGGGTGAAGGGCTTGCTACCCAAGCAGAATACACTTCCAAACAACTATCTTACTATGAAGAATAGTTTGAAAGGTTCGGGAATGAAGTATAAATCAATTCATGCTTGTTCGTACGACTGCATACTAGACCGAAAGGAGTATGAAAATCTCGATCGGTGTTCGATATGCGATGAACCTAGATATGTGCAATCTACTGGCAAGGATGGCACAAGCTCAAAAGTTCCTCAAAAAGTGTTGAAATATTTTCCTGTTGGGCCTAGATTAAAGAGGTTTTTCACAGTAGAATGGATAGCGGAGGCAATGACTTGGCATGTTAGGGCAGAAGTGGGAGAAAATCTCATGCGCCATCATATTGATTCTACAGCTTAGAAGAGGATGAGTTTTGAGTATCCCAATTTTGCTCGAGAACAGCATAACATTCATTTGATAATTTCAACAAATGGTTTCAATCCATTTGGAAATCTAAGCACCAATCAGAGTGTATGGCCAGTGATCCTAGCCCCACTCAACTTCCCTCCTTTACAGTGTATCAGACCTAAATTTTTTATGCTGTCTTTGTTGATACTTGGGCCAAAGGCACCAAGTGAGGACATCTATGTCTACCTGTCTCCTTTGGTAGAAGAATTAAATGAGTTGTGGGAAGAGGGTGTGCAAGCATTTGATGCTTTTAGAAAAGAAAAGTTTACGCTGAAAGCTATGTTGATGTGGGCGATTCATGATTTTCCAGCTTATGGGAAATTATCCGGTTGTGTAGTATATGGTTATTTGGGGTGTCCTATTTATGGAGAGGAGACTGAATCTCTTCCTCTCCCCGTTAGCTCAAAAAATGTATACCATTGACATAGGATATTTTTACCCCCCGCTCGTAGTTTTAGATTTGAGAAAGGTTCTAATTTTTTACCAGATGAGGTTGAACATAGGCTACGGCCAAGAAAACTTTCAGGCTCAGAAATTGAAATTAAATCTTCTGATTGTGGCCCTAATATTCTAGGTAAGAATCCTAAATTTAAGAATGTCAAGCATAAGAAAACCCTAACTGGGAATGACACTGAGACAAGGAAGGCATGGTCTAGGAGGTCAATTTTATTTGACTTACCTTATTGGAAGAATAATTCGGTGCGCCATGTATTGGATGTGATGCATGCGGATAAGAACATCGATGAACATATTGTGGGCACATGCCTTGTGGGAAGTCATTCGAATGATAAAGAATATAGTAGGGGAAGGACAATAATTCCCATAGTACATTTACTTTGACGAGTGAGGAAAGGAAGGTGATTTTAGACACAATACATAATTTGAAAGTTCCATCTAATTTTTCATCCAACTTGCAAAGGATTGCGAATTATGCTACCCGTGATTTATATAAGTGTAAGTCCCACGATTGGCATGCGATCATGCAATTGGTTCCTCTATTATTGGCATGTGATCATGTGATCAACGTGGATGATAATCATGAGTTCATCAATGAGGGTGGTCATATAGTGGGCAAATGAGTGAAATTAACAAGTTTGCAACATAAATAAGTGGCTCGTTATCTATTTGACACACATGAAGATGTCGAAGAATGGAAAAAGTAAGTTTAAATAACTTAACTTTTACATGATTAATTTTGTAATACTTTTGGCACGATCTACGCAGAAAATATGAAGTATGTGAGAATAATAAAAGACGAAAAACAATGGCATAATCAGACAGCGAATTTAGGTTGTGGTTGTCACACGAGGTAATTATAATGAAAATGATGGTTATTAAATGTCACATTACACGAAAGCTATACAACTAACCTAATTAATTTATCTATATTCCCAGCTCTTAAAAATGGGTGGTGCGACATCAAGACTTGCTCGACTAGTCACTGAACCCTTGTTCATGGCACAAGAGTACAAAAATTATCGATTGAATGGTTACGTATTCGATGCAAGAGAGTACGAGGAAAGTACAAATGTACAGAACTTGGGCATTTCATACAAGGCTCTTACTTTATTTCGAGCGAACGCGAAATATAAAAACCTCGTTGAAGCTGAAATGACTTACTACGGTGTAATTCAAAATATGTTTGAATTGGACTATGTAAGCTTCCAAGAGGTTGTATTTTACTATGATTGGGTAAGAGTTGAGGATAAAAATGCTTGTAAAGTTGATCCTGGCACGAATTTGATCATGGTTGACTTGTCCAAGTTGAAGAGCAACGAACAAATGAGCGATGAGCCATTTGTTTTTGCTTTTCAAAAGGCCAAGCAAGTGTTCTACTCAGAGTAGCCGTGATCAATCGTCCTACATACGCCAAAGCGTCTAAACATCAGTGTGGATGACTTGGCTGCACCTACCGAATATCAATCCATTTTTTATGATAACCCGAATTTGAAACAATTTTTTGATTTGTAATAAGTATTCCAATTAAAGAAAATTAGTTTAATGCTTTTAATTCATTTGTACTTGATCAGTTTATTCTATGTAATATTTAGATTTAATTGTTAAGCATTAATTCGAGAGTTTTATTATTATCGGGCATCAGTTTAATATTTTTAATTCATTTGTACTTGATGGTGTGTGCAGGTGTGGGTGGTTTGGGGGGGGGGGGGGGGGTTGGGCGAGAAGGGGGTATGGTGCAGGTCGGTGAGTGTCGGGTGGTGGTGGTGGTGGGGCGATGGGTCAGGGGTTATATGTGTGTGTGTGTGTGTGTGTGTGTGTGTGCGTGTGTGTGTGTGCAGGTGGGTGAGTGTGGGGTGGTGGGTGGTGGGGCGGGGGGTATGGGGGGTGCGTGTGTGTGTGGTGGGGTGGGGGTGATGGGGTAGGGGTTAGTTGTATTCTTCTAATATGGTTAGTGCTTTGTATTCTTCTAATATGGTTAGTACTAATAAGAACAATTTTTACACGAAATGTCATTTTCAGTGATTAAGGCAAGGATGATGATGATGATGATGATGATGATGATGATGATGATGATGTCTTCTTCAGGGTGCGGTGGCAGAGGCGATGAGGGATCCTCGGTCAGTAGGCCCCCCAAATATGGAAAATTGGGGTACCTCATTGATAATAAGATGGCATTACTAGCTAGAGCGCTAGAGTTACTGAAGGCGATCGTTGGCTCGGGGTACACTGATTGGAGGGTCGTGCCTATTGGCCTCAAGATGAACATCTGGGGGGCACTACAGGTAGTATATTTATATTTATATTTATATATCAATTTCAATTTATATTTATAAGCAACTAACACTTACTTTCTTTTTCGTTTGTATTTGTTTGACATGAATAATTCGGCCAGCCCCCACATCTCCGTGACTCCACCTTGGAACAATTGAGGGATAAATATAAGACGTGAAAGAAGAATTTGTGGGCACGATACTTTGGCAAACCCAGGAGTCCATTACGAGACTACTTGAAATCGTCCCCCCGAAGGAGCAGATCTCATTGGCACACTGGCAACAGTTTATCGATAATGAAACCGATGAGCGGCAATTGGCATCTCGCCAATCGGGGAGGGACAACCGGGCAAAAAATACGGACGTGCACTACTCCGGGCGGACATCTTACCCCTAGGTGGAGCACAAGATGGTAAGTTTATATTCTTATTTAATTTTAGTTATTCTAATTTAGCATTACTGTGCGTTACTTACTAATTATGTATTATTTTATTTCAGGAGAAGGGGAGTGGCCCTAGGGGTAGGCCACATAGGATTGATACCTATGTGGCAATTCGGACCGAAAAGGGCAAGGACAAGGAGGTGGCCCCGAGCATCACAGCCACCACTGTAAGTTTAATATGTTTAATTATTTTAATTTTGTTAAATTTTTTTATTTAATTAATTAACTAATCGTGTAATTTTTTAGTTTTTTGTCTTTTCAGGAAAAGCTTAAGGCAGTGCATTCATCGTAGTCTGATGCTGACAGAGCATCTTTGGCTACGGATGCACTCAACCAAGTGCTCGAGGTGGATCGCAAGGGGAGGACTCGGGGGGGTGAGCTTGCAGGTGGGGAAGTCTAGGATCGTCAGAATGCAGACGAGCAATACCGGGTTGACTCATCAGGTGGACGCCCATGCCAATCAGCTATCAAGGTTGGAGGCGACGATCAATGACATGTACTCCTTTATGAAGCGTCAGTTGGGCAAGGGCAACAGTAAGGACAAGGGCAAGGGTAAGGGCAAGGAGAAGGAGGTAGAGGAAGAGGAGGAGGAGGAGGAGGAGGAGGAGGAACATGAGAACTAGGAGGAGGTTCCATATGATGATCCATGAGATGATCCATTTCCCATCATCACCCCCGTCGAGCGACCAATACAAACATTGGGTTGAGAGAGCGTGTATATACTTGACATATTTTATGGGGAGTCGATAACGAGGGGATTGAGGGACCCGAGCTTTGGCTCGGGTATGCCGCTTCATGGACATCCCCTCCAAGACATGAAGTCAAGGGTGCGGGTGACGCATGTGGTGGAGAGAAAAGAGAACTCATCTTTGTGGTTGCGCGATCAATGCAGCGTTCATCATATTAAGGGGTGTCTCAATGCATATATCGTGTGGCCAACACACCTCCTCTGACCTATTCCTCCTTCATGACATTATTTCTAGCTCTTTTTATTATGAAAATTGGATTATATTTATATTCTTTTAGTTTTGGTTTAGGTTTAATTTGGCTTGGATATGATGGATATTTGGATTGATTTGGTATATGATTATAAATGCCATGATTTGGTATTTTATTTGGATAATTATTGTTTAAATAGGTATAATTTTGCTATAACAAGTACAAATATACTGCTGGGCAATGGCAGTGGCCATTACTACCCAACAGGTTTTTTTAAAATCTGCCCAGAATTGTCACGGTCAATAACCGTGATAACTTTTGACTTTGTCACGGACTTATCACGATCAATGACAGTGATAAGTTTTTATTGTCACGGACTTGTCACGAACATTGACCGTGACAATATATAAGTTGTCACGGTCATTGATCGTGACATGACCGTGATAAAATAGTTGTCATGCCTGTAGTTGTCACGGTCATTGACCGTGACAGCTAGGCCTTTTGGCGTAGTGTCTCTACATGCAATTCATCGGTAATTTCTCTTGGACTGTCGTTATTTAATGATAAGGGTTTAGTGTTATATGTAGGCAAGTCAAAGTTTCTAATCAAATTTCTCATTAAATCTAGAAAGAAGCTGATGTTATTTAATGTGAAGTTTTTTTGTGTAGCCAAAGAATATTGGTGGAGTCTTTTAAAGTCTTCGAACATAAATTCAAAGTTTGGTTCCCATAATTTTCTCACACTCGAGGGCTCATAGTGAACAAAATAATGGCAAACAATCTCCTTAGTGCTTCAGGCATCTGAAAAGTGGCTGCTTTAGAGAGGCAATCGGTAATGCTATCGTCCGATTCTAGAAGTCCACGTTTTTGTGCGGCCTCTTTAAATGTCAAGCAAGTGATTCCATCCCAAGTTATAAGGTCGTCAAATGATGCTAGGCCTTTGACGTGATTAATAAGTAATATAAAATAATAGCATTTCCCTTCTACAGGATTTACACCATTCACATGACCGATTACGTCGAGTTTATTCTTCCTTTTAGCCCAAGTTTTTGATTTGTTGTCCCATACGTAATGCTCAGGGAATTCCCTATAGATATATTGATGTGCCTCATTGAAGCTGGAGCACATATTGAAGAATTTGGTTTGCATTATTTTGCCAATGTTCGGGGTATCTAGCACATTGTTTAAGTTATGGTTCTCTTCGTATGTGACAGTATGTTTATTTGGAAAATGGAGTTGAAGGTTTATCACCGATGGCTTGATTTCATTTATCTCGAATTCAAAAATTCTCGAGATATCTTCTTGTGAAGATACCCATCTTGCATCTTAAAATTATTTGATTTCATCGATGGTGGTTGTCTCATCCTCATCGATCGAAATATGAACAACCACTTTATCACGCCCTTTGTAAATGTACTTGTAAAGGTACTTTATCGCTTTTAGCCCCGGGCATACTTCAATGTTAATATGAAAATTATATCTTGTGAGGAGATGTGGATTGTAAGGAACCACCCATCCGTTGTCCAATAATTTATTGCACACGCGTACTTGTCTCCCATTATTTCATCACCGATAAATAGGATATGAGTCATATCCTTGACAGGTACAAGACGCAAATTCGCAAGGGTAACAAAATTTGCAGTTCCCATTTTTCATACATGGGTTATTTTTGTTCAGCTCTCCACACAGCCCGTGTATTATGTGCTTAACAACTAATGATTGAAGTAATGGGTATTCGTGAATATCAGGCATCTCGGCGCAAATGAATTTATTGTAGTGATCTCGAGTAGTGAGTTTGTAATCTTATTTGAGTATGACCAAAATATGAGCATGTGACAATCCTCTCTTTTGGAATTCTATTACATGTATGTGCGCAACGACCTTCCCAAAAATTTATTTCTTAAAATTTGTTCCTTTAGGTCCCTTAATTTAGCGCGAAATACTCTTGATGTTAGATCTGGTCGATCTTGAGGCACTTGTCCTGGATTAAGGTTATCAATGATTTCTTTGCAATCGAGATTGCAAGTCATTGTCATGAATAAATCAGGATTTCCACATCTTTGAACTAAATCCATTGCATCAAGGTATCGACGACGCATATCTCGTGGCCCACCAATGAATGATGCAGGAGGAATAATCCTTTGACCTACCTTTCTCGCTCTTGTCTCACCCACTATGACGCTATCAACCAACCCTTGGTAGAGTTCAGCTCTAATTTTTCTGTTGGTTACAATAGTAGTCAAGTCGGGTTGTTTCTAACTTTATGTACACGTAAATAGAATATTATTGTAGTATCCTATCAGTGAATAACAACGTTGATTGTCTATTACTTCTGATTTGCTATTTGTGCGCATAGTATTCTCGGCATGATACTTTTGATGATGTCTCTCGTTGTACACCAACATGAGTGTACGGGTGTAAAAATTGAAATAGGATAATATTTATTAAAATGTAATTAGATTTGAATTTAAGAGTTAGATTATAAAAAATATTTGATGCTAAGTTGCTGCCTTATTGCTCAGATGATAAAATGTCATTTGTACATATTATTGTAGGTACGGAGGATGGGATGTTTATACATGTGCCGGATGAGGTATCATTTTGTTATCTTATGTCTTGATTCCATCCAACCTCTCCTTTTGGAAATAGTAATGGATACTGTAACGGGTCATAACATCCAACGTAGTGTTTTATTTGGTGTCATTGGCTAGAGTGTGATACGAGAATGATGTCTCGCTCGAAAGGAATATTTGCATTATTTTCTTCAATCCAAATTACAGCAACCTCATCGGATGTAGGAGCATTGTAGATTTGTTGATCAAGGTTCACATGTTTAGTGATTCGAACTTGAAAAGCATCGAGTGAAGGGAAGTCCTTTAGTCGGCGTAAGAACTAAGCATGTGGATTTTCACCAACCAAATTCAAGAGCTTTTTATCTATATCAACATTTAGGGACAACCCTGGTAAGATGCCCATTCTATTTTAAACCTCATTTCTAGTGTCATGGAAGTAGAGTTGGAAATAACAGGGGTTATTGTTGGGCTGAAATGAGGGTAAATGATGATAAACTTGGCCTTTAACTCGAAATAGGTATACATCGCATCTTGAGGACGCTAGTTTCTTATCAATAGTAACTCTAAATGAAGTGAAGTCGAATATGCTATTGTATGCTCTAATACTAGCATGAAATTATTTCGATTCGGTTGAATTGGATGTGAAAAGATGAAATAAAACCTCGGGGACAAAAGTTTCATCAAGGGATATTTGACCTTTTTTATTGCAAAATGTTGTGGGTTCATATTGGAATCTCTATGCATTGCAGTGATGACAATTGGGAGTTGATTCTAATTACACCAATGGAGAACAAAGAGGTCCGTATACAGTTTCTCCTATTAAGAGATCAAGTCTAATATTAAATATGCATTTGATAAGTATTACATGATTTACTTAATCGTAAAGTTTATTTTTAGTTATTTGTAGCTAACCTTGATATATGTAAGAATTTAATTGGGCTCTAAGTAACCTAGTAACTCTCGATCTTTCCCGTGGATTCGGGTTATTAGATACATTTTCAAATGTTGAAATGGATGATATTTGTAACAATTTATCAAATGACATGTATGGAAGATTATTTAACAACTTTAGTAAGAGAGGAGCATGATAAATGTATGTCAATGATTTTAATATTTGAAATAATGATGGAATTGAATCTAATATTGGTTCAAAATCGTAAAAATGTAGAAATTAATATGTGTTTAGTTTCAATTAATGGTATCTAAATATGATATATATAGTGTAGTATCATTCATATCTACACTAAATAATATAAATGTATAACCTTCACAATTAAAAAAAGGTCTATTCATTAATGGTATGAGATTTTTCGTACAATGAGTATCGAAATGGAGCATATAGATACAAGATTGATTCGAAAGTCTTCAATGTAGAAATTAATACATGGGAAACATTTATTATTTTACATATATAATTGAAGATGTAATAATTTCAATTAATCACAAATTTCATAAGTTAATATAGAATTATATATTTATATTTTATTAAAGTAAATGAACTTTACTAACAAATTGTATCACTCAACATAAGACAGAGTATAATTTTTTCTTCCAATCATAAAATTTATGGAGTAAATAGATATAATTGAAGTCAATGGTATTTAAATGTCAAATATTGTAGTACCATGAATATCTACAGTAAATTAATTTTATGTATAACTTGAACAATACTGAACTGATATATTCATAATTAGTAATATATTTTTCATAAAATATGAGTAATGAAAAAGTGCATATAGGTGTTTGTTACATAGCTGAGAAATACTTACTTGAAAATATGAACAATTGGATAGTAAACGTCTGTCAAAGGCCAAACCTATAATTGATAAACATTAAAACTATTAATTCAATAGGGAGATGAACAAAATAAACAATTGCATATTATAATTATTTATTCTTTTAACTTGGATAGAGTACCAATATAGGTACTGATCATTAAAAGATTTTGATTACATTTGTTTGTCGTAACTATTGTAGCAAAAATATTTATCCAGGAATAAGTCATAACTGTTCTAGCAGTAATGTAGGTACTACTGTATAAAATACCAATATTTAAAGTTCTTCAATGTCGTGTACGTAAAATGTAAAACATTACGAAATAGTTCTTAAGGATTTCATTTTATAATTGTTAGTAGTTTGTATACCGAAACTCAACTGACTAACTTGTACTGGAAAAACAAACGAAATATGAAATTAAATGAAACAGTATGAACATACTCTATAATAGAGTTGCTGAAAGATTTCAATCAGCAATAAGATTAAATCAAATTATTTCATAAAATACAAGAGGAATATAAGTATAACAGTTGAAGTATTCTACCAATAAAAGAAAATTACTAAAGGAAATTGATATCCATATCACATACGTTTCCACAGTATATGCGCTACTATATCACTAAATGTTGGGTACAAACTATACACTTTTAGCGGAAACACATAATATTATCAATAAAATAGAAATTTCTACAAAAATATTCAAGAGAAAAAAACTTAAATTTGAACTATACTCCTTAGTTATCATAACAAAGTCAGGGGACAATTGAGAATACAAAACATGTGTGCCTACTGTAATAACAATGACATATTTCTATCCTCTGCATTTTCTCATAACATGTATATTTGTATGCATGTCATATATAGACACTTGTGGATCGTTATTGGAATTTTAAAGAGTAATGCGACCCCGAAGGGTATGAATTAAAACTGATCCTTCTATATCGCCATTTTGATTCAAGTCTTAATTTATACCGACAACAATCTTCTTTGAATTTCAATTCGACCTTTGGGGATCCAACTGTTTCAAAATACCTTGTCGATACGGATATCGGTTTGTAATCAAGTAGTGATTAGTTTGTAATCAGTTTGTAATATTGCTATGCTATCCATTGTCAAAGTGCATAGAATAACTATATAAGTTATCAATCTTTATAGTATACCTTAGAACACCTTAGAACCTGATCCCATTTGGACACTAAAAAAAGATTACAAACTCACTACAAACTCACATTGGGACACCTTAGAACCTGTATCCGTGGTTGTGGTTGATACTACTTGAATGCCGCAAATATTCTGGAGGTGCATGAGAAGTTGCACAATCAGTTTGAGAAAGGGAAAGGAAGGGATATTTAACGGGAAGGAAGTTGAACATATGAGGTGATATCAATGGACAAGAGTACTGGGCTGAGGGACAGATTTTTCATTAAGTAATAGTGAGAATCCTAGAGCAAAGGATCAAGAAATCTATGCAGATTAATACAATATCTAAAGTAATATTGAAAGGACATGTCTATGGTCGAATATAAAGAGCAATTTGAAGATCTTATCCTCACTTTTCTAAATTATCCTCAAAGTCGAGCTTACTACAAATTTTTAACACCTACTCCTTAACACATGACCTTTTTTCTAATATGATATACTAACTCCTAACAAGTATGTTAACAGTAGTAGGATTGTAATTTGGTACTTCATCATGAATTGTGAGCAGTCCACTTTTTCCTAATTATGTATTACTCTAAATCTAATAAATTCCAATAAACATTATGTTAACAGTAGTAAGATTCTCATGCCATGCTCCCATGTTAGCTGATCTATGAAGTCTTCAATCGAGGCGATAGTGTAGGTTCTTGAATATGATTCATTCAAATGTGCAATGCTAGGCACAACAGAGAAGTAACTGTGACATATAACAAACATTGTTTGTATAAAGACTGTAATGTTACAACAGCTATTTGTATAAAGACTGTTATCTAGATTGAACTACTATAAAAGATCATGTATGGCTTGTCATACATGATCTTGTCATACTACCTATTATCTACAAATTGTATTTCAAGTAAAATATCTATAAAATATCATATTCAAGTAAAACATCTGTAGATGGGCTTAATAGTATAAATAAGCCAACTTTTCGGTTTGAGCTGAGCTTTTTTCGGACATTGAGTTGTGCCAGAAAAATTGTTTTAGAGGTTTAAAAGTGTAGAGAGCAGTCCAGGTTTTTAGGAGAAACCCAAATATAAGGTTTAGAGGAAGGTTTGTGGCTATTTGGGGGAGAATGGATACAAATAGAATACTATATAAAGATGCGCAGTGCACTACTTTGTAAAAATTAGATAATTTCATCGATGGAATCCTTCAAGTAAGTCACATAATAGAGAGTAGATTTAGAAACCATACTCCAATCAACTCCAGCATCAATAGGCTTAAAAATAAAGACACCAACCAACTAATCATAGACATTTGTGTTCTCGATCGTGTTATATATATGTATAAAAAATATATACATTTGATATTAGGGATTGGTATATCTAAGGTTCGTTAGTTTTTTCTTCTAAATATGAAGTATTAATCTATTCTAAGGGTAGCAACAACTGGGCATGATAAGAGGTTGTTTGTTAAGGTGGCTGCCAGCCTTTACATCCTAGCAAGTTTAGGAAGAGAGGTCTCAGGTGTTAGTGTTTCCTATGTTGGATTTTTCATATTTTGTCTCTACATGTTTGCCAAGAAATTGAGATTGATCAGTACATGTTCGTCACAATTATTCCAGAGAAAGGATTTCACAAATCAAGTGCTAGATAACACATATCTAATACGCTTCGATAATCAACACGTGTATTAAAAGATTCTTTTGCTTTGATTTATATGATTGTACTTTGGTATAGTGATGCAGTGTATCAAGTAGGAGACAAACAACTAATTACCAGAGGAGGATGATCATGAAATTAAATGGGAAAGTAATGAGCAACAAATAAACAACGTGGATGATTGTTCCCTGTGGGAAAATGAGCAACCAATATGGAATTTGGATGAGATTTTAAATATGATCCAGCACGGTGGTTTCCACCACTTTCATTCGAACGTGCCTCATTAACGATCAATGAACGTGGAAGACTATCAAGTCAGCAATTTTGAATCGTCGACTGAACACTTTACGAAATTCTCTCTTTCTAATCTATACCATATATTCAAGGGATAGAAAACATTGATTATATTTTATATGTTTTTTAATTATAATTATAAGATTTTTGGTTTAAAGTTGATGATGTAATAGTAGTAATTGATGATTAATTACTTCTTTAGTGTAGCATTACATCTGTAATTACATTTTTTAAATTTGTAATTATAGTGTAGAGACAAGTGTGTCCAAAAAAGTAGTTAAATGTTTGCTACGTATAAAATGAAGCATAAAAAGAAGAAGCATCATAGTAACTTTTCCAGTATTTCAACAGCAAATAGAAGATAAAACTTGTTTAGTTCTATGAAGTTTATCCCTATACATTAAAATAGAAAATTAATGGAAAATAATTAAGCTTCTTTGTGACTTAGGTGGGGCTGATGAAACCAAACCTCTATTTGGTGATAGTGAATCGGATCTTGTAGAGTGGTGATCGCTTAAATAAGCTCTGATACCAATTTGTAGAATCGCTACAGCGGAAATATTGCAACTTCTCAAATAAAATACAATTTTAATTAATCCCAAATTTTAGTTAAACACTAAAACATGCATCTAGATGATTTATCCAATAAAATAACACATGTAGGATAAAACAAACAATTTCAGGAAAAATCCCCCAAAGGGGCAAAACCTTTTATTTCACTATAATTTGTAAGAAAATAGCTTACACGGATTACTATGAAATAAGTGTGACACAGAAATACCTGCAGGTGTCGGTTCCTATGTCGTCGGCTGAAATCTCCCGCAGGAACTCCAGGTGGTCAGCAATGAAGAAGAGAAATGGCTTCTCCACAAGTTTGTCAGCTGGAACTTTCCCTTTCCAGGAGGGAAGCAATGAAGAAGAGAGACGGCTTCTCCACAAGTTTGAACAAAAGCAAAAGTTGTGTTCTTGAAAACCAAAACAATTCACTAAAGCATATGGGAGTTTTGTGAATTGAAAACAAAAAGGGATTAAAACCCTAAAGGAAGAAGTCTAAAAGAGTTCTGCTTTCGCTGTTTTTCTTGTTCGTCAAAACACTGTGACTTCTTAATGAAAACGGAACCATAGAATGAGATTTTATAGAACATAATGCCGCCTCAAAAATAGAGCTCGTTTCTAACGATATCAGCAAGTCGCTCGAACGAAGGACAAAAGTCGTTCGAACGAGATCTAACAACATGCTATGTCATTTGAACTACAATTCGGGTCGTTTAAATGACCTATCAAACGAGATTCCACGCAAGCCTATAGAAAATTTCGATACGAACGCGTGGCCGCCAGTTTTGTATCATTCTGATTTTTTATGAATTAGTTATGAATTTTCTACGGAAAGGTGTTCGAAAACAAAATCTTTAGAAAAATATTTTGTAAAAATATCCCAAAAGATCTAAGTGAAAAGTTAAGGTATTTAAAACATAACCTTACCAAAGTAAACTTCGTGGAGTCTTGAATGATGAAGAACTTGAGTAATTAGGATCCGTATTTGATGTAGATGTCTCTTGAATGCTCTTCGACGGTGTAGCGGTATATGACATAATAAATTGATAACGTACCTATGAAAATATATCCTTACAAATCTCATCCTATGTCATTGCCGATACATAAAAATATCTGAATTATCAAACACCAAAATACCTATACAAATCTACCCTCCCATGAATAAATTTTCAAGATCTCAAAACTGTTCTTCAATCATCTTCGTCAAATTTCAAAGCTTTTCTCATCAGGGTGTGCAACATCATAATCTTAAGTCTTTGTACCTACACACATGAGATAAAGAAAAATACCTTCGTGACGTATCGAGTTTGAAATGATATAACAATAAAGCATTAATAAATCAGATCTCCCCCATAATGCAAAAACTCCCCCATAACTGATAATTCTCTCTCCCCCTTTTTATTATGTCCCCAAATAGACAGATAAGAAGAAAAAATAAAAAACATGGAGTGTCACGAAAAAATGCATAGCAAACAAGGATCAAACTACGAGCATGCAAATGTATGTCCCAAAAACATCCACAAACTATTTTTGATTTTTCAAATTTTTTATACAAAAATAAGATACTAAAAAAATCACACCATGGATTTAAACTCAAACAACCAAGTCATGGAAACGTAATGAATGGGTGTGAACACATTCGATAGGTAAATAAACTCAATCAATCATATGTACACGATGCATACATGTACTCCTAACGAATGCGCATCAAAATTATCCTTAGGTGTAAAAATTTGTTGAATTTAAATGACATCGTCTTATACAAATCATCAAATCAAAGTCAAATGATTTCCACTCCAATAACGTCCAAAACTATTTTGTGCCGTTTTGAGAACTTTTCAAAGGACGTGCAAACCCATTGATATATCCATCCAAAACTCCCTCACATATAATAATGAAATTTTTTATATCTAAAGAGGTACCAAATTCTCAACTTAGAGAAAACCTATTGGCCCAAATTTTTGGCATATTTCATCTTTTTATTGCCTTAATTTTTTGTGTGGGCTCTTTTCAAACGGTGGCTTTCACGACGTGATTATTATTCACTCGCAGCCCTTTCCCGTGTTCACTCATCATTTTTTCAAACTAAACAAATTCCTCACGGGCAATGGTTTTTACATGCACTACTTTTATTACTCTCTTATTATTGCACTTGGTTCGTTTTAAGGACATGATTGAGATGAAAACACCCAACCAACATGTGTTAAGTCAAGAACAATAATCAAACAAATCCGTGCATGTGTGCAATAAAGGAAATTACGAGTCAAACATGTAGGAAGCAACACTTAATTATATCTTAATGACTCCAAACATTATAAAGCACATGGATGAATTGACCTATTGTCTCAAAACACTATCAAATAGTCACATGGATAAATGGAATGAAATTGCGACTCGGTCATCCTAAGTGTCTATCCATAAACAGTGTAAACAAAATACAAAAATCTTTTTGGATTTTTAAAATTTTTATCAAAATAAAATCTTTTTGTATTTTTTCAAAAATTTCAAACAAAAAAAAATATAACTACAAAATGATACAACCAGCAATAGGCATATAATATCGATATGAGCAACATCCCATGCTAGCAAACGGTAATCACACAAGAGAATCCACAACGAAAGAAGATGTGATAAACGAGCAATGCAGTGTTATCAATTAAGCATGGATACCAAGACTAGCTGCATATAAACTGACCAGAAGCAAACCCATCAGTACTAAAAACCTAAGCATGTGAACATCGGCTATTGAAATCAGAAGGGAAGCAAAAATAGAATTTTCAGACAGGACGCTCAAACGATATCGCTCTGTCGCTCGAACGACAAGGGCATGCGCGAGATGTAACTTCGCGCAAGATAGAGATGTCACTAAAACGACAATACATATCGCTCGAACAAGAAAATAAAAAATTCCCAGTATTCCCAAAAAAATCATACAATTTTGCCCAGTGCAAAAAATTGTGAAAACAGTACCTGTAAGGGGCAAACAGATCCAAAACAGTGCTAAAACAGTAGCAAAACACACAAATGTAACAAATATACCAATGTGCGCTACATCAAAGTGAGTCATAACACTAGAAAGAATATAACATGATGCGTCGCTAGTGTATGACAAACATCCAATATAATCAACCAAACGATCTCACATGGGATGAATCACGTGCAAGCAAACGAGAATCGTGGACAAGTAAATCATACGCCTCTAAATCCGATTTCCTGACCCAAATTGATGTATAATGAGGTGTGGGGGTGTGGGGAATCGAATTTATTCTTCTATTAACCTTCATAGGTCCTTTCAAAATCTTGTAACAAAAGCGCCTAAGATGACCTTGCCTACCGCAATGTGTGCAAGTGTAAATCGGGCGGTGTGAGTTACCTAAAGGTGGCCCTCTCATCAAATTTCTCGGTTTCTCTCTCGAATTTACCTAGGTGGATCTCTCCTAATGATCCTAGGTGGCTCTCTCACGATGTTCCTAGGAGGCTCTTTCCTAACAATCCTAGTGTAATACCCCGTATTTTTATGACTTTTAATTTGGGGGATTTATTAAATTTAATTAGAGATATTAATCCGAAAAATCATTTAAATACTTACTAGCGTGATAAGAGTTAGTAATTATTGGAATTTTGTTGTAAGTTACTTTATGGGTAAAGTAAGTGGTGTAATTAAATTTAGAAAAATTATCACTCCAATCTAAATTGATAATTTTGGACATTTATCGGGACGCGCCTGTGTCATGTCGGAATTAAATTTGAACTATTAAAAGTGAATAAATTATAAGTCACCTGTATGGCCATTTTGAGCGCATCAATGTATCCGGAAGGCTCGAGATAGTAGAATTAATGTACTCGGGGGTTTAGTTTGGATCTCGGGACGTTTCAAGGACTAATTAACATCCCGTGAGGGCGTTTTAGGCATTTTATATTTTTGGGCATGGAAACCCATGATTTTTATAAGGTTATATCAGATGGTAGGAGTCATCTTCTAGGTTTAGAAGAACCATAAACCATAGACGGCCATTGGAGAGGAAGAGAAAGAGCTTTCCAAGGAGTTCTAGGCCAAGAACTCCACCGTTTGCTCCGCCGTCGCCGCCAAACGTTAGATCGCGCAACGAGGATCACAACCATGCCAATCTTTTCCAAAAATCTGAATCAAGAAATCCCAGGAAAGTATCTATCTTTCTCTATTTCAGTTAATGCTTCAATATATTAGTCTAGGGTTGATTAGGACTAGTTTTTGTGAAAGAAAAACCTAGTTTGGAGACTCAAAATTGCATGATGTATAGGTATAAGACTTATTCTGGAATTCAAATTCACATGTAGAGGTTGAACCACGAAATTGCATTAAGTTAGGAGTATAAAATCTGGTAAAATAATGGGAAGAAACTAAAAAAAAATATTACGGTTCTTGATATTTTTATGGATTTTGCTCCTCTTAATTCGTTATACATGATGAAATTCGCATGCCTTACGTAGAATACCACTTATTTTAGGATATAACACTTGTAGTATAAATTATTGGGAGTTTGGAAGACAAATATATTGGTTTGGATGATTTTGGAAGAAAACCCTGTAACTGGAAATTTTGCAATTTCTGCTTGATCGATCAATCGACCCAGGAGCATCGATCGATCGACGCATCGATCGATCGAGCACCTGCCATCGATCGATCGACCCCTCCTAGAAAACTCAAATTCCCCTTTTTAAATAGTTGGTTCCAAATTAAATGAATAGAAATTCTTGGACATTATTGTTAGAATATTTTGGGAGATAAATAAGACCAGCAAGGTTTTATAAAAATGGAACCCTTAACGTAAGACGAGATTAATATTTAGCAAAGGTGTTTTACACTTAAGAATATGGGAACATGTGTTTAAAGGGTGAGACTCGTAATAAAGTTACGTTGTAAAATAAATGAGGACCTACTGAAATTACACTTGGGGAAATAGGAATTCATGAGTGTTACGTAGTAAGTTGAAATAATACCATAAATAAGTAAAAGAGACAAACCGTTATACGGGATAATCTAGTAATGTGCAATGAGAATAAATATCATAAGTACGGGTCGTGAGCGTACCTAAATTAAAAATGGGAATAGTAGTATACATATATGACTGTGTTTGTGCATATACTATACACGTGTAAAAATCATGCCCGCGCTACTTTCTATCACTGAGATTACCGCGCTGGGACAGTCTTATCTCGATGGGACCTTTATGGGGTATATTGACTTGTACCCTAGAACATAGGAATCCTTGGTACAAGCTATCGGATAAACAGTCAGACGGTCCTAAGAGATGTGAGGGTATGTGCTGACCTCTTAGTGACTTGGAACTATGCTTCGCCTCAATTTGTATGTGTTTTGTGTTAATACCATTCTAGAGTGATTCCGAACTAGTATTTCCCTTTGTACGAGTGATACGTGGACTTGATAGCAGAGTATGCCAGCACCATAAATTTATGTGGGGTGCCGATTATATATATATGATATGAGTGATTAATATATATATATATATATCAACTCAAAATTTAGGAACTATCTACTGTGACTAAAGGTAGGTAAGAAATGAATAATTATTTCAATTTTGGGTATAAGTGTTTGAAAACGTGTGAAGCAAAACTGAGAAACTTTATAATTAAATGAGGTTATGTGAGAACTTTGCTTTTCAAATTAAATCTCTTAACAACTAGAAATTGTCAGCTTGAGACCTTGTGAGTAACTTAAGATAAGCTAAACTGTTGGGATAAATAGTGCGGTAGGTGTGCACATTAGAAGAGAGGTGAGAATTTCTCAAGAGAGTGCCGCACACTAATATGATTGTTGCATTAGTCGGTAAGCATTTTAAATACTTGCTAAACTGAATTTTAAATTGTTTTATAATCGGGCTCTGACCCGTTTCCTATTTTCCCTCATTTTAAGTTGGAATTAATTAGTTGGATGGTTAAATTGCTTTAATTATATTTCTCCAGTATAGTTTTTGTGTGATTCTTAAACAATGGATTATGAAAGGTTTTAAATGTTGGTTTTAAATTAAAATCTTAAATTTATGTCTTAAAGAAATGGTTTTGTCACTTAGCTTAATTATTTAGGGTGTTTAATTTGAAAAATTATTTTTGCGACAGTGATGCTAAGAATGAACCAACCGTTCACCTTGGTTGTAATTTAATAAAGGACTGATCACCCGAAAGTTAATTAGGCGGGGTGTCACAGGTGGTATCAGAGTATCAGGTTCTAGTGTCCTTTATGATCTGTACGGCTTATTTCACTTTCAGCTTAGCATTCTTGCTATAGAGCCCTATTTTTAGGATTGTTGTATTCTTGCTTTTACGATTACGTCTTCAGTTATTTGAGATTTGATAATAACTGCAGACTAATAAATTTCTTTACGTTTCAGATGCCTCCGAGGCGCGCACCCAAGGATAGGCGTGCCCAAGCTGAGCAGTCAACAGCTCCGGCTCGGGGAACGATGAACGCAACCGAGGTAGCCGCTATCGTTGCTCAGGCGATGAATGTCACGCTAGCGGTAGTGCAGCAGGATCCACCCCAGGTTTAGGTAGTGGTACCAGTACCGGCACAGCTTCCTTCTGCATGGGAGAGAGTTAGGGATGCCTTTCAGAAGGCGCATCCCCCGGAGTTTGCGGGTAGTTCGGATATCATTGTAGCTAGCCAATGAAAGAAGGATATCCAGAGGCATCTGAGTATGTATGAGTGCACGGACGTGCAGAAACAACTGTTGGCTTCCTTCAATTTAGTGGGGGCCGCTTTGCATTGGTGGGAATCCACCACCACCTTGGAGGAAAGGGATACTATCACTATTCAGTCATTTTGGGCACGGTTTGACAGCAAATACTTTCTATCCGCCGTGCAGACTGAAATGAGGTGGAAGTTACTGAATTTGAAATAGGAGAATTCGACTGTTGCTGAGTACGAAGAGGAGTTCACAAGACTTCTCACTATAGTGCCAAATGATGCACCCACTGAGCGAAAGAAGATACTGTTATTTGTAGACGGGTTGGCTTGGAGCATCCGTCAGCATCTCATAGGCAATCTGTCACTGAGTACCTACACGGACGTACTCAATGCTGTTTTATTACACTGATAGGATCACCGCTTCCACCTATAGGGAAGCAAGCGAGCAGGAGAGTCCAGCCAGCAGGGCAGGACAAGGAGTAGTGGTGCTAGTGGAACACCGACCTTTCGGGGACAAACTCGTTAGCATGAGCACAGTTCCCATCAGGGGGACCCTGCTAAGCGATTTTGATCAGGTGACTTCAAGCAGGGATTTGGGGGATTCAGGCAGGGCCAGTCTAATCAGCAGGGCCAACATCATCAGCCGCAGGGTCAGCAGCAGGGCCAACAACGTTTTTAACAGGACAAATAGGGCCAATGGCGGGGTGGTAACGACCAATAAGGCCGTAATCAGTAGGGACAGAGGGGATGGAATTTCAGGGGCCGATGCTTCGGGTGTGGAAAAAATGGCCATAGGCGCCATGATTGTCCAGAGGGAGATAGGGCGCCATAGCAGCAAGGTGCCCGTAATGAGATACAGAGGCCACTTTTTCTAGCCGCCCTCCCAGCACCAACTCAGACCCCAGCCCTACCAGCCATTCCAGCAGCTCCAGTGCAGCAGGGGCAGTTACAGTACGTACGTGTCTATAACGTCCACCAGGCAGTAGCTCCTCAGGTGCTACCCGTAATTGAGGGTACGTTTCCTATCCATGGTACTATGGGTTGGGTTCTATTTGATACTTGGGCGACACACTGTTTTATAGCTACTCACTTTGCGAAGGCCTTAGGGTTATTAGCCACAGCAGAGAGCACTGTGACATGCGTAGACTCACCACTGGAAAATGGATCATTAATTTTCTTTATATGTCGAGGTGTGGGAGTAGATATTGGTAGCTTAATTTTACCAGCGAACATGTTAGTCTTAGATATGCATGAACACGACGTTATTATTGGTATGGATTGGCTCGCAGCATACAGAGCCATAATAGATTGTTTCGCTGGGAGTATTGTCTTTTCCATTCCGGGGCAGGAAATGTTTGTAGTGGCGATGCCTTGCCCAGAGGGGGGCTCTAACGCTCATTTGTATTACATAGAAGAGGATACCTCTAGGGAGGTCGTGACTCCCTTATACTTGATCCCAGTCATTCGTGAGTATTCTAATGTATTTCAGGAGATACCAGGCCTACCCCTCAGTCGAGAAATAGATTTTATCATAGATTTGTTACCAGATACTCGACCAATAGCATGCGCTCCATACTGTATGGCTCCGGTGGAAATACGAGAGTTACGAGATCAGATAGAGCAGTTATTAGGTCAGGGCTTCATTCGTCGGAGTACCTCACCTTGGGGTGCTCCAGTGTTGTTTGTGAAAAAGAGAGATGGTTCACTGAGACTATGTGTGGACTACCGGGAGCTGAACAAGGTCACGATACGGAACAAATATCCGTTGCCTCCGATCGATAATCTGTTCGACCAGCTGTGGGGAGCAACTTTCTTTTCGAAGATAGATTTGAGGTCAGGATACCATCAGCTACGTATTAGGGAGCAGGATGTTTCAAAGACTGCTTTCTTGACGAGATATGGGTCCTATAAGTTCAGAGTGATGCCATTTGGACTCACAAATGCTCCAGCTGTATTCATGGACTTGATGAACCGAGTGTTCAGAGAGTTCCTGGATCAGTTTGTTATCATCTTCACAGGTGACATTCTGATATATTCACACACTGAGGAAGAGCATGCTGAGCACTTGAGACAGGTTCTTCAGACTCTACGAGAGCATCAGTTGTATGCTAAGTACGAGAAGTGAAAATTATGGCTACGGGAAGTGCGATTCTTGGGACATGTTGTTTCTGAAATGGGGATAGTGGTTGACCCGAGTAAAGTGTCAGCGGTGAGGGAGTGGGGACAACCCACGACATCGATGAAAGTGCGTAGTTTTTTGGGGTTAGTCGGGTACTATAGGAGATTCATTCGAGGGTTCTCCAAGATAGCGAGTCCATTGACGAACCTGAGTCGCAAGGGGGTCCCATATGTTTGGGACTATACTTGTCAATTGGCTTTCGATGAGCTGAAAGACAAGATGACTTCGACACCAGTCCTTACTTTACCCAAGCAGGGCGTGGAGTATCTGGTTTACACCGACGCCTCCTTACGGGGACTTGGAGGAGTACTTCAGCAGGAAGAGAAGGCTATAGCTTTTACGTCTCGCAAGCTTAAGCCGCACGAGAAGAATTACCCCACCCATGACCTAGAGTTAGCAGCGGTCGTCTTTGCATTGAGGATATGGAGACACTACTTATTGGGGGAGAAATTCCGCTTGTTCACAGACCACAAGTCACTGCAGTACCTGTTCACACAATGAGAGCTAAATATGCATCAGCGCAGGTGGTTAGAGTTTGCGAAGGACTATCAGTTCGACATATAGTACCATCCGGGGAAGGCCAACGTAGTTGCTGATGCATTGAGCCATAGACCGATAGACGATGTAGCGGACGTCTGGAAAGCAAAGTGGAAAGAGTTGGGTCACCAGGATGCGGTATCCTGTTCATTCATATCTGCCATGACGGTTAGACCAGATATTGTTACGAGAGTTATACAGGCACAGACAACAGACTCATTTTGCCAGGAGCAAATTGTACGGCTTTTAACCGAGGGTGCCGAGTCCTATTCAATTAGTTTCGATAGAGGTTTGAGGTTTAATGGGATATTGATGGTCCCAGAAGGAGCAGACTTACGTCATGGAGTGATGACCCAGTCTCACGGGTTCCAATTTACGGTTCATCCCGGGGGAGATAAGATGTACCAGGATATGAGATGGCAATACTGGTGGAGTGGGATGAAGAAGGACATTGCTGAGTTTGTGTCCAAGTGTTTTACTTGCCAGACGGTAAATGGGGACCACCAGAAATCGTCGGGGTTGCTTCAGCCGTTGGAAATACCCAAGTGGAAGGGGGAGAGTATTTCTATGGATTTTATTACTGGGTTGCCTACATCACAGCGGGGCCACGAATCCATCTGGGTGATTGTGGACTGTTTGACCAAAGTGGCTCATTTTCTGCCAGTACGGACGGACTATACCACGGGACAATACGCTCAGTTGTTCATTACTGAGATTGTGAGACTACATGGGGTGCCCCTGGATATTGTGTTGTAATACCCCGTATTTTCATGGCTTTTAAATTATGTGATTTATTAAATTTAATTGAGATAAATTAATTTAATTTTAATACGAAATGTTGTTTTAAATATTTACTAGCGTGACAAGAGTTAATAATTATTGAGAATATATTATTTGTTGCATATTACTGGATGAGTATAGTAATATATGAGATTTATTTTTATAATATTGTCACGTGTAAATAAAATGACAATTGTGAAAATTTAAGTCGGGACGCGCCTGTGTCGTGTCGGGACTAAATGTGGATTAATAAAAGTGAATATTTTATAAGTTATTTGTATGGTCGTTTTGAGTGCGCCAACGCGTCCGGAAGGGTCGAGATAGTCAGAAAAGTATACCTGGGAGTTTGATTTGGGTCTCGGGGTGTTTTTTTAGGCCTAATTAGTACCCCGGGAGGGCATTTTAGTCATTTTGTATTTTTGGGTAATTAAACCCACGAAAATTAAAGGGGTTATATCAGATGTTTAGGTTATCTCCTAGGGTTAGATAACTCAAAACACTGGAACGGCCATTGGAGAGGAGAGGAGAGAGCTCTCAAGGCATTCCAAGGCTCAAAACTCAACCGTTTGCACCGCCGCCACCGCCAACGCGTAGATCGCGAGACGGGGAACGCAACCACACCAAATTCAACACCAAACCAGATTTCTGAAAATCCCAGGCAAGTGTTTATCTTGCTTATTTCATTGATGCATCTTTCATATTGGTTTAGGAATGATTAGGATTAAGAGTTTGATTAAGAAAAGAGTTCAAATCAGATACAAACACTAAAAATTTTATTCCGGACGATCGGACTGTTGGAATTGGATGAAATTTTAGAGAGAATTAGCTGACGATGAGAGGAAGCTACAGAAAAAGATCCAGCTCGATCGGACCGTTCAATATTTTTTAATATTTTTTTTGGATATTCTGGAAACCCTTTGTCATGTAAATGATTAAGAGTTTGATTAAGAAAAGAGTTATAATCAGATACAAACACTAACATTTTTATTTCGGACGATCGGATCGTTGGAATTGGATGAAATTTTATAGAGAATTAGATGAAGACGAGATAAAGCTAAAGAAAAAAATTCAGCTCGATCGGACCGTTCAATATTTTTTAATATTTGTTTTTGCTAGACAATTTTATGTTTTGAGGACTCTTAGAGAAAAAAAAAATCAATTAAGTATATATTAAAGGGGAGACACGTAAGAGAGAGTTACGTTGGAACATAAATGGATATCTATTGAATTGTACATTTGGAAGAATGGAGTCCATGAGGGTTACATAGTAAGTTGGAAAAACCCTTCGAATTAAAGTTAGAAACGAACCATTATACTTGATAAATAATAATGGGAAAATAAGGATAAATGTTGTGAATGTGGGTTATTGGATAAACCTAAATTGATATAATAAAAGTGGTATATTTATATGATTGTGTATGCATATATTATATACATGTGAAAAACATACCCACGCTACTTGCTATCCCTGAGGTTGCCGCGCTGGGACGATCTTATCATGTGTTGCCTTATGGGGGATATTGACTCGTACCCTAGGAGATAGACATCCTTGGTACAGGCTATTGATTTGATAGTTCAGACGGTCCTAAGAGACGCGGGTATGTGCCATCCTCTTAGAGACTTGGAATCTATGCTTCGCCTCAATATTGTTGTGTATGTGATAATACAATTCGAGAGTGAGTCCGAATTTGTATTCCCCTTAATATGAGTGATATGGGGTTGGATAGTAGAGTATGCCCGCACCATAGTTTTTATGTGGGGTGCTGTTATGATATATATATTTTACGAGTAGTTAATATATATATGAAATTCTGAAATCTGGAATTACCCACTGTGAATTTGTAAGTAGGATATGGTTGATGACTCAAATTATAAATACGTGTTTTGAGAAAGTATAATGTGACACTAGAAAACTTTGTTGATTAATAAAGTTAAAATGAGAACTTTGGTTATAAGTTGAAATCTTCGTTTTAAATACTTGTGTTGTTCAGTTTTAAAATCCTGCGAATAACCTAAGATAAGTTAAATCATTGGGGAAAGATAGTGTGGTATATGACGAGATAGACCATTGGGAGGGTTAGTGCGATAGGTGTGCACATTAGAAGAGAGGTGAGAATTTATCAAGAGAGTGTCGCACTAATATATTGTTGCATTGGCCTGTATCAATTTAAATACTTGCTAAATGAATTTTAAATCAAACACACTATCGGGCTCTGACCCGTTTCTTTTTCTCTTTTTCTCTTTTGTATATATATGTATGTATTACAGGTGCCAAGCCACAGGCGCGTCTTACTTAGGATCCTTTGGAAGGAACGTGCTACAGCTTAGGTGGGAGTTGCAGGCCTGTTGTTTAGACGACTTCATCCATTTGATTCTACTCCTAGTTCAGTTTTATCCAGCAGGGGCATGTGTCGCCCTCTTTCTATTATTTAGTTGGTATTGTCAGAGATTGCAATTTTTACTTTCAGTACCTTTATTTCGGGATTTATTACTGTCAGGATGTTTTCCTTTAGGGTTGTAAATGTTGGGATTTATTATTGATGATTAAATTCGTGTATGTTCAATTCTATTTTTATTTTTTAATGTGTGACTCTTTAGATGTTAATGGTTTAAGGTTTTATAACCGGATTTAATAAAATGAGAATAAGGTTTTAAATGGTTTTGACACTTAGCTTAATTATTTAGGGTGTTTAAATTGGAAAAGTATTTTTACGACAGTGATGCTAAGAATGAACCAACTGTTCACCTTGATTTTAATTTAATAAAGGAGTGATCGCCCGGTATTTAATTAGGCGGGGTGTCACAGGTGGTATCAGAGCATCAGGTTCTAGTGTCCTTAGGATCTGTACGGCTTATTATGCTTTCAGCGTTGCTTTGTTTGTTATAGAACCCTATGTTTAGGATTGTCGATTCCTTTGACGAGATTTCATTCTCCTGCTATAATGTGTATACACTAGTGAATTCTAATTTCGTTCGGATGTGTGCGTGTGCCGAGCGATGACGGATGTCAGAAGAGGACCGTTAAGCGTACATCAGGAGGCAGGGCTCAGTTGGGATTATGAAATATATCCGAGGATGATGACCGTAGTCGATGTCACCTCCATTATGGCACGAGAAGCCACGACTAGGAAGGCGACTAAGGTGCAACAATGATTTTCAAATGCTGTTATCGTCAAATGAGGTGCGAGGGTAAACTTACCCAACGTATTACAAAAACGTGTAGAGACTGTCAGTGGGAAATTTTAGAAACGCGAAAATTGTATGTGTTTATCAAAGGAGGTAAAGTATCCAAAGGCTTAAATATAGGACGGAGTGTGGCAAACTGAAAGTAAAAATTTAGAGAAAATTTTCTTGGCTTTCGGGACGAAATTATAATGGTTGGAGTCAACCACCAATTTTAGAAATGGAATGCTATGCCTATAGGAGAACCTTAGGTACAGTGTTGGCCGTATGTTCCTTCCTCAACTGTTCAGGATGAGAAGCAACCGTGGTTCTGAACTCATCGCAGGAGGGCATGATAGAAGTCCAATTGTGGATATGAATCCTAATCGTTAGCAAATTTTGTATCGATAGAGGTAGATACTAGTGGAGGAAATGACTCCAAATGGGAGACCAACTTGTAAGAATAGTTGATAATACTCGAGGAGGAAATTCTGATGGACGACCGATTCAGAGGTTGACAATGTCATATTTTGTCAATATAGATGATAACGCTTCTTTGTGGGAGAAGTTAAAGGAATCGAAGAATTTAGTCGAGAATAAAACTGAATACGACGGTGGTGGTATAGCACCACAAAAGGATGTGGATACACATCAGGAAAACCATTTAAATGCTTCAGATAGTTAAATTCTTACCAAGTGAGGGAAATTCAGTAAGTACTATTATAGATAGTAACATGATCTTTATGGCCTAAAAAGCTAAGGGAACAACCGGGATGGCTAACAGGAATCGAGTCTACTAAAGTCCGAGAGAAGGACAATCCTAACCTGGTTAGTAGGACAGGTGGTAAGTGGATTATGTGTTGAGGTAGTTTGTGCGGAGTGAGATCGCTCATGATAATATGTTCCAAAATGAGAAAAAAGACAAGAATACGGTGCCTAGTAAAAGGCAACGATTAAAATAATTTTGGTTTGGTTTGGGCAGACGTGTTACGTCCGAAAACCATTTGTGCAGTCAAGACGATTGCCAGGATGGAAGTATAAGTTGTATCCTTAGATGATGCGGCGTGTTTATGTGACACGAGCGAGTCACCATATTTTGTTCATTGCTAGATTAGCATGTGAGACGAGTTTAATGCATATCATTATAAATGTTACCATTATGTGAATATTTTTCCTTAGTATAGCGGGATTTTTCTTTGGTGCTATCCGCGGGGGATGAATGAGTATATTAACAGTGTTTTATACTTTATTGAGGCTACTCGTTGTAGTGATGCGATACACGAGTATGATATCATCTTTGTTAAAATGTTATAGAAATGGGTAGTATGATAGTGGGAATTTATTGCAAGGCTATCAGAGTAGTTACATTAGTGCAACACATTTTGTTTTGGCGAGGCTTTACCTGTAAGAAGTTTGGACTCGCACTTATATTATCTATCCTAGAGACTTAGGAGGAGATAGTGGGCTCGAGATATTCGATACCAATGTATGTATAGACTTTATCAGTATGATTCAGTATGTACCGGAATTTATCGTTGAGGGAAAAGACTTGACTCGGTATTATGTTTAGCACTCCGGACTTAGTGATAGGAAGAGTGCAGTGTTATATTTATCCTTAAGAGACGTGGGAGTTAAGAGTTATACCCCTAATGTTAGAAAAAGGAAATTTAGAGAATTTCGATCGTATGTATCCGAGGTTTATAGAAGGTAATTACCATCAACCAATACGAGACGATAGTGAAATTGGTGAAACGTTCTTTGTTAAGCATAATTACGGGAGAAATTGTAACTTTTCTGTCAAGGGACGGAATAAAAGGGTATATACTATGGACGGAGGACCTAACGGATTTCGATAACCGACAATGCTAGGTAGTAGTGTATCGGGGGGGTTCCTTGTTTGGATTTCGCTTTGCGAGACATCCCACGCATGAAACTTAGCATAAGGTTGGAAATAGGGAGACGTTTGGTCACTATTCCATGAGTTCGGTACCCTGGTCGAAATGGGATCAAGTAATTATGTATGTAAGTTGGAAGTTGAATTTTGTTTTAAGGTCATTGGAGCCGGATTTTTGTGGTAGGAAAGCATTGAAAGTTATCCCCACAAGTTGAGGGGTGGAACGATGATAAGGAGAATTTAAGAATTTTGATTTCTAGGGTGATTGAGAGTACCCAAATGTCATAACCGCGTACAGATCACAAGGTGAATAAAGAGTTGGAATGATTTTTAGCATGGATTATCTGGAAAGAACTTTATATTATGCAAAAGAGATGACCTGTAATTATTTTGATGAATAGAGCGTTAGTGATTTATTTTGGTTGTCGTACCTATTTGGGAAAGTTGTTGTACTTATCTGAGGAAGGTTGAGAATTATTATTCCTGTTTTATTGTCATGGAATTTGAATGCCCTATTCCTTCTATTCCGTTGAATTTAGTTAGTCCTACAGATGAGTAGCACGCCGTTCGCTCTCCCAGGGCGGTCGGAGTGTTGCAAAAATGTGGGCATCTTGGTTAACTACAGTTAAAATAGTCCGAGTCGAAGGGACGTGGTAATAGACGTGTGAAATATATGTTTGTGGGACTAGTATAACGAAGTGGAAGTGATAAAGTGGATTAAACGTCACATGAGGGGCGATAATCCATACATAATGAAATTAGAATAGCACGCCCTAACTTGATTGGAAGGCTGTGGGAAGCCATTCAAGAATTGGTATTCCTTGTATAGAGTAGAATTTAATTGTTATGAAGCACACCCGGAGCGGAGTTGTTATTAGTCAAGTGTGAGAGCGACTTTCGCATACAAAGAGTAATGATGTTAGTATAGTATAAGAGATCCAGAAGTGCGCTTCGTGGAGAGAAGAGCACGGGTCGAAACTTTCGGCATACTTCAAGGAAGGAAGGGGAGTATTACGTGTCACTTAATGTGAGACATTTCAAGGGAAGAATCGATGTTTAGCGAGACGTAGTGAGTGGTCTCTACATGCACTGCCCATAGGTAAGGTTTGGTTGAAAGAGGACAATCAACCAAAGAATTTTGTGTTTATCGAAAATTCCTGAAATTGGAAGAGGTTGGTAAAGTCGGTAAAGTTCTTGGATGGGTTTCCATCCTCAAAACAAGATCAAGAGTTTATCCTGAACATGTGAATTAAGTCGCCGAGAAGGAAGTGATTGATATTCCTTTGGGCTGGCTTACATTATTAACTAGTATGCCCCAGACTTCCTTTGAAAGGAAGGATCACGCCAGTGCATGGTCCGGCGCAGTATAAATTTATGAATCAGGATGAAATTGGTGAATCCCACCTTTGATATGGGATTTCAGGAACCAGCGGAGATAAGATTTCGTTTCGAGTAGGAGGTATCACCCTTAGCCAGGGAATAAGCGCATGGTGATTAAAGATTAGTGGAGCCACGTGATGGAGATTTTGGAATCTTGGTACGATGATTTCAAGAATGCTCTGTAGAAGCACGCGTACCTGTTTGTCGCGTACGAGGTACTTATTAAGGTTTTGTTATGGAAGAACCTCGACTATTCTCCTTCCGTATGTTTAGAGGAGAGTAGATAATCAGAATTTTTAAATCGATCGAGAAAATATCCGATAACTATGGTGGAATTCCACGACTGTTTTAGGCAGTCAAGAGTGGTCAAATGTTCGTATGATCTTCTGAGAATGGGAATTTTGTGTATGAATAAATCCGAGTAGTTGTCATGTAGTGAGGTGCGGCCTCCTAATGATAGTGAGATAATGGAATTTATAACGTAAAGACGTAACCTTTTCAAATGTTGTCAGTTGGGAGTACAATGTGAAGTGTCTCCAATGAGAATGTAAAACAATATTGCTGTGAAGAAAGGGCTATAGTAATTGAGCGTCGTAATGTGTAGTTAGTTTGTGTACGGAAAAGGATATCCAGAATTGTGCTACCTGATAGGCCTTATTTTTCGAATTTCGGGACGAAATTCAGTTATTAGGGGGGAAGTATGTAATACCCCGTATTTTCATGGCTTTTAAATTATGCGATTTATTAAATTTAATTGAGATAAATTAATTTAATTTTAATCTGAAATGTTGTTTTAAATATTTACTAGCGTGACAAGAGTTAGTAATTATTGAGAATATATTATTTGTCGCATATTACTGGATGAGTATAGTAATATATGAGATTTATTTTTATAATATTGTCACGTGTGAATAAAATGACAATTGTGAAAATTTAAGTCGGGACGCGCCTGTGTCGTGTCGGGACTAAATGTGGATTAATAAAAGTGAATATTTTATAAGTTATTTGTATGGTCATTTTGAGTGCTCCAACGCGTCCGGAAGGGTCGAGATAGTCAGAAAAGTATACCCGGGAGTTTGATTTGGGTCTCGGGGCGTTTTTTAGGCCTAATTAGTACCCCGGGAGGGCATTTTAGTCATTTTGTATTTTTGGTTAATTAAACCCACGAAAATTAAAGGGGTTATATCAGATGTTTAGGTTATCTCCTAGGGTTAGATAACTCAAAACACTAGAACGGCCATTGGAGAGGAGAGGAGAGAGCTCTCAAGACATTCCAAGGCTCAAAACTCAACCGTTTGCACCGCCGCCACCGCCACCGCGTAGATCGAGAGACGGGGAACGCAACCACACCAAATTCAACACCAAACCAGATTTCTGAAAATCCCAGGCAAGTGTTTATCTTTCTTATTTCGTTGATGCATCTTACATATTGGTTTAGGAATGATTAGGATTAAGAGTTTGATTAAGAAAAGAGTTATAATCAGATACAAACACTAAAAATTTATTTCGGACGATCGGACCGTTGGAATTGGATGAAATTTTAGATAGAATTCGCTGACGGCGAGAGGAAGCTACAGAAGAAAATCCAGCTCGATCGGACCGTTCAATATTTTTTAATATTTTTTTTTGGAAATTCTGGAAACCCTTTGTCTTGTAAATGATTAAGAGCTTGATTAAGAAAAGAGTTATAATCAGATACAAACACTAAAAATTTTATTCCGGACGATCGGGCTGTTGGAATTGGATGAAACTTTATAGAGAATTATCTAAAGACGACAGGAAGCTACAGAAAAAAATTCAGCTCGATCGGAACGTTCAATATTTTTTAATATTTTTTTTTGCTAGACAGTTTTATGTTTTGAGGACTCTTAGAGAAAAAAAAATCAATTAAGTATATATTAAAGGGGAGACACGTAAGAGAGAGTTACGTTGGAATATAAATGGATATCTACTGAATTGTACATTTGGAAGAATGGAGTCCATGAGGGTTACATAGTAAGTTGGAAAAACCCTTCGAATTAAAGTTAGAAACGAACCATTATACTTGATAAATAATAATGGGAAAATAAGGATAAATGTTGTGAATGTGGGTTATTGGATAAACCTAAATTGATATAATAAAAGTGGTATATTTATATGATTGTGTATGCATATATTATATACATGTGAAAAACATACCCACGCTACTTGCTATCCCTGAGGTTGCCGCGCTGGGACGATCTTATCCTGTGTTGCCTTATGGGGGATATTGACTCGTACCCTAGGAGATAGATATCCTTGGTACAGGCTATTGACTTGATAGTTCAGACGGTCCTAAGAGACGCGGGTATGTGCCATCATCTTAGAGACTTGGAATCTATGCTTCGCCTCAATATTGTTGTGTATGTGATAATACAATTCGAGAGTGAGTCCGAATTTGTATTCCCTTTAATATGAGTGATATGGGGTTGGATAGTAGAGTATGCCCGCACCATAGTTTTTATGTGGGGTGCTGTTATGATATATATATTTTACGAGTAGTTAATATATATATGAAATTCTGAAATCTGGAATTACCTACTGTGAATTTGTAAGTAGGATATGGTTGATGACTCAAATTATAAATACGTGTTTTGAGAAAGTATAATGTGACACTAGAAAACTTTGTTGATTAATAAAGTTAAAATGAGAACTTTGGTTATAAGTTGAAATCTTCGTTTTAAATACTTGTGTTGTTCAGTTTTAAAATCCTGCGGATAACCTAAGATAAGTTAAATCATTGGGGAAAGATAGTGTGGTATATGACGAGATAGACCATTGGGAGGGTTAGTGCGATAGGTGTGCACATTAGAAGAGAGGTGAGAATTTATCAAGAGAGTGCCTCACTAATATATTGTTGCATTGGCATGTATCAATTTAAATACTTTCTAAACGAATTTTAAATCAAACACACTATCGGGCTCTAACCCGTTTCTTTTTCTCTTTTTCTCTTTTGTATATATATGTATGTATTACAGGTGCCCAGCCACATAAGCGTCTTACTTAGGATCCTTTGGAAGGAACGTCCTGCAGCTTAGGTGGGAGTTGCAGGCCTGTTGTTTAGACGACTTCATCCATTTGATTCTACTCCTAGTTCAGTTTTATCCAGCAGGGGCATGTGTCGCCCTCTTTCTATTATTTAGTTTGTATTGTCAGAGATTGCAATTTTTAATTTCAGTACCTTTATTTCGGTATTTATTACTGTCAGGATGTTTTCCTTTAGGGTTGTAAATGTTGGGATTTATTATTGATGATTAAATTCGTGTATGTTCAATTCTATTTTTATTTTTTAATGTGTGATTCTTTAGATGTTAATGGTTTAAGGTTTTATAACCGGATTTAATAAAATGAGAATAAGGTTTTAAATGGTTTTGACACTTAGCTTAATTATTTAGGGTGTTTAAATTGGAAAAGTATTTTTACGACAATGATGCTAAGAATGAACCAAGTGTTCACCTTGATTTTAATTTAATAAAGGAGTGATCGCCCGGTATTTAATTAGGCGGGGTGTCACATGTGTCAGATAAAGACAAGATTTTTGTATCGCATTCCTGGGAGAGTTTTCAAGAGGCCATGGGTACAGAGTTGAGATTGAGTTCATCTTATCACCCACAAACAAATGGAAAAACAGAGCGTACCAATCAGATGTTGGAGGATATGCTACGCATGTGTGTCCTTGATTTTTGGGAAGGTTGGGAGACACATCTTCCACTGGTGGAGTTTGCTTATAATAACTCTTATCAGTTCACGATTGGCATGGCTCCATTTGAGGCATTGTATAGCAGGCCTTGTCGTTCTCCCACTTATTGGTTAGAGGTGGGGGACAACAAGTTGCTCGGACCAGAGGTGATTCTGGAAAACTCTGCGAGGATTGAGATTATCAGGAGTCGCATTCGGGTAGCCCAGGACAGATAGAAAAGCTACACCGATGCAAAATGATTCTTTCGTGAATTTAATGTGGGGGACCAAGTATTACTACGTGTATCTCCTATGAAAGGAGTGATGAGGTTTGGGAAGAAAGGGAAATTGGCCCCGAGGTACGAGGGACCATTTCCCATTATCGAGAGGATTGGGTCGGTAGCATACAGATTGGGACTGCCAGAGCACTTACACCGCATTCACGATGTATTCCACATCTCGTCGTTGAGACGATACCCTCAGGATGACATGGTCCACACCCACATTGCGATTGAAGAGATTGACTTACAGCCTGACAGCTCTTATGAGGAGAGACCACTAGCTATTCTAGATCATAGCGAAAGGTGATTGAGGTCGAAAGTAGTCCCACCTGTACGGGTCCAGTGGGAGCATCATAATGTGGAGGAATCCACTTGGGAGCGTGAGGCCGACATGCGTGAAAAGTACCCATAGTTATTCTTACCAGGTATACCTTATTTTTAAATTTCGGGATGAAATTCCATTATTAGGGGGGAAGTATGTAATACCCCGTATTTTTATGACTTTTAATTTTGGGGATTTATTAAATATAATTAGAGATATTAATTTAATATTAATCCGAAAAATCATTTAAATACTTACTAGCGTGATAAGAGTTAGTAATTATTGGAATTTTGTTGTAAGTTACTTTATGGGTAAAGTAAGTGGTGTAATTAAATTTAGAAAAATTATCACGAGAATCTAAATTGATAATTTTGGAAATTTATCGGGACGCGCCTGTGTCGTGTCGGGATTAAATTTGAACTATTAAAAATGAATAAATTATAAGTCACCCGTATGGCCATTTTGAGTGCGTCAATGTGTGAGGAAGGGTCGAGATAGTCAAAATAATGTACCCGGGGGTTTAGTTTAGGTCTCGGGGAGCTTCTAGGCATAATTAACATTCCGGGAGGGCATTTTTGGCATTTTTTATTTTTGGTCATGGAAACCCACCATTTTTCTAAGGTTATATCAGATGGTAGGAGTCATATTCTAGGGTTAGAAGAACCATAAACCATTGACGGCCATTGGAGAGGAAGAGGAAGAGCTTTTCAAGGAGTTATAGGCCAAGAACTCCACCGTTTGCACCGCCGTCGTCGCCAAGCATTAGATCGCGCAACGAGGATCACAACCACGTCAATATTTTTCACAAATCTGAATCAAGAAATCCCAAGAAAGTATCTATCTTTCTTTATTTCAGTTAATTCTTCAATATATTAATCTATGGTTGATTAGGACTAGTTTTTGTGAAAGAAAAACCTAGTTTGGAGACTCAAAATTGCATGATGTATAGGTATAAGACTTATTCTGGAATTCAAATTCACATGTAGAGATTGAACCACAAAATTGCATTAAGTTAGGAGTATAAAATCTGGTAAAAGAATGGAAGAAACTAAACAAAGAAAATATTAGGGTTCTTGATATTTTTATGGATTTTTCCCCTCTTAATTCGTTATACATGATGAAATTCGCATGCCTTACGTAGAATACCACTTATTTGAGGATATAACACTTGTAGTATAAATTATTGGGAGTTTGGAAGACAAATATATTGGTTTGGATGATTTTGGAAGAAGAGACCCGTAACTGGAAATTCTGCAGTTTCTTCATACCTGCTTGATCGATTGATCGACCCAGGAGCATCGATCAATCGACGCATCGAACGATCGAGCACCTGCCATCGATCGATCGACCCCTCCTGAAAAACTCAAATTCCCCTTTTTAAGTAGTTGGTTCCAAATTAAATGAATAGAAATTCTTGGACATTATTGTTAGAATATTTTGGGAGATAAAGAAGACCAGTAGGGCTTTATAAAAATGGAACCCTTAACGTAAGACGAGATTAATATTTAACAAAGGTGTTTTACACTTAAGAATATGGGAACATGTGTTTAAAGGGTGAGACTCATAATAAAGTTACGTTGTAAAATAAATGAGGACCTACTGAAATTACACTTGGGGAAATAGGAATTCATGAGTGTTACGTAGTAAGTTGAAATAATCCCATAAATAAGTAAAAGAGACAAACCGTTATACGGGATAATCTAGTAATGTACAATGAGAATAAATATCATAAGTACGGGTCGTGGGCATACCTAAATTAAAAATGGGAATAGTAGTATACATATATGACTGTGTTTGTGTATATACTATATACGTGTAAAAATCATGACCGCGCTACTTGCTATCACTGAGATTACCGCGCTGGGACAGTCTTATCTTGATGGGACCTTTATGGGGGATATTGACTTGTACCCTAGAGCATAGGAATCCTTGGTACAAGCTATCGGATCGATAGTCAGATGGTCCTAAGAGTCGTGAGGGTATGTGCTGACCTCTTAGTGACTTGGAACTATGATTCGCCTCAATTTGTATGTGTTTTGTGTTAATACAGTTCGAGAGTGATCCGAACTAGTATTTCCCTTAGTACGAGTGATACGGGGACTTTATAGCAGAGTATACCAGCACCATAAATTTATGTGGGGTGCCGATTATATATATATATATATATATATATATATATATATATAATATATATTATATGAGTGATTAATATATATATATATATATATATATATATATATATATATATATATATATAAACTCGAAATTTTGGAACTATCTACTGTGACTAAAGGTAGGTAAGAAATGAATAATTATTTCAATTTTGGGTATAAGTGTTTGAAAATGTGTGAAGCAAAACTGAGAAACTTTATAATTAAATGAGGTTATGTGAGAACTTTGCTTTTAAAATTAAATCTCTTAACAACTAGAAATTGTCGGCTTGCGACCTTGTGAGTAACTTAAGATAAGCTAAACTGTTGGAATAAATAGTGCGGTAGGTGTGCACATTAGATGAGAGGTGAGAATTTCTCAAGAGAGTGCCGCACACTAATATGATTGTTGCATTAGTCGGTAAGCATTTTAAATACTTGATAAACAGAATTTTAAATTGTTTTACAATCGGGCTCTGACCCGTTTCCTATTTTCTCTTCTCTTGTGTATATATGTATATATTCCAGGTGCCCAACCACAGAGGCGTCTTGCATAGGATCCTTTATAGGGAACGTGTTGCAGCTTAGGTGGGAGTTGCAGGCCCCTTGATTAGACGACCTCATTATTGATTCCACTTCTAGTTTTATTTTATCTAGTTGGGCATGTGTCGCCCTTTTCCATTATTCAGTTGGTTTTATCAGAGGCTATGTTTTGTTTATTTCCAGTATTTATACTTTGGGTTTATTACTGTCACGATGCTTTCCTTTGAAGTTTTAAGTTGGAATTAATTAGTTGGATGGTTAAATTGCTTGAATTATATTTCTCCAGTATAGTTGTTGTGTGATTCTTAAACTATGGACTATGAAAGGTTTTAAATGTTGGTTTTAAATTAAAATCTTAAATTTATGTCTTAAAGAAATGGTTTTGTCACTTAGCTTAATTATTTAAGGTGTTTAATTTGAAAAATTATTTTTGCTACAGTGATGATAAGAATGAACCAACCGTTCACCTTGGTTATAATTTAATAAAGGACTGATCACCCGGAATTTAATTAGGCGGGGTGTCACACCTAGGAGGCTCTCTCACACGTGTGGGAATGGGTGAAAAATATTTTTCAAGACCAAACCCACCCCTATCCTTTTTTATCTCGACGGTGCCTAAAATCTTATCAAGTTTTTTAGACCTAAACTCTAAATCAAATTTCACTTTACTTGAATCTTTCAATTTCACCTCAACTTCACCTATCCTAGATTCAAGTACACGTCTAGAATCCTCAAACTCTAAAATCTCCTTTTTCATAGTCTCCATCAACCCTCTAAGACTATCTCTCTCACCCTCGACGTATCCTAATTTCTCTTTAAGCATCTCTTCACGTGCCCTAAGATCCTTAATCAACGCAACATTATTATCATTATCTAAAGCACATATCTTCAATTCAGCTTTAAGTTTCAAGTTTTCCTTTCTTGTATTTAAAGATTCAAAATAAAAATTATTGTAGGCAACTTGCAACTCACTCAATTCTTCTTCTTTCTCCTCACTCTTTTCATCCTCACTCTCATCACTAATCACACGGATGGGAAGCTCTCGCCTAGAAGCATAAAAGACTTCTTATTTTAAATCACTATCACTAAGGGTAGAAACATGAGAAATCAGTTTATTCAATTTCTTCTTTAAATTTGTGGTACACTCATCTAACATGTGACCAACACCTTCACAACAAGGACACCACTCAGAATCGTTTTCAACAGAAGATTTAAAATAAGAGTTTGTGTGAATTTTCCAATTAACTTTTTCAAAAATTTGACATCGAAGATCATCAAAACCATCAAAAGCCATTTTTGGGCAAAATCAGGATCAAAACACAATAACTTAGTGCAACAGGCTATGATACCAATTTGTAGAGTGGTGATCGCTTAAATAAGCTCTGATACCAATTTGTAGAATCACTACAGCGGAAATATTGCGACTTCTCAAATAAAATCCAAATTTAATTAATTCCAAATTTTAGTTAAACCCTAAAACATGCATCTAGATGATTTATCCAATAAAATAACGCATGTAGGATAAAACAAACAATTTCAAGAAAAATCCCCCAAAGGGGCAAAACCTTTTATTTCACTATAATTTGTAAGAAAATGACTTACACGGATTACAATAAAATAAGTGTGACACAGAAATACCTACAGGTGTTGGTTCTTCTGTCGTCGGCTAAAATCTCCCGCAGGAACTCCAAGTGGTCAGCAATGAAGAACAGAAACGGCTTCTCCACAAGTTTGTCGGCTGGAACTTTCCCTTTCTAGGAGGGTAGCAATGAAGAAGAGAGACGACTTCTCCACAAGTTTGAACAAAAGCAAAAGTTGTTTTCTTGAAAACCAAAACAATTCACTAAAGCATATGGGAGTTTTGTGAATTGAAAACAAAAAGGGATTAAAACCCTAAAGGAAGAAGTCTAAAAGAATTCTGCTTTCGCAGTTTTTCTGTTCGTCAAAACGCTGTGACTTCTTAATGAAAATGGAACCAGAGAATTATATTTTATAGAAAATTGCGTCGCCTCGAAAACAGAACTCGTTCGAACGAGATCAACAAGTCTCTCGAACGAAGGACAAAAGTCATTCGAACGAGATCAAAAGACATACTATGTCTTTTGAATGACAATTACAGGTCATTCGAACGACCTATCAAACAAGATTCCTCGCGAGCCTATAGAAAATTTCGATACGAACGCGTGGCCACCAGTTTTATATCATTATGATTTTTTATGAATTAGTTATGATTTTTCTACGGAAAGGTGTCCAAAAACAAAATCTTTAGAAAAATATTTTGTAAAAATATCCCAAAAGCTCTAAGTGAAAAGTTAAGGTATTTAAAACATAACCTTACCAAATTAAACTTCGTGTAGTCTTGAATGATGAAGAACTTGAGTAATTCGGATCCGTCTTTGATGTAGATGTCTCTATGAAAATATGTCCTTACAGATCTTGAGTTAAATTTGTATCGAAAAATTATTTCTTTTATACGCTTTGTTATTTATTTTGAAGTTTTGATTCTATGTAAGATTCTTTATCATCAATTGTATGATTGTTCATACATCTTTGCGAGATGTTAATAATGGAAAGCTTGCAATGACAAGAAAAAATGAAGTCAATTGAGTTATAGTTTTCTAATGTGACTGCGAAAAAGTATAATTAAGTGAAACAATCTAAACATATTTTATAAATGCATGATAAAATTATTTAAGACTTATATATTCACGTGCGGGGTGTCGATTATATAACTGGAGAAGTGGGGGTTTAGGTATTTCAGTAGCAAACCGAAGATAAAACTTGTTGGGTTATATGAAGTTTAGCCCGATATATTAAAATATCAAATTAATGGAAAATAATTAACCTTCTTTGTTACTTAGACGGGGCCGATGAAATCGAACCTCTGATAATAAATTAGATCTTGATTCAAATTTGTATCTACAAATAGTTTTTCCTATATGCTTTGCTCTTTATTTCAAAATATTTATTCTACGTAAGATTCTTTATCATCAATTGTACGAACCATATTGATTTATACAGATCGTCCGAAATTTATGACTATGGTGTATTGTTTTGGTGCTTACTTACATTATTTGAATTATGTTATTGATAATTAAAATCGCAATGATACATTAATTAATTTCACTTACCTCGTAAATAAAAGTGAGATTCTTTCACTATGAGATTGACAATCCAAGCTTCTACCACCAACATTGACAATATCCTACAAAGTTTCAAAGAAAATATATGAGCATCTCGAATTTAAATTCGAGGAAACAATTTCAATATGGTATTAAATACTTCACATGCCTCCTAAACAAAAGAAAAATTCCTTCACTGTCAGATTCACAATGTGTGCTCGTACCACCAATATTGACAATATCCTATAAGATTTCAATTAACACTTAATTAGGAAATAGGTAAAGGATCAAGTTTTTTTTTATGAAATGTCATGTTACAATCCTACTATTATTAACATACTTGTAATAAGTAAATACATCGTATTACATAAGAATGATAATACACCCATAAATTAATTAGTTTCCTTAGTGCCATCAACTATTATAGCAGTGAACTTACACATTACTGGGGAAAAAATTGTTATCATGAGTGATATTTCAGTATTTAGAAATTATAAAAGAATGATAATGAACCAAAAAGTTAAGTACTTGTGTTACGGCTATCAACTATTGTAGCAGTGAATTTTCACCTTATGAAAAAAAATATTGTTATCGTGAGTTAAATTTCCGTAATAAGAAGAAAACCCAAAACAGTACACATATATGTCAATGAATAAAAAATAAAGTTGTTATTAATTGCAACCAGAAAATTATAGACTGAATTTTTACTAATCAAGCTAGAATTCATGGGATGTTTGTTGGGATATACTTGTTCATTTAAGTATTTTTTAAAACTAAGGTTAAGAAGATCAATCTTTCATTTCTTTAAAATTTGACTTGTAAACGTTGTTGCGCATAAAAAACCACAATAATCCAATTAATATACCCCACTTTAAGTTGAAATCAGGTATAAGAATATTACAAACAAAAAATACCTTTAATTAAATTGATATTAGAAATAAGTTGAAATCTGCTTTCCGAATGTTACAAAAAAATGACCTTTACTTCAACTTGATATTAGAAATAGAACTACAAAAGATGTTCACTCAATATCTTTCTCAAACAAACTGGAAAATCAAACATAAGAAAGAAACTTTAAACCTATCATTAGTATGCTCATTATCCAATCTATGGGATACAGTAATACGAAATGCATATTTTTTATCACAGATTCCAAAAATATAGACCCAAATTGGGAGTATTTACCTTGATTATTTTTAGAACAAATAATAGGAAAAAACACAATAAACGATGAAATTTCAATTAAATAGACATATCTAATATACAAACAACTTAGGTAGGCATATTGGACAGTTGGTTTTCCATCTTCCATTTCAAATAGATGAATGAATCTGGACAGCTGATCTTGTATGTGGAGATGAATGAATCTGGACAGCTGATCTTTTATGTGAGAATGAATTGGCTGATCTCGTATGTGGGAATGAATTGGAGAATAGGAGACGTTTGTTTTTTTATCTTCCATTTCAAAAGATGAAGATTTCTCGTATGTGGGAATGATGAATTGGAGACTGGGACAACTGACTGTTAATTTCTACTTTTGGAAGATTAATGTATTCTGATGGTTTGGTATGTGTGTGTGAATGAATAGGAGATTTCGTAGGTAATGAAGAGGGAAGAGAGATGTGATAATATTAAGGGTGTGATAGGAATTTCAAATTTAATGAGGGTAGTTTAGTCTTCTCACAATTGAAGAGGAACTCCCCTATTTTTAAGTAGTAGTAGATAGTAGATAGTAGATAGTAGATAGATAGTAGATAGATTGGTCCGCCTTTAGTAAACTTGTGTTTAAATACAGATTTTTGAAAATTTGACAAAATTAGCAACATGTATATTTATATTATACATATATATATATATATATATATATAAAGTCTCTTGTAAGGACTCCTTATGGTGCAGACCTTGGTACATACCATTTTTTTAACATAGTAAAAAAATGAATTTTTTGATGAAACTTCACGGATATGATCTCCATGGTGAGAAGACCATCTACAAATTTTTTTGTCGAAAAATTCAATAAAAAAACTGTTGAGATGAGGTGATATGTAAAAAAAGGGTATAAATATGCATTTTCAACCGTTGAAATGTTGGGTCGGCGCCAACCACTTTATTGATTGAATTTTTTTTATGAAACTTCATGGATATGATCTTTTCACTATCGAGATCATATCCATGAAGTTTCATCAAAAAATTCAATCAAAAAGTGAGTGAGATAATCGTCAACATAATCGTCAACATTTCAATGATCGACAATGCATATTTATACTATTTTTTACATATCACTGCATCTCAACGTTTTTTTTATGAAAAAAATTGCAGATGATCTTCCTACCATGGAGATCATATTCAGGAAGTTTAATTAAAAAATTCATTTTTTTACTATTTTAAAAAAATGGTATGTACCGGAGTTTGCACCATAAAGAGTCCTTACAATAGAGGGTCTCTCTCTCTCTCTCTCTCTCTCTCTCTCTCTCTCTCTCTCTCTCTGTATATATATATATATATATATATATATATATATATAATATCACTCATATGTTGTCTTCCCGCACATAATTAAGATACTGACTCAGGTGCTCTTGATAGATATACCACCTAAATCACCGGAGACTTTATAGGAGCACACATGTGTGCAAAATATTTTTCAATACAGTTTGATATATATATATATATATATATATATATATATATATATATATATATATATATATATATATATGTTTATATAATGATATTTCATGTATAATTAACTATAAAATTATATACATACATACCTTGATAATACTTTTTTAATACATATGTACTATATGTAAATTTTATATTATTTCATACATTAATAATACATGTATAAAACTATATATAAGTATCATGTATCTACTGATAATATTATTTAACTTTATATTATTCCATACGAAATTTTGTGTACATGTACATGTATATTTTTTATTTATAAGAATTACACACATATTAATGTATTATGTATGTATATTATATAGGGAAATTTACAAACAGGTCCCTTGGTAACAATTTTAAACATTTAAGGATAATTTACAATTAGGTCCACTTGTTATGCCACTAGCGTTGACTTTTACAAGAAGAGAATTAGTGGACCTAAGTGGTTAAAATTTGTCAAAATTCCTTTAGTGTTTAAAATTTGTTTGTGAGGGTGAAAGAGTTGGCGCTTGCGTTCAATTAAGAAATAATATAATAACTGCCATTTTTAACCCAAATTGACCCTAAGCATGCAACTAGGTGTGATTGAAACAATATGAAATCATGCACAAGATATTCAACACACAAAGTTAAGGAAAAATCCCCCACAGGGGCAAAACCATTTGTATATCACTATAATTTGTAAAATACGATTTACAATCGGATTACAATGAAATACAGGATGACTAAGAATTACCCTCAGGTATCGGATTCTGTAGTCGCGGCTGGAAGAAAAACCCTTTCCAGTAGGGCTGGCGGCTGGAACTATCCCTGTCCAGTAGGGCTGCAATGAAGAGGAAGAAGCGGTCCACTTCACAAAGGGTTGAACATCAATGGTGTTCTTGGGTTACCAAAAGTGACTCACAAATGTATGGAATTTGTGTGAATCAAGGGTATGAATCAATGGACTCAAATACCATGAAGACTTAAGATTTATGGAACTCAGAAAATCGTGTGTAAGTCTTGAGAAACCACTTCCTGATCGTGGTTTAAATATGGTGTCAAAACCCTAAAAAATATGAAACACGATCTGGGAAATTCTATCCAGGGCGGATCGGTCCGATGCAGATCGGTTCGTTTTATTTGAAGCAGCTTCGGTTCTCATTCGATCCGGGGCTCTCTGGATTTATGCAAGGCGGACCGGTCCGGGCCTGGACGGATCGGTCCGATGCTGATCGGTTCTTTTTATTTTGGGGCGGACAGGTCCTGTATTCTGGATTTCTGAATTCTTCTTTCTTGATTCGATACTCGGATTCCGTTGATGATGATATGAACTTGAATTTCTTCAACGGTGTTACGGCTAATGACATATACAAGTATGTTGGACAAAATGTCCTTACAAATCTCCCCCTATGTCTATGCCGGAACACACATAAAAAATCCAAATTATCTATAATCACAATGCCTATACAAATCTACCCTTCCATGAACCCAAAACTGAAAGTGGTACAAATGACTAAGGCTGCATCATTTGTTCTTCGAATCTTCAGAAATCTCACCGCTTTTCTCATCAGGGTGTGCATCATGGGATTATCAAGGATGTACCTACACACATGAGACAAAGCAAATACCAAGTGACATATCGAGTTTGAAATGAGATAAACATAAGCATAACCAATTCTCAGAATTCTCAGAATTTTTCAAAACTCCCCCATAATAAGATAATTCATTCTCCCCCTTTTTATGATGTCCCCAAATAGACAAATGAGAGAAATAAATCAAGCAAAGCAAGTACCGGGGTGACACAAGGCATAAAATCTCACCATGAATGAACATAAAACAACCAAGTCGGTGATAGCGTAAATGAATAGGTGTGATCAAAATTCGATAGGAGAATCAAAGCATACAAACATGACATATGTGCAAGATGAATATTGGATATTCCTAACGAATGAACTCAAATGCTTCCTTTGGTGTAAAAGATTGGAAATATACGACATTGACTATATCAAATCTACAAATCAAAGCTCAAAGTGATTTCTACACCAATAACGTCCAAAATGATTTTCATGCTTTTTCAGGACTTTCAAGGAAGTGCAAACCCATTTTTCAATCTCCAACCAAACTCCCTCAGATTTATATTTTGAATAGAGGTATACTAAATTCTCAAACTTTGGAGAATTGATGGTGAAACCTAAGTGGCCCAGATATGGCATGTATTGCTTTTTATTCCCTTTTCAATTTTTTTTTTCGGGCTCTTTTAACCTCTTAGGACCTCGGATATTACAATTCCTCCATTTTTAGGTCCTTTTTAACGGTGGCTTTTGCGCAAAGGATAAAAAATCAACTTTCGCAGCCCCTCCCCATTATGAAAATATTCACACAGTCTCACCAAAACGGTTTTTACATGCAATCCAATCTTGGCAAGTTTTATCGCATTTTATACATTGTATAGACAGGATTGAGATGGAAACACTCAAGCCAACATGAGATTGACAAGTGCAACAATCAAATATAGCCGTGCATGTGTGCAATAAAGGATATATGAGTCAAGCATGTAGGAAATATCACTAATTACATCTCAAGGACTCCAATCCATGTTAAGCACATGGATGAAATGATGTAGCCTCTCAAATCTCTATCAAACAGTCACATGGAAATATGGAATGAAGTTGTGACTAGGCTATCTTAAATGCTCATCCATAAAAGGCAAATCTCTTTTTGAATTTTTCAAAAATTTTATCAAAATAAAATCTTTTTGTGCTTTTCTCAAAATTTTTCAAAAAAATCTTTTTGTATTTTTCAAAAGCAATATAAACAGCAAAAAGAGTAAAGAAAAGCTGTACAACAAAGAATAGTACATATAAACAGACTAGCAATAGGAAGCATATGATATGATCATGAAGAAGCATCCTATTCTAGACATAGACCAACCCCTCAGTCAACTGTGCATATCCCCAAAGACTTCCTAAGACTCTCAAATCTAAGGGCATCTAAAGGTTTCGTGAAAATATCGGCTAACTGACGGTCGGTAGGAACAAAACTCAGGGTTACGACCTTCTCCTCAACTAACTGACGTATAAAGTGCTCGCGTAACCTGATGTGCTTCGTGCGCGAATGTTGGACAGGATTGCGGGATATGTGTATCGCGCTCATGTTATCACAGGAAATGGTCACGGTGTCCTGTGAAATCCCATAATCCTCCAACATTTGCTTCATCCACATGAGTTGTGTGCAACAACTCCCGGCGGCGATGTACTCAGCCTCCGCAGTGGACAAAAAGATGGATTTTTGCTTCTTGCTCAACCAAGAGACAAGAGCAGAACCAAAATAGAAACACCCACCAGAAGTGCTCCTACAACCATCTACGTACCCAGCCCAATCGGCATCTGAAAAGGCGGACAAACGGTCATCGGTATCAAAGGAATACCAAATGCCGTATGAGAGAGTCCCACTCACGTATTTGATAATACGTTTTAGAGCGAGTAAGTGTGACTCTTTAGGAGACGCCTGATAACGCGCACAGACTCCAACACTAAAGGCAATGTCGGGACGACTAGCAGTCAAGTAGAGAAGACTGCCTATCATACTCCGATACAAGGTTTGCTCTACGTCCTTGCCTCAAGTGTCCTTACTAAGATTGGTAGTGGTACTCATAGGTGTACGTGCATGCTTAGCGGAGTCTAAACCAAATTTCTTCACTAGGTCTCTAGTATACTTGGATTGGGAGATGAACATCCCATCCTCTAGCTGACGAACCTGGAGACCAAGGAAGAATGTAAGCTCACCTACCATGCTCATCTCAAACTCACTTTTCATCTCCTCCTCAAAGTGGTGTGCATGCTGGGAGCATGTGGATCCAAAGACTATGTCGTCCATATAGACTTGGGCAACCAAAATAGCACCGTCATCTCTCCTGACGAACAACGTCATATCTACTCCCCCTCTCTTGAAGCCACGAGCTAAGAGATAGGAAGTAAGCCTCTCGTACCAAGCACGGGGTGCTTGCTTCAAACCATACAAGGTTTTCCTCAGATAATAGACGTGCTCAGGGTGCTGAGGGTCTTCAAACCCTTTTGGTTGTTCCACATAAACCTCTTCCTGTAGAATGCCATTCAGAAAGGCACTCTTGACATCCATCTGATATACTTTGAAGTGTAGATGACATGCGATGGCGAGTAGTAAGCGGACGGACTCAAGCCTCGCAACAGGAGCAAATGTCTCCCCAAAGTCTACACCCTCTATCTGTGTGTAGCCTTGAGCGACCAACCTAGCCTTATTTCTGATTATGATACCATTTTCATCCATTTTATTCTTGAAAATCCACCGGGTACCAATAACATTAGTATCACTAGGTCGGGGGACAAGTTCCCAGACATTGTTCTTCTTAAGCTGAAGCAACTCATCCTGCATAGCAGATATCCAGTGTTCATCTTTGAGTGCTTCTTTGTGGTTCTTGGGCTCGACTTTGGACGTGTAGCAATGATGACTAACAACGTTCTCTAGTTGAGCACGAGTCTTGACCCCTAGAGTGGGATCGCCAACAATGGCTGAAGGATCATGACTGTTGCGAACCCAAGCTGGTGTGTCCCCTAAAACAGGAATAGGGTCCACAGAGTGTGGGAGAGGAACAGGTAAATCACTGTCAGAACACTCCTCATCCTCACACTGAAGGTTGGGATCAATAACCTGTAATAACCCGTCCTTTTTGGAGACGATTAAATTCCATAATTAAGTATAATTTGGGAATTTGGAGAATTTCTCGAATAGTGATCTTTGGGATTCTAGAGGATTTAATGATTTTGGAACGGTGTTATCAATTATTTTGGGACCATATAGGTCGAAATATATTATTTATATGTCGCCGCGGAGTATAGCGACAAAAGAGGTGAGATTTTGAGGAGAACACCGCATTTAATTATTTTGGATTAGAATAGTGATTTGCGGTCAAGTACCTCGGATGGAAATTTCGACTGCGCCACGAGTCTCGGAATGTCCGAGATAGTCGGAAAAGAGTGTCCGATTGTCGAAATTAAGTCCCGGGTAATTTTGGAGTTAAATAGGCTCGTAATTGGGTAAACGAGTCGTTTTTGGGTTTTAAGGGTTTAAAACCCTTTTCTCTTATAAAAAGAGGGAGAGAGGGAAAGAAAAGAGAAAGAAAGAAAGGAAAGAGAGAGAAGAGAGAGAGGAAGGTGAAAAGAGGGGAGAAAAGGGAGATTTGGGCCAAACTCCGCGGGATTCGACTCGAGGACGTCGGATTTTATCCACGAGGCAAGTGTTTACTTGCTTTATTTACTTTTGAGCATAAATATCTCATATCATTGTTGGTATAACATACCCTAATGATTTTGGGTTGGGTATTCGTGGATAAAACGGGTTTTCGGGAGATAAAACGAATAAACCCCTAAAATTGGTTAATTGGAGAAACTTAGGTTTTATGTAAAATAAATTGGTGGTTTAGGGTTCTAGGATGTTTAGAACCCTTAATATATGGGTATTTGTAGTTGGTTGAGGTTGTAGGACGTTGGGTGAGGCGACAAAAGCTTGGGAGAAGCTTTAATGGCCGAAACCGTCTCGGAGAAGACGATGAATAGTGTAGGCAGCGTGCTTACCGAATCGATTCGGCCTAGAGGCGAATCGATTCGGCTCTTGGTCAAAAAATAAAAATTTTAGATCTTTTCGACGCGGTCGCGTGGGCGCCGACCGCGTATTTTTCTGATTTTTTTTGGATTTATAGTGATCTTTCTACGGAAAGCTGTCCGAGATTGAAATCATGAGTTAGAACTTATTGGAGATAGATGTTAGGGGTTCTTAAAAGGATTATTAGGACCTCTAAAGAATTTGAGGAGACATAAAAACTTTGGGTTTGTAGTAATAAAACCAAGTTAGGATTTAAATGATTATTTGGACTAGGTATAGTCTTGGGGTTTAAGGAAATGAAATCCTTAACCCATTAAGTTAAAGTTGTTCGAGTGAGGTAAATCCTGAGGATGATTCTCGTAGGCATATAAGCCTATATAATTATGCTTATAGAAGGCATAATTATATCGATTACCGTTGAGTATTTCCTAAGAGACAATTAGGAAAATTTGGGTGTATATATATATATATATATATATATATATATATATATATATATATATATATATATATATATATATATATATATATATATATATATACATATTCTTCGCTTTGAGGAGAATAGTATCATTGGAGATATCCAATAAATCCTTAGAATAGGATTTAAGTATATAGTGATTATTAAAGTAAGAAATACTTTGGATGTAGAATCATGCTAATATCAAAGCATGATTATGATTCCCGGAGGGAATCTTTGGGATTATTATCATCGTTAGATGCTATAGGCCATTATGGCCGTTTATATATATTCTAGGAAGAATATGTAGGATATATATATACTATGTGTTTTAGGTATATATATATATGATGATGGAATGACTTTGAAAATATATAAATGAATATTTTCAAAATAGAAAGAGAAATGTTTTTCATAATTAATAAAATATGGATTACACACCTCTCTAAATCGCTATCATTTGGGAAGTTGCGTTCGTATGGTGAAGCCCCCTGGCTAATGATGCAGGGTGGATATATTCCTATAGGCCATGTGAGCGTTTGTTGTTATATTTTCTGCGCTGGTTAGGAGATTCCGGGTGTGGTCTTGACTATCCCGCAGGCACATGGTCGCTTCCCGACGTCTTTCGTTATAGGATCCCAGGTTGTCTTGGAGGCCCTGGAAGATGATAGCCATTTAGGGGCGCGCACAATGGAGAAATCCGGACGGGCGGTCTTAGAACGCGTTTATTAAAGCAGTTCATAATAATGGATTTGCTTTAATTACATTTCCTGGATATAGGAAGGGAAATGGGTTATATATAAAGTGGCTTCGGTAACACTTCCCGGATGGAAGAAGGGATGTGGAAGCATATGGTCAAAGCATTTTTATGATAATGAAAATGTCTTTGAATACATTTCCTGAGTATAAAAAGGGAAATGGGATATTTTGATAAGGAAAAGCTTTTTATGTTAATAAAATTGGCTTTCAAAAGGTATATGATTTATTAAAGCAATTCATGATAATGAATTGGCTTTTAAATACATTTCCTGGATATGAGAAGGGAAATGAAAGTTTTTGAAATGAAAAGGATAAGTATTGATAAATACTTTGTGTATAGAATACACCTCAGTCCGGGAGATAGATCCGGATGTGTATTATAAAGATACAATTGATTTGGAAATCCTCAGTCCGGGTGATAATTGTATTACCCGGAAGTATATTGTAGACATATGTATATGTATAAACTGGGTGCCGAGGGTCTAATGAATCCCGACGATCGACCGTGCCGCATAGTAGTGTATCGGGGGGGGGGGGGGGGGTTCCTTGTTTGGATTTCTCTTTGCGAGACACCCCACGCACGAAGATGGCACTGTGTTGAGACTGGGGAGAAGTTTAATCCTTAGTGCTCTTATTATTAAATATCTATGTTATGATATATATTATATATCTTTCTGTACTGAGGGGCTGGCGGATCTCAAAGATCGACCTTGCTGCATAGTAGTGTATCGGGGGGGTTCCTTGTTTGGATTTCGCTTCGCGAGACACCCCACGCACGAACATGGCATAGCGTCGAGATTAAAGTGAAGTTTAGCCCTTAGTACATCTGTTTGACTATCTAGGTTAGATAGTGTTTGGGTGTTAGATTAGTCTAGCAAGGTAGCTTGACTAGGAGGTTTAAGGGATGCGCTAGGAGTGCACTGTTAGAGGAGAGGTGAGGGGTATCTCACGAGAGTGCGATACCAGTTTAAATATGAGATAAAACTATTTTTCTAAAAATAAAGCATTTATGCACTTGGAAAATATTTTCTAAACATTCGGGCTCTGACCCGTTTGTCTACTCTCCTTTCTTTCTCTATACTGTATATATATAGATGTCCAGACACAGGGACGCCTTGATGGAAACTCTTTCGAGTCAGACGTCAGCTGCAGCAGCTGTGGATGCTTGCAGGTTATCGGTAGACGTTTCATTCCTTGTACTCTAGATAGGAGATATTGTATAAACACTCGAGCCAATGGCTCAATTGCATTATTTATTCTTTCAGTACAGCATTCGATATGGTTGTATTATTTGGACCGAGTGTTCGGTTATTTTAGTTCCTTTCATTTCTATTTCAGTTCATTGCGCATTTAATTGTGAATGTTTTAATTTGTGCGCTAAAAAGAGTAGTTAGATAAAAGTTTTTAACGGCCACCTAATAGGATATTAGTAATTAAATGGATTTTCGACAGTGATGCTAAGAATGATCCATATGAAACTCCTGTTTTAATTTAATATTGGAGTGATCGCCCGGCATCTTATTAGGCGGGTTGTTACAGATGGTATCAGAGCATCAGGTTCTAGTGTCTTTAGGAATCTGTGCGGACGTACTACGCTTTCAGCGTTGCTCTCGATTTGTATAGAGCCTCAGGAATAGGATTGTTGATTTCTATTGCGAGATTTCGTTCTCCTGCCATATTATGAGATTATAGAAATCTTTTGCGCGCTCGTTGAGGATCGTGTGCGGAGCTTGGATGGCAGCAGGAGGTGAGGCTTAGCTAGTGCAGCTGGTAGAAGGTTGGGATGAGTACCTTAGTAGAGGTTACTCTCTCTATGGTAATTGTTAAGGATTCTCTCAATGACTACTAAAGCATAGTAGTTCGAGTACCATAGTGCCGCCATAGTAAGGAGTGGTACTAAAGTTGAATTACTCATTTAAGTTGAGGGTTCGAAAGGGATCTTACGGATAGTCTTAACCGTGAGTCCCCATGAATAAGCAGGGCGAGAAGAATGCCGTTTTGAGATTTTTCGCCTAAGGTTTAGCCAGAGGCCGACGGTGAATAAGGATGAAGATGTTGTTATGAGTTTTACCTTAATTGAGGAGGTATATTTGGCGTGACTAGATAAAGTCGCGGTATTAGTTAGCCCTGGACTCGTGTGTGTATTTCGAGCTATGGCGGTATCGACAACATTATAATGTATGGCTATGTGTTTTCCGCAATAGCGGAATTTTATTTCCCTTCATTCGCCATAGAGGCGGGTGTTGTTATATGGTATATATATACATATCTGGTTAGTGATGCTCATTTTATATGTCTATACGAGCATGGTGGTATGAGGAGCCTAATACATTATGGTGTATTTTCGGAGCGATAGCATGCTAATGATGGCAAGTCTATCGTGTCCGCAGTTCCTGGAGGGAACAGGTTGTTGTTGTGGTGTCTCACCTTGATACAGGTTGAGTACACCTTTGTTATTATGGATTTATGGAACCTCGATGAGCAGAGGCTTCCTTATTATTGGATGGTATATGTGGCAACCTTATAGATATAATTTAAGGCCCACAGAATTGTTGTTGAGCGGTAAGATTTAGCTCAGTATTGGTTTGCGCAAGGACTTAGGAATGAGTGCGAGCGCAGAGTGGTATGACTCTTAGTTAGAAATAGGAGTTCAGATCACCTTTTGTTGGATTAGGGGATAGGGTTATCCCGGTTGCATGTTTTAATGACAGAACTCCATAACCAACGAAGTCAAGGGTTAATGTGTGGAGGGGTTCCTTGTTTGGATTTCGCTTTGCGAGACATTCCACACATGACTCTTAACGGCGTAGGGGGTGGGGAGCTGTTATGGGATGCAAGGATGTTGATTTTGTGGAAAGGTCTTATAGTGTGAATGAACCACTATAGGCTATGAACCACATAATGTTAATATACTTATGGAAATATTGTGCTATGGAGAAGCACTAAAGTGGTCCCTTCGCCACAAATGGGTGGGTGAGGTTGGACTTAGAGAAATTTATTTGAGGACAATAGTCAAGCCTTAATGAAAAGGCAAGTTTTGAGGAGCTACAATTTGGGTATCACGTTCGTGACACTTTCTACAGAAAGTGGGCACTTGATTAGTTAGGTTTCCTTCTGTATGGGCGGAAGGATAAGATAGTAGGAATGCGTTCATAGGCTAGCCTAGTAGGATTTAGGACGTCCCGCTTCTGTGCCTTGGGTCGTTATATCTCGATGACCGACTACGCGAGGGAGTAGTGTAACGGGAGGGTTCCTTGTTTGGATTTCGCCTTGGCGAGACGTCCCACGCATGAAACCAAGCACTTGTCGGGAGTTGAGAGAGGCCTTGGGCACTAGGGGCATACTTAGGATTACATTAGTTAGTGTAGATAGGGTAACGCATAGATCGTAGCATTTTTAGGATATAGGTTCGCTAGTATTAGCAGCGCCGAGGTTAGGAGTATTGAAATGCGCGGGTTCGGAGGACCCATAGGTGAGTATTACACCGAGGAAAGGAGATCCTTATTGGGAGAGAGTGATGCGTGTCAGACGTTCGTAATGTTTGTGCTGATATGCACAAGTTAGAAAGGTGTATGGGCACCTTGGTAAGGTAGTTTGATGTACCGCCTAGCTAAGATAGGAGTGGTATACAAGGTTGAAGTTCATGCCGATAGGCATTATAGATGATGGGTATTCTGTGACGTATGAGAGTCACTTTGCGATTGTGGTAGTCGTGTAGTATATGGTTGGGAACCGTTGGGTTAGTATTATTTCCCTTGAGGTATTAGGATTTGGAGTGATCCTAAGATTTGTGGTGTAGGTCGCATCTGAATTTCGAGGACGAAATTCCGTTGTAAGGGGGGGAGTGTAATAATCCGTCCTTTTTGGAGACGATTAAATTCCATAATTAAGTATAATTTGGGAATTTGGAGAATTTCTCGAATAGTGATCTTTGGGATTCTAGAGGATTTAATGATTTTGGAACGGTGTTATCAATTATTTTGGGACCATATAGGTCGAAATATATTATTTATATGTCGCCGCGGAGTATAGCGACAAAAGAGGTGAGATTTTGAGGAGAACACCACATTTAATTATTTTGGATTAGAATAGTGATTTGCGATCAAGTACCTCGTATGGAAATTTCGACTGCGCCACGAGTCTCGGAATGTCCGAGATAGTCGGAAAAGAGTGTCCGATTGTCGAAATTAAGTCCCGGGTAATTTTGGAGTTAAATAGGCTCGTAATTGGGTAAACGAGTCGTTTTTGGGTTTTAAGGGTTTAAAACCCTTTTCTCTTATAAAAAGAGGTAGAGAGGGAAAGAAAAGAGAAAGAAAGAAAGGAAAGAGAGAGAAGAGAGCGAGGAAGGTGAAAAGAGGGGAGAAAAGGGAGATTTGGGCCAAACTCCGCGGGATTCGACTCGAGGACGTCGGATTTTATCCACGAGGCAAGTGTTTACTTGCTTTATTTACTTTTGAGCATAAATATCTCATATCATTGTTGGTATAACATACCCTAATGATTTTGGGTTGGGTATTCGTGGATAAAACGGGTTTTCGGGAGATAAAACGAATAAACCCCTAAAATTGGTTAATTGGAGAAACTTAGGTTTTATGTAAAATTAATTGGTGGTTTAGGGTTCTAGTATGTTTAGAACACTTAATATATGGGTATTTGTAGTTGGTTGAGGTTGTAGGACGTTGGGTGAGGCGACAAAAGCTTGGGAGAAGCTTTAATGGCCGAAACCGTCTCGGAGAAGACGATGAATAGTGTAGGCAGCGTGCTTACCGAATCGATTCGGCCTAGAGGCGAATCGATTCGGCTCTTGGTCAAAAAATAAAAATTGTAGATCTTTTCGACGCGGTCGCGTGGGCGCCAACCGCGTATTTTTCTGATTTTTTTTGGATTTATAGTGATCTTTCTACGGAAAGCTGTCCGAGATTGAAATCATGAGTTAGAACTTATTGGAGATAGATGTTAGGGGTTCTTAAAAGGATTATTAAGACCTCTAAAGAATTTGAGGAGACATAAAAACTTTGGGTTTGTAGTAATAAAACCAAGTTAGGATTTAAATGATTATTTGGACTAGGTATAGTCTTGGGGTTTAAGGAAATGAAATCCTTAACCCATTAAGTTAAAGTTGTTCGGGTGAGGTAAATCCTGAGGATGATTCTCGTAGGCATATAAGCCTATATAATTATGCTTATAGAAGGCATAATTATATCGATTACCGTTGAGTATTTCCTAAGAGACAATTAGGAAAATTTGGGTGTATATATATATATATATATATATACATATTCTTCGCTTTGAGGAGAATAGTATCATTGGAGATATCCAATAAATCCTTAGAATAGGATTTAAGTATATAGTGATTATTAAAGTAAGAAATACTTTGGATGTAGAATCATGCTAATATCAAAGCATGATTATGATTCCCGGAGGGAATCTTTGGGATTATTATCATCGTTAGATGCTATAGGCCATTATGGCCGTTTATATATATTCTAGGAAGAATATGTAGGATATATATATACTATGTGTTTTAGGTATATATATATATGATGATGGAATGACTTTGAAAATATATAAATGAATATTTTCAAAATAGAAAGAGAAATGTTTTTCATAATTAATAAAATATGGATTACACACCTCTCTAAATCGCTATCATTTGGGAAGTTGCGTTCGTATGGTGAAGCCCCCTGGCTAATGATGCAGGGTGGATATATTCCTATAGGCCATGTGAGCGTTTGTTGTTATATTTTCTGCGCTGGTTAGGAGATTCCGGGTGTGGTCTTGACTATCCCGCAGGCACATGGTCGCTTCCCGACGTCTTTCGTTATAGGATCCCAGGTTGTCTTGGAGGCCCTGGAAGATGATAGCCATTTAGGGGCGCGCACAATGGAGAAATCCGGACGGGCGGTCTTAGAACGCGTTTATTAAAGCAGTTCATAATAATGGATTTGCTTTAATTACATTTCCTGGATATAGGAAGGGAAATGGGTTATATATAAAGTGGCTTCGGTAACACTTCCCGGATGGAAGAAGGGATGTGGAAGCATATGGTCAAAGCATTTTTATGATAATGAAAATGTCTTTGAATACATTTCCTGAGTATAAAAAGGGAAATGGGATATTTTGATAAGGAAAAGCTTTTTATGTTAATAAAATTGGCTTTCAAAAGGTATATGATTTATTAAAGCAATTCATGATAATGAATTGGCTTTTAAATACATTTCCTGGATATGAGAAGGGAAATGAAAGTTTTTGAAATGAAAAGGATAAGTATTGATAAATACTTTGTGTATAGAATACACCTCAGTCCGGGAGATAGATCCGGATGTGTATTATAAAGATACAATTGATTTGGAAATCCTCAGTCCGGGTGATAATTGTATTACCCGGAAGTATATTGTAGACATATGTATATGTATAAACTGGGTGCCGAGGGTCTAATGAATCCCGACGATCGACCGTGCCGCATAGTAGTGTATCGGGGGGGGGGGGTTCCTTGTTTGGATTTCTCTTTGCGAGACACCCCACGCACGAAGATGGCACTGTGTTGAGACTGGGGAGAAGTTTAATCCTTAGTGCTCTTATTATTAAATATCTATGTTATGATATATATTATATATCTTTCTGTACTGAGGGGCTGGCGGATCTCAAAGATCGACCTTGCTGCATAGTAGTGTATCGGGGGGGTTCCTTGTTTGGATTTCGCTTCGCGAGACACCCCACGCACGAACATGGCATAGCGTCGAGATTAAAGTGAAGTTTAGCCCTTAGTACATCTGTTTGACTATCTAGGTTAGATAGTGTTTGGGTGTTAGATTAGTCTAGCAAGGTAGCTTGACTAGGAGGTTTAAGGGATGCGCTAGGAGTGCACTGTTAGAGGAGAGGTGAGGGGTATCTCACGAGAGTGCGATACCAGTTTAAATATGAGATAAAACTATTTTTCTAAAAATAAAGCATTTATGCACTTGGAAAATATTTTCTAAACATTCGGGCTCTGACCCGTTTGTCTACTCTCCTTTCTTTCTCTATACTGTATATATATAGGTGTCCAGACACAGGGACGCCTTGATGGAAACTCTTTCGAGTCAGACGTCAGCTGCAGCAGCTGTGGATGCTTGCAGGTTATCGGTAGACGTTTCATTCCTTGTACTCTAGATAGGAGATATTGTATAAACACTCGAGCCAATGGCTCAATTGCATTATTTATTCTTTCAGTACAGCATTCGATATGGTTGTATTATTTGGACCGAGTGTTCGGTTATTTTAGTTCCTTTCATTTCTATTTCAGTTCATTGCGCATTTAATTGTGAATGTTTTAATTTGTGCGCTAAAAAGAGTAGTTAGATAAAAGTTTTTAACGGCCACCTAATAGGATATTAGTAATTAAATGGATTTTCGACAGTGATGCTAAGAATGATCCATATGAAACTCCTGTTTTAATTTAATATTGGAGTGATCGCCCGGCATCTTATTAGGCGGGTTGTTACAGATGGTATCAGAGCATCAGGTTCTAGTGTCTTTAGGAATCTGTGCGGACGTACTACGCTTTCAGCGTTGCTCTCGATTTGTATAGAGCCTCAGGAATAGGATTGTTGATTTCTATTGCGAGATTTCGTTCTCCTGCCATATTATGAGATTATAGAAATCTTTTGCGCGCTCGTTGAGGATCGTGTGCGGAGCTTGGATGGCAGCAGGAGGTGAGGCTTAGCTAGTGCAGCTGGTAGAAGGTTGGGATGAGTACCTTAGTAGAGGTTACTCTCTCTATGGTAATTGTTAAGGATTCTCTCAATGACTACTAAAGCATAGTAGTTCGAGTACCATAGTGCCGCCATAGTAAGGAGTGGTACTAAAGTTGAATTACTCATTTAAGTTGAGGGTTCGAAAGGGATCTTACGGATAGTCTTAACCGTGAGTCCCCATGAATAAGCAGGGCGAGAAGAATGCCGTTTTGAGATTTTTCGCCTAAGGTTTAGCCAGAGGCCGACGGTGAATAAGGATGAAGATGTTGTTATGAGTTTTACCTTAATTGAGGAGGTATATTTGGCGTGACTAGATAAAGTCGCGGTATTAGTTAGCCCTGGACTCGTGTGTGTATTTCGAGCTATGGCGGTATCGACAACATTATAATGTATGGCTATGTGTTTTCCGCAATAGCGGAATTTTATTTCCCTTCATTCGCCATAGAGGCGGGTGTTGTTATATGGTATATATATACATATCTGGTTAGTGATGCTCATTTTATATGTCTATACGAGCATGGTGGTATGAGGAGCCTAATACATTATGGTGTATTTTCGGAGCGATAGCATGCTAATGATGGCAAGTCTATCGTGTCCGCAGTTCCTGGAGGGAACAGGTTGTTGTTGTGGTGTCTCACCTTGATACAGGTTGAGTACACCTTTGTTATTATGGATTTATGGAACCTCGATGAGCAGAGGCTTCCTTATTATTGGATGGTATATGTGGCAACCTTATAGATATAATTTAAGGCCCACAGAATTGTTGTTGAGCGGTAAGATTTAGCTCAGTATTGGTTTGCGCAAGGACTTAGGAATGAGTGCGAGCGCAGAGTGGTATGACTCTTAGTTAGAAATAGGAGTTCAGATCACCTTTTGTTGGATTAGGGGATAGGGTTATCCCGGTTGCATGTTTTAATGACAGAACTCCATAACCAACGAAGTCAAGGGTTAATGTGTGGAGGGGTTCCTTGTTTGGATTTCGCTTTGCGAGACATTCCACACATGACTCTTAACGGCGTAGGGGGTGGGGAGCTGTTATGGGATGCAAGGATGTTGATTTTGTGGAAAGGTCTTATAGTGTGAATGAACCACTATAGGCTATGAACCACATAATGTTAATATACTTATGGAAATATTGTGCTATGGAGAAGCACTAAAGTGGTCCCTTCGCCACAAATGGGTGGGTGAGGTTGGACTTAGAGAAATTTATTTGAGGACAATAGTCAAGCCTTAATGAAAAGGCAAGTTTTGAGGAGCTACAATTTGGGTATCACGTTCGTGACACTTTCTACAGAAAGTGGGCACTTGATTAGTTAGGTTTCCTTCTGTATGGGCGGAAGGATAAGATAGTAGGAATGCGTTCATAGGCTAGCCTAGTAGGATTTAGGACGTCCCGCTTCTGTGCCTTGGGTCGTTATATCTCGATGACCGACTACGCGAGGGAGTAGTGTAACGGGAGGGTTCCTTGTTTGGATTTCGCCTTGGCGAGACGTCCCACGCATGAAACCAAGCACTTGTCGGGAGTTGAGAGAGGCCTTGGGCACTAGGGGCATACTTAGGATTACATTAGTTAGTGTAGATAGGGTAACGCATAGATCGTAGCATTTTTAGGATATAGGTTCGCTAGTATTAGCAGCGCCGAGGTTAGGAGTATTGAAATGCGCGGGTTCGGAGGACCCATAGGTGAGTATTACACCGAGGAAAGGAGATCCTTATTGGGAGAGAGTGATGCGTGTCAGACGTTCGTAATGTTTGTGCTGATATGCACAAGTTAGAAAGGTGTATGGGCACCTTGGTAAGGTAGTTTGATGTACCGCCTAGCTAAGATAGGAGTGGTATACAAGGTTGAAGTTCATGCCGATAGGCATTATAGATGATGGGTATTCTGTGACGTATGAGAGTCACTTTGCGATTGTGGTAGTCGTGTAGTATATGGTTGGGAACCGTTGGGTTAGTATTATTTCCCTTGAGGTATTAGGATTTGGAGTGATCCTAAGATTTGTGGTGTAGGTCGCATCTGAATTTCGAGGACGAAATTCCGTTGTAAGGGGGGGAGTGTAATAACCCGTCCTTTTTGGAGACGATTAAATTCCATAATTAAGTATAATTTGGGAATTTGGAGAATTTCTCGAATAGTGATCTTTGGGATTCTAGAGGATTTAATGATTTTGGAACGGTGTTATCAATTATTTTGGGACCATATAGGTCGAAATATATTATTTATATGTCGCCGCGGAGTATAGCGACAAAAGAGGTGAGATTTTGAGGAGAACACCACATTTAATTATTTTGGATTAGAATAGTGATTTGCGATCAAGTACCTCGTATGGAAATTTCGACTGCGCCACGAGTCTCGGAATGTCCGAGATAGTCGGAAAAGAGTGTCCGATTGTCGAAATTAAGTCCCGGGTAATTTTGGAGTTAAATAAGCTCGTAATTGGGTAAACGAGTCGTTTTTGGGTTTTAAGGGTTTAAAACCCTTTTCTCTTATAAAAAGAGGTAGAGAGGGAAAGAAAAGAGAAAGAAAGAAAGGAAAGAGAGAGAAGAGAGAGAGGAAGGTGAAAAGAGGGGAGAAAAGGGAGATTTGGGCCAAACTCCGCGGGATTCGACTCGAGGACGTCGGATTTTATCCACGAGGCAAGTGTTTACTTGCTTTATTTACTTTTGAGCATAAATATCTCATATCATTGTTGGTATAACATACCCTAATGATTTTGGGTTGGGTATTCGTGGATAAAACGGGTTTTCGGGAGATAAAACGAATAAACCCCTAAAATTGGTTAATTGGAGAAACTTAGGTTTTATGTAAAATTAATTGGTGGTTTAGGGTTCTAGGATGTTTAGAACCCTTAATATATGGGTATTTGTAGTTGGTTGAGGTTGTAGGACGTTGGGTGAGGCGACAAAAGCTTGGGAGAAGCTTTAATGGCCGAAACCGTCTCGGAGAAGACGATGAATAGTGTAGGCAGCGTGCTTACCGAATCGATTCGGCCTAGAGGCGAATCGATTCGGCTCTTGGTCAAAAAATAAAAATTGTAGATCTTTTCGACGCGGTCGCGTGGGCGCCAACCGCGTATTTTTCTGATTTTTTTTGGATTTATAGTGATCTTTCTACGGAAAGCTGTCCGAGATTGAAATCATGAGTTAGAACTTATTGGAGATAGATGTTAGGGGTTCTTAAAAGGATTATTAAGACCTCTAAAGAATTTGAGGAGACATAAAAACTTTGGGTTTGTAGTAATAAAACCAAGTTAGGATTTAAATGATTATTTGGACTAGGTATAGTCTTGGGGTTTAAGGAAATGAAATCCTTAACCCATTAAGTTAAAGTTGTTCGGGTGAGGTAAATCCTGAGGATGATTCTCGTAGGCATATAAGCCTATATAATTATGCTTATAGAAGGCATAATTATATCGATTACCGTTGAGTATTTCCTAAGAGACAATTAGGAAAATTTGGGTGTATATATATATATATATATATACATATTCTTCGCTTTGAGGAGAATAGTATCATTGGAGATATCCAATAAATCCTTAGAATAGGATTTAAGTATATAGTGATTATTAAAGTAAGAAATACTTTGGATGTAGAATCATGCTAATATCAAAGCATGATTATGATTCCCGGAGGGAATCTTTGGGATTATTATCATCGTTAGATGCTATAGGCCATTATGGCCGTTTATATATATTCTAGGAAGAATATGTAGGATATATATATACTATGTGTTTTAGGTATATATATATATGATGATGGAATGACTTTGAAAATATATAAATGAATATTTTCAAAATAGAAAGAGAAATGTTTTTCATAATTAATAAAATATGGATTACACACCTCTCTAAATCGCTATCATTTGGGAAGTTGCGTTCGTATGGTGAAGCCCCCTGGCTAATGATGCAGGGTGGATATATTCCTATAGGCCATGTGAGCGTTTGTTGTTATATTTTCTGCGCTGGTTAGGAGATTCCGGGTGTGGTCTTGACTATCCCGCAGGCACATGGTCGCTTCCCGACGTCTTTCGTTATAGGATCCCAGGTTGTCTTGGAGGCCCTGGAAGATGATAGCCATTTAGGGGCGCGCACAATGGAGAAATCCGGACGGGCGGTCTTAGAACGCGTTTATTAAAGCAGTTCATAATAATGGATTTGCTTTAATTACATTTCCTGGATATAGGAAGGGAAATGGGTTATATATAAAGTGGCTTCGGTAACACTTCCCGGATGGAAGAAGGGATGTGGAAGCATATGGTCAAAGCATTTTTATGATAATGAAAATGTCTTTGAATACATTTCCTGAGTATAAAAAGGGAAATGGGATATTTTGATAAGGAAAAGCTTTTTATGTTAATAAAATTGGCTTTCAAAAGGTATATGATTTATTAAAGCAATTCATGATAATGAATTGGCTTTTAAATACATTTCCTGGATATGAGAAGGGAAATGAAAGTTTTTGAAATGAAAAGGATAAGTATTGATAAATACTTTGTGTATAGAATACACCTCAGTCCGGGAGATAGATCCGGATGTGTATTATAAAGATACAATTGATTTGGAAATCCTCAGTCCGGGTGATAATTGTATTACCCGGAAGTATATTGTAGACATATGTATATGTATAAACTGGGTGCCGAGGGTCTAATGAATCCCGACGATCGACCGTGCCGCATAGTAGTGTATCGGGGGGGGGGGGGTTCCTTGTTTGGATTTCTCTTTGCGAGACACCCCACGCACGAAGATGGCACTGTGTTGAGACTGGGGAGAAGTTTAATCCTTAGTGCTCTTATTATTAAATATCTATGTTATGATATATATTATATATCTTTCTGTACTGAGGGGCTGGCGGATCTCAAAGATCGACCTTGCTGCATAGTAGTGTATCGGGGGGGTTCCTTGTTTGGATTTCGCTTCGCGAGACACCCCACGCACGAACATGGCATAGCGTCGAGATTAAAGTGAAGTTTAGCCCTTAGTACATCTGTTTGACTATCTAGGTTAGATAGTGTTTGGGTGTTAGATTAGTCTAGCAAGGTAGCTTGACTAGGAGGTTTAAGGGATGCGCTAGGAGTGCACTGTTAGAGGAGAGGTGAGGGGTATCTCACGAGAGTGCGATACCAGTTTAAATATGAGATAAAACTATTTTTCTAAAAATAAAGCATTTATGCACTTGCAAAATATTTTCTAAACATTCGGGCTCTGACCCGTTTGTCTACTCTCCTTTCTTTCTCTATACTGTATATATATAGGTGTCCAGACACAGGGACGCCTTGATGGAAACTCTTTCGAGTCAGACGTCAGCTGCAGCAGCTGTGGATGCTTGCAGGTTATCGGTAGACGTTTCATTCCTTGTACTCTAGATAGGAGATATTGTATAAACACTCGAGCCAATGGCTCAATTGCATTATTTATTCTTTCAGTACAGCATTCGATATGGTTGTATTATTTGGACCGAGTGTTCGGTTATTTTAGTTCCTTTCATTTCTATTTCAGTTCATTGCGCATTTAATTGTGAATGTTTTAATTTGTGCGCTAAAAAGAGTAGTTAGATAAAAGTTTTTAACGGCCACCTAATAGGATATTAGTAATTAAATGGATTTTCGACAGTGATGCTAAGAATGATCCATATGAAACTCCTGTTTTAATTTAATATTGGAGTGATCGCCCGGTATCTTATTAGGCGGGTTGTTACATAACCGTCAGGGGTTCATCATCTTGCACGGTGACGTTTATTGATTCCATAACCTTAGAGCTCTTCAGGTTAAAAACCCGGTACGCTCTACTGTTCGATGAATATCCTAGCAATATTCCCTCGTCGCTCCGGAAGTCGAACTTTCCTAATTGCTCTCTATCCCGTAGGATGTAGCATTTACTCCCAAAAACACGGAAATATGCTAGGTTGTGCTTCTTGCCAGTCCACAACTCATAAGGCGTGTGAAGTGTGTGTGGACGTAGATACACCCTATTCACCGTATGGCATGCAGTAGACACTGCCTCTGCCCAAAATCTCCTAGAAACTTTACGACCTAGAAGCATAGATCTAGCCATCTCTTGAATCGTTCTATTCTTTCTCTCAACAATCCCATTTTGCTGAGGAGTTCTCACAGCAGAAAACTCATGTTTGATCCCAAGGCTATCACAGTACAGATCCACCTTTGCTTCCTTAAATTCAGTGCCGTTGTCACTACGTATTCTGTTAATAGGGACCCCGTGTTGATTTTGCAGGACACGGCACTTGGTCGTTAGGAATTCTACAGCATCGGATTTCTCTCTCAGAAAACCTAAAATGGAGTACCTAGAGAAATCGTCCACCATCACGAGAATGTATCTCTTACCACCTAGACTCTCCGTGCGAGTAGGACCCATAAGATCCATGTGAATCAACTCAAGAGCACGTGAGGTGGTAATGGAATTCAACTTCCTATGTGGGCTACGGATTTGCTTTCCCAACTGATAGGGTCCACAAATCGTGGAAGTTGGCTTTCCAAGTGATGGTAAGCCACGTACTAGGTCCTTTTTGACTAATCGAGATAAGTCTCTAACGTTCATGTGACCTAGACGTTGGTGCCACAGATCCATAGGAGTGATCATGGCGCTGTTGCAGACTAGTGAGGATGTGGGCTCTGTCCCATAACAGTTATCCTCTGTCCTCACCCCTTGCACTAACAGTTTACCGGCTTGATTATATACCTTACAAGCTTTCCGATCAAACTTCACTTCAAAGTCATCGTCGCACAGCTGGCTGATGCTAAGAAGGTTTGCTTTCAAACCTTTGATGTACAGTACGTTCTCTAGCTTTGGAAATCCTGGTAACTCTACTGTACCTCGTCCAACTATGCTAGATTTGCTACCATCTCCAAAGGTGACTCTCCCATCATTATAATCCTCAAGATGGGTAAAGTATGAGGCATCACCTGTCATGTGTCTGGAGCAACCACTGTCAAAATACCACTGAGAGGTATGTTGGGCTTTGAGAGCGACATGGACAACAAGGGCCTTTTTCTCTTTCTTAGGAACCCAAGAGTAGGTACCTTTTTGTATTCCCTTGTTGTTGTTGGTTTTAACCGGAATGCGGGGCGCATTCATTGATGGTAAGGTCATCCGTCGGAATTCCTCCATCAAACTCCGTGATGTCGCGGCTAGAAAATCAACACGCTCTCTCAGACTGGCAAACTCATCAGTCTGATGTGGTGGAGCAAACGTACGTCGTGTCCGACCCAACTTATAGCAATCACCCCTAAGGTGTCCATTTCTTTTGCAATGGGAGCAAAAGGGCACAGTATTTGGAGGACCTTGGTTTGCTTTTCTTGGTCGAACTCTCCTTCTTGGTTTTTTATGACGGCCATAAGGAGTCGTAGTAAACTCAGGAATTGGTCCGGATGCAATTTTGGACGTGGAGGCACCATCAAAACCTATTCCTTGCCTGTCACCAAAACCTAAAGAGGGACCGAGGAGCATCTTTCCCATCTTTCCAGATCTGTCCTCGATTTGTACCTTGACTTTCCTAGCTCTCTCAAGGTCATGAGTAAGCTGGGCAACAAGGGCTTCAAGTTTCTTCCGAGTCTCCAGGGAGGAATGGAGCTCACTCGTAAGACTAGCAACTTGTTTAGTCAAGTCCGCTTTCTCTTTCTCAAAACTGCTCTCTCTCTCTTTAAGCAAATTCTCTTTACTAAACCAGGCAGATTCTCTCTCTCTCATGGCGGTGAAGGAGGAGGACTCTCTCTCTTTTGTCTTTCCTAACTCTTCTTCTAACGCGGTGATTCTAAGAACTAACGCCTTGTTACGTTTTTTAGTTTTGAAAGACTCATCATATAACTCGGCGTAGGCGCGTTGAAGGCTACTCTCGTCCTCACTACCTTCCTCCTCTCCCTCACTCTCTTCTCTCTCGCTGTCGAGGTGTCCCTGTGAAGTAGCATCCTCATCGCCGTGAGATGCACTAGGAGTACTCACATGACTAGCCATGAACGCGGTGAAGTTACGCTCATGCGGTGACTCATCTCCCGAGTCCACCGACTCGACCTCACTGTCGTCACTAAGGGTAGCATTTAGGACAGCTTTACCCTTTTCCCTATTCAGACGAGTGGCACACTCAAACGCTCTGTGTCCCTTACCGTCGCACTCAAAACACCTCTCACTGTCTTTGGGGGGTTTTTTGAAATCTTTCTTTTCAAACTTATTTTTCTGAAAATTCTTTTTATCTTTGAAATTCCCATTTTTCTTAAATTTCAGAATTTTCTTGAAGTTTTTAGCAAAAAGTGCCAAATCATCTAGGTCAAACTCACATTCAGAATCAGAAGTTTCAATCTTTCTAGACGACTCGACTCTCTTTCTTGCCGACCCCTCAGTTTTTCTCTCTTGGGCTTTAAGGGCAATTCCCTTATCTTTTGGCTTGGCAGATTTAGGAAACATGTCTATTTCATATGTTTGTAAATCTCCTACCAGTTCTTCCAATTTTAGAGTATTTAAATTACCCAAGGAATTCAGCACAGTGACTTTAGGTATAAAATGCTTACGAAGGGAACGAAGAATCTTTTTAACAACCCTAGCATTTGGAATATGTTCACCAAGATTATAGCTAGTATTAACAATGTCAGAAAGCCTAGCATAAAATTCATCAAAACATTCATTTTCATGCATGGTGATGGTTTCAAATTGAGTTGTTAAATTTTGCAATTTAGACTCTTTAACAGCATTCGTTCCTTCATGGGTAAGTTGCAAAATATCCCATGCCTCTTTTGACGTGGTGCACGTCATTATGCGTATGAACTCATCAGGAGTGACAGACCCAGAAATAGCACTTAGACCCTTAGAGTTAAAAGATGACCATTTAAATTCATCATCAGTCCAAGTGATGTCAGGTTTCAAGTTGGTCACATTATCAACAGTCACGGTTGGAGGAGTCCACCCTCGTTCAACCAAAATCCAGACACGTTCGTCAATGGCTTTTAACGCCGACCTCATACGGGCTTTCCAATAGGCATAATTCGACCCGTAAAAAATAGGCATTTTATAATACGATTTCTCCATATGAACACGCTCTTTTCAAAAATCAATTTATTTCAAAAATTGATATCTTTAGAAAAATTTTGCGGAAAATAGGAATACGCGATAGATTAGCGTAACCTGCTCTGATACCAATTTGAAAGAGTTGGCGCTTGCGTTCAATTAAGAAATAATATAATAACTGCCATTTTTAACCCAAATTGACCCTAAGCATGCAACTAGGTGTGATTGAAACAATATGAAATCATGCACAAGATATTCAACACACAAAGTTAAGGAAAAATCCCTCACAGGGGCAAAACCATTTGTATATCACTATAATTTGTAAAATACGGTTTACAATCGGATTACAATGAAATACAGGATGACTAAGAATTACCCTCAGGTATCGGATTCTGTAGTCGCGGCTGGAAGAAAAACCCTTTCCAGTAGGGCTGGCGGCTGGAACTATCCCTGTCCAGTAGGGCTGCAATGAAGAGGAAGAAGCGGTCCACTTCACAAAGGGTTGAACATCAATGGTGTTCTTGGGTTACCAAAAGTGACTCACAAATGTATGGAATTTGTGTGAATCAAGGGTATGAATCAATGGACTCAAATACCATGAAGACTTAAGAGTTATGGAACTCAGAAAATCGTGTGTAAGTCTTAAGAAACCACTTCCTGATCGTGGTTTAAATAAGGTGTCAAAACCCTAAAAAATCTGAAACACGATCTGGGAAATTCTATCCAGGGCGGACCGGTCCGGGCCTTAGGCGGATCGGTCCGATGCGGATCGATTCGTTTTATTTGAAGCAGATTCGGTTCTCATTCGATCCGAGGTTCTCTGGATTTATGCAAGGCGGACCGGTCCGGGCCTGGGCGGATCGGTCCGATGCAGATCGGTTCCTTTTATTTTGGGGTGGACCGGTCCGGTATTTTGGATTTCTGAATTCTTCTTTCTTGATTCGATACTCGGATTCCGTTGATGATGATATGAACTTGAATTTCTTCAACGGTGTTACGGCTAATGACATATACAAGTATGTTGGACAAAATGTCCTTACAGAGGGACCTTGTAATACCCCGTATTTTCTGTGTTATTTATTTTTGGGGATTAATTGAATTAAATGTTTATTAATTGGAAATTAATCCGGATATAAATATTAACGTGATGTGAGTTAGTATTTTATTATAATGTTTATACTTGGCATTATATGAATATGGGTAATATTGAAATAGTCACGTGATTGAAATACGACAATTTGAGAATTTTGTTTGACGCGTGTGACCGCCACGTCATGGTATTTTATTATTAAATTAAAAAGTGAATTTTAGTTCCATTAATCATATGGTCGTTTTGAGTGCGCCAACGCGTCCGGAAGGGTCGAGATAGTCAGAAAACACTAGCCGGGGGTTTAGTTTGAGTCCCGGGGCATTTTTGGGTCATACCGGTAACTTATAGGGGCATTTTGGTAATTTGCATTTTTGGGAATTAAAAAGTGACGAAAATTGGAATTACAATCTGACTATTTCTTTAACCCACTTAACCCACTAACTACACCATGTGACAATATGGGCTACGGGAGAAGTTGATATACCATTCTAACTTACCAAAAACCATAACACACCTCCATACTCCATTATCTTCAACCTTGCGAAGAGCTTGAGAGAGAGAGAGAAGGAAGAGAATTTTGCAGAAAAACAGAGGGAGAACAACCTAACTTCAAGAGTGTACACCAAATTCTGAGATAAATTAAGGCAAGTGATTTAAACTCATTTGATTCAAGATATGTTCCCATGTTTAGGAATTTTCGAAATTATTCTTGGGAGATGATTTAGACCCATAAATTGGAAGTTAAAATCTTGGAAATATGTTAGGAATTGCATGTAGTAATATTATGGACGAAATTTATGTTCTAAACAGAACCTTTGATGATTTAAAAATGGAGTTAGAAGAAGCTTAATGATGTTCTTGAATGGAAGAATTCTGGAAATTATTTTGATGTAGTTTTGATCTAAACTAAGCCTTTAAATGATGAATTATGGAATTCAGAACGTTAAGACTGTTGTAGGATGATAGTATGATGTTATAGTAACCTTGTCTTGGAGTTTCATGCTTAAAAATGGAGTTTTGGGACGAAACTGTAACTGCAAAACGAAGCAGTCCGTAATAGACCTGGTGCAATCGATCGATCGACATTCATCAGTCGATCGATCGACCACCATCGATCGATCGAAGGTAAAGGTCGATCGATCGACCTTCCCAGAATGAATAAAGTATTTCCCCTAATTAAATTTTAATGGTGTTAACCCTTGGATAATATTATTGGAGATATTGTGAATACCCTTAACCTTAAGGAAGACCAGTAGGCATGATTATGAGATTGGACTTTAATTGGAATTTAATTTGAGGAATTATTCTAAATTAATGAAATTCGTTATGTGAGATAATATTTGGGCAAATAGTGCAAATTTGAATAATTTGTTGGAATAAGGTTTGGGGCAGAAGTAAAGACCTTAGGTATTAAGATGTTATATGTGGGAATAATGGGAACTTAATAGTCTATTCAAGATAGGTTTTAAGTTTAAGAAATTACGACGTGAGACGTGTCGACTATTTTATTTATATATTTTCGGGATACTTGAAATATATGAATTTGGAATAATGGTATAATGAAGTAGAGTATACCTTTATTAATATTGAGATATCTAAGACGTGTGAATGCTTAGTATATAATTTTATGTGTATGACATACCTACCATACTTGCTATCACGGGAGGTTTACGTTCGCTTAGGGCCTTCTTATCCTTGTGTTGCCCGGATTTAGATTGGTTACCTCGATGAACATAGGTCATAGAAGGACTTATTGTGATATTAATAAGTCTGCTGATCATGGGAGCGTAGGTATGTGCGTGACCCATGTGATGGTGACTGTGTTCGCCTCCACTATTTGTGATGTTGTTATCTGAACGATTCCTGAGAGATTCAGAATGCGTGACCCTTATGTACGTGATGTACCGGGATGGATAGCAGAGTATGTGTGCACCGCAGCTTAGCCTTTGGGTGCTTGTATTGTATATTTATGATGTGAAAAATATACGGTTATATGAGAAGGAATTTATTATGTTAAATTGTGAGTATAGTTATGGTAATGTTTTGAAAAGATAAAAAGGGAACTTTTATCAGTAAATGGTTTTGTTAATAATTGGGAATTCGGGAATTAAAGTAGAATCCTCTATTTAATTGTTAATGATGGAACTTATAACGTGAACCGAGTAGAAGTGTTAGAAACTATTTAGATAGTTATGAGATAACACATAAATGGGTACATGAACGTTAGGAGTGCACAGTTAGACGAGAGGTGAGTATCTCATGTGAGAGCACGTCCTAACATGTATTTTGCATATACTGTTTTAAATGTTTTTAAAGCACTTACAGGTTTTTAAAATATCTCTACATTCGGGCTCTGACCCGTTTGCTTTCAAATCTATCTTTTTGTAAAACCATTTTAGGTGCCCAGCCACAAGGTCACCATGCATAGGATTCTCATTCTGATGACGAGCTGTAGCTGCTTGTGAAAGCTACAGGGATTTGCTTTTAGACGCTTATATCATTTGGATTCCTTATTTAGTATTCCTCAGTTGTAGGGCATGTTGCCCAAATTCTATTAGATACATTTCCATTTCAGTTTTTCAGACTTTCGCATGTATTCATTCAGTATTCAGTATTTCATTATTTACTTCAGTTGTGGGATTATGTTGAGGAGTTTTTCCTCCAGTTTTATTTATATCATGTGACGGTTATTATATTTACTTCATTATGGTGAATGGTGTTATTATTCTTCTTTACACTTGTTGCATGTTAATCAGACTTTAATTAAAATTTGGCAACTTACTTTTTAAATACTAGGTGGTTAGTAATAATAAAATGTTTTCGACAGTGATTCTATTAACTGAGCCAACTTGGCGTTTTGATTTAATTTAATAAAGGAGTAGCTACCCGGTATTTAATTAGTCGGGGTGTCACAGACCTAAGAGTACTTTCCTCTATTATATATTAAGGTATAAATGCATTCAAATATTAAGAATGGATAATTTCGAGCTAAAAAATAAAAAAATAGAAGTTATAAAACACCATCAACCTATTTTCTAAAAAACTTGATTATAACATAGAAATACTAAAATTCAATGTTTAAAAACAAGTTGCCAAATGCAAATTTTTTATCAGAATTGTATGTAAACACAAAAAACTGAATTATAGTTGCAAACCAAACAGACCCTAAGTGTTTAGTCTTATTTTTTAAGATTTATTTGCATCCACTCTCATGTTTTTTTTAGTTATTGATCCTATTATAACCACAATGGGACAAGTGTCATTCTCTATAGAAATGAAGATGGGCAGTTAAAGAGTAGTTGTGGGCAATTTTGGGTGATTATGGGACTTAATACATATTTAGAAACACATGAGATGGGAGCCTAAAGAATCTTAAGAGATGGGACTAAAGCCAAAAAAACAATAAAGTAAATGAGGGGAATGAAATAAAGAGAGGAGAAAAGAGGAAAAACTAGGTGTAAAAGCAAAGTTGCCTTCTCACTTGGCCAAATCAATCTCAAACGTTTGTTTTTTGTCCAGGTGGCTTCATCCCAACCCCTAATTATCTTATATACTTATGAAATAGTAAATAATTTCTACTCCCTATATATAGATATAGGGGAAGTTGGCTAGGGCTTGGGAAAATGTGCGTAAGGGATAGAATGGGGGAATAATTTGGACCCTTCATTTTGAGTGATGCGGCAAATTGTAAGCCCTTTCATTACTTTGATAAGTACAGATAAGTAGGTGAATAGTAAAACACCATTGTCCTATATATATATACTAGCGGTTGCCCGTGCCCGAGAGCACGGCGATAAATTTGCCCCCGTGATAAAAAAAATTTGAAAATATAAATTAAAAAATTAAAAAAATATTTTAAAAATATAAATTAAAAAATATAAATATTTAAAAAAATATATAAATTAAATTATTTAAAATTATTTGCCTTTTTAAAAATAATTATTTCCCTTTGAAAAAAACAAAAACAAAACCCTTTCTATTAAAAAATATAATAATAAAACCTTTTAGCATGACATTTCATGCATGGGCATGAAAGAGAGAAAATATCATGCATGAAATGTCATGCATAATAGTGGAGATATTTTGCCTATATATATATATATATATATATATATATATCGAGTGTTGACCCGAGATTTTTGCAGAGTTTTTTGACCCTTGTATCAGGAGCCCAATTTTTCCTGAGGGAGTATGCCTTATGATGTGGGTCGTTCAGTCAAGCATAACTTCATTTAGAAGTGTCGTATTTTGCGAAATGTCTGTACAGGTTTGCCTCTAAATTTCAGGGAGGCAACTTCTTAGGAGTACGAACCTCATTCAGGACTTTGGAGGAATCGACTTTTCAGAAGTATGAATTTCACTCAAATTTTCGGAGGAAGAGATTTTCTCAAGTACGAACTTCACTCGGGATTTTTCTAAAGAACTTGAGATCTAGAGATGATCGGGACTGAAGAAAGTTAGAAAACTTAATCAATGTTAGGTTTTGGGTTGCTTTTCAAGGTTGGTGGGGACCTTCTTTTATAAGGATCTGATTGGTCCCTTTGACCGCTCGATCATCCATACACTTTGATCATTTGGTCATCTAATGTTCCACGTGTATAATGGATGATGGGTGGTAAGACATATGTAGGGTTGAGGATAGATCCGCAATGATTTACCAATGATTTCCTTCGGTGGATATCCGTTCAGTTAAAGGGGTAAAGGGGCCTTTAACCGTTTGGTTAAAGGACTCCGAGGGGGAATTTTGGCCTTTTTAACTTTTTAATATTTGCTTTTTGTTTCCTCAAAATTTTATTCATGGTGATATGACCCTCGTTGTTTTGTGGACGTGGTTTTCCATTTTTTTCCTTTAGGGTTTAAGTAGGTTTTTGGGTCTAGGGTATTTTATTGATTGTGGCAAAATTACTCACACCTCGATTGCAAATCGGGGTTTCCACGGAGGCAATCGAATAAGAGGGTGAGCGTGGCGACCATTTTCATCAAAATTGAGATGATTTAAAAATATGTTTGCCTATTTTTCGAATCGGGTGTGGACTTACATGTGAGAATTGGAAAGCTTAGGGTTGAGATTGGGATTTTTTGGGGAATGATCAGGTAACTGTGACTCCCATTTCTTTTAACGGTTCAGTCATCCACTAGCTAGTGGTTAACTGTTCGGTCATTCCTTTTTAGGAGCTCAGAAGCTATTTAATGCACATTGTTATTTCCATTTTTGGCAAGTCCCGTCCTACCTCTTTAGTGACACTTGTTTCCAAACCGACGTTATTATTTCATTTGTTAATCGTTATTCTTACCTTTGTTGTTCCTATAACTTTGATTTTATCGCATACATATGGATATGGGAAGTGATGGAAGCTTTGGTATGCTTGATTCCCCACTTTTATTATCGTTGTCGAGCAACCTTCTCGTAGTGGTGAGGGCTTCTATTTATGTCCTAGTAGTTCTAATGAGTGTGGGGATGCCACCTCATTGTCTATTGGTTTTTCCACTTGATTTCATCCAGCTATCCATGTGGACCGTTGTGTCCCTCCCGCACCACTCCCATAGGCGTTTAGTGTGGTCCTCCGTGATGAAGATCATATTGTGCATAGCGCAATTTCACATTCGAGATGATTGTGCCGGATCTCGATGCAGATCTTTTTATGAACGACGTGAGTTAATTTTTGTAATCTTGTGACTTATTTCTTTGTATTTTCTTAATATAATTGGTTTTTCGATGTTTTTTGAATTTTTAGCAAGTGTTAGTCAATGTTGCCCAACTCTGGGAGATATTGACCCGATGGTCTTCAACTCATTTGGCCTTATGTTAACTGGTTACTGAGGTATCGGTTCATCAGATCACTGACTATATAGGGGAGTCTTCAAGTCCGATAAAGTTTATTAGGTGTCCTTCTTATCCTATCGATATTTCTTCATCCGGTATACAAGCATGGATATAGGATTTGGGATCCTCGAATATAGGTTGCATAGGTGGTCATCTGGGAAGTGGCCCCACGTGTGATAGTTTGACGGGATTGAATTTTTAGTTAGCCTTTTGGATTGGATTTGATGTAACTTATCGAAAAGGTGATTTTTGTGATTTCCTTGGGTTTTGGGTCTGGGTAAGGCCCTATGTAGTTATGCAGTACATTCCTTGAGGAGGAATACGAGAAATCCCCAACACACTTTTTCGTGTGTATAGGAATTCTTGCTATACATCATGTTTTTTCTTTCCATGATGAATGGTTCTTATTCGTATGTTTCATTCTACTTTAATTTTTCAGTACTTATGCATCAGAATAATTTACAAAATGCATATGGACATAATGATCCTAAGATCTTTTTATTAAAATGGTGGTGACATATACATACACTTTTTTATAAAAATAAAATAACAAGAAGGGTATATATTTATTGGGAAACAAAAAGTGCCCCGTATTTTTAGATTTTTTTCTTTTGGAGAGAAACCATTTTATATGCTAGTCGGTGAGCCAGCTGTCTGAATTGAGAAGTTCGCATTTTTTTTTATCATGAACTGTCAAGATACTTTTGATGTAGCTTCGGATTTGGAGTGCCATCCTTTAGTCGAGATAGGGTGCCATTTTATGGGGAGTCCTTTGTGAATCTATATGTTAATGATTTGTCCTGGGATGCGGGGTGTTTAGAGGGGGTATTATTTGGTGTTCGTTAGGCTTCTCTTGATCGTTGTTTTCGTGATATCAGTCTTTATGCATTTTTTTCTTAAATAAGAATGACCCTACATACCCTCAGAATGACTAAGAACATTGTTTTTTACTTAGCATCTAGTTTACTTAAACCGCATTGACTCTTTGGGAGTGAGGACACAGTGACCATAAATAGGTTTTTCTCGTAACATGGGGTTTTTGGTGTTTTTTCTATACCTGGCCTGAAGTGATATCTCGAGTTGCCTATATATTTGATTCAAAGACAATGGGATCCCTAATTTTTAGTGTCTGTGATAAAAATATAACGGATAATCATGTCTGTATAGTTCTCTTGAATGAAAAAGTTAGGGGCTTAAGGTGTTTTATTTGACTTAAAGCAAAAGGTTGGTGTCTAAAGTGGACTTTTTCACATAGGGTTATGAATGTGTATGGGTTTGCATAGTTTTCCCTTCCCATTATGACCGATTATTTTTGTGTTAAAAATGGACTTTTTTTACCAAGTTGTGGTTCAAGGAAGGAATTTCTTCAATTAGTCGAGATTGAAGGGTTAGGAAAAGGTGACTATGTCGAGATCAGCTAAGGTAGCTTCCCCATCAAAGTTTATTTTGGTGGTGAGGTAGGGTCCTCCCCAATTGGGTTCAAATTTTCTTTCGGGAGTTCGGGCAGGCTTGAGGTTCTCCTTTAGGACTAGGTCACCCGCCTATATGTTTCATATTTTGAACCTCTTATTGAATTCTATGGCTATACGCTACTAGTAGCCTTGATTGTAATAAGCGGCCTGTAGTCTTCTCTCATTGAGGCGAGCTAGTTTGTCATATAGAGCTTGTACCCAATCAGTTTCATTCACTTAGCTTCCAAGCATGACCCATAATGAGAGTATCTAGAGTTCTATCGGTGTTATACCATAAATATGGGACACTTTTTAGGACTCTCAGGTGGTGATATGTGTCCTCATTAAGGGCAAAGAGGGGGATCGACCTGGCACTGATTTTGATTGGTTGGAGAAACGAGGTCAACTCATGTAAGAATTTGCTCAGCCAGACAGTATAATCGTCTTATCACTATAAACACATTATTAACTAACATTGTTAGTTAACACCGTCAATGAAAGCTTGTACCACGTGATTGAATGTCGATAGTCACACTTACACCGCTTGTGCACTTGAGGGAGATATACAATATTCTTCCTCTATGTGTTGTAATAAACTCGTGATTATCAACCTACTAGAATGTAAAAGGTGTAATTGCATAATCTATAAAGGCATGCCACCTCTCTCTCTCTCTCTCTCTCTCTCTCTCTCTCTCTCTCTCTCTCTCTCTCTCTCTCTCTCTCTCTCCTATAACGATTTACAAATAGCACGCAATCCCTCATTATAAGGAATCGAGAGGTATTTTACTATACTATCATGCTGCCCAAATTTAAAGAGAACACGAGAGATTATATCCACTACATCTCCATGGCTATTACCCATTGAAATCAATACATTCAGGCACAACTTTGGTCTGAACCACGTAAACCCTAGATTCCGTCTTTTTCTCTCATATCTCTCATTAATTATTCTAAATTTCCAATTTAGTTGTTATTATCTCTTATATGTTTTAGTTTAGGATTCATATATTCTTTCTAAGGCCCACAAATTTATATAGTAGTTGTAGCAATAATAGATTTGCATTTTATGTGGGACCTCGACAAGCCATTTTTTGTTTTCTTAACTCGAGAATACCCGGATTAGGGAAAATAGTGAATTGAGATTCGATTCATCTATGTTTCGCCAACTGATTCATCTGTGAATTGTCGAGTTAGAGTCAATTGATTCACAAATTGCTTTTATTTTTTGCTAAATTTCCCTAACCTGCACTTGGATCCATTTCCCCAACTTCGGATCCATTCCTTTACAGTCCTTATTTATATTCTGCTACACTCTATTTTCTACGTTCGCGAGACTCTATTTTTCTACAATTTAAAATATGTCTGAATATTTACAAATTAAAATACTATTTTTTTAAAATACTAAAAAAACATTAGTGTTTTTCACGCCTTACCCCCCCCCCCCCCGAAAAATGGATGTTTTTCATGCCTTACCTAAAAAAAACATGTGTTTTTTCACGCCTTACCCCAAAAAAATGTTGACCATTGTTGACCACGTCTTAATCCACTCCTTGGGCCAAAACTTGGCGTTTGTAAAAAGCCTCGCACCTAGGCGCACTTTTCAGAATGCTATTTTTTTTAAACATTCGATCACATATCTGTTTGTATGTCGTTTATCTACACGTTCACAAGACCTATAGCGACGGTCTTGGCCTTTTTATTGTAGGATTTATTTAGGTTGGTGCATCTTTGAATATTTAATATATTTTTTGGTGTTCCATTCCCGTTATATTGGAGGAGACATTTTTTATTACTCCTTTGCTTATAAACATAAGTTTTGGATTTTCATATGTTTGGGATGACTATATGGATTTATTGTTATCTAAAATGATTATCTAATTATATTACAGAAAGTATAAACATTAATTAAATAATCATTAAATAGAACATTTTAAGTAACAATAAATCCATATAATCATCCCAAACATATGAAAATCCAAAACTTAAGTTTATGAGCAAAGGAGTAATAAAAAAATTATATTTAATGTTCTATTTAATTACTTCTAGCGTGTTGTATTTAATGTTGTTTATGTATTTTTTATTTACTTCTATATTGTAGCTGATAAATGTAAATAATGATTTTTTTAAGAATGATTTACATTCTCTACTATGTTCATTTATCTAAAGAGAGAGATATGTTGAGTTTGTTTAAGACCTTTATTATTAAATAAGCATAAGATGTTTACATTCATTTATTTGATATTTCTTTTTACAAACCTCCATATTGTCGAATATATTCTCGAATCCATTGTTTGGCTTGGATGGGAGTGAAGCGAAAATATATTGAGGCCAGTAAAGACAAAAATCGATTTGGTAAGTCGTTTATATTACTACATAATAAATACATAGCATTAAGATATACAAACATATGTAAGCAATACATTTATTTTTTTTAAATAAGGAGGATTTATAATTACATTTTTAATTTCTAAGGATGGTATTTTGGTCCTTATATTTAACATATACGAATGTACTTCTACAAAGAACAATGTCATTCATGAAGTTTTATATATCAATTTAATATTAAGTTTCATTTATTTAAAATAACATTACCATAATTGGCATTAACTTAATCAACATAGTTTTTTATGAACGTTATTAAAATGATCATACATAATTTCTATAATTTTTTCCTGGCCTGCAAGCTAGTTGACATATAAACTCACAGTGAGAATAAATGTAGAATATATGATTGAGGCAAGTGTTGGACACTCTGTCCTTAAGATGAAATTTGTCTCGTACTGGTGCTCGGCGGACTCAACGACAATCGTCTCCCAGGATACAACAATCTCACTTACAATAGTAGCACTCCAAATTGCAAGTCTCTTTTGAATCCAACAGTTCAGAACTCTCAAATTTTTGTGGACTGAATGGACTGACCATAAGACATTTTTTATGTCCGTCAAAAGCGTTTTTAAGGACTGACCCAAGCCACTTATGTATACTAAATAAGTGGTGGCTAGAAAACGGTTGAACAAATCCCAACAGTTGACTTTTGTGATAAAAACAGAATTTTAAACTGTCAACAATTAAAAGAAACTGAAAAATGAAATAAAAAATGGTCCGAAAATAAATAAAATTAGCCCACAAAAAATAATAAAAATCACATTAAAATTGGCCCAAAAAAATTATACTTTGGCCAAACCAAGCCCAAGCCCAAGTCTCACGAGCAAGAGCCGAGCTGAAGCGGGTCGGGCTGGGCGAGCGGCGTTGGCATGCGTGTTGGCTTGATAGTCAACCCAAACTCATGTAAGTCATCCCTTCTTCAAAGAGTTAGGATACCCTAAGGGCACCGAGCCTTTAAGATAAAATGAGTTATATTATACTACACCCATTTCTCACATTCTTTCAATGTAGGACAAAAACTTTTAACATAAAACGTCAACCAAGTTTCATGTTCCAATTGGCTACTTTGAGATACGATTTCTCATTCAATAATTTATTGTTTTACGCATATGAGTATACCACGTTATACTCCTCGTGGAGGATAACACATTGTTACTTCAAACCATTTCAAAAGACGTGTGGGTCCCATATTAAATTAAATCTAAAGTACCATAAAATACCATAAAATACCATAAATCTGATTTTGTCAACTCAATTAAATACCATAAAATACCATAAATTCTAATATTTATATGCACTGTCAGTGACTTTGTTTGGAATGATGTAATAGAACTTTATTGTAAATGATGTACTACTTCATTTAAAATGTACTACTACGTAACCTATATTTGAGATTATTATATGAATTTTTGCGCATTATATAGTTTTTAGAATTTTTAATCATAAAAATTAAATGCGATAATAGCTTGCGTGACGCGTGACGCTATTTATGTGTTACGACCCCGGGATAAAAATGTGTTACCTTGTGCGACCACGATTTAAAACATGGGTATCAACTGATGATACTGTTATTTTCTTTATCAGTATACCACATTCTCATCTTCCACTAGCGAGGAAAATATGTGAAAGATGGAACACATTCTCATCTTTTCATCTTCCAGCTCTTTATAATGTATTTAGGAGAGTAATGGAGAATCGTGTTAAAGATATGAATGTCGAAGCTTAGACATGGAACATAGTTCCATAGTGACAGAAAAAATTATTCATAAGAGATTATTAAAATGTTGGTTTTGATTGAAAATGATCATTTATTGTGAAAAAAGAAGATTAACACTTTTAAAAACTTACTTCTTGGTCCATAGAATTTTGCAACAACTTACTCCTTGGTCAAGAGGTAATTAAATGTTAGTTTGTCATCGAAGATTTTCACCTATACATAAATAGGTGAGCTTACTTTATAATAAGTATAAAAAAACATTAGAGGAATTTCAGGTTAATATTAGATTTTCATAGCCAGCTATTATTGAAAATTCGGCCTCCCTCTCCCTATTTGAAGTGTAAATAATGGTGGTTTTTATATTGTCTATTATGTGCTTATAATCCCTATATCCAGACATCTTTTTCGCTTTTCTAGCAGTCTCATTTTTTGTACACTTTGACATTCAAAATCCCCAATTAGGTAATAGAAGCGCATTTTATTGCATCTTGATATTTCTTAGAATAATTTCATCACCTTGAAAATTCTTTGCTTTAAGGTCGCGGGATAGGATAATTGTGTATTTAATGTTACTAGAATTTTTATTGAATGAGTAGGAGTTAGCTGGTGCAAATTTTGTTCTATGTACAAACAACTAGAAGAAGGTTCCGTCAGACTAAAAGGGTTTTGTATGTGATATGTATGGGATATATAGTGACACGTGGAGCGTGGTTGTGCCCCCGAGAGATGACTATCTTTTATTTTATATTTTTAGTTTGGGGTTTTATTGTCATTTTCCTTTATTTTTAGTCTTTAATTAGTCTTAAAGCATGCTTGGGGCTAATGAGTCATTTTTAGTTATTAGTTTCCCTTTTATGTCTTTTTGAGTCTTAGCTTGGCTAGCAAGCTAATCTCTCCTATAAATAGGCCCTTGGCCCTCATTTGTAATCACACTTGAATATTGAGAATTGAGATTAGAGAGAAAAAGAAACCCATTTAATTAGTTTAGATATATTTGTTATTGTTGTTATTGTTGTTGTTGTTGTGTAGTTAATAGTTATTGTGTAGTGTAATAATAACGCTCCTGCATTCTTAGATTCACATCAGTATGGTTATATAATTGAACTCTGTTCCGATAAGGTAGTGTAGTAATAAGGCTTTGCGTTCGGTAGATATGTAAGTTCACTGTTGTAACTTTTATTGTGCTATTTAAATTAATGAAAATCTTCGTATTTTTTCAACCATAAAACAACATTAAACATGCTGTTCACCTTACCGGCATCCACATTTTATACTCACAGCTATGGACTTTAGAAATTGTAATATAACAATATTAACCATTTAAATTTAATATCCACCTTGTTTTTAGTCTCCTATATTTGGATTCCAAACCGAAGTGTATAATCCACATGACAAACAATAAATGTGTATTCTAGGCGAGTTAAGTTGAGAAAATTGTGACAAAAAAGAAAATAGTAAGATATTAAGCACTAATGTAGTAAACTATACGAAGAGGAAATGCATATATTTTCTTTCGTGATTACGAGAAGTTACACTAATATTGTTGGTTTTGGCTCTCCTATGATGTTCGGAGCAAAACTGAGATTGAGACAAGGGCCTCTAACTTTGTGTTGTGTTATTTTCAATTTTGGTTTCATTACAAATTTGCCATTTTGGCTCAAATCTATAAATACAAGTGTTATTTCTAGGTTTTTGGAGAGGACACGTTTGAGAGATATTTTGAGAGTTATCAAAGCTAAAGAGAGTTAGAGCTCCCATTTGATGGGGGAATTCTTATGAGGTTGTGAGTGACTTTCTAAGAGAGATAAATTATTTGTGTGTATAACCTTTGGGTTCTTCCATTTATCTATAGAAAGAAGAAATCCTCTTTGGTGGATGTAGCCCAAATTTGGGTGAACCACGGTATATTATTGTCGTTTTGCTTTGATGATTGCTTGTATGTTCTTATTGTCTCTTCACTGATGATTGGTTCAATTGATTGGGTGTTTGCACACTAGTTCATTTATGGAATAAGGACTTGGGTGTTTTCCGCACACCAAGTGTTTTATAAAATTTTTGAGTGAGTTTTATCATCTTGGTCGCTAAATATAGTCTTGCTTTAGCGTCACAAATGGTATCAGAGCTTTGGTTGCAATGTTTTCTTGGTATTTTGGTTCGAGGTTAAATAAATGTTGGCATAAATTTTTTTTTGTTCCAAATTACGAAAAATATGGAGAGTACTCGAGAATCAACCTCTATAAGTCTAAAAGATAGGATTCGAGTTATGGATACAGTGGCTCAATAAAGACGGACATGAAGGCTTTTAATAAGAAGATTAATTTTGGGTCATGGAAAAGACGAATGCGAGGCGTTCTTGTCCAAAAGAGGTTGCAATTAGCATTATTGAGGGTAGTGGGACGACCGATAGGCATGACCGATGCCGAGTGAATTTACATTAATCAAAGAGCGGCTTCGTCTATTGATATTCTTATCACGGATGATGTGTTAAACAACATGATAGCGGAGACCATGACTAAAGACATGTGGGATAAGCTAGAAGAGATTTATTTGGGGGGAAGTCATTGTCAAATAAATTATTCCTCAAGAAGAAACTCTTCAAGCTTAAGATGAAGGAGGGTGAGGATATGATGAATCATATAAATGTTTTTAATGCCTTGATAAATGACTTGAACTGGATAAATGTTCAATTCATTAATGAGGATCGATCATTGTTGTTACTTTCATCATTTGTTAATTCATACGAGCATTCTGTGACCACTCTCGTATTTCGGAAGTCTACACTCCAGTGCAACAAGGTTATGCAAGATATTCAATCTCATATCACGATGAGAAAGAAGGAAGGTGTAGGTGACGGGTATTCCCATAATAAATTCCTTACGGCGAGAGACGTAGGTGGGAAAAATGACGGGAATAACTCAAAATGAGGATTTAATGATAGTAGTAGGTCTAGATCGAGGGGTGTTAGTAGTAAAGGTACAAAATTCTTTAAGTACCGGGAATGGGATCATATGATCCGAGAATGTCCTTTGTGGAATGACAAGGTTAAGGGCAAGGTTATTTTGAGAGGGCAATGGTAGCGAGTTCAGATTATGAAGATGAACTTGGAGAAGTTCTCACAATCTTCAAGGTTAACTCTCTTTTCCAAGATGATTGGATATTAGATTCGGGATTGTCAGATCACGTTTGCTCCAAGAGGAAATATATTGACAATTTCATGAAAAATGGAAAAGGCTCCACGTCTTTGGCTAATGGAGAGAAGTTTGACATTGAGGGTGGTGAAACTCAAGATGTTCGATGGGGTGGAGCGCACTTTGGGTGGTGTGGCCTATGTCCCAAAGTTGCAAAAGAATTTGATATCCATTAGTCATTTGGATTCCAATGGTTGTCGAGTGTTGGTGGCGAGTGGAGTCTTGAAAGTCACACTCAGTTGTATGGCCCTAGAGAGGGGATAAGAGAGGGATGGGTTGTATCGTCTAAATTAGACTTCAAGAAAGATGGGGAAGCTGTGTGCACAAGTGATCGAACATTCGAGGCATCTCTCATTTGTGAACAAACTGGATACATTGGGTTATAGCTTTTCGATAGTAGACGGTAATAATGAGATAATACCTACTAGTGGAGGGGATGGATCGAAGTCCCCCTCCAGGGCCAACGGGTGATGTTTACTCGGTTTAGTTACACATATGCATTGCCTGATTAGAATTGAGGAGGTGTAGGATTGTAATGGATTTGAGGTATGTGTAGCTAGTTCAAGGAAGGCCGATGAGTTATTATTTGCAAGGATTGGCAAACAAGTTTGCGAGCATTGGCAAAACCAGAGTCTTTCATGACAAAGACTTGGTATATCTTTCAATGGTGAGATTTAGAGGGTGTGAGAGGTGAGGAAGTTTCCCTCTCGTCCGTGGTTATTTCTCAAGGATGAAAAAAGTGTTGATGTGTTTGAATGTTTCATGTAAAGAGGGTGTATGCTATATGTATTTTTTAGGGGTGTAATCATTGGGTTACATGAGGAGAGAGATTCACCGTATGGTTACATGGGAAGCATTTAGATGCATGAGATGGAGAGTTCTTAGTTTATAAATTGGTTCCTCGGTGGGTGGAGTCATTTGGAGTGAAGACTTGTGGTATCTCACTTCATGGTTGAAGTTTGGGGTGGCTTAGCATCAGGTGGAGCGTATTGGCTTGTTAGACGTCGGGATGATCTTCGAGCGAATTTGATGTTTGTATTACGAGTTCGGTTGTATTGTGAGGATCATCTGGGGGAATCTCATTAGCTTGGAATATGGTGGGACAGTCTTCAAGCGGGTTTAATGCCAGCATTCTAGAGATTGGTTGGATCATCAGGATCACCAAGGTAGAGTTTATTGGTTTTGGCTCTCCTATGATGTATGAACAAAATTGAGATTAAGGCAAGGGTCTCTAACTTTGTGTTGTGTTATTTTCAGTTTTGGTTTCTTTATAAATTTATCATTTTGGCTCAAATCTATAAATACAAATGTTATTTCTAGGTTTTGGGAGAGGATAAGTTTGAGAGATATTTTGAGAGTTATCAAAGATAAAGAGAGTTAGAGCTCCCATTTGATGGGTGAGTTCTTGTGAGGTTGTGAGTGACTTTCTAAAAGAGATAATTTGTCTGTATGTGTATAGCCTTTGGGTTCCTCTCTTTATCTATAGAAAGAATAAATCCTCATTGGTGGATGTAGCCCAAATTTGGGTGAACCACGGTATATCATTGTTGTTTTGCTTTGATGATTGCTTGTATGTTCTTAATGTCTCTTCATTGATGCTTGGATGAATTGATTGGGAGTTTTCTCACTAGTTCATTTATGGAACAAAGTCTTGGGTGTTTTCTGCACACCAAATGTTTGATAAAATTTTTGAGTGAGTTTTATCATCTTAGTTGCTAGAGATAGTATTGCTTTAGCGCAATAAATATCGTGTCAGAGAAAGTCGTGAAGAAAGTGGGTTTCAAAGTTGAACCACATCAACATGAGTTGGTATTCTTGTTCCCTCTCTTAACTATTCATAGTCAAGTTCTTTTTAGTGTATAGAAGTGGAAGTCGCAAGAGCTATGTATGGTTGCCACTCTCTGTTGTTTTCATTCATTTGAACTTGATTTATTTGTGTATTATAAAAAATAGATGAATATATCAGTTATTATTAGTGACCATTACAATATTCATTAATCGTGTGTTACTGTACATTTATCAAGTTTTATAATATTATGTTATATAGATTTTTACAAGTAATAATAAATTTACCAAATATTGTCCACTTATTTATCACCAATAATGTTTTCATCCAGTCCTTATATGAGCATTAGGTTTTTCTCCATAGTTAAACAGATTTTGAAGACACAAGGAGGAGCTTGAGAACATGATATTCAGTTGCTTGTCCAAATTATCACACAAGTACTTCATTTTTACTTCACTCAAATCAAAATCTTCTATCATGACACATTGTTAGATGGTTTCTTATTCTTGTATGTGAAAACTAACCTTAAATGTGGCAACTGTATGTTGAGCTGCACTCATTTGATGTTATTATGTTCTGAGGGTACCACATTTTCGTATTCTATTCAAATAAGAACTCAACGAGTTTCCACATATGAAAATATGATTTTCGTAGCGGGGAACATGTGGGACTCGTATTGTATTCGTCACACTCATGTCGTGTTGATTGGTGTTGAACAAAAATAATTGGTGCTACAAGTGTAATACTTTTTTTCAATCATATAACATTTGTCCATCATGGTCCGTGAATGGTTTCTAATGAGTTTTTATGCTGACATGAATTTATGGTACAATTTGATTGACACGGCGCCATGACATTAGTGCATTGGTCCGGTAAACTGTATCAGTTACACTAGCCTTGCATATCAGTAAATGCTCTCACCCCTAATCGTAGCGTCACTTAAATTGTATTTTCCTATAATGGTTCCATTAGTATCTTTATTTGCTTCAAGACTGTCATGTTACTATTTCCTCAATTACTTTTTTATAACTTTCAGTGCTCCATTTTTCTGTGAATGTTCCCCATAAGATGATTTTAAATCTCAAACCTAGCTTTAAGTCCCTATTCATGTTCTAGTTAAATTTCTCCCTTCATTGTTCAATTATTTTGGTTAAAAAGAGCAACAACTATTCACTAATTTTTTAAGATTCACCTCATGGGACCATCACTTATTTCATTGCCCACCACAAAATTAATTGAGAATGTTGGCTATCTATCAGATTAGTCATTTTTCTATTAGTTTAGTTTTAAGGGTTTATGTTATACCCCGTATTTTTATGACTTTTAAATTTAGGTATTTATTAAATTTAATTGAGATAAATTAATTTAATTTTAATCCTGAAAGTTGTTTTAAATATTTACTAGCGTGACAGGAGTTAGTAATTATTAGAAATTGTTGAATGTTACGGGATGAGTATAGTAATAAATGAGATTTATTTTATAAAATTGTCACGTGTGAATAAAATGACAATTTTGGACATTTAAGCCGGGACGCGCCCGTGTCGTGTCGGGACTAAATTTTGATTAATAAAAGTGAATAAATTATAAGTCACCCGCACGGTCATTTCGAGTGCTCCAAAGTGTCCGTAAGGGTCGAGATAGTCAAAATAATGTACCCGGGGGTTCAGTTTGGGTCTCGGGGTGTTTTTAGGCTTAATTAGTACCCCGGGAGGGCGTTTTGGACATTTCGTAATTATGGGTAATTAAACCCACGAATTTGCTAGGGTTATATCAGATGGTAAGTGTTGTCTTCTAGGGTTAGCATAACCAAAACCTAATGACGGCCATTGGAGAGGAAGAGGAGAAGCTCTCCAAGGAGTTCTAGGCCAAGAACTCCTCCGTTTGCACCGCCGTCACCGCCAAATGGTACATCGCGCAACGATGATCTCAACCACACCAAATTCTTCCACAAATCAGAACTTTGAATTTCAGGAAAGTATCGATCTTGCTTTAATCAAGTTAATGCATCCTTTTATATTAGTCTAGGGTTGATTAGAATTTGTGCTCTTGAAAGAAAATATTAATTGGAGACAAAAATTTCATGTTGTTGAGGTAAAGATCATATTCTGGAAATTCATTTCACATGTAGAGGTTAAATCATGAATTTCCATAGTGTTAATGATAGAAAATCTGGAAAAAGAATGGAAGAAACTAAGTTATATAAAAATATTAGGGTTCTTGAGATTCATATAGACTTTACCCTTTTATTTTGTTATAGTTGATGAAAACTCACATGTTTTACGTAGGATATTGTTTATATGGGTATACAATACTTGTAGTATAAGTGGTTGGGAGTTTGGGACTGAAACATGATTATTTGGATGACCCCGCCTAATAAAATACTGGGTGATCAGTCTTATAACAAATCAAAACAGGAATCCCAGTTGGATCATCCTTAGCATCACTGTCGAAAACTTTTTAAATCTTACTAACCACCTGGTATTCCAAAAGATGGTGCCAATTTTTAACTTTTTGATTCAACAAAACAGTATATGCGAAATTAAAATATAAACCATTCACACAACTGAATGAAAATAAACTGAATCATAATTACACAACTTGTCGAATAAATCACCGACAACCAAAGAAATAATCCAATACAAATATTCAACACCTGAATAAATTACACCTGAAAACTGTACCGAGAAGTCTGGGCGACAAGCCCTAAATAAAACTGAAACTGATACAAGATTCCTACTCTAGGAATGAATGAATGATGCGTCTAATCCAAACTCTTGCTAGCATCCACATATGCCGCAGCTCTGTGTCCCTGGAATAGAATATCAATCCTGGCATCCCTGTGGCTGGACACCTAAAAGGTTTTGAAAATAGTTTTCTTGCAAGGGTTAAAACCTAAAACATTTTGAAAATATTTAGCAAGTGAATTAACTGCAGTAATTTAAAATGAATGAATGCGCTTCATATTTAAGTTAGTGTCGCACTCCCTTGAGGACATTCTCACCCCTCCACTATTGTGCACACCAATCGGTTACCTTAACCCCACCTAGTTGTACTTCCCCGTCCAACTAGTCCTGGTATAACCTTCCCTCGCCACACTACTCTAACCCGAGTATAATAATTTCTTGAATTATAAGTTATCTCACAATTAACTTAATTAATTCCTCTTAAATAGGCATATAACAGTGTCACAATTTATATAAAGTAAATACATCACACACTGCATTATTACCCGTATATAATATTTACTACCATTATATACGTACCTTTACCACAACATCCATACATATAACATACGTATATCCATCCCTTTGAGTATACCCTCACCGGATGATTCCCTCTAAAATTCTATCTCACTAGGTGTGCTCATAAAACCTAGTTACCCAAGTTGGAATCGCTCACCAACTTGGTCCAAAATATAAATGTAGTGGAGGCGGTCATATTCCTTCCCTGAAGGTGAGATAAATCCTCCAACCATATATACCGGACGCTATGACCTGGGGATATACTCTCCCTACTCCTCAAGCTAGGGGATTCACCCACATCGCGCAACCTCCCTTGATAGCATTAGAGTATATGGATTGAATAAATATCTAATCACCGATATTTAATATCGCACAGAATATATACACGTATATATATACTATCACTACACCGTATATATATAATATAAACCCCGGCTTTACCATGTACTCAAAATCCCGTACACTGCCTGTAATTTCCTGAGTCTGTGGCCCGACTCAACATAATTAATTCTCTCACTTAATAATTTATCATTATCCCGAGTCTATGGTCCAACTCTAATATAATTAATTCACGCCTCAATTAATATAATACTTTCCCTGAGTCTATGGTCCGACTCTTGTTAAATTAATTAACACACCTATTAACTTAATACCTTTCCGAGTCTATCGTTCGACTCTAATTAATTTAATTAATACACTTATTAAATTAATACCTCCCCGAGTCTATCGTCCGACTCTAATTAAATTAATTAATACAAATTCGAGTCTGTGGTCCAACTCTAATATAATTAATTATCACATTTATTAATTAAGACAAACCCGAGTCTGTGGTCCGACTCTAATATAATTAATTATCACATAAATTAACTCATACTAAACTGAGTCTGTGGTCCGACTCTCAGTTAATTAATTTCCACATTAATTAATAAATACCCTTCCTGAGTCTACAATCCGACTCTAATTAAATTAATTATTACACCCATTAATTTAATCCTACCAGAGTTTATAATCCGACTCTTATTAAATTAATTTACACATTAATTAATCAACACAACTCCGAGTCTGTGGTCCGACTCTAATAAAATTTATTATCACACTTATTAATTTAATAACTTGGTGTCACCCAACCATTATCCCCAGACTCGCTCACTTGGCCCATACCTTAATATTTTCCGAGTCTATATTCCGACTCCAATTTAATTACTCTCTCTCAATAAATAAATTTAATACTTTGGTGTCACTTAAACAACATACCCGGACTCACTCACTTGGTCCATTTTACATCTCATAATTTTGTTCTCACATATTCGCCCACAATGTGTCACACATTCATCTCCATAATTTCCCCAATTATATTTACCTATAATTATTAGCATACCCGGACTCGCCCACTTGGTACATAATTAAATATTTTACCTAAATTCCTTTAATAATGTAGTGCCACCCAACTACAATACCCGAATATTATTCCTCGGCCCAATATCAATAATTATGAATTATTTCTCCAAATTCGTTCATCTCATGACATACCGTTTACACCCCACCCCCCCTAACCCCAATTATATCACCCTATAATTGTTAAGGAAATATGTGTCCATATGAATTTATCACTAAATAAAATCAAGGGATTAAATTTTAAATAATATCCTCTTTAAAAACAAACTGGCCGAACTGTCAAGTTCCTGGGACCGTCGATCGATCGATGGCCCCCGATCGATCGATCGATCGATCATCCCTGGGCAGCTCTTTTTCCCCACTGCATTACACCATTAACGAAAATTCAAGGTTTGTAAACCTTAATTTCAACCCATGATCAAGTCATCCCATCACATAAACATATGAACTTTGATCTTATACATCATATACACCCTCTAGTATATAAATTTCTCAACTTATCTCACAATTTCGAAAATGGATTTTCCATTAAAATTCATCAATCTTGCTCTACAAACCAAATTCCAAATCCAGATTTTACCCAATTTATATTCCGAATTCTTATTCTAATTAAACATCTATACTCATATATGTTCAACACAACAATTTTTACTATGAATCTCATTCAATAGTTTCATGAACAAAAACCCCATTTTGTACCGACTTATCCCCAAAACGAATTTTGGTTTACACATCACTATGATATGAATTGATTATCATCAATTTAGAAATCACAACAGTTAACCACTTACTTGGAATCGTACGTAGGGTCTGATTCCGTTGGTGTAGAGATTGGTTGACGAAGAACACCCCAAATTAATAATTAATTTGGCTCCAAAAGCTCCCAATTGCTCTTGATTCACTTTCCCCCAATTTTCCTCTCAAGCCCTGGGCTTAGAGTTGTGATGGCTGCTGATTTTCTAATCCCTCACTTAGGTTAAAACTCTAAATCCCATTTTTCACCTAATGGGCTTAATTAAAGTGGACCAACTTATCCCGTGTGGGCCCGACTATGCCTAAAAATACCCCGAGACCCAATTGCTACTCCCGGGTACTCTTATCTGACTCTCTCGACCCATCCGGACTCAACCGCGCACTCAGAATTGGCATCCGAATTAATTTATAAAAATCCTTACCTCACACCCAATTTAGTCTATACCGACTCCCGGCTAAGATAAATGCATATCCCGTCATTAATACCCGAAATGACGTAATTAAATTATTACTATTCACTTGTTAAATAAATTTCTCTAAACATTAACCATTGACTCTCCGATTAATATTTAACTATAAATATATTGCCATAATTAATTCAATTAAAATTACAACTCATAAGTAATTTAAAATTCCCGAATTAATTAAATATTAAATGCACAAAAATACGGTGTGTTACATACTTCCCCCCTTACAAAGGAATTTCGTCCTCGAAATTAAGATAAGCCTAGTGTTCCAAGCTTCAAATATTAGCCTCTAGTCCTACACCTCTAAGTTAGCGATATCTATCTCTACCACTTCTATCTATAAGTTATCCGAATATGCATTTAATTAACCAGGGCGCCCGTACACCCTGTACCCATGCTTACCCGCACAAAAATTTTACCCGATCGATTTTCGTAGCTGGGTTTTCTGCAGTTTCACCATAACTGCTTGATCGATCGATCGATCCCAGAGCATCGATCGATCGATAGATCGATCGACCGCATTTCATCGATCGATTGACTCCTCCTGGAAAACTGCATTTTTGCTTGTGTTAGCTTAATCCAATTTGATGAGTAGTAAATTTTGATTGGAGTTGCTAGAACATAATGAAACACAAAAAGGACCAGTAGGATCAAGATAAACCCCGTTGTGTGGGACTTTAATGTGAAAGGGAAAGGAAGGGTAAATGGGAGATATTCATACTTAGGAAATCATATATGCGGAGATTATATAATCGAAATGTCTACGAAGTTGGATTAGAAGGTGAGAGAGGGCCTACTGAAATTGTACGTAGGTAAAGATAATACTTCGAGGGGTGAGAAGTGAGTTTAGAATGACCTAATTACGAGAATAAAATGAACGAGCCCGTTATACGTAATAATCGAGTAAATTGTGTAATAACGGATAATTAAAATTATGGGTCGTGAGCGCACCTAATTCAACAATGGGGATGTGTGTGTGTGTGTGTATATATATATATATATATATATATATATATATATATATGAGTGTGTGATTGTGCATATATTATTTCAGTGTAAAAATCATACTCGGGCTACTTGATATTACGGGGGGTTCCGCGTCGGGACGGTCTTATCTCGATGGGACCTTTATGGGGGATATTGACTTGTACCCTAGAACATAGGATTCCTAGGTACAGGCTATTTGATTGATAGTCAGACGGTCCTAAGAGACGTGAGGGTATGCTCTGACCTCTTAGGACTTGGAATCTATGCTTCACCTCCATTTATTTGTGTTTTGTGTTAATACAGTTCGAGAGTGATTCCGAACTAGTATTTCCCTTAGTTTGTGTGATACGGGGACTTAATAGCAGAGTATGCCAGCACCATAGTTTTTATGTGGGGTGTTGTTTGTATATATATTATACGAGTAATTAATATATATACGTATACCTATATGAGAACTTTCTACTGTGCGTGAAAGAAGTTAAGCAATGTATAAATTTTCAATTTCATTATAAGTATTTGGAAACGTTATAACAATACGGAGTTATTCTAATTAACGTAAGAAATCTTGAAGAGATTGATTTTCTAAAAGTGAATATCATAACCTTAATTTCACATAATAAGACTTATGGAGAATAAGTTAGAGAGATATATGAGAATCATTAGTACGGTAGACGTGCACACTAGATGAGAGGTGAGATTTCTCAAGAGAGTGTCGCATACTAATATGATTGTTGCATTAGCCGTTAAGCATTTTAAATACTTGCTAAACTATTTTAAAATTATTTTACAATCGGGCTCTGACCCGTTTGCTGTTATATCCTCTCTCTTGTGTGTGTGTGTGTGTGTATATATATATATATATATATATATATATATATATATATATATATATATTACAGGTGCCCAACCACAGGGGCGTCATGCTTAGGATTCTTTGGATGGAACGTGCTGTAGCTTTTGTGGGAGTTGCAGGCCATTGTTTAGACCACTTCATTGTTGACTCCACTTCTAGTTAAGTTTTATCCAGTGGGGCATGTGTCGCCCTTTTTCCTTATCCAGTTGGATCTTGTCAGAAATTGTAATTCATTTACTTTTAGTATTTTTACTTCGGGATTTATTACTGTCAGGATGTTTTCCTTTGGTATTTCAACACTGGGATTTGTTATTTGATTGTTAAATTCTTGAAAGTTCATTTAAATTCTTACTATTATTATGTGTCTCTTTAACTGTTAATTGTCAAAGGTTTTATAATTGGATTTAATAAAAATGGAAATATGGTTTTAAATGGATTTGACACTTAGCTTAATTATTTAGGGTGTTTAATTTGAAAATTTAAATTTGCGACAGTGATGGTAAGAATTAACCAACTGTTCACCTTGATTTTAATTTAATAAAGGATTGATCGCCCGGTATTTAATTAGGCGGGGTGTCACAGTTTTGAAGTCTATTATGAGTCGGTTAATTATTGTCATCTTAGATGTTTTTCCAATTAGTTAGCAGTATGGGTTTAGAAGTCTGTTATGAGTTAGTTACTTAGCTTTGATTGGACAGTTGGTTTGGTGGTTAGGCCTGTTAGCAAACTAGTGTTGTATAAAAGGGGATTTAATCCAATTATAATGGACACTTTTGGATAATAACACAAATCATTTCTTTACATCTCTTAACTCTCTCTATTTATCTATAATTCTGTATCTTCCTCTTATCTTCACCTTATTCTATCACCTATATTTTAATTTTTTAGTTTAATTTGTATGTCATGTGAGATGGCATGACAAGAATTGGTATGAGAGTAGTAAGATCTTGAATAGTCAGGATTGCATAAATGGCATAAATGATATGGCAAGCGGTGGAGTCAAGATTTACATAAATAAACTAAAGACAATATGTAATGGATGGTGAATTGGAACAAATGCGAACGAAATTTAAGAGTGAACTAAAATCAGCCATGTAGGTCATGATGACCAACATGAACCAACAATTTGAGAAGTTGGGGAAGAATAAAGAGATTTAATCGAGAACCAGAGATATCGGGAATTTTGGAAACACCCCAGAATATAAATTCAACTCCCATCTTAGTTGAATCTAACAAAAAGAATGGGAACCCTAATTTTCTTCAAGGGTATAAGACACTAAAGGTGGAGTGCCCTAGGTTCAATGGAGAGGTCCCAAGAAATTAGTTGCAAAGCTTGTAATGGTATTTCATGTTCAATTAAATTACACAAGAATGAAAAGTATTATTTGTAGCATTACATTTAAAAGGAAAGGCCAAATCATAGTTCCAAGAAAAATTCAAGTTCCAAGAATGGTGAAGTGGGATAATTTTGTGAATTAAGTATGCTCAAGATTATCTGAAAATTGAATAGAAGATGTTGTAGTGGAGTTCAAAAAACTCTAACAAGATGGAACAGTGGAGGCTTATGAGGATAAATTTTAAGAACTCGAGCCATTAATGATGTATAAGATCCAAAGATTGACTAAGGCATATTTCATATCAAGTTTTTTTAGTGGTTTAAAGTAAGAGATCAAAATAATAGTTCATATGTTCCTACCCAAAGATTTAAACCATTCCATACTCTTGGCAAGACTTAAAAAAGGTAAATTTATAACCAAAAAGTCTTACACTAAAAATAACTCGACTATTACTAACCAGAACCCCCACCTTCAAACTACCCAAGAACCAACACCTACCATCAAAACAACCATTACCCGAACCCTCCACCATCAAACTACCGAAGTACAAGCACCTACGATCAAAATAACCAGTACATTAACACCTCACCTTTAAGAAATTCCTTAACTCCTAACAGTTTCAAACCAAAAACCCAAAATAGTTTCAAGAAATTGACCACTACTGAGTTGCAATCCAATAAAGACAATGGCCTTTGTTATTTCTATGAGGAAACATATTTTCAAGTGAACAAATGAAAGAAATTGATCGTACACATGTTAATAACTGACGAGGAGTGAAAATGCAGAATTGAATAATGAAACTGTAAAAACAACCGTAGATATAGATTACAACAACACGGAAGAAGGGAAAAAATAGATGGTCAATTTTCGTCCTAATTTTTAATCCTCGAGGATAAGGATATTTTGTAGGAGGAGCTATTATCAGATTAATCATTTTTCTATTAGTTTACCTATAAGGGTTTAGAAGTCTACTATGAGTTAGTTAGTTATTGTCAGATTAGTTATTTTCCTATTGATGATGTTGAAAACCATCATATTTTGGAGCTTGCTTAACAATAGGGAAATCAGTAAATATATGTAAAGTAACAGAAGAGATGAGAGAATAAATAAACAGGAGTATTTAAGTGGTTTGCACTTAGCTTATGCCCACTGTGCAAAGTATGGGAGTGATTCCACTATAAAGAAGGGTAAATCACCATGAATGGGGTGTACAAGTTCTCTTTCTCTCTGCAAATGCAAATAATCAGAATAGAGTTTCTAAACTTAGATACCTGAGGAAGGAGACATAAGGTACCTTTTATAGGTCTGGGGGTGCGCAATGTCACCCCCCCCCCCCCAAGCATTCACTCCACGTGTGAATGAGTGATGTGCCAATAAGCCTGGGAGACTAGTAGAGAAGGGTGTAGAAGCATGATGAAGAATATTCTTCCCATGTGTTAGTCGATCTTCCATAACGGTTTTAGTTGGATATTTCAGCAACACCCTTGTCACGATTTCCATGCCTGCACGAGATGTCTGAGGTAGAAGGTCTCGACTGGTCGATTCTGCTGGAGCTTCATTCCTATTCAACTAAGCCGAGAAGAGACCAATTAACTATGTTAGATTGATCCTTATGGTGTTGTTGAGTCGACCTTCTGATACTGTCTGAGGCCAATACTGTCAAAGGCTGAGATCATTGTTTTCATTTAACAAAACAATAGCCCGGGCTGGTCATCTAGAGTGGTCTCTGAGATCGAGACCTTTTAAGACGAAACTATAGGTGAGGGCTTCTAGAAGATGATGACTTTGTTTAAAAGTAAATCTAGAGGAACACTCTTCCATGGTGGGTCTTCGGGATGAGACCAGACTTCTGTATATCACCTATTAGTTTAATTGTAAGGGTTTAGAAGTATGTTATGAATTAGTTACTTAGATTTGATTGTACAGTTGTCTTAGCTGTTAGGTATGTTATCAAACTAGTGTTGTATAAAAGGGGATTAAATCCAATTGTAATGGACACTTTTGAATAATAATCACTACAAGAAAAAAGTATCATTTATGTCAGTTAAAAAATTGACGTTATGCCGCATAAATATAAAATGACATAAATGATTTTTTGTAGAATATATTTATCACAGTTTACCTTTGTAGATGAATTTTGATCTCAATTTAAGTAAAGTTGAGATAAAAAGGGCCCCTCATTGAATTGGCTCCATATCTCCTCCATACTACTCCTCTCTCATTCTCAACAACACAAATTTTTGGCGATCTCTCTCTCATTCTCCACAAAATTTCAGACGATCTTGGTACCCTCCCTCTAATCCGAGCAGCGACATCGCAACATGTCCATTTTTCTAGGCAGTGGCGAAGTACCTCCTATTCACGGCAGGTTTAAAACCCTCATATCCTCCTTCTCCCATCCTCTCCTTATTTTCTCTCATTGAAAATTACTTTTTACTAATTATTTCCAACTTTATTTGCTTTATAAAATTTGGGGGTTTTAAAAATTAATTTTTCATAATCTAGAGTTTGAAAATTTTGAAGGGGCGATTTGATTGTTATGTAAAGTAAATGATTATGGTGTATTTGAACATTTATGGTTTCTTATTGAAATACTAATCATACAATCAAAATATTAGGTTTTCTTATTGAACTAGTTGTTGTAATCTCATTTTTTCTATAATCTAAATTATTTTTTTGTAAACTAACATTTATATATATTTTGCTCTGTTCTTATTTATCATTTTATTTTATTTCCTTGCTTTACTAATATCATATTTTAGAGTAGTTAATCTACCATGTTTCAGATAATTATTTTAGTTTATTTAACAATTAGGTATATTATATATTATCTCCACGTTTCTTGTAACTATAATTATATTTTTATTTTCTTGTTTTGAGTTCATATAGTTCATTCCTGGTTTGATTTTTGTGGCTGCTAAAAATAGAGGTAAGAATCTAATTTTTATTCTGCTTTCTTTTTGTTGAGTCCATGAAGAATCTTTACTCCCACTGTTTGGTTATTACCCAATTCTTTATCCATTGAATGCTTGATATGCGTTAATTCTGGTCTCTATTTACACTCATTTGGTGGGGAAAAATTACGTTGGTGTATATCATTTTTGTAGAACAAAGCATATAAAGAAAGAAAAAGGTGAAGCTTGCTGTAGATTCAAGTCTTGATGGGGTTTTGCCTAAGATGTAAGTGGTCAGACTTTGAAGAATGGATATTAAATTTTTTCATGATTTTGATTTTTGTTATAGTATTATCAATGCCATTGGCATTTGGTGAATTTGTTGGTAGTTCACCCCATCGATCTTTTTTTGCCTACTTCATTTTTCATGATATTGATTTCGGTTATAGTATTATTAATGTAATTGGTTTAGGTTTTAGGGTAACACTCTGTTATGTGTCTATTGATTCAACAATCGTGATCTTATTGTTGAACATTTGTAATCGCTGCCTATTTCTAGCTTATATACACTGTTCTTAACATTTGTTAATGAACACAATGTGCTTAGCTTATACACACAAATGATGAATGAACACAATCTGCTATTTTGGGTGTTATGTATGCTGATTAAAAATGATATTTCATTAGATTGCATGTCGATTCATTTGTAGTTTTTATTTTGTTTGTATCGTTTTTATTGTAGCATTGACAATGGAAATTAAGTTGTGTTCGAACGTTGCATTTGAAGGTTTGACTTTAGTAATCTATTATACATTTATACCTATTTGTTTTGACTTCGGTTCTAAATGAAATTTTAATTGGATTGGTTACTTTGTGCCATTCATCTCCAGGAATCAACAAAGGCCAAAGTTCTCAATGACACCTTTAAATTGTTCAACTTCAAATGTTTCATTATTATACTTTTGTGATATCATTTATATTCTTGAAGTTGTTTGTATCTTTTAGATTAATTTGGTAATATGCTTTTATGAATTTTCCATGCTCTGTAATAACTGTTTTATGAATTTCTATAAAGGAGAGTCAAAGATGCTATTATCACAAGTATCTCTTTTGTCTTACAGTAGATTACTTATTGTTTTTGTTTTGATAATATAGGTAAACAAGTTAATAAACATGGATGGAGAAATGTATGTTTCAAGGTTTTTCCTTCTTTCGATTTATAGTTATTACCACAATTAATTTTTTACTTTCTTCATTCACTTTGGGACAGTGGACACTAAAGTGTTTTGTTCATATTTTGATAATGTTGTTTTCATCATGAATATTTGAGGGTTACCTTTTTTGTTCAAAATTATTTTATTATTTGTTTAATTTTTATTTTGACTTAATATTTGTTTAATTTTTATTTTGACTTATTATTTGTAGGAGTGAATCCAGCATCCACTCTTAATTCCTACTTAATTTATTAGTTACTACTTACACTTTTTAGTTGTATGCTAAATCATCCTAAACCTTGATGTTACTTATTATTTATGTTTCACATAATACCATAAAGAGAAGATGAAAAATTGATTTTTTTATCCAGTGAAGAGTGTAAGTTCATTCTTTATATATAACATGCATTCTACTTTATCAAGTATGGGTGTTCTAATCCTTGATATTAACTGAAATTTTGTGTTGTGCATCTTTGGTTAACCGAATCGTACCATAAGAGTTGTTTGCTTATAATGTTTGATCAGATTGTTGTGTATAAACATCTATATAATATGTTGTGCATGAATATATTTGATCATGTTGTGAAATTTGTACAAACACAATGTTTATCTTCTTTGGTCTATGATGTAAATATTTGTTACAAGTAGAGAGTTGATGGTATGATGTGTTACTTAGAGACATTAGTCTCAATTCAATGGTGATGCAACTTCTATTTTCACGCAATTGTTTTGTTTTGTTTCAGGGATGTACAAACAACAATCTGTCACGATTTGAAACTGTGACCGATCAAATTTGGCACGGTTTTGAACTATGCCAGAATCAGGTGTTCCAAAATGACTATTTTTTTCTGCCACGGTTTAAAAGTGTGCCAGATTTGGCCAAATGGGAACACTTTAAAACTGTGTCAGAATTTGATATTTCTGACATACTTTTGGCACAGTTTATAACTGTGCCAGATTGAATACATTTTGGTACACTCAAAATCGTGCCAAAATTTGGAACGTTTTTGGCACTGTTTTGAACTGTGCCAGATTTTTTTTATCATTTAAAATAATAATTATATCTAATATTACCAAAAAAAATCGAAAACATTTCCAATATTTTTCGTACATTTATTAACTTGTTAATTTAAAACATGCTTTACCATAACAAAAATTCAATAATAATACAAAGCCCGTACGACGATAATATAATCAAAAAGTCAATAATGATACAATGACCGCACGACCATAATATAAACAAAAATTTAATAATAGTACAAAAGCACTCATGTCCTTAATATAAAAAAATTCAATAGTGTTACATAAGCCATTAAAATAAAATTAATTGTTTAGCAATTCAATATCGTGACCATACAAGCAATATCATTGCACGTCCGGGTACTGAAAGTCGGATACTATTAAATTACACAAGTGTTCTAACTGTAAGATGAAAATTTGCTACATCGCGGTACAGTAACCATACAATCTCTGAAATGGTATTCTAACCTTTTAATCAAACTAATGACGGAGTTGCATCTCAGTCCCACTTTTCCATGTGGCGTGATTATTGTCCCTTCATCCTCTTACTCTTCTCTTTGTTTTTTATAACGGATACCTTATTCTTTCCCACCTCTTTGTCTGCATCCGCGGGAGGGCAATCACCACATAGAGGGCAAACCTTCCCCCGTGCGTTTGAGAATGTCTCGGGCACTACACACTTTAAGAACAACCTCATAAGTTCAGCTGCATCTTCTGCGTTTGGATTGGTTGCAGTTGCCATGTTTGGTCAGTTTCACCTCGATCAAAATTCAACTAGTAAATCATATTTTATCCAAGTAAAAAACATTCCACCCCCAAATAAATGGCACCTATGGTTACAACATCTTATAGCCATGGTAAAATTGTAGTGTTTACTCACAGCTCTTGGTTTTTTGAATACAAACTCTATCGCTGCTTCATCACTCAACTGTTCCCATAGGCCATTTGATGTAAATATCAAGAACAAATCATGTGGCCAAAGCTTCCTAATTGCTGAAAAATTGGGTCTATGTAGAATTCGAGTTTCTTTAAATAATCACCAATAGATCTCAACACCTGAATAGGAAAGCAAATTATTTTAAATGATATATCCACCTCATAATTTGAACATTAAGTAAAATTAAAAAGTAGTAAGAGGCATACATCTTCATTTGGCCAACTAAATGAAGATACTACGAGCTATATGTATCAATCATCATGCTTCATTATAAATCTAGCGACCTGAATTATATTTTTTTAATGAAATTTACAAAGAAAATAGAATGTGGGAACATTTGAATGCATAATCTCTACAAAAAAAAACCCCATGCCATAATATCATCCCCCAAATACCAAAACATTTGAATGCATAAGACCTGAATTACTTTTAAAGCAAATATAATTATCAAGCGTATTTCAGATCTATAATGAAGGGGTACTGATCATATTTTACACACTGACAACAATCAAAATATCTAATTAAACTTGGATATGGGGCTTGTCTAACTCATATCATTGTTGATATCATTAGATATAACTTATGATCACCTAAACATTGAACCAAATGGGTTTACATTTGCATCCATTATAACAGGATGTGCTCGACTCGGAGCTGTCAATTACATTCTGCGTTTTGCACTAATAAACATGTATTCAAAATGTGGAAGAATTGAAATAGAAAAATAAAATTTTAACAACGTTGCAAGGGATAATATATCTCAAGGGGAAGAGAAGAATCCCATCCGTGCAACGAATGAGGTTGATAATGAGAAACTGTCGTAACCATAATGGTGGAAATCAACATACAAAAAAATAAATTAAAAAAAAAGTAGAAGATCATAATGTTATCCTGTTAATCTCTTGTGATTTGGCTTCCATTTAAGAAAGCATGTACTTTTTACTCTTGAAAGCAAGATGGCATATAAAAAATGTCCCAACAAATCTATTGAGGACTACAATAAGCTTAATCAAAGTTACTAGTCGTAAAAAGTTGAAAGTATATTATTTCTTTACATCGAAGTGGAAAGACATACTCCAAATAATCTTAGTGTTAGTAAAAAAATGAGACAAAGGTAATTAAAGATACGTGACTAACTTTAGTTAATCTCAGTGGTAGTAAAAAATTAGACAAAGGAAATTAGAGATAATTAAATAAATAGTGTGATGCCGGACGGGACTCTCAACCCATTGGCATATGGTTTTAGATTAAATTCTCCAATAGTCTCTACCAGAATTGCTATATGCCTAATGAGCAAAGGACGTGCTACTTTGGGATCCAACTTATCCAAAGGAACCATTTTTCCAGCATTTGTTACAAGATGGTCCCCTGTCGTGTAAGGAGGGCCAGATTCAGCACCTTGAAAAAGATAGGGATGATTACAACATTAACGAAGCTGCATCGCTATATTAGGAAGACACTTGCGCTATCCACCAGCATTTACAACCTCAAAATCTTTCTGCAATAAAGCTTTATAGTACTACTTTTTCATTTGGGACATGCTAACTTTCAGAATCGTTTCCTTCTTAGGAGGCAAGCCTTTTTCAACATCTGACTTTAATCTTCAGAGAAGAAATTGGCAAAGGACCTTGTGAAGCAATTGAACAATTTCCTGCTGATCACTCTCACTAGAAATCTGAAACCATTCATCGATTGTTTCCGCTGAGCTAAAATAATACGAAACAAAAATAACATGAGTACATAACACAAATAACATTTAAATGTTGTAAATTAATGTTAGTGACGAAATTAATTATTTAATTTCGATTGTATTAAATTTCGAATTTCCCATTTACGTGGTTTTAATAAATGTCAGATAATTAATTAGGAATGTGATAAATAAAGATATTAAAAGATTTGGGTAAACCTTATCCGTTAGTCACATGATGGTTAATGGCATTAGTGGGAGACTTGGAAAGAGTCCCACCACCACTAGGATTCCGACCCTCTTACCCTTATAAATAGAGACCTTTACACCATCTAGAGTCATCTCAATACACACTATTTCTAAGGAGGGATACAAAATCCAAAAATCGTTTTTCTCATATTCCGGGCTATTCAAGAAAGGAATATTCAAGTTATTTTAATCCGTTCAACAACGATGGACAAAGGTCAGTTTTTAAATCATAGTTATAAGGAATTTTTGATTCTGTGATTGCATGAAGATAAACATCCTAGATTCATGTCAAAACTGTTTTATTCATGATACAACCTTATGATTCATATTCGAATTTATGATTAACAAAACAGTATTATTTAACATGTGGTATCAGAGACTGCGGTTTATAATCTCATGTTTTCCATTAATGAAAACTCCTTTATAACATTCTGATTTATGATCTTTTAAAAATCTGGAAATCTGGAATTTTGGTAAATCTGGAAATCTGGAATTTTTGTTAAATCTGGATTTTTTTTTTTTAAATCTGGAAATTTTGTTTTTTTAGAAATCTGAAAATTTTATTTTTCTGGAAATCTGGAAATTTTTAAGCAATATGATAATCGTACATATGGTAATTCGAATTTGTGTTATGATATTAAGAAAGAAATTTCTTTTGCACCTGAGACCTTCTGCGACTTCTTATCTCTGTCATTAAATCTGCTCTTAAAGTGTGTCTGAGATTTTCTGTGACGTTTTTCTCCTGTCGCCAATACTCACTGGTGAGAATGAAGGGTCAAAACTTTCTCGGAATTTTAGGACACTGACACAGTCGACTGGAAACGTCGAAATAAACAAAACCCATTGTAAACAATGGGCGCCACCTTACTTTTACGTTTTGACGCCGTTAAGGCCATCAAAACCCCATTTTTGCCATTTTAGGAAATAATCTCGGGGCTTATAAATCTTTGCAGAAAATTGATATTAACGTTCCGCAAAAAGTTTTGGTTTTCTGGCATGTTTTACTTCGATTCTATGGTGAAAACTCATTTTTTCCATTTTTGGCAAAATTCATGTATTTTGTGTTTTTACTATACCTGGGCAATTCTGTTTTTGAGGCATTTAAGCTACTATTGGTATCTTTGTAATTATTGATAGATTACGTATTATAGTTAATATTAAGGCATGATTAACTATATTTAAGTTGAGATATGTAAATAATTATTCATTTGAGTTAAGTCAATGGCCAAACACAGGTTGAGACTGCATGTACGAATAATATTCTTACATTCATTAAAGACTTATTCTAATGTGAGTTATAAAAATTGAACAACATTAGAGATAGTTTTTGTAAAAACAGAATAGTTGACATTAAGTCCATTAATCATGGTATTAAATATTTAGGCAACAAATACAGATGCCAAAATTATGGGACCATGATAAATGAATTATAGGGTAATATATCTTTACAAATCTGAACATTATGTGATGATTAACACAGATTCCATGATATTCAGATTGTAAATGAAATATGCCAAAATCTTTAGTCAACAGTTCAATATTCGACCCTTGCAATTTTTGTTGTGTGTGAAAATTTAATTTGTGAACATTGTTATTAATTGCAGTTCCCATTAACCTGTATTCGCAAGCTCAGTCCTATTCCAAATTTAATGGAACTAATTTTTCTGAATGGAATGAGAAAATTGAGTTCAGCCTAGGGGTTCTTGACCTGGACATGGCAATTATGTGTGATGAACCCACTGCTATTACTGATACCAGTAGCGAGGATGAAATTGCTGTCCATAAAGCATGGGCTCGATCCAATAGGTTGGCCCTAATGTTTATGCGAATGTGTGTTGCTGCTAACATTAAGACCTCCCTACCTGAAACTACGAAAGCGAAAGAGTATTTGAACAACATTAAGGAAAGCTTTCGCACTGCTGATAAATCCCTTGCTGGAAAACTGATGGCTGACCTAACCACTATAAGGTTCGATGGTACTCGAATCATGAATGAGCACATTATAGAAATGACCAATTTGGCTGCTAGAGTTAGAGTTTTGGGCATGATAGTGGATGAGTCTTTTCTCGTCCAATTCGTCCTAAACTCCCTACCTCCTGAGTATGGGTCGTTCCAAATCAATTACAACACTATAAAAGACAAGTGGAATGTGAATGATTTGCGAAGCATGTTGGTACAGGAGGAAGGAAGGCTCAAGCAACATAATGGCCATGTGACTAAGGGACAGGTGACAAACCTTACAGTCAAAGGAGCTGGTTTTAAGAAGAAGTTCGACAAGGGCATTAAGAAAGGTCCTGGGCCGTCTCATCAAGTTGAACCATCAACTGCTACTGTGAAGAAGGAAAAGAACGACAAGTGTCACTTCTGTAAAAAGAAGGAACATTTCCAGAGGGATTGTCATAAACGAAAGACCTGGTTCGAGAAAAAGGGTAAGCCCTTTATTTATGTTTGTTTCGAATCAAACTTTATTAACGCTCCTTCTAACACTTGGTGGATTGATTCTGGTTCTATGTGTCATGTTTCTAGTTCGATGCAGGGCTTCATTTCGACCAGCAAAACAAATCCAAATGAGCATTTTCTCTACATGGGCAATAAGGCAAAGGCTAAAATAGAAGCTATTGGAGTCTTTCGCGTGATTTTAAGCACTGGATTTATTTTAGATTTGCAAGAAACTTTTTATGTTCCCACAGTTTCTAGGAATTTAATTTCTGTTTCTAAACTCGCTTTAGATGGTTTTGCAATTGAATTTAAGAACAATGGTTTTGCTTTGATTAAAAATTCTAATAATGTTGGTTCTGGTTTTTTATTAGATGGTTTATATTGATTGAATCTGGAAAAGAATTTTTTTGAAACCCTTATGACCCTGCATCCTAATGTTGGTACGAAACGTACACTTAATGGTGAAAAATCTGCTTATTTGTGGCATAAAAGATTAGGGCACATATCCAGGCCGAGAATTGAAAGGCTCATTAAAGATGGAATACTCCATAACCTGGATTGGGCCAATTATGATGTATGTGTGGACTATATTAAAGGAAAACAGACCAAACATACAAAGAAAGGAGCCACAAGAAGCACCCAACTACTTGAAATAATACACACAGACATATGTGGACCTTTTGATATTCCATCCATTGGTGGAGAAAAATACTTCATCACCTTTATAGATGATTCTTCACGTTATTGCATTTTGTACAAGTTGCATGATAAATCTCAGTCTGTGAACGTCATTGAAATATACATTAATGAGGTTGAGAGGCAACTAGGCAAAAAGGTGAAAATTATTAGGTCTGATAGAGGTGGCGAATATTATGGTAGATATGACGAGTCAGGGAAACGCCCTGGCCCATTTGCTAAACTCCTTAAAAAATTAGGTATTTGCACCCAATACACAATGCCAGGATCACCTTGGCAGAATGGTGTAGCTAAAAGACATAATCGTACCCTTATAGAAATGGTAAGAAGTATGATAAGTAAGACCCAATTGCCTACATTTTTGTGGACACATGCATTAAAAATCGCTGAACACATCTTAAATAGGGTTCCTAGTAAGTCAGTTTCAAAAATCCCTTTTGAACTTTGGAAAGGATGGAAACCCGATTTAAGATATTTACGTGTGTGGGGATGCCCAGCGGAAGCTAGAATCTATAACCCTCATGAAAAGAAATTGGATCCTAGGACATTATCTTGTCATTTCATAGGGTATCCAGAAAAGTCAAAGGGATATAGATTCTACTGTCCAAATCATACAACTAGAATCATAGAAACTGGAAATGCGAAATTCAATGAAGAAGGTGAAGTAAGTGGGAGTATAAAAGAAAGGGAGGTAATCATTCAAGAAGTTAAGGTAAAAATTCCTATTTCCCAGAGTTCATAACATACTTGTTGTTCCTAATGTAGTTGTTGAACCGGTCATTGACCCAATCAATAACAATGAACAACAAGTGAATGATCAACCAACTGAACAACCACATAATGAGACTATAACCGATGAAAATTTTGAAGAACCACAGGAAGTGCCATTAAGAAGATCTCAACGAGAAAGGAGATCGGCAATTCCGGATGATTATGTGGTATACCTTCAAGAGACCGAATTAAACATAGGGAATATTAATGATCCAGTTTCTTATGAAAAAGATGTAAATAGTGATGATTTCGATAAATAGATTGATGCCACGAATGAAGAAATAAAATCTATAAATGACAATAAAGTTTGGGAGTTGGTCAAATTGCCAGAAGGAAAAAAACGAGTTGGGTGAAAGTGGATCTTTAAGACCAAACTCGACTAAAAAGGCAATATCGAACGACATAAAGCTAGACTTGTTGCCAAAGGTTTTAATCAATGAGAAGGCATTGATTATAATGAGACCTTCTCTCCAGTTTCAAAGAAGGACTCATTGAGAATCATATTAGCATTGGTGGCTCATTATGATTTGGAGTTGCACCAAATGGACGTAAAAATAGCTTTTCTAAATGGGAATTTAGAAGAAGAAGTCTACATGGCACAACCATAAGGCTTCATAAAGGAAGGAAAGGAAAACATGGTATGTATGTTAAAGAAGTCAATATATGGTCTAAAACAAGTTTCTCGTCAATGGTACATTAAGTTTCACGATACCATTACATCCTTTGGATTAAAGGAAAACACTGTTGATCGGTGCATATACCTGAAGATCAGTGGGAGTAAGTTTGTATTTTTAGTACTATATGTTGATGATTTACTTATCGCCAGCAGTGATCTTGGTTTATTAAGTGAAACCAAGAAGTACCTTTCTAAAAACTTTGAAACGAAAGATTTAGGTGAGGCATCCTTCATGATCGGGATAGAAATATCTCAGGATAGATAACGAGGAATGTTAGGATTGTCTCAGAAAGCTTACATTAACAAAGTTTTAGAAAGATTTAGCATGCAAAGTTGCAATCCCATTAATGTTCCACTTCAGAAAGGGGATAAGTTCAGATTAAGTCAATGCCCCAGAAATGATTTAGAAAGGGAGCACATGAAAGGCATGCCTTATGCTTCGCTCGTAGGGAGCTTGTTGTATGCACAAGTCTACAGTAGACCGGATATCAGTTTTTCCATTGGGATGCTAGGCAGATATCAAAGCAATATGGGGATTCACCATTGGAAAACTGCAAAGAAAGTTCTGAGGTACCTGCAAGGGACCAAGGATTACATGCTCACATATCAGAAGACTGATCACCTTGAGGTGATTGGTTATTCAGACTTAGATTTTGGGGGATGCCTTGACAGTAGGAAGATCACTTCGGGTTATGCCTTCCTTATGGCTGGAGGATCCGTTTCATGGAAAAGTGCTAAGCAAAGCGTCATTGCATCATCTACTATGGAGGCTGAGTACGTAGCTTGATTTGAAGCTACAAATCATGGATTATGGCTGCAAAACTTTATTTCAGGACTTAGAATTATGGGGTCAATATGTAAGCCACTGAAAATTTATTGTGATAATGTCGCAGAAGTCTTCTTCTCGAAGAACGATAGGTATACTAAGGCTGCTAAGAATATTGAGATGAAATACCTATCAGTTAAAGAAGAAGTTCATAAACAAAGAGTGTCAATTAATCACAGTAGTATGCGTGATAACATAGAAGATCCTCTTACGAAAGGACTATCTCCGAAGACTTTTATGGAACATGTCAAAGAGATGGGTCTCGATTAGTTGGATTATGATTTCTATTTTGGCTTACTTGTTTGACACTATTACTTGAATTCAATAAAAGTGTTTCTGATTTCTATTATTTCTGTCTTTTGTGAATGCATGCATATAATTATGAATTATTGTTGACAGAAATAGTTCTTATTCAAAAGGATATTATGAAGCCATTATGATACCCAATATTAAAGGCTAGTTGAATGAAACATTGGTATTGTGGTACATGGAAGGAACCATTCTCTTGAATAGCATGGAACCGTCATGACTCGCATCCGTGAATCATTTGATTTAGCAAAATTTATCAATGATTGTGCACCTTATGATACATAATTTAATTATACGAATTATTAAGACCAAGTGGGAGACTGTTGGAAATTAATGTTAGTGATGAAATTAATTATTTAATTTCGATTGTATTAAATTTCGAATTTCCCATTTATGTGGTTTTAATAAATGTCAGATAATTAATTAGGAATGTGATAAATAAAGATATTAAAAGATTTGGGTAAACCTTATCCGTTAGTCACATGATGGTTAGTGGCATTAGTGGGAGACTTGGAAAGAGTCCCACCACCACTAGGATTCCGGCCCTCTTCCCCTTATAAATAGAGACCTCTACACCATCTAGAGTCATCTCAATACACACTGTTTCTAAGGAGGGAGAGAAAATCCGAAATTCATTTTTCTCATATTTCGGGCTATTCTAGAAAGGAGCATTCAAGTTATTTTAATCCGTTCAACAACGATGGACAAAGGTCAGTTTTTAAATCATAGTTATAAGGAATTTTCGGTTCTGTGATTGCATGAAGATAAACATCCTAGATTCATGTCAAAACTGTTTTATTCATGATACAACCTTATGATTCATATTCGAAATTATGATTAACAAAACAGTATTATTTAACATTAAAATCTCATAATTATATTAAATGAGAGCTTGAGATCGTAAAAGCAAGAGGCGTGAAGATTGATCGACTGAGACTATGCACTTGGTGAGGTGGAATTGAATTTGCAACTGAGACTTCAGCATGAACTAGTTATCAAGAGTAAATATTCAAAGAAAAGTCATTTTGTGTTTAGTTTTTAAAATTAGATGCTTCTAAACAATCATTTGTAATTAAAGCATTAAGCACCAATTTCAAAGTATAATATACATGTATTCCTATTAACATCAAATCGCGTTTGAAAAAATGATTGAATTCACATAACTTGAGGCAGATTAAGGTCAAACTACCCTTGAAAGAACTAAACTAAAATTAAGCTATCCTAGCTATGATTTATTATGAGATATATCTATCATACTCAAGTCAATAAAAGCCCGTTCCTTTTTCCTTTGTCTCTGTGTGTGTTTTTATATGTGTTCCAATATGTAAAATGTATTTTCTGAATTATAATAGAGAGATTGATAATCAGTTAATCCAATCTCTTATTCGGTGTAGAAATGCTTAAATGGAATCTATGGTGTAAGAAATAATCCCTTAATTTAACATGATGGCAAGAATAAAATCATGCATATAGTTGCTGAAATCATAGAAATGTGTCTCAACATATTATCAATCTATAGTGCAGATTCTATACAATTATATCATTTGATAAATTATAAAACAAAACAGTAAACCCAAATGCCACTTATCTTTTCTCATTTTAACATTAGAAACTGAGAAAATAATATTTCAAATAATTCCGTAAACCCCAAAGCATACCTTGTTCTAAGGATGCGCCTTCATTTGAGGAAGCATAAAATCTTAATAATTATGATTCATATAACAAACTTCTTCCCGTGTTGGTGTGCCAAGAACCTAAGTGGTGAAATATTAGAAAATATAATATTATTATCTACATGATTTCAAGTACTAATGATCAAACTGCACCTTAATAATCTCTACAAGATGGCCCACTGCATTTTCTCCCGAAAACAATGTCTAGACAAATTTTGATATCATAAGAGTCAGGATAATGAAATAACTAATGAGTCTAGTACATTTCAAAACATTGTAATAAGAAACAGAAAACTAAAAATCACTGCCAACCAATCCTAGAAGAAGCTCAGTAAGAACACAACCAACTGATCATATATCAATTGATGTTGTATATTCTGTTGCACCAAATACAAGTTCTGGAGGCATAATGTTTAAGCCCCAAGCATGATAATTGAACTGTGTTTAAGCCCCAAGCACCCCAGATGCAAATTCCACCTCCCCTATCACCGCTTATGCACAATTACTCTTCATCCACACAAACTATAGCCATGACTTTTTGTTCATGACCCTTAAATGAATGTACATGAATAAAATCCTGTAGAGACTAAATTACACTACCAAATATTAGTGTATATACCTCCTTTACAGTTGAGATAATAATACTAACAAATTATACAGGTGTAAATACTTGGAAAGTTTCGCTGTACATACGCCAAATAAATACTTGACTAACATTTGGAACGATCTTATCCCTCCACTTCAAGAGGGGGGGATTTAACAAGGATACTAAAGATCGACTATTTGCGCAATCCATCTCTATGTTAAACCACCACACCACCAAGCCTTCTCCTGATAAGAGACCTGCCTCTTTCGCTCAAAACAAATGCTCAAATGAGGAATCTGAAACAGACAGTGTGAACTCAGATGTTAGTGGTATTTGGGCCAAATAGTAAGCTGCAGAAGATGCCAATAGCACGTAAGATAATTCAAGTCGGAACAAACTTCTAAAAAAATTCAGTAAAGCTCAAAATATGCAAGGGAATATTGGATAGATTAGATAGTGAAGCTTTCATGACGCCAATATATAAAAGAAGGGTATTCGATCAAACAAAAGTTCAAGATTTAAACAAATTCAGATTATGGTTTTGTGTTCAGACAAAGCAGGGACTTAGATCGCCCAAAGGCACATAAATAAAGGCACACTTTTGTGTTCAGATAATGGTTTCTCGCAGCGTATGCATCATATCGTATAATCATGACCCAATAGAACTTTTTAATCCTAGAATCGAAAGAAAACCTATTGAAATTTTTAATGACCCGATAGTAAAACAAAGATCTAAGAACTTTTTGTTCACAACTTTGCAGTACTTCCAAATGCTTGAACTATTTCACTTGTATGTTCATTTCTAATCTATTATGTCGAGTTTTACAAATATCCATTTTAACATTTACTCTGATCCATCTAATTTATTACATCAGTTAAGAAGTTACATAGATATGTTTATGCTCAGTAAATAACCATTCTAAACCAACCCTTAAGGCAACCCTACTCCATCAGGAAGTTACGTAGTTGTTTGGTTTTGTTTGATAAATAAAGCAATTGAGGTATAAGAGTCGTGTTTAGGTCTTAAATCCATTTATGATCTCAGCGTCAGCCATCGAACAACCACCACCACACTTGAAGCCTTTCACCCACAACTCACATCCATCGAAGTATTGGGTGTCGTTTATTATTGCAAAACCAAATTTATATTTTTCAATTAAACCATGGATTATATGAAACTGAAAGGAGGACGGTGGTTGTTGGGTTGTGTTTATGACAAATGGAACACAACATTTATCTTAAATTAGAAAATTTTAAGATGTCAATTTTCTTTATACAATGACATAATTTTTTAATAAGAGGGAATTCTTATTATATGAAATCCCAAATTGTTATTTCAAAAGTTGGTCACAAGCGACATGCATAGAGACACAAGCGACGTACAGGAATCAAAGATCGGGTTAATGACCACCATGTAGTCATGCATGCACTAAAGTCTTATGAGGTCATAATGTCCATATGATGATACTGGCTTAAATCATCAAGTGAATAAGAGGACATAATGTCCATATAATGAAGCAAGATTAGGACGGCGTTTTTTTTCCTAACATTCCGATTTTTTCGATATTCGATCCGATATTTTCCGATTTTGGAACGTATATAAGGTTTTCGATTTCCGATTTTTCGATTTTTCCGAAACTATGCCGATTCGATTTTTTCGAATTATTTCCGATTTTTTCTGAAATATTTTCCGATTTCCAATTTTTTTAAACATTCTCATGTGTCCCACATCGGCTAAGAGAGGAAGAGAGGCCCAAAAAAGTCCTGTATAAAAGGAGAATATTCCTCTATCCTCTACACAAATGAAAAAAATGGTTAAATCCGTATATATTTACATGTTGGGTTAAATCTTTTTTTCGATTTCTTTAAAATGAGAATTTCGAGTAATAAAAAAATCCTCTATTATTTTTTTTGAAATTTCTAAAATTTCTTAATTTAAGTATATGTTTTGAATTTCCGTTTTTTTTTTCGATTTTTCGATTTTTTCGAATTCGGAAATTTTTTTGATTTTTCGAAAAAATTGGATAGGAAATTGAAACAAATATTTTATTTCCGAAAAAATCAGAATTTTTTCCGAAGGGTCATTTTTCGATCCGATCCGGCCGAAACACAGCCCTAAGCAAGATCATCAAATTCGAAAGACCCGTTTTTGTGGGTGGATGACTATAAGTGTCTGCTATGTGGAGTTGAACTGCCTTCCAGCTTGATCTAGGAAAGGCAAGAACATTCTGATTTTCATCTTGTCGAGCGGCTGCAGGAGGAGGAATCTGGAAATAGCCATAAAGATTTTACCCCAAAGCGGAGGCTTATCCCAAAAGACCACATTGCAAGCCCTGGAGATGGAAGAAGCAGAAGCTATCTCCCTCAAATGGTAAACATCTCCCTATAGATGTATTTTTTGAAAAGAAAATTCATAATTTCTAGATTATTAATATTTGTTACATATATAATAGAAAAATAAAAAGAGTGGTGATCATTTACTTTGTACTTAATGTTTCAACTCTTCTAATCCTAGCATGTGTACATTTTTTTAAAGTTGCATCTTAATTTATATAAAAGTTACTTTAGTAAAAAAAAGTCTCCAAGCAGAAGCACATACATGAATATTTTGATGCTATCTTTTAACTACCAGGAAGATTCACTCACGATCTCGAGCGCTTTGAATGCAGGTAGCAAAGATGAAGGGTTATCATTCTAGATATGGTAAAATAAAAGGTACAAGAGATGCGAGGATGATTTTGAGGGTGCTCAGACGCTTGCTCCGAAAGTATTGGGAGTAAAAAAAGATTGACTAGAACGTCTACTGTGACATGTACATGAAGGTGAAGATATTTTGATATGTTATTATCCAAAGATCAAACTTTAATTAGTTTGTATTCTCGATCTTACGTTTCCATTTAGAATTGGATGCACATTTACTCATAATGAGTAACCTGCACATTTCCAAGCGACATAGTGTAATTGTGGACGCTCTTGGAAACGTGATTTGGTTGTGATGAGATTGTTTATCGTCTTAACGTGTAATGTCAGCATAATGACCGGGTGTAAATAGAATTTTCTTCAAAATTTTGAATTGTCTATTGTGATGCATGTTGTTTTCTGAATTAAATAGTTGTTGATATATGCGAGGTCCAAGATGTACCATTATTATTATTATTATTGTTGTTGTGGTGGTATTTTGTAGTGTCTAAACATAGTGGATAGTCATAGAAACGAAGGAAACTCTGCCTAATGTTTATAAAATATTTGTTTTACGAAAGGAACATGAAAAAAGTTTTATTATACATTGCATGACACTTTAGAAAATTATGAGTGCCTTTGGAAAAGTTGACCTCGATTGATACTCTAATACAAAACATTTATGATTTGACCACAATTACTACTTTGGAAAGTTCACTACTAGAAATAGTCATTGTTATGACGGGTAAAAAGGGTCATAAAAGGTTATTTATGACAGTTTTCGAAGCTTTAAAAACCGTCGTAATGTTGTGTGTCATAATAAATTAGTGTTGACAAAACCGTCATAACAAACCATCCTATTACGACAGTTTTTGGTGCAACCCGTCATTAACAATAATGTTACGTGTCTTAATAAAATTGGTGTTTGACAAAACCGTCATGATAAACCATCCTATTACGACAGTTTTTCGTACAAACCGTCATTAACAATAATATCATGTTTATTGAACCGTCATTATAAACCTATGAAAAGTGACGGATATTAATAAAACGGTCATAAAAAGTACGATTACTTTAATAATTATAATGACAGCTTACATAAAACTGTCATAAAACATACGGTCATAAAAGTTATTTCTTTTCTTTCATTTTTTTGCGATGAATTCTATTATACTATTACAATATCCCAAACATGTTATGCATAAAACTACGAATTGCCAATTCAAAGCACAAATTTTCGTACTCAAAGTAGCAAATTCCAAGTACCAATATAACTGAACCATAAGTATAAAAAAATGTCATTAATATTTGAAATTAAAGAAAATAAAAAAAAATAGCAGTTCCCAATAGACTTCTGGACAACTCAAAAATAAAAAGATATCTAAAATGACCTATACTATAGACATAAAAACTAGCAAATTAAACTGCAACATTAGTTCTATTCGTGTAGCGTGGAAACCCAATTTAGCAACAGCTACACCGAATACGCAATAGGCAACATCCGGATCGATACCTGAATAAAAGGAGGAAACAAATAGTCGTTAACAACTAAAATAGATTCACCATATAAAGAATATAACTCGAACAATAATGATATTCTAATATAATATTGTGCATCAAAAAATAAACATTTGCATAATATTAAAGTTAATTTTACTTTCATTCTTTATTAAGGCATGGAAGAGATAAATGGGGAAGGTTTTATGGAAATTTCGGCAAAATTTTCTTTGTTTTTTTAATAATCCAAAATTAAGCATGACATGTTTAACAACCACAACAATATAAAGCCCACCTCGGGAATTCAGTATCATCATCAACAAGAAGAACAACATTATAAAAATTTACTTGAGAGATAAATGAGGAAGGTTTTATAAAAATTTCGACAGAGTTTCCTTTATTTTTTTAATAATCCAAAATTAAACTTGACATATTTAACCAACAACAACAATATAAAGCCCAACCCGGGCATTCACTATCAACAATATAAAGTCCACCATGGGAATTCACCATCAACAATATAAATCCCACCCCGGGCATTCAACATCATCAACAAAGTAATTAATTAGATTGAAGAAGAAAAAAAAAGGTACCCGAAAAGATAGGCCAAAATTGTCCACAACTGCAGCTCACTAAAAATAGTCTTGAATGAAATCGATGAACTCATGTTGAACTTCTTCTATCTCATGATTTTTATAGGTTACTTTTTCAGCCAACTCTTTCATCTAACAAATCAAATAACATAAGTTGTATTCAATCTTTCCTTATAAAAGTAATTAGCAATGAAACAAAATGTTATAAAATAAATATTTATTACCTTTAGTTTAGTAGATTGAGACGGTTTCTCCATTAAATCTCTCATGAACTTCAATATGTAAAACCGACATTCAACATTTCCCGATTGTAGAGGGCCCTATAGAATGATATGTTGAAGATAATAGTTATATTAAGATTTAAGATATAAGTCAGTAATGTATATTCATTAACATCATCGTACCTTAACATTCTCCCAGTTTGAACCTGAAACTCTTCCTCCTTTCGATACCACCAACGCTTTAAATTCACTTTAAGACAAAGATTAAAATGAAAAACATGTGTACAAAGACAATGTGACTAAAGGTATATATATATAAGTCATTACTCACGTGCTTGTAAAGAGTTTCAAGTCTCGATCTGGCGCCTTATGTAAAGAATCTAAATAGAATATATTCCTCGAAGAGAAATCGATAACTACTAAAGACCAATGAAACCTACAATGTAATGAGTTGTTAACATCAATGATACAAGCATGTTTTGATATAATTATAACAACTTAAGACAATAAATAAACTTACCCTATGTTAATTGGCATAAAATATGTTTGGTTCTCTTTAGCATCTTTCATTGCATTCCTAATAAAAATATGCATTTTTTTCTTCAAATAAGCTTGTTGAGCAGCCCCGGGATTAACAAATACAGTAAAATCCCGATTATTTTGAAACTTCTCGTACAAGAATCTAAAAAACAAAATAAAAATATATTAGAAAGGAGTAGCCAAATAAAATTAAGATGAAAACAACTTATTATCACACCTCATGTATCCGATTAGACAACTGGCATCAAGCTCCTCCATTTTACAAAAACGCACCAACTCATGTTTAGGAATGTAGGTTGATTGAAGTTCATCTCTAAAAATCCCAACTGGAATTTTTACGGTATCACTTTTCATGATTGAATCTAGCATGCTTGCAAATACCATAAGTGCCACTCTCTCAACACCATTTTCTCTATCTTCTTCCTGGTTTGCATTGGTTATAAAATAGTTAAAAATATTAACAATGGTATCTTTAATATAAAAGAAAACTGCTCACAACTTTACCTCTGCGTCTACTATAACAAATTCTTTAGGCCATGCAACATGTGAATTATGTGCATTCATAACTGTTACTAACTCATCACCATAAGGTACGGGAAGGGGGGCATCCGGTGTGTAAACAGTATCCACAGACACTCGCACGTAATTGTCTCCTAAATTTTTATGGTGCACTTTGTCGTCTGGCCCAACCCTCTCAAAAACACAACCCTTAGCGACAACATTGGTACGTGAATTTAATGCCAGTTTACATGGTTTGCCCATGCCATTATGAAGTGTGGGATTCGGAGATGTCATGTGAGCGGATCTCTTTCCAGCATCTTTCAACTATTTATACGTAAAAAATAAAAATAAAAACTCAAATCAATAACATTTATATAATATAAAAAATAAAAAGTCAACACCAATAATATATAATATTTATTTCTTACATTGCTATTTTTCTTCTTATTTGTCTTCTTGGCACGTGAATCACATGATGCACTTACATTTGATGAAATTATTTTGTGCAATCCATTGCCACTTTTTGGGGTGTTCAGTCCGACTTTCGTCATTGCCCTCTCGTACTCCGACACCTTTGCCAGCAATTCTTGCATCCGCACATCTTTTTCTTTGCCTATTTCTCTTTCCGCATGCAGCTTAGACTCCAACTCACTAATATGCTTCTTTGATCCTCGCTTAGTGAGGTTAAAAAAGGTTGTGGGGGTGACTCCATGCCCTTTACCCCTAACACGACCCGGATGCTCGGGTGTCCCTAATGCCAAAGTTAGGACGTCTGAGGTTCCTTCGGTGACCAAGCTCCCAGCTTTAATCTAACAGTTTAGCACATCCTGCAAAAAAAAATCAATCAAGCTAAGATATATAACATTAACAATAATTCAATTAGATGTATTTGATGTTGAATATTTATGTAAACAAACTCATAAATAGAAACTCACAATTTTATCCGCTATTTCCCTAGTAGCCTCATCACCAAATCGCCCATTTTTATCTTGGCGACCTTTTTTCCACAGATAAGCCCTATCGTCATCATCAAACTTATCACCTGCCTCTTTCTGTTAACATATAAAAAATTGGGTGAACTTAGAATGTGTAGTTTAATTCATAAATATCAATGTTTGTCAACTAAGAAAAACAAGTACATACAAGGTCTTCGATAAGTCCAGAATAGCCTTTCTTACTCATCCGATGGTTATATATATTCTTCCCCCGTCTTTCAGCTTGTACCGCGCTTAGCACCTTATAAATACATAAGCATGAGCAACTTATACAAATAACTTTGAAAAATATATGATTTTAACCATTTGCTATATACCTCAAACCCCTTTGAGATTCTCACTTTTACGAATTCCTCCCAATCCACCTGTTCAATATATTTTTTATACATCTCAGGCCGATGCTTGAGTTGATCAGGTTCATCTCTGAATGGTCTGACGTAAAGCCTAGTCAATTCTCCTTTAAAATTTTTCCACTGAGCCGACATATTAGATAGCACTTGTTTCTTTGTCTTCGGATCCATATCAAATTTAGACTGTGAATTAAAAATGAAAATAAATTAAGGAATATAAGATAAATGTGCGCACACAAGTGTCGTGCAAGTAATAAGAGAGATTCCTCTCATATTAAGAAAGAGGTGAAAGGATTTTCTCCAAACCAAACTTATTTGACATGTAACAAGTGTCTCACTTGACTCTTACGCATTAGGATGCTTGCAAGAAAGGAATGGATTACTACATATCAAGTCATATTCAAAATTTCATGCTACAAAATTTTTTATTAAAAAAAGCCTAGAGTGGATTAATAAAATCTCGTTAATTAAGTCCTTATATTTTGCTTATAAGAAATTACAGAGAGATCATCACTACATGATTCTAGCAGAGGCAGCATTTAAATACAACAAGAAGTGAAGAGACCAGATGGAGCATATTACTAATCTTAATGATAATTCAAGTACAAGACTAAATTTTTTCCCCTAATGCAAGATGGTATATTAACGCATTCATGCCAAATGGAGTCTAAACTTCATAATGTAGTCACCAGAGATAATAGTGGGGATGTATAATAACGGGGGATGCAAACAGAAAACCAAGGTGTGAACAAAAACACCCAAAAAGAAAGTCAAACTGTAACCAACAGTACAGCTGCAAGTCTAATTTAAACATTCCTCATTGGTATCTTAAGTCTTAAAATAACCCAAACAAATCAGCCCACATCTTTATTCTTATCCTCTAGTGCATCGACATATTGAAAATAAACTATAAATATCAAAACTATCATCCTATCCAAATACAGAAAGTCAGTGACAGAAATGAAAGACAATTATCTCTTGGTAGAACGGGACACAACTAGATGGTATATTAACGCATTCATGCCAAATGGAGTCTAAACTTCATAATGTAGTCACCAGAGATAAATTAGCCTGTTATAACACATTAGAGCACCATAAATTCAATGTCAGGTGCCAACTTTGCAGCTAACAATTAGTACGGCATCTCCTATTTTGACCCATAGATAGGGCTGCAAACGAACCGAGTTGTTCGTGAATAGCTCACGTTTGACTCAGTTCGAGCTTGTTTATATGTTAATAGATCACTACAGGTCTTGGTCAGGTGAGTGATATTAGAATTTGGATAGACAGTTTTCCAAGAAAAGTTGCATAGGGCCCTGTCTAGTCTAGAGTTGATGGCACCTTCCTCAGTTCTGTAATTTGACCAAGTAAATCTCGATACACTAAAACCCAAATCCACCAGATCACATTGCTGAATAGCTTCATTGAAATCCTCCACAGCTTGATGGTCAATCAGATTACCTCCAATCTTTTCATCGTGGGCAGCTACCACAGTATAGTCTCCAATAAACAGATGAGGAATGTCATCAATATTAGAGAGCTGGGAGCTGATATATTTTGGAGTTTGGTCATTATATATACTTTACTTAGGCATAGAATATATATTTATTTATTAACATATCATGCATGATTGCTTCCTAATATTTTATGATTCATGTTGATGTATCCACATTGTATTGCGTTGGTGTCAGAGTCAGTCTATGCTTTATAGTGTGTGCGCACACAAGTGTAGTGCAAGTAATAAGAGAGATTCCCCTCATATTAAGAAAGAGTTGAAAGGATGTTCTCCAAACCAAACTTATTTGACATGTAACAAGTGTCTCACTTGACTCTTACGCATTAGGATGCTTGCAAGAAAGGAATGGATTACTACATATCAAGTCATATTCAAAATTTTATGCTACAATATTTTTTATTAACAAAAGCCTAGAGTGGATTAATAAAATCTCGTTAATTAAGTCCTTATATTTTTCTTATAAGAAATTACAGAGAGATCATCACTACATGATTCTAGCAGAGGCAGCATTTAAATACAACAAAAAGTGAAGAGACCAGATGGAGCATATTACTAATCTTAATGATAATTCAAGTACAAGACTAAATTTTTTCCCCTAATGCAAGATTGCTTTTCAACTTTCTACCACTGAGCCTTCTCTAGATATAGAAGGCCAACAAAATAAGTAGAACGGGACACAACAAATAGATGGTCTATTAACGCATTCATGCCAAATGGAGTCTAAACTTCATAATGTAGTCACCAGTGATAAATTAGCCTGTTATAACACCTTAGAGCACCATAAATTCAATGTCAGGTGCCAACTTTGCAGCTAACAATTAGTACGGCATCTCCTATTTTGACCCATAGATAGGGCTGCAAATGAACCGAGTTGTTCGTGAATAGCTCACGTTTGACTCAGTTCGAGCTCGTTTATATGTTAATTGAACCGAGTTGGAACAAGAAATAAAGCTCGTTTGTTAAACTAGCCGAGTTCAAGCCGTTCACAAGCTGGCTCGTTTACGTTCGAGAACAAGGGTATATAAGGATAATTAAGTTTTTTCACAATCCTTTTGTTACAAACTAAAGCCCTAAAGGTCACTCACAACACAACTCTCTCACCGCAGTTTTCTCAGAGTGGGCCGCATATTTTGGAGTTTGGTCTTAGGTTCAAGTATAGCCAGGGCTGGGAGCTGATATCTTTTTGAAAGTTTTTTTATTCTTCTACAAGTTGAGCAATATCAAGCTTCGATTTAGTCTTCTGCAGCTCCATACGATTAGTAGCTGAAGGATCCCTCTCAAACTCATATTCCAGTTTAAGAACATCATCTTCTAGATCCATAACATTTTGAAAGATATTTTTGAAACTATTTTTGTTCCAATTTTTCAAAGCTTCTTTGACAGACTTCAATTTGAGAGAGAAATTTCTCATAGGAGAAGCTTGAAAGGAAGCAGACCAGTTATTAGTCACAGTTTGAAGAAAAGAAGAGTGAGCTAGCCACATCTTTTGGAACTTGAATGGTTTAGGACAAGTATCAAAGGAGGATATAATAGAGAGAAGAAGGGGGGCATGATCACTACAGGTCTTGGTCAGGTGAGTAATATTAGAATTTGGATAGACAGTTTTCCAAGAAAAGTTGCATAGGGCCCTGTCTAGTCTAGAGTTGATGGCACCTTCCTCAGTTCTGTAATTTGACCAAGTAAATCTCGATACACTAAAACCCAAATCCACCAGATCACATTGCTGAATAGCTTCATTGAAATCCTCCACAGCTTGATGGTCAATCAGATTACCTCCAATCTTTTCATCGTGGGCAGCTACCACGTTATAGTCTCCAATAAACAGATGAGGAATGTCATCAATATTAGAGAGCTGGGAGCTGATATCTTTTGGAGTTTGGTCATTATATATACTTTACTTGGGCATAGAATATATATTTATTTATTAACATATCATGCATGATTGCTTCCTAATATTTTATGATTCATGTTGATGTATCCACATTGTATTGCGTTGGTGTCAGAGTCAGTCTATGCTTCATAGTGTGTCCGCACACAAGTGTAGTGCAAGTAATAAGAGAGATTTCCCTGATATTAAGAAAGAGGTGAAAGGATGTTCTCCAAACCAAACTTATTTGACATGTAACAAGTGTCTCACTTGACTCTTACGCATTAGGATGCTTGCAAGAAAGGAATGGATTACTACATATCAAGTCATATTCAAAATTTTATGCTACAATATTTTTTATTAACAAAAGCCTAGAGTGGATTAATAAAATCTCGTTAATTAAGTCCTTATATTTTTCTTATAAGAAATTACAGAGAGATCATCACTACATGATTCTAGCAGAGGCAGCATTTAAATACAACAAAAAGTGAAGAGACCAGATGGAGCATATTACTAATCTTAATGATAATTCAAGTACAAGACTAATTTTTTTCCCCTAATGCAAGATTGCTTTTCAACTTTCTACCACTGAGCCTTCTCTAGATATAGAAGGCCAACAAAAGAAGTAGAACGGGACACAACAAATAGATGGTCTATTAACGCATTCATGCCAAATGGAGTCTAAACTTCATAATGTAGTCACCAGTGATAAATTAGCCTATTATAACACCTTAGAGCACCATAAATTAATTGGGCAATTGAAAATAGAGTTGATTTAGAGAAAAAATGCACAGGTAGCTTTGGAAAGGAAATCCAAATAGGAGCTATACTACTTTCAATATCAGGCCTAAATTGAAGCAAACAGAATAATTAGATTATAATTTCTACATTGTTTTGTTTTGATGCTTTCTTATAACTGAGTAATCAGTTAAAGTCAGTTAACAGATAACAGAGTAATTTGTTTGGTGATTATTTTTATATAACTGTATATGGTTGCATAATGAAGGCAGGTCTTTATTTTTTTACAACCAAATCTTGGCTTAATAAAGTGAGCAGGTCTTTGGCTAAAAAAGAAGCAGGTCTTAAGAGAATTACGAACAAATATCAACAACTGCTACATCATCTGCACTGATATGTAATGAATGGATTTACGTTGTAAGAAATTAAGTCCCTGAATTGACATTGACACAATCCATGTCATATACGAATAACAGGTTCTAGACACATGGAAGAAATCAAATACTTACTTGTAAAGATGTCCATAAATTTTCTTTCAAATGAATCGGCACTTTCTTCCAAGATCCATAACGTATTGGAATCATCGTCTTAACTATGACTCCTCTATAACTCGCAAAATCAAGTCTTGTTTTATTAGAGGGCTGCCCAGATATGTTGTAATCGAGTTGAATTCTTTTGCCATCTTCAATTTTGGTTATCCGTTGACAAACAGCAATACCTATACCTTTTCTTATGTTATTAGAATTGTCTTCTGAAGGCTCCAAGTTATCTATGTCGTGATCCTCCATTTCGTCCATGTTCCTCTAATCACAGAGAGCCTAAAACCAGAATTTGCATAATGTAGAATACATTTAGAACATTGCAACAAAATATCTCAGCATAATTATTGAACAGAGAGATAACAGTTAGTAATTATTGAAGATCTATGCTTTCACCTTGGTCATTATAATAAGATTTAGCCCATAAAAACCTTCTTAATCCATCTCTTATTATAGCTCCGGCACCAAACTGGCCAATATTTAACTTTAACATATTTAAAGTTTGCTGATTGAAATCTCTGATGCCTCATTTCAATTTCATTCTCTAACCAATATCTCATACTCTGAAAATAACATTCTCAATTACATTGAAATGTTTCATTGGCTTAGATTCAAATGTTGCCTTACTTCTACTTAACCAAATTTCCGAGAATATAGAAAGAGGAATAATTCTGAAGAACCATTTAGAGAACTCAAAGTTATTTGACTGCAAACACCATTTGATAACAGAACCATGAAGAGATGAGGGACACTGATTAATACCCAAATGGAATTAAAAGCTATAGAAGATAATTTTGAATTTCTAATCAGATCATATGCTGACTGAAAAGAGAACATGCCATCAACAGTAGGTTTCCATATCTTCTCATTAGAAACCCAAGAAGAATAAATTTAGATTATTCAGTTACTTTTATAGTAAATGATATGATGAAACAGTCAAGTAAATGCTAGAAACCATGTTCAGGGAATTTGAAGCAATATAATGGAAAATTGGACAAGTCTGCTCTGGATCATGGCAGACATGTTATTTCTGTCAAAATCAAATCCCATCAGATATGAGAAGAACTCCTAAACTAGTTGAATCATATGGCACTCTAAGAAAAATATTTTATATTAGATTGGTTTCTCTTAATCAAACATGTTTCCTTATATCTTCTATCATGTATAGACTATGAAACTATGAGCATAATTAATCGAGAAACACAACTTATAAAGCCTAGAAATTTCCATATTTCAGGTCCTAAACGATCTTTTTAGCCAAAAGTCAAAACATAAAGTGCATTCCTTGAAAATAAAGTCAATCAACTAATCAAACACATCCCCAAATAACTAAATTTTGATCTAATTGTCTACCCAAGTCCCCTCGCAATCTGTTCTCGCATACGTGGATGACGAGTTTTCAATTTCCTCAACATTTGGCAATGATCTACTCGATTCATGATCTCCAATGCAACCAGCAATGCAGTCTTCATCGCTATCATCAATATTATATACTCTTTGAGGAGTTGCTAAAGCAATTGACCATTTAGGATCGAGTTGGTCGGGTACATAAAAAACTTGTTTGGCATGAGAAGCTAATATAAATTGCTCATTCTGAGGGCCAACCCTACCAAGTTCAACCAATGTGAAACCAAGTTAATCAATCTTGACGCCGTTGTTGCTGTCACACCAATCACACTTGAAAACTGGAATCTTAAATGTTATATAATCAAGCATCCAAATTTCAGTAATGACGCCGTAATAGCATAGATTTGAAACCACTGGATTCTTATCTTTAGCACTAGAAACCTGCATCATTGTGGCAACAATGCTCACTCCACTATTTTGGTTGACTCGATCAACATCACGTTCCCTTGTATTATAACGACATCCATTAATAACATAACCGGGAAATTTTATTACGTCTCGACGTGGTCCTCGAGCTACCCATTTTAAGGTATCTGAAACGTTGTTGCCCGTTTGTTGAATTTCGTCAACCTGAATTTTGAGAGCGTTAGTTAAAATAATTAGAGTTATTTTGAGTCTTACTTTTGATAAATTGATCATACCCTTTGATGTAACCAAATAATAAAAGTCTTGTTGTGCTCATCTTGTAACCATTTTTGGTTTTTGCGCTTTTGAGAATATTTTTGCCTCAAGCTTTCCATGTGCTCCCTAGTTATTAAAAATAAAATATACAGTAAGCCATCAAGATCTTATGCTTAGACAAGAAAGTAATATTTATTAAAATGAAATATATAATATTTACTCGATATAAGGTTGGACATCATTTGTATTTTCCAACACGTGTCGATGTGCCTGTTCCCATAATGACTCATCCACTTCAATGACATTACCACCACCTATTGGTTTGCCATCTTGTATTGCATCATCATCATCACTAGTCCTCACATTTCTACCAATTGGAACTCCAACTGCATTGAGTCCGTGTAAGAACTCGGAACAAAATTCAAACGCCTCTTCTGCAATATAACGTTCCGCAATACAACCTTCTGGACGATTTTTATTGTGCACTTGACCCTTTATCACTTTCATGTTCCTACATCAATGTTAAAAAATTTAAATAGTATTAACTAATTGAGTTGTTATTGATTAATTTCATAATTATAAGCACGAACTTACCTTTCAAAGGGGTACATCCATCGTGAAAAAACTGGACCACAAAGTTCAACCTCTCTAACAAGATGTACCATTAAATGCACCATGATGTCAAAGAATGTGGGAGGGAAGTATTTTTCCAGCAAACACAAAGTTATCACAATATCGTTCTGAATTTCTTTTAATTTTGGCACGTCCACTACTTTTTCACAAATAGCATTAAAGAAGAAGCAAATTCTAATAATCGCATATCTCACATGCTTTGGTAATACAGATCGTATTGCAACAGGAAGTATTTGTTGCATTAGTATGTGACAATCATGGGACTTAAGACCAAACAATTTCAATTCTTCCATGGAAACAAGATTCGCGAAATTCGAAGAGTACCCATCAGGGACCTTAAGTCGTCGCAAAGTTTCACAAACTCGTACTTTCTCTTCCCTCGATAATGTATAACAAGCTGGTGGCAAATAAGTGCGCTTACCATTATATTGTGGTGCCAATTCATTCCGGATTCCCATGTCTACAAGATCAAGACGACTCTTAACTCCATCTTTTGTTTTTCCAGGAATATTAAGTAGGGTCCCTATGATGCTGTCGCAGACATTCTTCTCGATGTACATGACGTCCAAGTTGTGTCGAATAAGCAAATGCTGCCAACACTCAAGCTCAAAGAATATGGATTTTTTCTTCCAACATACGAAACCAGCATTATCATCTTTGGAAGAAGCACTGCGCTTTCTCTTTGATTTTACAGTCTTTTTCAAACCCACCTTCTTTTTCAAACCCACCTTCTTTCCCCAAGATGCCCTAATCCCTACCAATTTCTTTAATACTTGTTCACCACTCAACGGTTCAGGTTGTACTCGAAACTCCTGCTGACCATTGAAAGCCTTTTTTTGCTTTCGAAATGGATGGTCATGTGGAAGAAATCTTCTATGCGACATATATATATTCTTATTAGAATTTTTTAATCTAATAGAATCGGTTTCTTCCCCACAAATTGGACATGCATAATATCCCTTTACAGCACAACCGCACAAATTCCCATATGCAGGAAAATCATTAATAGTCCACAAAAGTATAGCCTTTAACGTAAAAGATTCTTGTCGGTAAGCATCATAAGCCTGAACACCTTCACGCCATAAAGTTTGTAAATCTTCAATTAATGGTGCCAAGTAAACATCAATATCATTGCCTGGTTGTCGTGGACCAGATATCAACATTGTCAGCATCAAAAATTTTCTCTTTGCGCTCAACGAAGGATGAAAATTGTAGATCCTTAACATAACTGGCCAACAACTATACCTACTGCTAAGAGAACTATGTGGGTTGATCCCATCAGCTGAAAGTGCTAACCGAAGGTTTCTTGCTTCCTTCCCAAACTCTGGCCATTTCTTGTCCACTAACTTCCATGCTGGAGAATCTGCCGGGTGACGCAATTTATAATCAATTTCTCTTTCATCTGCATGCCATGTCAAATCTTTTGATGTTTGAACAGATTGGTACCACCGTTTAAACCGTGGAATAGGCGAAAAATACCACAACACTTTTGCAGGCACACCCACCTTTGGCTCAGTTGTGTTCTTTCTTAACTTATACCTCGAAATTCCGCATGTAGGGCATATAGTAGCATCCGCGTACTCTTTCCTGTAAAGTATGCAATCATTGGGACACGCATGTATTTTTTCATATCCCATTCCAAAAATCGATAATGTTTTAACAGCTTTTTTCGTAGTTATAGGCAATTCATTATCTTCTGGAAGCATTTTTCCTAACAATTCCAATAACTTCGAAAAGCTTGTATCAGTCCACCCACTCCTTGCTTTCAAGTTGAAAAGATTTACCAATGCTGATAATTTAGTAAACTTTTTGCAACCCCTATATAAAGGCTTCTGAGCATCGTCAAGCAACTTTGCAAAGCTTTCAGGATCTCCCATAAAATCCTCCTCTGTAGCTTGAACCATCTCCACTGTGTTTTCAAGATCCTCTGGAGTCTCCATCACATAATCTTGAAGGTTTGGATCACACGTGTCGTCATTAGGTGGGGCAGCACTTTTAGCGACTTCTCCATGCCATATCCATGTACGATAAGTTTTATCTAAACCATTCGCATATAAATGATTTTTAACCACTTTTAGACTCAACTTACATCCATTCCCACATTTAGAGCATGGGCATGGGATGGAGTTACTCCCCTTTGCATGTGCTTCAGCAACTCTAAAAAAATCCTTAATCCCTTCTTCATATTCATTTGATAATCTACTCATGGAAATCCAAGATCTATCCATCACAAATAGACTGTGATCTCAATGCGCACCTACTCACATCCAAGAGAGATAACATATAGTTATGTTGTGATACATTAATTAAGTATTAAAAGGCAACCCATTAAAAACAATAGAAACTATGCCAGCTTGGCAGATCAATAAAATGCAAGTTGTCATGAATAAAGGGAAATATTAACTAAAAATTCTAGGTGTACGTTTAGTCAGAAAATAAAGAAAGTCATGATGATAGAGTGAATAATTTCTCTTATAAGGAAATATTGATATTTAACTAAAATATATAAATAACTTAGTCCATCATAACTAAACTTGTCATCAACTAGTATCGATAAACTTTACATGTTTTTTCAGCATATAATTGAACTGTACTTTTCAGTTTAGAAAACAACATTGAACAATATCTTTGCATATTTATACGCTAATTCTTCATTGTGCTTGGTTGTTGCATGTTGTTGGACCATTAGACCCAAAGGAGAGAGACGGTGATGAAGAGATACAAAAATTAGTAGTGAAACTAAGTACTTGATTATGTTTGTGTTTATATTTTAAACATTTATATACCGAATAAGATTTTATGGAATTGATTATGTGGCCAAATTATTTTAAAAACATGTTAGCGAAGTTCGTATTAACAAGCCAATCAAGTTCATTTAATAAAGCGTGAAATACAGATACTGCACCAAAATTATTTCAGACATCCAAAGTTCTAGAGAACGAGTATGACATACAAAGTTCAGAATAACATGAATAACCCATGTATCCATGTCCTGAAATTAAATTTCCTAATAGTAGCAGCCATTATATAAACAAATGACAAACCATCACACATTGCACTCTTGTGACCATCATATCTTCCCCAAGAGGCCTACACCAATGTCGGGATCCCAAAAAATACAACGAAAAAAATAAAAAAAACGAAAAAAGTGTGATATCTCTGTATATTCTCATAAGAAATAATTTTTCCCTTCTAAGGCCTCTTTTAGTACTTTTGAACATCCAAACACGGCTAAAATAACTGTAAGAACTAGTAACACTACACAATCATATAACTACACACAAAGGAGGGGGGAGAACCCAAAGTGAAATGCAAGCTCCTCTTTTGCATATCTCTGTCTACGGTTGAAGTTATAAGTAGAGGGTAAATTGTAAATTTTCAAACAAACCCTTAACTATTACTTTGACAACAAATAAGTATCCCAAACATAATAGATAATTGAAGAACTTTAACTCGATCGAGATAATAGCTTATAGGTTTCAATATTTGCAAATTTACCCTTAAAAAGTAATCTATTAACATAAAATCTATAAAGTTTTCTATCTCCTCCATAAGTTGCAAGTTAAGTTGTGGATTAGATGATGAAAAATTAACATAAAACAAAGAATCCGCCGCACGCCCCATACAGACAAAGAAAAAAATAATGATGTTCGAGATGTTTGGGGTATGTCTACTCTTATATTATTACTTTTGAGATTCTATCATTATATATTTGGAAACAATACTCATCGTCATTCAAGTGCAATTATTGAATTGTATGCATTGAAATTTTTCATGATTAATGTCATACTCTATTCCTCCCTAAAATTAATTTGTGTCTAGATATTAATTTGGTATTTTCTAATTGCCTCGCTATTCGTACATTGATGAATTATTTGTATATAAATTTAATGTTGATTCTTTTTTTGTCAAGACTATTTGTAATTTATAATTTCGGTGTAAAAAATTGAAAATTATAGAATGACATTGTAAAAAAATCTAAATACAAAGTACACGAAAATTTTACTACATTTAAAGGGTCAAAATATTCTACATATATATCATTAACTTATATAATGTCATCCAGTAGAAGTATATTATTTTTGCAAAAAACCGAACACTTGTATATTATAAAATTAACTGTGTCGCATTGTAGAACAAAACTATAAGTCGACAGGCATCACGCGGCGCTGTTGACGAGTAGAAAATAGATGTGTATATTGTTACCTAAAAATAAATATGAATAACAGATGAGAATTCAAAATTACCTCAATAGACTTCAGAAATAATAAAAAGCTGACAATTGTGAGTCCTCAATCAAGTTGCGACAACGAGCACTCCCGTGAGTAGAAACAACTAATAATTCAACCACATAGTCTGATAAATTAGGTTAGGAATTGTAATGAAACCAAGTTATTAAATTTCAAGAAAAACATAAATGTAACAACAATAACACCTACCTACCTCTGTATTTAATTGATTCTCCAGATAGAAAAAGGTAGAACAAATTCTTCAAGCTGACTTGGGTGATGATAGCTGTACAGAATGGCATACGATTGAAGAAGAGGATGTGCAGGTTGAAGAAGAGGGTGGGATGCGGGTAGAAGAAGAGTTGTGAGATGCGGCTTGAAGAAGAGGGTGGGATGCGATGGTTGTGGGATGTGGGATGCGGGGTGAGGTTGTGGGATAAGGGAAGACTCCATGATAATCGTAAGTGGGTATCTCCCAAAATCTTTGAGGTAGTGTTACGCACGCCTCTTTCCCTCCAAAATGCTTCACGCCAATTGGTATATTTTCTTAAAATGGGTCGTAAATAATCAAATAAATTTATTAAAAAAATATTAATTTTATAAAGGGGGTTTTGGGAAAAGGTCCTCGTAGTGCTCAAAGTGTATAAAATAGGACACTCCATATAGTTTTATAAATTTAGTCCCTGTACTAAAAATATCAAGAAAAATGATGAAAAATAGTGCCGCTGGCGCGGACCAAAAAAATAAGGGACATATACCAAATAGTCCCTCAAACATTTTTTAATACTCATTTAGTCCAAGCCTTTTTATTTTGCCTCAAAAAGTCCTTTGCCACATATTTTGGAAAGGGAGTGCCGCTGGCGCGGACCTCTAAAAATAAGAGAATATTGAGTGCTTGAGGGACTAAATGGGTTAAACTAAAAATATGTGTCCTTTTTAAAAAATATATATTTATAGTAGGGACTATTAAATAATTGACCCAAAAAATAAAGGTATTGTACCACAGGGACTAGATTTATAAATGCTATTGTACCACAGGGACTAGATTTATAAACTTGAAAAGTATTGTCCTAAAAATCCAAATATAGGAAGGAACATGACATTTACCTTAATTCTCTATTTTATAAAATTATATTTAATATTACCATGTATATAAAACTGTCATAAAATTTAAATATATTATATGACAGTTAAAATAATACTGTCATAAAATAACATATTAATATGACCCAATAAATATACATGGGTCATAATTATTTGTTTAAATGAAAAAAAGGTCATAATTGTGAAATAATCATATTTATTATGACAGTTTAATTAAAATGGTCATAAAATTGAATTTTAAAACTGTCATAAAAGGGTATTTTTCTAGTAGTGGTTATCGTGCCTTCAGGCACGGGCATACGCTAGTATATATAGAGAGTTGTTAACAACCTTGTTTAACAGTCCCTTACCCTTTTATTATTTGTTCGGTAATAATGTTTTGTGTTAACTAGTGCCCAATGCAAGGAAAGGGTACTCTTTATAGCGGATATTTTGTGTTGAAGTTCATGAAGTACTTCATGGAGGATCCTTCCATACCTTTTGAAACAAAGGTATGTTGCCATTGTTTTATCTTTTTATCTTTTTATCTTATTATATAAAATATTGCTTAGTTATTTAACTATTATATACCGTAATAGAAAATTCAATTTTATCTTCAATTTTTTTAGATGAGAAGATTGTCCGATAAAGCGACATACACATTGATTATTACTGATTATATATATTAAGTACTTCCAAATAACTGTATTGTGTTATGTCATAATAACAATTTATTGAGATGATTGTATTTTGATGAAAACTATGTTTATTATATTTGATTGTTGGGTTACTCATTATGGGTTGGATAGCGTCGAGAACAAACCTAATATAGTATTACGTTCGAGAATGTCCTAACTTGAGTATTATTTTGGATTGTGGATCTTATGACGTAGTTTGGAATGCTAGTTTTTGGATATTGCGATGTATCATCACTATTTTTAGGATATTATCAAGTAGATAACTAGATGTTAGCTAATTTTTGAATATCATCACGTAGCTCACATGCTAGCTAGTTTTTGGATATGATGTAGCTCACATCAATATTTTTTTATTGTAAATATATTGATGTATATCAAGTTAGTGATATTTATGACCTTGATTATTGTCTATTTAAAATAGGATAATATTGATGACACATGGGTTGATTTAACTTCAAATAATAGTTGTCTATTGATGGAGTAATGATTTTTTTTTTTTATATCAGCATTTATGTCAGTTTTGAAAACAAATCTCATAAAATTACTAAAATTGACATAAATGTGATCTTATTTATGTCACTTTTTCATGAAAATATGATTAAAAACATATTGAATATTGTTGTTTTTATGTGTGTTCTTAAAAACTGACATAAATGTGATCTTATTTGTGTCAGTTTTACGAACATTTATGTCAGGACTTTATATGTCAGTTTTGAAAAATTCTAAAACTGATATAATTTTTTTTCGATAATTAAGAAAACTGATATAAATGATAATTTATGTAAGTTTGTAACTGACATAAATGACTGTTGTTCTTGTAGTGGATACAAATAACTTCTTTCCATTTCTAAACTCTCTCTAATTCTCTTTCTTCCCTCAATATCTATCTTCTTCTATCACTTATCATTTAATTTTGTAATTTAATCTGTATGTCATATGAGATGGCATGACACTATCTTAAACCTTTGATGTTCTTTCCCATATACTAATGAAACTCATTTTTTTCTACAAAGTGTGGGTATCATTTTTTTTAATTTAATATCCATTTGGTCAATGGACATAACAACTTCTTTTCGGCAGAGGGGATTAGTAAAACCTAAGAGAATCGTTTTGTGCAAGAATTATGGAACCTAACTTTCAAGTGTTTTAGATAATTTCTTGTTCAATTTCTTGGGTGGAATTACTTTCATTTGTTGGTATATGCTTTGTGGGTACCACATATTCGTATTAAAATGAAAAAAGGATTCAATAAATTTTCGCATAAAAAACATTATTTTTAGGGTACCTAAAAGTGTAATATTTTTTCTCTTTTCTAAATCATGTAGATTTTTTCCATTGTGGGCATGATTAGTTTTTAATTAGTTTTATATGTCTGCACAAATTTTCGGATACAATTTTGAAAATACGAAAATTCTATGAATATGGGAGGATGGTTCCGAAATACCCAAATTTTTAATTTCTTCAAAATTAAAATAAAATTAAATGAATATTCAAATTTTCTTTTAAACAAAACTAATTAAAGTTCTAAATTAGGCAAAACAAACGAAACATGAATTTTGCCAAATTAATTAAAACCGACTTGAATTAAATTAACTAAAATTACCCAATATTATAATTGCACCAATTTACATAAATGTAGTGATTTAAACCAATTTTTATATTTTTAAACCTAATCATGCATATAGGTGATTTTTGCAAAATAAAAATAAACACAACCACAACGTCGCGATGTACGAGGAAAATCCACAAGTTCACTAAGTATTATTTTACAAGGACATGACAGAATACTTACACAAGACCCAACGCCCTCGCAAGCCTTGACTCTCTTTGTTCCTCCACCCCCGCCTAGTCGACAACTCATGAGTCCACTTTCATCTCGGAATCCACCGATTGGGAAAATCAACTCTCAAACACACGAAATCCACTTTCGTATGTACACCAAGAACCACAAAACGGAATCCTCCGTAAGATACTTTCTCTTTTGGGGTAGAGAATGATACCCAGTGCCAAAACAATGATCTCAAAACATATGTTATGTTAAAACTTGGATCATGAAACAATTGGGTGTAAAAACTTGGTTTTGTTCTTCAAATTAAATCATTTTGATTAATAAACATCAAGGGGAATTTTTGGAAAAAGTTTTATGCTCTCAAGGCTCTTGAAATTCTGTAAAAATCTCCTAAAAATTATATTCCCGTACTCTTAAAAGTAGGTAAGAAAGAAATGGAGTAGTGAGAAGTTTTAGAAAAAACTGTCAAAAAACTGGTGAAAACTGTCGGTCATTTGAACGACATATAAAGTCGTTCGAACTACTTATCGAACGAGAATACAAAGACTATCTCGTTAGATATCTCATTCGAATGACATCTCGTTCGAACGAGGCTATTCGAACAACAAATCAAACGAGAATGTAGAGAAAACCTCGTTCGAACGACTTGTGGATCTCGTTCTAACGAGAGTGAAATGTCGTTCTAACGACTTTTCAGAAAATTTTCATTTTCTTAGGAAAATAAATCATTTTAAAATATGTTTAAAAGATAAAAGACACCCAATTAAAATATCTAAGTAGAGATATAACATACACATTCATACCAGAGAGATCTTGGCATGTTGATGGCGCAAATGTGGCACGAAAACACGACAATGATGTGAACTTCAATCTATTGGCCGCTACGTCTTCAACTAAAACGTCATAGGCTTGTAAGATCACAAACACGACTGCTATCCTCTAACGCAATGAGTTTTGTCCAGAATTAAGCCAACACTTACAAATTGACTCAATTGGAAATTTGTCCTTACAAATCTCCCTCTTTGGCTATTCCGGGACAAAACCAAAATAAAAATACCGTGGGCCGCCAAGCTCATCTAAAAGAAAAAAACCCATCCAATTATAAAAAAATATAGACGCTTGACTGACACATAGTTCAGAAGCTATGCTTGCTTTAAAATTTTGCTGCTTAAGATGAAAACCTGCACACTTAAACACACCCTCAAACGCATATGGAATATGACAATATAAATTACATAATTAAATTCTTCCCCTTTGTCTAACATGATCTACCTAAGAAAGACGTCTCCCCCTAAGTTAGATCTCCCCAAATTAAAAGGCTTAGATACCATTTTCCCCCCTTTTTGTTCGGAATAGACAAAGATTAAAGTGCATAAAATAACCCATTTCTTCCCAATTAAAATAAATTCTCCCCCCTAAATGAAACAAGGGATAAGCATAACAGAAAAATAAGTATATCATGTAATGGTGTATAAAGTTATAAGTACAATAAAACAACATGGCAAGAAAAGAGCAACTAATCCACACAAAGATTAATAAATACCAACTAAGATGCAATAGCAAAATGTTAACAACTAGAATATACTAAGATAAGAGTGGGATATCAACGAAAAATCACAACAAGATAGATACCTATATCAATAAGAAGCGTATAAGGACTATATAGCAAGACAAAGACTCAAAAACAAAGGATATCGTATATATATGAATACAAAAAATATACCAATGAAGAAGACGCACATAAATATAGGTATAAACACCACACAAGATACAAAATACATTAAGCTTTCCACACTCATAAGGCATAATTGTGTCTAAATAAACATGTGGTAAATGAAGTGAAGGGCCGTGAACTAAAGACAACAATCACTTAAAAATGTTCAAAGAGTTCTATTTGATTGCAAAACTTTATCAAACTTAGTTTTAGCCTCATATGACAAGATAAAGTGAACTCATAGAACATGCAAGAACAATTCATACAAGCCTAGAATTTTGATGAAATTACAAACCAATAGAGTCATGACAAAATAAGCATAACTAGGATATATTGTCATTGTGCAAACCCGTTGATATTTCCATCCAAAATCCCTCATAAATAATTATTATTTTCTTTTCTTTTGAATGAACATATCAACCTAAACTATGTTGGCCTTGGCTACTTTTTACAATGCCACACTTTTTTAGGCCTTTGTCAATGGTGGCGTTCACGGAAAGGAGATTTGCTCCTTTCACAACCCTTTTTTGTGCACCCTCATATATAATTTTGTATACAATATAAATAAATCTCATTGGCAGCGATTCTTAAATGCATAAATCCTCCATAGTCACAAAAATATGTAAATGAAAAAATTGTTAGGAGAACATCTCACAAAGTTCAAATATACATGTGAAGTTTACTTTCAAAAGAGCTCATGCATGTGTGAAAGGGAGGAGAATCCACTAATCAAGTCAAATTCAAACTTATTCATGCAAGCGTGATAAAGAACAAATTAAGAATTGAAATTCATAACCAAAAGCTCTAGCCACATGGAAGTGGGGGAATGATATAGGATTCAAACACAAGTATATGCCACAAAAAGTGTATAAAACCCAAACATACACACACAAAAAATCTTTTTGGAATTTTCAAATTTTTAACCAAATAGAAAAAATGACAACTCAAAAGACACAAAATCTTTTTTTATTTTTCAAATGATACCCAATAAAAGAAAAAATTAAAATACAAAAGATAAAGATGTCATAATTCTAGCAAAATTTATATAAGAAAGCATAGACTAGAAAATGACTAACAAAGATACAACTAACGATAATATTTCATGAAGCACAAAAGCTAGTGTATGTAAACATGTAAGAAATTACTCATAAGATATAGCAAGTGAGGAGTAATGTGCAAGCATGCGGGAACCATCAAAAATAGGAAATTTAGAAAATGATATATTTTTCATATTCAAAAAATAAAAAATCCTTTGAAAATCAGGATCACGCAATAAATTAGCTTAACTAGCTCTCATATCAATTTGAAAATGCAAAAATTCAGTGAATATGGGAGGATGGTTCCAAAATATCCAAGTGTTTAATTTATTCAAAATGAAAATAAAATTAAATGAATATTGAAATTTTCTTTTAAACAAATTTAATTCAAGTTCTAAATTAGGCCAGATAAACCAAACATGAATTTTGCCAAATTAATTAAAACCGACTTGAATTAAATTAACTAAAATTACCCAATATAATAATTGCACCAATTTACAAAAATGTTGTGATTTAAACCAATTTTATCTTTTTAGACCTAATCATGCATCTAGGTGATTTTTGCAAGATAAAAATAAATGCAACCACAACATCTCGATGTACGAGGAAAACCCACAATGGGAAAAGTCTTGGACGGCCCAGCCACAACTCCACTAAGTGTGGTTTTACAAGGACACGACATAATACTTACATAAGAGCCGACGCCCTTGTAAGCCTTGACGCTCTTCGTTACTCCACCTCTGCCTAGTCGACAACTCAGGAGTTCACAATCGTCTCAAAATCCACTGATGGGGAAAATCAACCGTCAAACACACGGAATCCACTTCCGTACGTACACCACGAATCACAAAACGAAATCCTCCGTAAGAAACTTTGTCTTTTGGGGTAAAAAATGATACCCGGGGCCAAAACAATGATGTCAAAACATATGTTATGTTAAAACATGGATCATGAAATAATTGGGTGTAAAAACTTAGTTTTGTTCTTGAAATTAAATCATTTTGATTAACAAGCACCAAGGTGACTTTTTGGGAAAAAAATTATGCTCTCAAGGCTCTTAAAATTCAAGAAAAAGTCTCTTAGAAAATTGCATTCTCGTACTCTTAAAAGTAGGTAAGAAAGAAATGGAGTAGTGGGAAGTTTTAGAAAAAACTGTCCAAAAACTACTAAAAATTATCGGTCGTTCGAACGACTTATCGAATAAGAATATAGAAACTATCTCATTAGATATCTCGTTCGAATAACATCTCATTCGAATTAATTTATTCGAAAGATAAATAAAACGAGAATGGAGAGAAAACCTCATTAGAAACCTCGTTCAAACGAGAGTGAAATGTCGTTCGAACGACTTTTCAGAAATTTTTATTTTTCTTAGAAAAATAAAAAAAAATCATTTAAAATATGTTTACAAGATAAAAGACACCCAATTAAAATATCCAAATCTCTATATAACATACACAATTATACCTGAGAGATCTTGGAAAGTTAATGACGCAAATGTGGCACGAAAACACGACAATGATGTGAACTTCAATCTCTTGACCGTTACATCTTCAAATAAAACATCATAGGCTTGTAAGATCACAAACTTGACTGCTATCCTTTGACGCAAAGAGTTTTTTCCAGAATTAAAACAACACTTATAAATTGACTCAATTTGAAATTTGTCCTTACAAATTGATTGCCATTTCGCATTTGTTCATTGTTCGTTAAATTGTATCAATTACAATAATAATGACTTTTCTTTCCACGTTTTTGTACTTTACACTCGTGTATTCATTTTATTCATCAAACCCTTCTGTACCCAAACCCATTTGGTTAAACATCGTTGCTGGCCACAACTTTTTATGCGTGTGGGATTTTGTAACAAACATATATAATTAGTGATTAAACATAGAGGCTAACCAACTGGATAAGTGTGATATAATCATGCTTTAACTAACTGAATGTAGTCTTATAGCCAACAAATAAATATATTGATGCCATTTGCTTCATTCAACCTAGTTAGACATCAAATTATCGAAATAATTATTAAACTAGTGCATAATTGCACTTTTCCTCTTTAACTTTGACTTATTTTCAGTTCACTACTCTTGACTTTAATTTTTTTATACTTAATCTCCTCAAAATATTAAAAAGTTCCAAGTTACCCCTGAACACTAAAGGTGTTAATTTTTTAAATGAAAAGTTTATCGTGTGAGTTGCACATGAGGGTATTATGTCAGCTACACGAATAATATGGTATACAGTCAATACTCTCTTTAACTCTTGTGTTCACGTATTTTTTTTCACTATTTTGTGTTCCTTTTATTCATCAAACCCTTGTGTACCGAAACCCGTGTCTTCTAATAAACATATTTTCTTAATGATTAAATATATAGGCTAACCAACTGAAGAAATCTAATACAATCGTTCTTCAATGATTAAATATAAAGGCTAACCAATGATTGATGGGACAAATGCCCTGGATGGCCATCTAGAGTGGTTTCTAAGGTTGAGACCTTTTAAGATGAGACTGTAGGTGAGGGCTTATGGAAGATGATGACTCTGTTTGAAAGTAAATCTGAAGGAACTCTTCCATGGTGGATCTTTAGGACGAGTCCAGACTTATCTATATAAATCAACCTCTAGACCTTAGTCTTCAATGCCAGTAGGAGGCTGAGATTTAAACACTTCTGCTATTAGCGTCTTATCCTCGCCCTGTCTTTTTTTAGTTCGCATCTGAGGACATGCCATGTCTTGTGGGGGCACAATGATTATATTGATTTTTGCAGAGATGCCAGTTCTCACTCATGAGAAGTGATACACTTGTCACCCATTGAGAGGCCTAGTTAGTGTTGGCAAAACATTCCAAGTCACGTGTGTAGTTAAATGACGTGCTTGGGCCTTGGGAGGCGTGCCCTAATCATGACTGCCTTAGGAATTATGCACATGCTTAAGGTGAAAAAATATTTAGATTTTTCCTTTCTACCAGACACCTTTGCCAGAACCCAAAACTCTCTCTATTTCTATACAACCCCATTTCTCCGGTGAGCTTTTCTCCTTTTTTTCGGCATTCTTTCATGTTTTTCTGCTTCTCCTTTTGCTTTCAGATACTCCTTTCATCGCTACTATTAGTTTCTTCTAGTTTTAATTCTATTTTTGAGGTTTCTTATTTTTTGGCATCCTTTTTGTTTACTCTGGCCACCAATTTTAGTGGTTTGCACTTATTTTATGGCGGTTTAGTGGGTGTAGGAGACTAGGAAAACAATTTTTTGAGTTACTAGGTTTTTGGGGTTTTAGATTGGTTGTCTGCGCTTTTCGGTGCCTTTTTTGTGAGGGTTGGCCAGAGCATTTCTTAGTGTTTATGGAAAAATTCATTCACAAAACACTTCGCTTACTTAGTTTGATCTTCAATAGTGGCCCCTTTAGTTTCATGCACATTTGTTCATGTACCGTAGGTTGTAAGAGTTAGGTAAAGAGTTTACTCATCTGCACGAGCGCATAAAATGAGAGATTAGGAGGGCCGAGGTTGAGTCACGCCGACGTAGGCCTCAGATTCCATTGACCCCAACTCCTTTAGTTGTACAACAACTCATCTTACTCTTGACTTATCCTTCTCCAATCGAGACCACTGTTGGGAATAATCATGTTGGCATTCTATCGGTAGTGATATCATGTCTACGTCTTCTTCTAAGAGCAATAGACCTTCTAAGCATTTAGGTCTTCATTATGACTAAATAAATAATTAGGTTGACTTTTTTGAGGTGGCCATGTGGTTCCCTGCAGTTCATGCTAATGGGGGTGAAACGGTAGAGTCAAATAATAGAGGTTATCCTAGTACTTCCTCTCACCAACCGAGGGACCCTGAGCCTTAAATATATGATATCTCATCTCAGATGATGAGTTTGAGTTTGAGGTTGCTAATAATATGCCCCAACTCCTTCTTATAGATGTACCTGTCTCGGTTATGACTCTGATGAACATGATCCTCGTGGCAAGGCCCCTGTCATTGATGAGGAAAAGGATACCTACACTTTGGACACAAGTGTAGCCTTGGTCATCCCCAGTGATGTTCGTGAGACTGATCTGGTGGTCTGGAGGCATATCTATGGGATTAAATCCTCTATTGACATGAGGCTTCCTGCTGAGGGTGAGCGTGCCTTTGACCTAAAAAATAAGGGAGAAGTAGCTGTCCATGAGAAAATGTTTATAGTCGGCTTCTGCCTTCCTTTTTATCAAGGAAATTCTTCCTTCTATTAGGACCCATCCCAGTTTATGACAAACTCATAAAGTATCCTTTTTGGGGTAGCTCATCTTTGGAGAGTTGCCTAGGACGTAAATCTTCCAGTTGATATCTTTTGGGGGTGCTATACGTGGGTTACTACGAGAGCCAATCTTTGTTATTACCACTTTGTGGCTCGTCGTCCAGATCGGAAGTCCTTAACATTAATAAAACTTCTAAATATAATTGGAAATCCCGTTATTTCTTCATTTTTAGGGATTGGGAGTTTTGTGAGGGGGGAGTCATTTGATGTTGTTGAGGCGAGTGTGCCTCGAAAATGGGATCATATCTCGTTCTTGGCCAAAGTAGAACCCAATCTTAGTGTCAAAATGAGAGAGGTAATTGACCAACTCAGAGGGGATATCATCATCATCTTTGAATACTAGATAATCCCTGAATTCGTGCAATATTCTGGCATGGGGGTAGAACCCCCTGGAATCACTTCATAAGAAAATCATTTAACTTTTTCATAATTTTACTATCGTCTTCAAATTATTATGACCCAAGACACGATGATATTCATTCTATTTGTTAATATTCTTTGTAGATCATCATTCTGGTGTTCCCGACGAAGTCTGAGAAATTGCAGCACCAATTTCATCAAACCTTCTCACCCCCTCTTCAAGGGAAGGCTCCATTGCCAACCCAGGATCAATAAAAATCCACAATCGGCGGCCCCACTACTGATGAGGGGTCTAAGAAGAGAAAAGAGGTTGTTGTTGGGACCTCAAATCATCCTCCCCCACAACAAACGAAAATAAAAGAAGGTCAGCTAAGATAGACCGTTGATCCTCCCCTCCCCATTAGGGATGACACTTATGCAGTAGCACATCTGGCCTAACATATGGTCAATGCTGACTTTCATCTTGGGAGTCAATTGAAAGCTCGAGACGTTATCACATCGATTGTCCCTGAATGTGATAACTAATATTTTGACGTTCAAGACCCTTCTTGGGTTTTAAACTTCACTCTTCATAGGGAAACCAAGGTAAATATCAACTTTAAATTATTATCTTATTTCAAAAATTTATGAAACTTTGTGTCGTCTCATACTAAATATTTTCTTCTTTGTGTTTGCAGTCTGCCATTTCCCTCCAAAACATCAAGCAATGAGTGGTGGAGTCTAAGGCCAAGACAAAGGTGGTAGAACCTATGAGAACCGGTTTATGCAAGAATTGTGGAACCTAACTTTGAAGTGTTTTAGTTCATTTCTTGTCAAGTTGTTGGGTATAAATACTTTCATTTGCTGATGTATTATTTGAGGGTACCATATATTCGAACTGAAATAAAATAACGATTCAATACATTTTCACACAAAAAAACATTGTTTTTGAAAAACATTATTTTTGTAGGGTACCTAAAATTATAATACCTTTTCTCTTTTCTAAATCATGTAGAATTTGTCCATTGTGGGCGTGATTGGTTTCTATTGAGTTTTATATGTTTGCACAAATTTGGGATACAATTTGACTGCCATGTGTCATTAGTTCATTGTTTAGTTAAATTGTGTCAACCACACAAATAATAACTTTTCTTTCCACGTTTTCAACTTTTCACTCGTGCATTCATTTCATTCATCAAACCCTTCTGTACCCAAACCTATTTCGCCTAAACACCGTTGCTGTCCGCAACTTTTTATGCGTGTGGGATTTTCTAATAAACATACATTGTTTATTATTCTTAGTGATTAGGTTAGGGCTATTCCCACTCCAACAAAGTCTTCTAACACTCCATTTTCTTCTCCAAGGACCCATATACCCTTATATAAATTCCTCCATCCTTCTATCTCACTTATACCCATAAATAAAAAATAAAGTGTACTATTAACTTGAGGCACCAAAAAACTATTTTTTATAACTGTTTATTTTTATTAAAAGAAAAAGTTTTGTTAAAAACACTGATAAAGGGCCTTTATTTATATTCCTTCCCACACAATCATTTTTGGCATCAAAACAATGATAAAAACATTTTTTTTGTTTTTTTATTTTTCATTGAAACTATCTTTTTAATATTTTCTTTATTTTTCGTTAAAAATGTATTTTTGGCTAAAAACTATTTTTTTAAATGAAAATTAGTTTAAAAAATTATATATTTTTTCCTAAAAACTATTTTTAATGTTTTGATAAAAAATGTCTTTTTTAATGTTGTCAAAATTATTTTTTTAAAACTCGCAATTGGTGAGTGCCGCTGGCGCAGACCCACGTCATTTAATGGATGTGGGTCCGCGCCAGCGAACTAACCAATCACGAATCTTTCAAAGGAGCATATACCAAATAGTCATTCAAACATTTTTCAATACATGTTTAGTCCAAGATTTTTTTGAATAAAACAAAAAGGCTTGGACTAAATGTGTATTAAAAAATGTTTGAGGAACTTTTGGGTAATTTATCCTAAACAAAACATTTTTTTAACAAAAAATAGTTTTTAGCAAAAAATTGTTTTTTGAGGAACTTTTTGACTTTTTTAAAAACAAAATTTGTAACCTTTTTTTTTAGATTAAAGAAGAGTTTTTAACAAAACATTTTTTATTTTTATTTTTAATAAAAAAACCTTTTTTATAACAAAACCTTTTCTTTTTCTAAAAAAACAGTTAATAATATACATTTTTTTGGTGCATTAAGTTAATAGTAGACTTTATTTTTTATTTGTGTGTATAAGTGAGATAGAAGTATGGAGGAATTGATATAAGAGTATATGTAAGCCTGTCAACGGGTCGGAGCCGGGTCGGGTGTAGGGAGATCCAAATCCGTTTAATAGGCATTTAATCGGGTTCGAATCCAGCTCCGGGTTTTCATCAGGTCTACAATATTGGATCCAGATCTGTATTCGAAACAGGTCTTCGGGACAGGCTCCAGGTCTTACCAGATATATACATTTATTTTATATTTATTTTTATTTTATCCCCTTCTTTATTTTTTAATCCTAGATTAAAATATTTTGTAATGTATTATAGTATATGATTAGTATAAATAAAATATATATTACATATATTTACTATATAATACTTATATGTTATATTGATAAGATATATTTATAAATATATATAAATTTAAAAAGTAATAATGTACAAGGCGGGTCGAGTTTTCGGGTCCGAGTTTTGTATAAGATCCAGAACCTACGTGTGTAATAAACGGGTATTCGGGTTTTCGGTCCCAAAAATAATGACCAGATCCTATTATATGGATCGGGCCGAGTCGGATCCCGGTTCAGACCCGACCCATTGACAAACTTAGGTATATGGGTCTTTTGAAAAGAAAATGGAGTGTTAGAACTTTTTGTAGGAGTCGGAATAGCTCTACCCTTGGCTTAAACTTATTAAAGAGAGGCGGTTTACCTTGTAGGAGCACATGCCAGTTTAAAATTCCATCAAAAGACTCATAATTATAATTAATTAAAGGGTCTGTTTATTTTGCAACTATAATTCTGTTTTCTGTGTTTAAATACAATTTTGATAAAAATTTGCGTTTGACAATCTGTTTTCAAACACTAAAGAGAATTATAATATTTCTATGTTATAATCAAGTTTTTTAGAAAACAGGTTGAGGGTGTTTTATAACTTCTGTTTTTTATTTTTTAACACATAATTATTCATTCTTAATACTTTAATGCATTTATACCTTAATATATAATATACATACAAAACACATTACTATGTGTGTAATTCTTATAAATAAAAAAATATTTATGTACATGTGCACAAAATTACATATGGAATAAGATAAAGTTAAATAATATTATCAATAGATACATGATACTTATATATAGTTTTATAAATGTATTATTAATGTATGTAATAATATATAATATACATATAGTACAGATGTATTAAAAAATATTATCAATTCATGCATGTACATAGTTTTATAGTGAATTATACATGAAATATCATTATATATATATATATATATATATATATATATATATATATATATATATATATATATATATATATATATATATATATATATATATATAGAGAGAGAGAGAGAGAGAGAGAGAGAGAGAGAGAGAGAGAGAGAGAGAGTTAAACTCCTCAATATACCTCATTAAATATACATAAAAATACATGATATTAAGTGTACATGTATATAATTTATGATGTATGTATGTATGCATGTATGTATGTATGTATGTATGTATGTATGTATGTATGTATGTATGTATGTATGTATATATGTATGTATGTATATATTCATGTATCATGCATGTATGAAAGTTTTATGTATGAGTTTATACACACACACACACACACACACACACACACACACACACACACACATATATATATACATGTTTGTCAATTTTGTCAAATTTTAAAAAAATTGTATTTAAAAACAAGTTTACCAAACGCGCACTAATAATTATAAACAAAAAAAATTTAATTTTAAAACTCTATTTAAAAACAACGTTTAAATCGAATTTTCTGAATACAAAACCAAACGGTCCCTTAAGTACTTGAAGGCTATGGTAAAGAATAAACTAATTGCTATTATTAAGGCTGGAAAAAATAAAAAGCCATTTTCTTTTCATAGGGGTTCGTTATCTTTACTATCTCCGGATCTCGCGTAAAGGTATATGTGCTCGAGTGTAGGGGTGCACATGGTTCGGGTTAGTTCAGTTCCAGTACTAATCTGGAATCGGAACCGGGGTCGATCGGTTTCACAATTTTAGAATAGGAACTGAATTGATTATGTTTATAACCAAACCAACCCATATCAATGGTTCTTGGGTTGGTTCAAACCGGTTCTCGATTTAAAAAATGTATTAAATAAATAGAGAACTAAGTTCAAGGTCATGTTCTACCCCATATTTGGATTTATAGGACACTGCTTTCTAAGTTTATTACTATAGTCCCTATGGTACAATAACATTTATTTGTGTGGTCCCTTTAGAGTTATGAGTACACAAAACATGTAATTTTATTTGTTTTAAATAAATATGTATTTATATTTATACCCTTATTCAAATTCATTTAAACTCATTTTAAAAATAAACATATAACCCCACCTCCACCCCACCCCAGGGAACCCCGTCGGAACGCCTGAATCCTCGTCGAAACACCAAAATCCTCGTCGAAAACTGACAGAATCCTCGTCGGATTGTTTCTCTCTCTCTCTCTCTCTCTCTCTCTCTCTCTCTCTCCGTTTATTTCTTTCATTTTTTTGGTTCGCGCTAGTGGCCCCATTGTCTAAAAATTGAGTTTTTCGTCGGGAAAAAATGGAAGTTTTAGTGAAATAATAAATTTGTCTATTTTGAGTGAATTTTGGATTTGTAGATTTTTTTTGTGTGGGTTATAAACATTTCAGTGCACCCTGTAAAAAAAATCAACTCAAAATAAAACTTTTTGGTATTTTAAAAAATGGGTCAATTTTTTATAGTACTTAAGCTACTTAAAATACCGTCAAATATTGACTTATTTTTTTAAAATACCAAAAAATGTTATTTTGAGTTGATTTTTTTACGGGGTACCTTGAAATGTTTATAACCAACAAAAAAAACATTTTTTTTTTCTAAAAAAGATCCCGCACGGGCTCTCTCATTTTTTACAATACTTAAGTTGTTCATTTGTGGATTTGTACGAGCCTTGCTTGATAGAAAAGTGATAAATACAAATGATTTCACAACATTTGATTCGAGGATAAATAATTTTCAAGGCAAATTAGTATCTTCTAACATCTGCCCCTTTCTTCCACCATTTTTGCCAAACACAAAAGATGAAAATAGATACAAATGTGAATTTTTTTACAATATATATATAGGAAAAGGATCAAGTGAGGTCCTAGTTTGAGAACCTTGAATGAGGATCATTTTTTAAAAATAGTTAAAAAAATATTTTTGGGCTAATTTTTTTTTATGATTTTTAAAAATTTCAATAGGACCATAAAAAATAATCAACTCAAAATGAATTTTTTTGTTATTTTAAAAAAATCGGTTAAACTATGTCAGTTTTTAAGTTGTTAAAAACTAACAAAGTTTGACCGATTTTTTTAAAATAGTAAAAAAATTCATTTTGAGCTGATTTTTTTTATATGACCCTACTGAAATGTTTAAAAACTATATAAAAAAGATTAGCTCAAAAATTTATTTTTTACTATTTTATCGAAATTGGTCCGTGGCAGCGGTATGCAAACTGAGGTCCTCATGAGATCCTCTCTCTCTCTCTCTCTCTCTCTCTCTCTCTCTCTCTCTCTCTCTCTCTCTCTCTCTATATATATATATATATATATATATATATATATATATATATATATATATATAAATATATTAAAAAAATATTTAAAATATTTAAAAAATATACGAAATATATAAAATATTTTAAAAAATACACGATATATATGAAATATATTAAAAAAATGAAATATACGAAATATATGAAATATACATGAAATATATTAAATATACAAAATAAATAAGTGTGAGAAGTATTATATGAAATATATACATATGTGAAAATATATGAAATATACAAAATATATAAATACATAAAATATATGAAATATACAAACGGTCATTGAGTGCAGTATATAGCGAGAAATTGTGTTTTGAATTAAAAAAACCACAAATCAAACCCTAACGAGGTGACAATAATTTCTTGGTTGGTGTGATGTTTAAATAGGGTCCACTCAAACACCAACCAATACATTATTGATACACGTAGAATTTGATTTGAGGGCCTAATTTAAGGGTATACCTAGATGATGTTTATTTTGGACTCTTAGTTCCGAATAGGAACCATTTAGGGTATCAAATAATGTTTTAATTTTTTAAACTGATTAATAGGTTAACGATTATATTTGTCTCTAAATAGTTTAAGCTTGCCTCTGAATTTGAATTCTGAATCTAAACCTTTCTAAATACCTCTATTAAGATATTCATTCATACATAAAAACAAATAGAATTTCAGACTTCAAATTTCATATTCCGAGTTCAGATTCAGATAAAAAAAACAAATGAAACCCTAGTATTACTCTGTCATTTGACCCCATTAGTTATGCAACATATCACTTTGAGTACCAAAATTTAAGGTATATGACTTTTATGATAAAAAAAATCACAAGAAGTGAAAATAGTATGAAAGTGACATTACATTAAATTTTGATATGAAAAGTGATATATGGGATAACTAATGAGGACGCCAAATGCCAAAAAGCATTTCTTATTTCCTTTCCTTTTATTTCCTTTCCCTTAAGTCGACCATTTTTGAAATTACACGAAATTGATATGAAATTGACACGATATATCGAGTTCGTGTTGATCTTTTTAGACACGTAATCATGTCGTGTTCGTGTCAAAATTATGAATCGTATTATCGTGTATTCTCGTGTTAACCGTGTCGACTTCTGTTCAGTTGAGAGTCATTTAAGAAGTCGTGTTATTTGAGTTGGGTTTGTATAGACTAAAAAGATAAGAATTCATTGCCTAAGAGGTGACAATTTTAGAAACGAAACGGAACGACCCAAAATTGACCCGAAATTGACACGATATGTCGCGTTCGTGTTGGGTTTCTTTGACATGAAGTCGTGTCGTGTTTGTGTCAAAATTATGAGTCGTATATTGTCATATTAATCGTGTTTTATTTCGGATTATCGTATGTATTTATGTTTAATTTAGCATGAAATTTTAAGAAATCTACTATTCATGTCGTGTCATGTTATGTCGTTTTTATTTGAGTCGTGTTCGTGTCAATTAAAAAAATACGAATTCGTATCATGTCATATTCGTATCTAAAAATATTTGTCGTCTTGTATTGACGTGAAACACAACCCAAATACCCGAAATTGGCACCCCTACACGTATCTACCCGAAAGACTAACAAAAAGCAAACCTTAAACCAAACGGCCGCGCAAAACAAAACAACTACCAGGCTGACCCAAAAGCAGACCACATAAAAGCGATTAGATTCTTTTTTCTTTCTAGTCCCATAAACCATTTAGATTGAGAATCTGATATAGTACAACTTTCAAGTGAGATACAACTGCTATATCACCTACCAATTCTCCACCTCCCATCTCTCTCTGTCCCCATGGCTACCTTATCTCTCCTATCCCCTCCCACCCTTTCTCTCTCCCCTTCTCTCAAAACCAAATACAATCTCCACACAAGAAAACCCTTTTCCATAAAACCCCAATATTCCCAATCCCCCACTACCCTTTCCCAAGATGACCTCAAAAATCTAGCAACTGACAAAGCAGTTGAATATGTCAAAAGTGGCATGGTTTTAGGCCTTGGCACAGGCTCAACTGCAGCCTTTGTGGTCTCCAAATTAGGCCAACTCCTCAAATCAGGTGAATTAAAAGACATTGTGGGGATCCCCACTTCAAAAAGAACCTTTGAGCAAGCCACCCAATTGGGTATCCCATTATCAGTTCTTGATCACCACCTAAAGCTTGATTTGGCCATAGATGGGGCAGATGAGGTTGACCCGGATCTTAATTTGGTCAAAGGGAGTGGAGGGGCACTTTTGAGGGAGAAAATGGTTGAGGCTGCTTCTGAGAAGTTTGTTGTGGTGGTTGATGATTCTAAGTTGGTTAGTGGGTTGGGTGGGAGTGGGCTGGCTATGCCTGTTGAGGTGGTGCAGGTTTTGTTGGAAGTATAATTTGATGAGGTTGCAAGAGTTGTTTAAGGAGGAAGGGTGTGAGGCTAAATTGAGATTGGATGGGGGGAAGCCTTATGTGACTGATAATATGAATTACATTGTGGATTTGTATTTTGAGAGTCCTATTAGGGATTCGGGTGTGGCCGGGAAGGAGATTTCGGCTTTGGAAGGGGTTGTGGAACATGGGTTGTTTCTTGATATGACTACTGCTGTCATTATTACGGGCAAAGATGGAGTGAGTGTTAAGTCCAAGTAATTCGATGTAATGGGTGAGAATTTTTTTAACTTTTCTTTGTGTTTTTTGAAATTTTTATGTTTGAATATAATTCTTGTTGTAACTTGATCAATGGGTTCTATGAATAATATTGAGTATGACATTATTTTTTGCTCGAATGCTTATTGTACATTTGCTCGTTTTGATATGAATATGAAGAAACTGAAAAATATGTTTGTTTTATGCATGGGTGAATGTATTTAGTCTAATTTAGATTCAATGTTTAGATTAAAGGATCTTTTATCTTCAAATTAGGCCAATTACTTAAAATAGGTGAATTAAAAGACATTGTGGGCATACCCACTTCAAAAAGAATCTTTGAGCAAGCCACCTAATTGGGTATCCCATTATCAGTTCTTGGTCACCACCCAAAGCTTGATTTGGCCATAGATGGGGCAGATGAGGTTGACCATGGTCTTAATTTGGTCAAAGGGAGAGGAGGGGCACTTTTGAGGGAGAAAATGATTGAGGCTGCTTATGAGAAGTTTGTTGTGGTGGTTGATGATTCTAAGTTGGTTAGTGGGTTGGGTGGGAGTGGGCTGGCTATGCCTGTTGAGGTGGTGCAGTTTTGTGGGTGAGGTTGCAAGAGTTATTTAAGGAGGAAGGGTGTGAGGCTAAATTGAGATTGGATGGGGGGAAGCCTTATGTGACTGATAATATGAATTACATTGTGGATTTGTATTTTTAGAGTCCTATTAGGGATTTGGGTGCGGTCGGGAAGGAGATTTCAGCGTTAGAAGGGGTTGTGGAACATGGGTTGTTTCTTGATATGACTACTGTTGTCATTATTGCTGCCAAAGATGGAGTGAGTGTTAAGTCCAAGTAATTTGATGTAATGGGTGAGAATTTTTTATACTTTTCTTTGTGTTTTTTGAAATTTTTATGTTTGAATCTAATTTTTTTTGTAACTTGATCAATGGGTTATATGAATTTTATTGAGTATGACATATTTTTGTTCGAATGCTTAGTGTACATTTGTTCATTTTGATATGAATATGAAGAAAATGAAAAATATGTTTGTTTTATGCATGCATGAATTTATTTAGTTTAATTCAGACGCAAAGTTAGATTAAAGGCCATTTTATCTCTAAACTAGGAAAATTAATCAAAACTGGTCAATTAAAAGACATTGTGGGAATACCCACTTCAAAAAGAACCTTTGAATTGGGTATCCCATTATCAGTTCTTGATCACCACCCAAAGCTTGATTTGGCCATAGATGGGGCAGATGAGGTTGACCCTGATCTTAATTTGGTCAAAGGGAGAGGAGGGGTACTTTTAAGGGAAAAAAAGGTTGAGGCTGCTTATGAGAAGTTTTTTGTGGTGGTTGATGATTCAAAGTTGGTTAGTGGGTTGGGTGGGAGTGGGCTGGCTATGCCTGTTGAGGTGGTGCAGTTTTGTTGGAAGTATAATTTGGTGAGGTTGCAAGAGCTGTTTAAGGAGGAAGGGTGTGAAGCTAAATTGAGATTGGATGGGGGGAAGCCTTATGTGACTGATAATATGAATTACATTGTGGATTTATATTTTGAGAGTCCTATTAGGGATTCGGGTGCGACCGGGAAGCAGATTTCGGCTTTGGAAGGGATCGTGGAACATGGGTTGTTTCTTGATATGACTCCCGCTGTCATAATTGCTGGCAAAGATGGAGTGAGTGTTAAGTCCAAGTAATTTGATGTAACAGGTGAGAATTTTTTAAACTTTTCTTCGTATTTTTGAATTTTTTTTGTTTGAATCTAATTCTTGTTGTAACTTGATCAATGGATTCTATGAATAATATTGAGTATGACATTTTTTGGTTCGAATGCTTAGTATACGTTTGTTCGTTTTGATATGAATGTGAAGAAACTCAAAAATATGTTTGTGATATGCATGCATGAATTTATTTCATCTAATTCAGATTCAATGTTTAGATTAACGGATCTTTTATCTCCAAATTAGGCCAAATACTTAAAATCGGTGAATTAAACGACATTGTGGGCAATGGGCATACCCACTTCAAAAAGAACCTTTTGAGCAGGCCACCCGATTGAGTATCCCATCATCAATTTTTGATCACCACCCAAAGCTTGATTTGGCCATAGATGATGGGGCAGATGAGGTTGACCCAGATCTTAATTTGGTCAAAGGGAGAGGAGGGGCTCTTTTGAGGAAAAAAATGTTTGAGGCTGCTTTTGAGAAATTCGATGTTTAGAAATTTGTTGTGCAGTTTTGTTGGAAGTATAATTTGGTGAGGTTACAAAATTTGTTTAAGGAAGAAGTGTGTGAGGCCAAATTGACATTGTGGATTTGTATTTTGAGAGCCCTATTAAGGATTCGGGTGCCATGGTGATGAGATTTCAGCTTTGGAAGGGTTGCGAAACATGGGTTGTTTTTTTATATGACTGTTGATGTATTGCTTGAAAAGATGGAGTGAATGTTAAGTCCAAGTAATTGATGTGGGTGAAAACTTTTTAAATTTTCCTCTGCTTTTTTTGAAAATTCGTATTTCAGTCTAGTTCTTGTTTTTTAAAGCTTCGTGTTATAACTCGTTCAATGACTGTTTGAATAATATTTGTATGGGGTAATTTTCTTACTACCTGAAATTCTTAGCTTGACATCTTAGCTCAAATGCTTTGTAATGTAATGAATTTCACCTCCAAACGTTTAAACTATTTTGCAAGGTAAAATGGCCAAATTTCAGGTTTTTCTATTTCGCAGGAGTGCACTTGTATTGCCGTTCCAGTAGAAAAATAACTATACAAAATACCAATGAATGAGAAGCTAAGTTACCAAATCTAAAACTAAAATCAATTGTCATAGCATTCCTACATTTTGTTGAACAGAATAATTACAAATTCGTTTGATCAGTCTTACCTCTGGGAAGATGACATAACCTTTATTTCTAAACTTTCCACGTGTTGTTTGGATGTTTATTAATTCATATACTCCAAAGTTACCTCGGCCAAAACATAAAACACATAACTGATCAATGGTCTTCTTTCCACAAAATGTATCAAGAAGTTCAACCCTACAAATTGACTTGTTGGATCACAATAGGTTGATAAGCTAGCAATTTCCATGATCAACTATGGTTACCACAATTTCTTTATCAACAATTTAATTGGTAGACGAAAACCAACGACCCTGTAATATCCCTTACAAGATCAAGTTGAGCAATAAGCAAAACATAATTTGAAATACACATTCAGAAAAGAGTAGCACAAATTATTCTCTTTACAATTAGATAGAAAAATTTCGATGAAATTCTAGAAAAACGCAGAAAGCACCGCGAACAAGACTCGTATTTCGGACGAAAAAACATTATGAAAATCAGAATAGTCCTAATTTTCCTCACATAATAGAATGCTTACGCACAGAGCATGCATCGTGCCTACAACATGCACCTGTTCATTGATAACTTGTAGGAACAATTTTCTATTTTTATAAGCTTCAATTTAATTTTCTTATTTATTGGATTTACTTTTTAGCCGTTGACGGCGTTGTGATACCTATCACTTAGTAAACAAATTTTATGCTTCCTTTTTGAGCCTCATCGTAATATTTTGAATTTTTCTTTATATTTTTAAACTAGCTAGTAATTAGTTTCTTTTTGAGGTTGGGGTCTGCTAAACGGGGGCCTTAGACAACCGCCTACCTCTTCTATAGGGGCCAGGCTTGCTAATGTCGTACTTTATCACTAGAGCCCATGCAAGAAGTCACTACAAGAAAAATATCATTTCGTAGCAATTTTATTAGTGGCTAATCATTTATTGCTACTAAAACGTATATTTTATTGCCAAATTTATGTTTACCACTAAATGATAATGCATTAGTGGCAACAAATTAAAATAGCCACTAAATGTTAAGTGGGAAGAATTAGACATTTAACCGGAACACAAAATTTTAATTAGTTGCAAGCTTAAAATATTTGTCACTAATGTATGTTCATTAGTAGCGGATATTCTACTTTGCCACAAAAAACATTTCAGATACACTCCATTTGTCCTCCAAAATTAATTTCTACAAAAAAAAAAAAAAATTAGTAGCATTCCCCTAAAATCCATTCACCCTCCCAATCTGAAGAAACTATCCCCGAATCCCACATACCCAAACAAAAAGTCCATAACCTCCTTCTCACAACTCTCAACCTTAATCTTATACCCTACCTCTTCTTGGCTTTAGATTTCTTCTCAAACTCCATCGTTGTCACTATAGCTGTCACCAACGGTTTTTCAGACTCGCGGCCTCTTCTCAAAAACCATCGATGTCATCTCAGAATCGTGGGTTTTACGATTTGAGGATGTTGAGGCAAGCCTAATATTATGTATTTGTATAATCGTTGTCATCTATAATATTATGTATATGTATATATTGTGTCCTATTCAGATTAGGATATTTTGAGAGGAAAAAATTTAGGTTTTGATGCATTTATCCCCACAAGGTACATTTCTTTTGAGATTCAGTGTTTATACGTTGCACTGCATAATATTGATTTATTTATTTTGTTCAATTATTATTATCTCCACATGGTACAAACATATTTGATGTTCCTACAGTTTGGTGGTTGATTCATTCGAATCGCGGTAAGATTTTGGTGGTTGTGTATTGTTGTTGATTCGTGGTGAACACTAAATATATATTTTTTCCTCAGAGGTAAGCATTTTGAAATTTCAATTTCCCCAGTTTTTTATATGCCTCTACTAATCTTATCAACTATATGTATGTTTTTATAAACCATGTTGTGGTGTTTGCTATAAAGGCTAAAAGAGTTGTATTTTTATTATATCTATGTTTTATACTGTATGTGTATATTCGAATGCATGTTTTTTATAATTACTTCCCCTTTTACTCTAATTATTAGAAAGTCTTGGTGTTTTTTATGGATTGTTGCTAGCATCACGATTATTGTTCCATAATTTATCAATTGATCGTACATATATGTTATTTCAAGTTTTTTTTAATGAAAATAAGTTTTTTGGGGAGTTATGACATGTCATGGTCAAATAAAATGATGGAATGTAACAATAACGGAGCATAGAAGCTAGCAAAATGGATAGGGGGTATAAGAATCCCCCATTACTTTTGACAGTAGGTCGAGGAGATTTATCTACTAAGTGCAAATGACCTTTCGATTATTCATACAATCTGATGAACATAATCTAATCGGACACAAATCGAGATTGCATCCAATCTGATGCAAATCGAGATTCACCCTTATAATTTATAGTTCGTTTTCCACCTAACTATAAATTATCAGATTTTTCATCCAATTTTATACCATAAAGTCGATTTGCATCGTCTGATTTTCCTCAGTGATTTCGCCACAAACAATGCAAGGAGATTTTTCTACGAGCAGTGCGAGGAGATTTAGCTACCAGTAGTGCGAGGTTCGTCATGATTTTATATTGTTTTAGATAGGTGCTTCTTGTTTTAGATAGGGGTGTTTCTTGTTGACGGTTTGATTCATTTTTTGAGTATTGGAAGTAGATTCTTTATAAATTGTAATTATGTTAATCCATTCCATGCTTGTTATGTGTCTTAGAAGAACACACATGATACGATCTGTGACAGAGTCTAATTAAGCTCTTTTTCAATCTAATCATCCTTTGGTAGGCAACTCTCTCGACATTGATTCATCAGGTGTTAACATTGGCGAAGGTATGAAGCAATTATTTTATAACTTTACTTGAACACTTATTTACACGAAATAGTTATGTTTGATCTGATTGTGCAGTTTCATGCGTCAAAGAAACACACAGGAACCCGTGCATCCTTTCCTATTAACTGTTTCAAATGTCTCCAACATGCCTAACACAATTATATCTGGTGTTAACACATAAGGTATTGTATTTATAATGCTTTCCATTGTTGCATATGTCATTGTCTAATTTTTTCATAAAATTGAATCATCAGTTGCATATTGACTTGTCAAACTTTGTAAATTGAATCATCAGCTGATTTCCATTGTTGCATATGTCTTAGTTTTGTTACTTGCCAACTTAACCACATTCTAGTATTGAGTTGCCAAAGTTTTTTTGATTTCTTTCTTTCAAGTTACTACTCTGTAGGGTGCCCCTGTCACTGAGTAGTGCCCTGTCACTATAATTTTTGGCTTTATAATTTTTTCATTGGGACCTGCCTCCGTACTGAATAGTGACCTATTTATCTACTTTAGGTTCTTAAATAGTAATTATAGAAATCTTTTATTGAAAAAACATCCACATATGAAGATTAGAACAATGAGAAACAGAGCATGTCTTACAACGTGGCCAAGTATGTGTCTTACATCTCTCTTAATGCTGAAACTCTTCCAAAAATTCGGATAGTCATGGATCTGGAAGATGCTTTTCGTGGATTGGATTTCCATCAATCTAAAAGTATGCATGTGTTTTACACCCGACTCTTTTCCTTGGTCAGGGTAACCAATCTTTATATAGTTGCATGTGAACTATATTTGTATGACCATCTATATAAAAGGCTGCATGTGAACTATATCTTCATAACCAATCTTTATATAGGTGCATGTAAACTCTTTCGCTACAGTCTAAAGAGTTTTTATACGACGTCCTCTTTGAAACATTCAATTTAAAAGGCTGCCATTCGATCTATTATCATGTTTAAGTTGGCTCTCATATTACAATATGCTTCTTTTTATCTTTATTAAGTTTGAAGTTTTACTTATCCAATTAGTAGATTGAGAAATGAAATCAAAATAACCCTAAGGTGGGAAGTGGGAAGGAGAGCCGCGCGTGGAAGTTTGAAGCCATGGCAGAACAAGATCTTGACTTCCTTGATACCGCGCGCCTCCACTTGGGGTCTACATTCTTGGCCATGGAATCTCACGATTCCTTAATCTCATTGGCCAGGCATTGTGGTGGAGTTTGTATAACGGAGAGTGTACAAAGTTTCATTTGTGACCACAATTTAAGTAAACTCGATGGAAAAAGGCCACTCACCTTATATGAGACGATTTTTAAAGAAGTATGTTGTTGAAGTTGAATCAACTTTAGATGAATTGTATGAACAATATACATCTTACGTGACTTTGTTAGAGGGTGACAATTCAGTAAAAAGCTCTTGGGGGAATTTACAGCGTGCTGAATCAGAAACGTGGGCATGTGTTTGAGGAAATGCAGAGGCCTGGAACCCCTCTGTACAACATTAAGACGTACCTTCCTGTTGTAGAATCATTTGGTTTCTCAAGCACTTTGAGAGCTGCTACTTTAGGACAGGCATTCCCCAGTGCGTGTCTGATCACTGGGACATGATGTCGTCTGACCCACACGAGGCTAATTTGCAGGCCACACTGCTTATGGCAGATATCCGCAAGAGGAAGGGTTTGAAGGATAAGATGACTCCTCTCTCTGAATACGAGGATAAGCTGTAAGTCATCAATAAATGTTTTCTCTACTTGAAGGTCCCTGGGCGGTATAATTTTTTTCTTCTTGTGAATTTTTTTTTTTTAGTTTTTTTCTGTTGTGTCAGTGTTAGTAATTCAGAGTACTCAAGTGAGATGTTGCCCAGGTGTATTTGTTGTGTTTTTATATTTTAGATGTTGTGGGCTACTACAAAAAAAATATATATAAAAAAAAGATCCACATTTGCTTATTTTAAGAAATTACCTAAAGGATCCATACTATACATATCGGTGATGGATGTAAATTGGTTAATAAATGTGTTTGCTGTAATTGGTGAGTTCATAACCAACTTATATTCAATATTAGATAAACCAAAATTTTCTATAAAAAATACTTATCCAATTAGTAATGTTAGAACCGAATAGCCGCTTCGAGCTCATGTTTTGTTTGGAAAGTCAATCCAGTGTATAACTCTCCACTATCAGGATATGATTATATAATATACTGTCATAAAAAAATTCAGAGAATTCTTTGGTGTCAATATCTGAACTGAGTGCAAAGCGCGGTGATAGATGTAGACGTTGACCTCTCGAGCTAAGGCTAGTTTGGTATGAAGTATATTGTGGTCCACGAGATGAGACGATCATTCCACGAGGTGAGGATTCACTTTCAGCTACTGCACTAGTGTCAGGTATATTGTCCAGAGGTGAACATCCAACCTTCTCAGTCTGAATGAATTCCATAACTCGAGATAGAGCATTTATGGTTTGTGTAGTTGCCAAACGTGTCCTCGTCGAATTCTTTATGCAGAGGTTATTATTTTCACTCAAGTTTTTTCTAACACTATCCATACTTTGCGCTTCAGCGAGCATCGCTTTTAGATTAAGTAGCAGATTACCACAGGAATTCTAGGAGTAATTATTACGATTAGAGGACATTTTCAACCTGCTATTACAGTTGTGTATACAACTATTCAAATATGCTTCGACCGAAGGTTTTATCGGTTATGAATCCAGGATATCAACTATGATGTCAAGACATTGGCAGATGTGTGGTGGGGATACAGTTGTTCAAAGATGTCAAGACATTGGCAGCAACAAGGAACATAGTACTCTCATTAATTGATGAACTAACAAGTTATTATTTACTACAGCTAGAGGAAGCCAATCGCCTTGTCAAAATGCACGATGTTGTATGCAATGTTGCCATATCAATTGCATCCAAAGATGACAATGTATATGAAATAAGACGCGATACTGAAATCTCTCTTATGTCCTAAGAAGCTCTTGACCTTCTCACTGGCCGAGATTTTTCAAATTTTAAGCTGTTACAGCTGGAGTGCACAGATGCGATTTTTGGATATAAGCGAACAACAAGATTAGGAGATTTCTCTAGAGAAATGAAACAACTAAGAGTTATTGGTTTAGAAGGAATGACCCTTCAATCTTAAGCCATAAGGGTTCTTTAAATTCACGAAACTTTGTGCATTGAGTCTAGATTCTTGTGAGCTGTCAACTGAAATATCGTTCTCTGAAATTTGGAAATTCTCAGCTTTTTTAACTCCATCGTTTATGTGTGGCCTAGTGGAATAGGGCAACTAAGTAATCTAAAATTGTTAGAGTTGAGGTGTGCCCGCGGCATTCCTAGAATAGTTTATGGTGTCTTGTCGAGCTTGAAGAAACTAGAAAAATTATACATGGGATCTTATCAATGAGTGAAAGTACCTGGGCTCCTTTTCAACTTCAATTGTCAAACAGTGTGTCATTGCTGAAGTAAAAAGCCCGCTTTTAGCCGAACATATTTTTTTTGTTTACTGAAGTCGATTATCAATGGAAACAAATTGTAATTGGAAGGTTGCTCAGGATTGTACAAGCATAGCGGTATGAGATTTCGTGATTTAATGTTTGACAGGAGATCGAGTCGAAGTAAGACTGGAGAACGTTTCAATTAATTGACAAATATTGTCTTTTGAGTTCTGAAACTGGATTCATTCCATATACTTAACTCTACAGGTATAACTTCAAGGTTATTAATTAGTGCTATTGGACTTTTCTCATGCCACGGTCCATGAATACATTTATTGTGTGTTGAGTTGTTTTTATAAAATTACAATATGTTTTTATTTGAACCAATTGAGTTTAATATTACAATACAATTTTATTTGAACAATTGAGTTTAATATTACAATACAATTTTAGAGAGTATGGGAATCTCGTTGATGTATGAGAAATTGGAGATTTTTGCTATGAAGATGATGAACTTTTTATGAATTCCATTGCTCAATGTTCCGCAAATCACGTTGAGAATGGTATGCATCAAAATAATCTTGTTCCAAATAATTGTTTCTTGAGTGGAATAAAGCAACGGTTGTTTTCATTTATATAGTTTGTAGGAAACATTTCAATTGAAATGTAGCAACAGGTCATGATAGGTTATCTTCAAATACTAGTACTCATATTTTTTGTGAAGATTATAATAAACCAGTTATTAGTGTACATGAGCAACTATCTAATTAACTATATTATTGAGTTTTTATGTTATATTTTATCATATGTTTTCTTATTCAGGTGCAAATTCATTACCAATGATGCTCGAAGAATATGGTTCAACTGAACAATGGGTGCACCTTCAAAGTATCAGCTCTAATCTTGGTGAAAACCAATCATGCATGCATTTTTGTCCTCAACTACATCAATGATAAAGAGTCGATGCCAAATTCAACACTTGTGCTATATAGTTCATTATTCAGACCATATATTCTTTATTATGTTAGTGTTATGTGTCCTTTAATCTAGAGCTTTTCATTGTATGAAAAATGTGTAAACATTAAAACTAACTTTTCATTGTATGTACGTTTTACTAGGTTCATCTTCTAAGAAACGAGTCAGAGGACCAACATGAGGAATTGGGTTTCAAAAGAAACTTGAAATGGGGGAGAATATCGAAACCATCATCTCGGAGGGCCGTATAATGGGTCATTTTGCATCTAATTTCAAATCTGAAATCGGCATTGTTATTCGCGATCATGCTCCATTTAAATTTTGATTATGGGGTGACATCTCGGAAGAGAACAAAGAACACATGTGGACACTTATGTGGGTAAGCTTTTACTTATTCTCATATATAGAATGCATCCCCACGTAAAGTTAGTTTTAATGTTTTTTCTTTTCTTTTAAATAGGATAAGTTTAAATTTCCAAATGAAGATAAAGCTATGCAAAGGGAGATAGATATTGAGAGGGATAGATATGTTGCTGAGGCCATGAGAGAAGTTGATGAGGTGAGAAGGGAAGCTGACGAGATGAGGAGAGAAGGAAATGAAGCTCAAAGAGAGAACGCTGCAATGAAAGAATGAATGGACGACTGGAAAATTTGAGGAGTTATCAAATCGCATAGCTCATAATAGTACATTGCATAAATGATCAATAGTCTCATATCTATTTCTTTTGTACTTGTTTTTTTTAACGATGAAACGATTTATGTGATTGATGTATTTGACTTGATTTTGATGTGGAATATTATAAATACATTGAGTATAGAATATTACAAATATATTTTTTGAAGCAATGAAGCATACATGTTCTTGCTAAATTGTCTTAATTATCTCAAATATTAAATAAGAAAATTGAATGCATTTAGTATTATTGGTTAATTATTTTATGCATAAAATATGAATATTAAATGCAATAACTATAAGTGGAGGCAATAATTTGCTACAAAAAAATATTTGTAGTGGCAAAATTGAATTGCCATGTAATTATCTTGACCTTAAGCAAAAACTTAGTCTTGGTAGCAAATCTTATATTTTCTATGAAAAGAACCTTTTAGTAGCAAATCTGAATCGCCATAGAACTATCTCGATCTTAAGCAAAATTTAGTTTTGGTAGCAAATCATAAATTTGCTACAAAAAGAACCTTTTAGTGACAAATAATATGTTTTTAGTGACAATTTTGATTGTTTTTTGTAGCAAATAATTTGCCACTAAAAGTACATCATTTAGTAGCGAAATCTGTTTGCCACTAAATTTGTAACATTTAGTAGCAAAAGCTAAAAAATTGCCACTAAAGGTATTAGTCTTTAGTAGCAAAGCTATGACAAAAAAAAATTTGCCACTAAATGATTTAGTGGCAAATTTTGAATGATTAGTCACAATTTTGTTTTGCAACTAAAAGTCTTTTTTCTTGTGGTGAGTGTTGCGTAATAATGGACACTTCAATGGACATGAGGTGTGGTCTTTGATAACAATGATGTACTGCTATAACATAAAAACCACTCTATGCATTTGTGGAATTGTCATCTTTATTAGAGCTTCTAATTCAGATATACATATTGATAATTCTTTGTGTTTTGTTGCTTATTTGAGTATGATACATATTGATAATTCTTTGTGTTTTGTTGCTTATTTGAGTATGAAACATCGTGTGAACACTGTGAAACTTGTATTTACTATTTTCGTTGATGTTCTTTTCTCTTTAAAATTCGAAAACTACATATGGAGTTGTAGTGCCCCGACTGACGAAATTATCAAAACCCTTTTTGAAAACGTAGGACCATCATTTCTTGAAATTTGATCCCCCACCACCCTTGTACAAATCAATAATTTTCAACAACTGATATAGAATATAGGGAACTTGTTTATTTGCTTGCTACTATTCATATTGTTTTTGTGTCTCTTAATGTCGTTCCATTATGTTCTATTGCAAATGTTTCTTTCAGTTATTGAGTGATTCTTCCTTTTTACATTTATTTTGAATCTTATAAGAGGATTTTTTTTTTGATAACCCTGAACCTCCACACGAACGAGCCCTTTGGACTCCCCCATGTGAGCTAAACAAGGGGACGTTGTGCTAGAACCAACCTAACACAAACCCCGCTTAAAGTCTGGTATCCTTTGAGGGATTTCGAACTCGAGGCCTTTTTCTGTTTGTCCCTTACTGCTGTACTAGCCAGGGTGAATTATATAAGAGGATTTTGAAAGTGAGCGTTCTTCTTAAAGATCAAATCTTTACATGGCAGCTTGCTAAGAGGAATGCCAATTGTCAAACACTAATAACTTTGAACAAAAGAAGAATTTGCACTACTGCTTATCCTAATCTTGGTTCTTATTATGTCAAGTGTGGAGCATTGAGGCTTTATTTTAGAGTTTTTCCAGATTCGGTAATGAGAAGTGACTTGCTTTTGGAAATGCATGAGCATGGCTATGGCTTGGGACTTGGAAGGTTTGATTGAACAATTATAGGACATTATAGACTATGAAGCACAGACACGGGTGTCGTGTCCGACACACACGGACATGCCGACACGATAAATTTTAAAAAAATTGGACACGACACGCCGGGGACACGGATACACATATATTTTTAAAATAATATTCCATGTACACTTCGATCTATTTGCACTACAAAAAAGTAGTCAAACTAATTATCTAAAATTACATAGTCAAATATGTTATAAAAACATTTAAATGATAACTCAATAGTTATATATCCACACAAAGTCTTGTATTACAACTAACTTCATTGTTAGCAAAGTAACAGGTAACAATCAATATACAAAAAGAACCCATTCTAAACAAAAAAAATATTAAAAATTTAATAGGCTAAGTAAGTGCTTTAATGCTCCTAATTTATCACCATCTCTGCTAGACCAAAAACTTCATCATCACTCCCATAACTATCCTAGAAGTGTCTGCTGAGTGTCACAGAAGTGTCTGACTTCTTTAAATGTCAAATCAGTTTGACAAGCCACGTGGCGTGTCGGAGGAGTGTCGTATGGGTGTCGTGTCAGTGAGAGTGTCCGACACGGTTACATCACCTCCGACAAAGTGTCCATGCTTCATATATTATAGGATAAGAATTAAGCTGATAGTGTAATAGCTTCACCTATCTCATGAGCATTTTGCGGATTTCAAATTCATTCTATGTTGCTCATCATTGGGGGAAATTGTCATTTGATAGGGTTTAAGCCTTTTGTCCTACATTGTAATTATTCTAATGTATTTAGTTGCGTTTCTTCTAGTTTTATGTATTATTGATGGACTCCTCGATCCCGAATCATATGTACCTTTTTTAAGAGTAAAGCGAGGCACATCATTATGTTCAAAAAACTACACAAAGAATGATGTGATGACAATATGATTGGTTAGAGAGTTGGCGGGCTCCTCTTTTTATCCAAAGCGAACAAATCACAATCATTGCAATTTGTTGTGCATGATTTTTGCGCCTAGCATTATTGTGTTTTCTAATTATATAATACTAAATTTTTTATTTCTCATCAAATTTATACGTGTGTGTTTGTGTAAGCTGAAAGTGAAAAATATATCCAAGGAGGGTTGCAGCTATCTGAAATACTAGAAATCAGGGCATTAGTGTATAGATAGTTATATAATTTGCCCCTTTTTAGTGTTGTACAAACATAATTCTTCGATCATACAGTTCTTATATATTCCTTGTTCATTTTCTCGAAAAATTGAGATCGTTTATGTAACTCAGATTCAATACGTTGGTCATATGAATGGCGGTTGTATTTTTGTACCTACAATGCCTATAGTTTCATGGGTCATGTTTGATATTATCATGGGTGAGGGTGTTACAGACTTGCCTTTCAAAAATCTCCCAATCAAGTACCTAGGATTCCCCCTTTCCAAATGAAGAAGTAAGATTTCCTATTGTACAGAGCTCTTGGATAGAATCAGAGATAAGTTCAAGGGTCGAAAAACTAGATGTCTTTTAGCTGCTGGTAGGCTTATTCTTATTAAACATGTCTTATCTTCAATTCCTATACCAAAGCCATCATTGAGAGAATTTAAAACATTTTCAGCAATTTTTTTTGGTCATCTGATTTGTGTAAATGTGATGGATATGCTTGGGTCAAATGGAAGAAGCTTTGCTTTCCCACTGATGAAGGTGGCTTAGGCCTTAGGGATTTGAATGATGTCATTTTAACTTTTAATTTGAAGTTGGCTTGGGCAGTTAGAGTTAATACTTCAAAAGACAATTGGGTTAGCTTTATGAAAAACAAGTACAAAAATTCTCTGATTTCTGGTTTGACATGATCTAATACTATCAAAAGAATCAGAGATGCTCAGAGTGAGGTTCAAAATAATTATGATCAGAGGCGGAGCCAGCAATTGCAGAGAGTGGGGGCTAATTTTATATCTATATCCGGGGGTTCGGGGGTGGTAGCCTTCGAGCTAATTTTTTTTAAACTTATTTTTAGTATTTATCAAAGTATTATTTATATTTATTTAATATAATGACGAGATAAACAAAAGTTAGCTAGTTAATACAAAAGTTTTTTTTATATAAGGTAAGAAAACAAGTCAAAAGCCCACACTGATACAGACTCAAAACCCCAAAACCGGGACAAACTGGCCAAGAACTCCAAACAAAACACAACAAAACAAGCACAGGCTCACTACAACATAAGACCAAAAATCAAAACCCAAAAATCCAATCTAAATCCCAAAGGCCACAACCTAGCCCGAAAACAACAGAAACTCCAAAGAACTAGAATAAACCACACATCAAACACAAGCATGCAACGCGTCAGACAGTTATCAAAACAAAGACACGTTCTATAAAACCAGACCAAAAACTAGGGGCCAAAACCAAGAGCTGACTCAAACCCAAGGAGACAAGCAAAACCACACACAAAACGATGGTTAAATTTGATTGTGTATGATACAAACGGAGGTTAACATCACTGGGTTGCTCCAAAATCTTATATGTGGGTTAACAAAAACTTACAATACCCTTATATGTGGAATTTTTTTTTTTGAGAAAAGTTGTGAGGGCTTCAGCCCCCACTCGGCCCAACGTGGCTCCGTCCCTGATTATGATTGCATTGGTCAAGATTTAGTCTCGACTCCCTTTTCCATTGGAGATTTCACTTTCAATTCTGCTTATCAGTTGTGCAGGTCCTCTAGTTATGTTAGTTCTTCCTGGAAATTCATTTAGTTTCCTCATCTACCTCTTTAGATTTCAGTCTTTATTTGGAAGCTTTTACACGGTGCTATCCCTATTGATGATTAGATCCAAAGAATAAGAATCAAATATGTCCCCAAGTGCCAATGCTGTCATAATCAGGTTGAAACTATTCAACATATATTTTTAGACAGTGAAATTGCTCAATCATTTGGGATCATTTTTCTTCTTTGGTTAAGATATCGACTTTTTTGATTCTATTTTGTCTATGCTCATTTCATGGTGTCTGTTTAAGTCTAGCAAGTATTATACAAAGTTTCTCTACCAAGCTATTCCTATGGTGATATTGTGGGAGATTTGGAAGGCTAGATGCTATAGTTTTTTTTATGGAACTCAAATGTGTGTTGCTCAGATTATACAAAATGTGAAAGAGATGATTTCTGCTAAAGCTTAATCTATTTCTTTTGTGCTTCCAGTTGCTCATAGTCATGTTTCTTTAGCCTACCAATTTCAGATTAGAGTGAAAGCAAAAGTGCCAAAAATTATCATCACTCGATGGTCCTGTCCAGCTCTTGTATCATTGAAGCTCAATGTTGATGGCTCTAGTAAAGGTAATCCCGGAGAAAGTGGGATAGGGGCTATTATTAGAGGAGATAATGGTTTCTTTATATCAACCTTTTATGAGTACATAGGTCATAATGTCAGTTTTATGGTAGATGTTATGGCGCTCAAGAGAAGTCTTGAATTTTGCAAGAATCTCGGTATTGTCAATCTGAATGTTTAATAGGAATATTTGGCTTTAGTCAACATGGTTTAAGATATTTGGAAACCTCCTTGGCTAGCTAGAAAATGCATTCAGAATATTAGATCTTTGTATGCTAAAATCAAGCTTCCATTATTCGTATCTGGCGCGAGAATAACTCAGTGGCTGATGGTCTAGCCAACATTGCTTCCTCAAGTGGATTGTCCAAGATTTTTCAGTCTTGTACTGATCCCTATTCTTCCTCAACTGTTAGACTAGCTTAATTTTCTTATTTTTTAATCTTTGATGTAATGGGTATAATATAAATTCCCAAGTTTCATTTGCATTAAGTTCTCTATAGTTTTTGTAAGCGCCTCTTAGGAGAGTCTATTTCTCCTATTATTAATAAAACTTGTGGGGGTTTGGTCCCTCTTCCTAAAACATATAAAAATAAGTAGACCACAAAGACTATCAGGTTGAGATACAAAACCTGATCAAAACACCACAACTACTGGTTATTGAACGTTGGGTATAATACAAAACCTGCTTGGGTATTATGGAATTTTGGCACTTACAAGGAGGCGCAATCGGCATACTTGTTGGCTATTGATCGTTGAAGGTGTTTAAGGACTAAATTGAAGTTTTCGGATACGATCCCATTGAGTAATAAAGTAAGGGTTTATAGAATGAAATGTTCATAAAGCTTGGGTGAGAAATGCATACGTCTTATGACGCGTAAGCTTTATGCGTGTGCCTATCCCACTTTGAGATTTTTCAAAACAAAATAGCTTAAATTCCAGTTTAAGCTATTCTTGAAGCCAAACCATTGTGGATAGTCCTGTGTGTGATACTCGCATTATATCTTTTATTGTTTTAAGCTATTTTAGAATGAAGTTTGTCAATGTTGGTTATACCCATCTCATTGCAACACACCATGTATAGACTAAAGTTATCATCTAAGCCAACTGCTGTGGCTGTTCTTCAAAATGAATATTGCTTAATGAATGACATCTTAAACTGTAGTTACTAGTTATGACAGTAGAGAATTAGTTGGATTACCTCTAGTGGTCTGGTTCAGTGGGTAGCCTAAGTCTTTTTGTTTTTCAGTTCACTCATCTTGTTATATAAACTATAAATGTATGATAATATAATTCTATTTAATAGTTAGCTATGAAGCATAGACACTCTCCCGGAAGCCACGAGTCATCTTTGACTCAAGTCGGATGCGCGACATGCTCCGACACTTTGCCGATAAACGAGTTCCTTTTTTTTTAGATTAGACGCACCGGGACACGTTCAGGACACGCTTTGGACACGTAAAATCATTATTTTATTCTTTTGTCTTTCTATTGTGATGGCGATTCTGCTTTATTTATGATTTTTTATGTTAAAATGTGTTTGAATTTTGTTTTCTATGGTCCATTTTCTTAATTTCATGTTAAGAATACTCTAATAATGTATGTTACGGAAAAAATCTGTTTTATTTCATTCATATATATATCCATATAAAATTCCACCATGGTTTTATAAAAAATATCTTCATTTTGGCATTCATGACATTTTTCTCTTTCATGCCCATACATGAATGTCATGCTAAAAGTTATTTTTTTTTTTTGGTGTTACATATATACTATTATAAATACATGTATTTTTTTAAATACATGTAAATTTTTTTTTATTAAATATTTTTTTTCATTTTTTTAAAGAATTTTTTATTAATTTTTTAAATATTTTTTCTTTTTTTAATTTATATTTTATATTTTTTCTGAATTTTTTTTTTCTCAAATTTTTTTTTATCACGGGGGCAAATTTATCGCCATGCCCTCGGGCACGGGAATCCACTAGTATATATATACTATACGTATCCTAGCGTGTCCTATCCTAGTTTTTGGAAAAATCACGTGTTGAAACACATATTACGTGTTGAGTCCGTGCTTCATAGATAATTAGTAGCTATATATTTGTAATATAACATTATTGCATTATACTACTTGGCAAGTGAGGGACTGCATAGTAGGAACAAAATTATCTCGGACTGCACACTAGCTTTTTAAGTTATGGGGACTAAGTGCTAAAGAACCCTTTTCCTTTTCCTACTTCAAACCTATCGCAATTTAATTTGAGTATATTTTGTACCGAGACCTCTTATGCGTTCTTTTGCGGATTGAAGTGAAAAATACATATATATTAGGCACGAGTGCTTATATATGCACACGAATGAATTAGGCAATATATATGACAGTTTTTGAGTCTGCGGTTTATATGCCTAAATAGGTTTCTTATATGTTAGGTTCACAAATAATGTGTACTGTCTGTTTACTTATTTACACAAGGCATAAATGTTTTGCAACAATACATTATGAGAATTGTATGAATAAAACTAAAAGTATCAATTGCCATGTGATAAAACCAAACTTGGCCATTCATCCTTATTCAACACACCCATATTGATGGAACTGTTTTAGTAGAAAAGTGGTAGATGCATAACCATAGGATATGAATTAGTGAAGAAATGCATCACGTTGGTTTTGCAAAAGAGAATGAGAAACTAACATGATGCCAATACATTTTTATTCCAATTTGAATAGGCTGGTTTATGAGACTTGATCGTTCTTTGCAGAATATGATATTGGAAAAAATAGAATTGTTATATGTAACCTCGTGGAATTTGATCTTTCATAGTGATTTTTTTTTTTGGTAATGAAGGGTAATCCCCAGGCCAGCTCGTGCATGCCACGAAACTAATCCATTTGGTCTAGAGCAGCCTTTACCAGAAAATTTGTCTCTGACTCCTGGCCATGAGCTTTCATAGTGAAATGTTAGTTGATGTAATGATATTTCAATAGTACAAGTTTCCTATTACTATATTTCCATGGTATTTGTGGGTGCAAAATTGTGTGATGATTGTGAAACTTGTATTTGCTATTCATTCATCTCCTTTTCTTTCTATAATTTGTAAACTACAACTTATGCCACATTATATTATATTTGGTTTTGTTCTAATATATTCTATTGTAAGTGTTTCTTTAAGCTATTGAATGATTCTTTTATCTTAAATCTTATAAGAATATTTTGGGGTAAGACTAGTTGACATTCGTTTCTTCCAGACCTGCAGTTGAGCGGGAGCCTTGTGTACTGGATACGATTTTATAAGAAAATTTTGGAATTGATGAGAAAGGGAGGGTTGAGCGTGTAGACCAAGTTGTTCAAATTGTGGAATATCGTGAAAGTAACTTTCCGTTCTAAAAAATTCAATCCCAATATATTTCTTAAAAGTGAGCTCTTTTTTGTTACTCTTGTTTTTTTTGGACCAAATAGAAATTGTGTTAAAATTAAAATTGACTATTTTACATATTCTTGAGGATACACTCAAGGTATGCAATTTATTTGCGTACCCTAAAAACCCATGTAATAAACAAATATTGCAAATTATCAATCGTACGAGTATGTCCCACTCGTTCTTTAATAAAACCCGTCATTTGTAGGTGTCATTATCCGGTTTATAGCAGAATAAACATTTACATTGCATTCCTTAAAATTATCCTTGTGCCTTTGAACTGAGAGAAGATAGCAAATTATCCTTCAAGCCAATACCATCTCGGCCTTTTATTTGTGCAAGGGCAGCATGAAACTCTTTTTTGCAACTCAAATTCAAAAATATTGGTCATATTGACGTTTGTATTTATGTACCTTTGTAGATTAGGGTTGACAACTCGTTTCGGGCCGACGATATGATAAGGGTTTTTGGACACAACATGATAAGACATGACTCGACATTGTGCTTTTTTACATGACACGAATATGACCCGTATAGAATGTGACACGACACAACCCCAAAGTTTTGTTTCAGATTGGTAGAGGCATGTAGTTGCCTCTACGCATTGATGAACACACGCTAAATCGAGATTTTGGCAACTTTACTAGTGTTCTCATCAAAACAAAGCTCTCTTCTTGATCCCCTGATCGTCAGTTCTTTGTGCAACACTCATATGAAAAAACTACAGCTATTGCTTCATTGGATTCATTGAGGTCACTCACTAAACCAACCACCCTTGGAAACAGATCCCAATTTGCATAAAGAACTGATCAGGAAAACTGTTTCCTGGTTGAGCTACCCTAACTGTCTAGGGGTTGCAAAACTCTTCAAAATTATACTCAGGCGTAAAATATAGTGTCTAAACAAGTCGTTAAGCATGATGAGTTAGGTCGGCGTCCATGTTAAGGCAGCACTCATCATGACAAGGTGGGTTATACGTGTGTTTCAAAAAATGCGAGAATTATGGTTCAATCTTCTTCGCAGACCAAAGCATTGTTACTAATGTGATTAACATTGTTGGCATTGGGAAAAACATTCTTGGTTTGCTGGAGTTTGTGGCACTTTTGGAATGTACTGCACAACATAAGCCCAGCTTTTCCGGCTCTATGCAATGCTAAGTCTGCACTGCCCTTAGCTTACAGACAATTGGTCATACCTTATTCGTTTCGGGCTGCACATGAGGGTGACTGGCTTTTCTGTTCAGGGAATGGGTTACAAGTTGCGTTAGTGGACATGACTTCCAAACAGACCACCTATGAAAATCTAGTCATGCCTCTTCGTTTTCTCCCTCGACGTCTAACACTGCTACCATACACAGCAGGGGAGTTGGCCATGTGAGTTATGTCCCTTTCACACGAGTATTATCTAATCACTTTAATTTGATCTTTATGTCTCTTGTTGAGGGTCAACAAGAATCAAGGATATTCCCCTATTAAACAATTTGTTTCCTCCCTAACATTTGTCAATTAACTAAATTTTTGGGTTAAATTCGAGATGATATGATGAAACACATTAAATTGAGAAAACAATTTAGCTTAGGCAACCTAGATAGTTGGCATGATATTTTTTTGAGTTGTAGAAAGGTAACTATACAAAATGTAAAAGTGAACTTAGCTTTCGTCAGAGACAAACTTCACAATGGTGGAGGAGATGTAATTTGTAAGTCAGATTCCTACAAACTAATGTTGTTCATAGGAAATAAAAAAATATTTCTTACGAACAACATTAGTTCGTAGGAATCTGTAGAACTCAAATATTTAATAAAAGTTGAGTATTTATATTTTATATGAACTTCCTACGAACTTCATTTGTTCATAGGAAGCTTTACAAATTCAGTAGCCGTTCAGTAAAACTAGCAAACCTCTACCTTTTTACCTATGGAATTTGTTCCCTTTCGTCCACCACTGCAGACCTCTCAGTTTGCAACTTTAACAATTCTTGTGTTTTTTAGCTCCATCATTGTGGATGCTCTTAGGAAGCTGTCCACAGTAAGATTCTTATGTTTCTGACATTTATAGAAACTATTATGAGTTTATGCCTGAATGAAATAATGGACTCCTTACTTTCTTTTTGGACATTTGAATTACTTATAGAAAATTTAATTGTTAAAGAAAGAGTTATCCACTATCAGATCCCATTGCAATTACTGGATTTTTTAACGTCAAGAATTCAATAAATAGTCCTTCCACACCTAAAACCTGTGGTATAGCTAGAACTTCTTTTCTTCTCCAGCTTAAGTAATAGTGATCATAACTAGGCCATCAATTTTAATCACCAAAGTGCTAAAGAGAAACAACTTTTTATTTGCACATTTCAGCGCACAACTAACCCACGTGCAACACAATTAAATTGGCACAACACTTGTTACATTCCCTTCACAATTCCTGAATTGTTTGTTAAACTAGCATGAAATCGCGCGATGCGCGTGAGTATTATAAAATTGATAAGAAAATACAACTAAAAAATTAAAAATAAACCAGATAAATAACCGACTATGTGTACATATATAAAGAGAGCATGCGGATCCCAAGGTTGACAAAATATTGATTAAAAAAAATTAAATGGGTCTTATACTAAAAAAGAAACAACCCATAATTTAGGTTATACCTACTGAAAATCAATCTCACCACGAAGTGAAAAAAACCCTTACTATTGGAATTAACTTTCAGTTGCGTTGAATCTTCCCCATCATATATCTCTTCTTGAAAGCCTTCGCAATTTATTTCGATGTATTATATAGTTTCTACTCAAAAGGTATAAGTTTTATAGCTTCTACAAAAAAACAAATCGGGCCTCGTTATGTATGTGGCAGTTAGCAAGTGGAACGTAGAGAGACGAATGGATTAGGGTGAATCAAATAGGTAGTTAAGGGGATTATAGAGGAATCCAAAAGAGGAGGTAAATAAGGTAATCCAAAAGGTAATGAGATAAAGAGCCATGTAGTCAAATAAACAGAGCCTCTTCAAATTCTGGGACATAGTGAATTTATTAAAATATTTATGAAGTGTACACGTGTCGTCGTGTGGGTGTGATGAATGTTGATACTGGGTCCTGCTGTCAATTTTAGTTATATACTATAATTATGCAAAAATAGGCACAATAATCCAGATAAAAACACAATTGACACGACAAGACATGATAACACGATTGACATGACTCATAATTTTGACACGGCATGACACGATTTCGTGTAAAATAGACACGACATGAACACAATATGTCATGTCAATTTCATTTCGTTTCTAAAATTGTCACCTCACCCCTATGGGTGGATGGAACTTTGGATTAACTTTGATTACCATACTAAAGAAGTATTAGAGGCATTAGTTTAAGCCCTGGTTTTCTATCTTCATTCTTTATTGTGCATTTTGTCTGAAGACCGAGCGTGATTTGTATATCATAATGACTATTCCTGTATGGAAAAAAAAATGGGCTCTAGGTAAATGACATTCAAATATGAAGGTAATATGTTTTGCATGGGTGGTAGGTCCGCCATGCGGATATTTGAAATCACGAGGGGATGTTATCTAGTTACTTAATTTTTGAATTATTATTAGGATATAATTTACGTAGTAGAATATAATTAGGATCTCTTGGAGTATTTTCTATATAACCAAACTGTTTGGGCCTAATAATACTAAGGGGGCATCTCTTAAAAGAGATATGGGTCCTAAAAATTATAAAGTGTTCTGCCCATTAAATAATAGAATGTGTCTTAACCATGGTTCAAAGGAGGATTTTACCCGTTCTTTACCCATTTTATTTTGAGGATTTTCTTGAGATAGAAAACTATGAGCTCGCCCAAATTTTAATATTGATGTAACATATTTTATTTGGGAAGAAAAATTGAAAGAGAATTGTTTTGTCTCAATAAATAAAAATATTTTTTTAGGGCAGAGGGGCTTCTACAGTTCCCTCAAACGCTCGTTGTCGAGCTTTGTCTAACTTGTGAAGAATCATGTATATGCGAGAGGAATGGCGGGTGGAGTGGGTTCAAGTTGAAGACCAATTTTTATTTTTAATTTTTATTGAATTTCAGAGTTTTAAATATTGCAAAGTAATGTATATTCCCTTGGAACATTTTAGGAATAGCTTAGGGATACTTTAATATTTATCCAATAAGGTATTTTGAGCAACTCAACTTCATTGGGCCTATATATATATATATATATATATATATATATATATCTTATTGAGATTTCTTTAATGATTAGTTGGTCAATATTGACAAGTCTGTGCAATTTTATTGCTTCTGCAAGTTTACATCAAATTGGTATTAGAGTCAGGACAAAACGAGTTGTTTTTTGTTCATGAGTTATTTGTTCATATGCTCTAGATTGGTTCGTTGGTATCCCGTATCATTGCTTTTACTAGTGATCATTGTGAGAAGTTTTGTGGACGACTTCCTTTTCAAGTGGGACAAGGTGCTATCGTTCATATTGCTACATGGTTGAAGATTCATGATCCTACATTAAAGGCGGGCTTTACTTAAGTGGTGGAAAGTGATTATACGTGTGTGTGTTGGGGGGGGGGGGGGAATGTGATATAGTTGCTTAATTTTATAATAATTATTATTATGAGGTATTTGTAATACCCCGTATTTTTTTTATTTTTTTAAATGATTGTTAATTGTGAGAATACATTAATAATATGGAATTATTTATTACTAGAGGAAATTGGTCATAAGTTAATGCATATTTAGATGATGATTAAATTTGCATATGAGTTGAATTAATAATATGAAATTATTAAATCGACATCTGATTTGTTTGTGTTGCATGTGATATTTAATTAATCGGTATAATTAATTTACTTGGACTATATGTGAATACGCGTAAAATAATTAGTTGGATACTTTATTTTACGTTGTGAGGTATTACCGTGAGTTATGAGGTTTTACTAGGGGTGTAAAACGGACATACATAAAGCGGATACCATAATATCCATTTATAAGTGCACTATCCACTCGAATAGTACACAAAACTATCCTTATTCGTATCGAAATTCTCAGAATCGGATAATATTTGTATCCACGTGTATTATTTAATATATATATATATATATATATATATATATATATATATATATATATATATATATATATATATATATATATATATATATATATATATATATATACTAGCGGATACTCGTGCCTGAAGGCAAGACAAAAATTTTCAAAGTACGTAATCGCGAAACGATAAAAATTTCGAAAGAACGTAATCGCAAAACGGTATAAATATCCACAACAATACTAATAGTGCTTCATGGACCTCGCATAAACTACATCATATCCATAAAAATTTAAACAATTTAAAATTTTGGGCAGATATAAGACTATCCATCCTGTTTAAGAAATGAAAATAATCCAAAAACAATATTAAAATCCGTCATGGACTTTGAATAGTAATTTGATTATAGCATACAAATATTACCATTCCGTGTTCAAATAAACACAATCAAATGCTCGTACACCATAAAATGTACACATTTACATATCCCAAATGACTACACATATTTAATGTGAGGATTTATAAACAATGAATAAATTCCATTGATAATTACAAAGCTTACAAAGTGGAATTAAAATAAAATTATCCAAATGCTCTTGAGCCATAAGTTTACACATTATGATATCCAAATACTCCCGAATAGCAAGCCTTTCTGAATCCAAGGTTGAATGATTTCTTGTATGTCCAATGTCCTAAAAAGTAATAATAACATAAAATAACATTTAATCCTTCACATATCAATAAGATTAAAACTATAATCATGCATAACAAAGGAGTTTCATAAAAAAATAATATCCGTGTATATATCTGGTAATGTTTGGCAAAAGTGAAATATAATTGACAAATATATATACCATGAAAATGTAGAGTATTTTCACAAACCTTCAACATACCTAATCCATAAGAAAAGATCAGAGACAGGTAACCTGCATTATAAAAACACATCAAAATATGTCTCAAAATAACTAATTCAAGCCCCACCCACCAAAATAAAATTTTAAGACAAATCACCGTTTGATATTATATTATATTAAATATCAAGACAAAACGAAATATGCATATTATATTTAATATTTGTTTCACTACACCAAATATGTCCATTTGTCAAGGTCATTGGCCTTGACAAATCCAACTTGTCAAGGTCAATGACCGTGACATTTCGAGGCGAGATAACTTTTTTTGTCACGCTCATTGACTTTGATACAAAACTCGCGTTTTGTGTCACGGTCGTGTCGTGGTCAATGACCGTGACACGTTTGTCACGGTTTATAACCGTGTCAAAGCCGTGACCCTTTTTAAAAAAATTGTCACGGTCAATGACCGTGACACGTCCGTGACAACTTTTTGTCATGGACGTGTCACGGTTAATGACCGTGACAATTCTGGGCAGAATTTAAAAAAAATCTGCTGGGCAGTATGGCCACTGCCACTGCCCAGCAGTATATTTGTACCTGTTATAGCAACGTTGTACCTGTTCCAAACATCATATATCCGAACAAACTAAAGATAATGCAAATAAGAAACTATTTAAGAAGAAACAACATCACCATCAATTATCTCAAATCTACAAACTATTTGCATGGAAAAGAGATTTTGTACCGCGACGCTCGGGAACACCTCCTTATCCTTCCCTTCTCGTCCGAATAGCCACATAAGTATAGAGCATATGTGGCCTACCCTTAGGGCCACTCCCTGTCCCCTGAATTGAATAAAGTAAAATTAGTATCCGCCCCTCAAATATAGATAAATATAAATCGTAATTGAAATCGAAATCGAAATTGACATATAAATATAAATACATTACCTGTAGTGTCACTCAAACAGCTAACTTGAGCTCATATGGAACCTCCTTCCAACTAATGTACCCCGGGCAATCGTGTCAAATATAATTCTCTTCATATCTAAACACTAAGAAATACCATAATCCTATGGAGTTATGCGTTGCAAATTCCTTCCAACCGTTGTGTAGCCAAAAATCAGCAGTTGAAGTTGTCAATTCCACCTTTCAATGGTCTCCCATGTTTTGCTAGAAGTTCCAAGTGGTGGGGTATGGAAAGTGGAATTGACAACTTCAACTGGTGATGTTTGGCTACATAACGGTTGGGAGGAATTTGCAGAGCATCGCTCCATAGGATTATGGCATTTCTTAGTGTTCGGATAGATGAAGAGATTCAGTCTCCTCTCCACAAATAGGACACCCCAAATAACTATGTACTAATCACATATTAAAGGTAAGAAGCGTATATTCATGGATTAGTATAAACAAAACTTAGATGTAGTTGTAATATTTATGTATTAATCTCCTCTCCACACACGCACACTACACAAGAGTGAAAATGATAAAGTGCAGATCAAGTAAAAGCATTAAAAATGGATGTTTCGGTACAAATTGAAATATTTATTACAAATTGAAAAATTGTTTCAAATTCGGGTTATCATAAAAAATGGATTGATATTCGGTAGGAGCAGCCAAGTCATCCACACTACTATTTAGACGCCTTGGCGCGTGTTGGACAATTGACCATGGCTCGTTGTTGATATACTCCGAGTAAAACACTTGCTTAACCTTTTGAAATGCACAAACAAACGGCTCATCGCTCACGTGGTCGTTGCTCTTCAACATGGACAAGTCAACCATGATCAAATTGGTGACAGGATCAACTTTACAAGCATTTTTATCCTCAACTCTTACCCATTCACAGTAAAATACATCCTCTTTGAAGCTTATATAATCCAATTCAAATATATTTTGGATTACACCATAGTAAGTCATTTCAGCTTCAACGAGGTTTTTATCTTTTGCGCTCGCTCGAATGAAAGTAAGAGCCTTGTATGAAATTCCCGAGTTCTGTACATTTGTACTTTCCTCGTACACTTTAGCGCCGAAAATGTAACCGTTCAATCGATACTTTTGTACTCTTGTACCACGAACAAGGGTCCAGTGGCTAGACGAGCAAGCCTTGATGTCGCATCACCCATCTTTAGGAGCTGAGAATATAAATAAATTAATTATATTAGTGGTAAAATTTGAGTGTAATGTGACGTTATATAACGACTGTTTTCATTATAATTACCTCTTGTGTCAACCATAGCCTAAATTCGCTGTCTGATTGTACCATTGTTTTTCGTCTTTTATTGTTCTCACAGGCTTCATATTTACAGCATATTACAAAATTAATCATGTATAAAATAATCAAAAATAATGTTAAACATTATAATATTCGAAACTTACTTTTTCCATTCTTCGACATCTTCATGTGTGTCAAATAGATAACGAGCTACTTATTCATGTTGCAAACTCGTTAATTTCACTCATTTTCCCATCACATTACCACCATCATCGAGGAATTCATCAGTGTCATCAACGCTGGTCGAGTCAGGCATATATTCCCGAGTATATATTGATGACTCCACGGTGATGTATTCCTCTGCAATTGATTTTGCAATATATCGCGTATTCTTGACATAATCTTTAAAAACTTTCTTCAATCTTTCAAACGGATACATCCACCGATATCTAACTGGACCACAAAGAAGTGCCTCGTCGCATAGGTGTACCAACAAGTGAACACTTATGTCAAAGAATGCTGGGGGAAAGTACTTCTCCAATACACAAATCGCTTCGTTCACAGCCAATTTTGCGGCCACTATGTGTTCTCGATTCACTACCTTCTCACACAAGAGGGAGAAGGTAATACTAATTTGCATAATAGCCCTACGCAAATCCTTGTGCTTGGAGAAACAGTTCTTAAACAATAGAGGAACCAATTGCATGATCACATGCCAATCGTGGGACTTACACTTATGTAAATCATGAGTAACATAATTCACAATCCTATGCAAGTTGGACGAAAAAGTAGATGGGCCCTTCAAATTATATATTGTGTCTAGAAGAACCTTCCTTTCCTCACTCGTCAAAGTAAATGCACCAGGGGGAATTATTGTCCTTCCCCTACTATCTTCTTTCAACCATAGTTGTGGCTTAAGTTTTAACGTTTTAAGGTCTTTTCGTGCATTTTCTCCATCCTTCGAATGACTCTCCCCAAGGCAAGTACCCACAATATGTCCATCGAAGTTCTTCTCTGCATGCATCACATCCAATACATGGCGCACCGGGTTTTTTTTCCAATAAGGCAAGTCAAATAAAATTGACCTCCGAGACCATGCCTTTCTTATCTCAGTTTCATTCCCAGTTGGGGTCTTCTTATGCTTGACATTCTTAAATTTGGGATTCTTACCTGGCATATTTGGGCCACATTCAGAAGATTTACTTTCAATTTTTGAACCCGAAAGTTGTCTCGGCGGTAGCCTATGTTCAACTCCGCCCAATAAAAAATTGGAACCTTTCTCAAATCTGAAACTATGAGCTGGAGGTAAAAACCTCCTGTGGCAATGGTATACATTTTTTAAGCTAGAGGATAGACGAAGAGATTCAGTCTCCTCTCCATAAATAGGACACCCCAAATAACCATGTAATACACATCCGGATAATGTCCCATAAGCTGGAAAATCATGAATTTCCCACATCAACATAGCTTTCAGCGTAAACTCTTCTTTTCTAAAAGAGTCAAATGATTGCACACCCTCTTCACACAACTCATTTAATTCTTCAACCAAAGGAGCCAGGTAGATATCAATGTCATCACTTGGTGCCTTTGGCCCAGGTATCAATAAAGCCATCATCGAAAATTCAGGTCTCATACACTGTGAAGGAGGGAGGTTGAGTGGGGCTAGGATCACTGGCCATACACTCTGATTGGTGCTTAGATTTCCAAATGGATTGAAACCATCTGTTGATAGAGCCAAACGAATGTTGCGTTGTTCTCGAGAAAAATCGGGATACTTAAAATTCATCCTCCGCCAGGCAGTAGAATCAATAGGATGACGCATGATATTACCCCCTACTTCTGCCCTAGCATGCCAAGTCATTGCCTCTGCTATCCATGGTACTGTGAAAAATCTCTTTAATCTAGGCCCAACGGGAAAATATTTCAATACTTTTTGAGGCACTTTTGAGCTTGTGCCTTCCTTACTAGTAGATTGGACATATCTAGGTTCATCGCATACCGGACAACGATCAAGATTTTCATACTCTTTTCAGTATAGTACGCAGTCATACACACAAGCATGAATCGATTTATACTTCATTCCCAAACCTTTCAAACTGTTCTTCATAACAAGATAACTATTTGGAAGTGTATTCACCTTGGGTAATAAGCCCTTCACCCATTTCAGAATTCCCGTCACGCTATTGCCAGACAAACCGTACTGCGTCTTCAAACTGTGCAAACCAATCATGGCATGTAAATGTGACACCCCGCCTAATTAAATACCGGGCGATCACTCCTTTATTAAATTAAATCAAGGTCAACAGTTTGGTTCATTCTTAGCATCACTGTCGTAAAAAGAAACTTTCCAATTAACACCCTAAATAGTTAAGCTAAGTGTCAAAACCAATTTTTAACATGAACTTCCAAATTTTATTTAAAGAAAAGATTTATTTAATTTTATTAACAAAGCTCAATGAATAAGATTCACACCACAATAAACTGGAACGAAAGAATCCAATATATAAAACATTCATCAACGAATGTCAACATGCGATAAAATAAAGTAATACATCCGTCCTGAACAAAATCCCAAAATAACGAACTAGGAAATAACTGAAATAACAATGTCCCAACATAAAGAAATAATGGAAAGGGCTACACATGCCCATCTGAATGAAAATGCTAGGAGTGGATCTGAATGAACGAAGTCGTCTAATCAAAAGACCTGCAACTCCCACCTAAGCTGCAGCGCGTTCCTTCCAAAAGATCCTAAGCAAGACGCCCCTGTGGCTGGGCACCTGAAATACATACATATATACATATACAAGGGGGAGAGGGAGAGATAAAACGGGTCAGAGCCCAAAAGTGTGTATGATTTAAAATTAGTTTAGCAAGTATTTAAATTGATACAGGCCAATGCAATAACATATTAGTTCGCCACTCTCTTGAGAAATTCTCACCTCTCTCCTAGTGTGCACGCCTATCGTACTAACCTTCCCCAAATGGTTTAACTTAACATATTTTCATACTAACCTTCCCAATAATTTAGTTTATCTTAACTTACTCATAAGTTTTAAAAACGAACAAAGTCAACGTGTGAAAAGGGTACTTTCAAAGTGTAGCACAACTCTCGTTTTAGCTTCATTAATTTATAAAGTTTCCCAGTGTCATATTATACTCTTAAAAACAAGTATTTCCAATCTGATTCATCAAACATAACTTACTTACCAAATCACAGTAGGTAGTTCCAAGTTTCAGAACTTCATATATATATTAAATACTCGAGTAATATATATATATTCTAATGGCACCCCACATAAAAATTATGGTGCGGGCATACTCTGCTATCCAATCCCCGTATCAATCGTACTAAGGGAAATACAAGTTCGGAATCACTCTCGAACTGTATCAATACAAACACAAACAATATTGAGGCGAAGTATAGTTTCCAAGTCCAAGAGGTCAGCACATACCCTCGCGTCTCTTAGGACAGTGACTACCGATTCGATAGCCTGTACCTAGGATTCCTATCTTCTAGGGTACGAATCAATATCCCCCATAAGGCAACACAGGATAAGACCGTCCCAGCGCGGTAACCTCAGGGATAGCAAGTAGCGCGGGTACGTTTTCATCATGTATATAATATATGCACACACAATTATATAAATATACTACTTTCATCATATTAATATAGGTCACTCTCGTTGCCCATAATTACAACATTTATCCTTAATTTCAGATTATTAGTATTACGCATAAGGTTTCGTCTCTAACCTTAACTCGAAGGGTTTTCTCACTAGTTATGGAACACTCATGGGTTCTATTCCTCCAAGTAACAAATTCAGTAGGTAGACATCTATTCACTATCGTAGGTATTCGACGTAATCTTTCACTTGAAATACGTAGTTTCCTCGTTCCTCAAATAAATGTCCGTAAAACACAATTATTGTCTCATAATGAAGTCCTCAACACTCAACCATATGTCCTACTGGTCACTCCTATATCCCAAAACATTTTATTCATAATGCCCAAGAATTATTCCGCGATAAATTAATTAAACTAATTAAACATGGGGAAATGAGAGGCTGCTAGGAAGGGTCGATCGATCGACGGCTGGGGCTCGATCGATCGACGCTATAGGGTCAATCGATCGATCAAACAGGTATTTCGATTTCTGCAGAAGTGCAGTTACGGGTTTCATCAAAATACTTCATCCAAATACAAATTTTTCAACCTTAATCGTCCCAAAATTTATACCACAGACATGATAACATATTACCAGATATTTCTAACGTTGAGCATGCGTATATCCATCATTAAACATGATTAAACAACCTAAAATTCCATCTAATCATCAAGAACCCTAAGGTTTTATTAACTTTTGTTCTAATCAGTTTTCTCCAGAATTTCCTTCTAACAAATCATCACAAATCCGTGGGTTAATCATCTACTTCACATATAAATTTCCAGAGTAAGGTTATAATGATTTCTACATGCAAATCCCTATCAAAATTGGGGTTTTCTTCCATTTATTAAACTCCTAATCATTCCTACACTAACATGATTATTGCACTAACGAAAATACGCAAGTTAAACACTTGCCTGGGATTTCAGAGTTCTGGTTTCCTGCTGGTATTGGTGTGGTTGCGTTCTCCTCCTCGCGATCTACGCGTTGGTGGTGACGGCGGTGCAAACGGTGGTGTTTTGGCCTTGAATCTCCTTGAAAGGTCTCTCCTCTTTTCTCTAATGGCCGTTCTAGGATTTTGTAGGTTCTAACCCTAAAAGGCTAACTTAACCAGCTGATAAAGGCTACTAAAATTCGTGGGTTTACTTACACTATTTTGTAAAATGACCAAAATGCCCTCCCGGGTCACTAATTAGGCCTAAAAACACCCCGAGATTCAAATTAAAACCCCGGGTACACTTTTCTGACTATCTCGACCCTTCCGGACGCGTTGGCGCACTCAAAACGACCATACGAACAACTTATAAAATATTCACTTTTATATATTAATAATTAGTCCCGACGCGACACGGGCGCGTCCCGACTAAAATTCCCAAGATTGCCATTTCATTCACTCGTGACATTTACTATAATCAATATCATATATTACTATGCTCATAAGTAATATTCAAAAATTTCATATAATTACTAACTCACGTCACGTCAATAATTATAACATAATTAATTTTCGGATTTTTATTAAATAATACACTCTCATTAAATTTAATAAATCCCCCAAATTAATATAGCATAAAAATATGGGGTATTACATACTTCCCCCCTAATAACGGAATTTCGTCCCGAAATTCGGAAAGATAAGGCATACCTGGTAAAAACAACTGGATATCTCTCGATATTACGCAAACTAACTACATAGTACGGCGCTCAATCACTATAGTCTTTTCCTCACAGCAACATTGTTTTACATCATCATTAGCGATACTTCACATTGTGATCCCACCCGAAAATATTCGCATAGGTCATGCCTATTCATTATAAATTCCATTATTTCCTATCATTAGGAGGTCGCACCTCACTATCTGACGACTACTCGGATTTATTCACTAATTTCCCATTTGAGAAGATCATACGAACATTTGACCAATCTTGACTGCTTAAAACAGTCGTGAAATTCTACCATAGTTATCGGATATTTCCTCGACTGATTCAAAATTCTGATTATCTACTCTCCTCTTAAACATATGGAAGGAGGATAGGCGAGGTTCTTCCATAATAAAACCTTAATAAGTACCTCGTACGCGATAAACAGGTACGAGTACTTCTACAGAGCATTGTTGAAATCATCGTACCAAGATTCCAAAATCTCCTTCACGTGGCTCCACTAATCTTTAATCACCATGCGCTTATTCCCTGGCTAAGGGTGATACATCCTACTCGAAACGAAAACTTATTTTCGTTGGTTCCTGAAATCCCATATCAAAGGTGGGATTCACCAATCTCATCCTGATTCAGAAATTTATACTGCGTCGGACCATGCACTGGCGCGATCCTTCCTTTCAAAGGAAGTCTGGGGCATACTAGTTAATATTGTAAGCCAGCCCAAAGGAATATCAATCACTTCCTTCTCGGCAACTTAATTCACATGTTCGGGATAAACCCTTGATCTTGTTTTGAGGATGGCAACCCATCCAAGAACTTTACCGACTTTACCAACCTCTTCCAATTTCAAGAATTTTCGATAAACACAAAATTCTTTGGTTGATTCTCCTCTTTCAACCAAACCTTACCTATGGGTAGTGCATGTAGAGACTACTCAGTACGTCTCGCTAAACATCGATTCTTCCCTTGAAATGTCTCACATTAAGTGACACGTAATACTCCCCTTCCTTCCTTGGAGTATGCCGAAAGTTCCGACCCGTGCTCTTCTCTCCACGAAGCGCACTTATGGATCTCTTATACTATACTAACATCATTACTCTTTGTATGCGCAAGTCGCTCTCACACTTGACTAATAACAACTCCGCTTCGGGTGTGCTTCATAACAAATAAATTCTACTCTATCCAAGGAATACCAATCTTTAAATGGCTTCCCACAGCCTTCCAATCAAGTTAGGGCGTGTTATCCTAATTGCACACTTAAGTATGGATTATCGTCCCTCATGTGACGTTTTAATCCACTCTATTACTTCCACTTCGTTATACTAGTCCCACATCCATATACTTCATACGTCTATTACCACGTCCCTTCGACTAGGACCATTTTAACTGTAGTTAACCAAGATGCCCATAACTTTGCAACACTCCGACCGTCCTGGAAGAGCGAACGGTGTGCTACTCGTCTATAGGACTAACTAAATTCAACGGAATAGAAGTAATAAGGCATTCAAATTCCATGATAATAAGAGAGGAATAATAATTCTCAACCTTCCTCACGTAAGTATAACAAATTTTTTTTTTCCATTAGGTACAACGACTAAAATATAAAGTTCTTTCCAGATGATTCATGCTAAAAATTCATTCCAACTCATTATTGACCTCGTGTTCTGTACGCGGTTATGACATTTGGCTACTCTCTATCACCCTAGAAATCCAAATTTCTTAAATCCTCCTTAACATCGTTCCACCCATCAACTTGTGGGGATAACTTTCAATGCTTTCCTACCATAAAAATCCGGCTCCAATAATCTTGAAAACAAATATTCAACTTCCAACTTACATACATAATTACTTGATCACAATTTCGACCAGGGTACCGAACTCATGGAATAGTGACTAAACGTATCCCTATTTCCAACCTTATGCTAAGTTTCATGCGTGGGATGTCTCGCAAAGCGAAATCCAAACAAGGAACTCCCCCGATACACTACTACCTAGCATTGTCGGTTATCGAAATCCGTTAGGTCCTCCGTCCATAGTAAATACCCTTTTATTCCGTCCCTTGACAGAAAAGTTACAATTTCTCCCGTAATTATGCTTAACAATGAACGTTTCACTAATCTCACTATTGTTCAGTATAGGTTGGTGGTAATAGCATTCCATAAACCTCGAATACATACACTCGGAATTCTCGAAATTCCTTTCCCTAATAATAGGGGTATAAATATTAACTCCCACATCCATAAAGGATGAATATAACAATGCACTCTTCCTATCACTAAGTCCGGAGTGTTAAACATAATACTGAGTCAAATCTTTTCGCCCAACGGTAAATCCCGATACATACGGAATTATACTGACAAAGTCTATACATACTTTGGCATCGAATATCTCGAGCCCACTATCTCCTCCGAAGTCTCTAGGATAGATAATATAAGTGCGAGTCCAACCTTCTCACAGGTAAAGCCTCGCCAAAACAAATATAAAACATGTTGCACTAATGCAACCACTCCGATAGTCTTGCAATAAATGCCCACTATCGTACTCCCCATTTTATATAACATTTTATCAAAAATAATATTATACTCGTGTATCGCATCTCTACAATGAGTAACCTCTATAAAGTATAAAACACTGCTAATATACTCACTCATCCTCCGCGGATAGTACTAAATATTCACATAAAGAAAATATTTACATAAATATCCTCCGCGGATAGCACAAAAGTCCAGCTTATACTAAGGAAAATATTTACATAATGGTAACAATTTGTAATGATAAGCATTAAACGCGTCTCATATGCTAATCTAGCAATGAACAAAATATGGTGATTCGCTCGTGTCACCTAAACATGCCGCATCCTCTAAGGATATAACTTATACTTCTATCCTGGCAATCGTCTTGACTGCACAAATGGTTTTCGGACGTAGCACGTCTGTCCAAACCAAAACAAAATTATTTTAATCATTGCCTTACCAGACACCGTATCCCTATTCTTTTGGAACATATTATCGTGAGCGATCTTTCTCCGCACAAAATACCTCAACACATAATCCACTTACCACCTTTCCTACTAACCAGGTTAGGATTTGTCCTCCTCTCGGACTTTAGTAAAATCGATTCCTGTAAACCATCCCGATTGTTTTCTTAACTCTTCAAGTCATAAAGATCATGTTACTATCTATAATAGTACTTACTGAATTTACCATCATTTGGTAAGAATTTAACTACCTGAAGCCTTTAAATGGTTTCCTGTTGTGTATCTACATCCTTTTATGGTGCTAAACCACCATCGTGCACAGTCTCATTCTCGACTAAATTCTTCGATTTCCTTTAACTTCTCCCACAAAGAAGTGTTATTATCTATTTTGACAAAATATGACATTGTCAACCTCTGAATCGGTCGTCTATCAGAATTTCATCCTCGAGTATTATCAACTATTATTACAAGTTGGTCTCCCACTTGGATTCATTTTCCCCACTTGTATTTACATCTTCCGATATAAAATTCGCTAACGGTTAAGATTCATACTCACGGATGGACCCTTGACATGCCTTTCCTCGATGAGCTCAGAACCACTTTTGCCTCATCCTGAACAGTTGAGGAAAGAACATACGGTCAACACCTAAGGTTTTCCTATAGGAATAGCATTCCACTTCTAAAATTGGTGGTTGACTCCAACCATTATAATTTCATCCCGAAAGCCAAGAAAAAAATTTCTCTAAATTTTCACTTTCAGTTTGCCACACTCCGTCCTATATTTAAGCCTTTGGACACTTTACCTCATTTGGTAAACACATACAATTTTCGCGTTTCTAAAACTTCCCACTAACAGTCTCTACACGTTTTCGTACTACATTGGGTAAGTTTACCCTCGCACCACATTTGACTATAACAACATTTGGAAATCACTGTTGCGCCTTAGTCGCCTTTCTAGTCTTGGCTTCTCGTGCCATAATAGAGGTGACCTCGACTACAGTCATCATCCTTGGATATATTTTATAATCTCAACTGAACCCTGCCTCCTAATGTACGCTTAACGGCCCTCTTCTGAAATTCGTCATCGCTCGGTATACGCACACATCCGAACGAAAATTAGAATGCACTAGTGTATACACATTATAGCAGGAGAATGAAATCTCGTCAAAGGAATCGACAATCCTAAACATAGGGCTTTATAACAAACAAAGCAACGCTGAAAGCATAATAAGTCGTACAGATCCTAAGGACACTAGAACCTGATGCTCTGATACCACCTGTGACACCCCGCCTAATTAAATACCGGGCGATCACTCCTTTATTAAATTAAATCAAGGTGAACAGTTTGGTTCATTCTTAGCATCACTGTCGTAAAAAAAAACTTTCCAATTAACACCCTAAATAGTTAAGCTAAGTGTCAAAACCAATTTTTAACATGAACTTCCAAATTTTATTTAAAGAAAAGATTTATTTAATTTTATTAACAAAGCTCAATGAATAAGATTCACACCACAATAAACTGGAACGAAATAATCCAATATATAAAACATTCATCAACGAATGTCAACATGCGATAAAATAAAGTAATACATCCGTCCTGAACAAAATCCCAAAATAACGAACTAGGAAATAACTGAAATAACAATGTCCCAACATAAAGAAATAATGGAAAGGGCTACACATGCCCATCTGAATGAAAATGCTAGGAGTGGATCTGAATGAACGAAGTCGTCTACTCAAAAGACCTGCAACTCCCACCTAAGATGCAGCGCGTTCCTTCCAAAAGATCCTAAGCAAGACGCCCCTGTGGCTGGGCACCTGAAATACATACATATATACATATACAAGGGGGAGAGGGAGAGATAAAACGGGTCAGAGCCCAAAAGTGTGTATGATTTAAAATTAGTTTAGCAAGTATTTAAATTGATACATGCCAATGCAATAACATATTAGTTCGCCACTCTCTTGAGAAATTCTCACCTCTCTCCTAGTGTGCACGCCAATCGTACTAACCTTCCCCAAATGGTTTAACTTAACATATTTTCATACTAACCTTCCCAATAATTTAGTTTATCTTAACTTACTCATAAGTTTTAAAAACGAACAAAGTCAACGTGTGAAAAGGGTACTTTCAAAGTGTAGCACAACTCTCGTTTTAGCTTCATTAATTTATAAAGTTTCCCAGTGTCATATTATACTCTTAAAAACAAGTATTTCCAATCTGATTCATCAAACATAACTTACTTACGAAATCACAGTAGGTAGTTCCAAGTTTCAGAACTTCATATATATATTAAATACTCGAGTAATATATATATATTCTAATGGCACCCCACATAAAAATTATGGTGCGGGCATACTCTGCTATCCAATCCCCGTATCAATCGTACTAAGGGAAATACAAGTTCGGAATCACTCTCGAACTGTATCAATACAAACACAAACAATATTGAGGCGAAGTATAGTTTCCAAGTCCAAGAGGTCAGCACATACCCTCGCGTCTCTTAGGACCTTGACTACCGATTCGATAGCCTGTACCTAGGATTCCTATCTTCTAGGGTATGAATCAATATCCCCCATAAGGCAACACAGGATAAGACCGTCCCAGCGCGGTAACCTCAGGGATAGCAAGTAGCGCGGGTACATTTTCATCATGTATATAATATATGCACACACAATCATATAAATATACTACTTTCATCATATTAATATAGGTCACTCTCGTTGCCCATAATTACAACATTTATCCTTAATTTCACATTATTAGTATTACGCATAAGGTTTCGTCTCTAACCTTAACTCGAAGGGTTTTCTCACTAGTTATGGAACACTCATGGGTTCTATTCCTCCAAGTAACAAATTCAGTAGGTAGACATCTATTCACTATCGTAGGTATTCGACGTAATCTTTCACTTGAAATACGTAGTTTCCTCGTTTCTCAAATAAATGTCCCTAAAACACAATTATTGTCTCATAATGAAGTCCTCAACACTCAACCATATGTCCTACTGGTCACTCCTATATGCCAAAACATTTTATTCATAATGCCCAAGAATTATTCCGCGATAAATTAATTAAACTGATTAAACATGGGGAAATGAGAGGCTGCCAGGAAGGGTCGATTGATCGACGGCTGGGGCTCGATCGATCGAACCTTCGATCGATCGACGCTATAGGGTCGATCGATCGATCAAACAGGTATTTCGATTTCTGCAGAAGTGCAGTTACGGGTTTCATCAAAATACTTCATCCAAATACAAATTTTTCTACCTTAATCGTCCCAAAATTTATACCACAAACATGATAACATATTACCAGATATTTCTAACGTTGAGCATGCATATATCCATCATTAAACTGTAACACCCCGTATTTTTGTGCATTTAATATTTAATTAATTCGAAATTTTAAATTACTGGTGGGTTGTAATTTTAATTGAATTAATTATGGCAATATATGTATTTAAATATTAATCAGGGAATGAATGGTTAATGTTTAGGGAAATTTATTTACTAAGTGAATAGTAATAATTTAAGTACGCCATTTCGAGTATTAATGACGCGGTATACACTTATCCCAGTCGGGAGTCGGTATAGACTAAATTGGGTGTGAGATAAGGATTTTTATAAAGTAATTCGGATGCCAATTCTGAGTGCGCGGTTGAGTCCGGATGGGTCGAGATAGTCAGAAAAGAGTACCCGGGGATAGTAATTGGGTCTCGGGATATTTTTGGGCATAGCCGGGCCCACACGGGGTGAGTTGGGCCACTTTAATTAAGCCCATTAGGTGAAAAACGAGATTAAGGGTTTTTAACCTAATGGGGAGATTAGGAAATCAGCAGCCATCACAATTCTAAGCCTAGGGCTTGAGAGGGAAATTGGGGGAAAGCTTAGCAAGAGCAATTGGAGCTTTTTGGAGCCAAATTGAGGGTCAACAACAACGGATCAGACACTACAAACACTTTGAGGCAAGTGGTTAACTGTTTTGATTCCTAAAGCATGATAATCAATTTATATCATAGTGATGTGTAAACCAAAATTCGTTTTTGGGTGTAAATGGGTACAAAATGGGATTTTTGTTCATGAAACTATTGAATGAGATTCATAGTAAAAATTATTGTGTTGAACATATATGAGTATAGAATAAGAATTCGGAATATAAACTGGGGAAAAATCTGAATTTGGAATTTGGTTGTAGAATAAGATTGATGGATTTTAATGGGAAAACCCATCTTTAATTATAGTGAGATATCGTATGAATCAAAAAGGGTAAAACAGTTTTAGATGATTGAGACTTGTTTGGGAGTAATTGATTGGTTAAAAATCGTTATTTAAGGTTGGAAATGGAGAGGAAAAACCTTGAAAATTCGGCCATGGCTGAAACAGCAAGTCGAGGAAGACAACCACCTGCTCGATCGATCGATCGACCCAGGGGTTCGATCGATCGAGGGTCCCAGGAATTTGACAGTTCGGCCAGTTTGTTTATATGAGGGTTTAATTTAAGATTTAATTCCCTTATTTTTAATTGGTGATAATATTTATATGGGATATATGTTCCCTTAACAATTATAGGGTGATATAATTGGGTTTAGGAGGGTGTGAACGGTATGTCATGAGATGAACGAATTTGGAGAAATAATTCATAATTATGGATAGTGGGCCGAGGAATAATATTCGGGTAATGTAGTTGGGTGGCACTACATTAGTAAAGGAATTTAAGTGAGATATTTAATTATGGACCAAGTGGGCGAGTCCGGGCATGTTGATAATTATAGGTAAATATAATTGGGAAAATTATGGAAATAAATGGGTGACACATTGTGGGCGAGAAATGTGGGAAAGAAATTATGAGATGTAAATTAGACCAAGTGAGCGAGTCCGGGTATGTTGGTTAAGTGACATTAAGGCATTAAATTAATTATTGAGAGAAAGTAATTAGTTTGGAGTCGGAACATAGACTCGGGAAATATTAAGATACGGGCCAAATAAATGAGTCCGGGGATGATAGTTGGGTGACACCAAGTTATTAATTTAATAAATGAGTAATTAATTTAGATAGAGTCAGATGGTAGACTCGGGTAGTATTAAATTAATAAGTGTATTAAGTAATTTAATTGGAGTCGGTTTGTAGACTCGGGTAGAATTAAATTAAAATGTGTGTTAATTAATTTATTTAGAGTCAGGCGATAGACTCGGGGAAGTATTAAATTAAAAGGTGTGTTAATTAATTTAATTAGAGTCGGGCGATAGACTCGGGGAAGTATTAAATTAAAAGGTGTGTTAATTAATTTAAGGAGAGTCGGACCATAGACTCGGGGAAAGTATTATATTAATTATGGTGTGAATTAATTATATTAGAGTCAGACCATAGACTCGGGAAGAGGAAAAGTTATTAAGTGAGAAAATTAATTACATTGAGTCGGGCCACAGACTCAGGAAATTACAGGCAGTGTATGGGATTTTGAGTACATGGTAAAGCCGGGGTTATTAATATATATATATACGGTGTAGTGATAGTATATATATATACGTGTATGTATTGTGTATGATATTAAATTACAGGCAGTGTACGGGATTTTGAGTACACGGTAAAGCCGGGTTTATATTATATATATATACGGTGTTGTGATAGTATATATATATATGTGTGTGTATTTATTGTGCGTGATACTAAATATCAGTGATTAGATATTTATTAAATTTATATACTCTAATGCTATCAAGGGAGGTTGCGCGATGTGGGTGAATCCCCTAGCTTGAGGAGTAGGGCGAGTATATCCCCAGGTCATAGCGTCCGGTATATATGGGTGAGGGACTTATCTCACTTTCAGGGAAGGAATATGATCGCCTCCACTACGTTTATATTTTGTTCCAAGTTGGTGAGCGATTCTAACTTGGGGAACTAGGTTTTGTGAGCACACCTAGTGAGATAGCATTTTAGAGGGAATCATCCGGTGAGGGTATACTCGGAAGGATGGATACACGTATGATATATGTGTGGTTGTTAGTAAAGGTACGTATATTATAGTAGTATATATTATATGTAGGAGATAATACAGTGTGTGATGTAGTTACTTTATATAACTCGGGTTACAGTTATATACTGTTAATTAATGAGAAATTAATTAAGTTAATCATTTGTGGGGATAATACAGTGTGTGATGTATTTACTTTATATAACTTGTGAGACGGTTATATGCTACTATTTAAGAAGAATTAATTAAGTAATTGTGAAATAACTTATAATTCAAGGATCATTATACTCGGGTTAGAGTAGCATGGCAAGGGAAGGTTATACCAGGACTAGTTGGACGGGGTAGTACAACTAGGTGGGGTTAAGGTAATCGGTAGGTGTGCACAATAGTGGAGGGGTGAGAATGTCCACAAGGGAGTGCGACACTAACTTAAATATGAAGCGCATTCATGCATTTTATATTACTGCAGTTAATTCACTTGCTAAATATTTTCAAAATATTTTGGGTTCTAACCCTTGCTATAAAACTATTTTCAAAACCTTTTAGGTGTCCAGCCACAGGGACGCCAGGATTGATATTCTATTCCAGGGACACGGAGCTGCGGCATATGTGGATGCTAGCAGGAGTTTGGATTAGACGCATCATTCATTCATTCCTAGAGTAGGAATCTTGTATCAGTTTCAGTTTTATTTAGGGCTTGTCGCCCAGACTTCTCAGTACAGTTTTCAGGTGTTGATTATTTGTATCCAGATTATTTCTTGGTGTCCGGTAATTTATTCGGCATGTTGTATTATTATGATTCAGTTTATTTTCATTCAGTTGTGTGAATGGTTTATATTTTATTCCGCATGTATAGTTTTGGTTTAATTTAAAAAGTTAAAATTGGCACCAGTTTTTGGAATACTAGGTGGTTAGTAAGTTTTAAAAAGTTTTCGACAGTGATGCTAAGGATGATCCAACTGGGATTCCTGTTTTAATTTGGTATAGGACTGATCACCCGGTATTTTATTAGGCGGGGTGTCACAGATGGTATCAGAGCATCAGGTTCTAGTGTCCTTAGGATCTGTGCGGCTTTTCACGTTTCAGCTTAGCAGTCTTTGATATAGAGCCCTATCATAGGATTGTTGTATTCTCATACGTATGCGCATATACGTTCTTCTGCGAAATTTATATTCGAGAGTGAACTCATAAAATTCGGTTCTCATTCCAGATGACGCCCAGGAGGGAGAGAGAGCAGTTAGGGCAGCAGGGGGGAGATGAGACGAGGGAGGCTCGTTGGGAGCAAGAGCTACCACAGCAACGGCCATAGATGATTTTGGCAGCATAGATCACCGAAATAGTGGCACAGGCAGTTGGAGCAACGGTGGTCACAACGACAAGGTACTTCCACGGAATCAGCCACAAGTGTTGGTGGCGTCGGATGTTCAGACTCACACAGGGTCGTCGGGGTGGAAACAATAAAGAGAGGTTATTTTAGCGGGAACCCACCAGAGTTGCGAAGGGGTTCAAGTGTAGTACTAGCGTGTTAAGGAAGAGAGGTATCCAACATCACCTACGCATGGGAGATTGTGATGGGGTGCAGAAGTAAAGGCTAACCGCTTTTAGTTAGTGGGAGTGGTGCTATAGTGGTGGGAGTAAATCACCACAGTTGAGGAAAGGGACACACTAGCTACTGCCGAGTTTTGGGGGCGGTTCGACTGCAAGTATTTTCCTTCAGCGGTTGAGACCGAAAGGAGGAGAAGATTTTGTGAGGACTCAAAGGGAGACCGTTTAGTGGCCGATTACGAGGAAGATTTCACTCGTTGGCAAATTTTTACCGGATGATGGTAAGCTAGGAAAAGAGAAAGAAAGCAAAGTTTATGGATGGGTTAGTCTAGAGAATCAGACAACATTTAATGGATAATTCCGCATTAGTAGGTTATACGGATGTCGTTAACGCAACACTCCGGCACTGTTGGGGATATCGCTTCCACGCGAAAGGAAGCGGGAAGGGAGTGGGGATTTAACCAATTGGATGAGGCAGAAAGGAACAATACCAGTGGGGTATCCCAGCAGCAGACTGGGGGAGATCAAGGGCAGTATTTCCGGCAGGGGAATTATGCCACACGATCTAGAACGGGAGGCTATCAGCGGGATGGCCAGGAATTCCAACAAGGTTGGCATGAAAGGGATCAGTGACAGGGTGAACATATTAGAAAAATGTTTCGTTTGGGGAAAAGCGAGACACATGAAGAGATATTTCCTTAAGCAAGGCGGGAGTCAACTTCAGGACGAGGTCCTGGATGTACAACCACTAAAGCAAATCACGGGTGTATTCGGGCAGGGAGAAGCTGCTCTGGAAATCGAAAACCAGCCGTTGTAGCTGGAGTATAGAAATAATTATTTTACCCTAGGGGCGTGGAGTATATTGTTGAGTGACAAAGAGGATGTCGCGGTATAAGACTTAATTTTCACTAAGGTTCGCAGGTGAGTCGAACTTAGTGGGTGCGTTGGCGGTAGCAGCCATAGCATGTGGATAAACTTTTCCGTAGGGTAGCGGAGTTCCTTAGTGTCCTTCATGAGAGAGTGGAGACGTACACTGAGTGATTGGTTGAATTAGGCGAGGAAATTACTACTTTCGAGAATTATGGGAGTAGGGTCGGTAATACTTTTTAAACATCGGCTGGATAGCGATGGAATTTAACTATTGTGGATGGTGGAGTTAAATTTTGGTGTTCGCGACACCAGAGTATGGTTGGTACTAGGTATCACCTGAGAGGGCGTACAGCCTACATACATGTGAGTATATATGTTGTATTTTGTGGTGCAATAGCACATAGTGAGGTTTTTGTGTTCTCACATTTTATCCCGGTAAATGGGGAGGTTTACTGAAGTGAATCAAGGTAGTTAAATTTATTTTCGAGCAAAGAGAGATAGTTCGGGGTTTATTTTTGTGCAAGGACTAGTGGTAGTAAGGGCGCGGTATTTCAGGTTGTCTTCGGTAGCATAAGGGTAAGCGTATATACTTTTACGTTGAGAGACAAGTATTTATGGGGAGATGGTTGGACGTAGCATGGGTGGAGTACCCGGGCAGTAACTATATATGTATATATATATATATAGGTAATATGATTACGGGTTCGAAGTTATATTACGGGTTACGACTAGCAGAGTCGGGTAACTTTCGTGCGGTAGAGCGCGGGGATAGGGTGTATGGGCACCCGGGTTAATTAAGGCAAAATTTTGTGCGGTTAAGCACGGGTATAGGGTGTATGGGCGCCCTGGTAAAGTTAAATGCATACTTGTGTAACGTATGGTTAGAATTGGATGGGATAGATATAGCGGGCTTGGAGGCACTTGACTAGTGAGTAATATGTGAATACTGGAACACTAGGTTTATCTTAATTTCGAGGACGAAATTCCTTTGTAAGGGGGGAAGTATGTAACACCCCGTATTTTTGTGCATTTAATATTTAATTAATTCGAAATTTTAAATTACTGGTGGGTTGTAATTTTAATTGAATTAATTATGGCAATATATGTATTTAAATATTAATCAGGGAATGAATGGTTAATGTTTAGGGAAATTTATTTACTAAGTGAATAGTAATAATTTAAGTACGCCATTTCGAGTATTAATGACGCGGTATACACTTATCCCAGCCGGGAGTCGGTATAGACTAAATTGGGTGTGAGATAAGGATTTTTATAAAGTAATTCGGATGCCAATTCTGAGTGCGCGGTTGAGTCCGGATGGGTCGAGATAGTCAGAAAAGAGTACCCGGGGATAGTAATTGGGTCTCGGGATATTTTTGGGCATAGCCGAGCCCACACGGGGTGAGTTGGGCCACTTTAATTAAGCCCATTAGGTGAAAAACGGGATTAAGGGTTTTTAACCTAATGGGGAGATTAGGAAATCAGCAGCCATCACAATTCTAAGCCTAGGGCTTGAGAGGGAAATTGGGGGAAAGCTTAGCAAGAGCAATTGGAGCTTTTGGAGCCAAATTGAGGGTCAACAACAACGGATCAGACACTACAAACACTTTGAGGCAAGTGGTTAACTGTTTTGATTCCTAAAGCATGATAATCAATTTATATCATAGTGATGTGTAAACCAAAATTCGTTTTTGGGTGTAAATGGGTACAAAATGGGATTTTTGTTCATGAAACTATTGAATGAGATTCATAGTAAAAATTATTGTGTTGAACATATATGAGTATAGAATAAGAATTCGGAATATAAACTGGGGAAAAATCTGAATTTGGAATTTGGTTGTAGAATAAGATTGATGGATTTTAATGGGAAAACCCATCTTTAATTATAGTGAGATATCGTATGAATCAAAAAGGGTAAAACAGTTTTAGATGATTGAGACTTGTTTGGGAGTAATTGATTGGTTAAAAATCGTTATTTAAGGTTGGAAATGGAGAGGAAAAACATTGAAAATTCGGCCATGGCTGAAACAGCAAGCCGAGGAAGACAACCACCTGCTCGATCGATCGATCGACCCAGGGGTTCGATCGATCGAGGGTCCCAGGAATTTGACAGTTCGGCCAGTTTGTTTATATGAGGGTTTAATTTAAGATTTAATTCCCTTATTTTTAATTGGTGATAATATTTATATGGGATATATGTTCCCTTAACAATTATAGGGTGATATAATTGGGTTTAGGAGGGTGTGAACGGTATGTCATGAGATGAACGAATTTGGAGAAATAATTCATAATTATGGATAGTGGGCCGAGGAATAATATTCGGGTAATGTAGTTGGGTGGCACTACATTAGTAAAGGAATTTAAGTGAGATATTTAATTATGGACCAAGTGGGCGAGTCCGGGCATGTTGATAATTATAGGTAAATATAATTGGGAAAATTATGGAAATAAATGGGTGACACATTGTGGGCGAGAAATGTGGGAAAGAAATTATGAGATGTAAATTAGACCAAGTGAGCGAGTCCGGGTATGTTGGTTAAGTGACATTAAGGCATTAAATTAATTATTGAGAGAAAGTAATTAGTTTGGAGTCGGAACATAGACTCGGGAAATATTAAGATACGGGCCAAATAAATGAGTCCGGGGATGATAGTTGGGTGACACCAAGTTATTAATTTAATAAATGAGTAATTAATTTAGATAGAGTCGGATGGTAGACTCGGGTAGTATTAAATTAATAAGTGTATTAAGTAATTTAATTGGAGTCGGTTTGTAGACTCGGGTAGAATTAAATTAAAATGTGTGTTAATTAATTTATTTAGAGTCGGGCGATAGACTCGGGGAAGTATTAAATTAAAAGGTGTGTTAATTAATTTAATTAGAGTAGGGCGATAGACTCGGGGAAGTATTAAATTAAAAGGTGTGTTAATTAATTTAAGGAGAGTCGGACCATAGACTCGGGGAAAGTATTATATTAATTAAGGTGTGAATTAATTATATTAGAGTCAGACCATAGACTCGGGAAGAGGAAAAGTTATTAAGTGAGAAAATTAATTACATTGAGTCGGGCCACAGACTCAGGAAATTACAGGCAGTGTATGGGATTTTGAGTACATGGTAAAGCCGGGGTTATTAATATATATATATACGGTGTAGTGATAGTATATATATACGTGTATGTATTGTGTATGATATTAAATTACAGGCAGTGTACGGGATTTTGAGTACACGGTAAAGCCGGGTTTATATTATATATATATACGGTGTTGTGATAGTATATATATATATGTGTGTGTATTTATTGTGCGTGATACTAAATATCAGTGATTAGATATTTATTAAATTTATATACTCTAATGCTATCAAGGGAGGTTGCGCGATGTGGGTGAATCCCCTAGCTTGAGGAGTAGGGCGAGTATATCCCCAGGTCAGAGCGTCCGGTATATATGGGTGAGGGACTTATCTCACTTTCAGGGAAGGAATATGACCGCCTCCACTACGTTTATGTTTTGTTCCAAGTTGGTGAGCGATTCTAACTTGGGGAACTAGGTTTTGTGAGCACACCTAGTGAGATAGCATTTTAGAGGGAATCATCCGGTGAGGGTATACTCGGAAGGATGGATACACGTATGATATATGTGTGGTTGTTAGTAAAGGTACGTATATTATAGTAGTATATATTATATGTAGGAGATAACACAGTGTGTGATGTAGTTACTTTATATAACTCGGGTTACAGTTATATACTGTTAATTAATGAGAAATTAATTAAGTTAATCATTTGTGGGGATAATACAGTGTGTGATGTATTTACTTTATATAACTTGTGAGACGGTTATATGCTACTATTTAAGAAGAATTAATTAAGTAATTGTGAAATAACTTATAATTCAAGGATCATTATACTCGGGTTAGAGTAGCATGGCAAGGGAAGGTTATACCAGGACTAGTTGGACGGGGTAGTACAACTAGGTGGGGTTAAGGTAATCGGTAGGTGTGCACAATAGTGGAGGGGTGAGAATGTCCACAAGGGAGTGCGACACTAACTTAAATATGAAGCGCATTCATGCATTTTATATTACTGCAGTTAATTCACTTGCTAAATATTTTCAAAATATTTTGGGTTCTAACCCTTGCTATAAAACTATTTTCAAAACCTTTTAGGTGTCCAGCCACAGGGACGCCAGGATTGATATTCTATTCCAGGTACACGGAGCTGCGGCATATGTGGATGCTAGCAGGAGTTTGGATTAGACGCATCATTCATTCATTCCTAGAGTAGGAATCTTGTATCAGTTTTATTTAGGGCTTGTCGCCCAGACTTCTCAGTACAGTTTTCAGGTGTTGATTATTTGTATCCAGATTATTTCTTGATGTCCGGTAATTTATTCGGCATGTTGTATTATTATGATTCAGTTTATTTTCATTCAGTTGTGTGAATGGTTTATATTTTATTCTGCATGTATAGTTTTGGTTTAATTTAAAAAGTTAAAATTGGCACCAGTTTTTGGAATACTAGGTGGTTAGTAAGTTTTAAAAAGTTTTCGACAGTGATGCTAAGGATGATCCAACTGGGATTCCTGTTTTAATTTGGTATAGGACTGATCACCCAGTATTTTATTAGGCGGGGTGTCACATAAACATGATTAAACAACCTAAAATTCCATCTAATCATCAAGAACCCTAAGGTTTTATTAACTTTTGTTCTAATCAGTTTTCTCCAGAATTTCCTTCTAACAAATCATCACAAATCCGTGGGTTAATCATCTACTTCACATATAAATTTCCAGAGTAAGGTTATAATGATTTCTACATGCAAATCCCTATCAAAATTGGGGTTTTCTTCCATTTATTAAACTCCTAATCATTCCTACACTAACATGATTATTTCACTAACGAAAATACGCAAGTTAAACACTTGCTTGGGATTTCAGAGGTCTGGTTTCCTGCTGGTATTGGTGTGGTTGCGTTCTCCTCCTCGCGATCTACGCGTTGGTGGTGACGGCGGTGCAAACGGTGGTGTTTTGGCTTTGAATCTCCTTGAAAGGTCTCTCCTCTCTTCTCTAATGGTCGTTCTAGGATTGTGTAGGTTCTAACCCTAAAAGGATAACTTAACCAGCTGATAAAGGCTGCTAAAATTCGTGGGTTTACTTACCGTATTTTGTAAAATGACCAAAATGCCCTCCCGGGTCACTAATTAGGCCTAAAAACACCCCGAGACTCAAACTAAAACCCCGGGTACACTTTTCTGACTATCTCGACCCTTATGGACGCATTGGCGCACTCAAAACGACCATACGAACAACTTATAAAATATTCACTTTTATATATTAATAATTAGTCCCGACGCGACACGGGCGCGTCCCGACTAAAATTCCCAAGACTGCCATTTCATTCACTCGTGACATTTACTATAATCAATATCATATATTACTATGCTCATAATTAATATTCAAAAATTTCACATAATTACTAACTCACGTCACGTCAATAATTATAACATAATTAATTTCCGGATTTTTATTAAATAATACACTCTCATTAAATTTAATAAATCCCCCAAATTAATATAGCATAAAAATACGGGGTATTACAGTAAAGTTGTTTGATCTTTCTCACAGCCAGAGTATAACGGTTGGGTCACCTTAAATTTTAAACTTTGGTAGTCATCGTCAAGTTTTATTGTGTTATCTTCACGAGCACTTGAATCTTCTACATCATCAGTTACCTCATTCTCCTTAGCTTCATAAACTCCGTACACATCATCAACTAAATACTCTAACATATTATGATCTACGTCGTCCCCTTCTACATCTATTCTACTTGTTGAAGGTTGTTGTGAAGGTTGGTCGGGGACAAAAGGAACTTTCAATTCACCGTGAAAACTCCAAAATCGATAACTATCTTGCATACCCGATCTTAACAAATGTAGTTCAACTGTTTTCCACTCAAACACCTTACCATTCTTACACCTAGCACACGGACACGGAAACTCTTCATCATTACGACATCTCTTTGCATATTTCACAAATTCGTTAGCACCTCTGCGAAACACATCCCCCATTCTATTAGTCTCACCCATCCACTCTTTGTATTTCGGATATCCCATCACAGCTACCACAACTAAACACCTATTAAAGGTAAACAAAACTTAGATTTATAGTATGTTTTATTTAATTATCCCATCATTTAATTATCCTATTAAAGGGTAAGTGTTCCTATCCCATTCAAGACTGCATTTTTCTGTAATATACTTAACATCTCATGCACATTGTTACGATTTGAAAAAAATTCGACAGCATATCCCCTTAGTTCTCCAAGTACATGACGTAGATTGGCAGGTGTGAGTGTTATTTAAATTGGTCAATTGAAATAACAGTCACACTTGTCAATCTAGTATGTACCCAGAGAACATTAAGATACGACTGCAGAACTTCCTCCAAAAGTAACAACTTTAAGCCATTAAGAATATTATACAGAAATTATACAGTCTCAAACTGTCCAAACCGGACAATTCGAGAGATCTCATTACAGGGGTAATGACTCTCGAACGGGTCTAAGGGCTATTGAATGCGTACGCATAAGAACTAGAATGCTAGTATCTATCCGCACTATATTTAATTTCAAGTATGTTTCATATAATGGGTTAATTCAAATACAAAAATAAATTCATGGGTTAAGTTCTAAAATAATCAACCTAAAGTTGTGGTTCATAAAGTATTATCACAAATATAAACTAAGAGTGATAAAATAACTTTGAGGCATATAAATTAATTGTGACAAAGTAAGATTATGCACCAGAACCTAAAATTTAAAAAAAAGTGTTTTTATTTAAACCCCACTTTTCTTTCTATAACTCCTATTTTATTAAACTTTAAATATAATTAAGGGTGTATAGAAAGAAAAGTTAAATAGGAATAAAAAAAACATTTTTAAAATATGAAGGGCTCACCAATTTGATCAAATTTTTCAACAACATAGACTAATTGATCTTTATTATAAGACAATTACTACAAATTTACGCGCAACGCCCGAATTCAAAAAGTAATTTAATGACTAAAGTAATACTTTTTGTAACTTTAGTTATTCACCACAAATCTTAAAAAATATTTTATTTTTCATTCCTTTTTAACTTCGGATGCTTTTAGCAACTTCGGATGACAATTACTACAAATTTACATTTTTGGATATTATTTTTGGATATTATTTTTGGAAATTTATAGAAAATTACTTATTTATTTACATTTTTAACCCCCTACCCCCACCCTGCCCCCACCCTGTCCCACCCCCTACCCCCACCCTGCCCCACCGCCTACCCCCACCCTGCCCCACCCCCCACACACGCACACACACACGCACATATATACACACATACACACATATATATACACACAAACATATATATAAATGGAAGAGAGAGAGAGAGAGAGAGAGAGAGAATTAAACCTGAAACTAGAGAGAGAGAGAGAACAGCGTCGAGAGAGAGAGAGATGGATGGAACGACGCGGAAGGGAAAAAAGAAGGGGGAAGAGGTTTTTGCTGTAAACATTGTCACGGTCATGTCAAGGTCATTGACCGTGGCAATTATTTAAAGAATTACCACGGTCATTGAACGTGATAATTTCTTGTCACGGTCGTGTCAAGGTCAATGACCGTGACACAAAACGCGTGTTTTTTGTCACGATCAATGACCTTGACAAGGCTGGCTGGCTGAAAGGTGATAATTTGCCCATTTTGGTGTAGTGTTTGTTCTATCACGGCCCCGTTTTAAAATCTTGAGTGTAACTGTTGTCCTATAGGTCCCCAAATATTTAAAAACAAACTTTAGCTTGAGTGGAATAAGTTAAGGATGAATGCAAATCAACTTTATCTTTTTATAAAAAACTCTTTTCAATTTTATCAAACCAAGTTATGACATAAATTAACTTAACCAGATTTTATCTTGTTTAACCCTAAGCATGCAACTAGTGATTAAAGCAATTAAAATAAAGTAAAACAATTCTCACAACGCCGATGTACGAGGTAAAACCCAATCGGGAAAAAACTTCGAACGACCCAGGCCAGACAATCACTATAACAAAGGAATTACAAAGTCAGACGGTAGTCTTATACAATGACTCGATCCACCCACGAGACTTGACGCTCCTCTGATCTTCTACCAATTTTCACAGTACCTACGCAGAAATTAACCTTCTTATACGATGCTCGTCCATTACACGCGCCTCCACGAGTGTCTCGGTGTCCACTGATATGGCCTGTATCGTCTACGATGTCGAAATCGGTTTCCGTCGAATCTTCACCGCAAAATCAGTAATGGATCTTCAATAAAACCTCAAACTTGGTGCCAACAAGATCACATGATAATGAAAAGCTCGGATCTTGAAACTCTAAGGATGTTTTATAGTGAAAACACTTAGAAAACTTTTGTGGAGAGTATCATAAACTATTTTTTTCATTGCACACACTTCGAGGAAACAGAGCACGCCAATATATAAATATTTTAAGGCGGTGGCAGAGTCTTGTTCGAGCGAGACATTATGTCGTTCGAACGACATCAGGTCTCGTTCGAACGACATCAGGTGTCATTTGAACGACATCGTAATTAGAGTCTGATATTAATCCAATTTTGAAAACAAAGTTCTATTAAAAAACAACTCTTATCCAACTCTAATCCATCCTCATCTAATTAAAACGAAGTGTAAATATTTAAAATACTTTTAAAACATTTTTCTTTTTAAAAATAACATTCTTATTTTTGCAAAATAAAATTCCGAGTTTCATTAACATTGTGCATTCATACCTGTGTGATCTCGAAATGCAAATAAACCTTGAAGACGGGAAATTGCACTAATTAAACTTCGTCATGATTAATTCCTTATAGCTTTGCCGCAACGTCTTCAATTAATCTTTGACAAGTCATAGTCTCGTAGTGATAGGGCAATAAAAATCTACATATGACTCAAACGTGTTTTGTTTCGAGAGTAAGTCAAAACTATATTATCAATTGGAAATTTGGTCCTTACATGTTCTTTTGGACAATGAATTACCCAGTCACTTCTAGCCTTTGGAAGTGTGAAATGATATATCATACCCACTTATAATATCTCCTTTTGTATATAATCTTTAGAATATCATCCACCATGTTATAAGCGGGTATAATTATAACTTCTACTACTCTTTGCCACTTTTTTTTTTTTTAAAACGCATGCTCCTTTAGGTGGCTTTACCCATTTGCCTTGGGCCCCGCACCAAGTACCCCCTTTAGCATGCCTATGGTTTTATGCTTTAGCTGTAGGTTTGTAGTCTTATCCTTTTCTGTAATGATTTTGAAAGGCTTTGATTGATAATATATTACCCTCGAGCCATGTGCTAAAAAAATTGTGATGGAGATAATCGATAGTTTAAAATATCAACAATGCTACATACACCACTTTAGTACATCGGGTGCACAAAATCGTTATACATTTGTTTAAAATAATACATATTTTATTATTTTAGTTTAAATGTACAACAATTTTATGCACCCGGTGCACAAAAACGGTGTAAGTATCATTTTTCTTAAAATATATGTTCTTAGAAAGTGTTCATTTAAACAGTCATAATACAAAAAACAATTCAAAAATAATAATATTTTTGTAAGAAGTACTTGCAACAACTACCAAACACAACAGATAAAATTGAGAATGAATTAAAGTAACTTTTTTTTTATAACAGCAATAAAATTTCAAATTCACTTGAGAAAAAAAAGAGAATAAAACTTGAACGCCCAATAAATTAACATCACATAAATTTAAAATCTCAAAACTATAATAAAAAAAATCAAACAGAGGTCTGAAAATTAACTTCATATCATATCCTCACCTCTTATTTGTTAATAGTATCTAAAAGAAAATCGTATCTTCACAACACTTCCAAACATAAAATAAACCACAATTCAAACTAAAATAAAAGTTAACTTCTCAACACATTCACAATAAGATTAAAACAAAGAAATAGAAAATCGAATACCTCCGAATTAGTTTGTGTTCACTTGGAGTTAGTGGTGATGCCTACTATGAACATGCTTAAACAATTTCATTCAACAAAAACTCAAAATATAGGGAAAAAAAGACCTACAAACATAATAAAAACACCACAACTTACCACTATAAAACTCCATGAAAAAACAAACCTCTATCAAATTCTATATTGAAAACAGAAATTTGAAATTTTTTTGACAATTTTTAAAAATTATGATTTATTAAGAAAAGAAATAAAAAATAACAATAATATAACGAGTACAAAAATTTTAAAAATGGCCAGAAAATAAATATCGGGTCAAATATAAAAATAGATTGTAAACACTTGGTCACTCTACGAATCTTCCTCCTGATACTAAAGAGGACCACATGAGGTTGATAAAAAAAAGCAACCTCAGCGTGTAAACCCACTGAAAGAAAACTAATGGTCTGAAAGGAAAAGTGGTTGGGAGTTTCTGGTTCAAATCCAACTCCATTTCTCATTTTACCATTATTTAAGTTTGAGCAAAAATAATAAAGAAATCAAATCAAGCATAATCTTCATCTATTTTTTCACTTTATCGATATTCCCACAACTTTTACCAAGACCAACCGAAGCAGTAAGGACTTGATGCCCATTTGGAAGAAAAAAAAAATAACATACCTGTGAAGATTATTGAATCCAAACTCAAAAACCAACGTGAAAAAAATGAAATAACTGCAGAAATCACCGTATGCCGATTAGAGGGTGTAGATGGGTGTCTATCAATAAAAAAAGAAAATAAAATAAAATAAAAATTCTTCTTTTATTAATGACATCCGAGAGGTGCCCGTGAAGGTCACCCAGAAGTCTAAATGCCATGGGAAGGTTTAGCGCCACTTCAAGTGCCAGCGCCGCTGCAAGTGTCAGCGCCGTTGCAAGTGCCGGTGCCGCTTCAAGTGCCTACGCCGCTACAAGGGTCGGCGCCATTTCAGGTGCCGGCGCCGTCGCAAGTGTCGACGCCGCTTTAATTACCAACGTCGCTACAAGTGCCAGCGCCGCTGCAAGTGCCAGCGCCGCTGCAAGTGTTCGCGCCGCCGCAAGGGTCGGCGCCGTTTCAAGTGCCAGCGCCGTTGCGAGTGTCTGCGCCATTGCAAGGGTCAACGCCGCTGCAAGTATCGGCACCGCTCCAAGTGCCGGAGCCGCTTCAAGTTCCAGCACCACTTCAAGTGTCTGCGCCATTGCAAGCGTCATCGCCGCCGCAAGTGTCTGCGCCGCTGCAAGTGTCGGTGCCGCTGTAAGTGCCAGCGCCGCTCCAAATGCCTGCGCCGCTATAAGTGTCAGTGCCGCCGCAAGTGTCTATGCCGCCGCAAGTGTCAGCGCCACCGCAAGTGTCCGCGCCGCTGCAAATGTCGGCGCCGCTTCAAGTACCAACGCTGCTACAAGGGTCAGGGCCGCCGTAAATGTTGGCGCCGCTCCAAGTGCCGGCGCCACTTCAAGTGCCTGCGCCGCTACAAGTGTCAGCGCCGCCGCAAGTGTCTACGCCACCACTGCAAGTGTCCACGCCGCTGCGAGGGTCGACGTCGCTACAAGTGCCAGTGCCGCTACAAGTGCCAGCGCCGCTGCAAGTGTCTGCGCCATTGCAAGGGTCGATGCCATTTCGGAAGCCGGCGCCGTTGCAAGTGTCTGCGCCATTGCAAGGGTCAGCACCGCTGCAAGTATCGGCGCAGCTCCAAGTGCCAGCACCGCTTCAAGTGTCGCGTCGCTACAAGTGTCAGCGCCCCTGCAAGTGTCTACGCCTCTGCAAGTACCAACACTGCTGCAAGTGTCAGCGCCGCTGCAAGGGTCGGTGCCACTTCAAGTGTCTGCACCGCTGCGAGGGTCGGCATCGCTACAAGTGCCAGCGCCGCTGCAAGTGTCCGTGCCGCCGCAAGGGTCGGCGCCGTTTCGGAAGCCAGTGCCGTTGCAAGTGTCTGCGCCATTGCAAGGGTCAGGTCCGCTGCAAGTATCGGTTCCGCTCCAAGTGGCAGCACCACTTCAAGTGTCGACGCCGCTATAAGCGTCAGCGCCGCTGCAAGTGTCGGCGCCGCTTCAAGTACCAGCGCCGCTGCAAGTGTCAGCGCCGCTGCAAGTGTCGGCGCCGCTGCAAGTGTACGCATCGCTTCAAGTACCCACGCTGCTGCAAGTGTCCGCGCCGCTTCAAGTACCAGCGCCGCTGCAAGGGTCAGCACCGCTGTAAGTGTCTGCACCGTTCCAAGTGCCAGCGCCGATGTAAGGGTCAGCGTCGCTTCAAGCGTCAGCGCCACTACAACAAGGGTCACTACAGCAATAACATTCGAGAGGTACCCGCGAGAGTCACCACAGAAGTCCAAAATTGAAAAGTACCACTGCAAGGGTCAGCGCCGCTGCAAGGGTCACTGCAGTAATGACAGTCGAGAGAGTCGGTGTCACTGCTAGGCTCAGCGCCACTACAAGGGTCACTCCAAAAATGTTATTCGAGAAGTACTGCTACAGGTGTTTTGACAAAAACTCATAATGAGGGAGTAGTTATCGCGAACAACTCCTCATCAGGAAACATCAGTCTCTAAATGAACAATAGCACTAACACTTTACTTTCTTGTACAAGTTGCCTAGTCGAGCAAGCAGGGCTCGAACAGGCGCGTTGGGACCTCCTGGGAGTTTTGGCTTGGCGGCTGAGGGACAAGGTATGTTGAGCAAGCTCAACCACGTAGCACTATAGGATTGAGATAATACTAGTAGGAAGACCCAAAAGTCACTCGAGACTACGCACACTTCACACTTGGTCACAAGTGAAGTGAGCAGCCAAAGAGCTGGCTACTCACAAGAAATAAACTCTTTACAAGAAAATGACTTTTCCAGAAGAGGGGGTCCTCGAGTTCCCTCTCAAGAAAAATAACACTTTTAGAGGAGATGAGTCCTTAAGGTCTCCTCTCTCAAGATTTGCAAAATTGCACCACAAGTTACCGTTTCAAAAGATAACTACCAAATCTGATATTTTGTCTCCATTAGGGGACATATGTGCTTTTTGAGTTTTGGTCGGCGCCAGGTGGCGCCTGTAGAGGGAACAGGCAGGCTGCCTACAGGTAGGGACAAATGGTACACTTCAGACATTGTTCCCCACCAACTCTCTCAGTTTTAGCCCCCAAAAAATGCCAACTCACCCCTAACGCCCTAGTATAAATAGACCTCTCGGCAAGGTAAGAAGATAGACAATAGAAATTGCACTGTTACTCTGCTAAAATATCACCATACCTACCTAAGTATTCTCTCCCTGCTGATTCTCATAGTGCTGAGTGCCTTGTTCCTTCACTCTCCACTGACAGCCATCACTCTCAGGTGTTTCCCTTGAGAAAATTATTATTTTTGCTGTGAAAGTTCATCTTCTTGCATGGAGTGAGTTGAAGCTTGAGTTCCATTATTACCAGAAGGAGAAGTTTTCTTCAGAAGTTGCACCAGGAGACCTTGAAGACCTTGCAGGCAGCGTCCATTGGAGTGGGTCACGCCTCACCCTTTCCAGTTATTCATAGACCCCAGTCTCACTACCCTCCTACATTTGGCGACTCTGCTGGGGAGGTATCCTCACTTCCATGGACAAAGAAGGTTTCAATGTCTCTAAGAAGTTGGTTTTTGAGGACATTCCGTCTGGTAACGGAGCTCACAGTGACCAGACTACTCAGGAAGAAGTGGTGGTGATCGGAGCCAAGGCGCCAGTGCCCCAGGGAGGGCAGACCAGTTCGCCGGCAGTGGCTTCAATGGCAGGTATGAATCTTATGGCAATGTTTTTTGACTTTTTAAAGCAAAACAACGTGGATCTATCAAGCTTGGGTCAAGGTTATGTGACACCTGCTGCTGCCCCTTTCGGAGGGGTAGCCACTCCTGTTACGATTCCGACAGAGATAATTCCGTCTCGGAAGACGGTGCCGGAGCAGGTCCTGGCGCCAACAGGTTCTCCAGCTGCTAAAAGCACGTGTTTGGAGGAGTCACCCTCTAAGGATGTTACTATGGAAGAAGTGAGGAAGCTCCTCTCCTCCTCTCAAAGAGAGGGTTCCCACCTATACGAGGAATTACAAGACCCCTATCCACAGGAAGTAAGTGAGAAGCCATACCCTGAGGGGTATATTCCACCAAAATTTACTAAGTTTGGCGGTAGGGCGGAGAACCCTAGAGAGCACGTGAAGAGGTTCGTCGAGTACCTGGGAGTACATGCTGGCGACAAGAACCTGAGGTTGAGGGAGTTCTCTAAAACTCTCACCAGGAAGGCTTATACATGGTATTCCCACCAGGCGCCTAACAGTGTCCCTACTTGGGAAGAGATGCACAGGCAATTCCTCCAGCAGTTTTTTATAGCGGAGGATGAATTTACACTGAGGCACCTGGCGCAAGAGGTCCAGAAGCCACGAGAAGAGTTGATGCACTACATCAAGCGATTTTGCGAGAGGGCCTTAGATGTTCACGAGGACGTGGCGGAGGCCAGGTTGCTACAGATATGTGTGGAAGGACTCTTAAAAGAGTACAAGCTGCACTTAATCAACGAAACTAGAGATGGAACTTTCAGAGAATTCACCAGGGCCGCCAACAACATATCTATGATAATCAAACCAAGAGCCCAGGGTTGGAGGACGCAAGTTCCACTGACTCTCGGGAGGTTTCAAGTTTCGAGGAGGCAAGGGATTAACTATGTGGACGGGAGTAATAAAGGGAAGAAGGGAGGCTCTGGGGCCAAGACCGACAGTCCTGACAACAAGAGAAAATTTAGGGAAGATGCCCCGCCGCCACTACCGTGCAGCGTAGCTGTGGCTATGGATTGTTACCGCACCTTAGTGTGAGAAGGCGTAGCAGGACCTCCCCACCTAAATGGAGAAACCCCCACTGAAGATGACAAGGCCAATCCAAAGTACTGCGAATTGTACCAATGAGTGCAGCACTCTACCAAGGATTGTTACTACTTGAGAAGGATCATTGGTGAGCAGATGGCCAGCGGTATCTTGCAGATACCCCCTGTGGACGTTAACGAAAGCCCACTTCCTACGCATCACTTTGGCACCGCCAACATGGTAGTTGCCTACGACGAAGAATCTACGAGAAGTCTTGTGCAGCGGGAGAGTGGCGAGCAGTTATGCGAGGAGTTAGAAAATCTGTCACTGAGCAGACTTGAGCTAGAAAGAAAGCAAGAGGAGTGTTTCTTCACTCCAGAACATGAAAATGGAAGTGGGGAAGTTGAGGAAGTCTCTCTCTCAGAAGGTGAGGTAGACGTCATCCTCGCTCTAGACGAGGGAGGGACCTCTGAAGCGGAGTATGTTTGCAGTGCCCAGACGTACGAGGTAGACTTAGATTCTGAATGTGAGGCCATAGCGAGGAGCCCCAAGTTCAAGTGGGTTTTCGACCAGATAGTGGTGAAGTACGACACGAGGGTGTCCATCACGAGGAAAGTCTTGGAGGCAGTGCAGCAGCGGGGAGACCCTTCGCTAAATTGGCAAGGGCCAATCGGAAGGGTGATTAAGAAGTATACCTCTGAAGTGGTGTTTTCAGAAGTGGATAGGGTCGTGCCCTACTTCCACAACCGCCCGTTGTACGTCACAACCATAATTAATGGAGTCTCATTTCCTAGGGCGTTGATGGATGGAGGAGCATCCATTAACATCATGCCCATCAGTACATTATATGAAACAGGAATTGACCAGGAGAAGGTGGTTCTAGTACCGCTAGTAATTTCTGGATTCGACAACGCCGGAATGCAGTCTATTGGATACATAAATGTGGTAATTAAGTTGGGAAATTTCACCTCCCACATCAAATTTCAAGTTATTAACGCTAACACCATCTACCAATTACTCATTGGAAGGGTATGGATGCACACTCATGGCGTAGTGCCTTCCACCTACCATCAATGCGCGAAGGTAAATATTAGAGGTACAGAGATAGTGATCAAGGCCACGGAGAGACCCTTCGCCATTGAGGAGGCCCACCTGGTAGATGCTGCCTTTTACATCGAGTTAGATGAGGAAAGAAAGGTCTCTACAAGAAAACTAGTAGGAACCAAGGTAGCTGAGGGAAGGGTGTAATGACCCCATTTTCTTATGCCAATATATAATATTTTCTTTCAACTTCGTCATACTTACTATCTAATAATGATATATTATTACATATATGATATTTCGAGTTCTTAATATGACAGATCCCATTTTTAAATTTGAAGAATCAACAGTAAAATGGGTCGGATTGAGATTTTATGGCACATCCTAAGCAAAGATATAAGTTTTGGGGTAGAAAATGTAATTTTATGAAACTTTAGGGACTTAGTTTTAATAAAGAAAGTTTCAGGGACCAAAATGAAAAATAAAAAGGGGCCTTTTCGTAAATAAAATATTTTCAGGGACCTATAAGAAATATTGAAAATATATGGTGTGAAATTACCAAAATGCCCTTCAGGTCCGAAATGACCCTTATACCCTTATTACCTATCCACCTCGTGCTCGACACCTCGTGCTCGATTTTGACACCTCCACCGTACACGTGTCATCCTTAGAGAAGAAGCCAAAACACGTGTCGTCGTTAGAGGAGAAGGAAAATCACGTGTCGCTGTTTGGTAAACCAAGACTGCAAGGCTGATCCGTTGCACGACACGTGAACGACGACTCACCAAAGTGAAACCTTATCACCCAGACACGTGTCAACACCTAAATATCTTTGGAAAACTATAAATAGGGCCTTTGGGGATCATTTGAAACTCACACCAATTCCTTGATAATTATAGAAAGAAATAGTGAGAGAAAGTGTGAGAAAATTTAAGAAGAAGTTCTTAGGGATATTCATCTTAAGGTAATCTTAATGTTATAATGCATCCTTATAGTTTTAATTTATTGTTTTATAGCTTTACTTAGTAGTTATGCAGGTAAAATACAATAAAGAATTCACTAATCAAAACTTAAAATTTAGAACAAATCCAAGTTGATTTTATAAACTTGTTTGAAATTATACGCTTTTAAAAATGATTCTTTTTAAAGAAATTGCTCGTTATTATGGAATCCGATTTAAGTAATTCCAAAGTCAGGCCCGGTGAAGTTCTGTCTAGATGAGATGGTATTTAAGTGGTGCCCCTGTGACCCTCCATCTCTACTGGGAATGAATCCGGAAATGTTCTGTCTAGATGAGATGGTATTTAAGTGGTGCCCTTGTGGCCCTCCATCTCTACTGGGAACCGACTGATGAGGAAAGACTATGAATTGAATTCTTCAATTACGATCAAGGAGTTTTAAAAGTTGACAAATGGGGATTCAGTAATCCTTTAAAAGAGGAAGTTATTATTAAAGTATAGTATAAACTGGACCTTAGAACATGTACTTAAATCTTTATCAGATTAACGTGTGATCGAAGACTCAATACCAGTAAATTTGACCTCCATTTTGGGTGAGTACTCTAACATTCCTTGTGTATTTTGATTATATGATATTATGCAAACAATATATATTTTGTGAACTGCTTTTATTCTCAAAACTCATGTGATACCGATGATTGATTCATTTGTGATATGGTTATAAATTTGTCCATATAAACATACCGATTAAAATGATTATTGAAAAGGATATTGAATATTGAAAATAAGAGTCGGCCTAAGGGACCTCTTTAATGACTGACCTTCCCAGCTGGGTTATCGCTGGTGTGCCCTAAATAAGGCGTTGTGACGAACTAGCTCGATTGACCCTCAACTACCGGGGTATAATAATGTAGAAGAATACGGTATTAGAGTGTACTTGGCCATCAAAATGATATTATTGAAAGAAAAAGATATCACATTTGATTTGTTGCATTCTTCTTATTCTGAACTATCCAATTGTGATATATATAATTTCATTTCAAAATTATATCTATTTACTGCAAGTTCCTCTCCATATATGTACATGCCTTCTCTTTTGACTTGAATAGGTATCTATTTTCTGAAAACCCTGGAATGTTTGGAGATCGAACCTCATTCGGCTTTTAGCTGATGTTGTATAAATAACCATTTTTCAGGAAACGTTTAGGCTCATGGAAGGAACGAATATGGACTATATTTAAGATTTAGCTTTTAGAGCTCTTTTTGTAAAATGTTTATTTAGAGCATGGCTGGCTCTCTTGTAATAAGGTTTAAATTTTTTTCTTTAGTTGTAACTCGTTGTTACTTTTAATATATATGAAGTTTCCTTTAGAAAGCTCTGATGACGTAATTCCTTTACTTTCAGTATTTTACGATTCATAACCATGTGATAATATATCCGTTGCATTTATTAAAGGAAACAATTAAATCAAGATATTTGTTGCCTTGGTGGCATGTCAAGACACTCGTTCCCTAATACTATTTTGGGTCGGGGTCGTGACAGAGGTGGTATCAGAGCATATGTTATGAACCCGTAGACTACTGAACATAAGTTTCGAACGTTATAGATTTTAAGTTTCCATACATAGGATACATGATTAAATATCCGACTTATGTGATAACCCTCCACATGTATTTAAATATATATAAATTATTTATATATCATTGTTCTTATAAATTGCAATCTTGGGCTAGTATAATACATCTTACGTTTGGCCATGACTGTAGAAAATGACCAAGGAAAGATCAACTCCAGGAACTTGTGGTTAGAGTATGGAAGGACTGGAAGGTGCATACAAGGCAATTGAAAGTCTAGCAAGAATTATGGAGCATCAAGTGAATAATAGAGCACCAAGGAATATTGAACTAAGTAGTTGTACTATTGAACAGTTCAAGAAGTTCAATCCGCCGTCTTTTAAAGGGACTCCTAACCCCACTGAAGCAGAAAATTGGGTGATGCAAATGGAAAAGATGTTCGATGTTCTTAAGTGTACAAATGAACAACGAGTTTTATTTGGAACATTAATGTTAGAAGGTGAAGCCGAACATTGGTGGAGAATGACTAAGAGAATGCATGGGGAAAGTAATAATCCCATAGGTTGGAATGACTTCTTAGTGATCTTCTACGAGAAATACTTTCCCGAAACGGTGCAAGACCAAAAAGCAGCTGACTTCATGGGTCTGGTTCAAGGAAATATGATGGTTAGTCAATATGAGGAAAAGTTTACTGAGTTATCCCGTTTTGCACCTCATGTTATGATAACCGATGTTTTAAGAGCCAAGAAGTTTGAACGTGGGTTAAGGTTGAATATTCGTAGCCGAATTTCCATCCTAAAGTTGACATCATATAATGACGTGGTGGCTAGGGCAACAATAGCTGAGAAGGATAGTGAAGAATATAATCAGGTTAGAGAGGGGAAGAGGAAGTTTGGAGAACAAAGAGGAAGGAATCCCAATAACAACCCCTTTAGGACTATACCTAATATAGGACAACCTTTAGTAAACAAACCCTTTAATGTTGATAAATGCCAACGTTGTGGTAATATTCATAGAGGGCGATCGTGTTACCTGGAGACGGGGAGTTGCTTTGGGTGTGGCCAAAAGGGACATAAAATGCGAGATTTTCCTAACAAAGGGAAGACGGCAACAAAGACTTTGAATGACAATAAGGATCAGGACAGACAAGGTAGAGTCTTTAATCTTTCCAATGCAAAGACTTCTAATGCAGTAGTGTCAGGTACACTTTCTATATGTGCACAACCTTTTCAAGTTTTAATTGATCCTGGTTCTACCCATTCATTTGTGTCTGTGCGTTTTGTTAATCGCTTTCCTAATATTCCTGAATCCTTGAATCATATCATACACATTTCTACTCCTTCGGGTGAGTTATTGACGGGAACATTAGTATATAAGTCTTGCCCTATAAATGTCAGTAGTCATAAACTATTCGCTGATTTGATAGTTTTAGACATAAGAGATTTTGAAGTCATTTTGGGGATGGATTGGTTAGCATCATATCATGCTAGGGTGGATTGTTTTGAGAAGAGAGTTATTTTTCGAATTCCTAACCAACCAGAATTCAGTTTTGAAGGAACTAGCATCTTATCTCCCATGCGTATTATCTCTGCAATGCAAGCTTTTAGATTTCTTAAGAAGGGATGTCAAGGATTCCTTGCCAGTGTTATTGATTTGGAAACAAAAGAGCCTAGTTTAGAAGATATTCCTATAGCTAGGCTTTTTCCAGATGTTTTTCTAGATGATTTGCCCACTCTACCTCCTAGTAGAGAAGTAGAATTTACCATTGACCTTGTTCCTGGAACCACGCCAATCTCAAAACCACCTTATTGCATGGCACCTTTAGAATTAAGGGAATTAAAAGTTCAATTACAAGATCTGTTAGACAAGGGTTTTATTAGACCTAGTATATCCCTTTGGGGTGCTCCAGTTTTATTTGTTAAAAAGAAGGATGGAACGATGAGGTTATGTATAGATTATTGTGAACTAAATAAGGTGACTATTAAGAATAAATACCCCTTACCTCGTATAGATGATTTGTTTGACCAACTTCAAGGTACGCAAGTATTTTCGAAGATTGACCTTAGGTCAGGCTATCACCAATTGAAGATTAAAGAAGAGAATATTTCGAAATCAACTTTTCGTACTAGATATGGTCACTATGAATTTCTTGTGATGCCATTTGGATTAACTAATGCACCAACCGCTTTTATGGATATGATGAATAGAGTGTTTAGGAAATATCTGGATCAGTGTGTGGTTATTTTCATTGATGACATCCTTATTTATTCCAAAGGTATTGAAGAACACGAGAAGCATTTGGAGATAGTATTACAAATCCTTAGGAAAGAGAAATTATATGCGAAATTAAAGAAGTGTGAATTTTGGTTGCCTAGTGTTTCTTTTCTAGGATATGTCATATCCAAGGAGGGAGTATCGGTTGATCCTCAAAAGATCGAGGCTATACTAGATTGGCCAAGACCAACTAATGTGATGGAGATTCGTAGTTTTCTAGGATTAGCAGGTTATTATCGAAGATTTGTTGAAGGATTTTCTAGTATTGCCAAACCTCTGTCTAGGTTAACACAAAACACGGTGAAATATGAATGGTCTGAGGAAGTTGAGAATAGTTTTCGATAACTTAAGAACCGACTAGTAACTGCCCCAATTTTGACTATTCCTTCCGGTACATGAGGATTTATGATTTATAGTGATGCATCTAAAAATGGTTTGGGATGTGTGCTAATGCAAAATGGAAAAGGAGTAGCTTATGCCTCGAGACAGTTAAAACCACATGAGCAAAATTATCCAACCCATGACTTAGAATTAGCAGCGGTAATTTTTGCTCTTAAGATTTGGAGACATTATTTATATGGTGAGACTTGTGAGATTTATACCGATCATAAGAGTTTGAAATATATCTTTACTCAGAAAGAATTGAACATGAGACAAAGGAGGTGGTTAGAATTAATGAAGGATTATGATGTAAATATTCACTATCACACGGGGAAAGCTAATGTAGTTGCCGACGCGTTGAGTAGAAAGTCTACACCAAATTTAGCATGTCTTATTACCAGCCAGGAAGATCTATTGAAAGATTTGAGAAGTATGGAAATAAATGTACGTATTTATGGCGAAGGAGGAATAATTGCAAACTTACAAATACAACCCACGTTGATGGAAAGAATTAAAGTTGCACAAGTAAATGACCCACAACTGAGGAAGATTAAAGAAGAGGTTATTGAAGGGATGAGAATTGAATTTGAGATACGAGATGATATATTAAGGTTTGGAAATAGAGTCTGTATACCTGGTAATTCCCAACTAAAGAGGCAGATTTTGGAGGAAGGTCATTACTCGAGATTCACAGTTCATCCCGGAAATACCAAGATGTACAGAGATCTCCGATAAGTGTTTTGGTGGAATAACATGAAAAGGGAGATAGCAGAGTTTGTATCTCAGTGTTTGATCTGTCAACAAGTAAAAGCTGAACATCAGAAACCATCAGGACTATTACAACCTTTACTAATCCCTGAGTGGAAATGGGAACATATTACCATGGATTTTGTGACAGGGCTACCAAGGAGTTCCAATGGTAATGATTCCATTTGGGTAATTATTGATAGGTTAACTAAATCTTCTCATTTTCTTGCCATTAAGATTACCCATTCCTTAGAAAAGTTAGCTAAATTATATATACGGGAAATTATTAAACTTCATGGAACCCCAGTTTCAATTGTTTCTGATCGTGACCCTAGATTCGTGTCTCGCTTTTGGAAAAGCCTACAAGTAGCCATGGGAACAAAATTGAATTTCAGCACCCTTTTAATCCTCAAACAGACGGACAATCGGAGAGAACCATCCAAACCTTAGAGGATATGCTTAGGGCATGTGTACTTGATTTGAAGGGGAATTAGGACGATCATTTACCTTTAGTAGAATTTGCATATAATAATAGCTATCAAGCAAGTATTCAAATGGCTCCGTATGAGGCACTCTATGGTAGAAGGTGTCGTTCTCCTGCATGTTGGGAAGAAGTTGGGGAAAGAAAATTGTTGGGACCAGAATTGATTCAGGTTACAACAGAGAAAGTGAAATTGATACAAGACCGACTTCAAATCGCTCAAAGCCGTCAAAAGAGTTATGCTAAAAATCGGCACCGACCGTTAGAATTCCAAAGAGGAGACTATGTTTTCTTACGAGTATCACCGACAAAGGGAGTAATCTGATTTGGGAAGAAAGGAAAGTTGAGTCCAAGATACATAGGACCTTTTGAAATCCTTGAAAGGATAGGTGTTGTTCCGTATCGAATAGCCTTACCCCCTGAACTCTCGAGTGTGCATAACGTGTTTCATGTTTCAATGATGAAGAAACACATCCCTAATCCAGCACATATCTTAATTCATGAGCCTCTTCAAGTTAGAGAAGATTTGACATACATTGAGCATCCAGTGGAAATCTTGGACCATAAAGATCAAATATTACGAACCAAGGTTATTCCACTAGTCAAAGTATCATGGCAGAATCATTCTGTTGAAGAAGCAACATGGGAGCGGGAAGATGAAATAAAAGAGCGATATCCACACCTTTTTGGAAATTAATGTAAGTAAAGTTTGGGGACCAAACTTTTTATAAGGAGGGTAGGATGTAATGACCCCATTTTCTTATGCCAATATATAATTGTCTTCTTTCAATTTCGTCATACTTACTATCTAATAATGATATATTATTACATATATGATATTCTGAGTTCTTAATATGATAGATCCCATTTTTAAATTTGAAGAATCAACAGTAAAATGGGTCGGATTGAGATTTTATGGCACATCCTAAGCTAAGTGATAAGTTTTGGGGTAGAAAATGTAATTTTATGAAACTTTACGGACTTGGTTTTAATAAAGAAAGTTTCAGGGACCAAAATGAAAAATAAAAAGGGGCCTTTTCATAAATAAAATATTTTCAGGGACCTATAAGAAATATTGAAAATATATGGTGTGAAATTACCAAAATGCCCTTCAGGTCCGAAATGACCCTTATACCCTTAATACCTATCCACCTCGTGCTCGACACCTCGTGCTCGATTTTGACACCTCCACCGTACACGTGTCGTCGTTAGAGAAGAAGCCAAAACACGTGTCGTCGTTAGAGGAGAAGGAAAAACACGTGTCGCTGTTTGGTAAACCAAGACTGCAAGGCTGATCCGTTGCACGACACGTGAACGACGACTCACCAAAGTGAAACCTTATCACCCAGGCACGTGTCAACACCTAAATATCTTTGGAAAACTATAAATAGGGCCTTTGGGGATCATTTGAAACTCACACCAATTCCTTGATAATTATAGAAAGAAATAGTGAGAGAAAGTGTGAGAAAATTTAAGAAGAAGTTCTTAGGGATATTCATCTTAAGGTAATCTTAATGTTATAATGCATCTTTATAGTTTTAATTTATTGTTTTATAGCTTTACTTAGTAGTTATGCAGGTAAAATACAATAAAGAATTCACTAATCAAAACTTAAAATTTAGAACAAATCCAAGTTGATTTTATAAACTTGTTTGAAATTATACGCTTTTAAAAATGATTTTTTTTTAAAGAAATTGCTCGTTATTATGGAATCCGATTTAAGTAATTCCAAAGTCAGGCCCGATGAAGTTCTGTCTAGATGAAATGGTATTTAAGTGGTGCCCCTGTGACCCTCCATCTCTACTGGGAATGAATCCGGAAATGTTCTGTCTAGATGAGATGGTATTTAAGTGGTGCCCCTGTGGTCCTCCATCTCTACTGGGAACCGACTAATGAGGAAAGACTATGAATTGAATTCTTCAATTACGATCAAGGAGTTTTAAAAGTTGACAAATGGGGATTCAGTAATCCTTTAAAAGAGGAAGTTATTATTAAAGTATAGTATAAACTGGACCTTAGAACATGTACTTAAATCTTTATCAAATTAACGTGTGATCGAAGACTCAATACCAGTAAATTTGACCTCCATTTTGGGTGAGTACTCTAACATTCCTTGTGTATTTTGATTATATGATATTATGCAAACAATATATATTTTGTGAACTGCTTTTATTCTCAAAACTCATGTGATACCGATGATTGATTCATTTGTGATATGGTTATAAATTTGTCCATATAAACATACCGATTAAAATGAATATTGAAAAGGATATTGAATATTGAAAATAAGATTCGGCCTAAGGGACCTCTTTAATGACTGACCTTCCCAGCTGGGTTATCGCTGGTGTGCCCTAAATAAGGCGTTGTGACGAACTAGTTCGATTGACCCTCAACTCCCGGGGTATAATACGGTAGAAGAATACGGTATTAGAGTATACTTGGCCATCAAAATGATATTATTGAAAGAAAAAGATATCACATTTGATTTGTTGCATTCTTCTTATTCTGAGCTTTCCAATTGTGATATATATAATTTCATTTCAAAATTATATCTATTTACTGCAAGTTCCTCTCCATATATGTATATGCCTTCTCTTTTGATTTGAATAGGTATCTATTTTCTGAAAACCCTGGAATGTTTGGAGATCGAACCTCATTCGGCTTTTAGCTGATGTTGTATAAATAACCATTTTTCAGGAAACATTTAGGCTCATGGACGGAACGAAAATGGAATATATTGAAGATTTAGCTTTTAGAGCTCTTTTTGTAAAATGTTTATTTAGAGCATGGTTGGCTCTCTTGTAATAAGGTTTAAATTTTTTTCTTAAGTTTTAACTCGTTGTTACTTTTAATATATATGAAGTTTCCTTTAGAAAGCTCTGATGACGTAATTCCTTTACTTTCAGTATTTTACGATTCATAACCATGTGATAATATATTCGTTGCATTTATTAAAGGAAATAATTAAATCAAGATATTTGTTGCCTTGGTGGCATGTCAAGACACTCGTTCCCTAGTACTATTTTGGGTCGGGGTCGTGACAAAGGGTCCCGCAGAAAATATCCGTTCATGACCGTCTAGGGGAGAGGATAATCCCCCATATGGCAAAAGGCAAGAGGAAAGCATAGGAGGTAGCTAGACCCCATAGAACTTGCAAGAAAGTGGTCTTGCCCAATGGAAGAATCATCTACCATTTATAACGGTCTGCGCGGGTGGTGTTCTGGGACGAGAGCATCGACCTGACGCCCGAGTGTTTTATTGTTGATGAATCCCATATTGTTGAGCATGTTGAAGAACCAGAAGAAGCGCCAGAGTGCATGCAAGACGGACCCAGAGAGCAGCTGCAGGAATTAGAGGAAATCAAGTTGGGGTTAGAAGAGGGCGAGAATAGACCCATTTTAATCTCCAAGTGCCTGGAACTGAAGCAGAAGGAAGAGCTCATTGAGCTACTTAAGGAGTTCATCGATGTATTTGCTTGGAAGTACATGGAGATGCCAGGAATAGACGCAGAAGTGAGCTCTCATAGATTAAACATCCTTCCCAATGCCCTTCCGGTAAGGCAAGCCACACGCACATACAAAGCAGACCTTGATTTAAAAATAAAAGCTGAGGTGGAGAAGTTATTAGCGACAGGGTTCATCAAGCCTATTCAGCACCCCATATGGCTGTCCAACATAGTGCCAGTGGCAAAGAAAGACAAGACCCAAATCAGAATCTATGTAGATTTTCGCAACTTGAACAGGGCGTGTCCTAAGGATGAATTCCCACTACCCAGCATAGACAGCTTAGTGGATGACACCGCGGGACATGAGATGTATAGCTTCATGGACGGGTATGTTGGCTATTACCAGATTAAAATGGACCCCGCCGACGCAGAGAAGACTGCCTTCCGCACACCGTCAGGGAACTTTCACTATACAGTCATGCCCTTCGGATTGAAGAACGCTGGAGCCACATACCAGCGGACCATGATGGAAATTTTTCATGGCTTGTTTCATGATATACTAAAATTCTATGTGGATGATCTGGTGGTGAAGTCTAGGAAAGAAAACAAGCATATTCAGAATCTCAAGAGAGTATTCGAAAGGTGTCGTCGGTATAAGATGAGAATGAACCCCTCAAAGTGTGCCTTTGGGGTTACTGCAGGGAAATTCTTAGGTTTTGTGGTAAATAGACAAGGGGTGCAAGTGGATGCAGAGAAGATGAAAGCCATTGTGATGATGCCACCGCCCAAGAGTCAGAGACAACTTAAGAGATTCCTGGGAAAGGTATCCTACGTGCGGAGGTTTATACCTGCATTGGCAGAAGTAACTCATCCGTTCGCACCTCTACTAAAAGATAAAGCCAAGTGGGTTTGGGGAGAGAGGCAAGAGAGTGCGTTCGAAAAGATTAAAGAAGTCCTAGCCTCTCCGTCCACGATGATTCCCTCCGAAGCCGGAGCGCCGCTGCTGCTCTACCTCACTTCTATAGAGAGGTCGATAGGGGCCCTCTTGGCGCAAGAGAAGGAAGGAGTGGAAAAGCCGGTCTACTACCTGTCAAGAGTAATATTCAGAACAGAATCGAGATACACCAGCGTTGAGAGGCACTACCTGGTGCTAGTATTTGTAGCCTAGAAGTTGAGAAACTATCTTCTAGCCTTCACCGTTCACATAGTCACCAAGTGTGATCCCATCAAGTACCTCCTCGAGCAGACTATACTCGTGGGATGAGCAGCAAGGTGGTTTTTGATCTTGTCAGAATACGATCTAAAATGCGTAGTGCCTAAAGCCATTAAGAGCCAGGCAGTAGCAGATCTGCTGGCCCACTTCCCGAGTGGGGTTTTCGAACCACCTAGTGAAGAGCTGCCCGGAGAAAGTTTCCAAGCATGCATGGCGGAGGAGGTGAAGAAGTGGTTTATGGAGTTTGATGGTTCCAGTGCTCAAGGAACAGGTGGGTCGGCGTCATACTGTCATATGGGAAGGAGAAGATTACCCTCTCTTTCAAGTTAGATTTTAAATGCTCAAATAATGAAGTTGAGTACGAATCCCTCATTGAAGGGATGTTGGAAGCACTCAGAAGAGGGATCAGGGTACTGTGTATACGAGGGGACTCCAATCTGGTAGTAAGGCAGGTCAATAGAGAGTTTTCCCTTAAACATGCCAACTTAACGCCGTACAGACACATCATCCAACGACTGCTGGGACAGTTCTTGGAAGTAACGGTGGAGAGGTAGGCGCGAACAATGAACAGGCACCCTGACGCGCTCGCCACCATAGCACAAAAGTTGGACATGGAGGAGTCAGAAGCAACCATCACAGTGAGGACGAGAACGGTACCCATTACCGTAAAGTCCTTATTCCCAAGTAACGAGCTGGAAGATTGGAGGCGTCTGGTAGAGAAGCAACTTGAAACCAGGGAATAGACAATGAAAATATTAGAGTTAGCCAACTATCATGTGCTGCAGGGAGCTCTCTACTTCAAGAGTTCTGGAGGGTTTCTGGCAAGGTGCGTAGGGGAGCAAGAAGCCAAGGAGAGGTTAATAGAAATGCACTAGAAGCACTGTGGATATATGGATATCCCCCTTTACAGACGACTGCAGCGAAGCGGGTATTATTGGCCCGCCATGAGCATAAAAGCGGCCCGCTTGCAACAAAGTTGTTTAAAGTGTCAAGCTAATTTTGACCAGCCGACGGAGGCTAACTTCGTGGAAGCCTTCGAAAATTGGAGACAGCTGTACCTAGCATATCTAAAAGATGGGGAGCTGCCTGCCGAGAGAGCGAATGAAATTTACCTTAGAAAAAGGATAGCACATTTCTACTTGGTCAAAGGAGAGTTATATAGGAAAGGGTACAATGAGAAGGCGCTAAGGTGCGTAGCCAAAGAGGAAGTGGAAAGGGTGCTGAAAGAAGCTCATGAGACCTCCCACATGGAAGGCGCCAAGCTGTATGATCAACTTATGATGCTGGGATACTACAGGCCGACCATGGAGGCTGACTCCATTGGATATGTGAAAAAGTGTAGAGCATGCCAGGTGCATGGAAACATGGTGCACGCTCCCTCTGTCAGTCTACAAAGCTTGGCAGCCCCCTATCCCTTCCACACATGGGCGTTCGACCTGGTGGGAAAGATCACCCCAGCATCTCACGGCAAGGCTTTTATCATTGTGGCTACAGAATTGTACACCAAATGGGCGGAGGCCATTCCTTTAAGGAGAGTCACCGCCCAAGTGGTAACCCAGTTTATAAAGGAGTATATCATATGTAGGTTCGGTATACCCAAAGTGATTCTAACGGATAATGGGAAGCAATTTGTATGCAAAGAGATGGCCCTTCTCAGGGACAAGTATAAGATTGTGCATAATAGCTCAATCATATCCTGCCCCAAGGGCAATGGCCAAGAAGAAGCTACTAATTAGACCCTGATAAATATTTTGAAGAAAATGCTAAAAGACATGCCGGGAGCATGGGATGATAAGTTGCCTATGGTGTTATGGGCCTACTGTACTTAGAAAAGAAAGCCAATAGGGTTCACTCCCTTCTCTCTAGTATATGGGACCGAAGCTGTCCTACCAGTGGAACTGGCGGTACCATCAGCGAGAATTTCTCTTAGCAATGGGCTCATCCCAGACCCAAGGCATGTGCAACTGGAGGCGCTGGACGAGCACAGAGACAAGGCGAGAGAGAATTTCAAAGTCTACACTCAGCAACTGTCCAGGGCCTACGAAAACTTGGTTAAGCCTAGAGAATTACAGGTGGGAGATTTAGTCCTGCGAGCATCAACTCACCATCTCCGTAGCATGTCGGCATCAAAATTCAAACCTAACTGGGAAGGCCCTTTTGTTGTCAGAGGAGTGGGGAAGTCGGGCTACTGCCAAATATCAGAACCAGAGAGTGATTGCCTCCAGTCCATCAACTGCAAGTGGCTGAAGAGGTACTATTTTTAGTAACAACTAACAAGTTTTGTTTGTGTTTTTCATGTCTGTAATGGATTTCGAGTATTGCTCCTATACCAGAAAATTTTTTTTGTAAATTTTTTTTTAAGAGCAATACTACACTGTAAACAGCACACAATGGTAAAGAAAAGAAATAGAACACTTTTGATCATTGCTGACATTTGCTTTGCTTGCCCATTTATACATACATATACACTCCTTATTAAGTTAGAAGAGAGTACAAAAAAAAAGATCAGGAACTTTGCTCACTACACTTGGGAGGTAAGTCCATCCTAAGAGAAATTATACGGAGCAAAGTCCCCTAGACATAAATTAATACAGTTTTTTATAATAAAATCAGGCTTCCGAAAAGGGGCAGGGGTCACCCTCCTCTCCAACCTAGCCTCTACGACTATAAGCAGTAATATGCAGGAATACCCCCACAGACAGGAGGGGCAACCCAAGAAAGTCACATGCCAACACTTCACAGCTACAAGAAGTGCATTTTCAAAAAATATATACAATATGATAATACATAACTTTTCATATCAATGCAAATACCCCGCAGTATATGGGGTAGCCACCAGTAGACTAAATGCTCACAGAAATTAGAGCAAGTCATATAAAACGAACACCCACAGTACAACGGGAGAACAAAGGAAAAAGAAAGTGCAGAAGAAACAAAGTGTCTCATACAGGAATGATAAGTGATGTACACATAGAATTCTGAGCACTACAAAGCAGGAAGTAGCCTATCTGCTAAAAATCACAAAAAATAAATCATCACGCGTGATGGCGCCAGCATATGACGGACCAGCCTCCCGCAGAAACTCTTCCTCCAACCTGACGAATTTAGCCTCATCCTCCTCATCGCCATACTCGAGTCTGGCAAGCTTCACCTTTAGTAGGGCGATCTGATTCCGGATCCTCGTAGCCTCAGCGTGCCGTTGCTCAACCCTAGACTGTCGGGAAGTGTGAAACCTCACTATTTTTCGAAAAGGAACACTCAGAAAGGGGCGAACCCCTGCGTCAAGCCGATCCAAATGAAAATGATAGAACTACTGTAAGTCACGGAGAGCATCCAAGAATAGCAAAATAGAAGAGCTAGTCAGCTTAGCAGGGGAGGTAGCCAATAACTCATGAACATGGCTGGCAAGAGCCCTCAGATTGAAGGTCGTAGGACTGTCAACCTGGAGTATACTCTGAGAAGTGAACGTCTCGGGATGGTGCTCCAAGATGAGATCCAAGAGCTGACGCTCATGTACCCTAAAGCGGCCTGGTAACTCCTCATGCCATAGCCTACTAGAAATAGTCGCAGCATCCTCCGCTTCATCATCGCCATCGGAGTGACGAGACCCCACCTCAGAAGGAAGGAAAGAAGACTCCCCACCAGAATCAGCGTCACCGACCAAAGGAGTGAACTCAGAACTATGATCTCCCTCCACAGTTGCCCCGCTACCAGTCTCCACAGTTATCGGAGTATTCTCATGCACCTAGAAACAATGAGACAAGGGTGAAATGAGAATGCTTGCACAGTATACGCAAGAAGAAAAGAGGGGAATAGTAAAAAAAGAGGGGGTATGCTAGTCTAATACCTCTCTCGCAGTTGCCCCACTGCCAGACTCCACAGTCATCGGAGTACTCTGATGCACCTGGAAACAATGAGACAAGGGTGAAATGAGAATGCTTGCACAGTATACGCAAGAAGAAAAGAGGGGAATAGTAAAAAAAGAGGGGGTATGCCAGTCTAATACCTCTCTCGTAGTTGCCCCACTGCCAGAATCCACAGTCATCGAAGTACTTTCATGCACCTGGAAACAATGAGACAAGGGTGAAATGAGAATGCTTGCACAGCAAGAAGAAAAGAGGGTAATAGTAAAAAGAGGGGGTATGCCAATCTAATACCTCTCTCGCAGTTGCCCCACTGCCAGACTCCACGGTCATCGGAGTACTCTCATGGACCTGGAAACAATGAGACAAGGGCGAAATGAGAATGCTTGCACAGTATACGCAAGAAGAGAAGAGGGGAATAGTAAAAAGAGAGGGTATGCGAGTCTAATACCTCTCTCGCAGTTGCCCCACTGCCAGACTCCACAGTCAACGGAGTACTTTCATGCACCTAGAAACAATAAAACAAAGGGGAAATGAGAACGCTTGCACAGTACACGCAAGAAGAAAAGAAGGGAAACAGTAAAAATAGAGTATGCTAGTTTAATACCTCTCTCGCAGCCATCTCATTCTCTAACTCCACAAGTATTGGAGGAACTTCATCCGGCTCCTTAGTCATCAGAGCGACCTCGCTCACCTGGAGACAATGCAACAAAGGTGAAGAGGGGAATGCTTGTGCAATTTAAACAAAATAATAAAGACATAAGAATGACATGAGAGAAGTAGATATTCTTATACAAGGTACCTGAATAACGCCCTCCGTAACGGTCACAGAAGGAGGAGCAGGGGTTCCCATGGGGGCAGCAACACTGATCGATGCTCCAGAAGGGGTTGTCTCAGCGACCAGTGAAGAAGCTACCTCAACCTCAGGCATTTCTGGAAGAACAATCTCAGCGACGGAGGGCGCGAGGGGTAGGCGAGGTTGCGAGTGACAAAAAAAGGCGAGAGGTAACAAATCAGTTATTCCATGAATGATGAATACTTCAACTAGAAAAAAAGAGGGAGAGGGAAACTTCTAAAAAAGCACCACAGAGACACCTACCTGAAGGGGCATGACAACAGGACAAATTGACCCATGTATAAAGGCTGCTAAAGAGACAGTGGCAGGAGCCGCACTCGAAACAGCGACAAGGGATAACTGCGACAAAGTAAAAGAGGGTTACGATAAGTACAGGCTGGATAGATAAGAAATATAGAACTAAGAAAATAAGAGAGTACCTGAACCCCATCCAAGGGGGAAGCGCGAAAAAAGACGGTCGGTGCAGTAGGGGCTGTGCTGATAGCCTGCAAAGAATGAAAGTATGTTATTCATCGCATGATCGAGAAGTAAGAGATTTCATGCTTCAGCGAAAAGGCCCGACCTGAAGTGTAGGCTCGCTGGTTGAAGCCACAGTAAATATCGGGCCACGAGAGATCGCCTGAACCAAAGGTCTACCGTCCATAGATACACGGACCCTGGGTATAGAAATTCTCCCTGAAGAGGATAAACCCGGGGCGGTAACGCCAGGTAAGGGAGAAGCCCCTCCCTGAGAAGAAAGTCCAAGAGCCATTAGGAATCCTATTAAAAAGAAATAAATATTCAAAAGTAAAAATGCATACCTCAGGTGAAGAGGCCTCTAGGGGCTCAGCTGCAGAAGCGCCCACCGCCGAGACAAGAGAAGGTGAGGTGACAACGCCAGAAGACACAACTCTCTACGCATGGTAAATGGGTAAATAAAAAGAAGAAGTAAAAAAGAAAATGTCACAATGAAAGTTTTGAAAATAGCGAGGCATACCTGAGGAGAAGGGGAAGCCACAAGGGTGGTCCTGGTGACGGTAAAGTGCACGGATGAAAGCTGTGGGGAAATGACTGTGTACGCAACCAAAAGGTAGTTAGAAGATGAATAAATTACAGCAGATGGTAAAAGAATTAAGAAGACAGCAAACCTCTCTAAACAGGCCTCGGGAAGAGATGAGCATGGAGTTCCTCTCCCGTTGAAAGGGCGTCGGTCGTAGTGGGGGAAGAGGAGAACTACTGGTCTCTACAGAAATGACCTGCACAAATATGACAGAATGCTTTGATTGACAAATAAAAAAAATATATAATGAGGGGAAGAAATAAATTATATGCAAAAAAAATATAGACAAGTAAAGGGAGAACGCTTACAGTAGCAGGGTGCGTAGTCTGGCTATAAGGGAGATGGGTGGGGCTAACCCCCCCAGGAGAATGAGAGGCCTCATCATCGCTAGAAGACCCTCTGGAGAATGATAACAAAGCATAAGTGTCAGTAGTGCTTTCGCTATGGAAACCCAGGCCGCCCATATCACCCGAAGAAGAACTATGGTAGTCATAGGAAGGGGTGCTCCCATAATCAACTAATTCCTCTTCCAATGAAGGGGAGGGAGATAAAGAAACTCTGAGAGAACCAGTTCCACTAAGTAAAGAATGTCGTGATATAGTAACTTCCGCAATGGGAATAGACGCGACCCGCGCCTCTTGGGAAGCAAGGCTCGGTGAAGAGTAGCCTTTCCCTCTCACTACTTGGGAAGTCTTCCCCGCCCCAAGATTGCCAGTATCAGACTCTTGATCCACTGTAGAGGAAGCAGCCATGCCAGGGGCATCTGCTTTCTTTTTCTTCGCAGCCCGAGTCCTCACAGGAGAAGAAGGAGGAGAAGCAGTAGTAGCAGGAACAAAATTGGATACGTCAGCGTCAGGTTGTTTCCTTTTTCTTGTAGTAGAGGTGCTCATTTTCCCTCTTCTTTTCGGTTGGTTTCTAGACTTCACAGGGGGAAGCTCAGCCGGCGGAGACGGAAGTGACTCGTCAATGAGAGGTTTCACTAAAATGGGAATGGCATGCTCCAAGGGCGGCGTGGGGGTGGTGCTGAGAAACCAAGGATCTTTCTGCATCCGCCTGACCAAAAACTGAGCTCTGGTATATTTAATGGGGTTAGTCTCATGAGGAGGGCCAACTACACATTCTTGGATAAGACGGACCTGCTGCTGTCAAAGAAGGAACCAAGATAAAGTGAATGAAGGATGATAATCGGAGGGAGGCAAATAGAGGCCACCCAAACCACTGACCCTATGGAATAATTCCTGAAGAGTAAAGCCAGCACACGCCTCTGAAAATGCCTCAGAATGACTGCTGTAGGTAGGAAGAGGAGGGGTGTGAATGCCCTGATCATAACCGAACTGTCGTCTTGCCCTCTCAGAATGATAAGATTCAGCACGCGGACCTAACTCGGTCCAAGAAGGGAGGTGACATGGTAAGAGCATCGTCACCACATTAATATGAGGACACGTGGAAACTGACCCCACTGCTGAAGGGCAATAGAAGGTCCCGCCGTCGTCGGGGAAAGAAAGCCAGCTGAAAGTACCCCCAGGGCGCTTGGTGTAAGGCCGAAACTGAAACTCCTTGATATCATCAATCAACATTCCCAGAGACTGCTTGGGAGTTTTCTTATGCCACCGAAGAAGTCTCGCAGCGTCGCTATGACAAGCATGAGCCCCTGAAGTAAAGTGGGGGAAATGCTCAAACAAAAAGGCCATAAAGAGAGGGGCGTTGGCATGATTAGGAACATCATACCGACCGCAGGACCTCTCTACATCTATGTGTGCTCGGTCCATCTAGGTGTAAAGAGAACCTAAGGTCAGGGAAGCCATGCGTACCGACCTACCGCGAGACAACCGTACAGCCAATCTAAAAAGAAGTTCGCGAGGACAGTCTTCGGGCTTACCTGGTAGAAGGAACCGAGTCAGAAACGTAACGAGGAAAGCGGCTAAATGTGCAGGAGAGTGGAGCTTAGGACCATCCTGGGATCTGGGGGCTGCACGTGAAGTCTCCCCCTTCTGCAACTGCTTAAAGTCTCTGAACCAGTATCTTTGCCATTTGGCAAAGGAATGCTTGGAATGACCAGTTATATTTATGGTCACATACCTCGAGCACTCTCCGAGAGCTGACCGTAACTCCCCCACCATCTCCTGCTCTAGGGAGTCCTCGCAGTCATCAGAAAAGACCTGCTACCCAAAGAAAGGAAGGGTGTACAATTCACATATATCTTCTAGGGTAAGGGTAAATTCCCCCCAGCTTGTGACAAAGGTGTGAGACTCCATACTCCACCGAGACAATAAGAGATTGAGCGAAGAACCATGCTTAAATATGGTGCAGGACTTCAGGCTGCTGACGGCGGTAAAGAGTCCCACCTCCCTAAGAATAGCCACATAGTCAGGAACGCTCAGAACATAATCAACCCAGCTGGCCCACTCCTCTGTGGGTCCACCCGTGGTTTTAACTTCAACGTTGGAATAAGGAAAGTCACCGTGGTCAACGCGGACTCAGAGAATGGAATCCGGAGAAATAGTAGGAAGGTCAGCAGACTGACTTAATCCCACATGAGAACGTTCGAGAACAGCACCCAAAATTTTTTCCCCAAAATCAGAAAGCGAAATCATGAAACTGTCAGCAGGACCAAAAAAAGGAGCGCGATGATAAATACCAAAGTCTCGCCCTTGGCGAATGTGCATATAGTCCTTCCATGCCTGAAAAGAGGTTGGCGTAGCTGATGAACCACCAAGAGCCATTGGCTCAAGAAAAGAACTCATCCTAGTTGGGACTCTGAACGAAGGACCCTGGGGGTCCCCTGTCGCAAAAAAAGAAGTGGAGGCACAAACCCCAGCAAAATCATGTGAAGAGCCCCCGGTCAGTGGCATGCTCTTCGTAACACCAATAGTCGGCGAGACACCCTGGGTCACGGAACCCTCGAGGTGACAAAATGTCGAGACACCCCCTTGCACGAATGAGAGACCCGTGGACGCGAGGCCAAGTCGCAAGACCCCCGACTGCTGACGAGAGGTCACCATGCTGCCATAAGCTGAGACCCCCATTTCAGAAACAATCAAAGGCATCGAGACACCCGAGGTCGAGATGCTTGCGTCAGCACTAATACCTGTCGAGACACCCCCTTGCACGGACGAGAGACCCGTAGGCACTAAACCAGGCGTCGAGACCCTCCTCTCCCTGCAAGGGTTCCCTCGTGAAAAAAAAGGGGTCGAGACCCCATCTGCTTCAGAAAAGTTCACGGGTGTCGAGACCCCCCTCCCCCCAAGATCATTAGATAAAGAACTCCCTGCGCCTAGCTCAACGCACGAGGAACCACTTTCAGCGCCAGAAAATTCCGAGATACCCTTATCCAAACCAACTGGATAAATTTCGTGAACCGAGGTCGAGATAACCCTCCCAACACAACTGATTTGATTATCAGAACCCAAGGCAACTGGCGAGAGACCCTCAGACGATAGGTCCACTCGCTCCGGGCCCTCGTTAACAGCCATATCAAAGGGGACGGGCGAGACACCGATCTCCAACTGAGCTCCGCTACTCGAGATACCCGAGATTTGAACATGGTCCGCGGAAGGAAATCGCGAGGAACCCATGAGGGTTCTCGAACCTCCAACCGATGGAAAGAGGGAGGGTAGCACGGAAGAGGCATCGACGTCCGTAATGGGTACGGTCGAAACCGTTGAGATGGGTAAGGAAGAAGATATAGAACTTAAAACCACGGAGGTTTTGGAGGGGTCTACGTTTGAAGAAGTATTGCTTGGATTAGAATCCATGAATGAGAGGCTATAATGGTTGGAAAAGCTAGAGCAAAAAAAAAAAATATGAGGGGATGGGTGGCTATGGTGTTTAAAAAATTTCTTTCTCACTCTCTCTCACTACAAACCCAAAAGTGTCTTATATTTTTTGAAGAAGATGAAAGAACCCAAGAAGAGGGGCTTATGTTTTTTTGCACCAAAATGGGAAAACGTGCAGGAAGGCAAAAAGGTGATGACCTTTTTTTCCCAAATGATGAGATGACAGTTCCCACACTGCCGCGTGGGTTCTCAAAAAAATTAAAAACCTCGGATAAAGGGACATCGCAGTTATGATCCTAGGATCCCTCAGAAAATATATATATATATATATAATTGTTGAAACCAGATTTATAGCGTACAAAGTTTTTTTAGTCTATCCAACCAAAAATCTTTGCACGAGGGGCTAATGTAGATGGGTGTCTATCAATAAAAAAAGCAAATAAAATAAAATAAAAATGCTTCTTTTATTAATGACATCCGAGAGGTGCCCGCGAAGGTCACCCAGAAGTCCAAAAGCCATCAGAAGGTTTAGCGCCACTTCAAGTGCCAGCGCCGCTGCAAGTGTCAGCGCCGCCGCAAGTGTCTGCGCCGTTGCAAGTGCCTACGCCGCTACAAGGGCCGGCGCCGTTTCAGGTGTCGGCGCCGTCGCAAGTGTCGACGCCACTTCAATTACCAACGTCGCTACAAGTGCCAGCGCCGCTGCAAGTGTCCGCGCCGCCGCAAGGGTCTGCGCCATTTCAAGTGCCAGCGTCGTTGCGAGTGTGTGCGCCATTGCAAGGGTCAGCGCCGCAGCAAGTATCGGCGTCGCTCCAAGTGCCGACGCCGCTTCAAGTGCCAGCGCCACTTCAAGTGCCAGCACCGCTTCAAGTGTCTGCACCGCTGCAAGCGTCAGCACCGCTGTAAGTGTCGGCGCCGCTTCAAGTACCAGCGCCGCTGCAAAGGTCAGCGCCGCCGCAAGTGTCTGTGCCGCTGTAAGTTCCAGAGCCACTCCAAATGCCTGCGCCGCTACAAGTGTCAGCGCCGCCACAAGTGTGTACGCCGCCGCAAGTGTCAGCTCCACCGCAAGTGTCCGCGCCGCTGCATATGTCGGCGCCGCTTCAAGTACCAGCACCACTGCAAGGGTCAGCGCCGCCGCAAGTGTCAGCGCCGCTGCAAGTGCCAGCTCCACTACAAGTGCCTGTGCCGCTATAAGTGTCATCACCGCCGCAAGTGTCTACGGCGCCGCTGCGAGGGTCGGCGTCGCTACAAGTGCCAGCGTCGCTGCAAGTGTCCGCACCGCCACAAGGGTCGACGCCGTTTCGGAAGCCAGCGCCATTGCAAGTGTCTGCGCCATTGCAAGGGTCAGCGCCGCTACAAGTATCGACACCGCTCCAAGTGCCAGCACCGCTTCAAGTGTCGGGGCCGCTACAAGTGTCAGCGCCGCCGCAAGTGTCTACGCCGCCGCAAGTGTCGGCGCCGCTTCAAGTACCAACGCTGCTGCAAGTGTCAACGCCGCTGTAAGGGTCGGCGCCCCTGCAAGTGTCCGTGCCGCTACGAGGGTCGGCGTCGCTACAAGTGCCAACACCGCTGCAAGTGCCAGCGCTGCTGCAAGTGTCCGCGTCGCCGCAAGGGTCGGCGCCATTTCGAAAGCCATCACCGATTTAAGTGCCGGCGCTGCTGCAAGCGTCAGCGCCGCCGCAAGTGTCTGCGTCGCTGCAAGTGTCGACGCCGCTTCAAGTCCCAGCACCGTTGCAAGTGTCCGTGCAGCTTTAAGTGTCTGCGCCGCTGCAAGTGTTCGCCCCGCTTCAAGTACCAGCGCCGCTGCAAGTGTCAGCGCCGCTGCAAGGGTCGGCACCGCTGTAAGTGTCTGCACCGTTCCAAGGGTCAGCGCCGCTGCAAGGGTCAGCGCTGCTTCAAGCGTCAGCACCACTACAACAAGGGTCACTACAGCAATAATATTCGAGAGGTGCCCGCGAGAGTCACCACAGAAGTCCAAAATTGAAAAGTACCACTGCAAGGGTCAGCGCCGCTGCAAGGGTCACTGCAGTAATGACAGTCGAGAGAGTCGGCGTCAGTGCAAGGCTCAGCACCACTGCAAGGGTCACTGCAGAAATGTTATTCGAGAAGTACTGCTATAGGGGTTTCGACAGAAACTCATATTGAGGGAGTAGCTATCGCGAACAACTCCTCTCATCAGGAAACATCAGTCTCTAAATGAACAACAGCACTAACACTTTACTTTCTTGTACAAGTTGCCTAGTAGAGCAAGCAGGGCTCGAACAGGCGCGTTGGGACCTCCTGGGAGTTTTGGCTTGGCGGCTGAGGGACAAGGTATGTTGAGCAAGCTCAACCACGTAGCACTATAGGATTGAGATAATACTAGTAGGAAGACCCAAAGGTCACTCGAGACTACGCACACTTCACACTTGGTCACAAGTGAAGTGAGCAGCCAAAGAGCTGGCTACTCACAAGAAATAAACTCTTTACAAGAAAATGACTTTTCCAGAAGAGGGGGTCCTCGAGTTCCCTCCCAAGAAAAATAACACTTTTAGAGGAGATGAGTCCTTAAGGTCTCCTCTCTCAAGATTTGCAAAATTGCACCACAAGTTACCGTTTCAAATGATAACTACCAAATCTGATATTTTGTCTCCATTAGGGGACATATGTGATTTTTGAGTTTTGGTCGGCGCCTGGTGGCGCCTACATAGGGGACAGGCAGGGTGCCTACAGGTAGGGACAAATGGTACACTTCAGACATTGTTCCCCACCAACTCTCTCAGTTTTGGCCCCCAAAAAATGCCAACTCACCCCTAACGCCCTAGTATAAATAGACCTCTGGGCAAGGTAAGAAGATAGACAATAGAAATTGCACTGTTACTCTGCTAAAATATCACCAGACCTACCTAAGTATTCTCTCCCTGCTCATTCTCATAGTGTTGAGTGCCTTGTTCCTTCACTCCCCACTGACAGCCATCACTCTCAGGTGTTACCCTTGAGAAAATTATTATTTTTGCTGTGAAAGTTCATCTTCTTGCAGGGAGTGAGTTGAAGCTTGAGTTCCATTGTTACCAGAAGGAGAAGTTTTCTTCAGAAGTTGCACCAGGAGACCTTGAAGACCTTGCAGGCAGCGTCCATTGGAGTGGGTCACGCCTCACCCTTTCCAGTTATTCATAGACCCCAGTCTCACTACCCTCCTACAAAGGGAAACATAATGACATAGGAGAAAAATATACCAACAAAAGAACAAAATAGTAATTAAAGATGTTGGGGTTTGTCCGAGCAAAAAAATACTGATGTTGGGGGTTTTAAAATAAAAAACCAATGAGTTGTGTTTTAAAATCAAAAACCCCAAAACAAAAAAAATACAAAAAATTACGGTCAATGGCTAACTCAAAATATCTTTTATGATTTTCTTTATCCCCAAAATACTATCAAAGCCTGTAAATGCCACATCTTCTGCTAGAAACCATCTGAAATCCAAAACCTTTCAAATAGCTTATTTATCAGCCTTTACTTTAATTTGAAAACTTTCCGTAGTCTCTACTTTTATTTTGGGTATATCAAATATTTGGTTTCCAAACGAGAAAGAAAACTTAGAAGAAGCGGTGTCTTCCTCATCTTTCATATTGAAGCCCCCATCGTCATCGTCATCATCATCAACTTTTAATTCTTTGGAAACTCTAGCTGCGATTTCACCTAGGGATCACACCTGCAGAAGAACTTTGAATTGTATGACTCACACCTGCCAATGAACTTGGAACTCTGTGCGTGTACAGAAGCTGAGAGAAATAGGTAAGTTTGTTGTGGGTTTATTGGTTCAGATGGGTTTATTTGTGAGAGTATAATGGGCGCGGGAGCAGAGAGGTGTTTGGTGTGAGTATATCTCTCTTAATTTTATTCATTACATTATTCTTTAGAACTTCAAAATGGGTCTTGATTAGTGAGTTTATTTTCACTCTCTCTTTATGAGTTTATTTTCAAAATGGGTCTTGATTTGTGAGTTTATTTCCACTCTCTCTTTAGAACACAAAAACACTCTCAATAACCTTCAAATGGGTCTTGGAAGGTAATTTTTTTCCTCATTATATCTACAACTTAGTTTCAATAATAATTGAATTTTGTTCTCACGCTGAACTATTTTCGTTCTGTTTTGTTGTACTTATTTTACTGTCTGTAGATACTATTGGATATCGGTTATACTCTCTCTAAAATTAATTTTTTGGCTTCAAACTTCAGCAGCGGCGTTGTAGGCACACTCTAAAGACAGTTTAATTTTGAATTTTACATTTACTATTGACACTTTTCCTGTTAGCCTACTGAAACTTTAAATATGAGCATTCTTGGATTTGACATTTTGGTTGGTTTTGCATTTGGTATTGTTTCAAACATCTAAGCTTCAATTGTTTACATATATCTTGAAAACACATGTTTATTTTCTATTACCCCTTTGTTTTTGTGTTCTGTTAATATATTTATTTGCCTTAATTTTGGGGAATTTCATAAGTTTTTTTTAGTTCTAGCACAAAATATGTGAGTACACAAGAATGTATATAAATGTTGATAGTAATTTGGTCAGGAAAATACAATGGCAGATGTCGTACGACCAGATGAATGGGACATGAAAATAAGGGTACGAACAATTTTAGATTTCTTAGTTGACCTTTACTAATTTATTGTCCATGCGGCCTTTGGGTGTGTCTCAATTTTCTTAATTATATTATTAATTGAAAAACATGTGTGCTTGAATTTTTACTGGTGTAGTCTAATCGGGACTTCACATAGAGTACCACATCGGTCAAACTTTCGCAACTTCTAAGTGCTTTAAAAACTGCGAAAGTTTGACCGATTTTTTTAAAATAGCAAAAAACCTTTTTTTGAGTTGATTTTTTATATGTGTCCGTTGAAATGTTTAAATATCAAATAAAAAAAATCAACTAAAAAATATTCTTTTTAATATTTTAAAAAATAGATGTGCAAACTTAATGTGTACATGAGCCTCTCTGTATATATATATATATATATATATATATATATATGGGTGGTTTGCACTTATCAAGCATTGAATTGAAAATTTGTCGAATCTTAATAAAAATATTTTAAAAAAATTCTAAATTATGTACCCATATTTAGATTTAGTTTTGACATTATTTGGGTTATTGGTTTGAAGCTTTGAAACCCGTTTACGGATGTTTGATGAAAATACATTTTTTTGGGCAAAAGTGTGATCAGCGCCAGTCTCGTTCGAACGAGATTGTTGTCTCATTTAAACGAGGTTGGGTCTCATTTAAACGACATTTGAAAGTCGTTCGAACGACTTTGGTGGCAACGGACAATTTTTTTGACTTATAAGTTTTATAGTGGGATTATTTTCGAATTGATTCGAGTAGTTGGATCTTTGTTTACTCAACATGTGATTAGTAAATTGTAGTAGCTAGATTAATTAGAGTATAAACCAAGAGACTAAAATATGCTAACTTTAATTAAGGTTGAATACTAACAAACTTTATTTAATAGCACAATCCGGCGTTGGGGATTAGATTGATTTAGGAATTGCGTGCGTGAAGCGATATACTATGGATATATGCATATATTGTGCGAAATATATATATATATATATATATATATATATATATATATGTGTGTGTGTGTGTGTGTGTGTGTGCGCGCGGGGGGGCGCGTGCATGTATGTGTGTGTATTACTTGTTCTCTTAAACATACCATTACCCGTGGGGTATCTATCAGTCGGGGTTGATTGAGAGGTTGTGACCAGATACTACACACCTGACCATTGACGCAGGCCGTTGTGGAGGTCATTATGTTAATCACATGTTCACGGTGGTCATCGCTTCATGACAAGAGAAGATGTATAGACTTGATCCATATAGCGAGTTTGGCTATTAGACCAGTCAATGGTGTTATTGTGTGGTGATTTCTCCATTATTATTTGTGTGTTTGTTCAGTTTGGCAGGTGAGAAACTCCTACAAACTTACTGATAGAAGCACGAGAGTGTCCTGTGACACCCCGTCTAATTAAATACCGGGTACCTACTCCTTTATGAAATTAATACAGAATATCAAGTTCGTTCAGTCTGAGCATCACTCTCGAAAGCATTTAATTAATTACTAGCCACCTAATATTTAAAAAGAAATATGCCAAGTTTTATTAAGTAAGTTAACAATAAACCAAACTATTCAATCATAATCCAACAATTGCATAAACCATCACACGTGAATAACCAACGTAAAGAATTAAGCCAAGTCTAGAGTAAACACTCCAATAATAATACCAGAGTACGATAAAATCCCGATACAAGAGTATGAATAAATAAATCAATATCTGAAATAAAACTGAAAGTCTGAGAATGCTATCTCTATATGGAAATGGGCGACATGCCCTAATTGATGAGTAATCCTGAATAGAATCAAGTGCAGAATGTGAAGGCATTTAATACCGAGATCCTATAACTTCCACAACAGCTACAACACGTCAATGAAATAAAACTCCTAAGTTCGGTGTCCCTATGGCTGGGCACCAAAAAGGTTTTACAAGAAAAATAGATTTGAAAGCAAATGGGTCAAGGCCCGAGATGAAAACAGTTTAAAAATATAGCAAGTGTTTAAATTACACTATTAAACAACACATATAATAAACATGTTAGTTGCGTACTCTCACAAGAGTTTCTCGCCTCTCAACTAATGTGCACTCCTAACGTATACCCTTAACCCATCCTAGTTATGCCGCTAACTAATTAGTCTGTACCACTCCTGTGTTCGCATTCTAACATAGGGTATCTACTCGTACACCCAAACAAAACATATTCATAACCCATATTCACAATTATTAAATTACTTATCTCAAGTGTTAATTAAATTTTTCACATTCTTAGCCCATTCAAGTATCTTAGTTATTCACATCTACTAAGCAGCACAACAGAACTATCACAAGTATATGTATATACACCAGTATAATATCTCATATACAAATCAGGCACCCCATAAGGATAGAACCTACGATGCCCTCATACTCTGCTAACGAATCCCGTTACATCAAGTACGTGAGGATCACAAGTTCCGAATCACTCAGGAACCGTTTCAATAAAAATAACACATAGTGGAGGCGAATATAGTTCACATATCCATGGGTCATGCACATAACTACGCTCCCAAGATCAGCAGACTTATCCATTCAGCGATAAGCCCTTCCAAGTCCTATGTTCTGAGGTATCAATCTAAAGTCCCCCCGAAGGTCACATCGAGACCAGAATATCCTCTTATGAATGACCTCTCGTGATAGCAAGTATGGTAGGTATGTTATACACATAATAATCCATATACTACAAAATCAAACAACCAGTATATATACAATTTCAATATAGGTATACTCCTCCCCTATATGTTAAGTCTCACCCACAATATTTGCGTTCCGAATATTCTACGTAATATTTATTTAATGCAACAAGTCTCGTCATACGGATTCGGGTACCTATACCTATCCCAAGTGAATACTAGGTCTCTCATTTGTTCCCAAGGTTATCTCAGCAAATATAAAATCCCTTAAATTATCTTTCATTCTACTTTCAGTCCCAAAATTGAAAGATCTCAAACCATCCTCACTCGGTAACCGTTCGTAATTATAACGCTTAATCCCATCAGTTATAGCATTTTCCGGCAATAACTAAGATCCTACTGACCTTAACTAAGTCCCAAGATATTATATTAATCACCCTAAGAATCAATATCGCTTTTGGAAGTTTCATTAAACCTTAAAGGAAAACAATTGCCAAAAATTAGGAGGGGTCGATTGATCGAAGAAAATGATCGATCGATCGATCATTGATCGATCGATCAACATTCTTTGATCGATCGATCAATCAAGCAGGCATTTGACCAGATTTCTCTTAAACAGTACCGGGTTTCTTCCTTTTTACACCTCAAATTCTTCATTACAACGTCCCAATCTCCCAAGTAAGTTTACTAATCATTAAACCAACATATATACACAAGTTATAACGTTCAAGAATCATTAAACTACAATATAACATCGTTTTCTTGGATCAAAAGTCACAAATTTCACTACAACCCTAATTCATCTCTATTTCTTCCAAAATCATCATAATCCTCAATTAAATTTCTTGATTCTTAACCCTTAATTTATAATTTCTCTCATCAATCATTTCCAGAAGGACCACTACATGCAAACCTACCCAAAATCAATTATTAAGTCTCCAATTTCATATTTTTTGCCATTATTCATAATTTGACATCAAACCTAAACTATCATGTAGAGTATATGCCATAAATTATTGCAAGATAAATCATTTGCCTGAAATAGAGATTCTCATCCTTTGAAGCAGACCGTATGGGAGTGATTCTTGCTTTCCGATCTATCCGGTGGTGGTGACGGTGATGCAAAAGCCTCAAAGGGTTGGTTCACTTTTGGGAACTTCCTTCCATTCCCCTTTAATGGCCGTTTATGATTTTTGGTTGTGAAACCCTAAGGGACTCAAGTGTTGGTTGATAAAATCAGTCTAAAAATCGTAGGTTACTATTCCTCAAAAAGTCAAAATGACTAAAATACCCTCCCAAGCTACCGATTAGGCCTAAAATGCCCCGAAACCCAAACTAAGCCCCCGGCTAGTATTTTCTGACTATATCGACCCTTCCGGACACGTTGGTGCACTCAAAATGGTCATACGAATCATATATAAATAATTTACTTATATATCCATTAAATTGGGTCCTGACACGACTGGCACGCGCATCCCAACTTAATTACCGAAACTGCCGTATTTTCAACTCACGATAATTTTAATAAATTCAATAATCACATATTACCATAATCAATCAGTAATATTCAACATTATCATCATATTTAAATACTAACTTTCGTCTCTCTAGTTATTTGAATTCGAATTAATTTCCAATTAATTATCCCAAATTAATTTAATTAATCCAATAATTAAAAGCAATTCATTTAATTAATCTCATAATTAAAAGCCATAAAATTATGGGGTATTACATACTTCCCCCCTAATAACAGAATTTTGTCCCGAAATTCGAAAAAGCCGACATACCTGGAAAAATTAGGTATCCTCCAGTACTCAAAACAAAATACAAAGAAAGGCTCAATCACTATAACCCTCGCATCACAACAAGCTTGTTGAACACTCTTGAGACTTTATCAGTTATAGGGTTACACCTCAATAAATTCATCTCACGTTTTGCTCTTACTAAAGAACATTCGAATAAGGATAGCCTATACATCATTGGCTGCATTATCTCAATATTAATGTGAGTTCGTACCTCACTTCGTATCAACTCCCGCATTTTTATTTAAACACAAAACTCCCATCCTGGGAGAAACCATAAAACATATGACTACTCTTGTCCGTTCTTTGAATCTCCATTCCCGGCATTGTGACTTTTGCACAAGGGAAAGCCAATTCAGACGGTTGGTGTCATTTTTGTACCTTTTCATTTATCCCGCAAAAGGCTCCCGCAGAGGAGCTTTTCTCAATTCACCTTTTGAAATATGTATTGTTGTGTTTGCCCTGAATTCCTATCATGTTATGTTTATTTACTTACATTTTGTGATGTTTTGACGATGCCACAATGATAATGTATCATGTACTGTAAAGAGTTCATATTGACTATATTCAACGATTCAGTTACTCTACTTTTTTAATATATGGGTTTTCTTAATTTATTGTTGATTTAGACTTGTATCCAAATTCCATATATTATACTCAACATGATTGTTTCTCACATCTGCCTCTCCTCTCCAAGTATAAAGGTATGATTTATCTCTTTATGATTCTATAATGGTGTTAATAAAAACAAGTTTTATTGCAGAGAAATAATAATGCGCCATCTGATTTTTTTAAGATATAAATAAAATTATGTTTTTATAAAATTGTACTTTTAAAAAAAGAATTTTTCAATAATAATTTTTTTAATAAAAATACAGTTTTTTTTATAAAAACATTAGAATTTTCCCACGCATCGCGCGGGGCTAAAACCTAGTATACTAATCTAGAATCGTATACAAACGGCAATCAATTCTTAATGTCCCCCCTAAGTGCTACGTGGCACATTCATTCTATTATACTGTGATTCTCTCTCCTCTTTACTCCCATCTCTTTTTCGTCTCTAACAAAGTTGCACGACTTTTCATTTCCACCCTTTCATTTTCTTTGTAGCAAACCCTTTATCTCCCTCGATTGAAGTCCAAACGACTTACATGTGCCTGTCCCGCCACCCTATAAATCGCGCACCCACCAACCTCAAATTTTAGAGCACTTTAAGTCTTTGCTTGCATCAACTCATCCCGAGACCAAAAGACGAAGGATCTCCAAACATGGTCAAGCTTTGTATGAATCGCCTCTCCTATCTTTATCTTTATCTTTATATACTATAAAACGCTCAACAAGGAGCTTTAATGCACTTTCACCATATTATACCACGTGGCATCTTAATTCACTTTCATCATATCTATCACTTATAAGACTTCTTGAAAAGCTTTTCTCATTCTTTCCTACTCCTTCGATTTCTCCACCCGTTTATTTCCTCTTCAAAACTGTTATTTCTTGTAAATTACGTTCAATTTTTTTTTAAATAACTCACGTACAGTATTTTTTAAATTACGCACAGTATTTTTAACAACATATACATAATTGTTTTATGGTTTTTATAAATTACGCAAAATATTTATTTAAATAAAAAATAACTTTTTAATTTAAAAAAAATAGATTTCTCTTAATTAAAAAAAAAATCATTTTAAGTGTTTTATAAAAGAAAGTTATTTTTTTAACAAAAATAAAAGCTGTTAACCATGAAAATTAGGGGTGAAAATTTGTGTATTTGGGTCATGTTTCGGGCCGACACGACAATGATTTTTTGGACACGAACACGATCCAAATAAAAATGACATAACACGACACAGCACGAATAACCCGATTCTTTAAAATTTCACGCTAAATTAAACATAAATAGACACGATAACCCTAATAAAAACACGATTAACATGACAAGACACGATAACACGACTCATAATTTTGACACGAACACACACGACACGACATATTGTGTCAATTTTGGGTCAATTTCGTTTCGTTAAGTGTCGTGTTTTCGTGTCGTTTATAAAATTGTCACTACAATATTATGCCACGTGGCATCTTAATTCACTTTCATCACATCTATCACTTATAAGCCTTCTTGGGAGACTTTTCTCATTCTTTCATGCTCCTTCGGTTTCTCCACCCATTTATTTCCTGTTCAAAACTATTGTTTTTAATAAATTACGTTCAATATTTTTTTAAATAACTCACGTACACTATTTTTTAAATTACGCACAGTATTTTTAACAACATATACATAATTGTTTTATTGTTTTCATAAATTACGTAAAATATTTTTTTAAATAAAAAACAACCTTTTAATTTTAAAAAAAGAGATTTTTATTAATTAAAAAAAAGAGATTTTTCTTAATTAAAAAAAAGAGATTTTTACCAGTTAGTCTCGTTTACTAAGTATGTAGTTCAATAGGTCCTAATATCTTTTTTTTGCTCCATCAGGTCCCATGAAATAAGATTTTTGTTCCAATAGGTCCCATTTGTAAACATACAGTGAATATTCACTCTATGCACAAATGGAACCTATTAAGGAAAAAATATTGTGATAGGACCTAATAGAAAATATCCCCTTCAAACAGGACTTAAGATCCCCTTATTAAAATCATTTTAAGTGTTTTATAAAAAAAAGTTGTTTTTTAACAAAAATAAAAACTGTTAACCATGAAAACTAGATGTGAAAATTCGTGTATTTGGGTCATGTTTCGGGCCGACACGACATGACACGACAAGAATTTTTTGGACACGAACACGACCCAAATAAACACGACATGGCACGAATAACCCGATTTTTTTAAAATTTCACGCTATATTAAACATAAATAGACACGATAACCTGAATAAAAACACGATTAACATGACAAGACACGATAACATGACTCATAATTTTGACACGACACGACTTCGTGTCAAAAAAATACGACACGAACACGACATATTGTGTCAATTTTGGGTCAATTTCGTTTCATTACGTGTCGTGCTTTCGTGTCGTTTCTAAAATTGTCACCCCTAATGAAAATAAATTGTTTTACAATGTTAAAAAATATTTTTAATTGTTTAAAAACTATTTTTTTTATAAAGAAATTATTTTTTAAAGATTTTTTTAATACATAAAAGAAATGGTTTTAATGATTTTTTAACTTTTGAACTAAAAAAATGTTTTAAAATAACTATTTTTACTTTTTTCTAATTATTTTATGAAATTAAGAAACTGTTTCAAAGTTAAAGAAAAATATTTAAGTGTTTAATATAAGAAAAATAAATTAATATAAAAATTATTTTACTGTTCCTTTTTAATAAAATAAGTACAATATAAAAATAGTTTTTTTTATTTTTTAAAAACTGTTCTTTTTATATAAAAAATGTTATAACTATTTTATAAAAAAAAAGTTATTTTTTAAATAAAAATAGAAACTTTGCTCTATTTTTGCAGGTTATTTTGTAGTTATATTTTTTTTACATAACTTGTGATCACAGATACTCTGAAATTTTTAATCAGTTTTCTATTTTTACTTAGCATCCCTTCAGGTATTGACAATTCCATAAATGTTTATCGTACGCTCAATGTATAACTCGCGCATCGCGCGGGTTCCAACTAGTTCTAGATAAATATAAGGAATCTCTAACTTTTGGAGTTTAACGACAGTTGGTTCATCGTTATATTTAGATCTGGATAGAAATTGTTGAGTTCGTTTTGTACCATACAAGGAATGTTAGATTTTTAAATGCCGGAGCCAATTTTAAACGGAAGTCAATGATTTCAATTTTGAGTTTGCTCAGATTTTTATGTCTTATTTTTTCGTTACTGCATCAGACAAGGTTGGTTGGAAGACAACTCTGAGTTGGATCGAATTTTTAGAACCCGTGGTTGGGTCGGGTTCGATTCATAGCTAAATTGGTTTTACACCCACATGGTAGATTGCTCATGGTGAATTGGGTGTCTATTTTGGTTTCTCGTGGTTCTTTTTATTATTAGCTCTATGACTCTGTAATTTTAAATTCAATTAAATTTTACATCCCCAAATAATTTTTCTTTTTTGAACCAGACATCACCAAGTCTGATTAACTACTTCTCACCCCATTCCGATTCTCGACTCTTTTTTCCTTTTCAGACCCTTTCCATCATATACATGTGATGTGGAGCTACGTATCTGCTCTACTATACAAGTTGCATTTTCATATTTGTATTATAGTTTTGTGCTTCTATATATGGGACGTACACCTCTATTTTTTTATTTTGGCCTTTTAGTGCATGTGATGCGTTATATTGTGAACATTTAAATTTTGTCTTCGCCAATTGAGAAGAAATCATATGTGGGTCGATCAGACACTGGCAACCATTCTGAAGGAGAAGGAGCCTATAAAAAAATAAATAATATACTGTGAATGTATACCACCTATAAAAGCATATAAAAAAGAGGGGATTTGATAGATAAAGCTATTCATAGTTTAAATTTTGGAATTTGAGACATATAAGATCGTTGGCAGGCATGCTTCGTTTTAATTTTTGGAATTTGAGTGATACAATGACGGTAGGCATATGCTTAGTTTTATGCTCAGATGATAAGTTTGGATCCTTTTACAAAAGGGCATTTACACGTATAATTGTGCATTGAGATTTATATATTTTTTTTCAGATCTTTGTTTTGTTAGTATTCTCTCCATTTTATATTTGGGTATTTCACCCTATAGACTAGAACTTATAACCTCAAATCAATAAATAGCAGAACCTTTTTTTCTCTCTGTTTTTCCAACTAATTCATCAAGTATTTATAGGGTTTTGTGACTGTTTTTTGTGGGTTTATGGATGTTTGTGTGGATTATGGGTTTTACTATTTGGATGTTGTTTGAAAGGAATTGGATATTGTGATTCGATGCAAGGTAGTTCACAAAAACTGTTGGTAGAACTTAACATTACAAATCATTCCAATGGAATTTTTTTTTAATTTGACGGTTTTACATATCATTAGCTTTATTTAAGAATACGTAAAATAAAAATTTTATGAGTGAAACAAAAAAAAATATTAGTACTATCGATTACAGGAATAGGTGTCGTCTGCTAATGAGGGTTTTCTTTATCTGTTGATTCTGTGAGTTTAGTGTCGTGTAGACTGATAGAGGAGAAGGCTCAATCTTGCTTCGTCCTTAGGAAACTGGTTGACAAGATTAGGAGAGAGAATGGGACTAAGATTGGGGTTTTGGCTTTGGATAATAAATTGCCATCTGTAATTGTCTATCGAAGTGATATTTGCGTAACATGCAATCTATTCCGACTTTCAATTTCTAGAGACTAGATTATTATAAAACTAACGAGTAGAAAACTTTACAAGATTGGTGTTTGAGGATTACTTTATATGTTTTTTGTTTGATTATTTAGCATTCTTTAATTCTGGTACGTTTAGTTAATGCTTTCTCTCTACCCTACCCATCATGCTTTTTTACAAGATTTGGGCATCCTTTTCATGAGTTTGTATTTCCTCTATAAATTCTTCTCAACATGTGCCATTAGGTGGGTCCATTTGATATTACAATACTTTATTATATATTCATTAATTATATTTTAATTCATTGGATGAAATAATTGTTATTTTGGTTTTTAACAAGACTTTTTTGTGTAACCTAGGCTTTATGATGTTTTGTTTAGGCACAAACATTGCCTTTACATATTCATTTGTGTGACTTTGGATAACACACTACTTTTTTGCTAACTGAATTTTCTTCAAAACCAACGTATATTTCATTACTCATTTTAATATTGAATTTTTTGGGTGTTTAAATTTTTCATGGATTTAAGTTTGAATATTTCATAATTTTCTTCTTATTTGTTAATTGTGTTCCCTAAGGCAACTCTGTTTTAGGTGTACACATTATGAACAATGGGTTAATTGGTGTACACATTGGTTTGTCCTGCATGTGCAACAACCTCGCTAGAGATGGAGTAAATGTTAATATATTACGTTATAAGATTTCTATATTCATTGTGTGATGCATGTTAGTTATGTTTCTAATTTGCCTTTGTTATGGATTGTATGTTGTCCTAAGTATATTATAGATTTTTTCCATGTTGAATGATCATAATTATCCACTTGGATAATTTTATTCCAAATTTGGTTACAGGAGCAAATGAATAGAGATCAAGGATTGAGGGAGCAAAATGACGTTTTGAATGCTAAATACATTTTCTCATTTGAATAATCGTTAGCTTTGGGATTTTCTTTACTACAATAAATTGATTATAATAAACTTTTTTAACTTTTTGTTAAGCAATTTCTATGCGACTTCATAGGTCATTTCAATATAATTATATAATTCCTTTATACAAATATAATGACATTTATTAATTAATTTTTATATAATTCGTACTACACATTGTCGCCCGTGAATCGCGTGGGGTACATGCTAGTTATAACTCTATTTGAGTAGTATTAGCATTTATAACAAAAGTTACGATAGAGGTTATTATTATAATGAGATTTAAATTGCATTACATTTAACTTCTCATTTTTTTTTACTAAAAACATGTACTCTTTTACTTTCTCTCTTCCCCTTCCCCTTCCCCTTCTACCTCTTTGTGTTCTTATTTACTCTTGTTATCTCTCTCCACGCCTGTTGAGCTTGGCGTCTCTGACAATTCCTTTCATTTTTTCCCTTTCTCTCCACACACATATAAGAGGTCTTGGAAGAAAGTGTTAATTGCGGTTCTTCTCTTTTCGACCTCTGATTTTCTTAGGTTGTAGAATCACCTGAGGTTGTGTTTTTTTTTTGGGGGGGGGGGGAGGGAATGTAAGAAACCGGGTCGGTGAAATGGGAGTCGCTGTTTTAATCGACGAGTTTTGAGGGTTTTGGTGAAATGGGAGTACCTTTTACTTTTAATCTCCTTTTAGGTATGAAAGGAAACTTGATTAATTAATATCAAGTAAAAAAGGGTATGTTTCAGTTTGTTACCAATAAACACATGCACCTGCTTATACCTTGAGCATAAGTGGGTTATGTATAGATATAGTTATTTTTCATGGGGAAAGTAAAAAAAAACTTTTATTTTTTTATATACAGGAGCAGAAAGTGTAATTTCTATGTTAGGTCCTTGCTTTATTTGGATTTTTGGTATTAATTTGGGTGAAATTGAAAATATAAGCCACCATTCTCTGTTATTGAAAATGATTATTAGAGCTTTGGATCATAAATTATATGGCTGTTATAATAAATTGTAATTTGAATAATTTTCGGGCAGTCGTTGGACATCTGGCATGCAGGATTATGGGGCAAACGAGATTAAGGAAGATCCTAAGCATGATGATGAACAACAGTGAGGGTAGTCGCGCTGAATTTAGGGATCTGCTCCTCCTCTAGATGTTTTTATTGGGAGAAGGTGATTGGCCCTGTTTTCAGTATTTTTAGGGGTAATTGTCTTCAATACTAATTGCGTTGAGTATTGATGCGTTTCCATTTAGTGTGATCTTTAATGGGTTATTTTCTAGAACATATATGAGTTTTATATCTGATTTAGGTAAAATTCAAATTATGTTTTCTAATTTTACCTCAAGAAAATCATTTTTCTAATTCTTCTTATGGGATTCAAATCTTCACACATGTGTCTTGATGCCTAATCATTTTTTTTTCCTCTAACATCTATTCGCGTGTGCAATTAAATATCGATAACAAGAGACATAATAGGGCGCATATGTGTGTGTAATCTCATTTACTTAGACTTGTCGGCAACACCTTATAAATAAGAGTAATCAATCTCCTTAAACTTTGTTATGATTTTTGGATGCAATTTGTTATGCCGATCCAAAAGGATTTTTTTGTTTCTAATGTCTTTGTAAGCATCTCATAGTTGCACTTTTGTGGATTAGAAGGAAGATTTCAACTCTGTTATGATTTTATAGTGTAAACATATGTGATATTTTTGCTTTGGACAAAGTTCCCAAATGTTAGTGTGTCTTATTTTTAGTACAAAAATCAATATTTTTTTTCTTTTTTAAATTCTTTTTTTTAACAAAAAATCAGTTGTTATACTTTCGAACCGGATATTCAAATAGTGTGTGGACCATTAAGGCACTTTTTACTCTTTACAAGTTCAAATATTACGCATAATTGTCACTGGGGGGGTTCAACCCAACATTCAAAGAGATCTAAAACATATAATAATAAAACATTGTAAAAGAAAAAAGAGAGAAAAATGAAAGGGGTAGGGGTAAGGGTAGGGGTGGGGTTGGGGAGGGGAAGGGGGAGGGGGTAAAGAAAGACCAATATTATAACTATCACCACTACCATTACATGATTTGGGAGTAACCACTTTCAAACCACATAATCAAACATTTGAGAGCAATTTTTCATGAACAGGCTCTCTCTCTTTATTATATACTAATCCAACACTCATTATCACGACTTTTTCATTAACAAGATAATTAACTAGCAAGTGGGCTTATACTCCTGCCTCACTGTTCTTCCCATTTTATTTTCTTATTTGGGGTTCTTGGAGCCATTTTAGCAGAATTTCAAAGTGTGTATCAAAAGGCACGTGTGAATTTCAAACTGTCAAATGCATGTGTAATTGGTTATTTTGTGAAATTTTTAGATTAGTGCTTAATACACCGGGTGGTGGCTTTGAAGGCACCTGTAGTTTGTTTCATTTTTATCAAATACCATTGGGGATACTAAGTGGGAAGCTACCATAAATATAATTTATTGACATTAAAACTGTTGGGCTTATAAAAATCTCTTTGTATGACATTGCAGGTCCAAAAAGGAAAACGATGGGACTTGGAATGGATATGGGAAAATGACTTCGGATGCATAGTTTAAAACTACGGACTTCGCGACTTCAAGATCAACTCCTTTTCTTCATAATGTTACATTTCCAGTGAGGTTCAATTGCTCTCCATCCCACCTTCAACTCAATCATCCGGTATTTGCTTTATATACAAGCGTAATTTGTCAACACAACATCACTAATGGCTACTATTTCAAGAACCATGTATTTCGTACATTTCAGAACAACAATGTACATCATATGGTTAATTTGCATACCCATTATAAATATTGGATCAATAGTCAGTATCATGGTTGTATTCAATATTCATTTCAATAGAAGAATGTGTCATTATGTCGATGAATTTCACCTAAAATAAATATATACTTTACCATGCATTCTGCATGCTCATTACAAAAAATGTTTGTATCAACATTTACTTCACAATGTATTGTAAACATAGCTTGGGGAATTAATTGTTTTACGCTTTCTTTAATCATTTATACTACTGAACAAATAAATATACGAACTTTATAGATGCGACAATACATTTAACATATATTTCAATATGTTTGAACTATCACGCCCGCGCATCACACGGGTTACATGCTAGTTATTAATCTATTTGAGTAGTATTAAAGATGTTCATATGCATTTAATGCTATCATTCTCGTTCCTCTCTTCTCTTTTTTCGTCATTTTGGATCTCTCTCTCTCTCTCTCTCTCTCTCTCTCTATATATATATATATATATATATATATATATATATATATATATATATATATATATATATATATATATATATATATATATATATATATATATATCTTTATTTCTATAAATTTCCAAACCGTCCATTCCATTCACTGTGGCAAGAGATGAAGTGTCTCTTTACCATTTACTTGGTTATACAAACCGTTCGATCTTTCCCATCCCTTATTAATATAAACTCTAAAAGCCATACATTACTCGACTGGGCTAACCATCTGTTATATATATTGAACAAATCCTCGGTAAACAAGGTGAATGCTGATGATATGGGGAGAAATGGTATCTAATCCTATTATTATCGTATCTTTGTTTGGGGAGAATTATCTTAGGGGGAGACGTCTTTCTAAGTAGGTCATGTGTCTTGATAAAGAGGAGAATTAATTTAGGAGGAGTAATGAATTAACTGCATTTAATATTTTGATATTCCCTATGCATTTGATGAGTTTGCTTAAGTGTGCAGGAATTATTCTAAAACGGCATCTTTCTATGGCAAAGCGTTTGATCCTTGGGTTGAGTCAAGTTTGGGCGTGTTATGTTTTGAGTCTAGTAGAGCTTGACGGCCCTTTAGGATTTTTGTTTTGGTTTTTGTCCCGGAATAGCCAAAGGGGGAGATTTGTAAGGACACAAATTTCCAATTGAGTCCATATATAGTTTTGGCTCAATTCCGGACAAAAATATTTATTCATAGGATAGTATTCAATTGTAATATTCTCAAGCCTATGAAGTGTATGTTGAAGACGTAGCGGCAAAGAATTTAAAGCTTCATCAAAATGCCGGTTTGTGTGCTCGTTTCTACGTTATCAACTAAGGTTCCATGCTCCCAAGGTATGAATGTAATTATATTTATATAGGAGTTTGGAACAATGTTTATTTGGGTGTTAGGTTTAATAAAAACCATGTTTAATTTCAGAAATAATTTAAAAAGAACTTTATATTAATATATATAAAAGTTTCTGGGCCAAAATCAAATTATAGAAAAATTTCTGAAACTCGTTCGAAATGTCGTTCGAACGAGACTTTTCGTTCGAACCAGTTTCGTTCGAACGAGACTGCCAACGAACCTAAACTGGTCAGTCGTTAGATAAGTCGTTCGAACGACTTTCTCGTTCTAACGTGGTATCTAACGAGGTTCTAACGAGCCCAGGCTGGTCGCTCGTTAGAAGCCTCGTTCGAACGACAGTCAAAGTCGTTCGAACGAGAATGCCAGGCGGGAATAGTTTTGAGCAGTTTTTGGCAGTTTTCTCCCACTTTCCCCACTTGGTTTTTAACCAACTTTTTCATACATTATTATGTGCGGGAAACACATTTTCCAAGACAACTTTTCCATTTCATATCCATCTCTTAGAGAGAGTTTGAGAGCTAATCTTTTTAGGGAAAATGTTTATGTTTTGAGTGTCAATTTCTAAAGAAAAATTCATACACACTCTAGTTTACACCCAATAGTTGTTTATCCAAGTTCCATATATACATATCTTTACTTGGAGTTTTTGGCACCGGTTTTCTCTACCGAATTCAAGAGACGTTTCGGGTTTGCTTCTACACCCCATCACAAAGAAGAATTTTGGTGATATTCTACCCGTTTGGAGAAAGGCTCCATGTTCGGGTGACGGTGACTGTTTAAAGTCCTATCGGTGTATTCCGAGACCACGGTGGAGCTCCGTTGGTTATCCGCTAATTGGAGGTTGATACAAGAAGAAGCGTCACGACTTGAGAGGGTTCGAGTTTAGGAAGTAAGTCTTTTGTCTTGTATTTTGTAATACCATTTTTTAGTGGATTTGAGGCTAGGGCCGTCCCGAGGTTTTTTCCCGTTAGTGGGTTTTTCCTCGTATATCACGGTGTAGTGTGACTTTATTTATTTTATCTTGCTCTATATCACTTAGAACGCATGCTAGATCAATTCAAGATAAAATCAGTTTAATTATCACACTATATTTAATTAGGGATAAAATTGGTTTATTCAAGTCTCTTGCTAAATTGGTTTCACCTAACTTTAAATAATAGTTAATTATGACTTAGGCAAAATTCTAGGACTTGAATTATGTTGTTTTAATTTGTTTTGAGAAATTAAAATTTGGCTTTGTTTATGTGTGAACCATCACTTTATAACGCTTCCGCATCATCTATTGAGTTTATATTCAAAAAGGAATTAAATATTTTTAATTGAGATATTTATAATCTAAAATCCGGGGATCCATAAACACTTGCGCTTTCAAATTGGTATCAGAGCCAAAAACGATAAATTATTTCGTTGAAGATCCTTTAATTTTTGGCTAAAATGGATTTTTCCCCATTTTCAAAATTTCCTATTTTTGATGGTTCAAACTACGCGTATTGGAAAGCGCGAATGAGATCGGCACTAAAATCTATCGACGAGAGAGTTTGGATGTCTGTTGTTAACGGGTATTCCCCACCAACTTACTTAGTTGAAAATGAACGTGTTTTAAAACCCGCCGATAGATGGACTGAAAATGAGTTTAAACTTGCAAATTTTAATTCCCGTGGTTTAAATGCCTTATTTAGCGCTGTCGCACCGGATGAATTCCGACGTATTATGACATGTGAAACCGCTAAAGAATCTTGGGATATTTTACAAATAACTCATGAAGGAACTAGTGTCGTTAAAGCTTCTAAACTTCAAAACCTCACCACTCAATTTGAAACTATCAAAATGGATGAAAAAGAAACTTTTGATAAATTTTATGCTAGACTTTCTGATATTGTTAATTCATCCTTTAACTTGGGAGAGAAAATACCTGACGACCGTGTTGTAAAGAAAATTTTAAGGTCCCTACCCGATAGATTTATTCCTAAAGTGACCGTTTTAAATTTTTTACCCACTTTAGCCTCTACGAAATTAGAAGAACTTGTAGGTGATTTACAAACCTATGAACTAGATATGTTTCCCTCTAAAAATGAAATGAAAATTGAAAAGGGCGTTGCTTTAAAAGCCCGAAAAGAGGTCAAACAAGTAGTAGAGAGCGATAGTGATAGTGACTCGGAAGATATGGCTTTGTTTGCTCGTAAATTTAGAAAATTTCTTAAATTTAACAAAGATAAAGTTAAAAATGATTTTAAGAAATTTGATTCTTCTAAACATGATAAAAGCGAGAAGTTTTCTAAAGTCGAGAAGATCCCTAAAACTAGTAATGAAGATTTAGATAGGGACGAGTCTAATAAATGTTTTTGTTGTGAAGGTTATGGCCATAGGGCTTTTGAGTGCCCCACTAAACTAAGGAAAGAGGGTAAACGACCCGTTTCATATAATGCAACCCTTAGTGATAGTGATAAGGAAGAAAAGCCCGATTCCCCCACTAAGAAAAATTTTGTGGCTTTTATGGCTAGACATGTGAGTGATGATGAGAACTCATCAAATGATGAAATTATAGCACATGCCACTTCCAAGGTCGTTGTACATGATTCTCTTATTTTTGATGATAGTGAGAGTGAAGAAGAAAGAGAGAGTGAAAATGAAGAAGAGGTTGATGGGAGTGAACTTCAAAATGCTTTTCATGAATTATATAAAGAATCTATAAATTTGAAAAGAACTAATTTGAAGTTAGAAGCTTGTTTAAGAAAGAGTGTCAAGGTCATTGATGAAAGTGCCTTAATAGAAGACCTTAGGACACAAGAGAGGACTCTTCGAGAGAAGCTAGAATACGTTGAAGGCGAGAGAGATAGCCTTAGGGGTTTAATGGAATCCTTGAAAAAGGAGCTTCTTGCTTTTGAAGAGCGAAAAGTTTTACTAGAATCTAAAATTTTAGATTTGGAAAATAAATTAAAAGATTCTAGTAATGTCAAATTTGATTTGGAATGTCGTTCGGAAAAACTAGATAAAATGTTAGGAACGGTCCAAATTAAAAATGACACTTTTGGTTTAGGCTTCAATTCTTGTAATGAATTTAACCCTAAAGTCAAAACCAATGTTTTAGGAGAATCTTCTAGGAATGCATTTAATGATCACTCCTTAGATAAATCTTTTCGACATGTTCTTACTTGTACACATTGTGGTCGAAAAGGTCATCTTAAGCAATTTTGTTTAGATCTTAAACGAATTCCTAGAAAATCCCATAGTAAAGTAACCTCGATAGCTAACGTTCCTACACCCCAAGATAGTAATTCTTCATTTATTTGGGTTAGGAAATCCGACTTGGTTACCTTACAAAATAGGTATTTTGATTCTCATTTACTTTCACATGCTTCCTCCCTTGCTAAATCTAATGGATGAATGTGTTAGTATTTGCATACTTTAGCGTTTGTACTTCATGCTATATTCACATGCTAAATGTATGCTTGTTTAGTCATTTTTCTAGTCATTGCCTTATTTCATATCACATGCTAGAAATCATGACTTGTTTATCTTTTTGTATTATATTTTGTGTTTGATTTAACTAAAAATATAAAAAGATTTTTGTTTATCATTTGTGTTTTATTTATTTCATTTAAGATTAATGAAAAATACAAATGATTTTTGTTTAAGTCTTTTGAGTATATATCTTTATTTTTGATTAAAAATGTTAAAAACTCAAAAAAAGATTTTGTTATGTGTGTATTTTTGTTTGACACACTTTAAGTGGCATATACTTGTGTTTGAATCCCATCTTTTACGCTCCCACGTGGCTAGAACTTTTGGTTTAGAGTTTCAATCCTTAAAATGTTCTTTACCATGTTTTATATGGAATAGTTGGATTTTGTATTGTTTAAATGGATTCTATTTCTATATGCCTCTTTTCACACATGCACGAGCTCTTTTGAAATCTTAATGTCACATGTTATATTTGATCTTTTTGAGGTGTTCTCCTATCAATCTAGTCATCTACATATCTATGACCTAGGAGGACTAGTGCATGTCAAAATCCGTTGCATGTGAGATTTGTGCGAAAAATGAAAACATGCTAAATTAATATATGCACGGGGAAGGGCTCCGAAAGGATGAATTAAATCCTTTGCGATAGTAAGCCACCGTTGATTGGATCTAAAAGAAATACGTGATCCAAAGGCCTAAAAACAGAATATTTGGCATTAAAAAGAATTGCCAAGGCCTATGTTTGTTTGATATATTCATTCAAAAACAAAAGAATATATATGCTCATTGAGGGAGAATTGGATGGTATATCAACGGTTTGCACAATGTCCGTTTATCCTAGTTGTCTTTAATGTCATGACTCTATTTGGTTTGTAGAATCATCATCATGATAGGCTTGTATGCATTGTGTATGTTTGTTCATTGAGTTCAATCTTTATATTGTCACATGAGGTTATATTTAACTGTGATGAAGTTTGCAATCAAATGAGAACTCCGTGAACGTTTCTTAAGTGTTTGGGTCTAAATTTAATTGTTGCTAGTTCACACCCCTACTCTTGCGTTTCCATATGACACCTTTTTGCCATACGAGTGTGCAAACTTATTGTATTTTTTGTCATGTGTGTGTTTATATCTATCTATATATGCTCGTACTTATTGGTATATTTATAGTATATATATATATGATACTTGTTTGTCTTTGCCCTACTTTTAATTGCCCATATGCTTTCATGTCTTAACACTTTAAGCTTCAACATGCTATTTATTAGTTCTTTAATCCTTTGCCTATTCCTGAACAAAAAGGGGGAGAATGATGATAGGGGGAGAAATGGTATCTAATCCTATTATTATCGTATCTTAGTTTGGGGAGAATTATCTTAGGGGGAGACGTCTTTCTAAGTAGGTCATGTGTCTTGATAAAGAGGAGAATTAATTTAGGAGGAGTAATGAATTAACTGCATTTAATATTTTGATATTCCCTATGCATTTGATGAGTTTGCTTAAGTGTGCAGGAATTATTCTAAAACGGCATCTTTCTATGGCAAAGCGTTTGATCCTTGGGTTGAGTCAAGTTTGGGCGGGTTATGTTTTGAGTCTAGTAGAGCTTGACGGCCCTTTAGGATTTTTGTTTTGGTTTTTGTCCCGGAATAGCCAAAGGGGGAGATTTGTAAGGACACAAATTTCCAATTGAGTCCGTATATAGTTTTGGCTCAATTCCGGACAAAAATATTTATTCATAGGATAGTATTCAATTGTAATATTCTCAAGCCTATGAAGTGTATGTTGAAGACGTAGCGGCAAAGAATTTAAAGCTTCATCAAAATGCCGGTTTGTGTGCTCGTTTCTACGTTATCAACTAAGGTTCCATGCTCCCAAGGTATGAATGTAATTATATTTATATAGGAGCTTGGAACAATGTTTATTTGGGTGTTAGGTTTAATAAAAACCATGTTTAATTTCAGAAATAATTTAAAAAGAACTTTATATTAATATATATAAAAGTTTCTGGGCCAAAATCAAATTATAGAAAAATTTCTGAAACTCGTTCGAAATGTCGTTCGAACGAGACTTTTCGTTCGAACCAGTTTCGTTCGAACGAGACTGCCAACGAACCTAAACTGGTCAGTCATTAGATAAGTCGTTCGAACGACTTTCTCGTTCTAACGTGGTATCTAACGAGGTTCTAACGAGCCCAGGCTGGTCGCTCGTTAGAAGCCTCGTTCGAACGACAGTCAAAGTCGTTCGAACGAGAATGCCAGGCGGGAACAGTTTTGAGCAGTTTTTGGCAGTTTTCTCCCACTTTCCCCACTTGGTTTTTAACCAACTTTTTCATACATTATTATGTGCGGGAAACACATTTTCCAAGACAACTTTTCCATTTCATATCCATCTCTTAGAGAGAGTTTGAGAGCTAATCTTTTTAGGGAAAATGTTCATGTTTTGAGTGTCGATTTCTAAAGAAAAATTCATACACACTCTAGTTTACACCCAATAGTTGTTTATCCAAGTTCCATATATACATATCTTTACTTGGAGTTTTTGGCACCGGTTTTCTCTACCGAATTCAAGAGACGTTTCGGGTTTGCTTCTACACCCCATCACAAAGAAGAATTTTGGTGATATTCTACCCGTTTGGAGAAAGGCTCCATGTTCGGGTGACGGTGACTGTTTAAAGTCCTATCGGTGTATTCCGAGACCACGGTGGAGCTCCGTTGGTTATCCGCTAATTGGAGGTTGATACAAGAAGAAGCGTCACGACTTGAGAGGGTTCGAGTTTAGGAAGTAAGTCTTTTGTCTTGTATTTTGTAATACCATTTTTTAGTGGATTTGAGGCTAGGGCCGTCCCGAGGTTTTTTCCCGTTAGTGGGTTTTTCCTCGTATATCACGGTGTAGTGTGACTTTATTTATTTTATCTTGCTCTATATCACTTAGAACGCATGCTAGATCAATTCAAGATAAAATCAGTTTAATTATCACACTATATTTAATTAGGGATAAAATTGGTTTATTCAAGTCTCTTGCTAAATTGGTTTCGCCTAACTTTCAATAATAGTTAATTATGACTTAGGCAAATTCTTGGACTTGAATTATGTTGTTTTAATTTGTTTTGAGAAATTAAAATTTGGCTTTGTTTATGGGTGAACCATCACTTTATAACGCTTCCGCATCATCTATTGAGTTTATATTCAAAAAGGAATTAAATATTTTTAATTGAGATATTTATAATCTAAAATCCGGGGATCCATAAACACTTGCGCTTTCAAATGCTGTCAGCTGACGGAAGACAGAGAGTGAATGAGTAGGCACAGAAGAACACACTGTACGTGGGGGATTTAGCGGAGGAGGTGAACGAGTCGATAGTACACCGTTGGATCTGTCCACTTAGAACACCGTTCCTTTGGGTTCGTCACTTTTTAGAGAGGGAAGACGACCCTTCTTCCATGGTCATAGACGAAGCTGAGCCCTACGAGCGACTCCTCACCGTCAACCAGGTCGTCCTAAAGGGTATCAAGGCGGTGAACATGGTTGGGCTGCTCAACCAATCTGGGCGGATGCATACCCCCAAACATTAGCCAGAAAACTTTGTCAAAATGCATATAGTGATTGTAATCTGTTTGCTTTACACCCAATGTACGTTTATTTAATGAAATTTAAGTTATGCTTATTTGGGATGTAGCATTAGATAACTTTTTCTGTAAATATTGAGAGGCGGTTCAACAACAAAACTGTAATTTATCGTGCAACTTTTTGGGGAACAATAAACCTCCACATATATCATTTTGCATTTTTTTCCCGTTGTTTAAACTCTTAGAAGTTTGATCTTGTGTTTTTTTTGTTCATAAAACAAGATCATCTCATTATGTTGGTTTGCTTTATTTTATTCATAAAAAATATGTTTTTTTGTTCATAGAAGTTAGATTTTTTTTTTTTTTTTGCTGTTTGTACTCATATTGTTTTCTTTCTATTAGATCTTGGGCTTTCTTAGAATATCATTTATGAGCGTTTTTTTTTCTTTCTTAGTATATCATTTGTTGTTTGAACTCATATTGTTTGCTTTTTTATTTTTTATTTTTTTGATGTTTGAAATCATATTTCTGTTTGAACTCTTAGAATATCATTTAGGATCTCCTTTTTTTTGCTTTTGCTTTTGCTTTTTCTTTTTCTTTTTCCTTTTCTTTTGCTTTTGCTTTCTTAGTAGTTGATTTAGTAACAAAAAAATATATTGTTTGTTTGTTAAATCTACTTTGTATTTATTTTGTTCAATTATTTTTGCAGAATTTAAAATGTCTACGGACCCCTTATTGGTGTTGGAGATAGTTTCGATGGTGGTGGAGATACGACAAATGAGGAGGCACAGGAAAGTGTAGAATCTCAACTTATAGAATCCAAGAGACGACTAACTATTTCGAAAAGTGTGGAAGAAAGCGGGAAAAATAATGCTACCTGATTGGTGCAAAAGTAGAGCTATTTGAGAGCAAAAAGATAGTGAAATGGAGTTATTTTGGGGAAAAAAGTTGCTGAATTTTAATTGCATTTGAAGATAATTTGGACTCAAAATGTGGTAATTTTTTTTTACTTTAAATGTGTTGAGTTTTGGATGTTTATTTGCATATTTATTTGGGACACATGTTACTGAATTTTGAATGTTATGTGGGATAATTTTTTGTTGAATTTTGGATGTAAGTTGGACAAAATGTTACTGTCCATGAAGTTTATATGTTCAAAATGTTGTTGTCCATAAATTTTATATGTTCAAATTTTACTTAAATAAAATTAAAATTTTATATGTTCAAAATGTTGTTGTCAATAAATTTTATATGTTCAAATTTTACTTGAATCAAATTAAAAATGAATACCAATTTTAATTGAATCAAATTAAAAATGAATACAAAATTTTTGATTTTTTGCATGAAAAAAAATGAAAAATTGGAATTATATGTCACACTTTCGGAACGGGTCCTGGGCCCTTCATAACTGGAAATGATTCGTTGTTGATATACTCCGAGTAGAACACTTGCTTGAACATTTCAAATGTTTAAACAAATGGAACATCATTCATACGCTCATTGCTCTTCATCTTGGACAAGTCTACTATTATCATATTGGTAGATGAATCAACTTTACAAGCATTTTAATCATTAGCTCTTACCCAATCAAAGTAAAATACAACCTCATAATATATATATATATATATATACAAAGTATACATATCAATTTTAAAAAATAGTAAAAAAAATATTTTTCGCCTGAATTTTTTTATATGATGTTTAAACATTTCAAGATACCCATATAAAAAATCAACTCAAAATAACGTTTTTTGCTATTTCAAAAAAATCGGTCAAACTTTCGCAGCTTTTAAAGCACTTTAAACCCGCAAAAGTTTGACCTATTTTTTTAAAATAGCACAAAAAAAATTGACTTGATTTTTTTATATATCTCCCCCGAAATGTTTAAATAGCACATAAAAAATATCAACTCAAAAACTTTTATAAAAATGGGTCTGTGTCAGCGGTATATAAGCTTGGTATGTACACGAGCCTAACTCTCTCTATATATACTATAGCAGGTACCCCGCGCGATGCGTGGGCGTTTTTTAATTTTGTTAAAAACCTATTTAACTTTATGGTAATAAAAACATGTAGTAAAGATAATTAAAGAAATGAATATACTCCAGTGCAAAAATGTAAAAACTAAGTATAAACATATGATTTTTTTATGGATGGACATAAATGATTTAAAAGAATAAGAAATCATAGGATTTCAAAGTTCATAAGAAAAAGACAATCATTTTTTAATGAAAAAAAAAGATACAAGAAAATATTTTTCTCTCTCCGAATCCACCAAATCAAAATCATAGAAAAATAGGTACAATTAAAATTTATTTTAATTGCATAGAAATTTCAAAATGGATTATATTAGACTGTTGATTTTAATCAACTAAATAAAGACTAAGATATGTATATGAGTTGCATATTTATTAGAAATGAGAACACGCCTCAAATAAAATGCAACACAAAATAAAATCTGGTTCTTTCAAGGTTCACTCTTTGGGACGAGCTGATTTTTTGGGTTCTTGCAAGGTTCATTCTTTTAATTTTTTATCCTTTAAAACAAATATTTCTATAGAATTCACGTGTTTATCAATTCATGTATGTATTGTATTTTTTATTCTGAATATATTGTATTTAGTTTGATTATTTTTATATGTTAAATACATAGTAAAAATTATATTAGTTTGAGATTGTCGATGATAGAACTTCTTTAATAATTTATAAGTCATTATTTTGACAATTTCGTACCTAAAACCTCCACCCGAACATGACTCAAAATGACATATTGTGTAAATTTTGGACCAAATTTGGATCGTATCACTGTTTCGTGCCAAAATTGTTACCCCTAAATTTGAATAATTATTTTTACTCATACATTAAATATAATGCGTAATATATTTACAAATTCTATCAACTATTATCAATTTATATTATTAGGCTTGTTTTAAATAAAATTTAAGTATTTTTTTATAATACGCCCACGCATCGCGCGGGTTACATGCTAGTTATACTTCTAAAACAATAGAAAGAGAGTTTAATGAGGACCATTTATTGTAATGATTTCATTAATTTCTATAAATTAGTCTTTTATATATAAAAAAATTCAAAAAACTCCTAGTTATCCACTACTATCCAACCTCCATATCTTTATTTCTTGAGAGAAAGAAAAGGCAGGAAGGACTATATCCCTTGAGTTTTATTTGCATATGTTATAACCAAACTTTTAGGGATTATCTTGATGGGCCGAAAGGTTTCTCAATGTCAGCAACAACACAAATGGAAGTTTCTGCTGTGGGGATTTCTTCAAAGAAGGAACTTAGAAGTTGAAAAACCAATTCAAACTTAGTGGACGTCCCGATATTGGCTTAGCATTTGGGCACTGCAACAAATATTACATTTAACAACGATTTATTTGGCTACAAAGATGATTTCGTGGCTAAATGATCACTTTTAACAACGAAATTTAAATTGTGGTTATTAATTAAACATTGGCCATGAAATAGAAAATTTCGTTGCCAAATTGTCACTAAAAATTAGGAGCCTTGTTTTCCCTCACAAAATATAAAACACGAATGTTTTACCAACGAAATAATTAAAGTCAACCATGAAATCTTTTGTTGGTAATTGATTTACTATTTTGTTACAAAATATTTTTGTAGTCAAAAGTTAAATTTTGGGGCAAAACATAAAAAAAAAATTCCTAAACCTAAAAGAACAACATGTTCCCATTCCCCAACCCTCGTTTCCCTCTTTCGGTTCCATCGCTGCTGAGCCACTTCTGCACCGCCACCTCTGCACCAGTGTCTTCTTAAGGTAATTTATTTACACACACAAACGCACACAAAAACATATACCTTTACAATTGGATTTAAGTTGTAATTTATTTACATGCCCCGCCACCGCCTATCTCCTCTGCACCGCTCGTTTGGATTTAAGATGCTATTTGTAATCCCACTGAAGAAATATTACTTTCAAGAAAATCCCACTGAAGATTTACAAGCTCTCTGTCTTGTGTAAACATTTTCTGTAAATGATTCTAAATCACCCAAAAAGAATTGTAAATGTTTCTAAATTTGTAATTAAATATTTTTAATTTATTTTCCAGTTTTAATTGTTGAGAATTATTAGTTGAGGGTGACATGAGGTTATTATTGTGTAAGCATATACAAAAATCATCATTTAAAAAGGATGAGTTTGTTGTCTCCCGTGATTTTTTCACAGATGGAGCTACATTTAATAATTAATGGTTGATATTGCTCACTATTGAACCTTTGCATTTGGAACTATATGACGATAGACCCTATAAAACATATTTGAATGTCAATTATACTCATGTAGATCGTATATACTTTAATTTTTCATTTTGAATAATATATAGGCCATTATTAGCGTTAGATAGATTAAAAAGTAGGTATATTGTCCTTTGTCTAGTGTGATGTATGGCACCCCCACCCCACCCCTACCCCCATGTTGTTTTAGGTATTCACAATATGTGCAAATATGTACATAACATAATTTATGAAAACATAGTGCATAAAACAAAATTTAAATTTATAGAATTTATGAAATGTAACTTTGATTTAGAACTTTCTGAAATTCTAATTTAAGCTTTAGAAACTTAGGTAAGAATTAAACGTTTGGTTTTGAAATTTATTTGAGAGGATAATATGGATGGTTTCAAAATCGTTTATGATCGTCATGTGTATTAATTGATATTAGTTTCCAAATAGAACCGAAGTATAACAGTGATTGAGACGAGGCTCGACTTTAAAATATTTGTAATTCATAATACACACTATAGAGCTTAATATTTATTTCTATATTCATAATTCCCATATGTACCTACTTTGATATTTCTTTGAAACTCATAACCGCTCTGAGGTCGATATGATTCCACGTGCATGCATTTTTATCCTAACTGGAATATAGGACACGCTTTTAACATGCCTAGAATTAATATTACAAAATATATGGCCTTGTTCTCGCATACCTATGTGTAAATAAATTGAGTTTCTTTTGTTATTTTGTTTAAAATTATATTGAAAAAAGGTGGTTGCACGAAAAGGATCGATTTTGTGAGAAGTATGTGATGGTAATTATATCATTCATTCGATTTGCGAAGAATCATATGGGGCAAAAAAATGAAACCAGATGTTCGTGTTGCGATTGCTTGAATATGGATGTTAGAAACATTGATGAAGTGGAGGATAACTTGTTTTTAAAAGGTTTTTGTACAACTTATACCTGATGGATATATCATGGGGAGCGCTCTGAACGTTTGGTGTATGGTAGTGCAATTGCCGATGTAGATGGTGATGACGTCGATGAAGAGATAACAAACAATGAAGAGGATAATGGTGACAAAATGCGTGATATGTTAGAAGACGTGCACAGAGGAACATTCATAGATACTAGTGGTCCAGTTGATTCGTCTCATGGTGATTTTCCCATAGATGTCGGTGGTGGGGAGAAGAAAATCTTTGAAAAATTATCGAGTGAAGCTGAATATGAACTTTACCCCAATTGTAAAAACTTCTCTACATTGGATTTTCTTGTCAAGTTGCTACACTGTAATTAATCACTGGAGTGATAAATCACTCAACACATTACTCAATTTATTAAAAGAAGATTTTTCAGATGGCGAGACCTTTTCAAAGTCATATTATGAGGCAAAAACCATTTTGCATGATTTGGGATTAGGATATGCGTCGATTCATGCTTGTAAACATGATTATTCGTTATTTCGGAAGGAATTTGAGAATATGAAAGAGTGTCCAATATGCAGGGAGTCTAGATGGAAGATCAATGAGGGAATGGGTAATCGTATTCCACATAAGGTTCTTCGTTACTTCCCGCTAACACCAAGACTCAAAATATTATTTATGTAAAAAAAACAGATGAGGATATGAGGTGGCACAAAAAGAAGTGTGCAAATGATAATGTGTTAAGACATCCCGCTGACTCTAATGCTTGGAAGGAATTTGATAAGGAGCATGAGTGGTTCTCTCTAGACCCTCGTATTGTGCCGATTGGCCTAGCAAGCGACGGGTTCAACCCATTTGGTAACATGAACAACTCATATAGCATGTGGCATGTTATACTCATGTCGTATAACTTACCTCCATGGAAATGCATGAAAGAAGAATTTTTCATGATGTCATTGCTCATTCATGGACCCAAGGCACCTGGTAAGGACATCGATGTGTATTTATAACCATTGATTGATGAATTGAAGGAATTATGGGATGTTGGTGTGGAGACATATGATGCGTCTGAATGAAAGACATTTCAAATGCATGCGACAGTTTTATGGACAATAAATGACTTTCCATCCTACGGTAACTTATTCGGATGGAGTAATAAAGGATACATGCCATGCCTTACTTGTAATAATCATAATTCTTCAAAAAAATTAAGAAGTAACATTTTTTATATGGGCCACCGTCAATATTTGGAGCCAAACCATAAATGGTGGAAGAGTATGCACGAGCTTCGTTCAACGACTACAGGGTTTGATGGGAAAGATTTTTTGGAACATTTGAATTATCTTAATGATTGTATCCCTAGGAAACACTCAGACAGTAGGAAGAAAAAACGTACACTCGAAGAGCTTAATTGGAACAAAAAAAGCATTTTCTTGCAATTGTCGTATTGGGAGACACTGAAGTTGCGCTATAATATTGATGTCATGCACATTGAGAAAAATATTTGTGAGAGTGTACTTGGGACATCATTAAACATCGAAGGGAAAATGAAAGACACCTATAAAGCGAGATAAGATTTGGAGGATATGAAAATAAGAAAGGAGTTACATTTACAGCGAATTTGAAAAGTCGTATGACTGTGTGATAATTGATTAACTTCGCAATTTTCTAATATAGCACACTTATTTAATTTCAGCCCCTAATCATCCATCTACGGTGCGTGTGTCAACCCATAAACAAATAAAGTATGCGAAACAAGTTTAAGGAAAAATCCCCGCAGGGCAAAACCTTTTATTTCACTATAATAAGTAAATCGCAACTTACACGGATTACAATGAAATACAGTGACACACGAATACCCGCAGGCATCGGTCGGTGTCGTCAGCAATGAATCCACACGCAGCGAACCCACATGAACCTCAGTCCAATCAACAAAGGAAGAACCGCAGCACTCCTCAATGACACGCAGCCATAAAACTTTGTAGAGACTCCCTCAGCAATGACACGCAACCCTCGGTTGCAAAGATCTCTCCACAAAGGTTTGAACAAACACAAGCTTGTGTTCTTGGGTTACCAAAAAGATTCACAAAGGTTTGGCAATTATGTGAATAAAAAACCTAGAGTCTTGGGCTCAATAGGTGAAGACTTAGAGTATTTAGGACTCTGAAAATCGTCTTGAAAATTCTTAAAAAATAACTCCCCGAAGTTGGCTTTAAATAAGAAAACTTTGAGCCTAAAAAATCTCAGCAGATCTGGCGAAGTTTATCCCAGGCGGACCGGTCCGGCTTGGGGGCGGATCGGTCCGATTGACCGGATCGGTTCTTTTATTCTGAGGAGGATCGGTCCGGTTATGACCGGATCGGTTCTTTTATTCCTGCTTCATCAGTTTTCTTGCAGTCCGGGGTATACTGGATCTGCATCAAACGGATCGGTCCGGTTGAGGGCGGACCGATCCGGTTAGCCGGATCGGTTCGGTTGTGGCAGGCGGACCGGTCCGGTAGTCAGACTTGATTCCACTTCTTCTTTTGATATTCGGATCCGTTGATGAATGTATGAATCTTGAATTTCTTCAACGGTGTAACGGCGTGCGACATAATAAATTGTTAATGGACAAAAATGTCCTTACAAATCTCCCCCTATGTCTATGCCGGTACATACATAAAAATAAACATCCGAATTATCAAACAACTAAAAATGCCTATACAAATCTACCCTTCCATGAACCCAAAACTGGAAAGATACAATTGAATAAGACTACAGCGTTTGTTCTTCAATTCTTCAGGAATCTCAACACTTTTCTCATCAGGGTGTGTAATCCAATGATAATCCATGTAGTACCTACACACATGAGAAAAAGCAAAATACCAAGTGACATATCGATTTTGAAATGAGATAAACATATATACCAATTTATGAGCAAACTCAAACTTTAAATCTTCCCCATAATAAGATAATTCTTTCTCCCCCTTTTTATGATGTCCCCAAATAGACAAATAAGAAGAATGAATCAATCAAGCAAAATCGGGGTGTCACGGTATACAAAAAATACACAAACTATTTTCGATTTGTCAAATTTTTCATACAAAGATAGGATACCAATTTGAACAAATATGATACAAAAATCACACCATGGATTTAGACTCAAACAACCAAGTCATGGAAACGGAATGAATGGGTGTGAACACATTCGATAGGTAAATCAACTGAATCAATCATATGTGCACGATGCATACGTGTACTCCTAACGAATGAACATCAAAGGTATCCTTAGGTGTAAAAATTTCTTGAATTTAGATGACATCGTCTTATGCAAATCAACAAATCAAAGTCAAATGATTTCCATACCAATAACGTCCAAAACTATATAGCGCATTTTCAAGAATTTCAAGGACGTGCAAACCCGTTCTAATTCTCCAACCAAACCCCCTCATATATATATTCTTTTAGAGGTGTATAAACTAAATTCTCAAACTTTGGAGAATTGGTGCAAAAACCTAAATGGCCCCTTTTTGGCATGAATTTCTTTTTGTTGCCTTTAAATTTTTTTTGGGCTCTTTAAACCTCTTTCGACCTCGGATAATAAAATTCCTCCATTTTTTAGGTCCAATTTAACGGTGGCTTAGTATTCGCAAAGGCAAAATGAACCTTTCGCAGCCCTTCCCCGTTTTAAAACAAAGCACACAAACTCACAAAACGGTTCTTATATGCACAATTTCCTTATAAAAATTTATCGCGCTAGGTTCGTTTTAAGGACAGGATTGAAGTGAAAACACCCAACCAACATGTGATAAGACAAGCACAATAATCAAACAAATCCGTGCATGTGTGCAATAAAGGAAACATGAGTCAAATATGTAGGAAGTAACACTTAATTACATCTTAATGACTCCAAACATTATAAAGCACAAGGATAAATTGACCTATTGTCTCCAAACACTATCAAATAGTCACATGAAAAAAATGAAATGATGTTGTGACTCAGTCATCCAAAGTTGTTCATCCATAAATGGTGCAAACAAAAAAAATCTTTTTGGATTTTTTTTTTTCAAAAAATTTGTCAAAATAAAATCTTTTTGTATTTTTTAAAATTTTTCAAAATAAAACATACAAAATGATACATACTAGCAATAGGCAAACAATGACATCATGAAAATCACCCTATGCTAGTAAACAAGTCAAACCTCAATCATTAGGTGCGGAGGGGTTTTCCAAAGGTGGTGACAACTTATGAAAAACCTCCATCAATTCTTGTGAAGTTTTGACTAAGAACTTAACTTGCTCACCTAAATGTGCAAACTCTCTCATGTAGTCTCCGGGAGCATGTAAAGTATCATGTGTGGGTGCATGTGTGCCAGAAACACGTGTAGAAGTAAAACGTGACACATAACCCAACTTAAAGCAAAATTCCCTAAGGTGTCCTCTCCTCTTGCAATGGGAACAAACATAAATAAGCCTAGGAACACCTCTCTCAAAAACTCTAGAACGCACTTTCCTAATAGGAATGGGACACCTAGGTTGGTTAGGGTGAGACACATGTGAAACTGTCACTAAAGTGGGAACCGGCTCGGGTGCTAATTGGGAAGAAGAAGCACCGTCATGACTTATTCCTAACTTCTCACCTTTACCCTTAAGAACCACCTTTTCAACCTTCTTAGGTGCGTTCTCAAACTTGACTTTAACCACCTTGGCATGTTCGAGATCACTCTCGAGTTGGGATACACGTGTCATCATACTAGACAACGTGCTGTTCAAATCACACTTCTCCTTTCTCAAAACCTCCTTCTCTTTCTCCAAATCTAAAACCCGACAACCTAAATCCCTATTATACTTCTTTGTTTTCAAGGTCTCGGTGTACAAATCTCTAAAAGCTTTTTGGAGCTCACTTTCATCTCCACTTTCACTCTCACTTTCTCCCTCACTTGAAGCGCTCAAACCATCATTATCACATTCGTGTGCACTATTGTGGGACAAGGTGGGTGTGCTCACACGACTAGAAAAAGCTACAAACTTCTCACCACTAGTCTCATCACCCTCACCTTCACTACTATCACTAAGTGTGGCGGGCATAGCTACTTTCTTTCCTTTCTTTCTAAGCCACGTAGGACACTCAAACGACTTATGTCCCTTACCCCCACATTCAAAACAAGTGACGTTCTCAAAATCTTCCTCACACTCCTCATCGGATTTATTCTCTTTTTCCCTCTCACCACTTTCTTTGGCCTTTCCTTTCTTTTTATTTTTCTCAAAAAAATTCCTTTTATTGGAAGAATTATTTTTGTTCATGTTGAGAAATTTTTTAAAATTTTCCGCAAACAAGGCCATATCATTAAAATCAAAATCTCCCTCAGAATCGGACTCACAAACTTTTTCTTTCCTTTTCTTAAAATGAGTCTTTAAAGCAATTCCATTATCCTTAGCCTTACTGGTTTTGGGATACATATCAATCTCATAGGTTTGAAGATCTCCTACAAGTTCTTCCAACTTAAGTGATTTCAAATTTCCCAAAGAGTTCAAAACAGTGACTTTAGGAATAAAGCGTTTTGGGAGAGATCTCAAAATCTTTTTAACGACACGCGTGTTATCAATCACCTCACCCAAATTAAAACATGTGTTAACAATGTCCGAAAAACGTGCATAAAAATCATCAAAGCATTCGGACTCAGACATGGTGATAGTCTCAAATTGGGTGGCCAAATTTTGTAATTTTGACTCTTTAACAGCGTTCGTACCCTCATGTGTCAATTTCAAAACATCCCAAGCCTCTTTAGACGTGGTTCACGTCATAATTCGACGAAACTCATCAGGAGAGACAGCTCCAGAAATAGCACTCAGACCACGGGAATTAAAATTGGACAATTTATAACCATCTTCAGTCCAGGCTGACACGGGTTTTAAAGTGGTGATGTTTTAAAGTGGTGATGTTATTAACAGTGACTGTGGGAGGAGTCCAACCATTTTCGCAAAGCAACCAAACACGCTCGTCAATATATTTTAAAATCGATTTCATATGAGCTTTCCAGTAGGCATAATTAGACCCGTCAAAAATAGACATCTGATTATATAAGTGCCCCATAGGAAAAATTGCGATTTTTTACAAAACTGATTTAAAAAAATCAATATCACACGATTTTGCGGAAAATAGGATCACGCGATAAATTAGCGTAACCCGCTCTGATACCAATTTGAAAAGACGTATGACTGTGTGATAATTGATTAACTTCGCAATTTTCTAATATAGCACACTTATTTAATTTCAGCCCCTAATCATCCATCTACGGTGCGTGTGTCAACCCATAAACAAATAAAGTATGCGAAACAAGTTTAAGGAAAAATCCCCGCAAGGCAAAACCTTTTATTTCACTATAATAAGTAAATCGCAACTTACACGGATTACAATGAAATACAGTGACACACGAATACCCGCAGGCATCGGTCGGTGTCGTCAGCAATGAATCCACACGCAGCGAACCCACATGAACCTCAGTCTAATCAACAAAGGAAGAACCGCAGCACTCCTCAATGACACGCAGCCATAAAACTTTGTAGAGACTCCCTCAGCAATGACACGCAGCCCTCGGTTGCAAAGATCTCTCCACAAAGGTTTGAACAAACACAAAGTTGTGTTCTTGGGTTACCAAAAAGATTCACAAAGGTTTGGCAATTGTGTGATTCAAAAACCTAGAGTCTTGGGCTCAATAGGTGAAGACTTAGAGTATTTAGGACTCTGAAAATCGTCTTGAAAAGTCTTAAAAAATAACTCCCCGAAGTTGGCTTTAAATAAGAAAACTTTGAGCCTAAAAAATCTCAGCAGATCTGGCGAAGTTTATCCCAGGCGGACCGGTTCGGCTTGGGGGCGGATCGGTCTGATTGACCGGATCGGTTCTTTTATTCAGAGTCGGATCGGTCCGGTTGTGATCGGATCGGTTCTTTTATTCCTGCTTCATCGGTTTGCTTGCGGTCCGGGGTATACTGGATCTGCATCAAATGGATCGGTCCGGTTGAGGGCGGACCGGTCCGATTAGCCGGATCGGTTCTGTTGTGGCAGGCGGACCGGTCCGGTAGTCAGACTTGATTCCTCTTCTTCTTTTGATATTCGGATCCGTTGATGAATGTATGAATCTTGAATTTCTTCAACGGTGTAACGGCGTGCGACATAATAAATTGTTAATGGACAAAAATGTCCTTACAGAAATGGCGATAAATATATGATGCCACCAACATCATATACCTTTTCGAAGTTGGGAAAATAGGGGTTTTGCGAGTTCCTAAGATCTGTTGAGTTTCCTGATGCTTATGCTTCCAATATCTCTCGATGTGTAAATGTTAGTGATGGTGAGGTATCGGGACTGAAAAGTCATGACTGTCATGTTATATTACAACAATTGTTGGCGATTGGTGCTCGTGTATATTTGCCTAAGGACGTATATACCATATTGGTTGAATTGGGGAAGTTCTTTAATGACTTGTGTTGTAAGATGTTAGATGAAGAAAAACTAAAGAGATTAGAAAAAGACATCGTCCTAATTTTGTTCAAACTTAAAATGATTTATCCGCCGGCATTTTTCGATATAATGATCCACTTAGCTGTTCACCTACTGCGAGAGGTTATGCTCGGTGGACCAGTTCAATAAAGGTGGATGTATCCTATTGAAAGGTGTGTTTTATATATATTTAGTCATTATTGTATACTTTGTGTTGTAGTTTATGAGTTTATTTTTACATGATGTGACATTTTATATGTATAGATACTTGGGAACGCTTAAGGGTTATGTTCATAATAAAGACCACCCCGAACATTCCATACCGAAAGCATATATTGTTAACGAATGATTAACATTTTGTTTTATGTATCTTAATGGAATTGAAATGAAATTCAATCGTGCGAAACAAAATTACAATAGAGAGATTCAAGAGGATGGATTGGATGTGTTCACTCAAAAAGTACGTCTGATTAAGGGCGAAAAGTAGCGCGTGTCAAGACGCTTGTCGTTATTCGTTTGACCTCTTTAATACAAAAACCTAAACTTATGACTACACTCAACAAATGAGTATAGCGACCAAGTCCGGGTATTGAATCCACAGAGAAATGTTCTAGAATTTAATCGGTTTAATACTTCTAAAATAAAAGCGCAAAAGATGTTTCGCTAACTAAAAAGAAAGAAAAGATAGCTATGCATGCGTGTATTTAAACCAAGGTTCTAAAAGGCGCGATGCGTGATCGATGCGGGGAGGTCAAGCATCAAGCATATGCGTGAAAAGGCATTTTGCCTTTTTTTAATTATAACGAGGCTTGTAAAATAATAAAAGCAGAAATATAAGCAGAAGTTACATAAAAAAAATATAATCATAAACATTGAATAAAGATTACTAATAAAATAAAACATACCTTGAAATTTGAGGAGAATTTCTTAAAAAAAACATATGTATACACTGCACAAGAGGAGAATATATGTATACACAACATAAAAAAACATATGTATACACTGCATAAGAGGAGAATTTACTGCATAAAAAACATATGTATACTGCATAAGAGGAGACTTTACTGCATAAAAAAACATATGTATACACTGCATAAGAGGAGAATATATGTATACATTGCATAAAAAACATATGTATACACTTTGTAACGGAATCAATATATGCAGAAAAACATATCTTAACAAAATAATTTCTTAAAAAAAATGTATACACTTTGTAAGTATATGTCAACAAAATCAATATATGCAGAAAAATGATAACTTCAATTTTTGTTATGTTTTGGATACCCTTTGTAAGTATGGGTATGTGAAAGTGGCTAGTGAGCTTTTTAATGTATATGGAATCAATATACAATGTATATGTGCATATGTTTGAGGTTGATGTGAAAATGTTTACACTACTGGTTCTCGACTAAAAGAAATAAGAATTAAATTTCTTAAACTTACTTGTTTTCGGTTTTCAAAGGCCGGAGGTTTTTGTTTTCGGTCGGAGTTCACTTCTTTCGGGTTTTAGGGTTTTTCGGGAGGGGTAAAGCAGAGATCATAGTATACTTGTTTTCGGATTTTGTTTTCGACCATAGAATACTTGTTTCTGTGAAGGTTTTTGGGGTTCTAGGGTTTCAGCGGGGGTAAAGCAGAGATCGGGTTTGCTTTTCTTTTGGTTTGGCATTTTGATTGAAGTCTTTTGTCTTTAAGTTTGTTAAAAACAAATTGGGGATTTGTTTTTTTTATCCGGGCACCCTTTTTTTATATATCTCTTTTACTTAACTTAGTACATGAGAAAAAAGAAAAAAGAAATAAATTAAAAAACAGGTAAAATGACGTCGTTTTACTTTAAAAAAAGCTCATATAGCATATAGGAGCATTGCACCCATTGACCGCCTTAAAAATCGTTGACCCCGCATTTTCCCATGCATACCCCTAATGTGTTGCGTTTCTAAAAGGCATCACGCATATGTGCGCCTTTTAGAACACTGATTTAAACTAGATTAATCAAAATAAATAAAAACTATAGGCTGCAATTAATGTCCCTCACCTCGGCTTAACACATATAAATGGTTACATGGGACTACAAATTCATTAAGATCGGGTCTCATTTCGACGATTAATTAAATCTAAGGTTGTCATACCCTAAATTGGCATAAAAGTTTAATAAGATTTTGGCGTCAAAAAATATCCCGAGAATTACGCATGAAAGGTCGTAAGTACGGAGCAAATATGATATACCCCGTCAAATCTCCTAGGCGTAATAACTAGGACAACCCAATCGAATTAAATAAGCAAACACCATCACCAAAGCAAAGCAACGTATTAAATGCGAGGCGAGTTCAATCAATCGCACCCTAGGCTAAATTAGCTAGGACACATAATATAAAGAATGTATTGAAAGAAAGCAATAAATCTATACTAGAAATCTTGTGAAGAAAGAACAAAGCAAGAAATAAAGGAATTACAACTAAATTAATTGAGAGGGATAATGAATAGTAACCTTATAACTTCCAAATGGGGAATACCCAAAGAGAGGAGAAGATGAGCTCTAAAAACCCTCCCTAACCTAAAATCTTTAATAAAATCAAGTCTTTTTTTTAATTATAACAAAAATCCTTTAAGTAGTAAGTTGGAAAAGAAATAAAGAAGAAAGAAATGAAAAGGAACAAAGTGCAAAAATCTACGGGGGATCGATCGATCGACTGTTATCAAAATAGCCCACTGTCTTCATCGATTTCCAAAAGTTGAAGGGTCGATCGATCGAACCCTGGAGTCGATCGATCGACTAAGCAGGTCTTGGCCTCCCCTGTTTTGAGTTGTTTTGTTGATCTCTTTCGTAAAAAGTCTGGTAACTTCTTTGCTAGGGATCGGATTTGCGCACCGTTTGCGGCCACACGAAGCTTGCTCAGGGGTCTACAATGTTCATGAAGACGTTGGGTCAGTTGCCCAAACTATGAAATGACCAAGTTGCCCTTGCACTTACGGATTTGTACGAAACTTGTCCGGAATGCGTTCGAACTTCATACTTAGTACCTAAATACCTAAAAAAAGCCCAATTATACCTCATATAGCATGTTAATAGTATAAAACAGAGGTTGTCTGATGAACGAGCGTAAATATAGAGATTAAGGCACTCGATGGGGCTAAAACGCATAGGATTCAAGGGTATAAATATGCAATATTTGATACGAAACAACGTACTTTTGGGGCATGCTCTGTAATATCCCGTGATTTTGAGGATTGAGAATTTAATTAATTTTGGGAGAAATAAAATTTATTTGAATTGGAGGATTTTAAATTCGTCAATTGAGGTCAAAATTTGAGGATGTTATAAAGTATTTCGGATGACGATTCTGAGTGCACAGTTGATCTGGGATGGGTCGAGATAGTCAAAATGACTATCATTGGGTTTTATTTCGGTTCCAGAATGTTTTAAGTTAGTTTGAATCTAATTGGAGTATACGAGTCATTTAAAGTGTGTATTATAATTTAGAGTCGGGTATCTTGGAGAATAAGGCTTATAAGGCCTGCGTGAGATAACAATCTCATTTGAGAGATTGTAAAAGCCCTAGAGAGAGAGAGAGAGAAGAGGAAAGGAAGAGAGAAAAGAGGAGAAAAGATTGGAGCTTGGGAATTCCGGCCAAAATTCGCGATTTCAAGGAAGATCCAACCTCTAAAACTTTGAGGCACGTGATTAATCTTGCTAAATAACTTATGTGTTGTGACACCCCGCCTAATTAAATACCGGGCGATTACTCCTTTATTAAATTAAAATCAAGGTGAACAGTTGGTTCATTCTTAGCATCACTGTCGTAAAAATAACTTTTCCAATTTAAACACCCTAATTAATTAAGCTAGGTGTCAAAACCATTTTTTTTTAAACATTACTTTCCAAATTTTATTTTAAAAACAAAGATTTAATTATTTACAACAATTCAATATTAAAGAATCACACCACAATAATCCTGGAACATATAATCCAAATAATTTAACACATTCAATAACTAAATCCCAACATTAAAACTTAAAGTAAAACATCCAGATAGTAATAAATCCCAAAGTGACAATACTAGAAATAACTGAATCACAAAGTCCAAATAAACAACTGAATAATGGAAAGGGCGACACATGCCCCACTAAATGATTATGCTAGGAGTGGAGTCAAATGAATGAATCCGTCTAAGGAAGAGGCCTGGAACTCCCACCTAAGTTGTAGCACGTTCCTTCCAAGGGATCCTATGCAAGACGCCCCTGTGGCTGGGCACCTGTAATATATACATATATATAAAAGAGAGAAAGGGAAAATAGAAACAAGTCAGAGCCCGATAGTGTAAATGATTTAAAATTCATTTAGCAAGTATTTAAAATGTTTACAGGACAATGCAACAACATGTTAGTGCGGCACTCTGTTGAGAAATTCTCACCTCTCTTCTAATGTGCACGCCTATCGTACTAACATTCCCAACGGGTTATCTTATCTTATATCGCACTAAACTTCCCAATGGTTTAACTTATCTTTGGTTACTCGTAAGATTTAAAACTGAACAATATAATTGTTTTAAAAGGAGAATTTCATTTAGTAACAAAGCTCTCATTTTAACTTTATTTATTAATAAAGCTTCCTAGTGTCATATTATGCTTTTTCAACACAAGTATTCCCAAATTTAAATTCAAAATTCATTTCTTACTTACCATAGCACAGTAGGCAGTTCCAAATTTCAGAATTTCATATATATATTAAATACTCGTATAATATATATATTCTAACAGCACCCCACATAAAAATTATGGTGCGTGTATACTCTGCTATCCAATCCACATATCTCTTGTACTAAGGTAAATGCAAGCTCGGAATCACTCTCGAACTGTATTAACACATACACAAACAATATTGAGGCGAAGCATAGATTCCAAGTCTCTAAGAGGATAGCACATGCCCCCGCGTCTCTTAGGACCATCTGAACTATCGATTCGATAGCCTGTACCAAGGATATCTATCTTCTAGGGTACAAGTTAATATCCCCCATAAAGGTCCCATCGAGATAAGACTGTCCCAGCGCGGTAACCTCAGGGATAGCAAGTAGTGCGGGCACGATTTTCACACATAGATAGTATATGCATAAACACATTCATATAACTAAACTAATATTACCATATCAATTTAGGTACATCTCAAATCCCATAATTACGACATTTGTCCTCATATCTCATTATTTAGTTCTCACGTATAACCGTTCATTTCTTACTTTGATTTGAGGGATCATTTCAACTTATTACGTAACACTCATAGACTTTATCCTCCCAAGTGTAGAGTTCAGTAGGTACTCATCTAATTTCCAACGTAACCATCTTACGCGTCTCTCCCCTTAAGACATAATTTCATCGTCCCTTATATGTAAATATCCCAAAAATACAACTCTTGTCTTACATTAAAGGTCCCAAAATTATTCACATATCTTACTGGTCTTCTTTATCTCCCAAAACATTTTAATAAGGGTGTTCAAGAATTATTTCTCATTAAATTGAATTCAACTAATTTAAAAAGGGGAAATATGAGTCTGCCAGAAGGGGTCGATCGATCGAGGGTTGGGGCTCGATCGATCGAACCTTCGATCGATCGAAGCTCTAGGCTCGATCGATCGATCGAGCAGGTATGACGAATTCTACAGTTACCAGTTACGGGTTCTCTCACATAACCCCATCCAAATCCAAACTTTTCATTCCCAATCGCCCAGAAATTTGTACTACTAATAGTATAAACCCATTACATACATCTTTTACGTAAAGCATGCAGATTTCCATTAATAACCATGGATTAACAGGCCAAAATTCATGTAAATCTCAAGAACCCTAGAAATCTCTTTAACATGGTTCTAATCAGTCTTTTCCAGAATTTTCTTCTTCTAAAACATCAAAATTTCGTGGTTTAATCCTCTACATGTGAAGGAGTTTCCAGATTTACATTCAAATCATCACTACATGCGATTTCCTATCTCAAATTTGGGTTTTTCTTCCATAAAACTCATCCTAATCATCCCTAGACTAACATGAGTGATGCATTAATGAAAATAAGCACGATAAACACTTGCCTGGGATTTCCAGAGTTCTGGTTTGATAATGAATTTGGTGTGGTTGCGTTCCCCGTCGCGCGATCTACGCGTTGGTGGTGGTGGCGGTACAAACGGATGGATTTTGGGCCTTGGATTGCTTTGAGAGCTTTGTCCTTCCCTCTCCTATGGCCGTCACTTGTCTTTGATTGTTTTAACCCTAGAAGGCAACCTTAGACATCAGATATATCCCTTGAAATTTCGTGGGTTTAATTACCCAAAAATGCGAAATGTCCAAAATGCCCTCCCGGGGTACTAATTAAGCCTAAAAATGCCCCGAGACCCAAACTAAACTCCCGGGTACACTTTTCTGACTATCTCGACCCTTCCAGACACTTTTGTGCACTCAAAATGACCATACGAGTAACTTATAATATATTCACTTTTATTGATTAATATTTAGTCCCGACGCGACACGGGCGCGTCCCGACTCAAATTTCCAAAATTGTCATTTTATTCACTCGTGACATTTAATATAACCAATATTATATATTATTTTTCTCATGAGTAATATTCAACAAGTTTCCCATAATTACTAACTCTCAACACGTTAATAATTATAACATAATTAATTTCTGAATTTATATTAAATAATTAATTCATATTAAATTTAATAAATCCCCAAATTAATATTGCATAAAAATACGGGGTATTACCTACTTCCCCCCTAATAATGGAATTTCGTCCCGAAATTTGAAATATAAGGCATACCTGGTAAGAATAAATCTGGGTATCTCTCGCGCATATCTGCCTCACGCTCCCAAATGGACTCCTCCACATTATGATGCTCCCACTGGACCCGTATAAGTGGAACTACCTTCGACCTCAATCTTCTCTCGCTATGGTCTAGGATATCCACCGGCCTCTCCTCGTAAGAGCTGTCAGGCTGTAAGTCTATCTCATCTATCGCAATGTGGGTATGGGCCATATCATCTCGAAGATATCGTCTCAACGACGAGATGTGGAATACATCGTGAATGCGATGTAAATGCTCTGGCAGTCCCAATCTGTATGCTACCGGCCCAATCCTCTCGATGATGGGAAATGGTCCCACGTACCTCGGGGCCAATTTCCCTTTATTCCCGAACCTTCATCACTTATTTCATAGGAGATACATGTAGTAACACTTGGTCCCCCACATTAAACTCCCGGAAGAATCATTTCGCATCGGCGTAGCTTTTCTGCCTATCCTGGGCTACTCGAATGCGACTCCTGACCATCTCAATCCTTGTGGAGGTTTCCTGAATTACCTCTGGTCCTAGCAACTTGTTATCCCCCACCTCGAGCCAACAAGTTGGGGAACGACAAGGCCTGCCATACAAAGCCTCAAATGGATCCATGCCAATCGTGAACTGATAAGAGTTATTATAAGCAAACTCTACCAGTGGAAGATGTGGCTCCCAAACTCCTCCAAAATCAAGAACACACATGCGTAGCATATCCTCCAACATCGGATTAGTACGCTCTGTCTGTCCATCTGTCTGTGGGTGATAAGCTGAACTCAACCTCAACTCAGTACCCATAGCCTCCTGAAAGCTTTCCCAAAAACGCGACACAAAAATCTTGTCTCTATCTGACACAATATTCAGGGGCACCCCATGTAATCTGACAATCTCGGCAATGAATAACTGAGCATACTAACCCGTGGTATAGTTTGTCCGCACCGGCAGAAAATGATCCACCTTTGTCAAACGGTCTACAATCACCCAGATAGAGTCGTGGCCCCGCTGTGATGTAGGCAACCCTGTAATAAAATCCATGGAAATACTCTCCCACTTCCACGCGGGTACTTCCAATGGCTGAAGCAACCCTGATGGTTTCTGATGGTCCACCTTTACCAGCCGGCAGGTAGAACACTTGGACACGAACTCAGCAATGTACTTCTTCATCCCACTCCACCAGTATTGCCTCCTCATATCCTGGTACATCTTATCTCCTCCGGGATGTACCGCAAATCGGGACCCGTGAGACTGGGTCATCACTGTATGACGTAATTCTTCTCCTTCTGGAACCACCAATCTCCCATTAAACCTCAAACCCCCATCATAACTAACAGAATAGGACTCAGCACCCTCAGCTAAGAGTCGTACAATCTGCTCCTGACAAAACGGGTCTGCGGTATGTGCCTGTATCACCCTCGTAACAATCTCGGGTGTCACTATCATAACAGATATGAAGGAACGGGCTACTGCGTCCTGGTAGCCTAACTCCTTCCACTTTTCTTTCCAGGCGTCCGCTATATCGTCTACCGGTCTACGGCTCAACGCATCAGCAACTACGTTGGCCTTCCCCGGATGGTACTGTATGTCGAACTGATAGTCCTTCACAAACTCTAACCATCTGCGCTGACGCATATTCAGCTCTCGCTGAGTGAACAGGTAATGCAGTGACTTGTGGTCTGTGAACAAATAGAATTTCTCCCCCAATAAATAGCGTCTCCATATCCTCAATGCAAAAATGACCGCTGCTAACTCCAGGTCATGGGTGGGGTAATTCTTCTCATGCGGCTTAAGCTTGCGAGAGGCAAAAGCTATAGCCTTCTCTTCCTGCTGAAGTACTTCTCCAAGTCCCCGTAAAGAGGCATCGGTGTAAACCACGTACTCCACACCCGGCTTCGGTAAAGCAAGGACTGGCGCTAAAGTAAGCTTGTCTTTCAGCTCGTCGAAAGCAATTAACAAGCATCATCCCAAACTTATGGTACCCCTTTGCGAGTCAGGTTCGTTAATGGACCCGCTATTTTGGAGAATCCCCGAATGAATCTCCTGTAGTATCCGACTAACCTTAAGAAACTATGCACTTCCATCGGTGTCGTGGGCTGTCCCCACTCCCTCACCGCTGACACTTTACTCGAGTCAACTGCTATCCCCTGTTCAGAAACAACATGCCCCAAGAACTGTACTTCTCGCAACCAGAATTTGCACTTCTCGTACTTAGCATACAACTGATGCTCTCATAGAGTCTGAAGAACCTGTCTCAAGTGCTCGGCATGCTCCTCCTCGGAGTGTGAATATATCAAAATGTCATCTATGAAGACGATGACAAACTGATCCAAGAACTCTCTGAACACACGATTCATTAAGTCCATGAACACAGCTGGAGCATTTGCGAGGCCCAATGGCATCACCCTGAACTCATAGGACCCATATCTCGTCAGGAAGGCAGTCTTTGAAACATCCTGCTCCCTAATACATAGCTGATGGTACCCCGACCTCAGATCTATCTTCGAAAAGAAAGTTGGTCCCCTCAACTAGTTGAACAGATCATCGATTCAAGGCAATGGATACTTATTCCGTATCGTGACCTTGTTCAACTCCCGGTAGTCCACACATAGCCTTAGTGAACCATCTCTCTTTTTCACAAACAAGACTGGAGCTCCCCAAGGTGAGGTACTCCTGCGAATGAAGCCCTGACCTAACAGCTGCTCTATCTGATCTCATAACTCTTGCATCTCTGTCGGAGCCTTACGGTATGGAGCGCATGCTATCGGTCTAGTATCCGATAATAAATCTATGACAAAGTCTATCTCTCGACTGAGGGGTAGGCCTGGTATCTCCTCGAATACATCGGAATAATCATGAACAACTGGAATCGAGTCTAAGGGAATCACAACCTCCTTAGAGGTATCCTCCTCTATATAATACAAATGAGCGGTCGAGCCTTCCTCTGGGCGAGGCATCGCCACTACAAACATCTCTTGCCCCGGAATAGCAAATACAATACTCCCACTCCCCAGCATATAAAGAAAATAAGCGAACCATTCCACAGTGGTGAGTCTACACACGTTATAGTGCTCTCTGTTGAGGCTAATAACCCTAAGGCCTTCGCAAAATGCATAGCTATTAAACAGTGCGTCGCCCCAGTATCAAACAAAACTCGACCTATAGTACCATGGATAGGAAACATACCCTCAATCGCCGGTGGTGCCTGTGGAGCTGCTACCTGGTGGACGTTATAAACACGTCCATACTGTAACTGACCCTGCTGCACTGGAGCTGCTGGAACGGCTGGTAGGGCTGGTACCTCGGCTGGTGCTGGGAGAGCAGCTGGAAAAAGTGGCCTCTGTGGCTCATTACGGGCGCCCTGCTGATGTGGGTCCCTCTCTCCCTTTGGACAATCCTGGCGCCTATGGCCATGCTTGCCGCACCCAAAACATCGGCCTTTGAAGTTACCTCCCCTCTGACCCTGCTAACCACGGCCCTGCTGGCCGTTACCCCCCGCCACTGTTCCTGTTGGCCCTGGTGAAAATGTTGTTGGCCCTGTTGACCCTACTGCTGACCCTGCTGCTGTCGGTGTTGGCCCTGCCGGCCCTGCTGATTAGGCTGGCCCTGCTGGCCCTGCCTATAACCCCCAATCCTTGTCTGGAATCACCTGAACGAAATCGCTTAGCAGGGTCCCCCTGATGGGAACTTTGCCCGTGCTGATGAGTTTGTCCTTGAGATGGTGCTCCACTAGCACTACTACCCCCGGTCCTGCCCTGCTGGCTGGACTCTCCTGCGCTCTCGCTTCCCTGCAGATGGAAGCGATGATCCTGGCAATGTGGTAAGGCAGCATTGAGTACATCAGTGAAAGTACTCAGAGATAGATTCCCTATAAGGTGCTGACGGATCCTCCAAGCTAACCCGTCCACAAACATCATTATCTTCTTACCCTCGGTGGGTGCCTCATCTGGCACTATGGTGAGAAGTCTCGTGAACTCCTCCTCATACTCAGCAACGGTAGAATTATCCTGTCTTAAGTTCAGTAATTTTTGCTTCATCTCCGTCTGCACGGCGGGTGGAAAGTACTTGCGGTCAAACCGGGCCCAGAATGATTGAATCGGGATCATATCCCTCTCCTCTAATGTGGTGGTAGATTCCCACGACTACAGAGTGGCCCCCACCAGCTTAAAGGAAGCCAACAACTGTTTTTGCACGTCTGTGCACTCATACATACGAAGATGCCGCTGGATATCTTTCTTCCATTGGCTGACGATGATGATATCGGAACTACCAGAGAACTCAGGGGATGCGCCTTCTGAAAGGCATCCCTAACCCGCTCCCATGCAGATGGAAGTTGTGCATGTACCGGCGCCACTGCCAGAATCTGGGGTGGAGCCTGCTGAACCACCTCTAGCGCGACATTCACCGCCTGAGCAACAATAGCGGCTACCTCATTAGCATTCATAGTACCCTGTGCCGGAGCTGCTGGCTGCTCGACTTGGGCACGCCTATCCTTTGGTTCACGTCTCGGAGGCATCTAAAACGTGAAGAAATTTATTAGTCTACAGTAATTATCAAATCTTAAATAGCTGAAGACGTAAACGTAAAAGCAGGAATACAACAATCCTAAAATAGGGCTCTATAGCAAAAATGTTAAGCTGAAATCGAAATAAGTCGTACAGATCCTAAGGACACTAGAACCTGGCTCTGATACCACCTGTGACACCCCGCCTAATTAAATACCGGGCGATCACTCCTTTATTAAATTAAAATCAAGGTGAACAGTTGGTTCATTGTTAGCATCACTGTTGTAAAAATAACTTTTCCAATTTAAACACCCTAATTAATTAAGCTAAGTGTCAAAACCATTTTTTTTAAACATTACTTTCCAAATTTTATTTTAAAAACAAATATTTAATTATTTACAACAATTCAATATTAAAGAATCACACCACAATAATCCTGGAACATATAATCCAAATAATTTAAACACTCAACAACTAAATCCCAACATTAAAACTTAAAGTAAAACATCCAGACAGTAATAAATCCCAAAGTGACAATACTAGAAATAACTGAATCACAAAGTCCAAATAAACAATTGAATAATGGAAAGGGCGACACATGCCCCACTAAATGATTATGCTAGGAGTGGAGTCAAATGAATGAAGTCGTCTAAGCAAGAGGCCTGCAACTCCCAACTAAGCTGCAGTACGTTCCTTCCAAAGGATCCTATGCAAGACGCCCCTGTGGCTGGGCACCTGTAATATATACATATATATACAAGAGAGAAAGGGAAAATAGAAACGGGTCAGAGCCCGATAGTGTAAATGATTTAAAATTCGTTTAGCAAGTATTTAAAATGTTTACAGGCCAATGCAACAACATATTAGTGCGGCACTCTCTTGAGAAATTCTCACCTCTCTTCTAATGTGCACGCCTAGCGTACTAACCTTCCCAACGGATTATCTTATCTTATATCGCACTAAACTTCCCAATGGTTTAACTTATCTTAGGTTACTCGTAAGATTTAAAACTGAACAATATAATTGTTTTAAAAGGAGAATTTCATTTAGTAACAAAGATCTCTTTATGACTTTATTTATTAATAAAGCTTCCCAGTGTCATATTATGCTTTTTCAACACAAGTATTCCCAAATTTAAATTCAAAATTCATTTCTTACTTACCATAGCACAGTAGGCAGTTCCAAATTTCAGAATTTCATATATATATTAAATACTCGTATAATATATATATATTCTAACAATACCCCCACATAAAAATTATGGTGCGTGCATACTCTGCTATCCAATCCCCGTATCTCTCGTACTAAGGGAAATACAAGCTCGGAATCACTCTCGAACTGTATTAACACGTACACAAACAATATTGAGGCGAAGCATAGATTTCAAGTCTCTAAGAGGATAGCACATGCCCCCACGTCTCTTAGGACCATCTGAACTATCAATTTGATAGCCTGTACCAAGGATATCTATCTATTAGGGTACAAGTCAATATCCCCCATAAAGGTCCCATCGAGATAAGACTGTCCCAGCGCGGTAACCTCAGGAATAATGAGTAGCGCGGGCACGATTTTCACACATAGATAGTATATGCATAAACACAGTCATATAACTAAACTAATATTACCATATCAATTTAGGTACATCTCAAATCCAATAATTACAACATTTGTCCTCATATCTCATTATTTAGTTCTCACGTATAACCGTTCTTTTCTTACTTTGATTTGAGGGATCATTTCAACTTATTACGTAACACTCATAGACTTTATCCTCCCAAGTGTAGAGTTCAGTAGGTACTCATCTAATTTCCAACATAACCATCTTACGCGTCTCTCCCCTTAATACATAATTTCATCATCCCTTATATGTAAATATTCCAAAAATACAACTCTTGTCTTACATTAAAGGTCCTAAAATTATTCACATGTCTTACTGGTCTTCTTTATCTCCCAAAACATTTTAATAAGGGTGTTCAAGAATTATTTCTCATTAAATTGAATTCAACTAATTTAAAAAGGGGAAATATGAGTCTGTCAGAAGGGGTCGATCGATCGAGGGTTGGGGCTCGATCGATCGAACCTTCGATCAATCGAAGCTCTAGGCTCGATCGATCGATCGAGCAGGTATGGCGAATTCTGCAGTTACCAGTTACGGGTTCTCTCACATAACCCCATCCAAATCCAAACTTTTCATTCCCAATCGCCCAGAAATTTGTACTACTAATAGTATAAACCCATTCCATACATCTTTAACGTAAAGCATGCAGATTTCCATTAATAACCATGGATTAACAGGCCAAAATTCATATAAATCTCAAGAACCCTAGAAATCTCTTTCACATGGTTCTAATCAGTCTCTTCCAGAATTTTCTTCTTCTAAAACATCAAAATTTCGTGGTTTAATCCTCTACATGTGAAGGAGTTTCCATATTTACATTCAAATCATCACTACATGCGATTTCCTATCTCAAATTTGGGTTTTTCTTCAATAAAACTCATCCTAATCATCCCTAGACTAACATGAGTGATGCATTAACGAAAATAAGCAAGATAAACACTTACCTGGGATTTCCAGAGTTCTGGTTTGATGACGAATTTGGTGTGGTTGCGTTCCTCGCCGCGCGATCTACACGTTGGTGGTGGTGGCGGTGCAAACGGATGAATTTTGGGCCTTGGATTGCTTTAAGACCTCTCTCCTTCCCTCTCTTATGGCCGTCACTTGTCTTTGGTTGTTTTAACCCTAGAACGCAACCTTAGACATCTGATATATCCCTTGAAATTTCGTGGGTTTAATTACCCAAAAATGCGAAATGTCAAAAATGCCCTCCCGGGGTACTAATTAAGCCTAAAAATGCCCCGAGACCCAAACTAAACCCCCGGGTACACTCTTCTGACTATCTCGACCCTTCCGGACACTTTGGTGCACTAAAAAGACCATACGAGTAACTTATAATATATTCACTTTTATTCATTAATATTTAGTCCCGACGCGACACGGGCGCGTCCCGACTCAAATTTCCAAAATTGTCATTTTATTCACTCGTGACATTCAATATAACCAATATTATATATTACTTTGCTCATGAGTAATATTCAACAAGTTTCCCATAATTACTAACTCTCATCACGTTAATAATTATAACATAATTAATTTTCGGATTTATATTAAATAATTAATTCACATTAAATTTAATAAATCCCTAAATTAATATTGCATAAAAATACGGGGTATTACATGTGTGTCTTTTATTTTATGATTTGTGGATAAAAGAAATGGATTTTGGGTTAATATGTCAAAACATATATTTTGGTTAAATCTTGTATTTGAGGTGTGGGTGTATGGATTTGAGGTATAATTAGTCGGGTAGAAATATAATGATCTTTGATGAATAGAAATATATTGAGGTTGAAGATTAATGGTTGGAAGTTGATATATTTGGGTTTTGGAGAAAACAAGCCATTTCGTAGCTGCTGAACAGGCCGAATCGATTTGGCCCCTTTCCGAATCGATTCGGAATGTTGCAGACTTACAGGTGTGAGTGACCGAATCAATTCGGACCCAAATCCGAATCGATTCGGCCTGAGACAGACTCAAAGGTCCTTTGGACTGAATCGATTTGCATAAGGGGCGAATCGATTCTCAATTGGGACCGAATCGAATTCGGATTGGGCCGAATCGATTCAGAAACAGGGCTGTTTTGCGAGGTTTTTCTAGAGTGAGTTTCGCTCCGTTTCGATTGGGTTTATCGATTCAAAACATTCTTATATGATGCGAGAGATACGTTTTGGAGATTTATTGGGGGTTTCTCACATGATGTGATCATGGGGACATATCGATCTAGTTTGGGAACATATATACATATGTATTGGAGTTTGTCGCATCGATGTAGTGGGGAATCTCATTTAGGATGGGAGTCCTATTTGGAAATTAGAAGCGAGTTAATGTATGATGTAACGTTGAGAACTCTTCGAGGAAGTTGTGAGGGTATAACGTGAAATTGTCATGCCGACTTTTGAGTCGAATCCTTCTAGCGATAGGATTTTATTTAGATATGATTGGTAGACCAATGAGAGATAGGTCGCATATCCTTAATGATGATGAACTTAGGGATTAAATCGAAGACGCGATATTGTTAAGGGTTCACCTGAGTAACTGAATCGAAATCTTAGTTAGGAAGGATTAAATAGTTTACCGACTAGTAGTTGTGTTTATACTTATAGCCGGGATAATTATTATATATATCGGTGTGTATCCGAATATAGATGGTGTGTGTATAGTGATTAGTACATACGTTCGATTTTGAGATAGTATCCTTAATGTTGAATATATCGGGAGATTATTCATATCATAGGTGAAATGGATGAATATGTTTCAAGTGAGGGATCGTATTATAAAATGAATAAGGAAAGTATGCGTTATAGCGTCGGTTAATATAATGAGAGTTATACATATACTTATAGCCAAATTGATTACGTTTAGACATACGGACGAGAGATAGTATGTACACATATGTGTGTGCATATACATATAGCGTGAATGTGTATACCTTGTGTTATGGTTAGTATATATAATGTGATTGCATATATATCTAGTGTGAATGATATACATAATTATTGTGTGAGCATACTCCTCCACTGCTATCATGGTAAGTTGCGCGATGTGGGTGAGGCTCCTGGCTTGAGGAGCAGGGAGCGTATAGTCCCCAGGTCATTGTCGTCCATTATTTGTTGCGTGATTTTTATTCTAGGTGAGAAGTCTTAGGTATGATTCGTTCTCACTTTCAAGTTCGGAGCTATGACCGCTTGCCATACATTGTGTTTTGTTTTTATTACCAGGGTGGTGTGATAATAGTCCAGTGGCTGGTAACCCGGGATAAAGTGAGTAATTCCTGAAACATGATAGCATTGTGAAATATTTTTATATCCTATAAGTGAATATGTTCTGGATAGTTTAAGTGCACGTTATGTGTGTTATGTGTACATGTTCGATAGGGTTGAATGAGTTTGTTTTATAACTAGAGTATAGTTATATATATATATATATATATATATATATATATATCCTATAGGTGAATGTGATATCTTATTTGGGTGATTATAGATAATTATTCAGAATAGGTAGTTGATGTTAGGTGTGTTGCGTGCCAAGGGCACACTACAAGAATTTGCACCATTAGCAACAATATTTAACAGATTCGAGAAACTCCAAATCGAAATTGACTTGAGGGAGGTGGGTAGATTTTGGCCTGTTGGAAGGCAAGTTAGAGAAGAATAGGAACTGATTGTCAAATGTTCAAGATGAGGAAAGCTTTCCACGTGGCCGCTGCTGTTGCTTTGCAAATCTGTCATTGTTGGACAGGACTGGAGTCCTGGGCAATTCTCTATATCCAACTTCCTGAGAGACATGAGCTTGTTTCCCCAGATTGGCAGCTTCTCAAGCTTCTCACACCAATATATACTCAGTTCTTCAATGCTAGGAGGCCATGCGTATTCTTCCTTCGCCAAGGATACAAGCTGGGGACATCTACTGACACATAAACATTTCAAATTTACAAGATTCTGAGAAAAAGATTCTTCTTGCCACAAATAAATCAGTTCATCACACTCTTCAATAGTTAAATCTTCAAGCGATGCCAACGATTGTACAACCTCTGCACGTAGGCTAATAAGCCCTGTGATACCCGAAATCTTTAAGGTTTTGACTGACGAGGCGACACGTACAATACTGCTTAGCACCACCTCACAACATTCTTCTATATTTAACACCCTTAGAGATGGAATCCTTGGAAGTATAACGTTGACCAATTTGGGGTAATTACGTAGAGTAAGCTCGCGAAGGCGAGGAAACAATCCTCCAACACTTCCATCAACATTTGTTAAATCAGTAAGCCATTCCTCCCAACAGTTCATGTACCCAAAACTAAGAATCTCAAGTGATGGGAAAGAAAGAGCCTTTGCATGACGATTTTCACACAACTCAACACTAACGTTTTTTACCCCCGACATTTTCCAAACACACAACTCCCTGAGTGAGGGTAGCTGCCCAACTGGAGGTAAAGACGTGCATTTCTCACAGTGTTCAAGTGTTAGGTGCGTTATATTAGAGAATGAGCGATCCCCAACCCAACTAGAAAACTCGATGCCTCCATAAGATACAATTTTGAGCTTGGTCAAGTTTGTATGAGGTCGTAGTGCTACAAGTACTTTAAGATGTTCATTTCGGGAATCATTGAATTCACTACTCCATATCAACATTAATTCTTCAAGGCCTTGCTTACACAATATATTAGCCTCCCTTGCATAGTGGACATTCTTCACATGCTGCAACCCTATAATGGAAAGTGCCCCTATGAGATTAGATAGCCCCCTCAACTCAGATAGTTGCAACATATTACTCTCGTCAAGAACAATCTTAGACAAGGTCTGCAGACTAGTCAAGGTACCAATCCCTGAGGGCATCTCTTGTAATTCTTCAGTATCGGAGACGTCAAGATGCCGCAAATTAATTAAATTACCAATTTTTGCAGGCAACTTAATTAGTTTTTTGCAACTGCGTAACAATAACGTCTCTAAATTAAAAAGATTACTCACTGATTCAGGCAACTGCTTGATGAGAGTCTGCGATAAATTAAGATACCGAAGGTGTATTAAATCACCAATTGAGTTTGATAGCTCAGTTATGCAATAACCACTCAAATTCAACACTCGTAAGCACAGTAGTTTCGGTAACAATTCATGGACAACCTTATTGCTCAAGTGGAATTCTGGCCAATAGGTCGTCTTGTAAACTGGCAGTGTCAAAAAAGTCCTCAAACTCTGAGCCTTAGAAAAGGCCTCAAACTTATTAAATTTTCCGTAATTAAGGCGAATGGACGATAAGTGACGAGCCTTTTCAGAAATTGTTTGTTGCTTATTACTTAGCATCTTATCATCCAGACCAAAGCATATCTCCCCAGCGGCAAATTGAGCTAATTCATTCATGAGGTCGTGCATCACAAATTGTGATGCATCGCCACTTAATGTTGAAAAAACGACCTTGATAATAGCTCCTTGAAATATTGAGAACCTCTATCTTCCATTTGCTTATTCCCTTTTGATTGTTGCAAAAAGCCTTCCGCCATCCATAACAAAACTAGTTCAAACTTGTCAAACTGATAGTCCTTGGGAAATATTGAGCAATATGCAAACAACCGCTTTAGATGGGGTGGCAGATGATGATAACTCAATCTTAAAGCAGGAAGAATGCCGCTCTTCCCTGTAGGTAATTCCCAGAACTTGCTATCCAATACATTTTCCCAAGCTTTTGTGCTTTTTTTTGTGGTGCGAAGGAGTCCTCCAAGTGTCTTTGCGGCCAAGGGCGATCCATTACACTTCCTCACAATATTCTCACCAACTACTTTCAAATTGGGATGCAGTTCAAAATCTCTTGTACCCAATGCATGTTGAGCTAAGATAGATACACAATTATCTTTCGTCAACGGTGTGAGATGGTAAGTTGGAATTGAAGGAGAACCCATGGTTGATGCAACCTCGTCATTACGAGTTGTAATAATAATTTTACTCCCAGGTGCCCCAGCCAGAAAAGGGGTACGGAGGAGGTCCCATTTTTTATAGTTCTCATTCCAGACATCATCCAAAATAAGAAGGAATTTTTTGTTAGAGAGTTTCTCCTTTATACCCTGTTAAACCATACTTAAGCTCTCGAAGTTACGCGTCTCCTTCGACACCCACTAAAAAATATTGTGGGTTATCATGAATTCATCAAACTCATCGGAAACGCATACCCAGGCCTTGAGATCAAAGCGTTCTTTCACTTGGTCATGATTGTAAACAAGTTGAGCAAGGGTAGTTTTGCCAAGCCCACCCATACCAACTATGGGTATAACACTGACCTCTTCATCATCCTTACACACCATCTCGAGTATTTTGTCTTTATCAGTTTGGCGACCCCAAACACCAGATTCCACCACCAAGGAAGTCGTTTATCGTGTTCCGTAGGACCTTATCCCGCCCACGCCATCTTTCAAACCCAAAGATTGTTTCCGATCAACAAGATCTTGCAATATTTTGGTGATGCCCTCTAGCTTGGAGCCCATGTTGTAATTGAACTAAATAGCAGTGGGAGTGAAACTAGTGAAACAGCTAGGAATGATGAGCTCCCATACCTTATGACTACGACTGTTGCTGGCTGTAGCTGATTGGGTCTTCATTTCCAACTGTTGACGTGAATGATTGGTGATCAACTCGTGAATTATGTCATCCAAATCGTAAGCCAAATCCTGGAGTTCATCAAGCCATAACTGCAAAGATCTTTCAGTGATTTGCTTATCCTCTGCGTCAGCGAGTACAGCTCGAATCATGGAGAGAGTTTTCTTCCATTCTTGGAGCTGAGATTCATCAATTCCACCACATTTAGCCAACTTGGAAAACAACCCAGAAAATACCTTCTCAATCAACACCTCAATGATCGGGGAAAGAAAGATCTCAGCCATCGCTGAATTTTTGTAGCGAAGTATGAAAATGGAGATGAGTTCGTTTGTGGTGTGTGAAAGCCTCAACATTGGAGAAAGAGAATTATTAAGGGACAGCTGTTTACACCAATTATTGTCGGAGACCCAGACTCGTGAGTCAGTCAACACAACCAACCATTATTGGTTCAAATTATGTTTCCTTTATTTCATTGAAAAGAGGAATAATTATATGGGACACTACGCATTTTTACAGACTCGTCTTTTAAATATTAATTATCATTAATTCACACATTAATTAATATAAATTTATTTGAGATTACATATTCTTAATTTCATTAAACATACATAATCTTGACACGAAATCATTCCAAAATTAATACAATATGTTGTGTCTGTATCGATTTTTTATGCAAAGTCATGTTGTGTTGTGTTCATGTCAAAATTATGAATTGTGTTAATTATATTTTATTCGCATTTTCGTGTCTATATATATGTAATTTAGTATACAATTTAAGAATTTTTTTTATTCGTGTCGTGTCGTGTCGTGTCGTGTTGTGTCATGTTCTAATCATGAATTCGTGTCGTGTCGTGTTTGTCCACCAAAAAATCTCGGCATGTCGTTTTGAGTCATGTTAGCCCGAAAGACAACCCAAAAACACAAATTGTTGCCCTTACGTCAATGCAAATAGCCTCCTATTTAAAAAGAGGGATGCTATTGGTACCGATTCAATCAAGTGGATAAACCTACCGGCTGAGGTGCCCTGCTGAGGTGGCACCATTGACCCCCCACTACTCAATAAATCAAACCTTCGATATAAATAACTGTTGCCTTCTAAAAAAAAGATGAGGAATGCTTTTACAAAAAAAATAGTTTTAACAAAGGGACATACACCAAATAGTCCCTCGAACATTTTTTTTAATACTCATTTAGTCCAAGTTTTTTATTTTGCTTCAAAAAGTCCTTTGCCACATATTTTGGAGAGGGAGTGCCGCTGGCGCGGACCTCTAAAAATAAGAGAATATTTAGTGCTTGAGAGACTAAATGAGTTAAACTAAAAATATGTGCCCTTTTTAAAAAATATATATTTATAGTAGGGACTATTCAATAATTGACCCTTTAACAAAAACAAAAAAAAATTAATGAAAATTATTTTTAGCAAAACACATTTTTTAAACTAGTTTAAACACCAAAAAACAGTTTTTAACAAAAAAAATAGTTTGATCGAAAAATAAAAAAATATTTTTTATCAAAATAAAGAAGTTTTAACAAAAAAAACAAGTTTTAAAATTGTCGACATCAATTTTTATGAGTCGATCGCAACCCAGGTTATTGTTAGCGTTTCGCAACCGACACATATGACACGACACGACAAAAACAAAGGAAAGGCATTCTTAAAAATAAAAAACATTTTTTAGCAAAGAAAATATTTTTAAACTAGTTTTAACACAAAAAGAGTAGTGTTATTGGACATAATAGCACTAGGAGTGAAACTATGAATAATGAGCTCCCATACCTTATCACTACTACTACTAATAATAATATTTTAATATTGTTTTTACAAATACATTCAAAGTTGCTAAATTGAGAAAAAAATATCTCCCGAAGAAGTTTCTAGTTGTCTATTATATTATAGAAAACATTATGGTGGATTTGAGAAATCCCCTAATCTTGAATCCAAGTTTTTACTTTTTGACCTTTTTTTATAAAATTAAATAAAGCATTCCTCTTATAATAAATATTTAAATTTATGTTTAAATAATATGCAGATAGGAATATGTAAATTGAGAGAGATACAAATCACCTAAAGTCTCTTTTACTCTAAATCTTTTTTCTAAATTATTATTAGTCTAAATACTGGGATAAAAAATTCTCTATTTTCCTCTTTGTAAAAAATGTATGGAAAAATCAAACTATGCGCATAAACCCAAAATAAAAACACAAAATATACGATACATAAAAGACAGGATGAGAATACACAAAAATGATTGATGAGTGCATTATTTTGTGTTATTTATACCCAAATCTAGGCCTTATTAGACTTGTTATATCATAAATAATGATCTTTTAGAGTCATCTTTGTAAATTAGAATAAAAATGTAAGTTTGAAGATAACTCAAGTTAAAAATGAAATTTTAGCAACCCTAGAGGGTGAAACCGAATTGTTTATCTTATAGGTCAATACAAATTGTGATTTCAAAATTCTTAATTCAAGGAAATTGTGGCAAAAGTACCCTCCAACTTGTTTTCAACCCACACAACTCTCTCTTAGTGTTGGATCAAACATGTATGTTGTCATTACATTTTTTAAGTGATTTTTTATGGGGTTTTAACATTTCAATAAACCAACAAAAAATAATCAACTCAAATTGATTTTTTTTTGCTATTTTAAAAAAATAGGTCCAAATCTTTGAGTTTTTAAGTAGCTTAAAATAGATGTCCAAGAAAAAGAAAAAAAATATTAAAGACGTTATCCCAGTCAAATAAAAAAATTATACAATGGGGATAATAAATTATCATATAAGATTTTTTTATTTTAGAATATTAATTCTTGCAACTAAAAAAATAAAATAAACATCATGCATGTGAATAGAGATTTTGAAGAAAGAAAATAATTAAAAAAAATGGGTAAAAGAAAAGAATGGCGAAATCAGTAGCATCATATAAAGAAAATTGCCTTCCAATATGGGGCTATCTATTGTCACTACCTTGTAGTCAAGAAATGCTCACCATTTACTTGTCATCATATTAAGCATATCAAAGTTCTCAAAAAATAAAAACAATCCTATGAAAAGGTTGATTACTTAAGGCAAATAATATAAAGAGAATTACATTCCAATGCAGGGCTATCTATTGTAACTTCCTGTAGAAATTAAAAAATGCTCACCACTTATTTATCATTAACATTAAACATATCAAAGTTATAAAAAAAAAGAATGAAATGAAAATGATGAGTGTAAAATTAGTCATCCAATTTACATAGACTAACTCACATATGGTTGAGTGCCCTTATCAACCGAGTATAATATGACTTTATGATTGATAAGGCCATCGAGAATCCAATCTTCTTCAAGTCAACATAGGGCTTTAATAGATGTTGCCCTTGGAAATTTGCAGAGCCGGGAAAAATTTGTAGACTGAGCATAATAGCGGAGAGCCTTGACAACATACAAAATGACCTAACCGAACCCAACTAAGTCGAGGATCAGGTGAGTGCCTTGATTTTTTAGGCTGAATCTTTTTTATCCGATGGCAAAACATGGTTTCATAGATACATATGCCGATCCTATTTCCGGTCGAGGGTGAGAAATGCTTAAGCCAAAATGGGGACGTCCACTAAATTTGAATTGGTTTTTCAACTGTTAAGTTCCTTCTCTAAAGAAATCCCCACAACAGAAATTTCCATTTGTATTGTTGTTGACATTGCGAAACCTTTCGGCCCATCAAGATAATCCCTAAAAGTTTGGTTATATAACATATGCAAATAAAACTCAAGAGATATAGTCTTTCCTGTCGTTTCTTTCTCCCAAAAAAATATGAAGGATGGATAGTCGTGGATAACTAAGAGTTTTCTTGAAATTTTATATATATAAAAGACTAATTTATAGAAATGAATGAAATCATTACGATAAATGATCCTCATTAAACTCTCTTTCTATCGTTTTAGAAGTATAGCTAGCATGTAACCCTCGCGATGCGCGGGAGTTTTATAAAAAAAATACTTAAAATTTATTTAAATAAAACCTAATAATATAAATTGATAATAGTTGATAGAATTTGTAAATATATTATGCTTTATATTTTATTGTATGAGTAAAAATAATTATTCAAATTTAAGGGTAACAATTTGTCACACCCCGCCTAATTCTGGTGTCGGCCACCACCAAAACTAAACCGAGCGTGAACTAAATAAAATATCATTCTTAGCATGAGATAGATTATGAGACATAAATAAGTCAATCCACGAGATAATAAACTGAGTCAATCCCACATGATTATAACCAACGGTGCGATAAAAGAATCTGTCACATGCTAAAACTCCAAACAAATCCAATATCTAATAATGAATTAATTAAAATCTGAATAATAAACCAACTTTAAATACTCCAAATGAAATTCTCAAACAATTTTGGAACCGAATGGGCCAATAAAATCCAAATGAAGTCTCATAATAAAATACGACGGAAAGAAAAGTCTAAACTAAATAAAGCAGTAAAGTAGATAACTCTAGCTGCACCGCCAAGATAGGACTCTCAACTCCTATGCAGCTACTCCAAATCTTATGCCTGAAAAATGTAGTCAATGCACGAGTTCAGAGCTCCGAGCATAAATACACACTACTCCCCTCAAATAGGGTCCTTGAACCCAGACAATAGCATTATACGCAATAAATATCACAATATAATATTTTAATTAACGAGATATGATTAAGAGTAATAGCAATAACTCTTTATCTACCCACAAAAGTTATTTTATAAGAAATCACACCAATATAATTTTTATATACCCAAAATTCCCAAGTTGTTAATTTAGTTAACATATTCCGCAATTTTTATCTTAATTAAAGCGGTCCTCCCGTCAGGGGTGGTTTCCCACCAGAGTTTTACACATCCCCTTGTCAAATGGCCTCTGGTCCATTTTCATCCTGCGACCCCCGCCCCATGACAAGGTTCCGCACACGACACGACATAAATCTCCCACTGACCCGTTTAAACTATCGGTCCCTGACTCATTATGTCGCCACAAATTTTAATACCCGCTATTATCATAGGCATTAAATCTCAATTTCTCAATTTCTCATTCAATTAATTTACCCCACACTTATTAACGGTGTGAGATTCTCAAAATACCCCTTAATCCCATACATAAGGGTCCCCCATTTACACATACTTCTTACCCTGTGAATAGGAAGAATTTCTATCGTTAATAATTTCCTAGTCTCATGCCTAGGCTAACGCGATAATAATAAAATACCAAAAATCAACCCAACCCCAAAATATAAAACCTACACGAATCTACACTAATTAGTCCCATACCTAGCAAGTATAAATCATAACCAAGGCTTACCCACTAGTCCCATGCCTAGTAAGTATCCTATAATTAAGGTGAGAAGTATACCACCCAAAAGTCCCTCGTCCCCGCGATGGCAAAAGTGATGAAAATATACCACACAATACACAATCCAATATGCACAACATAACAATTTAATCATAAGGGTCCCAATTTAATTTAAATCAATTAATAACACCATTGTTGATTTCCAGCATAATTAATCTCGTCCCAAAATATTAAATTAATTAACATGCAATAATATTTCAAATGGCATAATTGCCCTCTTTTTATAAGCCACGTGATTTTATAAGTGTACGCGTCCCATATAACACATAAATAACCCTCAATAAAAAATCTACATGGACCCTACACCCAAAAACCATAAAAACCCAATAATCTCGCCTACGCACCCAATGGTTTCAAAGATTTAGTCATATTCAAAAGTTTCATAAAAACAGTACCAAAATTTAGTGTCCAAGTTGCTAATTATTATTTTTTTGTAAGAAAATCATGCAATTAAGGATTTATGCGACACTTAAAATGCATAATACCAAAGGAAGAGAATAGAGTATTAATGCCTGTGATTTCTGAATAAAAAATTTGGGTAAACGGTTGGATTCCTCTCGAAAAATTAGTAAAAGAGTGTTCTTGAGTAATCTTGAGTAAACCCCCAATTATGCCTTCAAATCTTGTGATAAAACTTTGATTATGTTGGAGGTTAATGTTTGGGGTTGAGAGGATAATATTTTGGAAGAGCTCATTGGTAAAAAACTTGTGAAAAAGTGATTATGAGAAGTCCCCTTACGGATTTGAAGCATTAAATAACAATTAAGAGTCGTAGTCCCACTCAAACTCTAAAAATAAGGTCGATCTGTCGCTGAACTGGGCATAGTCGATCGATCGATCAAGCCTGAAACTAGAATTTGACAGCAAATTTTTTTAAAAAGGGCATAAACATAAAACACTGATAGAAACTTCATTTTAAGTTCGATTTCAATTCCGTTTGAAATTTTATTCTTCTAAAATTAAAACCAACCTATTTAATAAATAAAAACATTAATTTCCATAATTTTATTTTTCTCCGAAAATTCCCATTTAATTAAATAAATCAATTATAAAAACACGGGGATGTTACACCATTTCGGCACGAAAGAGTGATACGATCCGAATTTGGTCCAAAATTTACACAATATATCATTTTGAGTCGTGTTCGGGCGGAGGTTTTAGGTATGAAATTGTCAAAATAATGACTTATAAATTGTTAAAGAAGTTCTATCATCGACAATCTCAAACTAATCTAATTTTTACTATGTATTTAACATATAAAAACAATCAAACTAAATAAAACATATTCAGAATAAAAATACAATACATACATGAATTGATAAACACGTGCATTCTATAGAAATATTTGTTTTAAACGATAAAAAATTAAAAGAGTGAACCTTGAAAGAACCCAAAAAATACCTCGTCCAAAAGAGTGAACCTTGAAAGATCAGGATTTTATTTTGTGTTGCATTTTATTTGAGGTGTGTTCTTGTTTGTAAGAAATATACAACTCATATACGTATCTTAGTCTTTATTTAGTTGATTAAAATTAAAAGTCTAATATAATCAATTTTTAAAATTCTATGCAATTAAAATAAATTTTAATTGTACCTATTTTTCTATGATTTTGATTTGGTTGATTGGGAGAGAGAAAAATATTTTCATGTATCTTTTTTTTCATTAAAAAATGATTGTTTTTTTTCTTATGAACTTTGAAATCCTATGATTTCTTATTCTTTTAAATCATTTCTCTCCATCCATAAAAAAAATCATATGTTTATACTTACTTTTTATATTTTTTGCACTGGAGTATATTCATTTTTTTAATTATCTTTACTAAATATTTTTATTACCATAAAGTTGAATAGGTTTTTAACAAAATTATAAAACGCTCACGCATCGCGCGGGGTAGCTGCTATAGTATATATAGAGAGACTCAGGTACATACCAAGTATACATACCGCTAGCGCGAACCCATTTTTAGAAATGATTTTGGGTTGAGATTTTTTATGTGGTTTTTAAACATTTCGGGGAAAAATCAAGTGAATTTGTTTTCTGTTATTTTAAAAAAATCGGTCAAAATTTTGTGGTTATAAAGTTCTTTAAAAGCTGTGTAACACTAAGAACATATATAGACATCCATCCTATTGGATTCACAAGTTCCATAATTTTGATCTCCTGAAACCAAATTAATTTCTTACTAATTTTGCTTAGAATATGATAATAATAAGAAGTGAAGAGAAGTTACCTTCAAGTTGTGGAAGCCATTTTCAGTGAAAATAGGCATCTTACTAGGGTTATAGCTCTCATAAATCTTGAAATCAACATACAAAACAACCAACTGAAACAAAATGACAACATGTTTATAAATAAAATAGCAAAGAGTGAGAGTAGTAGGAATGGTAATACCAATATGTACTTGAAGCTTAAGCTTCTTTTGAAACCGTATATTGACAAGGTGTGGTTGCGCACCATCTAATCTGGAGTTAGAGGAAGGAAAACAGTTTGATGAAGAATGATATCAATAACGCCATTGATTATGGGTTCATATTGTGAAACGAAAATGTACTTAAGTTCCTCCAAAAATAGACCCTTGTTCTTCGATAAAAAGACAAGTCACAAATAAGAATTTTCAGTTAAGAAAATAAATTAAAATGCTCTCAGAGATGATCCACAAGTGGAAGAAGGTGCGCAGACAATCATCATTGCATCAGTTCAGATTGCCGGTCAGCTTTTTCTTGTTATTGAATAAAAAAAAATTAAACAATCCAACTTGTACAAAAAAATGATTCAACCTATTGCAGAGTTTTATTAAACGCATTGATTTAAAAAGGTTTGATAAAAGGCTAATTAAAAAAGAGGGAAGTCATCAGGTAATAAAATTAAGTCTGTAGGATGAGATTTAACATCATTTGCCTTCCCATGTCATTTCACATAATTTTTTTTATCACCTTTGAAGTGTCATCAAAGGTGAAACCCATAAAACGTAACTGGTAAAGATAAACGAGATCAAGAAAACAATGTAAAAATTGCATCAGATAATAAGCGGAGTTGAATCAACATGATTAGTTAGTGTGTAGGATAAGATTTATCGTCATTTGCCAACAAGTAAAGGGCAAACCCAGTGCACGAGGCTCCCGCCACTGCGGGGTACTGGGGGGGCTGGATGTACTCAGCCTTACCCCTGCTTGCACAGAGAGGCTGTTTCTGTGAATCGAACCCGTGACCTCAGGTCACAGCGGGGGCAACCTTAGCGTTGCGCCCGGGTTCGCCAACAAGTAAATAAACGAAATAGAAAATAGCATTGGAAGGTCCATTTGACCCCAAAACAAGATGTTACTATAAGTATGTTACTATGGATATTACCTGACCAAGCACAACAAGGGTTCATATTAAGATGAACTTAACTAAAGAAAGGATTAAGCTTGTGTGGATAGGATGTGGTGTAGGAGGATTTTTGCAACAAATTAATTATCAAGAAATCCCCTTATTTTTTAATTTCTGCTGTACAAAAGGTCGCGATGACTCTAACTATTTGATGAAATACCATATTAACAAAATATCCGATCCATCCAATCCAAAACCATGCCTTCAATTTGTCAAGAAACCTGATAATGCTGCAGTGGTTTTGCTCACACTTGCTGAGCAGAATATGAACACCATGTTACCAATCTAGACTTGTCTACCAATATCACTAACCATTAATCTTACAATTTTAAAACTCAAATCATGTCCCGCACATGTTATAATTCCACACAAAATGGCACACAAACACATATATGCACATTTTATCAACTTTGAAATCGCATCAGAAATTCAGCAGTGAAATAAATTAATTAAGTTCGCTAGATGAAGTATTGCAAAAATACCTAATAAACACCATGTTCACATAGGATCAAAGAAAGTGCAATGTCACAACTTGAGGGTCTTTTATGACACTTTTGCGAGTTTTAACAACGGCTTTGTGGACGTAATGCAATAACTAGAACAAAATCACCCAAGTGGATTATTTCAATCCAGTTCCCAATAAGACCAAAACTAATGCATCTGCAATCACCCTTATAAACCAAGCACTAGCAAAAGAATAAGTAACCTCGTTTTCGGAATCTTTTCTAAGAAATTCTCTCGATATAAAATGAGACATCATTCTTCCTTGAAACAAAAAAATAAGAGCAGTTATCAGAGGAAGAAAGCATCTGAGCATGGGATAATCAATATTAGAACATCAAGATCTTTTCAAATTAAACTATAATTGAAAGGAACCAGAAGTTATAATAAGAAAAATACCGACTAATTCAGTTAGGAGATTTCTGAAGTTGTTGAGAAACGAGAGGAATGAGATTTTGTTTGGATTGATTTCTTTAGGTTTCTGCCTTTGTTTAGCAATACTGATTAATCAGTACTGTTCTAATTCAATGTACTGAAGACATAATTAGTTATACATTGGATGGTGATGATGTACATATATATATACTAGGGTATGCCCGTGCCTGAAGGCACGATGACATTTCTCCCAAGTATAAATCGTGTGGTCAAGTCATAAAGTTTGGTATTATATACAACTTTCGAAAGTATCAATCGTTGTTAGTTTTCCTGGAGGACAAACATTTTTTTCAAAATGATTTGATCGTGGTCAATTTTACTTTGATATACATAAATTTACTTTGATATAAATAAATTTACTTAGATATATTTGGTTATGTACCATGCTTATCGGGACTACAACACACACACACTACCTCCATCCCAAACTAATAGTTGCTATATTGAAAAACAATGATTTTTAAGAACACACAATCAATGGCCAAGATTGAGAGTCATTCACTATCATGTAATTTTGTTCACTGATTCTACTTAATAAAATAAAGTGGACTATCAATTTGGGACATTCTGAAAGAAAAGCAAAAATGTTAATTTGAGATTAAAATAGTAGCATTTATTACGCTCCAACATATGACTGTCACCTCTTTATTATCAATAAATATTTTCCCGCCACCGTGTATACGTCCGGATTCAACCCGAGTCTTATCAGCATTCCATGCTAATGATTCAACCCGACTCTTATATGTTAATAATTTCAAATATTCTATGACCTTCAAGGCTCCTTTCGTGTCCAAACTATATTACATACCGAAAATCTTATTAAAAAATAAATGTTGCCAAAATATCTAAAGGAGGGCACGAAAAAAATGGTGGATCCTATAACCAACTAAAAAGAAATGCACCATTATGGCATTGTGTGACAAAATAAAAGCATATGGCACCGTTACATTTATAAAGAGGCAGCCCTCTCCGTTTTGTAACTCCTCGGCTACATTTGAACAATCCTTGTCCATTCAATATTCTTAAAGCCGGTTTTAAGAAAACTAAATGCCTTCAATAGCTGCAGGGATTCTGTTACTTCAGGCTCAAAAGGGGAATATATTTGTTTGGACATGGCTCCCATTTTGTTTTGTAACTATCTCACTACATTAGAAGAATCCCGACCCATTCAATAAAGTTCGTGAACGTTGTCGAATCATAATTCACTTGTAGTTATTCTCCACCAATTTCTTCCATGTTACGCGATTCATAATTATTTATTTGTTGAAGCGATCCTCTTCCACATCTGTTGCATTCCTAAAATCACGGACCAGCTTGGATGCTCAGTTAATCACTCCTTCTTGGTTTGTCCCCTTTTGGGCATGAGCTAAATAATAATAAAAACAGAGTTTCAGAATCTAGAACTCATAAATTACAAAAGCTAAATAGACAAACTACATATAATACCCAGAAATTCGTAATTCTCATTACAATCACTTCATGCAAGAGACATTAAGTGTTCAACATAACTAAAATGAAGGAACTTTATGCCCAAGTAGAACTATAAACAAATTTAATTAATTTCGGAAACAATAGAAGGAAGGATATATCATTTGACATTCTTGTATGCCCTGTATACTATCAAAGTCAGCAAAAAAAACTTTATATAGCAAAACAAATAATTATACAGTAAGAGGACCACCATACTTGGCAGCAACCCACGTATTTCACGTCATAAAATATCTAAATATTAAATAGTGAAGGTTCTGCTTCGAGAATCTAAACATTAAATCAAATAATCAAATTAACATCTATAGACATAGTAAAGTCAAGTCTAGATGCAACCTTTTCCATACCTTATTTTCTCCCGTAGGCATTGAACACAATCTCAACATCGCAAAGAAAATAATCCCCCAAACAAAAGCATTATCCAGCATACACCATGCCTATGATATGTCACTTCTGTACTCCCAACCACACATCTGGTACACTGCATTATCAAAGTTTCAGCATGCTGCATGCATTGCACCTACATTTTAACTCACTAATGTTAACTATAAACAAATGCTCATGCCTATTGTAACTTCAATGTTATCATTTGAATGTATTGTATACAAATTTAAAATACAAAAATGTACATAAAAAAAATTGAAATTTACATTTAAAGTATATTTGAAATGAGAGTATTAACAGATCATATGTAGCAATTTTATCCCTCTACACATAAGATGTGAATAAATTAATAACTATACTCGTAACGCTATATATGTCATTCTAAAAGAAATTGTTATTGCAGAATTCACGCTTTTAAGTTTATAATAAACCGTATACATACTCACACTGAATTTGTGTTTCCATATATGAGATCATTACTTGATGGTTCAAAGAGATGAGTTAAGCTTTGGTTGTGATTTTATTTTTGGTTAAGTTTATAATGAACCGTAATATTTGGTTCAGAAAGTAGATGAGCTAAGATTTGGATGTGTTTCCAAATATGAGACCATTTTAGATCGTATACATACTCACAGTGGGACTAATTACTTGATGCTTCAAAGTGAATTTAACATAATCTGAACACACTCAATAGATTTAGTTCAACTCATATACTTTTTGAGCTCTCTTTCTCAAATGAGATAACCAAATATTACCAAAACACTCATATTAGAGATATTAGGAATGCTTCAGTATTGATTTTTGGTGAGGAAGTGAGTGTATAAATAGTCCAAAATAGTATAAACACAAATTCATTATAAATTTATGTAGCCAGTCAACAACTGTGAGTATGTAACTGTGTTGTGTCTATACGGTCCAAAACATGTATATGGTCCAAAAGCTTAAAGGTTTATAAAAATCATAAACACAAAAGCTTAAATAATTTTGTTGAGAATAAGGTACAAAATAAGATTAGTAAGTTCAGAATAAGATACTGAATAAGATTAGATACACGTATTAGAAACATAGCGTGTTCAGTACGTTCAGAATAAAATTCTCAATTGCTTTAGTAAGATGGGTTTCAGTAAGTTCAGAATGTAAATGATTGTTTTCATAGCGTGTTACGATTCAGTTAAAATCAATGTGAGTATGTATCCGGTTCAGTTTAAATCAAAAATAGGATGTGTTAAAATCAGTGAGTATGTATATAGAGCGTGTTACCAATGAGATAATAGGAGGGGGTATGTACCTCTAAAAATAACCCATCTTCAGCACAAATAGTCCAAAACAATTGTAAACCTCTCAAATTACTTCTACCTTGGCAATAAAACAACCAACAAATATTGGGTTAAAACTAAATGGTTGCCTAAATACAATATGTAGTCCTAAAAAAATAGTTGGATTAAAGCCCTTACAAAATCTTGAAAGTACATACAAAGAAGTTCCAAATGCAAGGGTCGGTGGAGAATATAGAATAAACACTGCGAGGGAATATTGTGAAAAAAATGGATTATATAAGGGTGACATTTGATTTCATCAGGTAACTTTTGGGTTGGTTGGGTAAAAACGGCACTTGTATTCCACTGATTTAACTATTAGAGATTCTTTTTTAAAAAAATGACATATTTCCAACTAAACAACCCAATTACCCAAGACTCTTTGTCATCACCAGATCAACAATTGCCGCTGGTAAGCCACCCATCAACATTTCAGAGCATAGCAGGTGGATTTAATAATGAAAGAGTGCAGGGAAAGATGTACCATGAGTTAGAGCCTCCATCATAGCTGATATTAGAGAGCCATGTAAGTATTAAGTTTTGATGTGTAGTCCTTAATTTGTCCATTATGCAATAAAATTTGCCAAGTTGTAATCAGAGCTCTTGTAAATTGTTTAGACCTTTTTGTCCAAACTTTGTAAAGTGAAATTCCATTTGATTAGAGATAACAGAATGGTAACTATAATAAAATTTAATTCTAATAAGAGTAGCTCAATCTACTAAAATAAGTGAAATATATATATGTATGTTCATTACCATTAAAAACTGAAGGTCATGAAATAATTATATATATATATTCATATATATATATATATATATATATATATATATATATATATATATATATAATTTATTTCTTGCAATTCGCAATATAACACTCTTGATATTTTAAAGCCTAAACATAGATAGGTGAGAATTCAACTTTTATTTCACATTGCAACATTTGTATACTCAGATTTCACATTTTGAACTTTTATTTCACATTTTGATAGCAGATTACTTCATTAGTTATAAGGATTACTGAAATCTGAAGTATAAAAATCTGCAATATTTGTATACTCAGATTTGTATATGGTTACTTCATTAGTTACTCAGAATTGTATACTCAAATCTGCAATATTTGTATATGGTTATAAAGATTACATTTTTATCTGGTTATATGGTTATACAAATATGAAGTATACAAATTTGCAATATTTGCAACATTGGTATATGGTTATAAGGATTGCAAACCATATACAAATGAGGATTACTTCATTATTTATAAGGATTACTGAAATCTGCTATGTTGTATGAGGATTTCAGATTTGTATACTTCATTAGTTACCAAATCATCTTATTTAATCTGGTCGGGTCAACAGCTAAATGTATTATTTAGCAAGGGCTGGCAGAGAAGAGGATAGCTTGATACCATGAACAATGGAGACCCTAATGCTTCATAACGTTTACCGAACGGCAGTAGCATGGAAGTAGGCAACAACAAAGCGGCAGCATATGAAGCATATATGGGGGAAGGCTGGGAGGCAGCGACATACATGAACAACACCAAAGGAGAGAGTGGCTTAGGCTTTTATTTACTTTCCTTAGCTTTTACTTCTTTCTTTTCCTCTTTTGTAGCTTTCTCATGTTTCAATGCAATATTAATCAATTAATGAACCAAATTAAACATATACTCGTACAATAATTGATATTAATCATATAACAATTAATAAGTTTACATAAAATAATAGAGAAGGCCTTAGCATGTGCACAAACACACACACAGACACGTGAACATCAACACCACAAACACACGCACACGTGTTGGAATGATGCCAATAGGGACGCCAAGGGTGCCGTATAAAACTCCTGATAAGGTAACTTGGCAATGAGTTGATTTATGAAATGCCCTTTTATCGAGAATGTGTAATCTTTATTGGGCAACATATAAGAATTCAGCAACCAAATACTGGCAACGATGTTGTACCTTCTCAGTATCGAGACTTCCAAGAGGATGTATATGTACATCCATGGTCCTGGCGGATATCTTAATCCTATAATGCCTATTTACGACTCAATGCAAAGCTTGAAAAGTCTTGTTGGCACCCACTGTGTGGGCTATGCATATAATCTAGCAGGTTTTCTCTTTGCTGCTAGAGAAAGGGATAATAGTTTTATAAAGCTTCTTTCAAGAATTGCATTACAATCACCAGATGGGGTTGCCCATGGTCACGCTGATGATATTCGTAATGAAGATAATGAGCTTAATTAGAATTAGAGATTACATTTTCAAAGAATTGGCTCAGAAGACAGGCCAACCTGCTGATAAGATGAACAAAGACTTAGGCCGAATGAAGAGGTTCAACGCACAGGATAGTTTATCTGCTCAGCCAGCGACCGTATTCATCTCATGCATTCGAGGATAGTTCATCTGGGGGGGCATCTAAGCTAGTTCCTGTTGGTACAAACAGAGATAGAACAAAAAAAGAATTCAACTTGAAAACCCAAAAACTGAAAGTGCAAAAAAATGAACAAAAAATGCAGAATATATTGTATCGCTATATAGGAAAAAAATTAATTTCAACGTATCAAATTTAGGCAAAGAAGTGTACATTAACACAAATTCTAACTATTAAACACAAAATTTAAACCACATAAGGCATAAGGCATAGTATCCACAAACACAAATAAAGAATTCATTCTCTGCTTTATCAACAAACATTTGCCTTATTAATCTACACATGGTTCTATGAATCAACAAAAAAAATTATTTTTAACATGAAAACAAATAAAGTTGTAATGAAAAATAATTAATATCTGAAGTTCACACTGATGTTACCTTATCAATCTGTGAAACATCGTGAGACCAAAACTTAGGAATCAAACCTGAAACAAATGAATAAAAAAGCTATTTGAGAGCCAAAAACTCCATCCGATAGGATCCAATCATCAGTAGTAGTCCAGAGCCGATGATGTTGAGTTTACAGTAATAGGTTTTGCAACTCGAATACGGGTCCGCTTCTCTATCTCAATTATGGAACCTCAAAGTGCTGAGTCCAACAATCCAAGTCTGAAGGCTACAGTCCAATTCAGACTCCCGTTAGAATTTAACTGAAGTATCATTAAGGTGGTCTAGTAATGGTAAGATGGGAAAGATTATAATAAACTGAATTCAAAGACGTCTTTTATCCACCTGAATTTAAAGATTATAATAAACTGAATGGTAAGATGGGAAAGAATTAGTTCCGTAGATATTATGAATCGTGAATCGATAACCACCATCGAATATATTACAAAAGAAAAGCAACACATGTACTGCCACCGATGGAATACACAACGAATATGACTAAAACTACCTCAATTGGTTGTTTTGTGTTGTGTCGACCCAAATGTGCCTCAAAATTAAGGTCTCAAAGGCATTACTAAGCAGGGAAAAATAAAGCAACAGACCCACCTTAATGATGAATGCCTTAATAATGAACAGAGTAGGGAAAACCATATTTGTTAATTTCGCAAAACAAATCACAAAAAAAATATTGTGGGTTAAACATTTGCACCTCACTGCGTTCAGCATCAATAATGCCCAACCGTTACCAGAGAATCATTGAAATTTCAAAACAAAAGCCATAGATCCACGTGATGAACAAAATAAAACTCTTCTTGAACACAGAAAATCAAAGAAAAAAAGTCATCGACAATGAGAAATACTCGGGTTGATAGTTTATCAAGCACATATCATGCAACCACAAAAATGTAAAAGTTAAAAATTCAACTTAATATATTTTGAGTTGGCTATTCAACTTGTGTTAGCTCGACTCCGAGCCTATTATCTGTTTTAGCATACATCCAATAGAAAAACTCAGAAATTAACTTACCATCTTTTTCAATAGGCTTGGAACTCCACCAATTATATCAAATCCCCGACGCTATTGATCGTCTTCAAAAACTTATGGCCCGACGGCCCGTACTAAAGGCACAATCATCACCACCCCCGTTTTTCTTTGTATCGTTGTATAGCCGCCATATACATGATATACATGCTTTGACCGAAAAAATAATACTCAGAAATTGCATTATAGAATCTGTTGCATTATCAAATAGAGTAAGCGTCATCCAGACGCCAGAGAAAGAGTGAGAAAATCATATTAGTAAAAAAATTAAACCCCAGAAATTGCATTATGGAATCTAATTAGTACCAATCATAAATCAAATAAATCTTAAAAAAACACCCCTTTGTAAAGATGCCACTTCGGGTACCAATTATACCAGCTTTAGAGAGAGATGGAGGTTCTTACAAAAAATGAGAGAGTTTTTACCAAAAAATTGAAGACATCTTAACCTTATGGATGTTGACTGTTTCATAATTCAAAACCATGGCGGGATAAATTGAAAGTATCTTCGTACAATGCTCTGCTAGCTCTTGGTTCTATTTTCTGCAATGAGAAAAAGAAGAACAAAATTAAAAGAAAAAAAAACAAAGATCCAAAATACCAAATTGCAAAATGAGCACGAAATTGTGAAATGATCAGGAGATATCAAGGAAGAGAACGGAATTACAAAGAAAAGTACCAAGCATGCCCTACAAATCAATTTGTAAACATATGAGACACAAAATAATGAGTGAACTCAAACATTTTTCTAATTTAATTGCAAAAGAAATGAGTCTAGACATCATATTTTCGCAACACGTACGTACTCTCATGCATATGGCATGCCACATTCCTACTACAATTTCTGTATTAATATCTTATAATTAAAATACTATTAAAGATGTACACTAAAATCATCATAATTATTAGCTTTACGACACACCCCATGCTTATGACACACCGAAAATAATACCAAACAAAATACTATTGATTCATAATGATTACGACACACCGACAATAATACCAAACACAATTCACCAATCTTACTTTAAGTCTAGTTTAACTAGGAATCCTTAAGAAACTATTCATAAGAGGTTTTGGAAGTTAATAATTGGTTAATTTTTTCTTGTTTAGCTTAATGCATCTCTTCCGTTGTTTTGTTAAATCGTTTCCGCTTATTTAATCGGATATATCGCTGACAAATGTAGTCATACACCACTTTCCATCAAGAAAACAAGATAGCAAAATAAGTATTTTTCATGGAAAAAATGTAACGCCAATCAAACACACCAGGAAGCTAGTGTTCTCAAATTCTTGGACACCGACTGTTTAATAGGACCCAAAGCATCCACAACTCAAATGGCTTCCAATTCGATATGACTTGAGGCTCATAACTGTCTCAAATAATTCATATCCAGTAGGATGCATCAAACTGTATGAAGTATGATAAAAAAATTCTTCAAACACCTAATTTCAATTTGAATGAATATAACACCACTGATTTTGGTTTAAAGAGAGAGAGAGAGAGAGAGAGAGAGAGAGAGAGAGAGAGAGAGAGAGAGCCGTAAGAGCAACACCTAATTTCGTCTTTATGGAGTGGCAGATGTTAGTGTCTCCTTTTGCTGCCCCAAGGGCTTCTCATACCCGTTCTGACATTCCATTACCCAAATCAGGTTTAACTGTGGTTACCCATTCACCATGATTATTCTTGAATTCATACCTGTGGTGTAAAAGTTAATTAATCTAAGAGCAAACACATGAAGAAAAAGGTTTATTTACAACTATAATAATTCAAGAAAATCTTGCTTACCAGCACCTTTGAAGCAATCGCATGGCTTTTGAAAGAGCTACTAGAGATTCTACATTATATTCTTAATTATCACTTCCTTTACTCATGAAATGCTTCAAACTTGGAACTTTATCCTCAATGAAATCCCCAATGCTTGCATATTTTACAATGTGACCTGCATCACTAGCCCCAAAAATAAATTTCACCGACTAGAAACTAAATAATGAGTAATTTATAGACCTTTGATAGCACTCAACATAGGGGAATAATGCAAATAGCGCATTGATTTGTGTGTGGGGTCTTGTTCTATCATTGAACTGCATCATAAGGATATTTAACAATAAGATTATATCATTCATGTCAACGGAAGCCCATACTTAGAGTCCTCATCAAGAGTCAAAGAAGTATTACTCAAATAATAAGGATACTGTGTATGCACTATTTCGGATGAATTTTTTACAACGAATGTTTAAAAAAAGTAATTTGTCATTAATTTTTTTCTAAGGGAATCCAATAATTTTATATAAATCCATTATTAGGTTGGGTTGGTACATTCACGTGTGATATAATTAAAACGGAATCATTTGTTATCACACACTGTATAAACCCCAAATGTAGACTATTCTATTTACCTCCAAATATCTTCTCTACCGAGTTAACGAAAACTTTAGTCACACGATCAGCTGGAATGCTAAGAAGCTTGAAACAATCTTCTGAAATAATAACATGAGTGCATACATATGAGTGAAGATTAAGTAGAGTTAGAAGGAAATCTTACAGGCTTGGGTCTGGATCTAAATCGATCGCTATTCTGCTAAACGACCAAACTTTAATTCTTCCAAACTTCAATTCTTCCAAATATCTAAACCCTAGGTACTTTCAAATCTTGATTCGGAGAAAAAGATGCGGTTTTGGCAGGTGGATTTGGAGAAGAAGTTAGCTTTGGAGAGTTTGTGGGTATTTTTTGGGGTCTTCTTCGGGTAGGGGCAAATTTACCCTCTTTTTTTTTAATAAAATAATTACTTTAAAAATATTGAACTAATATTACCAACACTTATCACAAATTACTAACGGTAATGTATTGTGAGGAATAATAATGGTATAATAGTGTTAGTAATACCGAAAATAGTATGTTCCTAAATGAGCGTTTTGATGTAGTGTTCATGGGGAAGATGTGAGGGGTTGGATTAAAAGGTGCCAGAGATTCTTTGTTGTCAATCCTATTTTGGAGGAAGAAAAAGTAGGGTTTGTGACCCTCCATTTGGAAGGGAGAGCTGAGACATGGCTGTAATCCCATTATGAAAGTTTAGGAGGGATCTTGTGGGAAGAATTTGTTAAAGCTATTAGTGCAAGATTTGTGGGTCCTGATCAAGGTGACATCATAGCTGAATTCAGCAAACTCCAGTAATTGGGGACAGTGTAAGAGTACCAATAGAGGTTTGAGGAGCTGCAACCCTTAGTTATGGCAGAAAACAAAGGATTGGGTGAGTCTTATTTTGTGTCAAGTTTTATTAGTGGCTTAAAATATGAAATCAAGGTTCATGTCAAGATGTTCAAACCAAAAAAATTGAGTGATGCCATTGAATTTTCCAAATTACAAGAAGCAGCACTGGAATTCAAAAAACCAAGTCAAAGAACAGTAGCAACAAACCCAATTTCAAACTCAAAAACATGGAAACCAAGAAGTAGCAACTTTTTCTCATCAACCCCCGACACTGGACCAAATTCTAGTTCCAACCCCATCAACCTCAATTTCAATCCCATCAGAACCATGGTGCCCACCAATACCACTAAAACCCCTAACCCTACTAGAAATTATTTCCCACCTATCAAGAAAATAAACCCAGCTGAAATGCAAAGCAAAAGAGAAAAAGGTTTGTGATATCATTGTGATGAACCTTATACATTGGGACACAAATGCAAGAAAATGAGCATCTGCATGCTTAGTACTGATGAAGAAGACAAAGAAGACACTGACGTCAACATTGAAGAAGAAAGACAACTTAAGCTACTTTTATCACAACCAGAAGGAGAAACCGGAATTGATATGGCCATATCCTTGCAAGAACTCTCAGGCAGCCCATCCCATCAAACCCTTTTGCTGAAGGGGACAATCAAGAATCAAGAAATTAATGTGTTGGTGGATACTGGCAGCTCCCATAATTTTTTAGATCCATCGACTGCCAAATAAATCGGTTGTGACATTCAAAACACCATAAAAATGGTGGTCACAGTTGCAGATGGTAGCCAAACCAACAGTGTTGCCAAATGCCCAAATCTAACTTAGACCCTTTAAGGAATTCCATTTGAGTCAGAAGTGAGGTTACTACCCCTAGGGGGTTGTGATATGGTATTAGGAGTACAGTGGTTGAAATAAATAAGTCCTATGATGATGGATTCCAATCAGTTGAAACTTATGTTCATAAAGGATGGAAAGATGGTGACACTTTGTGGGTGTATTGAAGAAGCACAATTAAAATTCATAAGTACCAAGGCGCTTGAGAAGCTATGCAAGAATCAGAAGGAACTCATTATAGGACAATTGTTCGCAATAAGTCCTATACAAAGTGAGGTAACTACTCCCACGTCTCTCATTCCCATCTTAGAAAATTTTAAAGATGTATTTCAAGAACCAAAAGGGCTACCCCCTCAAAGAGCATATGATCATCATATACCCTTGAAAGAAGGTGCAGAACCAGTGAGTGCTAGACCATACAGATACCCTTATGTCCAAAAGACTGAAATAGAAAAGATTGTTGGTGAGATGCTAAGCTCGGGAGTTATAAGGTCCTAATGTAGTCCTTTTACCTCTCCTGTATTACTGGTTAAAAAAAAGGACAACACTAGGAGACTACGTATTGATTACAGAGGTCTCAACAACCTTACTATAAAGAACACATTTCTTATACCAGTAATAGAAGAACTCTTGGATGAACTGCAAGGAGCATGTGTTTTTTCAAAGCTTGACCTAAGGGTTGGCTATCACCAGATTAGAGTCCATGAGCCTGACATCCCTAAAACAGCCTTTAGAACCCATGAAGGCCACTATGAGTTCTTAATGATTCCATTTGGGCTCACTAATGCCCCTGCTTCATTCCAAGCCTTAATGAATTCAGTTTTTAAAGCATACCAAAGAAAATTTGTGTTTGTATTCTTTGATGACATTCTCATATACAGTAAAAACTTAACAGACCACCAACACCATCTTACCCTCGTACTGAACCTACTTAAGACACACCAACTATTTGATAAAGAATCAAAATCTTCATTTGGGCAGACTAAATTAGAATATCTAGGTCATATTATAATCGGTGAAGGTGTAGCTGCAGATGCCTCAAAAGTGGAGGGAATGGTAAACTGGACCCTCCCAAAAAACACAAAGAGTTTGAGAGGTTTTCTGGGCTTAACTGGTTACTATAGAAAGTTTGTGCAGGGCTATGGAAACATTAGCAGACCTCTAACCGATATGTTGAAGAAAGGAATGTTTAAATGGACCCCTCAAGCCACTCAGTCATTCGACCAATTGAAAGAGGTTATGAGCAAGACCCCAGTGCTTACACTACCTAATTTTGACAAGCCATTTGTTTTGGAGACTGATGCTAGCAATGATGTCATTGGAGATGTACTAATGTAAGAAGGCAAACCCCTAGCTTACATCAGTAAGGCCCTTCCTCCTAGAAAAGGGGCCTATCCACATATGAGAAAGAATCATTGGCTCTTGTATATGCAGTAGAAAAGCGGAGACATTACCTCTATGGCCACCATTTTGTAATCAAAACTGACCACCAAAGCCTAAAGTATCTTCTAGAACAAAGACTCACCACTATGATTCAGCAGAAGTGGCTTACGAAACTATTAGGTTTTGACTATGAGATCACCTACAAGAAAGGTAGTGAGAACAAGGCAGCTGATGCCCTCTTAGAAGAATGGGAGACCATGCCAATCTATGTGAACTTCTACTCTATAATCCTCATGGTTGAAAGAGATTCACAACAACATGGAAGGTGATGAATTGGCACAATAAGTGATGGTTAAACTGGTTCAAAAGTCTGAAGACATTCCTAACTAGTCATTATCAAACGGCACCATCAGATATCATAATAGACTTTATGTCGGTAGTAATGGTACACCAAGACAGTCTATTATTTAAGAGCTTCACAATAATGCTACTGGAGGGCACTCGGGCAAGAAAGCCACTTTCAAAAGAATTGAGCAGCTATTTTTTTGGCCTATTATGAAACAAGAAATCGAATCTGCAGTTGCCTCTTGTGAGGTTTGTCAGAAAAGCAAAAGTGAAAACGTGACTTATCCTGGCCTTTTATAACCCCTGCCAATTCCTATGCAACCCTGGGAGGATATTTCAATGGATTTCATTGAAGGACTTTCCCACTCAGAAGGTAAAAGTTAAATTTGGGTAATCATTGATAGACTTACCAAATATGCCCATTTTATTCCATTAACTCACCCTTATACAACATCCTCTATTGCCCAAATTTTCTTTGACACCGTCCATAAACTCCACGACTTACCTAAAACCATTGTCTCCGATAGAGACCCTTTATTTCTTAGCCAATTATGGACATAATTATTCAAATTATTGGGCACTAAACTTCATCATTCAACTTCCTATCATCCCCAAACAGATAACCAAACAGAAAGACTCAACCAATGTGTGGAAAACTATCTCAGATGCATGACCAGTGATAGACCAACCGAGTGGGTGAAATGTCTTTTTAATGCTGAGTGGTGGTATAATACAACCTTTCACTCTACCTTACAAACCACCCCATTCAAAGTTCTATATGGTTATAACCCCCACATCTTGCTATTCCCCAACACCCTCATTCTTGTAACCCAGACCTTAACCAATTTATGGAAGAAAGGAAGTCTGCAATCCAACTCTTAAGAGAGAGGTTACAACAGGATCAGCATCGTATTAAACTCTATGTTGACAAAGGAAGGATTGAAAGAGAATTTGCAATAGGTGAATGGGTGTACTTAAGGCTCCAGCCCTACAGGCAGACCTCAGTTGCTATGAGAAAACACCACAAGTTATCCCCAAAATTCTATGGGCCCTATCAAATCAAAGCAAAAAATGGTAAGGTTGCTTACGAGCTGTAATTGCCTGAAAATACGAGTATCCACCCAGTTTTCCATGTTTCGCTACTCAAGAAACGAGTTGGTGCATAGATCACTCCCATCACTGAGCTACCACTGACAAACGAGGCAGGTCAAGTCATTGTTGAGCCTATTGACATCCTAGATCGCAGGCTAGTACGAAGAGGATCAATTCCAGTCACCCAAGTTTTGGTCCAATGGTTCAATACATTGCCCAGTGATGCCACGTGGGAGAATTATGATGATATGTTGCGCAAATTTCCTAATTTTGATCCTTGAGGACAAGGATTTTTTCTAGGGGAGGCATTTGTCAGATTAAAGTCGTTTGGGGAAAATCAGTTTTGAATGTAGTTAGTTGTTAGACAGCTTAGCAGTCTTAGTTAGTTGGAAAGCTTGATTGTGATTGGGGGTTTGTAAATCGGTTAGAAGTTAGTCATTCAGCCTCAAATTGTATAAATGTATCAATTAGCCATTGTAACAGTCAGTTTTTGGAATTGAAATAATATCTCATTCTCATCTTTCTCTAATTTTTTCTCTCTATTTCTCTCTGTGTAATTCTGTTTCTCTCTCAATTCTGTTCCATCATCTCATTCTCTCAAAATTCACTAACAATTACAAGTCATATCTTGAAGAATCTGACAGATTGCACACGCGAATAAATGTTAGAGGAAAAAAATTTGATTAGGCAGCAAGCCACGTGTGTGAAGATTTGAATACCATAAGAAGAATTAGAAAAATGATTTTCTTGAGGTAAAATTAGAAAACATAATTTGAATTTTACCCAAATCAGATATAAAACTCATATATGTTCTAGAAAATAACCCATTCAGGATCACACTAAATGGAAACGCATCAATACTCAACACAATTAGTACGGAAGACAATTACACCTAAAAATACTGAAAATAGGGCCAATCACTTTCTCCCAATAAAAACATCCAGAGGTGAAGCAGATCCCTAAAATTGAGTGCGACTACCCTCACTGTTGTTCATCATCATGCTTGGGAGCTTCCTCAATTTCGTTTGCCCCATGATCCTTCATGTCAGATGCTCGACAACCGACCGAAAATGATTCAAATTGTAATTTATTAAAACAACCATATAATTTATGATCCAAAGCTCTAACAATCATTTTCAATAACAGAGAGCCGCCTTAAACACTTTCTTCCAAGACCTCTTATATGCGTGTGGAGAGAAAGAGAAAAAATGAAAGGAATAGTCAGAGACGCCAAGCTCAACAGGCATGGAGAGAGATAAAGAGAGTAAATAAGAACACAAAGAGGGAGAAGGGGAAGGGGAAGAGAGAGTAAAAGAGTACATGTTTTTAGTAAAAAAATGAGAAGTTAAATCTATTGCAATTTAAATCTCATTATAATAATAACGTCTATCATAGCTTTTGTTATAAATGCTAATACTACTCAAATAGAGTTATAACTAGCTAGTAACCCGCACGATGCGCGGGCGTATTACAACCTTTGGGTCGAAAAAATATTATATCATTTCGACTCAAGCATATGCAATCCAAAGACAAAAATATTTAACATTCACTCATAAAGGCTAGAAACTTTTATCATAACCCTCATTAAACCCATTTGACTTAACATGACAGGGAGCCTTTATTTTCCTCTTTCTTTACTGGTATGAAAAAGTACAGAAGCGTTGATATAGGAAAATTCCTTCACTCCGACTTTCATTTCTCCATCAATGTTTATTCTCAGGCTCAGTTAGAAATTTTGTGCTCCGAGGAAGCTCCTCGTCATCTACAACTCTGGAAAATGTATATCCTAACGATAATTTTTGAACCCCACGCTTAGAATTTGATGCTAGAGAAAATAAAAACAATTCACTTTCAGTTATTTTCATTTTTTATATTTTTTAGTTTTATTTTATAGATTTATAAATATTTATTAGGTTAGAATTTTTTTTTAAACTTTGAGAGGTTTTATTTATTTATTTATTATTGATTTTATATTATTAATTGGGTTATAACTAATTAGATATTGTTAATTTTAATTCTCCTTTTACAATCTAAACACATACACACACACTATCATACACCTCACCGTATTAAACACACTCGCATCCCATCTCCAATCTTCACCCACATTATCATTCTCTCTCTCCTCTCACCAACTCACACCTCTATGTGTAAATCTACCTCCACATTTACCACAAGCCACAACTCACAAAATCTTCGGCGACCCTAGCTACCTCCGGCCTGCAGAAATCAACCCGGCACAACTCCGGCCAAATACTTCATCCAACCCATAAACCAAACTAACTCTAACCTAACCCAAGTTCAACCTCCGGCTACAACCTCTTTAAACCAGGCAGACCCAACAACAACTCTAGACCCGGATGCCTCTGATTTCCTCTACCATTTCATCCCATTCAAAACCCGAAAACCCATCTTCTTAAACCATTTCGAACCTACCCAAAACTATGGTTGCAACTAATCCGGACCCACCACCCATTAATCCGGCCTATCATTTTGAAAACCCAGCTGCTACAAATTTCGACCCACTTACCTAGTTGCCTACCTCCAAACACTAAGAGCCCCCAACCTACTCTCCCGAACCCTCTGCATATTTATATACTCATAAGGAAAAACAACAGTCGGAGTTCAAAGAGGAATATGTAAAAGAGTGTTTATGGGAGAAAATGAATAACTCGGAAATGCGAAAATGTGAAGTCAAAGGGAGGGGAAAGGACAGGTCGAGAGAAATAATAGAGATAGAAAGATGAATATATAAAGTTTGATTTTATTGGACTACCACAAAAGATGAAAGGACAATTCTTATTAAATATATTCAAGTTTGCATTGGGAGATGCAAGTTGAAAACGTTACAGAAGATAACTTTGGTTAGTTAAATTGTATTAAAGGATATTAAATTTTTTAATACTATTGTATTAAAGGTATAATATACATATAGATCAAAATTAATTCACAACTTAATTAATACATTAAAGACGCATTATATTATTATTATAAGGGTGTCAATAAAGAAAAATTCAAATTTGGAGACTTATTTTTAAAGTGGGTCATGATGACTATTTCACCTAACTAATCAAAACATTAATAAAGTGAGAGGGTCATCATGATCTACGTTGAAAGTGGGTGTTCAAATTATAACTTAACAAAGGGTGTCACCATGTAAAGAAAGGAAAATAGTTTGTGTGGTTGAAATTATATATATATATATATATATATATATATATATATATATATATATATATATATATATATATAGAGAGAGAGAGAGAGAGAGAGAGAGAGAGTCTTATACATACCAAGTATACACATACTTGTTGGCATAAACTTATTTTTTTAAAATATTTTATAAAATTGAGTTGAATTTTTTTATGTGGTATTTAAATATTTCAAGGGATCCATCTAAAAAAATATTAGCTCAAAATAATATTTTTTGCTATTTTTAAAAATTCGGTCAAACTTTCACAACTTTTAAGGTGCTTTAAAGTTTTGAAAGTTTGACCGATTTTTTAAAAATAGCAAAAAAATATATTTTGAGCTGATTTTTTTATACGGATTTCTTGAAAAGTTTAAATACCACACCAAAAAACTCAACTCAAAAATATTTTTTTTACTATTTTAAAAAAATCAATATGTACATGAGTCTTTCTCTAAAGAACCCTCATTTCCTCTTTTGTCCCTTTATTTGGATTTTTTCTCTAAAACTCCAAATAAAGCAAGAACCCAACATAAAAATTACACTTTCTGCTCCTATATATAAAAAAAATCATTTTTTTTCTTTTCCCCGTGAATGATCTAGACATAACTCACATATGCTCGAGATTAGGGGTGGCAATTTTAGAAATGACACGGCACGACACGAAATTGACACGATATTTCGTGTTCGTGTTTTTTTAACACGAAGTCGTGTCGTGTCGTATTCGTGTCTTAATTATGAGTCGTGTCGTGTCGTGTTATCGTATTGTTTAGGCCTGAAATTTGAGAAATTTTGATTGTCGTGTCGTACCGCGTTATTTTTTATTCAGGTCGTGTTCGTGTCAACTAAAAAAAACATGAATTCGTGTCGTGTCGTGTTCGTGTCCCAAAAAACCTTGTCGTGTCGTGTCGGCCCGAAATACGATCTTTTGACCCGAATTACCACCCCTACTCAAGGTACAAACAGGTGCATGTGTTTATTGGTAACAAACGGAAACATACCCTTTTCTACTTGATACTAATTAATCAAGTTTCCTTTCATACCTAAAAGGAGATTAAAAGTAACAGGAACTCCCATTTCACCAAAACCCTCCAAACTCGTCGATTAAAATAGCGACTCCCATTTCACCGGCCCAGTTTCTTCCATTCCCCTCCAAAACACTGATTCTACAACCTAAGAAAATCGGAGGTCGGAAAGAGAAGAGCCGTCATAATTTATTTCAGTCTTATCTCTATGGTTAACTATCTCTTCTAGAAAATTAGACTTGTGTTTGCTTGTTTGATAGATTTCCAAATTGCACCATAAATAATAAAGTCCTCAACTGACCATTTAATGGCATTATTTAATTAAAGTTGAATTTGTGTTACTAATAAGAAATGTATTTGTTTTAGAAATCACCATCTAGCGATAGTTAGTTAAATTCTTACTTTTAACATTTGTTGTGTTATTTTTAATTTTTTCCCAGCTATAAAAATAAAATTTAAAAATGAAAATTCAATACATATTGAAATATATATATATATACAAATAATTCATAATTTAAATGCTAAAGAATATTATTTAAATACAAAAAATGCTTGATTATAATTCTAAAATCGTAATATGGGTTTGTTTATAAGTATTAAAGTTCTGATTAAAAAGCAAAAACTATATTTTAAACTTTTTGTATTAATGGTATCTTCTTTAAAAAAAATTATTAATCAAAGATTTTTTTAATTTTATTTGAAATCAAATGTAAAAGAATACGATCATGTGTTAAAAGTAATGGTTTGATCAACGATAGTTAGAGACTGAGGATTGTAATACCCCGTATTTTTAAAGGTATTTAAATTACACTGTGGATGTAATTTGGTAATTTGAAGAATTATTATGAATAGTAATTCTGGGATTAATGAGTGAAATTAAATAAATTCGATATTATAAAATGAATAGTAAATATTAGTTTTCAAGTGACAGATTAATATTTACGTGGATTATATTTCGAGATTAAGTATATGAGTGAATTATTTTTATTACATGTCACAGTTGGGTAAAGCGACAAAGAAAAATATTTTAAATTGGAAAACACGCGTATTGAACGTGTTGGGTCAAAATAGTGAACTTTAGTTAAGTGACTCGGATGGAGATTTTGACTCCGCCATTGGGTTCGAAATGGCCGAGATAGTCAAAATAGAGTACCCGGAGGTAGTGTTTGGGTTTCGGACATTTTTGGACTAGTAGGGACTCGTAAATGAGTACACGAGTCATTTAACAATTGGGTATACACCCAATTTCGAGTTTAATAAGAGAAAATGCTCATTTTTGCCCCAAAATCAGATTTAAGAGAGAGAAAGAGAAGAGAGAAGAAGAAGAAGAAGAAGAAGAAGAAGAAGAAGAAGAAGAAGAAGAAGAAGAAGAAGAAGAAGAAGAGAAGAGAGGAAGGAAGAAGAAGAGATTTTCGGGCCAAACTCCGCCGAATTCGACTCGAGGTCGGCTGATTTCATCCTCCAGGCAAGTGTATACTTGCTTTATTTCATTTTGTGCATTTATTTCATATTATGGTTGGTAAACCCTTAAAATAAATTTAGGAAAATTTGAATATGTGTTTACATATTGATGTAATGTAAACTCTTAATGATTTCTAGTGTTAAATCCATGTAAATGGAGTGAAGAAATGGATTAAAATGGGTTAAAATCATAAGTTGGGGTTTTTATGATTTTAGGGTCTAAATCTAAGGGAAATGGTTTAATACCCCCGAATTAATTGATGTGTTAGTTGTAAAACATAGATTAGATGTTTATGGAGTTGTTGGATGAGATTAGAAACAACAAAAATGGAGAAAAATAGAGGTTGGGATTTTGGAGAAGATGATGAATAGTAACTTCGTAGCTTGCGGGGTAAATTCGGACAGGAAGAGGGCAGATTCAGCTCTCCGTCAAAACACAAAAGTTGTAGATCTTTTCAATACGGTCGCGTGGGCCCCAACCCGTATTTTTCTGATTTTTCTACGAATTGTTATGATTTTTACAAGATGGCCGTTCCGGGGTGAAATCACCAACTCGGAAATGCACTCAAAAATTGGGAAGAAAAAAAAAGGGCTAGAATTCTTTGGAGATAAATATTTGGGGTTCCTAAAAATAGTGTGGGGACTTCTAAATATTTTTTTTTAGTAAGGTGTGTATCTTGGGTTAGATAAAATTAAACCCCAAGATTTACCCAAATAGGGGTGTTTGGGAGGAGTAACACTCGGGATGATGTTTCAGTGGGCAAAATTTTATATAAGTAATTGTGCGCGTAGAAAACACACTTATATGCCGATTTTTATTGAGTAAAATCCCACGGGGTGACCAGGATGAAATTTAGAATACGGGCTAAAGAGAATTGAGCAGTTATCCGATACGTCTATTTATGACAATTATTATTAGTGAGAGGAATGCCTACTGTTATTTATGGGACGAATAAATATATCGGTGTTGTTGGTAGTGTCATCGTGCGGTGAGAAAATCTCAGAATATAAAATATTGAGGAATTATTTAAAATCAATAAACACGTAGGATATTCGAGATATAAATATACTACGTGAAAAATTTATTATACGGGTTGTGCGTATGCCCGAATGATATTATATACGTGGGTTAAATAATTATCTATGGGGAATTATGTATAGGTAAGAGAAATACCTATAATTATAATATGGTTGTGTGAATACCTAATTGATGATATATTTATATAGGTGGAATGTGTACCTATATGATTATTTATTATATGTTTGACATACCTACCATACTTGCTATCACGGGAGGTTGGCGTTCGAAAGAGGACAACCTTATCATGTGTTGCCTTCGGAGGGATTTTAGATTTGGTACCTCAAGAACATAGGGTTGTGAAAGGCTTATTTGTGAGTCGATAAGTCTGCGGCTTATGGGAGCGTAGGTATGTGCGTGACCCATAGGTACGTGAATTATGTTCGCCTCCAATACGTGTGATTTGTATTGTTGCAGTTCCCGAGTGATGTGGAGCGGGTAATACTTTTTGTACGAAACGTACTTGGATTTGGATAGCAGAGTATGTGGGCATCGCTATTAAGCATGTGGGTGCCGGATATGGATATATGTATTGAGATTAAAATATATGTGTACTTGAGATAATCCACAGTTGCTTAATATTATAGCTCGGTGGATGATTAATATACTTGTTGCGTGTAGTATATTGTTTATATATATGAGATGAGATATCATATAACGTAACCCTGTATGAAAAGGAAAATAATGAATAAAGTGATATACTCCTTCCGGTAGATTTATATCCGGATTTATATGAATATGGATCATAAGTTAATGAGAACTATTAATATATACGGGTGATATAAATGTGGTATGTACTTAAGACTTAATGGATCCCGATGATCAACATTGTCACGTAGTAGTGTATCGGGGGGTTCCTTGTTTGGATTTCGCTTCCCGAGACACCCCACGAACGAACGTAATGTAATGTTGGGAATGGGGAGAAGCTTAGTCCTTAGTACTCGGATTTTTGGGGATTTCGGAAGATAAGGGAAATACCTTAGTAGGCAGGGTAGCTTAACTAGGTTGTTTAAAAAGGTAGGCGATAGTTGTGCACTATTAGAAGAGGGGTGAGGGGTATCTCATGGGAGTGCGATACCAATTTAAATATGAGATAAAACATAATTTCCTTAATAAAGTATTTATGCACTTGAAAAATATTTTCACAACTCGGGCTCTGACCCGTTTCTATATTTTTCCCCTCTTGCTATATCTATATATATATATATATATATAGGTGTCCAGACACAGGGACGCTGTAAGGACACAAATTTCCAATTGAGTCCATATATAGTTTTGGCTCAATTCCGGACAAAAACATTTATTCATAGGATAGTATGTTATTGTAATACTCTCAAGCCTATGAAGTGTGTGTTGAAGACGTAACGGCAAAGAGTATAAAGCTTCATCAAATGTGCCGGTTTGCGTGCCTCGTTTCTACGTCATCAACTATGGTTCCATGCTCCCAAGGTATGAATGCAATTATTTTTATATAGGAGCTTGGAACAAAGTTTATTGGGTGTTAGGTTTTATAAAAACTGCGTTTTGTTTTAAGAAAGAAATTATATAAAACTTTAAAATAAGTTCATAAAGTTTTTTGGGCCAAAATCTAATTTTTCAATCTTTCTGGTCGTTCGTTAGATATGTCGTTCGAACGAGTTTTTTTCGTTCGAACCAGATGTCGTTCGAACGAACCTGCCAACGAGTTCCCACTATCGTTAGAAATGTCGTTCGAACGAGATTGTCGTTCTAACGAGATTTCCAACGAGCTTCTAACGAGTCCATACTGGAGCGTCGTTAGAAGTCTCGTTCGAACGAGACTTCGTTCGAACGAAATGTCGTTCGAACGAGCTGTCAGGCGGGAACAATTTTTGGCAGTTTTTGGCAGTTTTTCACACACTTCCCCACTTGGTTTTTAACCAACTTTTACTGACTTTAATATGTTCGGGAATGACATTTTCCAACTTAACATTTCCATAACTTTTCCAACTTAGTTTATCTCTTAGAGAGAGTTTGAGAGCAAAAATGGTTTAGGAAAATGTTCATGTTTTGAGTGAGATTTTTAGAGAAATATTTTCATCACTCTAGTGTTTACACCCAATTGAGTTTATCCAAGTTCATATATACATATCAAATTGCTTGGAGTTTGGCACCGGTTTATCTCTACCGAATTCAAGAAGAGAAGTTTTGGTTTACTTCTACATCCATCAAAGAAGAAGAATTTTTGTTGCGATTCTACCCACTTGGAGAAAGGCTCCATGTACGGGTGACGGTGACCATAGAAAGCCCCATCGGTGGATTCCGAGATCGCGGTGGTGTTCCGAGGTTATCCGCTAGGAAGAGGTGTCTACAAGAAGAAGCGTCGATGCTTGAGAGGGATCGAGTTAGTCGTTGCAAGTCTATCTGTCTTGTAATTGTAATTCCGTATCTAGTGGATTTGTGGCTAGGGCCGTCTGAGGTTGTTTCCCGTCTTGGGTTTTTCCTCGTACATCGCGGCGTAGTGTGATTGGTTTATTTTATCTTGCATAAATAATTTAGAATGCATGCTTAGGATAATTTCAAGATAAAATTTGGTTTAATCTATCACACTCATTTGGTTTCGCCTAACTTTGGATAATTGTTAATGATGACTTAGGCAAATTCAAGGACTTGATTTATTTTGTTGAACCATCATCCTAACGCTTCCGCATTTATCTTAAAAAGGGAAATTATTAACTTGGATTTTAATTAAGGTAATTTCAAGCTTTTACAAATTGGTATCAGAGCCAAAGCGATAAATTATTTCGTTAAAGATCTTTTAAATAATTTTTTGCTAAAATGGATTTTTCCCCATTTTCAAAATTTCCTATTTTCGATGGTTCAAACTACGCGTATTGGAAAGCGCGTATGAGATCGGCACTAAAATCTATCGACGAACATGTTTGGATGTCTGTTGTTAACGGGTGGTCCCCACCAACTTATTTAGTTGAAAATTAATGTGTTATTAAACCCGCCGATAGATGGACTGAAAATGAGTTTAAACTTGCTAATTTCAATTCCCGTGGTTTAAATGCTTTATTTAGCGCTGTCACACCAGATGAATTCCATCGTATTATGACGTTTGAAACCGCTAAAGAAGCTTGGGATATTTTACAATTAACTCATGAAGGAACTAGTGTCGTTAAAGCTTCAAAACTCCAAAACCTCACCACTCAATTTGAAACTATCAAAATGAATGAAAAAGAAACTTTTGATGAATTCTATGCTAGACTTTCTGATATTGTTAATTCATCTTTTAACTTGGGAGAGAAAATACCTGACGACCGTGTTGTAAAGAAAATTTTAACGTCCCTACCCGATAGATTTATTCCAAAGGTGACCGTTTTAAATTCTTTACCCACTTTAACCTCTACGAAATTAGAAGAGCTTGTAGGTGATTTACAAACCTATGAACTAGATATGTTTCCCTCTAAAACTGAAAAGAAAATCGAGAAGGGCGTTGCTTTAAAAGCCCGAAGAGAGGTAAAACAAGTAGTAGAGAGCGAGAGTGATAGTGACTCGGAAGACATGGCTTTGTTTGCTCGTAAATTTAGAAAATTTCTTAAAATTAACAAAGATAAATTTAAAAATGATTTTAAGAAATTTGATACTTCTAAACATGATAAAAGCGAGAAGATTTCTAAAGCCGAGAAAATCCCTAAAACTAGTAATGAAAATTTAGATAGGGACGAGTCTAATAAGTGTTTTGGTTGTGAAGGTTATGGCCATAGGGCTTATGAGTGCCCCACTAAACTAAGGAAAGATGGTAAGCGACCCATTTCATATAATGCAACCCTTAGTGATAGTGATAAGGAAGAGAATCCCGATTCCCCCACTAAGAAAAATTTTGTGGCTTTTATGGCTAGTCATGTGAGTGATAGTGAGAACTCATCGATTGATGAAACAATAGCACATGCCACTTCCAAGGTCATTGTACATGATTCTCTTATTTTTTATGATAGTGAGAGTGAAGAAGAAAGTGAGAGTGAAAATGAAGAAGAGGTTAATGTGAGTGAACTTAAAAATGCTTTTCAAGAACTTTATAAAGAATCTATTAAATTGAAAAGAGCTAATTTGAAGTTAGAAGCTAGTTTAAGAGAGAGTGTCAAGGTCGTTGATGACAATGATTTAATAGAAGACCTTAGGACACATGTGAAGACTCTTCAAGAGAAGCTTGAATATGTAGACGGCGAGAGAGATAGCCTTAGAGGTTTAATGGAATCCTTGAAAAAGGAGCTTCTTGCTTTTGAAGAGAAAAATATTTTACTAGAATCTAACATTTTAGAAGTGGAAAATAAATTAAAAGATTCTAGTCATGTCAAATTTGATTTAGAGTGTCGTTCGGAAAAACTAGATAAAATGTTAGGAACGGTCCAAATTAAAAATGACACTTGTGGTTTAGGATTCAATACTTGTAATGAATTTACTCATAATGCCCAAACCAATGTTTTAGGAGAATCTACTAGGAATACATTTAAAGATCACTCCTTAAGTAAATCTTTTCGACATGTTCTCACTTGTACACATTGTGGTCGACAAGGTCATCTTAGGAAATTTTGTTTTGATCTTAAACGAATTTCTAGAAAATCCCATAGTCATGTTACCACGGGAGTTAAAGTTCCTACACCCCAAGATAGTCATTCTCCATTAATTTGGGTTAGGAAATCCGACATGGTTGCCTTGTAAAATAGGGTTGTTGATTCTCATTTACTTTCACATGCTTCCTCCCTTGCTAAATCTCAAGTATGAATGTGTTAGTGTTTGCATACTTTAGCGTTTGTACTTTATGCTATATTCACATGCAAAATGTATGCTTGCTTAGTCAATTTTCTAGTCATTGCTTTATTTGATATCACATGCTAGAAATTACGACTTGTTTATCTTTTTGTATTATATTTTGTGTTTGAATTAATTGAAAAATATAAAATGATTTGTGTTCATCATTTGTGTTTTAATTATTTCATTTAAGCTTAATGAAAAATACAAATGATTTTTGTTTATTCTTTTGAGTATATATATATTTATTTTTGGTGAAAAATGTTAAAAACTCAAAAAGATTTTTTATGTGTGTATTTTAGTTTGACACACTTTAAGTGGCCTATACTTGTGTTTGAATTCCATCTTTTACGCTCCCACGTGGCTAGAACTTTTGGTTTAGTTTTTCAATCCTTAAAATGTTCTTTACCATGTTTTATATGGAGTAGTTGGATTTTGTGTTATTTAAATGGATTATATTTTTATATGCCTCTATTCACACATGCACGAGCTCTTTTGAAATCTTAATGTCACATGCTATATTTGACCTTTTTGAGGTGTTCTCCTATCAATCTAGTCATCTACATATCTATGACCTAGGAGGACTAGTGCATGTCAAAATCCGTTGCATGTGAGATTTGTGTGAAAATGAAAACATGATAAAATAAAATGTGCACGGGGAAGGGCTCCGAAAGGATGAATTAAATCCTTTGCGATAGTAAGCCACCGTTTATTGGATCTAAAAGAAATACGTGATCCAAAGGCCTAAAAACAGAATATTTGGCATTAAAAAGAAAACAATTGCCAAGGCCTATGTTTGTTTGATATATTCATTCAAAAGCAAAAGCATATATATGCTTATTGAGGGAGAATTGGATGGTGTATCAACGGTTTGCACAATGTCCGTTTATCCTAGTTGTCTGTAATGTCATGACTCTATTTGGTTTGTAGAATCATCATCATGCTAGGCTTGTATGCATTGTGTATGTTTGTTCATTGAGTTCAATCTTCATATTGTCACATGAGGTTATATTCAAATGTGATGAAGTTTGCAATCAAATGAGAACTCCGTGAATGTTTATTAAGTGTTTGGGTCTAAATTTAATTGTTGATAGTTCACACCCCTACACTTACGTTTCCATATGACACATTTTTGCCATACGAGTGTGCTAACTTATTGTATTTTGTGTTATATGTGTGTTTATATCTATATATATATATATGCAAGTTCTTTATTGGTATATTTCTCGTATATATATATATGATATTTGTTTTGTCTTTGCCTATGCTTTTATTGGCCATATGCTTTCATGTCTTATCACTTTAAGCTTCAACATGCTGTTTATTAGTTCTTTATCCTTTGCCTATTCCTGAACAAAAAGGGGGAGAATGTTGATAGGGGGAGAAATGGTATCTAATCTAATCCTATTATTATCATATCTTAGTTTGGGGGAGATTTATCTTAGGGTGAGACGTCTTTCTAAGTAGGTCATGTGTTTGATAAAGGGATAAAGGGGAGAATTAAGTTAGGGGGAGTAATTAATTAATTGCATTTAATACTTTGATATTCCCTATGCATTTGATGAGTTTGCTTAAGTGTGCAGGATTTCTTCTAAATTGTTTAATGGTAAAGCGTTTGATCCTTGGGTTGAGTCAAGTTTGGGTGGGTTATGTTTTGAGTCTAGTGAGCCTGACGGCCCTTTAGGATTTTTGTTTGGTTTTTGTCCCGGAATAGCCGAAGGGGGAGATTTGTAAGGACACAAATTTCCAATTGAGTCCATATATAGTTTTGGCTCAATTCCGGACTAAAACATTTATTCATAGGATAGTATGTTATTGTAATACTCTCAAACCTATGAAGTGTGTGTTGAAGACGTAGAGGCAAAGAGTATAAAGCTCCATCAAATGTGCCGGTTTGCGTGCCTCGTTTATACGTCATCAACTATGGTTCCATACTCCCAAGGTATGAATGCAATTATTTTTATATAGGATCTTGGAACAAAGTTTATTGGGTGTTAGGTTTTATAAAAACTGCGTTTTGTTTTAAGAAAGAAATTATATAAAACTTTAAAATAAGTTCATAAAGTTTTCTGGGCCAAAATCGAATTTTTCAATCTTTCTGGTCGTTCCTTAGATATGTCGTTCGAACGAGTTTTTTTCGTTCGAACCAGATGTCGTTCGAACGAACCTGCCAACGAGTTCCCACTATCGTTAGAAATGTCGTTCGAACGAGATTGTCGTTCTAACGAGATTTCAAAGGAGTCCATACTGGAGCGTCGTTAGAAGTCTCGTTCGAACGAGACTTCGTTCGAACGAAATGTTGTTCGAACGAGCTGTCAGGCGGGAACAATTTTTGGCAGTTTTTGGCAGTTTTTCACCCACTTCCCCACATGGTTTTTAACCAACTTTTACTGACTTTAATATGTGCGGGAATGACATTTTCCAACTTAACATTTCCATAACTTTTCCAACTTAGTTTATCTCTTAGAGAGAGTTTGAGAGCAAAAATGTTTTAGGAAAATGTTCATGTTTTGAGTGAGATTTTTAGAGAAATATTTTCATCACAATCTAGTGTTTACACCCAATTGAGTTTATCCAAGTTCATATATACATATCAAATTGCTTGGAGTTTGGCACCGGTTTATCTCTACCGAATTCAAGAAGAGAAGTTTTGGTTTGCTTCTACATCCATCAAAGAAGAAGAATTTTTGTTGCGATTCTACCCACTTGGAGAAAGGCTCCATGTACGGGTGATGGTGACCATAGAAAGCCCCATCGGTGGATTCCGAGATCGCGGTGGTGTTCCGAGGTTATCCGCTAGTAAGAGGTGTCTACAAGAAGAAGCGTCGAGGCATGAGAGGGATCGAGTCAGTCGTTGTAAGTCTATCTGTTTTATAATTGTAATTCCGTATCTAGTGGATTTGTGGCTAGGGCCGTCCGAGGTTGTTTCCCGTCTTGGGTTTTTCCTCGTACATCGCGGCGTAGTGTGATTGGTTTATTTTATCTTGCATAAATAATTTAGAATGCATGCTTAGGATAATTTCAAGATAAAATTTGGTTTAATCTATCACACTCATTTGGTTTCGCCTAACTTTGGATAATTGTTAATGATGACTTAGGCAAATTCAAGGACTTGATTTATTTTGTTGAACCATCATCCTAACGCTTCCGCATTTATCTTAAAAAGGGAAATTATTAACTTGGATTTTAATTAAGGTAATTTCAAGCTTTTACAGACGCTTGGATAATGATTCTTTCGAGTCAGACGTTTGCTGTAGCAGTTGTGGATGCAAGCAGGTTTATATTAGACGCTTCTATCATTGAGATCTAGATAGGAGGTATTGTAGAAACATTCGGGCTTATGGCCCAACTGTACTCATTTATTCTTTTATCGCCTTTTAGTGCGGCATTCAATTTGGTTGTATTATTATACCGAGTGTTCGGTTATTTTATTTTATTTCATTTCAGTTGTTGCATATAAACCGTTGTACTTTTTATTTGAATGGTTTGGTTAAAAAGATTAGTTAATTAAAAATTTGACGCCGGCCTAATAGGATATTAGTAATTAAAATGATTTTCGACAGTGATGCTAAGAATGAACCATACGGGACACATGTTTTAATTTGATGTAGGAGTGATCGCTCGGTATTTTATTAGGTGGGGTGTAACAAGGATGTAACACAAAACAAAAACAACAAAAAAACACAAAACTCACTTTAAAAGTTGGGGATAAATACAAAATAACCTTGATTTTACACATAGATTTGGATTTTATATACGAGTTGCAAAAAAATGGACATAAATGAATAGGCCTTCGTCACGATTTTTAAAAAAATGGAAAATTGTGACAAAACTCGATCTCTTTTAATTTCATTTTTTTTCTATCCGCTCTAGAGAGTGACTAGAATTATATGTATAAACACACGTGGTACCAACCTCTCTTACAATTCAAAAAAAAATCTCGTATTTTTATGTAAAACAAATTTGATTAATTTCTTTAATTATTCATATCCTTTGTTTTTGCAGCTACCTCTTTTCTACCAGGAAATTTCCATTGGATTATGATCTTGCTCATGTCTGGGGCTATGGTTGTGTTGAATTAGGCTGGATTACCAAGATTTGATACTTTTAATTTTATTCACATTTTTGTTACATGTGTGTATAAATAAATCTACATTTTTATTACATAAGTAGGCAATAATAGGACACATTATATGCATACCTACATGTAAGATACATTTGTTTTTGGTTTACTAGTATTTATGTTTGATGTTTTGTGTTAAATCATGTTTATAACCATTGTGCAATAAACCCAAATAATAGAATAAATTTAGGGTGTTTTATTTTATTATCCTACGAAGGGGTGGGGGACAGAGGCGGAGCGAGGAATTTTTTGGGGGTGGGGCAAACATTTTTTTCCAGCAATATTAACTATTAAAATATATAAATATTTAACACATGTCATTTCATTACAAAAAAAAATATTTAACTAATGATCTCGTTCCACAAAAAATAAAACTCCTAAGTTACAATTCATAATTGCCCCCTACGATATCTCATTTTTTGGAAACGATCCATAATGACATCATTGCTAACACTGTAAAAAACGTCATTTTCAAAATACGCGACTACACGATCATTCATCCACTCATCCCCCATTCGATTCCGGAGATCCATTTTCACAATGTTCATAGCTGAAAATGCCCTTTCAGCTGTAGCGGTAGCAACGGGTAAGATCAGTGACAATTTTATAAGCCTATAAACCAAGTTGTACACAATATGCTTTCGCAACTCTACCATCTTCTTAGAAAGAGCAATAATCCCTTCCAATTCTGATAATTCATCATTAGATTTCATTTCCATTTCATAAAGCACAAGTTGATTTTGAAGTTTAATGCGCTCACCCTCGGAGAAATCATTAGGATATAATTCAGAGAGACGAACCAGCTTCTGGCAATTGAAAGCAATGAATGATCCACTTTGGTTTAAGGATGACATACGAAGAAGCAATTCTGAATTAACCTCATCAAAATGATTATTGAGCTCAACAAGTTGCAACACAAAGATAGAATAAATCAACTTGGTAATGAAGTAAATTTGTTATTACATCAGCTCTACGTTTAGGATTTCCTAAAAGCATAAAATTATCTTCCATTTGAGGAATGGTTATATCATGTCTCGTGCAAAATGAACAAACATCGATAAGAAGGGAATCCCAACCACCGTCTCTCATTTTTTGCATATTCTCTTTAGATAATCTAATAAATGTTATAGCATTCACTATATCTTAATCTTTTCGTTGCAGTGCTTTTGAAAGATCATTAGTGATTCCAAGCACATTCTTCATCAAATGCAATGTGAAGATAAAATCAAAAGACCTCATCAATTTTAATAAAGTGCAAGCTTGCCCCTTTTGGTCGCTGGATCCATCAAACATCACATCCTTGACAACTTCTGACATAGACGAAAACATAGTAATCAAATTTATCAGTGTACCATAATGTGATCCCCAACATATTTCACCTAGTCGTTTAAGATTAGTCTCTTGATTTAACCCACGACCACATGATAATTCGCCACTTTCAAGTAACTCAAACACCCTCTCAGCTTCTTTAGTTCGAAGAATGTCTCGGTGCTTACATGAAGCGTTACTGATAAGCTCACGAAGGAAGATCTCCTTGTTGATGTAGAAGGTGCTGATGATGAGACTCAACCAAATGAAAATCTCCACCTGATTCTGGGTCTCCAAATCCTCCGTTGCCCCCTGGGAAGGTCTTACCTTCTATCAATTGAGCGAACGGAATACCGAGCACTTTGTCAAGAGTGACCATATAGTCATTCAAATTCATCTTAAATGTTGTTGTAGACATCCCCAAAGCCCTACAAACTCGTCGATTATAATACAATCATGTGTTAAAAGTAATGGTTTGATCAATGATAGTTAGAGAGTGAGGATGTAACACAAAACAAAATAAAACAAAAAAAGGGTTTCACACAAAACTCAGTTTAAAAGATGGGGATAAATACAAAATAACCTTGATTTTAGACATAGATGTGAATTTTATATATGAATTGCAAAAAAATGGACAAAACAATAGGCCTTTGTCACGATTTAAAAAAAAATGGAAAATCGTGACAAAACTCGATCCGTTTCAATTTCATTTTTTTTGCTATCCGCTCTAGAGAGTGACTAGAATTATATGTATAAACACACTTGGTACCAACATCTCTTAAAATTTTTAAAAAAGTTAGATTTTCTCGTATTTTTATGTAAAATAAATTTGATTAATTTCTTTAATTATTCATATCTGTAAGGACATTTTTCTCATGTCCAACATGTTACATTTGTGTATGTCGTACGCCGCTACATTTGGCACGTCACCTCACGATCTCACATGGCGGCCTCTATCTGAATTCCGGGAATCAAGCATTCAACATCTCCATTAATGTGTCCCACATCTGCCTCAACGACTTCACGTTCCAAGATTTTAGGGACTTAATGTAAGTGGTACGCAAGGGAAGTCAAAACAGTGAAAAAAGGCACGAAAGGAGAGTTAAAGGGCATTTTCGTAATTTCACATCCATAGTCCGGAGGTCTGGTCAACTGGAAAGTTGAATAGCTCACCGCAACGAAGATACTGGAAGAAATGTCACCTCAATCTGAGTTACGGTGAAGGAGTTATGATCTTTTGAAGTTGGAGAAAATTCCTTGAAGAATGCTATTTTTTTTTAACCCCAAACCAGAAAGGTACCCCAAACCGATGTACCCCAAACCGCATAAGGTACCCCAAACCGGTTCGGGGTACCTGTACGCTGGATAAAATTTTAGAGGTTTAAGAACGTGGATCTCTTCATCTGTTTTCCTATAAATACCAACTTCGGGGGAGTTGTTTTGCAAGACTTTAGAAGACATTTTTGAGAGTCCAAATTACTCTAGTCTTCATATTTTTTGAGTCCCAAGACTCATGTTTTGATTCACACAATTGCCAAACCTTTGTGAATCTTTTTGGTAACCCAAGAACACAACTCTGGTTTGTTCAACCCTTGTGGAGAAGCCGTTCTCTTCTTCATTGCTGCCCTCCTGGAAAGGGAAAATTCCAGCCGTCGACATAGGAACCGACACCTGCGGGTATTTCTGTGTCACACTGTTTCTAGCCGTTGCTTTGAAGGTTTACCGAAGACACCGTGCGTTACACTTGTGGGCGATTATCAGGTTGTATGTAAGTCAATGGTCTTGTAAATTCTGTAAAGTTCTAGAAATAAAAGGTTTTGCCCTTCGGGGATTTTTCCTTAACTTTGTGTCGCATGCTTTACATTTGATGGGTTGATTTAGATGCATGTTTAAGGGTTAATTTTATTTGGTTTAAAAGTAGACGCTAATTAAATAAGGGTTACTAAGAAACTTGCGAAATTTGATTTAAATCAATTATCACACAGTCACACACCGAACCTATTCGTTTTTTTTTTACAAATAGGTATCAGAGCCGGTTGCGCTAATTTATTGCGTATTCCTATTTTTCGCAAAATCGTGTGATATTGATTTTTTTTAAATCAGTTTTGTGAAAAATCGCAATTTTTCCAATGGAACGTCCATTTAATGAGGAGCCTATTTTTGAAAAAGTTCACAACCGTGCTGAAAAATTAAAAAGTTTGAATTTGAAACTGTGCAAAAGAATTAAAGTTTTGGAAAAAGAAAATTCTCTCTTTAAAAGTAAGATTGAATATTTGCAAGCATTTCAAACTCAAAGTGATATTTGTCGTGAGCACTTTGGTAATTTGTGTACTGATTTTGATTCTTTAAAAATTGCCAAAAAGAAGAGTGATGGGAGAGTCCTTGTTTTAGAGAAGGAATTAGAGGACTTAAAAAATTCTAGGGTTCCCGTTTGTGCCGTCGAGGATAAAAAATTAATCAATGATTTTACGGCACGTGAAAAGACTCTTAGGGATAAGTTTGTTTTAATTGAGAGGGAGCGTGATAAACTGTTAAGTTTAATTGAAAATTTGAAAAAGAAATCCCTGTCTTTGAAAGAGTCTAATTCTTTGCTTGAGTCAAAAATTTTGAAGTTAAAAAATAATTTGACAGACTCAAGTAGGTTTGATAGTGATGGTAATAGCTCATCGTGTTCTCATGCTTCTAATGCTAAAGCCAAAACCATTATTTGTTTTATAGGGTCAATTAATCCCAAGGACATTAGAAAAGATCACACTTTAGGTAACATTCCTTCCGTTTACACATGTTCACATTGTGGTAGGAAATGTCACCTTAGGAGATTTTGTTTTGATCTTGGAAGATGTCCTAGGATGTCGAAGTCTAGTGTTACCTTGGTTCCTAAATCCCCCACATGTTGTTTCACATCTATTTGGGTTAGGAAATCACTTTTGGATACACTAGATTTTAGATAAGTTGATTCTCGTTTGCTTGCACATGATTCTTCTCTTGCCATATCATATAGATGATTGTGTTCGCATGTGCGTCATACGCTAGTTTTTTCTTTGGTTTCATGATATTTATGTTTACTAGCGTTGTGACGTGTAATTTTTGTATGTTTGATTTTTTTTGAAGAATTTTGAAAAATACAAAAAGATTTTATTTTGATAAATTTTTGTGAAAATACAGAAAGATTGTTATATTTTGTTTGCACCGTTTATGGATGAAGACTTAGGATGACCAAGTCACAACATCATTCCATTTTACATGTGACTATTTGATAGTGTTTTGAGATAATAGGTCAATTCATCCTTGTGCTTTATAATGTTTGGAGTCATTAAGATGTAATTAAGTGTTACTTCCTACATGTTTGACTCATATTTCCTTTATTGCACACATGCACGGATTTGTTTGATTATTGTGCTTGTCTTATCACATGTTGGTTGGGTGTTTTCACTTCAATTCTGTCCTTAAAACGAACCAAGCGCGATAATTTTTTTATAAGGAAACTGTGCATATAAGAACCGTTTTGTGAGTTTGTGTGCTTTATTTAAAAAATGGGGAAGGGCTGCGAAAGGTTCATTTTGCCTTTGCGAATAATAAGCCACCGTTAAATTGGACCTAAAAAATGGAGGAATTTTACTATCCGGGGTCCAAAGAGGTTTAAAAGAGCCCGAAAAAATTGAAAGTCAATAAAAAGAAATTCATGCCAATTATGGGCCATTTAGGTTTTTGCACCAATTCTCCAAAGTTTGAGAATTTAGATTACCTCTAAAAGATAATATATTTGAGGGAGTTTGGTTGGAGAATTTAAAACGGGTTTGCACGCCCTTGAATTGCTTGAAAATGCGCTACATAGTTTTGGACGTTATTGGTGTGGAAATCACTTCGACTTTGATTTGTTGATTTGCATAAGACGATGTCATCTAAATTCAACAAATTTTTATACCTAAGGATACCTTTGATGTTCATTCGTTAGGAGTACACGTATGCATCGTGCACATATGATTGATTGAATTGATTTACCTATCGAATGTGTTCACTCCCATTCATTCTGTTTCCATGACTTGGTTGTTTGAGTCTAAATCCATGGTGTTATTTTTTTTTCACATAGTATCTATTTTTTTTGTACGAAAAATTTAAAAAAAAAAAATCAAAAATAGTTTGTGTATTTTTTGTATACCGTGACACCCCGATTTTTCTTGTTTGATTCATTCTTCTTATTTGTCTATTTGGGGACATCATAAAAAGGGGGAGAAAGAATTATCTTATTTTGAGGGAGTTTGAATTTTGGGGGAGTTTTTGAGATTTGACTTATGCTTATCATATATTGGTATCTATGTTTATCTCATTTCAAACTCAATACGTCACTTGGTATTTTTCTTTATCTCATGTGTGTAAGTACTACATTGATGATCTCTGAATGGCACACCCTGGTGAGAAAAGATTTGAGATTCCTGAAGATTTGAAGAACAAACGATGAAGACTATTCATTTGTACCTTTTCCAGTTTTGGGTTCATGGGAGGGTAGATTTGTATGGGCAATTTCATATTTGATAATTCGGATTTTTTATGTATGTACCGGCATAGACATAAGGGGAGATTTGTAAGGACATTTTTCTCATGTCCAACATGTTACATTTGTGTATGTCGTACGCCGCTACATTTGGCACGTCACCTCACGATCTCACATGACGGCCTCTATCCGAATTCCGGGAATCAAGCATTCAACATCTCCATTAATGTGTCCCACATCTGCCTCAACGACTTCACGTTCCAAGATTTTAGGGACTTAATGCAAGTGGTACGCAAGGGAAGTCAAAACAGTGAAAAAAGGCGCGATAGGAGAGTTCAAGGGCATTTTTGTAATTTCACACCCATAGTCCGGAGTTCTGGTCAACTAGAAAGTTGAATAGCTCGCCGTAACGAAGATACTGGAAGAAACGGTACCTCAATCCGAGTTACGGTGAAGGAGTTATGATCTTTTGAAGTTGGAGAAAATTCCTTGAAGAATGCTGCTTTTTTTTAACCCCAAACCGATGTACCCCAAACCGGTTCGGGGTACCTGTACGCTGGATAAAATTTTAGAGTTTTAAGAACGTGGATCTCTTCATCTGTTTTCCTATAAATACCAACTTCGGGGGAGTTGTTTTGCAAGACTTTAGAAGACGTTTTTTAGAGTCCAAATTACTCTAGTCTTCATATTTTTTGAGTCCCAAGACTCATGTTTTGATTCACACAATTGCCAAACCTTTGTGAATCTTTTTGGTAACCCAAGAACACAACTTTGGTTTGTTCAACCCTTGTGGAGAAGTCGTTCTCTTCTTCATTGCTGCCCTCCTAGAAAGGGAAAATTCCAGCCGCCGACATAGGAACCGAACCGACACCTGCGGGTATTTCTGTGTCACACTGTTTCTAGCCGTTGCTTTGAAGGTTTACCGAAGACACCGTGCGTTACACTTGTGGGCGATTATCAGGTTGTATGTAAGTCAATGGTCTTGTAAATTCTTTAAAGTTCTAGAAATAAAAGGTTTTGCTCTTCGGGGATTTTTCCTTAACTTTGTGTCGCATGCTTTATATTTGATGGGTTGATTTAGATGCATGTTTAAGGGTTAATTTTATTTGGTTTAAAAGTAGAGGCTAATTAAATAAGGGTTACTAAGAAACTTGCGAAATTTAATTTAAATCAATTATCACACAGTCACACACCGAACCTATTCGTTTTTTTTTACAATATCTTTTGTGTTTGCAACTACCTCTTTTCTACCAGGAAATTTCCATTGGATTATGATCTTGCTCATGTCTGGGGCTATGGATGTGTTGGATTAGGCTGGATTACCAAGATTTGATACTTTTAGTTTTATTCACATTTTTGTTACTTGTGCGTATAAATAAATCTACAATTTCATTAAATAAGTAGGCAATAATAGGACACATCATATGCATACCTACATGTAAGATACATTTGTTTTTGGTTTACTAGTACTTATGTTTAATGTTTGTGTTAAATCGTTTTATAACCACTGTGCAATCAACCCAAATAATAGAATAAATTTAGGGTGTTTTATTTTATTATCCTACGAAGGGGTGGGGGTGATTAATAGTTAAGGGAGTAAAGTCTAATACTAATATAATTATTTCCAATATTAGTGGGTGGTTAGATAAAACATTCCTTAATTGGTCTCCTTTTTAAAACAACTTTTCTCAATGGGTCATATTTACACAGTAATAAGCATTCATTATTTATTTTCTAATGGGACCTACTGGAATAAAAATATTTTTTAATAGAATCTATTGGAGCAAAAAAAAACATAAAATTTATTTGAATGCATCCTTAATTAAAAAAGTGGACTGGTAAAAATTCCTTAAAATTAAGAGGAGGGGAGACAATGCGAAGAATTATTAAAACTAATGAAACACAATACTCATAGTTTTATAATTCTTAAATGTGTAGGAGGGGTTATTGTCATGTAATTTTTTTTATTATTCATTTGGGGAATTGTTAAATTTAACAACCTTCATCTTCATAATGGTCATTTTTTTGTCAATAATCAAAGGTGTATGACCATTATTTATCACCAATAAGGAGAAAAAAGATGATCAAAAGTTGGAGGAAACAATATTTTAAATTTTAAAATTACTCTTTAACCAAAAATTGGAGGGGTCCACTAATTTGGTATTGAAAAATATAATTAGTTTTAATTAGTTGTGGAATCGAGTTCCTCATATGCTAAGGGTTGTCAACTTTTTTATTATTCTCGAGATGTATACGGAATTAATAATATCATTTCAACGATCTTTAAAATTTGACATACTATTGGAGATGCTCTTAAGTCAATCAACATGTATTTTCTAAGTAACTACACAATCTTGTTCATTCACCTTAATTATAGAATTAATTATCAAAAAAATTCTCAAATATTTTTTAATACACATTTGGTCAAAGCCTTTTTCTTTTGTTTCAAAAAGTCCTTCAAACACCCATTTAACCAATATTCTCTTATTTTTAAAGGTCCGCGCCAGCGGCACTCCCGTCCCACCTTCCCCGACCCCACCCCCCACTGCCGGAGATCCGACGATCCTCACCAGAGCCCTTTTTGTTAGTGTTTTTATATGGTGAGGGACTTTTGGGAACAAAATAAAAAGGCTTGGACTAAACGTGTATTAAAAATGTTCTAAGGACTATTTGGTATATGCCCTTTAGTTATATTTCACGACTTAAAATACTGTAACAACCCGTATTTTTCGCATGAAAGCTGGTCAGACTAATATACCGAAGATAGGACTTGTCAAACAAATTATATATTCTTAGCATCAGATAATAAATAAAAATGAGTGAATTTAAAACCATTCCCAACATGTGATAACTAAAACAATAAATAACTCAGATATAAATAAAATCTCAAAATCATCCAAAATAAATAGTCTAAACAACAGAACTCCAAACCAACTGACTAAAATAAAAAAAATTAGGACACAAAGTCCATAAAAATATCTGAAATAAAAAAACTCGAGTGAAAAATTAAAAGAAGCAGCAACCTAAACTAGAATCAATGAGTTGAAGCTGCTAAACGAAATGGAACGACAAGTTTGAAGTCTCCTCAGCCCTTTTGATCCTATATATGAACGCCTGAAAATAATTTTTTTGTATAAATTTTGATCAGATCCCGAAAGTTAAAAGAAATATCTCCAATATAAGTAGTAAGTATTCTTACGGCTCATTTAGAATAAACATGTCACCCCATTATCTCTTGTGCACAATAAGTACCTCACTGCTCAACTAAGTGTAATATTACGAGCATGTCCTAATCCAAAACATAATTATGCTAACAAGTCTCTGTTACTACAATACTGAGCAAAGAATTAATAACCATCATGCAATAGGGATATAACTAACTACACATGTGAGAATACAACCCAAATACCAACCCCTCTCAGGTCATCCATAAAAGAATACACACATATTACAATAAGGTATTTAACGTGACATAGGGTTCATTAATAAATTAATAGTTCACTGAAGTATCACTTTTATATATTTACAAATTAATCACATGAAGGTAACAACCTTCGGAGACACTATTGTACTTCTATCAGTAAGTCTGTAGAAGTTCCTCACCTAATGAACTGAACAAACACACAAATAAGAATGGGGAGATCACCACACAGTAACACCATCGACTAGTCTCATAGCCAAACTTGCTACATGAATTGATTCTACCCATATTCTCATGTCACAAAGCTGTGACCACTATGAACGTGTGATTAACATAATAACCTCCACAACGACTTGTGCCAATAGTCAGGTGTGTAGTACCCGGTCACAACCTCTCAAGTAACCCCAACTGATAGATTCCCCACGGGTAATGGTATGTTTAAGCAAATAAGTAATACATAGACACAAACATGCACGCCCGAGCGTACACACACACACACTGTGTGTATGTGTGTGTGTGTGTATATTTCGCACAATATATGCATACATCCATAGGATATCGCTTCACTCACGCATCTTCCTAAATCAACCCAATCTACAACGCCGGATTGTGCTATTAAATAAAGTTTATCAGTCTTCAACCTTAATTAAAGTTCGCATATTTTAGTCTCTTGGTTTATACTCTAATAAACCTAGATACTGCAATTTACTAATCACATTTTAAGTAAACAAAGATCCAATCACTCGAATCAATTCGAAAATAATACCACTATAAAACTTATAAGTCAAATAAATTATTTGTTGTTGCCAAAGTCGTTCAAACGACTTCCAAATGTCGTTCAAAGGAGACAACAATCTCGTTCGAATGAGAATGGGGCTGATCACACTTTTCCCACAAAAATGTATTTTCATCAAACATCCATGAACGAGTTTCAAAGTTACAAACCAGTAACCCAAATAATGTCAAAACTAAATCTAAATATGGGTACATTATTTAGAATGTTTTTAAAAAATATTTTTATTAAGATTTAACAAATTTTCAATTCAATGCTTGATAAGTGCACACCCACCCACCCACATATATATATATATATAATACATGCGGATACAAATATTATCCGAATCCGAGAATTCTGAAAGGATATAGATAAAGATAGTTGTGTATACTATCCGAGCAGATAATGCACTTATAAATAGATACGAATAATGGATAATATAGTATCTGCATCTTATATGTCCGTTTTACACCCCTAGTAAAACCTCATAACTCATGTTAATACCTCACAACGTAAAATAATGCATCCAACTGTGACACCCCGACTAATTAAATACCGGGTAGCTACTCCTTTATTAAATTAATACAAAATGCTAAGTTGGTTCAGTTTATAGCATCACTATCGAAAACATTTTAAGGATTACTAACCACCTAGTATTTAAAATGTAAGTTGTCAAATTTTAAATTAAATCTGATTAACATGCAATAAAAGAATTATGAAAGAATAACATAACCATTCACCATAACGAAGAAATAGAATAACCAACAATTAATAATAAGTCTGGAGGAAATACTCCTCACAACAATCCCACAACTGAAATGAATAAAATAGTGTATCCTGAATTAATTACAAACCAAAGTCTGAATAACTGAAATATAAAATGTCTCTAATAGAAATGGGCGACATGCCCAACAATGATGGAACTGAATATGGAATCAAGACTAGAAAAGAGGCGTCTACTGTCAAGGCCCTGTAACTTCCACAACAGCTACAACTCGTCACCTGAATGGAAATACTATGCATGGTGTCCTTGTGGCTGGGCACCTAAAAGGTTTTTACAAAAAAAATAGATTTGAAAGCAAACGGGTCAGAGCCCGAAAGTGGAGAGTATTTTAAAAACAGCAAGTGCTTTAATAACATTTAAAACAATAAATGCAAAATACATGTTAGGACGTGCTCTCACATGAAATACTCACCTCTCGTCTAACTGTGCACTCCTAACGTTCCTGTACCCATTCATGTCTTTCTCATATCTATCTAGTTCAAAAGAGTTTCTAACATTTCTACTCGGTTCACGTTTTTATTTCCAACCTTAACAATTAAATAGAGAGTTCTACTTTATTTCTCGGATTCCCAATTATTAACAAAACCATTTATTGGTATAAGTCCCCTTTTTCTTTTCATAATGTTACAATAACCATACTCACAATTAAACATAACAAATTCCCTTTTCTTTTAACCGTATATTATTCACATCATAAATATACAATACAAGCACCCCGAGGCTAAGCTGTGGTGCACACATACTCTGCTATCCATCCCGGTACATCACGTACATAAGGATTACAAATTCCGAATCTCTCAGGAATTGTTGGAATAAGCACCACACACAAAAATGGAGGCGAACATAATTCAACATATCCATGGTCACGTACATACCTACGCTCCATAGTCAGCTGACTTATTAACTCACAAATAAGTCGTTCTCTTGAACTATGTCCTCGAGGTACCAATCTAAATCCGGGCAACACAAAGATTAAATGGCCTTAAGCGAACGTAAACCTCCCGTGATAGCAAGTATGGTAGGTATGTCATACACGTAAAATCATATACTAAGCATTCACACATCTTAGATATCTCAATATTAATAAAGGTATACTCTACATCCTTATACCATTATTCCAATTTTATATATTTTAAGTCTTCCGATAATATAAAATTTAAACTATCGACGCGTCTCACGTCATAGTTTCTTATACTTGAAACCTATCTCAAAGGGATTATTAAGTTTCCTATTATTCCTACATATAACATCATTATTCTTAAGGTCCTTACTTCTTCCCCAAACCTCATTTCATCAAAATTATTCAAATTTACTCTTTTAACCCAAATATTATCTCACTCATCGAATTTCAATAGATTTAGAATAATTCCTCAAATTGAATTCTAATTAAGGTCCAAATTTTATAACCATACCTACTGGTCTCCCTTAAGTTTAAGGATATTCATAAAGTCTCCAATGATAATTTCTAAGGGTTAACATCATTAAAATTTAAATAGGGAAGATTTTACTCATTCTGGGAAGGTCGATCGATCGACCTTTACCTTCGATCGATCGATGGTGGTCGATCGATCGACGGATGAATGTCGATCGATCGATCGCACCAGGTAGGCTACAGACTGCTTCATTTTGCAGTTTTCAAATCATCTCAAAACACCATTATAATGCAAGAAACTCTAATCTAATGTTATAATATCATCATACAACCATCCTACAACATTGTTAACGTTCTAAAACCAATAATTCATCAACCAAGGGCTTTATTTGGATCAAAACTTCATCAAGAACCCTAGTTTTCTACTTCTTTCAAGAACAATAAAAATCTCTTCTTTAATCCGTTTTTAGATCATCAAGGGTTATATTTTGAATTCATAATTCATCCAGAATATGTCTACATGCAATTCCTAACATGGTTCATAGTTTTAGTCCTCAAATTCATGGGTCTACATCAATCTTCCAAGACAAAATTCGATAATTACCTAAACATGGAAGAACACATTCATTGCATTAATTGAAACTAAATCACTTGCCTTATGTTCTTCAGATTTGTTGTTGGTTGAAGATGGTTGAATTCCTCTCTCTCTCTCTGCAGAATTCTCCTCTCTCTCTCTCTCTCTCTACAAGTTCTTCTCAAGATGACAATGGAGGTGGGGGTTGGTTTTTGGCAAGTTTAAAGTTTCTTAACTTCTCCCGTAGCCCACTACTTAGATTGGGGTTGGAAATGGTTTAGTGGGTTAAGACTAAATCAGATTTTTAAATCTAATTTTCGTGGGTTTTAATTCCCAAAATTCCGAAATTACCAAACTACCCTTTTGGGTTGCCGGTATGGCATAAAAATGCCCCGGGACCCAAACTAAACCCCCGGCTAGTGTTTTCTGACTATTTCGACCCTTCCGGACGCGTTGGCGCACTCAAAATGACCATACGGTTGATAAAAATAAAATTCACTTTTTAATTTAAATAATTACCCACCTGACGCGACTGTCACGCGCATCTCAACAAAATTTCCCAAATTGACGTATTTCAGTCTTGCGATAATTTCAATATTTTCAATATTTATATATTGTCATATATACACATTATAATTAAATACCAACTCACATCTCGTTAGTATTTTATCCGGATTAATTCTCAATTAATTCACATTTAATTTAATTAATCATAAATAAATATCGATAAAAATGCGGGGTATTACACCAACTAATTATTTTACGCGTATTCGCATATAGTCCAAGTTAATTAATTACACCGATTAATTATATATCACATGCGACACAAACAAATCACATGCAAATTTAATAATTTCATACAATTTATTCTACTCACATGCAAATTTAATCACCATCTAAATATGTATTAACTTATTACCAATTTCCTTTAGTAATAAATAATTTCATATTATTAATTTATTCTCACAATTAACAATCGTTTAAATAATACAAAAAATACGAGGTATTACAAATACCTCATAATAATAATTATAAAACTAAGCAACTATATCACATCTCCCCCCCCCCCCCCCCACACACACACCCACACGCACACATACATCACTTTCACCACTTAAGGAAAGCCCACCTTTACTGTAGGAGCACGAATATTCAACCATGTAGCAATATGAACGATAGCACCTTGTCCCACTTGAAAAGGAAGCCGACCACAAAACTTTTCATAATGCTCACTAGTAAAAGCAATGATACGGGCTACCAACGAACCAATCTAGAGCATAAGAACGAATAACTCATGAACAAAAAATAACTCATTTTTTCCTGACTCTAATACCAATTTGATGTAAACTTGCAGAAGCAATAAAACTGCATAGACTTGTCAAGATTGACCGATTAATCATTAAAGATATCTCAATAATATATATATATATATATATATATATATATATATATATATATATATATATAGGCCCAGTGAAGTTGAGTTGCTCAAAAAACCTTATTAGATAAATATTAAAGAATCCCTAAGCTATTCCTAAAATGTTCCAAGGGAATATACATTACTCTGCAATATTTAAAACTCTAAAATTCAGTAAAAATTAAAAATAAAAATTGGTCTTCAACTTGAACCCACTCCACCCGCCATTCCTCTCGCATTTACATGATTATTCACAAGTTAGAGAAAGCTCGACAACGAGCGTTTGATGGAACTGTAGAAGCCCCTCTACCCTAAAAAAATATTTTTATTTATTCAGACAAAACAATCCTCTTTCAATTTTTGGTCCTAAATAAAATATTTTACATCAATATAAAATTTGGGTGAGCTCATAGTTTTCTATCCCAAGAAAATCCTCAAAATAAAATGGGCAAAGAACGGGTCAAATCCTCCTTTGATCCGTGATTGAGGCACATTTTATTATTTAATGGGCTATATTATAATTTTTAGGGCCCATATCTCTTTTAAGAGCTGCCCCCTTAGTATTATTAGGCCCAAACAGCTTGGTTATAGAGAAAAAAATACTCCAAGAGATCCTATTTATATTCTAGTACGTAAAATATATCCTAATAATAATTCAAAAATTATGTAACTAGATAACATCCCCTCGTGATTTTAACTATTCGTGTACCCATGCAAAACATATTACCTTCATACTGTATGAAGGTCAAAAATCGCGGGGCGGGTTTGGGTTTGGGTTTTGACAAATGCGCCTCATACCCGACCCGTTGCCATCCCTATTCATACATGAATGTCAATTACCTAGAGCCCATTTTTTTTTCATACAAGAAGAGTCATTATGATATACAAATCACGCTCTGTTTTCAGACTGATTGCACAATAAAAAATGAAGACAGAAAACCAGGGCTTAAACTAATGCCTCTAATACTTATTTAGGGGTGAGGTGATAACTTTAGAAACGAAACAAAATTGACATGACACATTGTGTTCATGTCGGGTCTATTTTATAAGAAATCGTGTCGTATCATGTCAAAATTATAAGTCATGTCAATCGTGTTATCATGTTTTGTCGTGTCAATTGTGTTTTTATCTGGATTACTGTGCCAATTTTTACATAATTTTAGTATATAACTAAAATTGACAGCAAAACCCACTATCAACATTTATCGCACCACACGACGACTGTTTCGTCACTTTTATTGTATTTTATACCCCGTTAATTTGTACATTCTAGCATTCTCGTGCATGTATTTCCCGGTTCTTATACTCATTTATTGACCAACCCCTGAATTCATCATATATACTTTGTATGTGTCTTTATTGAGCTTTTATAGGTCTCGGGAATGCATATCGGGAAGTTTGGTTTCGATCCGGGAAAGTTCCGTCGATGTTTGCAGCTTCGGGACCATTTTCGTCATTCCATCTATGGGATTTTCATCCCGATTTCTTCACGAAAGTTGTAGACCTTCTTCTCATCTTCGCGTGGCCTCCGACGGTGCTTGAATCTGATCTCGAACGAAGAAGTTACGGATATTTCGGTTAAAACATGGGAAAAATAAAGCCAAAACAACCAAGCCATGTTTTATTTGCAGGCCCGAATCGATTCGGTAGTCACCAGTGCGGCATCTTCCCTCTAGCGAATCAATTCCGCCCTGCCAAATCGATTCGTTTTTGCTGATATTTTGAGTTTTTCTCCTTATTACTAGTTTGCCATTTTGGTTGAATTTTGGGGATATATCCCTTGTTTTTCCTCCTTTGTAGATACAGATTACTTTTGTTAGATATTTGGTTATATAGAAAACACTCTCTTCTCTCTCCTAGGTCAAGTTCATTTATGTTTTTTACCCACTTGTAAAGCCTTGATTACTAGTTGAATTGTGGTTATTAATGCAAGAAAGGTTCATTTACTTCTTCTCTACTTGTTCTACTAGCTTCAACTTTCATTTAATTCCATCTCTTGTATTGGTTTGTTTTTAAACTAGATAACTAACTTAATTATGTTGTTAACTAACATGTGTAGTTTAGTTTCGGTTACGAGTAGTTACACTTATGAGTGGGGATCATAATCCCACCTTGGATGCTTGAACTTCATATTAGGGTTTGGTTTATAATTGTTCTAATGGAACTTCATGTGTTGGTATTAGAGAATCATAGTTTCTTAACTTCTCTTGTCATGCAAGGGTTATTGTTTGAAGCTTTACTACAAACCCAACCCATCTAGCAATAACTAACTAACCCCTAATCCTCCATTGTTGAGTTTAGTCTTTACATGGTCGATGTTCGGACCTAATTAGTTATGCTCGATTAGAATTAATTTCAACCAAGCCCTATAATCCCCTTCTTTGTGAATCCGAGGTGGGAGAATGATCCTCGATCCCTTTAATATCTTGAACTCAAGCTTATCTTAGTTCTTTTCATAGTTCCGTAATTATTAATTAATTAACTGTTCATCAAATAGCATGTTAATTTAGAGATTACCCTCAATCACTTTTAAACTATTAAATCATCTTTTACACTTTAACTTTTGTGACGTTTAGAGAATCCCTTTAACCTAATACTGTTCTCTTAGGAGTGTTCAATCCCTGTGGATCACGATTCCGTACTTACCGGATATTACTTGTTGCGATAGATTTGCACTTGAATCAAAAGCTTTATTTAGAGCACACCAAGTTTTTGGCGTCGTTGTCGGGGATTGGCAACAATTTTAGGTTTAAGAAATTCTCTTTACACTATCGTTCCCTGTGGTCACCGTGACATCACGGTTTCCAAAAATCAATCCAAAATTCTATAAATGCAAGATGCGAGTAGTAGAAATTTAAATCCTATTCGTGAACCATCGTCTAGTGAGATTATTGGAGACCTTTACCATCAATTTCTCGTTCTAGTTCAGTCTCGTCTTCTTCTTATACCTGGGCCCACTCTGATCCCACGACCATGGCCAACAATGTTAGTGACCACGATAGTCAGGGGGTTGCACCCCAGCCCCTGTATAGGACCATGCGTGATTATTTGCAACCGGAGAGGACCACCTCTCCGTCGTGTATCATTTTTCCATACAATGCCGCGTAATTCCATTTTCGTAATGGAATGATTCAATTACTTCCTACTTTCCACAGCATGGACAGTGAACGACCGTACCTTCATGTTAGAGAGTTTCAGGAGGTGTGCGCTACTTTTAGAGATCAAAACTGTCCTCTGGATGTCACACGACTCAAACTCTTCCCATTTTCCTTGAAGGACAAAGCCAAAAATTGGCTTTGGTCCTTGGCTCCTAATTCCATCGGGAGTTGGCGCGAAATGTAAGCGCAGTTTTTGAAGAAATTTATCCCAACTCAGCACACCAACTCTTTAAAGGGGCAAATCCAAACATTCGTTCAAACCGAAGGTGAATCATTCGAGCGGTGTTGGGAGAGATTTAATGAGCTACTTCATAAATGCCCACATCACTGTTTTGAAAAGTGGAGATTAATCTCATTTTTCCACAATGGGCTTACACTTAATGCGAAACAAATGGTGGAGAGAATGTGCTCTGGTGAGTTCTTTGGTTTAGATCCCGATGATGCGTGGGCACATTTCAAATATTGTGTCGAGACCACCCAAGCGTGGGATACCCCGGATCCGAACAAAATAAATTCACGACCTTCGATTCCGTCCTCTTCTAACCCTGGTATGTATCACCTCACTGACGATGTTGAGATGAAAATGAGATTAGATAAATTATCAAAGAAAGTTGAGGAGTTCGGCTCGAAGGGTCGTGATCCCATTGTTCAAATTCAATCTGTAATTGAGGAGTTGTGTGCCATTTGTGACACTGATGCTCATTCGACCCAAGAGTGTCCCACTATTCCGGCTTACAAAGTGATCCTCCATGACCAAGCGAACGCTATGGGAGTTTTTAGAAGATCCCAAAACGTTCCTGACCATGGGTTTAATCCATCTTGGGTTAACCAACTCGGTTACCATTATCAACAATCTCATCCTCCTCCGCCTCAAAATTACCAACAACCGTACAACCAACATCCTTCTCCTCAAGTTGTAATGCAAGGTCTCCCACCGGGACCACCTCCACCAGTTATATCTCCTTACGCGCACCCAAACAAGAGAAGTCTGGAAGAAGTTTTTCAATCTTTTACGACTTCCCAACAAGCCACAAATGCCAGGCTTGAAAGAGAAATTTCCAAGTTGCCTGCAGCTTTGAGTGTTCAAGAAAAGGGAAAGTTCCCTTCGCAACCCATTAATCCCATTGGGCAAAATAGTGTGAATTCCGATGTTTCTACTACCTCTTACGCTCAATGTAGGTCTATGGAACAAGCTAATTCCACCACCACTCTTAGGAGTGGGAAGGTGATTGAAAATCCACTTCCACCTTCCCCGAAATAATCCGATGATATCACAATAACTCCCCGAGAAAGTGAAGTGACTCCTAAAAAATAAGAGATAAGTCGCCGACCAAGGAGCCGGAAATTTCAGTCCCTTGTCCATTTACCGCACCCTACCTGTGACACCCCACCCAATTAAATATAAGGCGATCAGTCCTCTACTAATTTAAAACAGGATATTCAGTTGGTTCATTCTCAGCATCACTGTCGAAAAACTTTTTTTTAACATATTAATCACCTATTATAAAATTAAGCTAGGTATCAAAACATTTCCAATTTAATAAAACCAAGTAAATCCATTTCTTTCCATCTTAAAATATAAACCATTCACCACACATAGGAATGTAAATAAATACTGAACATGAATCAAGTACTGAAATAAATAAGACTGGATAAAACCTTCCAGTTCAAAACTCCAAACCATACAATAAACTGAATACAATATCTCTGATGAATGAACTAGAAGTGGGCGACATATGCCCTAAATAAGAAGTCTAGATGAAACTGAATGGAAAGGATAAATGCATCTACTGCAAGGACCTACAGCTTCCACAATAGCTGCAGCACGTCAAGCAATCCAAATCTCTAAATCTGATACTCCTGTGGCTGAGCACCTGATATAATACATATATATAGCAAAAGAGAGAAGAGATACAAGAAACGGGTCAGAGCCCGATGTGTAAAAATATTTTAGCAAGTATTTAAAACTTGTTCTTAAAACAAGTCTTATACGCATGTTAGTTATCGAACTCTCACGTGAGTTTCTCACCTCTCGTCTATTGTGCAAGCCTAACGTACATCTAATCTCCCCCTAGTTATACCTCCCAGTCTAACTAGTCAGAAACCATACTAATACTAACTATGCTCACAAGTAGTATTCCCATATCGCCCATATGATACGCTATTCAGATAGTTTATCTCACAGACTAAATTTTATTATTCACCGTTTGAATGGTTAATCTTTTATTCACTAAGATCATTTCACTTTTCATTTTCATTTTATCTACTAGTCTCACAAAGTAGGAAGTCACCCAAGTACACTCATACATATATATAGTCTCATCATCCCTATATATATACACTAATCCTGCACTCTTAGTTTAAGACCACTTTGCAATGAAATTATTATTATTATTACCGAGTCTACTAATTTCACACAATAGCAATATTCACAAGTATATATATATATATATATATATACTAATTCTGCACCCCCGGCTGAGACCCATTAGTGCACATATCCAGAAAATCATGCATCCCCGGGGTAGCACCCATTAATGCACCTATCAATAATAATTCAGCACCCCCGGGTTATCACCCATTAGTGCGCCTAACAATAGAATATTGCATCCCCGGGTTAGCACCCATTAATGCACCTATCAATAATAATCCAACACCCCTGGGTTACCACCCATTAGTGCGCCTAACAATAATCAACTTTGTACCCCGGGTTATCACCCATTAGTACATTTATCAATAGAGTTTTTGCACCCCCGAGCTATCATTCATTAGTGGTCTTAACTATAAGGTTCTTGCACCCCCGGGTTATCACCCATTAGTGCTCTTACAATAATATCACATAATAGGCATACACACATCCTATTATAAATTATAGGCATTTCACCAACCTACATATATACTCTTCATACGTATTTTAATCTCATCTCATCTCTACGTATAGTATAATATTTAGATTACTATCTCTCTCGTAATCTCCAAGGTATACTCTCTATCGATACCGAAATAATTAAAGTATTTATTCTCACATACTTTCTCAAAATTTCATCTTATTTAAATTTACTATTTGGCAGTTTCTCTCACTCCAATAAACCGGCAAACTCAAAACTAGATTTTGAGAAAAATCCCCAAAAATTCCCTCTGTCGCTTGAACTAGTAGGGTTGTCGTTTGAACGACTTCCACATGTCGTTCGAGCGGCTTCGCGCGAGATGCCATCTCGCTCGAACGACTTCGCGCGAGATCTCCATCTCGTTTGAACCACTTCGCGCGAGATTGCACTGTTCGTCTTCTTCACCAAACTTCAATGTTTTTCACCATTTTTGAACCTAAAAACCTCTAAGATTCAATTACCAACAACTCATCATCAATACCCATCAAGCCCTAACATGTTATAGATCATTTCTATCATCTTAGGATCCTTAATTCGTCATTAATCATCATAATTACATAAAACTCCCAAATTAATTCACATGAACCCTAGTTTTCAAAATTCCAATTCAAGAACCTAATCAACCCAGATTCGTTCATCAATATATAATCAAATTTCGTGATTAATCCTCTACATACATGAAGGAATTCCAACCACTAATTAAACCAACCCTTAATCATAATTTAAATCTCCAATTTTCACCCAATTAACATATAAATCATGATTAAATCCACCTATACTATCATGAGCATGATTATTGCTAAAATAAATCAAGTAATAAACACTTGCCTCGAATATGACGGCCTGATCCGTTGGTGATGTTGGTACATACGCGTTCATCTCTTCTCGATCTACGCGTTGGTGGTCACGGTTGTGCAAGGTGATGCCAAATGAGTCTTCTCTCTTGGAATTTGGTTCTCCCTCACACCCTCCATGGTCGTTCTAACTTCCTGTCACTTCCTCACCCTAATGGAGTTCTTTGGATGATATAATAAGTCCCAATTTTCGTCCATTAATTTAGCCCAAAAATACAATTTATCATAATGCCCTCTCGGAGTGCCGGTTAGGCCTAAAATCGCCCCGGGACCCAAACTAAACACCCGGGTATACTATTTTGACTATCTCGACCCTCCCGGACTCAATGGAGCACTCTAAAACACCATACGAGTTAATAAAAATAAATTCTCTTTTTATTCCATTCAATTCCCGACACGACTCACACGCGTGACAGACTTAAATTACCAAACTACCGTATTTCTCACTTTTGAAAATTCATCAAACATCATAATTCCATATTACATATCACACAGTAATATTCAATAGTTCACAACAATAAGTATTAGCCCTTGGCACGCTAGTTAATAATTATTTACATCCGAATTAATAACAAACTAATTTCTCCCATTTTAATTTAATTAATCCAACAACAATAATTAATCGCATATTTATTCCCGTAATAATAATTAATCACATAATTATTTAAATAGTAAAAAATATGGGGTGTTACACTACCCTCAGAGGCTCCTTCCCATAGTTAAACCCAACAAAGATCAAGAGATCATGGAGACATTCAAACAAGTAAAAATCAATCTCCCTCTCCTTGACGCGATTAAGCAAATCCCTTCCTATGGTAAGTTTTTGAAAGATTTGTGCACCTTTAAGAGAAATCATGTTTCTCGAAAAAAGGTGGAGTTGACTGAACAGGTTAGTTCCATTTTCCAACACAACACAATTCCAAAATTTAAGGACCCAGGGTGTCCAACTGTTTCATGTGTGATTGGAAACTTCGCCATTAATCGCGCTCTTCTTGATCTAGGAGCTAGTGTGAACCTCTTGCCGTATTCGGTTTATCTTCAATTGGGTCTAGGAGAACTTAGCCCAACAAAAACTAGAATTCAATTTTGCCGACGGCTCCACCAAAATTCCACGGGGCATTTTGGAAGATATCCTCGTCCCGATAGACACCTTTGTGTTCCCGGTCGACTTTATCGTTTTTGATACCCATACAGTTTTAAGCCCCAACAATCAACCTCCCATCATCTTAGGACGACCATTCCTCGCGACCGCGAATGCTTCGATAAATTATAGGATTGGTGAGATGAACTTGTCTTTTGAAAATATGACATTAGTTGTCAATATTTTCAATGTGTCGCACCTCTCTCGAGTGACGAGGATGAGTGTGTTAAGGAAGTGAGCTTTGTTGGAGTGGTGTTTGTGGATGACGATCTAATTGCGAGAGATGAAATTGAATGATGTGTGTTAGATGTTTGTTTTGACATGCTAGGAGAGGTTGGCGTACATGAAGACCATGAAATAGGGGATGAATTAGGGAATTTTGATTTCACTCCGATTGACGACTCTATCATATTCGAAATTGACATCTACATGTCATCAATCCCGTGTAAGCAGAGTTGCTCGGAGGAAAATAGGGTAGATGATGTTTCTATTGATTTGTGCACCGAGCCACAGATCCGTCACTTTAATAACCCATGGCCCCCTCTTTCAAATATTAATCCGGTTTCCAAATACAAACACGGGTCAAACGGTCGGGGTTGTTCATTTTTGATAGGTATCATATCTTCCGATCTAGAACCCGATATAAATGTTAAGTGGTTGAACTTTAGTTGGAATGAAGTCGGAAGAATGGGAAGAATAGGAGTTCACATAGTAAATTACGTCCTAATAATATCTGCGGATTTACCACCGGACATTGTACGCAGCAGCCCCGATAGCAGAGTTGATTAGGTTCGATAAATTCTCAATTTTGGTGCCGAGCATCCCTCGGCATGTGTGGGGTGCAATATTTTTGTCCCGGACCCTTTTCACATCTTAATCACCATCTTTAGGGTCCAAAAATCTACTTATTAGCAGCCCAATCTTTTTATCCAAGTGAGAATGGTGAAATAGCAAATGCAAAAAATGTTTTTTCCTCTTGCGAATCGATTCGGACCATCCGAATCGATTCGGTCTGAGACAGCTTACAAGTCCTTGCCTAGCGAATCGATTCGGTTCCTCCGAATCGATTCGCCTGTCAACAGTAAAAAAAAAAGTAGAACCAAATTGAATCGATTCGCCCAGAGACAGTGAGCTTATTCGAGGATATCGAATCGATTCGATTATCCAGCCTTTCAAATACTGCCCGCGTTCATACAACCTCATTTTTCTCCCTTACTCTTCCATCTCCCTTAAGATCCATCCTTCCTACTAATTACCCCAATCTTCTCACTACAGTTTTTCTCTCCATTTCTCTAAGGAATTTCGCTCAAGGTAACAACTCCAATCTTTCTATGTTAATTTCAATATGAAATTTGTGTTCATTCTATTCAAACTTGGGGAGTTATGTGTGTATGTCCACATTTGCATAATGTGTATCTGATTCATGAACTGTCCACTTTTCATTACTAATTTCCATCACTATCCAACAAATACAACCTATTTATTATTGATTGATGTGTTGTGTTGTATTTGTTGGGGGCTTTCATGAATCAAATGCATTTTCTCCCTATTTTGAGCAGGCTGCACACCATATGTTCGATAAAATGCCTAAATGAGGAGTTGATCCCCAATTGTTCCATTTTTGTGCCTCTTATCGAACATTGACATAGATTCTACCTTGTTTGAGAGTGATGTATGTCGGATACGCTTATCCGATCATTTTCTTCTGACATGCACCACTCATTCCTTTTCGATCCTGTTTCACGCTAAATTGATTTTATGCATTTCACTAATTGTGTATGTATCGAATTGATTTCTCTTGTAGGTTCATATGGCTCAAAAACCCACCACCAATGATGTTACGGGCCGAAATGGGTTTGAAACATTTAGATCCAAGGCTGAGAGAGATTGGAACTGGGAAAAGTTTCCCTCCACTCGGGCAATTGCTATCGAACGCCCACTGAAGCTTGCTGACTTTCCTAACAAGGTTAAGAGGCACTTTCAAAAATTCCATTGGGAGTACCACCTCGAAAAGGAGGGTGAAGTGAATGAGGATCATGTCCGCCGTTTCTATGCATCGCTTGTCTCAACTGGAGGCAGGATGCATGAACCTTTTGTTAGGGGGAGGAAAATTCTGATTTCCAGGCAAATTCTCTTAGTGCTATTGGGAGGTGCTGACAATCCTGATGAGTATGCATATCCGTCGCGCAATCCTCTTGCGTTGATTCCCAACGATGTTTTGATTGCGCGTCTAGCGCCCGGACACGTTTGGGCTGGGGAAACATTTCCGACAAAGCTCATGCCTGATTCTCATCGGCTTATCCATCTTCCGTGAACTCAATCATTCCCACCCAAACAAAGTCAGTACTGCGATCGAAGTAGGCCCATTTCCTCTACTATCTCCTAGACGCCAACACTATTATAAGCCTGCCTTCCTTGGTGCTACAACACATGTTGAACGCCGCTTATTGCGAGAAGGGATCGACTACTCTCCCTTATGCTCGACTTGTTTTTAGGATATGTAGAGATGCTCGTTGCGAGGTGATCGCCTCCGGCAAGCGTGCAAGGCTGCCCTCTCCACTTTACGATGACGCTATTGAGAGGACCTTGGGGAAGGATTACTAGGAGAGGAAAATGCGTTGGATGAGTGATCAAATGGTTGCTGGTAACCATTTTGATTTTGATGATTCACTTACGGATGTTCAGCAGGGACCGACCCCAGTTCAGCACCTGCTGGGCCCCTTTAGAGAGTTGGGGGCGAGGATGGATGCAATGCAGGGGGAATTTGCTGTTTTCAGGCAAAACTCGGAGCGAAGATTTTCTGAGTTTAGGGGCGCTTACGAGCGTGATATTTCGATGATTACTAGGGTGCAAATGGACCTATTTGCGTATCTACGTGGGGGCGAGGCTGTTGTGCCTCCTTACCTTTATGACCCATACCCCCCGCGTAGCCCCAATGTGCCCGGTCCTTCTCACCGCCGCCCTGACCTTCCCTAAGAAATGCTGTTGCTACTGCTTCATTTTGTCCTCCTGTAATTATTGATTTTTAAACTATTTTGGGCTGTTTTATATAGGGGTGGCAATTTTTGACACGACACGATAACCCGACACGAAGTTAGCGGGTTAGGGTTGATGATTTCTTGACACGAACCCGAATATGACACGACCCGCCAACACGAATAATAAACGGGTTGGGTTAGTGTCAAACACGTATAACTCGAAAATGACACGAATAGACCCGCTTAACTCGTATTTTATGGAGAATATATTAGATAATTTATATATCTTGATAGGCATTCTATAAAATTCATGGAGAATCGGATGATAAATTATTTATGTATTGAAAGAAATTGAAATTAATTAAATTTAAGTTATTGTAGGCCTATGATTGGTTAAGAGAGAAGAAACAAATTATTTTATATTTTACTTAATGGGTTATGCGGGTCAACCCGAACACGACACGATAATAAATAGGTCAGGTTAGTGTTTTCTCATCTGACACGATTAGTTAAATGGGTCGTGTTAGGGTTGACTAATACTTGACACGAACCCGACATGACACGACCCGAACACGACACGACGCACACGAATTGCCACCCCTAGTTTTATATTAGGTTTTTGATAAACATTGATGTATATGTGGTAATTGAGAAACGTCAATACTGTATTTTCTCATTTTGTTTTTTTTCCACAAGTATGCATCCTGGAATTATTAATGGAAAAAAAATTCCTTAGTTTCATCTTCTTATTTATCCTTATACATATCTCTCCTTTGTATATAGTGGTGTTGTGGTACTAACATTTTGACAGGTATGACGTTGAGCGGTTTATGAGTTGCTCCTTTCAGGGTGACTATTTTATCCCTACTAACATTGGGGACAATGTTTCATTCAAGTTAGGGGGTATGGATTACATTTCTGATACCGATTGTCTTGTTAGTATTTTGGTTCATATAAAAAAATTGTTTTTCTCTCTCATATCTACTATGATTACTTATATGATCGACTTGTCCTATTGTATAGCTATGAAGCATGCTTCGAGTTATTGATTTATTAGCCTTTATCCCGTTATTGTTTGCATTGTGAATAGCCTCTTAAAATTAAACTATGAAGCTTTGAGCATATACACAAATAATTATTTATGATTTGGTTTAAAGCGTTCCAAATTCGTTATTTTAAGGCGCACGCTATACCCTTACAAAAGTGAAAATTGAGACTTATCGTCATTTGTGTGCGTTACATCCACTCTATCTCTTTCTTGTCAATGAAATCGTTGTCAATCTCATTTTCTTTGCATTTTATTACATATTAATTGATTTATCACTTGAGCATGATTTTCAATGATGTTGAGTCCCTCGAATCACATGAAACTTTAGGAAATGATTATAGGCCCTCGTTGTTGTTTTAACCCATATGACCTTGACCTTACCATTAAATGTTTTCCCTAGTCACCCCCTTGAGACTTATTATTCCTTTCGTTTCGTCCCCAAATCCCTTGTCCAACTCCATATTGGAGTTCTAAACCCTTATTTACTCCTCCCGTACCTTGAATAGGGATTATTCCCGGGATTGAATGATGTTGTTTATATGGATTGCAATCAAGCTATGAGTGGTCTAAAGAAGAAAAGAAAAAGTTAGAAAAAGAAAGAAAGAAATATAGAATAAAATGGGTCCTAGTTGATTCCCATTTCACCATGTGCATGAAAATCGAAGTCTCACTCTCATGAATACCTTGCTTTTGGAATTTGATTTCGATTCCTAAATTGCCCATTAAATCCAGTATCCCGCGCGTTATTCCTGAATCTCTCTTGATCCTACACACATTCCTTTCTTTTCCTAACCCTAACCTAGCCTAAATTCTATACCTTAAAAGTCCTATTTGATCCTAGGGTGATGTGATTCAAAGGTCGAACATTGACGATAATCTGTTTAAATGCTTTTCTCTTGGTTAATATGCGATATCCTTTCATGAGATTGTATTTTCCACTTTTAAATTGCGTTCTTCATTGATGACATATGCGTGGCCTAGTTTCCGTTTACAATTACTCTTTATTCCCGCATGTCCCGTGTGTGTTACATCCCATTTTCGAGTGCTTCCATTTGTTGAGTGTAACAACTGGAGAGAACTTGAGTATGCGTGCCTTAGCATTTAAATGGATTTTGAAAGTTTTACCAAATCTAAATTACCACATGTGTCCGCTTATTTCGTATTTCCATGGTTTCGATTTTTATTGAAGTTATTTGTTTAATGCCGATAATTGTCGTCTTTAGTGTGAGCTTTATTCACTTTGTTGATAAATTGTGCTTCCTAGACTCTTGTTGAGCTACACATTGGTTTTTGTCGTATCATAGTATGAGTTGATTTTATGTTTGTGGGTGTCATCCCTGAAAACCCTCACGAGACGACACTCGTCCACTAGGGTAACCTAGGGGTTTAACGGCTTACTGCATACGCTAAATGCAATCGTTTGCCCACGAAAGTGGCATTTTTCCTTTTATGTGAATATTTCTTCTATTTTGGTTTTGTTGATGGCCCTTGTTTCTTCATACTTCATTGCTCGGGACTAGCAATGTATAAGTTAGGGGGTGTGATTCGTCACTTTTATTGTATTTTATGCCCCGTTAATTTGTACATTCTAGCATTCTCGTGCATGTATTTTCCAGTTCTTATACTCATTTATTGACTAACCCCTGAATTCATCATATATACTTTGTATGTGTCTTTATTGAGCTTTTATAGGTCTCGGGAATGCATATCGGGAAGTTTGGTTTTGATCTGGGGAAGTTTCGTCGATGTTTGCAGCTTCGGGGGCATTTTCGTAATTCCAGCTATGGGATTTTCATCCCGATTTCTTCACGAAAGTTGTAGACCTTCTTCTCATCTTCGCGTGGCCACCGACGGTGCTTGAATCTGATCTCGAACGAAGAAGTTATAGATATATCGGTGAAACATGGGAAAAATAAAGCCAAAACAACCAAGCCATATTTTATTTGCAGGCCCGAATCGATTCGGTTGTCACCAGTGCAACATCTTCCCTCTAGCGAATTGATTTCGCCCTGCCGAATTGATTCGGTTTTGCTGATTTTTTGAGTTTTTCTCCTTATTACTAGTTTGCCATTTTGGTTGGATTTTGGGGATATATCCCTTGTTTTTCCTCCTTTGTAGATATAGATTACTTTTGTTAGATATTTGGTTATATAGAAAACACTCTCGTCTCTCTCCTGGGTCAAGTTCATTTATGTTTTTTACCCACTTGTAAAGCTTTGATTACTATTTGAATTGTGGTTATTAATGCAAGAAAGGTTCATTTACTTCTTCTCTACTTGTTCTACTAGCTTTAATTTGCATTTAATTCCATCTCTTGTATTGGTTTGTGTTTAAACTAGATAACTACCTTAATTATGTTGTTAACTAGCATGTGTAGTTTAGTTTCGGTTACGAGTAGCTACACTTATGATTGGGGATCATAATCCCACCTTGGATGCTTGAACTTCATATTTAGGGTTTAGTTTATAATTGTTCTAATGGAACTTCATGTGTTGGTATTAGAGAATCATAGTTTCTTAACTTCTCTTGTCATGCAAGGGTTAGTGTTTGAAGCTTTACTACAAACCCAACCCATCTAGCAATAACTAACTAATTCCTAATCCTCCATTGTTGAGTTTAGTCTCTACATGGTTGATGTTCGGACTTAATTAGTTATGCTCGATTAGAATTAATTTCAACCAAGCCCTATAATCCCCTTCTTTGTGAATCCGAGGTGGGAGAATGATCCTCGATCCCTTTAATATCTTGAACTCAAGTTTATGTTAGTTCTTTTCATAGTTCCGTAATTATTAATTAATTAACTGTTCATCAAGTAGCATGTTAATTTAGAGATTACCCTAAATCACTTTTCCAAACTATTAAATCATCTTTTACACTTTAACTTTTGTGACATTTAGAGAATCCCTTTAACCTAATCATGTTCTCTTAGTAGTGTTCAATCCCCGTGGATCACGATTCCGTACTTACCGGATATTACTTGTTGCGATAGATTTGCACTTGAATCATAAGCTTTATTTAGAGCGCACCAACGACACGTATACACTTCATAAATATTTTAATAAATTCACTATGTCCCATAATTTGAAGAGGCTCTATTTATTTGACTACATGACTCTTTATCTCATTACCTTTTGGATTACCTTATTTACCTCGTCTTTTGAGTTCCTCTATAATCCCCCAAACTACCTAATTGATTCAACCTAATCCATTCGTCTATCTACGCTCCACTTGCTAACTGCCACATACATAACGAGGCGTTTTATTTTTTTGTAGAAGCTATAAAACTTATGCCTTTTGAGTAAAAACTATATAATATACCGAAATAAATTGCGAAGGCTTTCAAGGAGAGAAATATGATGGGAAAGATTCAATGCAACTGAAAGTTGATTCCAATGGTAAGATTTTTTTCACTTTGTGGTGAGATTGATTTTAAGTAGGTATACCCTATATTATGGGTTGTTTCTTTTTTAGTATAAGACCCATTTAATTTTTTTTATTCAATATTTTGTCAACCTTGGGATTCGCATGGTCTCTTTATATATGTACACATAGTCAGTTCTTTATCTAATTTATTTTAAATTTTTTAGTTGTATTTTCTTATCAATTTTATAATAGGCATGCACATCGTGCGAGTCGCACGCTAGTGTAACAAACAATTCAGGAATTGTGGAGGGAATGTAACAAGTGTTGTGCCAATTTAATTGCGTTGCACGTGGGTTGGTTGTGCGCTGAAATATGCAAATAAAAAGTTGTGTCTCTTTAGCACTTTGGTGATTAAAATTGATGGCCTAGTTATGATCACTATTACTTAAGCTGGAGAAGAAAATAAGTTCTAGCTATACCACAGGTTTTAGGTGTGGAAGGACAATTTATTGAATTCTTGACAATAAAAAATCCAGTTATTGCAATGGGATCTGATAGTGGATAACTATTTTTTTAACAATTAAATTTCCTATACTGAATTCAAATGTCCAAAAAGAAAGTAAGGAGTCCATTATTTCTTTCAGGCATAAACTCAGAATAGTTTCTATGAATGTCAGAACCATAAGAATCTTACTTAGTACAACTTCCTACGAGCATCTACAATGATGGAGCTAAAAAACACACAAATGGTTAAAGTTGCAAACTGAGAGGTCTGCAGTGGTGGACGAAAGGGAACAAATTCCGTAGGTAAAAAGGTAGAGGTTTTATAGTTTTACTAAACGGCTACTGAATTTGTAAAGCTTCCTACGAACAAACGAAGTTCGTATAAAATATAAATACTCAATTTTTATTAGATATTTGAGTTCTGCAGATTCCTAAGAACTAATGTTGTTCGTAAGAAATATTTTTTTATTTCCTATGAACAACATTAGTTCGTAGGAATATGATTTACAAATTCCATCTCCTCCACCGTTGTGAAGTTTGTCTCTGACGAAAGCTAAGTTCACCTTTACATTTTGTATAGTTACCTTTCTAGAGCATCCACCGTTGTGGATGCTCTAAATAGGACAACTCAACAAAATCTCATGCTAACTATCTAGGTTTGCCTAAGTTAATTTTTTTTCTCAATTTAATGTATTTCGGCATATCATCTCGAATTTAACCCAAAAATTCAGTTAATTAACAAAATGGTAGGGAGGAAACAAATTGTTTAATAGGGGAATATCTTTGATTCTTGTTGACCCTCAACAAGAGACATAAAGATCAAATTAAAGTAATTAGATAATACTCGCGTGAAAGGGACATAACTCACATGGCCAACTCCCCTGTTGTGTATGGTAGCAGTGTTAGACGCCGAGAGAGAAAACGAAGAGGCATGACTAGATTTTCATTGGTGGTCTGTTTGACAGTCATGTCCACTAATGCAACTTGTAAGCCATTCTTTGAATAAAAAGGCCAGCCACCCTCATGTGCAGCCCGAAACGAAGAAAGTATGACCAATTATCTGTAAGCTAAGGGCAGTGAAGACTTAGTGTTGCATAGAGACGGAAAAACTGGGATTATATTGTGCAGTACATTCCAAAAGCGCCACAAACTCCAGCAAACCAAGAATGTTTTTCCACAATGTCAACAATGTTAATCTCATTAGTAACAATGTTTTGGTCGGCAAAGAAGATTGAACCATGTTTCTTGCATTTTTTGAAACACACATATAACCCACATGGTCATGATGAGTTATACCTTAACATGGATGCTGACCCAACTCATCATGATTAACGACTTGCTTAGACACTATATTTTACGCTTGAGTATAATTTTGAAGAGTTTTGCAACCTTGAGATAGTTAGGGTCGCTCAACCAGGAAACTGTTTTCCTGATCAGTTCTTTATGCAAATTGGGATCTGTTTCCAAGGGTGGTTGGTTTGGTGAGGGACCTCAATGAATCCAACGAAGCAATAGCTGTTTCTTTTTTCATATGAGTGTTGCACGAAGAATTGACGATATGGGGATCAAGAAGAGAGCTCTCACTACACCAAAATAGAAAAATTGTAACGATTTTCCCCCCTATTTATAACATATTTTGTCCGTTACAAATGTGTAACGGCAAAATCCGTTACAAATAGAAAAAACCCGTTACAATATATTTGGTACATGTAGAAAAAAGAAAAAAAAAGACAAAAGGAAGTTAGGGCGGGATTATTTTCCCTCAAATCCCAACCCACTCAAGAAAACCCACTTTTACCCCCTCTTTCTACTTCCCCCCGCTGGCGAACTTTGTCCCCGACAATATTTGTAAGTCTCCCCGCCGAAATACTCTGTCCCTGATAATATTTGCAAGTCTCCTCGCCGGTGAACTCTTCTTCTTCACCCTCGTCGCCCCAAGCCCCGCACACCCTCGTCGCCCTAATCCCCGCACAACTTTGTCGCCCTAGCCCTAGCCCTAGCCCTAGCCCTAGCCCAAACCCTAGACCTATCCGCTTTAACCTGGCAACAACCTTCTCCATCACCCATGCTGTTGGTTTAATTGAGGTAAATTTATTTGCATGTTTAACTTACTCAGCACTACTGACTAATAAGTTAATCTTTGATGATGGAAGCCCCAAAAAAGTAGAAGAAATTGTCACTACTGTAAGAATTTCTTGTTTCATGGTGTTTTATTAATCATACACTTTTCTTGTATTCTTTGATGATGTGAATTCGAGGTGCTAAACCCCAGTTATTATTTCCCATATCTGCATCAAGATTCATTTTAGGCTGAGAAAGTGGGGCGTTGACTGTGTTTTATGTTCAAGAAACTACACAATATTATAGTTTTTTTGTGAAGAAGTTATTCAGTTCCCTTGTTTATATGATGAAGCCTTATTTATTTAATAACCAAACCTCATTTTGTATAAATAGGAAACTCAAAGGATTACTGGAACTGCGAATTGGGGTACAACAACTGTCATGGGAGTGCTTGCTGGCTTTTTATATGGAGGTAGCAAGGAAACATCTGCTTCTGTTGTGAGTTTTGCAGCTATAAATTATATTTTAAAATCAGACGTACGAATGATTTATGTTAATCAGGAACCATTCACTCCGCTAATTTCAGCATTCCTATCCCATCTCATGCTCAATATAATTAGGATGAAGACAAGGGAAGGAGGAAGACAATGGAAAATATTATATATGCGGATGGATTATATTTGATTTTCTTAAGTATTTTATGCACAATAATTGAGATCGCGAAGGATGACAACTATATATATTGCTATCTAAAATCAAGTCAAGTTTATAACTTGGATGCATGCGACAGAGTTAATGTCATCCTTTATCCTTTCCCCTTCCCTTTACACTTGAAGGAATGAAGACTCACATGAGCAAAATGCTAGTTTGTTTGATATATATGTGTTTGGTTGATACCTAAACTGATAGAATATATGGTTTTACATGTGTTCAGTTTATACTTGAACTGATAGAATATATGGTTTTACATATGTTCCGTTTGTACCTGAATTGATATAATATATGGTTTTACTCTGTTTGATATATATGTGTTCAGCTTAGATATCATGTTTCATAATCCAAGAAATATGTCGACAGCTCAGTGTTGTAAACTTAAACTGAATATACATGATGTCGAGCCCACCAAATACTTCATATGTGAAAACTGGGACTGTACTTAAAAGATCAAAACTTATCTGAGCCGTTACAACACTACAAGATTAAACTGTTGTATGTTTATCACTATAGAGATAGGCCTACACAATTCAAAAATGGCTACCGTTATGCAAAAAATCAAAGACATCGAAGATGAGATGGAAAATACCCAAAAGAACAAGGCTATTGCCCACCATCTCGGTCTTTGGAGTTCAGGGGGGTATTAAAGGTCATCATATGGAATGTCAGGGGGGTATTAAAAAAATGGAGCAACCAAAAAATTTAAAGACTTGAGAGAATGTATAATATGTCTATGTTAGTTACCATTGAACCTATGATCGAATCCTCCAGATTAGATGAATTTATGAGAAAGTTTTGCTTCAATTCATGGGTCTCTAACGATGTTAGATCTATTTGGATTTTTTCTTCTCATGGTTTTAGCTATGTCAGTTCATTCTGAAATAAATCAGTGTGTTACAGTAGATATCAAATACCCAAACTACCACTGCTCAGTACAGTGCTCTTTGTTGTATGCAAAGTGTGATATATTAGAAAGATGTCAATTGTGGAATTACTTGTATAACTTGGATCAAAACACTCCTAAGATTGGCATGTGCGGACTTTAATGTGTTGTGCAATCGAGAAGAAAAGGCTAGAGAGAATCCAAGTGATATGGGGGCTATAATTGACATCCTGGGCTACATTGTCAATGTCGGCTTAACTGACTACTCTCATGTTTTGATTAGTTTAAGTACTGTTTTTTATTATGTCAAGAGATTTTTTTCATATCTGACTTATTTCTTCTGTTACTATCTTTTAGAACCTACCCATTTCAAGAAGACACCATCCAAGCATATCAAGTATTGTTTTTATTTGTTGTATGATTCGTTTCTAAGTTTTGGTTGTTCAGATCGGACATATGTCAGTTATTTTCAGATCAGTTAACTGTTTCATATTGATTTTGTTCAGATCGATTTTATTCAGATTGGTTTCTTCATTATACTGGTTGAAGTAATCCTATTCTCTTTACCTCTATTGGTTCACCTATTTTTTTCTCTTCTCTCGATCTGATTTTCATCCATATCAGACTCGAGGAAAAAATAATATATCAATTGATATAGCCGTAGTTTGTGTACTGCTACTGATTTGGTTCATTCTTGTTGGTTTACCGCTTGAACCGGATTAGTTTTGCATCTTGATTTTTTTTTCTCGATCTGATTCTGTCCATATCAGATTCGAAGAAATTACTTGGTTTCTTTTTTTGATTTAAGCAGTTTTTGAATTATGTTTACAGCCCGTAGTTGGCGATAAATAGACCCGATCTGTGTTTGCAACCCATATCTATGTTGGTTATACTATTGTTGGTTACTGCTGAGTTGGTTTTGTGTCTCCATCAAATCAGTTGGCTGATATTTTCACAAATGGGCTTTTTATGGATCACTTTTGTCGTTTTCGATGCAAACTCGTCATGGATTCCCCTTGAGTTTGGGGTGGGGGTGGGGTTGGGGGGGGTGGGGGTGTTAAAATTAGTATTATAGCCCATTGTGTATGAGTAGTCCATATTTTATTATTGAGTCCATTTATCATTTATGGCCCATCTTGTATATAGGCCCATTAGGTTTCGAGTATAAATATTCTCCTTATGTAAGTTGTAAATTAAGAACTCATTATTTTGAAATAAACTTCGTCTGATTTCTCTCTCTACTTATCTCTATCATTTCTTTTAAGGTTTGTAAATTTAGTCATATATTATAACCTAAGTATTGTAAAAATGGAAGATAGTTTTTTATATTGTTCTTATACACTTACTGCATGTTCAGTAGGTGCTCTTTTGACATTGACAATTGCTTTATTAAGTTTTTCTTAGAGAGATTTGTAACGTTGGCCACCTAAACCTTTTATACTCAACTAAGTCATGAACTCAATCTCAATCTAAAAAACCTTAATGAGGTGTTTGAACGACTTTGGTTACCTAGAGTTTCCATAGTTGTTTTGTGTGAATTGTGTCCACTGATGTCTTTTGTTTCCAAATTTATGTCCCGCTTAGTTTTCGTAGATACTATGGCTAACGTATTACTTTCATGCTGATAGGGTGTGACCGGGGATGAAATAGTTGAAGATCTTATTGCGAACAATGCAGCAATTGTGAAGAAAAAATCTTTTTCACAGGTGATTATGGCTTATAGTAATCAAGAACTATGTATAATGTAGATATTTTCATACTGAATTGAAGTTCGTCTCTGGAAAAATACAGACTTCAGAAGTTGAAGAAATATGACCCCAGAGTACTCTTGAGGCGTCCTTTTACATGAAGGTAAATTTCAGTTCTCTTATATGTACTCCTCGTAATAAGAAATTAGTCTTCTTGTTTGAACAATTTTATAAAATTATAAATGATGTAAGCGGAATCATTTTCACAATAACATTTGAAATAATATGTTTCTCTCTCATTCAATCGTCTCTAAAAGTAAAGTGGTTATAATGAATGGCGGATGACCTTATTATAAGTATGTAAAATGACTAAAGAGGGCACATTAAAGACATTTCGAAGAAATATCTCCCTCTAACCTAATATAACAACTAAAAGAGAGAGCATAATAAAACATGAGTAAAAATAATCAAAAACTACAAATAAAACAATGTATATATTACAACCTAACAACCTAGATTTATGCACAAACATATCAAACGATACCAAAGTAACTATGGCCATTTCTTGTGTATCGATTACTCTCCAGTAAAATTACTTGTGTGTCAATGGCATGGTAATGCACTAATGCACTAGTCTTTTGCATTATTTACTCATTTATTATTACACATTTACTAAGGTTGATTTTGTTCAACAGGTTCTTATTGGAAAATATGAAGATTAATTTTGGCAGAATGAAGTCTACTTTTGCAAGGAATCACTACACAAAAATAGGGATTTTGTAATGGATTCTTTTTCCTATTTGTAACGGATTTAGTCTGTTATAAATTTGTAATGGTCAAAGTTTGTTACAAATAGAAAAATTTCGTTTCAATATATTGATACCCTCATTAGAAAAAAAAAAGACATGGGAAGGTCGGGCAGGATGATTCCCCCCAAATCCCAAACCCACTCTCCTATCAACCAAACCCATTTTCACCCACCCCTCTTTACCTCTTCCTGCTGGGAACTTCTCTACCTATCCCCATCAGTAAGTGAGCAACTGAACGGGAGATTGTGGACCTCAAAAGAGAGTTATTTATTCTTCATCTCAATAGGTCGCCTCGTAATGAGTTTAAGACTAGCCAATTTTTACGCATGAATCAAAGGGTACTCTCAAATTCTTTATAATTGTTACATGTTTGAAAAAAATAGAGTTACATTTTTTTTTCGAAAATTTGTGTTGGTATTGTCTCCAGGTCTGGTTCCCTTCTTACAAACCCTCGACCTCTACTCTAAATCGTGTAAGTGATTGTTGGGTCTATTCATAATTTATCATTTACAAATCTTTTTAGGTATGTGTTTATGGTATTTATCATCTTATTTAGAGGTTTAATTTCTAGTTGGTGGTTGGGTCTGTCCATAAGTTGAAGTCGTGTGTAGCACAAAGAATGCGTGGAGTTCAGATTTGATATCCATTTTTTTAATACAATGTGCAGGCAGAACTCTATTTAAATGTGTTTGGTGATAAATGGTGTTATATCTGGATGATTTTCATATGTTCTTTGAGAATTTTTTGCAAATTTAAAGAATCCAACTGTATGTAGTACATGAATATGAGTATGATGCTAACAAAGTCCCTGATGTTGATGTTAATTGATGGGAGTATGCTTTCCAATCATATGTATGTCTATAAATACCTCTTTTTTTTGTTTTGTGATGGAAATAAACCAACATATAAATGTGTTTGTTTGAGATAAGAATACTGTTTAATGCATTCAGTATATTTAATATATTATTTGTAGTACGTCTCCAAAATTATTAGTAAAATAATTCTGTAAAATTCCTTTGAAAAATGTAACATGACTACGAAAATTTGAACATGTCTTTAGAAATTGGTAACTTTGCATATAGAAGTGTCGAAGAATCAATATTTTGTGTTTTTAATCTATTTGGGGAGGTATAAAGGTACATAGGGACATTAGAATGAGAAACCTTATCTAGGTTCGCTGGGACTTGGTTGGGGAAGCCGCCAAAGCTTGACCTAGGATCGTTGGGAGGTCTGCCTTGATCCCACCTTGTCGGTGACCCTCACCAAAAGCTGGAGAGCAATAGGTAACGCTAACCTCTCCTTTGTCGGATATAGGAAATTATTAGTTTTTTTCTTGGTGAGAGTTTAAGCAGGAGAAACGTTTATTACAGTCGCTGGAGTGGGTCCTTAGCGAGAGTAAACTATGAAGTGTGTCACCCGTTGTTTTGGACATGTAGGGGTTATATTGGGTTCACTGGAGATTGAATATAGAGTCCGCAATTCTAATTCGTAGGTGTGGTCCAATATAAGGGATATCATGAAATCACGACCATTGTGAAGGGTTGTCGGCTGCCCATGGCTCTGTGAGGTGCTTTTGACGGGGGAATGACAAAGGACCAAGGGTTTCGCAAAGGGTGGGAGGTATTTGGGGGTCTTTACAGTGAACCTATAGTTTTGGTACTTGTTTTTATTATCTGGTGTGTAGCGAGGATTTTCGGAGCGACGATAGACGTAGTAAAGCTTAACCACGGGAGATAGAGGCATGTTTGGAGAGTTGTTCGCCGGTTCCTTTACGCCATACCCATGCCTCTATAAGAACTTGGGCAACCACATGAGGAAACCTCTAGCACTTTGATGTAAATGTTACTGAATTTAATACACCAACTTTTCATAATTAAGGTCTTCTCTTGTTCATTCATCTCTCTAAAGCAGATCCTTGTGCTGAGAAGTCATCCCATGAATGAGCTGATAACACAACAAAATCAACTAGTTTTCTAGTAGATAATGAACCCAACTCCTCATCAAGAAAGCATGCGCGAGCAACTGAAATAGCTTACGCATTTAATGCATCAGCTAGCTCCATGGACTCTGATGACATCCAAGCATTTTCCCAACCACGAGGTAGTCTTTTCATTGTTGTCTTTATGCTACCTAAAGGATTTATGTCCGCCACTGGCCAATCTGAACCAAATGCCAAAAGTGCATTGCTAGCCAGGTGCAACTGAAATAAATAAGATCCTTTTCGAGCCCTCTCCAGCCCTAGTTTTTTAATAGCAGAATCAACATCATCTAGTAAATGATCTGGCACATTCAACTTGAATCGTATTACTCCTTTTCACGGCTTAACCTGAATAGGATATTTGTGAATTCAAGCTTTATCAGGTGCATGGCCTAATCAAACTTACAAGTTATATGCAATCATAGGAGAATAAATACGTAAAGTGGTTTAGTTAAATGACATGCCTCTGTAAACTCATAAATCTGGTGCAGGTCACTCTTGTTACTATGAATATCCCAACAACATCTCAACAATGCCAATATCCGGCAGGAAATGCCAATATCCGGCATGCACATTGAACATTGTTTCTGTACATTATAATTTTTTTTCACCTTTTTGGATTTTACCCCCAACCTCCCACCCCTCCCAACAAAAATATAAAATAAAATAAATTAACGAAAATAAAAATAAAAAAGGCGTTGGAAACATAGAAACAATCCAATCAGTAATAAGTTTGAGATGAACTCAATACACACCGTGCACATTGTATATGCTATCGTGTATCTGGGCATTGAACAACATCTCCGTCATTTTGTTGTTTGTAATCTCGCCAATAGTTAGTGTCATTAGTAGGGAATCTGGGGTGGAAAATGTGCGCGTGTAGCTGGGAAAGGATTATCTGCATGCATTCTTAATTTTTTTTATTTGGATGTCAGCATATTGAAGTTAACAGGCTTGTTAAGGGTCGACCGTTGGATAACCTGAAATTTTTACAATGTCTGAAATGCTATTGTGATTCTGTAAATGGTGGCATCATGAATGAGTATGATACTTTTGGCTTTGGGCTTTGGGCTTTGGGCTTTGGGCTTCATTTTATCTGTACAACATAATATTCTTGTCCTTAGTGTTATTTCTTACATTTTTGTGAGTTTTCAGGAACTATAATCCCGTGGAGTGCCGAAGTAAGGTGGGTAAGGAACGAAATTCGAAGGGTTTTGCTAAGAACTCAAGGTCACTGCAAGCAAACAACTGTCATAATTCTCATTCGGGGGATAGAGTGAGCATTAACAAGATCTCTAGTGAGCTTATACCACAATTTTTGCTGTGATTGATTATTTTATTCGTTTATTATTCTCTTCTTCACATCATTGTTTGGTATTGATTTCTGTAGGGACCAAGCAAGGGAAAGCAGGTGTAGTAGCAGCCTGTGCTAGTTTTTCAGGGGAAATTCAGGCTTTGTCCAAGTAGGTAACACATTGTATATTTTTAAGTTTTCATTTCCCAAGCCCCTGGTTAGAATCTAGCATAGTTGATTCATCGAGTCTTTTTCCTTTTTCAAAATGTGGAGGATTTGTACTTTACGCAACCACACATGGAGGTTATCTCCTGAATTATGAATACATGAAAACATGTCTACTTCCTTACATCAGTTTTCTGGAGAAGGTTCCTCAAGTCGATCAAATTGTTACAGTCATTCTGATGATAACAGCGATGGTTTATCCAGTTTGATGCCTAGTAGTCCTGCGGGACTTAACATTTCCCGCTTAGCAAATCGTGACGGCTCACGCACACATAACATGGAGGGGATTACAGAGGTACTATTGGCGCTCGAGAGGATTGAACAAAATGAAGAACTAATATATGATCAATTACTTTCTCTTGAGTCAAATCTGTTTCTTGGTAGATTTAACTTCTTCGATTAGCATCGAGATATGCGACTAGGCATTGATAACATGTTGTCATATGAGGAATTATTAGCTCTAGAGGAAAAAATGGGCACTGTGAGCACAACACTATCAGAAGAGGCAATGTGCAACTGTGTTAAAAGAAGCATCTATCAGCCTACGCTTCCAGAGGAAGGCACGATAGTATGCAGTGGGGATCATGATAACATCAAATGCAGTATTTGTCAGGTTGAGCATCTGGATGGAGATGAAATGGGGAGGTTGGGATGTGAGCATGGGTATCATGTGGTATTCATGAAAGACTGACTGCTGCTTAAGAATTGGTGTCCAATATGTAAGGCTTCGGCAGTACCATCACAACAGTCAACATCCCTATCCTAGTGTTTCAAACACCAATTCCATCCTTGTATGTCACAAGCAAATCATTATCTCTTTCTTTTCTTAATACTCTCTTTCTCGTGTAGATATACATACATACATACATACATACATACATACATACATACATACATACATACATACATACATACATACATACATTACTTTCTATTTCTATCACTATCAACAAATTAACACAAGCTTTCAGCTTTGTGATGTGAACTCAACTTGGTGAAAAAATTTCATGAAATGGTTGGTTCTTCTTTAGAAAAAAAAAGAATCCTAAGAAGTCTACATAAGAAGAACATGCAGTTTTATATGATTTCTTCTAACAACTAAGCAGACATACCCTGGGTAGAGTTTTTCATTTATGTGTAAAATAGAAGGTCATTGAGTGTTGTAATACTATTTGTTAAATATTTATTAGATAAAAAATTACTTAGCGAAAGCCACAGGAATCATTTATATCCAATTTGTTTAGTACACTGCATTTATGCAAACATGTTTAATGGGGTGCTTGCAGTTAACGAGGCATTATGCCACCCATGAAGTTAACGAGGCATCATTGATAGCCCATGTTTAGTTGACAATGACCTGCGCTAATAGCTTTTGAGTGGGAGAGATATTTTAACAGTAGTTCAGATTTCAGATAGTATTGAATAATGTTGAAGTATCTATTGGACTGTGTATTACTTATGACACTGAATAATAAAGCGAAATTGGATGTGAAATAAGATCTGAGACTAAGTATATTAGGGGTCCAATTGTGAAATTTTATCCAGATTATGAATTTCACTGTTCACTTCACACTTGATGCCATTTCTTCATAGTGTATACACATAGTAGGTAATGTAGCTTTCCATATGTAATGCTTCGTTTATAATTTGACTACATTCTGAAATAATTTATTTGCATAACATAGAATTTTGATTCGAGTACTGATGTTGATTATAAAATGGTGTGTCGTAACTACTGCCTCCAATTATTGAATTACAACCGTGCCTTCATTGGCCTTTTGTGAATTTTCAGTGGTAATTTTATATGGTGTTGGTGAAATGTATATACTACTTAGTATAATTAATTTAGTCAGTTTAGTGGTGTGTTAACATGGAGTGTCTTTTGTAGTGGATCTCCATTAAATTCATCACTTCCATTTTTTGTGTATTTCAGGTTATTTGATTTCATATTCTCCTGGAATTAAAAGAGTGACTAGGAAACGTAACAATGTTGGATCTCCAGGTACTTATAAAGCACGTGTCATGAAACCTACAGACTATGTGTTTGGACAGTTGATTTGGTCACATGGTAAGTATTATGTGAGTAGTCCTATTGTGGTCAAATGGTAAGCATTTATGTTAGATTAAGTTTTATACATGAATGGAGATTATGTCAAGTCACATTATTTTTTCATTAATGGTAGGTGGTAAGCTGCTCATTATTTTTTCAAAACACCTAGTAAGGCTACCCAACTAAAATGAGCCAATTCCTAGCTGCATGTGTTGATTACACCACTTTTTTGCCTTATTTCTAGTTTATGTTGTTTTAATATAGATAATAACTACCTGCAAATTGTTGTGCTTCACGTACCTTCAGGTGCTGATTGTCTTCGCAGCATGTCAAACACACGACCAAGGGTGCCAACCACAACATGAACACCACTTGAAAGTATGCGCTGATCCTCATAAACACTGGTCTCACCAACACAAGCATGAACCTTCACACCAAGATGGTCACCGAAAGCTTGCATAGCCTTCTCAATCTGTTATGCAAGTTCTCTAGTGAGTACCCACTCCGCTTAAGGCATGTAACCCTGTAATTTCTTCTAATTTCAGGTATACCTCTTTTGCAAGCACATGAACATGATCTTAGACTACAAAACTATGCATTTGACCCTCCATGTTAATATAGCTTCAACTGGGATCTTTATCTATTCAACTATTTTTATAAATTAACAGTGTTTCTATTGGGTTTCTAAAATTCTCCTGAAAATTTTCTATCTTCGGGATTACCGAAACATAAGCTCAATTTAATACGTTTATCCGTGCATTCACTCTCGCATACAAGTGTACAGTTGATAAAGTGGTATAATGGCTACATGGCTTTGTAACCAATATCTTTTTATTTTACAAGAAATATAACATGTTTTGTCTTTACAGGAACTTTATGATTGGAATGCTCTTTATAGACAAAAGTTTGGATTTGTTTTTCAGATATTTTCATCTGGAAGGAGTACTCTTAAAATACTCGCTGTGCTTAATGTAATGATAACTCTTTCTTGTTAGATGTGTTTATTGAAGTGAGTTAAGGTATATCCTAAATTTCCAAGACAAAATAGATTCCTTCTCATGTAACACTTATTTTTATTCAAGTATCCAAGACTTCATGTTTGATAAAATAGCACACTTGACATTTAAAACCATGCCGTTAGAGGGCAAAAACCCAAAATATCCCCCCCCCCCCCCCCCCCCAAACATGTTATGTTGTGGCATGTTTTGTGTGGGTGGGTTTTTAATGTTTGTACGAGTATATATGTATGTGTTTTTTGTGTATTTATTTGTTTGTGTGTTTGGATTAATCTTATTATATATATACATGTAGGTTCATCACTCTCAATGGTCCAAACCATCCTTCCCCTCTCCTCTCTCCCTTCCCATCCCATACTTTTTTTTGCATGCTAATGGCACATGAATGTACTAGTCTTTTATGTTATTTACTCATTTATTACACATTTACTAAGGTTGAGTTTGTTCAATAGGTTCTTATGGGAAAATATGAAGATTCAAGAATGAAGTCTACTTTTGCAAGGAATATCATGAACACTAATTTTAGGATAATAATAGTCAGTTAGGCCAACTGAGAGTCGAATGAGAATGAATTGTTAGTCAGTTAGACCAACTGAGAGTCGAATGATGTTAACGAAGTCTAATATGTTTAGAACTTTAATGATGTTAGACTTCGTTTCAAGTTTATGGTTAAAAGCTAAATGATTTTTCTTGTACATTTTGTTTTGAGAACTTTAATGGTTATGAATGAAATATAGTTTTAGATCGATTTAATATCATCGAAATGTAGTGTCATTCATTTTGTCACGTGTGTATTGAAATTATTGTTTTAGTGAAATTTGTGAGCATTGGTTCTGTATTGCTATAGGTTGAGCACAAGTTTTTACTTAGTGTATTTATATCTACTTGTTTAATGGAAAATTAATATTTTTTAAAAAATAAAATAATATTTGTTACAAATGTTACAAGTTTTTATTTGTAACGGGCCTTAACCGTTACAAACAAAAACATTTGTTACAAATATATGACATTCCCAAACAGTCGCAATGTATTTTGTAATGGTTTTTATCCGTTACAAATTCTATATTTGTAACGGATAAAAACCGTTACAAGTTAGTACATTCGTTACTAATATATTAGATGTGTACCAATGCCAAATTCGTTACAACGGATTTAACCCGTTACAAATATTAAATTTGTAACAGATAAAATTCGTTACAAATTTCATTGGTAAAATAAGTAACGCCAGTTTTCTAACGGATTTAATCCGTTACAAATAATTTTTGTAACAGTTTTTGCCCGTTACAATTGACCTGTTTTGGTGTAGTATCTATTTCAATGAGAACACTTGTAAAGTTGCCAAAATCTCAATTTAGTGTGTCTTCATCAATGCGTAGAGGCAACTACAGGCCTTTACCAATCTGAAACAGAACTTTGGGGTCGTGTGGTGTCACGTTCTATACGAGTCATATTTGTGTCACGTAAAAAAGCACAATGTCGAGTCATGTCTTGTCGTGTCCCAAAACCCGTATCATATCGTCGGCCCGAAACGAGTTGTCAACCCTAATCTACAAAGGTACATAAATACAAACGTCAATATGACCAATATTTTTGAATTTGAGTTGCAAAAAAGAGCTTTCATGTTGCCCTTGCACGAATAGAAGGCCGAGATCGTATTGGCTTGAAGGATAATTTGCTCTCCTCTTAATTAAAAACACAAGGATAATTTGAAGGAAGGCAATGTAAATGTTTATTCTGCTCTAAACCCGATAATGACACCTACAAATGATCGAGTTTATTAAAGAACGAGTGGGACACACTCGTACGATTATCTCATTGGCATGTTGATAATTTGCTCTTTTATGTTCTTAGACATAATCGAAGAAACTCTTGCGCTTGTTAAATAAAACAACATTTGTCGGTATAGTATACATAGTGATATTGATTTGTATGAGAGTTCTCGGGGAATTATTCGCATTTTTGTTTATTAGATGTGTTTATTGCATTGAGTGTATCCTCGATGTGCATGTGTTGTAGGGTATGCAAATGGGAATAAAAATGTATTGGAATCATCTTAATTTCTCATTATGCAAAAACCAATGTGATGCATTTCTCTAATTATTCATGTACCATGACTTTGCAAGCACCTCATTTCTACCAAGAAAGTTCCACTGGATTTATGATCTTGCTCACGTCCATGGCTATTGGTGTGTTGAAATAGGATGAATGGCCAAGTTTGGTTCTAACACAGGGCAATTGATACTTTTAGTTTTTATTCATTTGTGTAAATAACTAAACAGACTGATCATTGTTTAGAATACAGTACGCATTATATGTGTACCTAACATGTAAGAAACATATTTAGGCATATAAACTGCAGACTCAAAAACTGTCATATATACTGCCTAATTCACGTGTGTGCATATATATGCACTCGTGCCTAATACATATGTATTTTTCATGTAATTCCACAAAAGAACGCATAAGAGGTTTCAGTACAAAATATACTCAAATTAAGATGCCGAAGGTTTGGAGTAGGAAAAGGAAAAGGGTCCTTTCGCACTTAGTCCCCATAACTAAAAAGGCCAGTGTGCAGTCCTAGATAATTTTGTTCCAACTATGCGGTCCCTCACTTGTCGAGTATAATAATGCAATAATATTATATTACAAATATATAGTTACTATCTATGAAGCACGGACTCGACGTGTAATACGTGTTTCGACACGACACTCGATATGTGATTTTTTCAAAAATCAAGATACGACACGCTAGGATACGTATAATGTATAACATAACATAATATAATATAATATATATACACATATATAAGAAATAAAATATATTTTTTCCATAAAATACACTGTTAGAGCATGGATTATAGAAAATAAAATTCAAACACATTTTAACATTAAAAATCATAAATAAAGCAGAATCTCCATCACAATAGAAAATAAAATAAAATTTTATTTTTTATGTCCAAAGTTGTCCCAGCGTGTCCAAAGTGTGTCCTAAACATGTCCCAGCGTGTCCAATCTCAAAAATAAAAAGGGAACTCATTTGTCGGTAACGTGTCGGAGCGTGTTGCGTGTCCGACTCGAGTCAAAACTGACTCGTGGCTTCCGGAAGAGTGTCTGTGCTTCTTAGCTAACTATTAAATAGAGTTCTTGTATCATGCATTTATAGTTTATATAATAAGATCAGTAAACTGAAACCACTTGGGGTAATCCAGCTACTTATCTAGTGTCATAACTAGTAACTACAATTTAAGATGTCATTCATTAAGTAATATTCAATTTGAAGAACAGTCACAACAGTTGGTTTAGATGATAACTTCAGTCTATATATAGTGTGTTGAAATGAGATGGGTATAACCAACATTGAAAAACTTCATTCTAAAATAGCTGAAAACAACAAACACATGAGTATCATACATGAAATAAAGGCTGTAAGACTATCTGCAATAGTTTGGGTTAAAGAATAGCTTAAACTGAAATTTAAGCTATTTTGTTCTGTAAAATCTCAAAGCGGGATGGGCACACGTGTAAAGGCTATGCGCCAAAAGACATATGCATTTCCCACCCAAACTCTACGAAAGTTTCATTCTATAAACCCTTACTTTTTTACTCAATGGGATCGTATCCGAAGACTTCAATTTAGTCCTTAAACATCTTCAACGATCAATAGCCAACAGGTATGCCGATTGCGCCTCCTTGTAAGTGCCAAAATTCTAGAATACCCAAGCAGGTTTTGTATTATACCCAAACGATCAATAACCAATAGTTGTGAGTGTTTTGGTCAGGTTTTGTGTCTCAACCTGATAGTCTTTGTGGTCTACATATTTTTATATTTTTTTAGGAAGAGGGACAAAATCCCCACAAGTTTTATTAATAATAGGAGAAATAGACTCTCCTAAGAGGCATTTACAAAAACTATAGAGAACTTAAAGCAAATGAAGCTTGGGAATTTATATTATCCCCATTACATCAAAGATGAAAAGATAAGAAAATTAAGCTAGTCTAACAGTTGGGAAACCTTGCTTGTCTAGAGTCAAGAGACATTTAAGAAGAATAGGGAGATCAGTAAAAGACTGAAAAATCTTGGACAATTCAACTTGAGGAAGCAACGTTGGCTAGACCATCAACCACTGAGTTATTCTCGCGCCAGATATGAATAATGGAAGCTTGTTTTTAGCATACAAAGATCTAATATCCTGAATGCATTTTCTAGCTAGCCAAGGAGGTTTCCAAATATCTTAAACCATGTTGACTAAAGCCAAATATTTCGATTCAACACTTAGATTGACAAGACCGAGATTCTTGCAAAATTCAAGACTTCTCTTGAGCTCCATAACATATACCATAAAACTGACATTATGACCTATAAACTCATAAAAAGCTGATATAAAGCAACCATTATCTCCTCTATTAATACCCTCTATCCCACTTTATCTAGGATTACCTTCACTAGAGCCATCAAAGAGCTGGACATGACCATTGAGTTGTAATACCCTGTAATTTTATTGATTTTTATTTAAGGGATTTATTAATTAAATGAGAATTAATTGGAAATTAATCCGGGTGTAAATACTAACGAGATGTGAGTTGGTATTTGATTATGATGATTAAAATTTATTATTTTCGAGTATGTATGGTAATACACGAGTATTGATGATATTCAAATTTGTCGCGAGACTGAAATACGATAATTTGGGAAATTTAGTTGGGACGCGCGCGTCAGTCGCGTTATGAATGTAATTATTTAAATTAAAAATTGAATTTTATTTTTATCAACCGAATGGTCATTTTGAGTGTGCCAACGTGTCCGGAAGGATCGAAATAGTCAGAAAACACTAGCCGGGTGATACGACGCAAATATTGCGTATTTCACCCGTTAACCTACGCCTTATTAGCCCCCTTGGGTATCTTAATCCCTATACTTATGCTCGTTAACCAGACAACCTCGAATTTCTATGTTAACATGTTTTGCAGGGGTTAATTGAGCTTTTGTAGGTATTTGGATGCTTAGTATGAAGTTCGGACGCTTTCCGGAAATGTTTCGTCGACTTTTGCAGCTTCGGGGGCATTTTAGTAATTTCAGCATTCGGTTTTGAATCCCGAGCTCTTCACAGAAGTTGAATACCTTTGATTTCTATTCGCGTGGACACCGACGGTGCATGATTCCGAGTTGTAATGATGGAGTTATGGCATTTTTAGGATGTTTTTTACTTCAAATTCACACTCAAGGTCACATTCAAGGACATTTTAGTGATTTCATATTTTGGTTTTTTAGCCCAATGTCTTCTTGGATGTTGTATTCCTCTGAGTTATATTCGCGTAGCCTCCGACCGTGCCTCATTCCGAGCTATAACGAAGAAATGGCAGCATTTTCCGTAAAACATGACAAAGCTGCAGAATTCAGACTTGTAGCTTGCGAATCGATTCGGCCCAAAACCGAATCGATTCGGAATGCTGCAGAATTGCAGATTCGAACTTCCCCTGTTTCCAAATCGATTCGGACCATTTACGAATCGATTCGGGCCTCCAGATTTTTGGTTTTCTTCCCTTTTATTACAAGTTTGCCATGGGATATTTTGTTTATAACACTTTCTCTTCATTTTGAAGAGAAATATCTTCATTTTTAGGAGAGTTTTAGCTTAGGGTTTGGGTTCTTTGAGAGCTCTTCTTCTTCTCCATTTGGTGTGACAACTTTTGGGTGTTGTAAGTTGGATTTTTCATTACCCTTACCATTAATATAATTGTTGTTCTAGTTTATTTCCATTGTTGTAGTTTAATTTCATGCTTAGATAATTAGTTTTAGTTATTTATTTCTTGCTTTAATTAGTTAATTAGTTGTTTAAAGTAGTTTAATCCATGTATTGTCCGTAGATAACGGGTTGGGATTGCATTTCCGCCATTAATGGGCGTTGAGCTCCGAAAGTTAGGTTTTGTGTAAAATTGCGTTTAATTAAAACCGCGTGTATTAAAGTTGGATTGTTATGCGTTTAACTTTATTTGTCACGCAACTTTAGTGTTTATAGCGATAATCCGAATTTAATCCGCGTGTGACCATTTTCAGTTAAATGTTTAATCTCGCAACTTTGGGTTAAATTCCTTCTTGTGTGATGTTTATGCTTAATTGTAAATGCTCGATTAAATGTTTTTGAACCGTAATTCTAATTAGTAGTTGTTTAGCCCGTGTGGTGGAATGCGATCCCGATCCTCTCTTTCCTTTATTTTAGCATTAACTTCTCTTTTCTTTTGTCACCATAACCACACATCACCTTTTATTATTTCTTTTACACCCTTTTATTTTCAGAAGTTTTAAAACAATTAAACTCTAAAATTCAATCACTCCCTGTGGATTTACGATACCCGACTTACCGCTGTACTTGCTTGTCAAGTGTAGTAGTAGCTTAGGTTTCTTTTGTTTCGCGGCGGCGAAACACACGACGATTGTGCACTTACACGCGCACACTTTTTCCGCCGCATTGAAAATTGGCGCCGTTGCCGGGGAGTAATTGTTTTAGATAGTAATTGTTTTGTTATTTCGTATTATTTTTCCTTTTGTATTTGTATTCTTTGTTTTAACCTTTTTTGCAGGATAGCATACTTTGAGCGCTAAGAAACTTTGATTCGCGGTTGCTCACTTTATTCCTTGGATTCTCCATCTTTCAACAACGAGGTAATCATGTCCTATTATTATAGTTATTACGGTTATTCTAATGATTCATACTTTGGGGATAGTTTTCAAGTTTTCCATTTTCAAGATTTTCTTGAAAATGAAAGACTTGAAAACATTTATCGAAATGAAAATCGTTATTGGGAGCTTGAGTTGGATTCATTATTCGAATCCAATGACGATTCTTATTTCATTACTTTCGAAGACGAGTTTCAACCAAATGAGGAGTCCGAGGCTCTTAAGCCGAGGAAGCCTACTTTGGAAGAGACTTTGCTTCTTTACTCCCAAGGTTTGGAAAGCCTAAATGATGCTGGAATGAGACTTGGACCACTTTGCGATGGGATGAATTCTTATGCACAAAACAACGAGGAGGTGAAAACTTATGTTTCACCTCGATTTTTCAAAGAATTTCTCATCGAGTGTGAATCTCTCTCCCTCGAAATTCAATCTCCTTCCGACGATGAGTCGATTGAGATTGAATTTGTTTCATCACCATATACGTTTTCCGTCATCGAACCATTAGGATTACCGGTTGATTCCTATGAGTCGGTAGAAACTTTTAAAACTTGTACACTTTTTGCCGACGAGGACTCTTTACCGAACTTGTTTTCGATGGATCCTATCCCCGTGTGTGCACTATCTCCCATTCCACTTGAAAAACCTTTGGGAGATGAGTCGACTTTTCTTGGATCTCTAGTGTACCTTTCCCCCTTATTATCCAAATCCCCCATCGCCCGCCCAAAATTTCAAATTGGCGATGGTTCACTTTTTTCACCACCCACATGCCTTCCGTTGTTCAAACGGAATTCATATCTTCCGAGAGGCATGTTCACTTTGGAGGGTCCACCGTTGATCTTTCAAAGTCAAATCCCTTTTTGGGTGGACCCTCAACTATTTAGACTTCTAGTGTATAGTTAGTGTGAAGCCTAAATAGTAGGTTGTAAATAATTAGCTTTTTAATTTTCTTTCTTTCTTATTTTTCTTTCCTTTTTAATTTAGTCTAGTGTAATTAGTTAACTTTTTGTTATTTTTTTTTGCTATGCTCGGTACTAACTTGTTTTGTAGATTCCTTTGGACCCGTGCTTATGGAGATCGCTCCAATTTTGGGTAATATCGTTATTTCCTCTCTTTGTGTTGTGTTCTTAATGCGCATTGAGGACAATGCAACATTTAAGTTAGGGGGTGTAGGATATTCTATCCATTTCATGTGTAGTCCATGGATTTGCTCACATTTAGTTACTAAGTAGGCCTTTTTGTGAAAAATTTGAAAAATATTTTCTTTCTTTTTTCTCCTTTGTTGGGCATTTTGCCTTGTTTCCAGTGATAAATTTCAATAATTGCCCGATCCAATAGACAACTCAATGATGCATGTTCTCAATTTTAGAAGTTATTAGACTTTAGTCCTCAAATCATTGATTTTGTGAATAACTTCATGAATTAAACTTTATCCCATGAGCATATGCACTTTCCTTGTCATATTGATTTGGTTTAAGATTTTTATAACTCGGTAATCTTTTGTTGCATTGTATATACTTACACCGAGTAAGCTTTTTACCTTTCGTCGTTTGTGAGTGTTATACACTATTCTTTCCTCATTGAAAACGTTGAATTCGTTGGTAATCTCACTATTCTTTCATTTGACCATTGATTAATTGAGTTCATACTTGAAATGTGTTACTTGATCATGATTTTCATATATTGTTTTGACTTGAGAATTGCGTAAACTTTGTGAAATTATCATAGGCATTCTTTGTTATATCACCCATATTAACCTTGACCTCACCCTTATATGTTTACCCTCGTTAACCCCTTTGAGCTTAAATATAGCCTTTCTTTTCATAACCCAATTCCCATAACCAACTCCAAATTGGAGTTTTAGCCCATACATACACTTTCCATACCTTTGTTTGGAATGTTACATGGGATTGAATGTTGTTGTTATGATGTCGGTTACAATTTAGGCATATGAGAGTTTGAAAAGTAAAGAAAAGAAAGTAAAAAAAAGTGAAGAAAAAGAGAAAGCAAAAAGCAAAAGAAAACAAAAGAAAACAATAGAAAAAGAAGAAAAGAAAAGAAAGAGAAGTTTGTATATGTTGTGTATAGTGTTCAATAAGCTTTGATTACTTTCCCCGATGATATATCTAATGCCATTTTGGAACTTGTTTTTCCAATTTTGTTATTGCACGCATTCTCCCATTATCCCGAGTTTTCATCCTGAACACTTTGAATCCGTACATACATTCCTTCATTTCGTACCCTAGCCTATCCTACATTACAACCCTATTACAAGTCCTATGTGATCTTAGGGTGCACTTAATTTAAAAGTCGTAATAGTTGTGATAATCTGTGAAAATGCATTTCGCCTCTTTTAATGTGCGGTGTCCTTTCATTGAGATTACAGTTTTTCAGTTATATATAGCATTCTTCTTCTGTGACATGTGTGCGGCCTAGTTCCATTTACATTTACTCTTTATGCACGCATGTCCCGTGTATTACCTCCCTTTTCAGAGTGATTTCATTTGTTGAGCGTGATGCCCGTGAGGATTGAATGTATGCTTGCCTTTATGTTTATCCGGTTTATTTAAGTTTTTACCAAATCACACTTTTGCATATGCTCTCCCCTCCCACTTTTAAAGTTTCAATTCTATGAGGTGCATTCAACCTGTTAATAACAACGGACTTTTGTTTGAATTCGTTCAATATGCTAATGACATGTTTGAAATCTTGTTCGTTGTTGTTGAGTTTGTCTTACTTGATTGGGCATATTTTGAGGAAACTGTATGATGTTTGTGGGTTCCATTACTGAAAACCCTCACGAGACGACACTCGTCCACTAGGGTAACCTAGGGATTTAACGGCTTATTGCATACGCTAAATGCAATCGAATCGCCCGCGAAAGTGGCCTTTTGCTTTTATACCATACTTTTGTACTTCTCCAACTTTTCGTCTGCTTGTAGTTCTTGTAGTTTCTTATTTCATTGCTAGGGACTAGCAATGTGTAAGTTAGGGGGTGTGATACGACGCAAATATTGCGTATTTCACCCGTTAACCTACGCCTTATTAGCCCCCTTGGGTATCTTAATCCCTATACTTATGCTCGTTAACCAGACCACCTCGAATTTCTATGTTAACATGTTTTGCAGGGGTTAATTGAGCTCTTATAGGTATTTGGATGCTTAGTATGAAGTTCGGACGCTTTCCGGAAATGTTTCGTCGACTTTTGCAGCTTCGGGGGCATTTTAGTAATTTCAGCATTCGGTTTGAATCCCGAGCTCTTCACGGAAGTTGAAGACCTTTGATTTCTCTTTGCGTGGCCACCGACGGTGCATGATTCCGAGTTGTAATGACGGAGTTATGGCATTTTTAGGATGGTTTTTACTTCAAATTCACACTCAAGGTCACATTCAAGGGCATTTTAGTGATTTCATATTTTGATTTTTTAGCCCAATGTCTTCTTAGATGTTGTAGTCCTCTGAGTTATCTTCGCGTAGCCTCTGACCGTGCCTCATTCCGAGCTATAACGAAGAAATGGCGGCATTTTCCGTAAAACAGGACAAAGCTGCAGAATTCAGACCTGTAGCTTGCGAATCGATTCGTCCCAAAACCGAATCGATTCGAAATGCTGCAGAATTGCAGATTCGAACTTCCCCTGTTTCCGAATCGATTCGGACCATTTCCGAATCGATTCGGGCCTCCAGATTTTTGGTTTTCTTCCCTTTTATTACAAGTTTGCCATGGGATATTTTGTTTATAACACTTTCTCTTCATTTTGAAGAGAAATATCTTCATTTTTAGGAGAGTTTTAGCTTAGGGTTTGGGTTCTTTAAGAGCTCTTCTTCTTCTCCATTTGGTGTGACAACTTTTGGGTGTTGTAAGTTGGATTTTTCATTACCCTTACCATTAATATAATTGTTGTTCCAGTTTATTTCCATTGTTGTAGTTTAATTTCATGCTTAGATAATTAGTTTTAGTTATTTATTTCTTGCTTTAATTAGTTAATTAGTTGTTTAAAGTAGTTTAATCCATGTATTGTCCGTAGATAACGGGTTGGGATTGCATTTCCGCCATTAATGGGCGTTGAGCTCCGAAAGTTAGGTTTTGTGTAAAATTGCGTTTAATTGAAATCGCGTGTATTAAAGTTGGATTGTTATGCGTTTAACTTTATTTGTCACGCAACTTTAGTGTTTATAGCGATAATCCGAATTTAATCCGCGTGTTACCATTTTCAGTTAAATGTTTAATCTCGCAACTTTGGGTTAAATTCCTTCTTGTGTGATGTTTATGCTTAATTGTAAATTCTCGATTAAATGTTTTTGAACCGTAATTCTAATTAGTAGTTGTTTAGCCCGTGTGGTGGAATGCGATCCCGATCCTCGCTTTCCTTTATTTTAGCATTAACTTCTCTTTTCTTTTGTCACCATAACCACACATCACCTTTTATTATTTCTTTTACACCCTTTTATTTTCAGAAGTTTTAAAACAATTAAAGTCTAAAATTCAATCACTCCCTGTGGATTTACGATACTCGACTTACCGCTGTACTTGCTTGTCAAGTGTAGTAGTAGCTTAGGTTTCTTTTGTTTCGCGGCGGCGAAACACACGACGATTGTGCACTTACACGCCCACACTTTTTCCGCCGCATTGCACCGGGGGTTTAGTTTGGGTCCCGAGGCATTTTTAGGCCACACCGGCAACCCAAAAGGGTAGTTTGGTAATTTTAAAAATAGGGGAATTAAAACCCACGAATTTTAGAAGTTATTTTTATATTAGAAAAGAACCCACTAAGCCATTATCATCATTTGGGAAGTTAGAGGACTACGGGAGTTATAGAGAAAGTGTTGAGAGGTTCCAAAAGGAAACCCTAGCCACCATCACCATCTTGGGAAGAAATTTGTAGAGAGAGGGAGAAGAATAAACCTCAATCCTTCAACATCAAATCAGAACATCTAAGGCAAGTGGTTTAATTACATTAATTTCAATTTCTTCCATGCTTAGAATTGGATATTTGTCTCTTATTTGAAGTTTGATGAAAACCCATGAAATTTGAGGTAGAATTCATAATATGATATAGGGATTGCATGTAGAAGGTTATCGGATGAATTTAATATACGAAATGTATCTTTTGATGACGTAAAAACGGATTTATAAGGAGTAATTGTAGACATAAAATTCTGGGTTCATGTTTATTGGGTTTGAGACAAGAATTGAGAAGTTTGATGATTTCATGTTAATTTAGGATGAATTGACACCAAATATATGTTAAAGAGTGACCTAGGAGGACTTAGAGTAGTTTAATAATGTTAAAATAATAGTGGGATGATCTTAGTATGAGTTTAGAGAAGAGAAAAATGGAGAAAAACGAAGTAGAAAATTTCTGGGCTGAAACTGCTATCTCGTTAGAAGACCTGCCCAGGTCGTTCGAACGACCTCGTTCGAACGAGCTTCTAACGAGATGACAGTATGCCTTCTAACGAGTTGGTAGTTCATTCAAAGCCTTTCGTTCGAACGACCTCGTTCGAATGAGACTTCTAACGAGTTGACAGAATGGCTTTTTGGCCTGATTTCATTTCAAATGTTCCGTAGTCTTGTTTAATTAGAGTATTAACTCTCCCTTTTTGATTAGTGAGTATAATTGTGAGAATGGGGGTATGTTGAGGAGTAGAACTTAGAACCTCATAATAAAATTTGATGTCATTTGTGGAGTAGGAAACGAGTACCAAATTACGACGTGAGAAGGGTTGATAACGTGAATATACAAATCGGGGACTTGTAATCGTATAACATTAAATGACAGTATAAGAACGAGAAGTATACCTATATTAATAATACGAGATATCTAAGATGTGCGAATGCTTAGTATATGTGATTTTATGTGTATAACATACCTACCATACTTGCTATCATGGGAGGTTTGCGTTCGATTAGGGCCATCTAATCTTTGTGTGCCTACGGGGGGATTTAGATTAGTACCTCGAGGGCATAGGTCAGAGAAGGACTTATTGAGAAGTTAATAAGTTTGCTGATCATGGGAGCGTAGGTATGTGCGTGACCCATGTGATGTGAACTATGTTCGCCTCCATTCTGTGTGATTGTTGTTATTTGAAAACGATTCCTGAGAGATTCGGAATGTGTGGTCCTTATGTACGTGATGTACCGGGATTGGATATCAGAGTATGTGTGCACCGCAGCTTAGTCTCAGGGTGCTAGTAATGTATATTTACGATGAGAATAATATACTGTTAATTGATATGAACTGTCATGTTTAATTGTGAGTATAATTATAGCAACGTTCTGTAAAGATAATTGGATGATCTCTAGTAAATTCGTATTGCTAATAATGGGAAATTGTGAATAAATGTAATGCTCTCCATATAAATGTAGACGTCGTAATGAAATCGTGAATCGTATAGTAATGTTAGAATTTATTTTTGGACTAATTAGATATGAGAATCACTAGAATTGGTACGGGTACGTTAGGAGTGCACAAATAGTCGAGAGGTGAGTATTTCATGTGAGAGCACGTCCTAACATGTATTTTGCATTCATTATTTTATTGTCGTTAAAAAACTTGCTATATTTTAAACTGTTTTTCCACAATCGAGCTCTCACCCGTTTGCTTTCAAATATATTTTCTTGTAAAAACCTTTTAGGTGCCTAGCCACAAGGACACCATGCATAGGAGTTCCATTCAGGTGACGTACTGTAGCTGCTGTGGAAGTTACAGGACCTTGACAGTAGACGCCTCCACTTTCGATCTTGACTCTATTAGTAGATTTCCTCATCAGTTGGGCATGTCGTCCTATTTCTTTTAGAAACATTTTACCTATTCAGTTTATTTCAGATATCGGGTTGTAATTAATTATGATTCAAACTTAGTATTTGTTATTCTTGTATTTGGTTTGTTGTGAGGAGTATTCTTACTGACTCATTATTATGGTATGGTTATATTATTATCATTTCATTGTGGTGGTTATGTTAGCATTTCTCATCTACTTGCATGTTAATCGGATTAAATTAAAAATTAGCAACTCACTTTTTAAATAGTAGGTGGCTAGTAATTGTTAAAACGTTTTCAACAGTGATGCTATGAACTGAACCAACTTGGCATTTTGTATTAATTTAATAAAGGAGTAGCTACCCGGTATTTAATTAGTCGGGGTGTTACAGGTGGTATCAGAGCATCAGGTTCTAGTGTCCTTAGGATTTGTACGGCTTATTATGTTTCCGGTGAGATTTCTTTGATGTAGAGCCCTACATTTTAGGACTGTTGTATTCTTTTATGTATGTTTCGATCTTCAGCTATTTTGAGATAATAACTACGAACTTATAGACTTTACTCTCATTTCAGATGCCTCCACGACGTGCACAGCGGGTTCCTAGGGATGCACAGCTCGAGCCACAGCCTGCACCAGTTCAGGGCACCATGAATGCCGTCGAGGTTGCAGCCATTGTAGCCCAAGCGGTGAATGCCGCCCTCGCAGTTGTACAACAGGCACCACCTCAGGCGCCGACAGTAGCGCCAGTTTTAGGCTAATGCATTCCCATCTGCTTGGGAATGCGTCCGTGATGCTTTTCAGAAAGCACACCCTCCGGAGTTTGCAGGCAGCTCCGATGTTGTGGTATCCAGTCAGTGGAGGAAGGACATTCAGAGGCACTTAAGGATGTACGAGTGCACAGATGTTCAGAAGCAGATACTGGCTACTTTTAAGCTAGTAGGAGCAGCATTGCAGTGGTGGGATTCCATCACCACCGTGGAGGAGAGGGATGCTCTCACTATTCAGGAGTTCTGGGTGCAGTTCGATCGCAAATATTTTCTGTTAGCTGTTCACACTGAGATGAGGAGGAAGTTGATGAACCTCAAGAAGGAGGGAAAGACCGTAGCCGAGTATGAGGCTGAGTCACCAATCTCTTGAATATTGTTCCGGATGAAATTCCAACCGAGGAGAAGAAAACTCAGAAGTTCACGGATGGATTGACTTAGAGGATCCGTCAGTACTTATTGGGGAATCTCTCGTTGGCCACTTATTCTGATGTGGTTAACGCTGCACTACTTCACTGCCAGGATCATCGCTTCCACATGTCTGAGAGCAAGAGATCAGGAGAGTCCAGACATCAGGGCAGGACCGGGGGAAATGGTGCCAGCGGGGCACAATCTGCTCAGGGACAGCACATGCAAGGTGATCAGGGTTCCCAATAGGGGGATCATAAGAGATTCAGATCCGGGGGGTTTCAGGAATGGTCAGGGAGGTTTCAGACATGGCCATTAGGGTCATAACGACCATCAGGGCCAACAGGGCCAGAATGGTCAGCAGCAGCAGTTCCAACAGGGCCAGCATGGTCAGGGTAGGAATGGTAACGACCAGCAGGGACAGCGAGGGGGAAACTTCCCGAGGAAATGCTTCGTTTGTGGCAAGACTGGCCACAAATGACAGGATTGTCCTGATAGGGGCAGGGCCCTACCACAACAGCAGCAGGGTGCTCGACACGAGCCACAGAGGCCTATGTTTACCGCCGCCCTCCCAGCACCACAACAGATGGAAGCACTACCACCCATTCCAGCGGTCCCAGTCCAGCAGGGATAACTTCAGTATGGGAGAGTGTACCAGCTCCAGCATGCCGCAGTCCCACAGGATCCGCCTGCTATTGAGGGTATGTTATCTATTCAGGGGACTTTGGGGCGTATTTTATTTGATACGGGGGCCACACATTGCTTCATTACCATGAGATTTTCACGCACTATTGGGTTGTTAGACACCGCAGAGAACACGATTACTTGTGTAGATTCACCGTTGAGTAGGGGTTATGTGATTTCCCTTATTTATAGAGGTGTGGGTATAGATATCGGGAGATTTACTTTACCCGCTGATATGTTAGTGTTAGAGATGACTGAGTATAATGCGATTATTGGTATGGATTGGCTAGTTGCATACCGAGCCATGATTGATTATTTTAGTAGGAGTATTATCTTTGCTATTCCCGGTCAGGAGATGTTTTTGGTGGCGATGCCTCGCCCTGAGGGAGGATCGTCCACTCATGTGTACTATATAGAGGAGGAGACCTCTAAGGAAGTGGTGCTACCACTCGATTCGATTCCAGTCGTGAGGGAGTTTGCTGATGTATTTCAGGATATACCTGGATTACCTCCTAGTAGAGAGATAGATTTCGTGATCGATTTGATGCTGGGCACTCGGCCAATTGCCTGCGCACCTTACCGTATGGCTCCAGCAGAGATGAGAGAACTACGGGATCAGATAGAATATTTGTTGGGTCAGGGGTTTATCTAGAGGAGTACTTCGCCGTGGGGTGCCCCTGTGTTGTTCGTAAAGAAGAGGGATGGATCGTTGAGGTTGTGGGTAGAATACCGGGAGTTGAATAAGGTCACGATACGAAATAAGTATCCATTGCCCCGAATCGATGACTTATTCGACCAGCTGAGAGGAGCTTCTTTCTTTTCGAAGATTGATTTGCGATCGGGATACCATCAGTTGCGTATCAGGGAAGAGGACGTCTCGAAGACTGCTTTCTTAACGAGATATGGTTCCTACGAGTTTTGGGTTATGCCTTTTGGTTTGACCAATGCTCCAGCCGTGTTTATGGATTTGATGAATAGGGTGTTTAGAGAGTTCCTAGATCAGTTCGTCATTGTCTTCATTGATGACATTCTGGTTTACTCCCAGACAGAAGAGGAGCACGCCGATCATTTGAGGCAAGTTTTGCAGACGCTACGTCAGAACGAGCTATATGCAAAGTATGAGAAGTATGAGTTTTGGCTGAAGGAGGTTCAATTTTTGGGGCATATTATTTCCGATCGTGGGATATCTGTTGATCCGGGGAAGGTATTCGCGGTGAGGGAGTGGGGACAGCCCACGACACCGACTGAGATCCGTAGTTTCTTGGGTCTAGCAGGATACTACAGGAGGTTTATTCGGGGTTTTTCAAAGATAGCGGGTCCTTTGACATATCTGACTCGTAAAGGTGTGCCATTCATTTGGAGTGATGCCTGTCAGTTGGCATTTGATGAGTTGAAGGACAAGTTGACCTCAGCACCTGTGTTAGCATTGCCGAGACCGGGAGTTGAGTATCTAGTTTACACCGATGCGTCCTTACAAGGACTTGGAGGTGTATTGCAGCAGGAGAGTCAGGCCATATCTTATGCTTCCCGTAAGCTTAAGCCTCATGAGAAGAATTAACCTACCCATGACTTGGAGTTAGCGGCAGTGGTATTTGCCCTTCGAATTTGGAGACATTATCTTCTGGGGGAGAAGTTTCTATTGTTCACGGACCACAAGTCCCTTCAGTACCTATTCACGCAGAAGGAGTTGAATATGCAGCAACGGAGGTGGCTTTAGTTTGTGAAGGACTATCAGTTTGATATCCAATATCACCCGGGGAAGGCTAACGTGGTAGCAGGCGCGTTGAGCCGTAGGCCAGTAGATGAGGTGGCAGGGGTGTGGAAGGAAAAGTGGAAAGAGTTGGGACACCAGGATGCAGTGGCCCGATCATTCATGTCTGTGATGACTGTTACACTGCAGATTGTCACGAGAGTGGTAAAGGCACAGGCAAATGACTCATTTTGTTAGGAGCAGATAGTTCGATTACTAGCAGAAGGAGCCGAGTCCTATACCGTTAGCTCAGACGGGGGATTACGCTTCAATGGGAGACTGGTAATTCCGGAAGGGGAGGAATTGCAACACGAGGTGATGGCAGAGTCGCACGGCTCACGGTTCGCAGTACATCCCGGTGGGGACAAAATGTACAAAGATATGAGACGTCAGTATTGGTGGAGTGGGATGAAGAGAGATATCGCCGTGTTTGTTTCTAAATGCGCCACTTGTCAGCTGGTAAAAGTGGATCATTAGAAAACGGCAGGACTTCTACAGCCATTAGAGGTTACAATGTGGATGTGGGAGAGCATCTCTATGGACTTTATCACGGGGTTACCTACGTCACAGAGGGGTCACGACTCCATTTGGGTAATTGTGGACAGGTTGACCAAAGTCGCTCATTTTCTACCCATAAGGACAGACTACACTACGGGACAGTATGCCCAGGTTTTTATTATAGAAATAGTGAGACTTCACGGTGTGCCCCTAAATATCGTGTCTGACAGAGACAAGATATTTATTTCACAGTTTTGGAAGAGTTTTCAGGAGGCCATGGGTACAGAATTGCGGTTGATGACGGCATATCACCCGCAGACCGATGGGCAAACCGAGCGTACGAACCAGATGTTGGAGGACATGTTGCGTATGTGCATAATTGACTTTGGGGGTGGATGGGAGCAGTATCTTCCACTGGTGGAGTTTGCTTATAACAACTCCTACCAGTTCACCATTGGCATGGCTCCATTTGAGGCGTTGTACGGTAGACCTTGTCGTTCCCCAGCATGTTGGTTGGAAGTGGGGGACAACAAACTACTTGGGCCGGAAGTGATTCAGGATACTTCGGCAAGGATAGAATTGATACGGAGCCGCATTCGGGTAGCTCAGGATCGGCAGAAGAGCTATGCTGATGCGAAGAGGTTCTTCAGGGAGTTCCAAGTGGGGGACCAGGTTTTACCATCAGTTGCGTATCAGGGAATATGATGTCTCAAAAACTGCATTCTTGACGAGGTATGGTTCCTACGAATTTCGGGTTATGCCTTTTGGCTTGACCAATGCTCCAGCAGTGTTTATGGACTAGATGAATAGGGTGTTCAGAGAGTTCCTAGACCAGTTCGTCATCGTCTTTATTGATGACATTCTGGTTTAGTCACAGACAGAAGAGGAGCACGCCGAGCATTTGAGACAGGTTTTGCAGACGTTGTGTCAGAACGAGCTTTATGCAAAGTATGAGAAGTGTGGGTTCTGGTTGAAGGAGGTTCAGTTTTTGGGGCATATCATTTCAGACCAGGGGATATCTGTTGATCCGGGGAAGGTATCCGCGGTGAGGGAGTGAGGACAGCCCACGACACCGACTGAGATCCGTAGTTTCTTGGGCCTAGCAGGATACTACAGGAGGTTTATTAGGGGTTTCTCAAAGATAGCAGGTCCTCTGACGCATCTGACTCGCAAGGGTGTGCCATTCATCTGGAGCGATGCCTGTCAGTTGGAATTCGATGAGTTAAAGAACAAGTTGACCTCAGCACCTTTGTTAGCATTACCCAGATCGGGAGTTGAGTATTTAGTTTACACCGATGCGTCCTTACAAGGACTCGGAGGTGTACTGGAGCAGGAGAGTCAGGCCATAGCTTATGCTTCCCGTAAGCTTAAGCCTCACGAGAGGAATTAACCCACACACGACTTGGAGTTGGCAGTAGTCGTATTTGCTCTTCGAATTTGGAGACACTATCTCCTAGGGGAAAAATTTCGGTTGTTCACAGACCACAAGTCTCTACAATACCTTTTCATGCAGAAGGAGTTGAACATGCATCAACGATGGTGGCTAGAGTTTGTGAAGGATTATCAGTTCGATATCCAGTATCACCCAGGGAAGGCTAACGTGGTATCAGACACATTGAGACTTAGGCCAGTAAATGAGGTGGCCGAGGTGTGGAAAGCTAAGTGGAAGGAGTTGGGACACCAGGATGCAGTGGCCCGATCGTTCATGTCTGTGATGACTATTACACCTCAGATTGTTACGAGAGTGGTAAAGGCCCAGGCAAATGACTCGTTCTGTCAGGAGCAGATAGTTCGATTACTAGTAGAGGGAGCCGAGTCCTATACCGTTGGCTCAGACGGGGGATTACGCTTAAATGGGAGACTGGTCGTTCCGGAAGGGGAGGACTTGTGACACGAGGTAATGACGGAGTCGCACGGCTCACGGTTCGTGGTACACCCTGGTGGGGATAAGAAGTACCAAGACATGAGACGACAGTATTGGTGGAGCAGGATGAAGAGAGATATCGCCGCGTTTGTTTCCAAATGTGCCACTTGTCAGCTAGTAAAGGTGGACCATCAGAAACCGATACGACTTCTACAACCATTAGAGGTTTCGACGTGGATATGGGAGAGCATATCCATGGATTTTATCACGGGATTGCCTACGTCACAGAGGGGTCACGACTCCATATGGGTAATTGTGGACAGGTTGACCAAAGTCGCTCATTTTCTACCCGTGAGGACAGATTATACTATGCGACAGTATGCCCATATTTTCATTACGAAAATAGTGAGACTTCACGGTGTGCCTCTAAATATTGTGTTTGACCGAGACAAGATATTTGTTTCACGGTTTTGGGAAAGTTTCCAGGAGGCCATGGGTACGAAGTTGCGGTTGAGTACGTCATATCACCCGCAGACTGATGGGCAAACCGAGCGTATAAATCAGATGTTAGAAGACATGTTGCGTATGTGAATCCTAGATTTTGGAGGTGGTTGGGAGCAGTAACTTCCACTGGTGGAGTTTGCTTATAATAACTCCTACCAGTTCACCATTGGCATGGATCCATTTGAGGCGCTGTACGGTAGACCTTGTCGTTCCCCAGCATGTTGGTTAGAGGTGGGGGATAACAAACTCCTTGGACCGAAATTGATTCAGGACACTTCGACAAGGATTGAGATGATACGGAGCCGCATTCGAGTAGCTCAGGACCGATAAAAGAGCTATGCTGATGCCAAGAGGTTCTTCAGAGAATTCGAGGTGGGGGACCAGGTGCTACTGAGAGTATCTCCAATGAAGGGGATTATGCATTTTGGGAAGAAGGGGAAACTGGCACCAAGGTATGTGGGTCCATTTCCTATCATCGAGAGGATTAGGCCAGTTGCGTATAGACTGGGATTACCGGAGCACTTGCATAGGATTCATGATGTGTTTCATATTTCCTCACTAAGGAGATATCTTAGGGACGATTTGGCCCATACTCACATTGCTTTAGAGGACATCGATCTTCAGCTCGATAGTTCCTACGAGGAGGGGCCGATTGCTATTCTGGACCACAGCGAGTGGAAACTGAGGTCGAAGATAGTACCGTTAGTACGTGGTCAGTGGCAGCATCACAATGCCGAGGAGTCCACATGGGAATGCGAAGTTGAAATGCGCGAACGTTATCCAGAGTTGTTTTTACCAGGTACTTTTTAGTTCCGAATTTCGGGACGAAATTTTGTTATTAAGGGGGAAGTATGTAATACCCCGTAATTTTATTGATTTTTATTTAAGGGATTTATTAAATTAAATGAGAATTAATTGGAAATTAATCTGGGTATAAATAATAACGAGATGTGAGTTGGTATTTGATTATGATGATTAAAATTTATTATTTCTGAGTATGTATGGTAATACATGAGTATTGATGATATTCAAATTTGTCGCGAGACTGAAATGCGACAATTTGGAAAATTTAGTTGGGACACGCGTGTCAGTCGCGTTATGAATGTAATTATTTAAATTAAAATTTGAATTTTATTTTTATTAACCGAATGGTCATTTTGAGTGCGCCAACGTGTTCGGAAGGGTTGAAATAGTCATAAAACACTACCCGGGGGTTTAGTTTGGGTCCCGGGGCATTTTTAGGCCACACCGGCAACCCAAAAGGGTAGTTTGGTAATTTTAAAAATAGGGGAATTAAAACCCACGAATTTTAGAAGTTATTTTTATATTAGAAAAGAACCCACTAAGCCATTATCATCATTTGGGAAGTTAGAGGACTACGGGAGTTATAGAGAAAGTCTTGAGAGGTTCCAAAAGGAAACCCTAGCCACCATCACCATCTTGGGAAGAAATTTGTAGAGAGAGGGAGAAGAATCAACCTCAATCCTTCAACATCAAATCAGAACATCTAAGGCAAGTGGTTTAATTACATTAATTTCAATTTCTTCCATGCTTAGAATTGGATATTTGTCTCTTATTTGAAGTTTGATGAAAACTCATGAAATTTGAGGTAGAATTCATAATATGATATAGGGATTGCATGTAAAAGGTTATCGGACCTTGACAGTAGACGCCTCCACTTTCGATCTTGACTCTATTAGTAGATTTCCTTATCAGTTGGGCATGTCTCCCCATTTCTTTTAGAAACATTTTACCTATTCAGTTTATTTCAGATCTCGGGTTGTAATTAATTATGATTCAAACTTAGTATTTGTTATTCCTGTATTTGGTTTGTTGTGAGGAGTATTCTTAGAGACTCATTATTATGGTATGGTTATATTATTATCATTTCATTGTGGTGGTTATGTTAGCATTTCTCATCTACTTGCATGTTAATCGGATTAAATTAAAAATTGGCAACTCACTTTTTAAATATTAGGTGGCTAGTAATTGTTAAAACGTTTTCGACAGTGATGTTATGAACTGAACCAACTTGGCATTTTATATTAATTTAATAAAGGAGTAGCTACCCGGTATTTAATTAGTCGGGGTGTCACACGAGTGATGATAATTTTTGGCACTTTCACCTTCACTCTGATCTGAAATTGGTAGGCTAAAGAAACATGACTATGAGAAACTGAACGCACAAAAGAAATAGATTGAGGTTTAGCAAAAATCATCTCTTTCACATTTTGTATAATATGAGAAACACACATTTGAGTTCCATAAAAAAACAATTGCATCTAGCCTTCCAAATCTCCCACAATATCACCATAAGAATAGCTTGGTAGAGAAACTTCGTATAATACTTGCTTGACTTATAAAGACACCATGAAATGAGCATAGACAAAATAGAATCAAAACAAGTAGATATCTTAACCAAAGAAGAAAAAAATGATCCCAAATGGATTGAGCAATTTCACTGTCTAAAAATATATGTTGAATAGTTTCAACCTGATTCCGACAGCATTGGTACTTGGGGACATATTTGATTCTTATTCTTTGGATCTAATCATCAAGAGGGATAGCACCGTGTAAAAGCTTCCAAATAAAGACTGAAATCTTAAGAGGTAGATGAGGAAACTAATTGAATTTCCAGGAAGAACTAACATAATTAAAGGACCTGCACAGCTGATAAGAAGAATTGGAAGTGAAATCTCCAGTGGAAGAGGGAGTCCAGACTAAATCTTGACCAATGCAATCATAATTATTTTGAACCTCACTCTGAGCATCTCTGATTCTTTTGATAGTATTAGACCATGTCGAACAATAAATCAGAGAACTTGACATGAACTAAACGTCAATGACCTAAAACCAAGACAACTTGATTCCTAGAGAGAGAAACAAAAGATAACTTACATTCAAGAATTAAGAAGTGAGTACAAATGAGAGAAATAATCCTATTTATAGGGGTTGAATTACTTACTAATCAAGTAATTAGATAAAATGACTAAAAGGGCCTACTAAAAATAAAAGAATACCTAATTAGTCCCAAACATGCTTGGAGGCTAATTAAAGGCTAAGAAGAATATAAAATAACTAAAAGAAAATAGAAAATACAATGAAAGAACATAAAAGGAAAATAAAATGTGGATTCCCATCACTCTCCCCCCTCAAAAAGAGTTCGTCCACGAACTCAGAAGGGAGACCAACATAATCACCCTCTAAAATGGTAATCAATGCAGGACCAGTGGGGAGCTCGGCCTCATCAAGATACTCGGGGAGCTGGTCCATCGCTAGCAGGGCCCGTTAACATGGCTGAGGATAATCAGAAGCTCGGTGTCCCACGGTGCTGCAATTAAAACAACGAAATGTGGGAGGGCCTGTATGAGTCGCAACGGAAGTGGTAGTAACTAGAGCAATGGACGAAGATATAGAGGATGAAGCGGCAGGAGGGTCAGAACTCGAGGAAGATGGAGGTCGGGATGCTAGGGAAGTTTCTAAGGCTTCATGATAGGCCTCAACCTTAGTAGCATACTCTATCGCCTTCAAAAAGGTCGGTATCTCTCCCAATAGAAGGTCATGACGAATATGTGGCTGAAGTCCCAGAATGTAGCGGCTAATCCGCTGATCCTCCATCTCAGGTAGGCGGGCTCTGGTGCAGAGGAGCTGGAACTGCTCCGTGTACTTTACGACCAAAGACGTGTCTTGCTGGAGAGACTGAATACGCGTAAAGAGGTCTCTCTTATACGTTGGAGGAATAAAGGAGGCCTGAAGAGCTGCCTTAAGATCGGGCCAGTCCTGGATAGGTGGTAGTCCGGCATCCGTCCTATGATAACAAAGATCATTCCCCCACACATGTGCAAATCCCTAAAATTTGGTCGCTGCTAAAAGAACACATGAGCGGCCCTGAATCCGCTTATAATAAAAAACTCTCCATTGCGGCGATCCAATCGGTCATATCATCCGGGGAAAACCTTCCATCAAATATAGGAATGTCTATACGAATGTCCCCATGGAGACTCCGAGAAAGTAACGGGAGTGCTAAAAAGATTGGGTCTCCATCCTGATGAGCTCTCGGGCCCACCACATCACCTAGTGCAGGTGCAACATAATCATCCGGGTCTGGTGGCATCTGTATAGGAAGGTGGGCGAGGAGGATGAGCATGAGGAGCCATGGGTGGTACCCGGGGATCACGCTAATAGTGGGGACACGTGGCAATGAGGTGACCACGTCCTCCACAATAGAAACACTGAGGATCCTGTAATGGAATGGGTCGATGGGCACCGGGTGGGGGAATCCACTCATAGATACTACGCCGGGTATCTCCAATGTCATGGGAATAATTGGAATCAGTGTAAAGTAAAGAGAGGTCATGATGAGAGGGTGTGTGATGTGATGACAAGTGGGGTAGTATGGGTGGTGGTGCGTGGAGATGCAAACGTGGATCGATATTTTGATATTCAAAAATATCAAAATTAAATGGATCGGGTGGTTCAGGAGGTCAAATATGGTTGAGATTGGGTGGATGGTTGAGGAAAGTTGTGTTTCGGATTTTTAGAGTTAATTTTTGGGTGAGTGCACATTCTTGGGTACAATTAGGGTTAACATTTTGGTTCAAAAAATTATGGTGAGGTCCGGGTTCAGAATAGGTTTTATGGTTCGGGTAAGGGGAATGGTCGGTAGATTGGGGCAATGATTTGGTTAAATCCACACGAGCTAGGGTTTCAAATGGCGCAACGGGCTTTAGAGTTTTGGGGTTGATGTGTGGACAAAAATTAATGTTTAGAGGGTTTGAAAGAGGTTCTTGGCAGGGATGTGTGGTATACACACCTGAATTGGAAGGACCCATGGCAAAAATTTGGGGATCGGCCACCGGGAGGGTGGTCCGACCCGTTGGAGGAACCTGGAGTTGCCACAGGGGGCTAACGGCGGGTTCTTGAGCTATTGGAGGAGAGTCGACCACCAGGAGGGTGGTCCGAGGGTGTAGAAGTGACGTCCGACTCTAGTCGGTAGCAGCTGTCCCCAAAAATATCATTTCTGGCGCCGGATTTTGACAAAAAAGAGGAACAACATCATCAAGTCCCCTTTCGGATCTGCTGGGGCTGTTTTCTGGTTGTTTTCCATGCCTTCGGGTGATTTCTTGTTGGTGATTTGAGGCTAGGGTTTTAATTGGGGGGTTAGGGTTTTGAGATTTGGAAAAAAGTTGAATTAGGGTTTCTATTTGTTCTTCCATTCTATTAAATTTCTCTCCCAATTCTTGATTACCTTCTCGTAGTTCTTGGTTAATCTCCTCTTGAATTCTCTTTGCCTTTCTCGGAGCTATTGAAAAATGTAGTGCACGATTCGTTGATACTTTACACACCGATTCACACGAACGCCAATGTTTGGAGCTTCACCCGCTCTGATACCAATTTGATGTGAACTACACGTCAATGACCTAAAACCAAGAAAACTTGATTACTAGAGAGAGAAAAATAAAAACATACCTATCTTCAAGAATTGAGAAGTGAGTAGAAATGAGAGAAACAATCCTGTTTATAGGGGATGAATTACTTGCTAATCAAGTAATTAGCTAAAATGACTAAAAGGGCCTACTAAAAATAAAAGAATTCCTAATTAGTCTCAAACATGATTGGAGGCTAATTAAAGGATAAAAAGAATATAAAAGAACTAAAAGAAAATAAAAAATACAATGAAAGAACATAAAAGGAAAATAAAATGTGGATTCCCATCAGAACTTTTGTACTTGTTCTTCATAAATCTAGCCCAAATGTCTTTTGAAGTATTAACTCTTAACTGCCGAAGCCAACTTCAAATTAAAAGTTAAAATAACATCATTCAAATCCCTAAGGTCTAAGCCACCTTCATCAGTGGGAAAGAGCAAAGCTTCTTCCATTTGACCCAAGCATATCTATCACATTTACACAAATCAGCCCCCCAGAAAAATTTGCTAAAAATGTTTTGAATTGGCTTAGTGATGGCTTTAGGAGGCTTAAGGGAGGCCAAAGTGAATATAGGAATTGAAGATAAGACATGTTTAATAAGAATAAGCCTACTAGCAGCTAAAAGACATCTAGTTTTTCGACCCTTGAACTTATCTCTGATTCTATCCAAGATCTCTGTACAATAAGAAATCTTACTTCTTCATTTGAAAAGAGGGAATCCTAGGTACTTGATTGATAAATTTTTAAAAGGCAATCCTGTAACACCCTCCCCCGTGATATACAACATGCCCCACGAAACTATAGGCATTACAGGTACAAAAATACAACCGCCATTCATATGACCAATATATTGAATCTGAGTTACATAAACGATCTCAATTATTTGAGAAAATGAACAAGGAATATATAATAACGGTATGATCAAACAATCATGTTTGTACAACACTGAAAAGGGGCCAATTATATGACTATCTATACACTAATGCCCTGATTTCTAGTATTTCAGATAGCTACAGCCCTCCTTGGACTTATTTTGCACTTTCAGCTTACACAAACTCACATATGTATAAATTTGATGAGAAAATAAAAAAATTAGTATTTATATAATTACAAAACATGATAATGCTAGGCTTGAAAATCATGCACAACAAATTGGAATGATTGTGATTTGTTAGCTTTGGATAAACAGAGGAGCCCTCCAACTCTCTAACCAATCATACTATTATCATATCATTCTTCGCGTAGCTTTTTGTACATAAAAGTGTGCCTCGCTTTACTCTTAAAAAAGCTACATATGATTCGAGATCGAGTAATCCATTAACAATACGTAAAACTAGAAGAAATGCAACTAAATACATTATAATAATTACAATGTATGACAAAAGGCCTAAAACCCTGTCAAATGATAATTTCCCCCAATGATGAGCAACATATAATGAATTTGAAATCCGCAAAGTGCTCATGAGATAGGTGAAGCTATTACACTATCAGCTTAATTCTTATCCTATGATGTCGTATGATTTTTCAATCAAACCTCTCAAGTCCCAAGCCATAGCCAAGCTCATGCATTTCCAAAAGCAAGTCACTTTCTTCTCATTACCGAATTTGGAAAAACTCTAAATTAGAGCCTCAATGCTCCACACTTTACATAATAAAAACCAAGATGGGGATAAGCATGAGTGCAAATTCTTCTTTTGTTCAAAGTTATTAGCGTTTGACAATTGACATTCCTCTTAGCAAGCTACCATATAAAGATTTGATCTTTAAGAAGAACGCCCACTTTAAAATTCCTCTTATGTAACTCACACTGGCTAGTACAGTGGTAAGGGGCGAACAGAAAAAGGACATAGGCACTACACCAAAATGGCCATTTTGCAAGTAATAGATTATTTAATTTGTAAGTGTTTATAACACTTAAAAATTTTACAACGATTTTGGATACTTACAAACGTTGCAAGTGTTCAAAACCGTTGTAAAATTTATGATTTTATTAATGCCAAAACCTAAAAGTGTAAAGACGCAATTTTCCACCCTCACTATTTTCCTCATAAAAAATTTCCACCCTCGTCAAAATTGCACCAAAATTTTCCCTCCCTCCAAAATCACAAATCTTCCTTGCAAACAAAATTAGAGTCACAAATTTGTGTCTTTACACTTTTGGGAGGTTGCGATTCAAATACGAAGGTTTGGAGTCTGTGATTCAGATATGGCTCAATCGTAAAACCTTCAATTGCAAAACCTTCAATTTAGGGCTCAATCACAAACCTTCAAATCTAGGGCTCAATCGTAAGGCTTAAAAAATTGATTCAGGTATAACTCTCCCTCTCTCTCTCTCTCTCTCTCTCTCTCTCTCTCTATATATATATATATATATATATATATATATATATATATATATATATATATATATATATATATATATATATATATATATATACAGTCCTGCTCTTGTGCGGACCGGACATGTGTCACCTGACAGTGAGTCCAGAAAAGAGAGAGAGAGTGCCTATAATTTAGGCGATAATTTCTAGGTGCACCGTTAGGTGACACATGTCTAATCCACATTCTTAAAATACGGACTAGTCCACACAAGAGCATTATTTTATATATATATATATATATCTTATTATATATATATATATCTTATTATATATACGTATGTAGTTGTGTTGCTCGCAACCCTCCATAACCCAAATTCTATTTTCTCAGAGTTTTGAATTTTTTTTTATATGAATAAAATACACGTGTGATCACCCATAATAATCGCTCAAGTTATGGTCACCTAAAATCTCTCCCAATAAACAGACGTGTCTTTTATATTTGAAACTCCCCATCTCAAAACAACTAAACTCGCCGCATATTTCCCCTGACCTAACTGCCTACACCTCTACCTCCATTTCCCAGCATAGATAACTATTTATTCCTGTCTTCAACCGAATTGTTAAAGCCCACCCTTGAATGGCGGTGGCTTTTTATTGTTGCCTGTAATATTCCAAGAAAATCCACCGTGGCCATCGTCTACAGTTAGGGATGGAAACGGGGCGGGTTTGGCAAAATCCTAACCCGCCCCATTTAATAAACGGGACGGGGTGGTTTTTATTTAAATTAACTCCTAACCTGCCCCATTTAATAAACGGGGCGGGTCGGGGCTCCTACGGGTTGGGTTAATTTTTAAAAATAGTAAAATTGAAATTATTACATTATAGTCTTAGAGGTCTATAATGATTCGTATTACAATATGAGAGACAATCCCCCCAATTGTCACGTTTTCACGTAGATCTTTTACAAAATTAACATACAAATAAAGTTTTTTTTAGTGTGTTTGTGTGTGCGTATATATATATATATATATATGGTTTAATCATAATTAACATACGTATAAAAGGTAATTATGTAGGCACAAGTTTAACGGGGCGAGGCGGGACGGGGCGATCTTATTTAACTTGACTCCTAACCCGCCCCATTTAATAAACGATTTTTTTTAAAACATATACTCGCTCCTAATTCATTATTTGGGTTTTAAAATCCACCTCATTTGGTCGGGGTGGGGCGGGACTCCAACAGGGGGGGGGGGGGGGGGTTAAATTGCCATCCCTGTCTACAGTCTCCTTCATCAGAAATCCGAGCCTCATCCATGTTTCGGTGTCTGGTGGTTGCAATGACATCATATGTACATCAACCATCATTTCTTCATTGTAAAAATGGCCTACTTTAGCCAAAATCATTTCTTCATTATAAAAATCGTCTCTTGAACTTCCACTACGCAAGTATGAGACGAGGTACAGATTGGATAGAGAACACTCGAATCAAATAGATAAGGGTAGATCGAAGATTAAAAAAAACACATATTGGCGAGGAAAAACTCAAATCGCTGATAACCTGTCTATTTCTTTTTTTGAAAGGTATAACCGTTTTTGACCATTTTCATGAAAGCATCCAGTGGTGGGACTATATAGAAAATAGTAGATCAAGAGGTATTTTCAAGAATATGTGATTTCTTGATGCATATTTAATTGTTTACCTTTTTATATATATTTTGATGATATATGTTGAATTTATTTTTTGTCTCTATGTTTTCAAGATATAAATAGCAGTTCTTTGTTGGTAGTGCGTTATTTTGCAATCAGGGTTTGAGGGTTTGATGCTACTCTGCTTTTTGTCCATACGGAATAATTTTTCACCCCTTTTAAAGGGTTGGAATAGAGGTATGCATTTTCATTTTTGTCTACTGAAGCTTCATACTCTTAGTATGAGTGTAAGTAGACAACAAATACATACACTAAACATGCTCCTAGAACCCACATATGAATTAGTTTCCCTTATTGCTTTATCTCCCCAATTTGACAATTTCAGAGCACCCATATGAAATCTGCGACTTCTACATATTATTTTCCCTCAGCCAAGATGTATATATACCATCTTAGTTTCAAACTTCCCAACATGCTCTCAAACCAGTTTTAACAACCATTACCAAACGTTAATAAGAAATTTATCGTCATGGAAGAAGACGACCACCAGAATTCTCCTTCCACCAACATTTCTTCCATGTTAAACAAGGGGGAATTGGCAAAACGGCTTGACAAGAGAAACCATTTCCACGACTTCCGTGCAATTAGACTTTTGAAACTATTCTGAGTATAATATTTCATTTTACCGTCAATCTGAGATTATGTTAAAAGGAAAAAAAAAAGCACAGTTACGGGTCTGTGTGCATGTTATAATGTGTGAGTGTGTGTGTGTGAGGTTTGGAAGTGGGTGGATGTGTGTTTCATATATATGTTTGCATGACTGTTATATTTACATTTACTCTGTCGTGAGTCTATGTAGATTAAAAAAAATATAGTTCTGAACTCTCTGTATGTTTGTTGTTCGAAATTTTGTGGGTGTTTATGGATATTTGTTGTGTAAGTGTGTGGGTAAAGCATCCCAAATGTAATGATTCTTTCTCTTTGGCTCCTATCCAAATATTTTGGTTGCATATAACTGCCATATATATGATAGTTTATATTCTCTACCTTCCATATAATTGCTATATATTTTTTTAACCATATTTTTTACTTACATAGTGTGATTGGTTAATAGAGAAGGATGTTTACGCACACTTATTCATTAGTCTGTTTACAGTTAAGGCTCACTGCTTCATTAGTCTTTTTACTGTTAATACAGAAGCTAGATGGTAGGTGTTTGCATTTAAAGGTTTTTACACTCACTTCTTACATTTAAGTTGGATGGTAGGTGTTTGCTTTATGCTTACGCTTTAAGGTTTGTTTACGCTTATTCATTAATCTCTTTATGTTTACCCTATATGTTTACGCTTTAAGGTTTGTTACAGATTATTGATTGACTAAACTTCAGAGTTAGTGATTTTGACATAGATTTTCTTTCACTACATATAAATATGAACTTTTTTTTTTAAATTTCATTAGAAAATTAGATATCATTATAAGAAAATGTTGACAATTCTTCACCTTTAGACATAACGAGTTCATATAATTTAAAAAAAAATTCTAATAGAATCAGTGATGCAATTTCTCAATTGTACATATATTGTTTTGTCCATCCCTACAACCTTTAATGGTTTTCTTTGGTTGACTTATTTTTCATTGCTTTTGTCCTTTTTTCAATTGAAGTTGTTCTTTTGCCAATAATAAATTTTGTGCTGATTTCTTTCTCTAATGCAAATTTTATTTTATTTTATGTTAGAACTTTGATTTTCATTAACAGTTTGTCTTTTACCCTATTTGTTATGTAATGTTGTATATTCAAATTTTGACACTTTTTTTAGCTTTCACAATAAATGGATTTTGGTACTCCATTTAAAGGTAGTAAGTGGGTCCTATATGTCCATTCCTTACTAGATTTTTTTATTAATTGATCTATATGATACACTTTGTGTCAGTCTCTCTCTTAAACTTTGTGATAGTTGTTTTGGTAACTTTGATCATGTGCGTTTTAACGTTTATCTCTTAAACTTTGTGATAGCTGTTTTGGTAACTTTGATCATGTGCGTTTTAATGTCTATCTCTTAAACTTTGTGATAGTTGTCTTGGTAACTTTTGATCATGTGCATTTTAATAGTGCAGAAATGTGGAAGCCTTGCAATGATGTAACTACTATATATACAGTGATAATGGGAGATGAAGAGAAGAAATAGGAAGGCAATGCATTTCGATGCACCCAAAAGTAGCTTGATCAGGAGAACCTTTAGTAAGGCCATCAATGTTAAGTTTAATCCACATGGGAGGAGGAGCAAGCCAGAACACAAGGGTGATGACATGAGATTTGTGAGGAAATCATTTTATTTTGAGATATTTGAGTAAAATAAGGTCAGTGAGTGTGTTGTTCATGTGACCAGGAGCAATTTTAGACACTGACATCAAGCCACATGATCATAAAATCTTGCTCTTTTTCAGGTTTTGGATTGGTATTTTGGAAGGGGTCAAGGTTCCTAGCTCTCCAAACAACATCAAATATATTTTGAAAGGATACAATCCTTAAGTTAATGATTTATGTAATGAAATATTGCTTATAGATATGATTTCAAAGTTGCTCAGTGGTGATAGGGGATGGGTACTGTGGGTACCCTGAATTTAGCACCATAAGGCCTGGACGAGTAGCCCCTCCTTAGCGGCCCAAAGCCCAGGCCCATCACCTCTTGTACTCATCCGATTACCCCACGATCCCATGAAGAGAAGTTGGAAGGGAGCACGATCCCATGTAGGGGAGATGGCTAATAAGAAGGAACCCATCACCCCCACTACTCCAACATATACATGTATAAATTAAACCCTAAGTCCGGGAAAAAGGACAAGTTGTATTCTCTGCACTTATTCTTCAGAATATAGAGAAATAACACTGACTGAACCACCGTGGACGTAGGCACCTATTTGCTGAACCACATATACCCGTTGTTGTGTGATTGGCATCTTATTTATCTTTTCTTGATTGTTACCTCTTTCATATTTATTTGTGTTGCATAATAATTGTCACCACAATTTGCGCCGTCTGTGGGAACCGTTTATCTTTCCCTGAGAAGAGCCCACGCCGAGAAAAAATCTAAGATGTCTGGTCACAGCAGCAACGCTCCTCAAGCAGGAGATATTCAGGAGCCACCCGCTCCTCGCAGGATTAGGTCTAAAGTTCGACGTTCAGATCAAGAGGATCGCTTAGAAAGGCCAGCCTCAGAAGGAAGTCAAGGACCAGCAAGGTCCACTCAGATATCCAGATTGATCGATGCATACGAAGCAAGGCTCCACGAGTAGAGGGAGTCTTCTCGCAGGTATGAGGCTGAGAATGCTCGCTTGAAAAGAAGACTGGAAAAACTGGAGAAAGAACTACGTCCTAATACCAGGAGACGCCCCTATCGCACTCCTAGCCCTTAGGCGAGCAAATCTCGCAGCCGAGGAAGGAGCCCTAGGCGGCAATATCAAGGGTTCGAAGGTGGCGACTCAGACGACGACCTCCGCGAGCAACTGAGAAAAGCTCGCCGCTATCAGAGCCCTGCTCGCAGCGATGACAACATACGGAACCTAGTCCGCAGAGAAATGGACCAACATCCAGCTCACCGCGGCACCAGGTCAACCAGAGAACTCGCCCGGAGAGCCCTCAAGACCCAGATGAAATCGCCCTTCACGAGGGAAATTGAAGAAGAAGAAGCTCCCAAAAAATTTGCTATTCCAAGGTTCAAGATTTACGACGGGAAGACTAATCCCATTGATCATGTCAGGCAGTACTGGCAGGCTATGACCCTCTGGAATCACCGAGATGCACTGATGTGCCGTATTTTTCCCTCGAGCCTTCATGACGTGGCCCAGAAATGGTTCGAGAAACTCCCTCACCGATCCATCAGAAATTTCAAATCCCTGGCCGAGCTCTTTACGGCCCGGTTCATCACCAGCAGCTCCCATCCCAAAAGGATGGATGCTCTATTGACAATGAAGAAAACTCCTCAGGAGACACTCCGAGACTACGCGAAGAGGTACTGGGAGTTATTCAACGAAGTCGAGGACTGCGCGGAAGAGGTGGCAGTGGCTTCATTCAAAATTGGGCTACCTAGCTCTTCCCTCCTTTACCAGTCCTTGACAAAGAAGGAAGCAACCACCATTGATGACCTGATGGCCCGGATTGAGAAATACGCAAAGGTGGAAGATGTCACCCGCCTTAACGTAGGAGAAAATGGTCGGGCCAAGCTCGCCACGAAGGGAAGTGAGAAAGTGGATAACCAGAAAAAAGGAGGAAAGAATGGGAGCAAGAATGGCTCCAAGAACGGAGGGAGCCCTGACGTTGCAAAGTCGTTCCAGGCGGTCAACACCGTCTTCAAAGAACCAATTTACAAAATTCTCACGAAGATCAAGGATGAGCCGTTCATCAAATGGCCCCGGAAAATGGGAGGAGACCCATCGAAAAGAAACAATGCGCTGAGATGCACCTTCCACAAAGAGGGAGGACATAAGACCGAGAACTGCAAGGCTCTTAAGTCCCACCTCGAGGAGTTGGCCCAATTCGGACATTTGAATGACTTTGTGGAAAGGAAGGTAGAGAGAGTGACTGTCTATAAGGAGGCAAAACCCGACAACGTATTGGAAGACGACACCGGACACGAATTCGCAGTAATCCATGGAGTATCCGATGTTAAGCAAATCCAGGGTAACTCAGCTCGGATGGAGGTAAAAAAGCTGACAGCGGTAATGCAAGCTTTTCAAATTGATCCAGCGAAATCACAGGCAGGAAAACGTCGGCGAGTAGAGGACATCAACTACAACAAGCATATTGTTTTCACGGATGAAGATCTTGTGGGAGTGAGGACCCCACATCACGATGCCTTAGTCATTACACTCAGGATAGCCAACTTTGATATCGACAGGCTGCTCGTCGATCAAGGAAGCTCATCCGAAGTAATGTACATCGACCTGTTCAGAAAATTGAAGTTGAACATCGCCGACCTAAAGGGAACCACTGTTCCTCTGGTCGGCTTCGCTGGGAAAATGACCATGCCTCTGGGCAAGATAGTACTACCAGTGCTCGCTGGAAATGTTTCAAAAATGATCAAATTCTTGGTGGTCGACATCGATTCACCGTATCAAGCCATCCTCGGCAGGGGATGGCTTCATGCAATGAAGGCAGTCTCCTCGACCTACCACCAGAAACTCAAATATGTCACCGAGCGGGGAGTGATGGAGATACATGTCGACCAGGCGATGGCGAGAAAGTGCTTCATAGAGGCCATCCGACCAAAGCCAGAGAAAAAATCCGTTCAAACCAGTGAGAAAGTGGAGGAAGGTGCAATCCCTTCCAAATAGCAATTAAAATATGGAAGGCCCGGAGTGGAAGAGACCAGGCTCCTCCCCTCCGAGCGTGTTGTAGAGGACCTGGTAGAAGTAATTGCTAGAGAAGGCGACAACAGCAGAGTCTTCTTGATCGGGACCTCACTCACTGACCAAGAGCAAAAGGATTTGTTAACCTTACTCAGAAGAAACATAGATGTTTTCGCTTGGGAACCCTATGAGATGCCAGGAATCGATCCCAATATGGTCTGCCATCGGTTGCACGTCAATCCCACATTCAAGCCGATAGCGCAGAAGGCACGACAAACTGCTCCCAAGAAGGCCAAAGCAATAGAACAAGAAGTCAAAAAATTGTTGGATGCAGGGTCCATACGGGAAGTGCAATTCCCCAAATGGTTATCCAACCCAGTGGTAGTTCCAAAAAGCAACGGGAAGTGGAGAGTTTGCATAGACTTCACTGACCTCAACAAAGCCTGCCCCAAGGATAGCTACCCTCTTCCGAAAATAGACCAACTAGTAGACGCCACTGCAGCTCACGAACGAATGAGTTTCCTGGACGCATACTCAGGCTATCACCAAATTCCCCTGTATGCACCAGATCAAGATAAAACGGTGTTTATCACGACGGTTGGTTTATACTGTTACAAGGTCATGCCTTTTGGGCTAAAAAATGCAGGGGCAACCTATCAGCGGCTGGTTACTAAAATGTTTAAGAATCAGATGGGAGACATGATGGAGGTCTACATCGACGACATGCTCGTCAAGAGCAAGGAGAAGGAAAATCACCTCTCGGACCTGTCAAGAACCTTCGAAATCCTCAGGAAGTACCGAATGAAACTCAACGCGAGCAAGTGTTCCTTCGGTGTCCAGTCAGGAAAGTTCCTTGGGTATTTGGTCAGCAAGCGTGGCATAGAGGCTAATCTGGACCAGATTGATGCAATTAAACGGGTGCAACCTCCTCGCACAATCCGCGATGTACAGAAGCTCACTGGAATGCTCGCTGCTCTGAATCGTTGCATTTCTAAATCCTCCGAGAGATGCAAGCCCTTCTTCCAACTCTTAAAGGGCAGCAAAATAGTAGAATGGACCCCAGGTTGCTCACAAGCATTAGACGAGCTCAATTCCTACCTAAGCTCCCCACCACTGCTTGTCATACTACAGCAAATGGACCCTTTGTACCTCTACCTCTCTGTATCCAGCTATATAATCAGCTCAGCGCTAATGTGTGAAGTTACAGGGATCCAACATCCAGTCTATTACGCGAGCAAAACCTTACTAGACGCCGAGCAGCGCTACCTGCCATTGGAAAAGCTCGCATTTGCCCTAGTAATGTCCTCGAGGAAACTGAAGCATTACTTCGAAGCTCATACGATCATTGTCCTTACATCACACCCCCTTAAGGCTGTCCTAAGGAAGGCAGATTTGTCGGGCAGACTGTCAAAATGGTTAGTCGAGCTCGGCCGGTTTGACATCCAATTTCAACCAAGGACAACTATCAAGGGTCAAATCCTTGCTGACTTCATAGCTGAATTCACAGGCGAAGAACCCTTCGACCAGCCTAAGCCAACAGAACAAAACAGCCAGGCTACAGGGGGAAGCTGGAAGCTATTCATTGATGGAGCCTCCAACTCAAAGGGGGCAGGAGTAGGAATTGTTCTCATCACTCCAGAAAATACAGTCCTCGAGCAAGAAATCAGGCTGGGATTCGCAGCCTCCAACATCGAAGCAGAATACGAAGCCTTAATAGCAGGTCTCCAAAGGGCGCAAACTCTAGGAGCAAAGCATTTGCAGGTATTTGGAGACTCGCAACTAGTTTCCAATCAGATAAGTGGAGACTATAACGCGAAGGATGAGAGGATGGCAGCCTACCTCTCCTTGGTAAAAAACTTAATGACGAACTTTGAAGAAATCAACATCCAACAGTTTCCCAGGGGGCAGAACAGCCACGCTGACACCTTGGCAGCCCTGAGCTCGGCAGTTGATTCCAGCCTTAAAAGGATAATCCCTATTGATTTACTCAGCTGACCAAGCATTTACCCCAACTGTGAGCTGACCAAAGCGAAACCAATACTCCAATTGGAACCAGCCCCCAGCTGGATGGATCCCTTGAGAGACTATTTGAAGAACGGAACGCTCCCAGAGGATAAGAGGACCGCCCACCAGATAAGAGTCAAAGCTGCTCGCTTTCACTTATCCACGGGAGGCGACTTGTATAAAAGATCTTTCTCTGGCCCCTACCTTAGATGCGTCCACCCAGGCGATGTCAAGACAGTGCTTCACGAGCTTCACGAAGGAGTCTGCGGGAGTCACGTTGGAGGAAGGTCTCTAGCCTTCTGAGAAATGAAGGAAGGTTATTGGTGGCCATATATGAAAAGGGACTCCGCAGTATATGTCCGCAGATGCCTAAAATGCCAGCTTCACGCCCCCATGGTCCACCAGCCCGCCAGCGAGTTAAAATCCCTGACCAGCCCCTGGCCTTTCGCCCAGTGGGGAATGGACATAGTGGGACCACTGCCCACCGCTGCCGGTAATCGCAAATACCTGTTGGTCGCAACTGATTACTTTACCAAGTGGATCAAGGCAGAACCACTGGCGAATATCCGAGATGCTGACATGATGAGGTTCATATGGAGAAATATAATCACTCGATTCGGGATCCCCAGAACCATCATCACTGACAATGGAACACAGTTCGTGAGTGGCCCTTTTCAGAACTTCTGCGACCAACACGGGATCAGGCACCACTTCAGCTCGGTAGCCTACCCTCAAAACAACGGACAAGCTGAGGCTTCCAACAAAACAGTGATCGCTGGGTTGAAGAAGCGGTTAGAGCGAGCAAAAGGCGCGTGGACAACCGAGATACCACATGTCCTATGGGCGTACAGAACGACTCCTAGGCGAGCCACATGTCAAACGCCATTCTCACTAGCATATGGTATGGAAGCGGTCATCCCACTAAAAGCAGGATTGCCTACAATGAGATCCGACCTTGTCGAGCAGGGTCAGAACGATCAGGCTTTGGTCGCTGAACTCGACTTGGCCGACGAGCGCAGGGAACTTGCCCTAGTAAAACTAGCGAGCTATCAGCAACAGCTCGCGAAGCACTACATGAAAAAGGTCAATCCGAGGAAATTCGAAGTTGGGGACTATGTTCTAAGAAAGGTCCTGGGCAACACAGTGAAGCCATCAGACGGTAAACTGGGCCCGAACTGGGAAGGACCTTATGAGATAATTAGAGACGATCTGCAAGGTGCCTATCATTTGAAAACGAGGGAGGGCAGAGAGATACCACGAGCATGGAATGCAGCTAATCTCAAGAAATTCTACTTTTAGGAGTTCTATTGTTAGATCTTTTATTGTACTCATTATGGGAAAAGACAGTATATTTCTCAATTCACCAATGAAAATCTCTCAGTTGATCACTCTCTAAAAAGTAACAATTATATCTTATTGCACATCCTTTTCAAATCACAGGTATAATGGTTGACATAGCAGGGGAACACCCCTCCTCAGGTCATAGTCATGAAGCACGACAGACCTCTTAGCATTGCCCATGGCAATATATGAAGCCCTACAGAGCATTCTTAGGCATCAAACCTACTTTGGTTAAAAAAATCCTGATCAGATGAAGACATCCAATAACAGGTGTGTCCTCGCCAATTGCCCCACTTAGGCCTAAGGGAGTGTGACGACACGACCTAAAAGTAAAGAAAGGGCACAATGGTATTCTTAATACTGGACTGGGCGGACACTCACATGACAAGATAAAAAAGATTGTGAAGCTGCAAAAATATAAAAAAGATTGGATGAACACGTTTAGTCGGCAAAATCGCCCAAAACTCAAACTTTCCATTAATCTTTTATATTTACAAACAATAATAGTACATGTTTAGTCTGCAAAGCTCGCCCAAAGCATTTACAATTATTAAAAAACAAAATATCAAGAAGGTGGAAGCCTCCGAGCAAGGTAGTCAGCAACTTTAGCTCTCCTCCCATCATCAGGAACAGGATCGAACTCCTCCACGACCTCATTTGCGTCCAACTCCAGTAGTCGCCGGGGAATAGCATCGATGGGAATCCATCGATCATCTCGCCTAAATGGATTGGGCATCAGAGTAGAGGGGGACATCTCGTGCCGATACCACAATATCGAGTTCCTCGGGACCTGCAGCCCTTTGAGAGCACTCAACCACCCCCTGATGAAGGAAAGCTCCTCGAACTCTGATAATCTTGTGGGAGGATCCAGCCAGCCCTGATCATAGCCATCAGTCCACACTTGGCGAGGGCCCTTTTTGAATAGATGCCGCAGTCGGGTGACGTCCCTCTGGAGCCCAGCAGCAGTCACATAAGCTCGCCGGACATCGCCGTGCAGCTCCTCCATTTCCCTCTCATGCTGCTCCTCAACTTCCCTACTCCTACCCCGTGTACTCCTACCAGCACGCTGGAGGGGAGGCCGAGCAGCCTGCGATGAGGAAGAGCCTTGTAGGACTGCCGAAGCGGTGCTCGGCGAATGCTCCTTAAGCTTCGAGACCTCCCGCCTCAGGTCGTCATTCTCCCGCTGGAGAAACTCCACGACTTGGTTGATCTCGGTGGCCTCCAGTAACTTTGCTCTCAGCTCGCTAACTTCTTCTTGCACTGAAGCACCGATCTCTTCCATTTCCTGGAGCCTGTCCTTCAATTTGGCCACCAGCTCGGACTGATCCTTATATTTCTGGTTCCTTGACTTAGCAAACCTGCAAAGCCTAGCAAAGGCCTGGCGAACTGCAGGGCTTGCATTAGAACCCAGAGTCCTACCTAATTGGGAGGTAACAGGAATATAGTCATCCACATCAACCAACTACAAGTAAAAGAAAGAGAAAAGAAAGAGATCAGCATAAACAAAAATAAAGTCTTTTCATTGATAATGAGCGAAGTTACATCAGATCAAAAAAGAAAAAAGTTACAAAGAAGCCCTATCAATTAGCAACCTCGATGGATGGACCCTTGTCCTTATCAGCATCAGCAGGGGCATTACCCTCTGTAGGGGTGTCCACTGCCCCCTCGACCAAGGGAGCATCAGAAGGAGTCGCCTGAGAAACAGGATTGGTGCCTTCAACAGTTGGGGCTGGGTCCTCATCCACGACTGGCTTGGGCCCTGGATCATGCTCGTCAAAGAGTGGGGATGCAACATCCACCCCAGCGGCCACGAGGGCCTTGTTCCACCCTTTCTTGAAGTTCAGACGACTAATATAGCCTATCTGAACCTCGGCGTCCTCATACACAGCACCCCAGCCAGAATTGTACGAATCTTCTTTAAGAGTGGCCGCCTGGGCTTTCTCTGCCTCCAGCTGCTCGGCAAGAACCCTGTTCTTCTCCGCAAAGTCTAGCTTGCTCGAGCATACCAGATCATACGACTCCCTCAGCTCGCCGAGCTCCCTGACAGCATTATCTCTCTCGCGAGCAGAATTAGCAAGGACCAAGGCAGATGAAGCTTGAGCCGCATCAGCAGCCTTCAGATCGGCCTCCAGCTGAGAACCCCTGGCCACCAGAGTAGACTTCTGCTGCTCCAGCTCGCTGTTCCTTCTCAACAGCTCATCGCGAGAGCGATAGAGCACAGCAAAGTCAGTCACAAACTGCAAAAAACGAGGGAAGGATCATAAAGAAGAAACCATCAAAATGGATTAAAGGAAGTTGAGAATTAGAAAAGGAACCTTACCAAGGCAAGCCTCTGGCTAGCTTGCAAAGCCAGTTGATCAGACCCCGACGCCCTCTCACGATCTGCAGGGAGGACTGCCCTCTCGAGCAGCGCAGGGGCAAGCTGGGGAGAGGTGGCCACCGAAGCCCCCTCAGGCAAGGAAGATACTGGGACCAAGGCTTGACCAGTTTTGGTCCTCACTTCCATCTTCCTCCTCTCCTCCTCCTTTTCTTTCTCCCTTCTCTTCCTCTCTTCCACCTTCTTCCTCTCCTCCTCCTTTTTCTTATCTCTCTCTCTCGCCTGCTCCTCCTCTCTCTTCTTCTTCTCTTGCTCCTGAGAAGAAGGCCGAGAACCAGTAGCTATGGCCCCGGAGGTAGTCTTCGATTTATTAGACCTCTGGGCAAGAAGCACATCATCATCATCGTCATCATCTCTGATTAAATTCTTCCTGGGAGGCATCTCTTCACCAGAACTGCTGGAAGTGCTCGAAGAACTGCTACTGTCAACACTGCCTGCACCCAAATTACTAACACCTGTAGGCTCACTCTCCGAGTTGCTCTCCTCTTCATCCAATTGGATGGGATCAACAGAAATCTCTTCGGAAGAGTCAAAGTCCGGAACACTATCCACAGGTCGGGCTATGAAGCTGGAGCCTGTGTTCTTGTATTCAAGCAGAAAAGCAGCAGACCTAGGATGCTCGCCGTCACCCAAAGGTTCCCTGATGTTCCAAGCTTTCACCAGTTCTGAGATACGAACCTCGCTGAGAGCAGGCTCCAAGTTCTTTGCCCTCGCTGTAAAAGAGAAAGCAAGAAGAGGTTAGAAAAATCACAAATTCAGCAAAGGTTGAAACAATAATACAATATCTACCTATATATTCTTCCCCATAAAAGGGAACAGTGAACCTCTCAGACCTCGACCCTTCAAATTGGGGGGAGAATTGCCAATTCCTAACAAGAAAACCTTCTTGCCAGTAGTCCTTATGGGAATCAGGTAAATTTACTACCAATACCCTATCAGGGCTCCTAGCCTTAAGGTACAGGACACCTGAACTCGTTCGAGAAAAAGAATAACAAAAGCAGACCTCGGCAAGCCCTAAACTTGTGTCGTACAATTGATTTATCCTATGAACGCCGTTCACTATTTTCCATACGTTGGGCGAACATTGTGCAGGCACAATACCAAAATAGCTAAAGAAGTGCAGAAACAGACCATTAGGAGGAAAGGTAAGACCCCCCCTGGGAAAGCAACAGGACGTGAATCCAATGTGCATCCTCTATATCCCTAACGTTCCTAGGCGGCGAGGCACAACACTCAATCTCTACCCACTCAGGAATACTATAGAATTTTCTAAACTCAGTTACTGACCTATTTCCAATCTTCGCCATTGGAAAAATACAAGAAAAACTATAAACTCGAGAAAAGGGCAAGAGAGACTTACAAGACAGAAGATCAGGTCAAATGGCGAAGAAGCGACGAGAGTGGAGACCGAAAACAGAAGGTACAAAGCTTAAGAGTTCTCAAAAGATAGAAGATTGCTGGAAAAGCTGGAGCGACGAAGAGAAAATGTGTCTTATTCCAAAAAGCTTTCAAGTCTAATCATAACGCACGGATAGCGAAGCGGGTGCCGCCAAAGCAACTTCACAGTTTTCAAAGAAATCGACCATCATAGCTGATTATTTAAATTCATTGGACCTGTAAAAATGGCCTAAGAAATTTAGGGGCAATTGTGGGTACCCTGAATTTAGCACCATAAGGCCTGGACGAGTAGCCCCTCCTTAGCGGCCCAAAGCCCAGGCCCATCACCTCTTGTACTCATCCGATTACCCCACGATCCCATGAAGAGAAGTTGGAAGGGAGCACGATCCCATGTAGGGGAGATGGCTAATAAGAAGGAACCCATCACCCCCACTACTCCAACATATACATGTATAAATTAAACCCTAAGTCCGGGAAAAAGGACAAGTTGTATTCTCTGTACTTATTCTTCAGAATATAGAGAAATAACACTGACTGAACCACCGTGGACGTAGGCACCTTTTTGCTGAACCACGTATACCCGTTGTTGTGTGATTGGCAACTTATTTATCTTTTCTTGATTGTTACCTCTTTCATATTTATTTGTGTTGAATAATAATTGTCACCACAGGTACTATAAATTTAAAGCTGTTGCAATGCCATTATCATTTGTTATATGGGTTGAGTTTATGCTGTTTATGCTTTTTAAATTGCATTTTGTAGCCATGTTGAATATTTGTTTGTATCTTGGATGTTCTGCTATTGGTTTTCAATTTCTATGCTTCAAGTATAATTATTGAAACCTTGACAATGGTAATTGTGTCAACTAACACTATTTTGAAGATAATCAAATCGCACTCTACCCACTGTTTTGTACGACTATGGAACTGTATATGTTTTATTAATATTGTTTGGTCATTAGTATTCGCTTTATGTGTGCAGGTTTCTAATTTGTGTTAAAAGAAATGAAAGTGGATGGGGAAAATGTCACTTTGAGGTATACTAAACTACTTCAAGGTCCGCGCTTTTGGATTTTAGCTTTTGACTCTTTGAGTATGTGTTTTACTATTAACAACTTAAGACCTGTTTTTATCCTCAAAAGGTGATTCAAAATAGGGTAATTAGGAGCTTTTGAGTTTTATTAATATTGTTTGGGTATGAAATCTATGGAACCTCTTTCGTTAATTTGGAGCCATCAAACCTCTATGATTTTGCTTGTTTATTTATTTTGAATGATTTGTTGAATATTAAAGGAAACACACATGCATAGTTATTAATTGAAGATTTCTTATCTTTTCATTATGACTTTTTTACTACTATTTTACACCAATATTTAAAGATGTTGGTGAAGTTTTTAGTGGTAGTCGTTTGAGATGGTTTTTATGGTTCTGGTTTATATCTACACTTGGACGCACTTCAATTTAGCGTATAACGTTTTTTATAGTAAATAAACCTAATGAAGAAAACATGGCCAAATATTATTGTATCTCAGTTTGGACAGTGGTCCTTTGGTCGACACAGTGTTGTGTGTGTGTGCGTGAACATCTGTCACTGAACATGTGTCACTGATTATATTTCCTGACTTTGTGTTTTTTTTAAAGTTAAAAGTGTAGGATTGTAATTTTTATTTTTCTGTAGTTGCTTTTTATTTTTTATTTTTATTTTGTAGTTGTTTTGGATTGATAAGATTGTTATTTTGCTACTGTATTTGGTTCTCTCTATCTGTCTTTGATGTTTTTGAATATGGTAAGTGGTATGTAAATATATATTTTCTTTATGTAATCTCCATTTTGGTGTTTAAGGGTGGTCTTGATCTTAACTTTTAATTGAATGGATGCATTTATAGTTAAATACTGATAATAATTATATATTAAATTATACCATCGAATAATGTATCTCAAAACTCGTTACACTCGACCGTGCATCGCACTGGTCACCACTAGTATATATATATATACACACACAAATGTTGGATGTGTGTGTAAACATGTAGTTATGTGTGTAGCTCTATAGTTTTGGGTTTATAAATATGTAAATATGTAGTCATGTATGTATAGTCAATAAGTTAAAGGCCAAGTTGATAAGAAACTAGCGTCCTCAAGATGCGGTGTATACCAATTTCGAGTTAAAGGCCAAGTTTATCATCATTTACCCTCATTTCAGCCCAACAATAACCCCTGTTATTTCCAACTCTACTTCCATGACACTAGCAATGAGGTTTAAAATAGAATGGGCATCTTACCAGGGTTGTCCCTAAATGTTGATATAGATAAAAACCTCTTGAATGTGGTTGGTGAAAATCCACATGCTTAGTTCTTACGCCGACTAAAGGACTTCCCTTCACTCGATGCTTTTCAAGTTCGAATCACTAAACATGTGAACCTTGATCAACAAATCTACAATGCTCCTACATCCGATGAGGTTGCTATAATTTGGATTGAAGAAAATAATGCAAACATTCCTTTCGAGCGAGACATCATTCTCGTATCACACTCTGGCCAATGACACCAAATAAAACACTACTTTAGATGTTATGAACCGTTAGAGTATCCACTACTTCGGTGATGAAATAATGGGAGACAAGTACGCGTGTGCAATAAATTATTGAACAACAAATGGGTGGTTCCTTACAATCCATATCTCCTCACAAGATATAATTTTCATATTAACATTGAAGTATGCTCGGGGCTAAAAGTGATAAAGTACCTTTACAAGTACATTTACAAAGGGCGTGATAAAGTGGTTGTTCATATTTCGATCGATGAGGATGAGACAACCACCATCGATGAAATCAAATAATTTTAAGATGCAAGATGGGTATCTTCACAAGAATCTATCTCGAGAATTTTTTGAATTCGAGATAAATGAAATCAAGCCATCGGTGATAAACCTTCAACTCCATTTGCCAAATAAACATACTGTCACATACGAAGAGAACCATAACTTAAACAATGTGCTAGATACCCCGAACATTGGAAAAATAATGCAAACCAAATTCTTCAATATGTGCTCTAGCTTCAGTGAGGCACGTCAATATCTCTATAGGGAATTCCCTGAGCATTACTAATGGGACAACAAATCAAAAACTTGGGCTAAAAGGAAGAATAAACTCGACGTAATGGGTCATGTGAATGGTGTAAATCCTGCAGAAGGGGAATGCTATTATTTTATATTACTTATTAATCACGTCAAAGTCCTAGCATCATTTGAAGACCTTCTAACTTGTGATGGAATCACTTGCTTGACATTTAAAGAGGCCGCACAAAAACGTGGATTTCTAGAATCGGACGATAGCATTACCGATTACCTCTCGAAAGCAGCCACTTTTCAGATGCCTGAAGCACTAAGGAGATTGTTTGCCATTATTTGGTTCACTATGAGCCCTCGAGTGTGAGAAAATTATGGGAACCAAACTTTGAATTTATGTCCGAAGACTTTAAAAGACTCCACCCATATTCTTTGGCTACATAAAAAAACTGCACATTAAATAACATCAGCTTCTTTCTAGATTTAATGAGAAAAGTGATTAGAGACTTTGACTTGCCTGCATATAACACTAAACCCTTATCATTAAATAATGACAGTCCAAGAGAAATTACCGATGAATGGCATGTAGAGACACTACACCAAAAGGCCTAGCTGTCATGGTCAATGACCGTGACAACTACGGGCATGACAACTATTTTATCACGGTCATGTCACGATCAATGACTGTGACAACTTATATATTATCACGGTCAATGTTCGTGACAATAAAAATTATCACTGTCATTGATCATGATAAGTCCGTGACAAAGTCAAAAGTTGTCACGGTCATTGACCGTGACAATTCTGGGCAGATTTAAAAAAAAACTGCTGGGTAGTAATGGCCACTGCCACTGCTCGGCAGTATATTTGTACTTGTTATAGCAAAATTATTCCTGTTTAAACAACAATTATCCAAATAAAATACCAAATCATGGCATTTACAAATCATATACCAAATCAATCCAAATATCCATCATATCCAAACCAAATTAAACCTAAACCATAGCCAAAAGAATATAAATACAATCCAATTTTCATAATAAAAAGAGATAGAAATAATGTCATGAAGGAGGAGTAGGTCAGAGGAGGTGTGTTGGCCACATGATATATGCATTGAGACACCTGTCAATATGATGAACGCTGCATTGATCGTGCAACCACAAAGATGAGTTCTCCTTTCCCTCCACCACATGCATCACGTGCACCCTTGACTTCATGTCTTGGAGGGGATGTCCATGAAGCGGCATACCCGAGCCAAAGCTCGGGTCCCTCAACCCCCTCGTTATCGACTCCCCACAAAATATGTCAAGTATATACACGCTCTCTCAACCCAATGTTTGTATTGGTCGCTCGACGGGGGTGATGATGGGAAATGGACCATCGCATGGACCATCATATGGAACCTCCTCCTCGTTCTCATGCTCCTCATCCTCCTCTTCCTCTACCTCCTTCTCCTTTCCCTTTCCCTTGCCCTTGTACTTGATGTTGCCCTTGCCCAACTGACGCTTCATAAAGGAGTACATGTCATTGATCGTCGCCTCCAACCTTGATAGCTGATTGGCATGGGCGTCCACCTGATGAGTCAACCCGGTATTGCTCGTCTACATTCTGACGATCCTAGACTTCCACACCTGCAAGCTCACCCCCCCGAGTCCTCCCCTTGCGATCCACCCCGAGCACTTGGTTGAGTGCATCCGTAGCCAAAGATGCTCTGTCAGCATCAGACTACGATGAATGCACTTCCTTAAGCTTTTCCTGAAAAGACAAAACTAAAAAATTACACGATTAGTTAATTAATTAAATAAAAAAATTTAACAAAATTAAAATAATTAAACATATTAAATTTACAGTGGTGGCTGCGATGCTCCGGGCCACCTCCTTGTCCTTGCCCTTTTCCATCCGAATTGCCACATAGGTATCGATCCTATGTGGCCTACCCCTAGGGCCACTCCCCTTCTCCTGAAATAAAATAATACATAATTAGTAAGTAACGCACAGTAATGCTAAATTAGAATAACTAAAATTAAAGAAGAATATAAACTTACCATCTTATGCTCCACCTCGGGGTAAGATGTCCGCCCGGAGTAGTGCACGCCCGTCTTTTTCGCCAGGTTGTCGCTCCCCGATTGGCGAGATGCCAATTGCCGCTCATCGGTTTCATTGTCGATAAACTGTTGCCAGTGTGCCAATGAGATCTGCTCCTTTGGAGGGACGATTTCAAGTAGTCTCGTAATGGACTCCTGGGTTTGCCAAAGTATCGTGCCCAAAAATTCTTCTTTCACGTCTTATAATTATCCCTCAGTTGTTCCAACATGGAGTCGCGGAGATGTGGGGGCTGGCCGAATTATTCCTGTTAAACAAATACAAATGAAAAATAAAGTAAGTGTTAGTTGCTTATAAATATAAATTGAAATATAAATATAAATATAAATATACTACCGGTAGTGCCCCCCAGATGTTCATCTTGAGGCCAATAGGCACGACCCTCCAATCAGTGTACCCCGAGCCAACGATCGCCTTCAGTAACTCTAGCGCTCTAGCCAGTAATGCCATCTTATTCTCAATGAGGGACCCCAATTTGCCATATTTGGGGGGCCTACTGACCGAGGAGCCCTCATCGCCTCCGCCACTGCACCCTAAAGAAGACATCATCACTATCATCATCATCATCATAATCCTTGCCTTAATCACAAAAAATGACATTTCGTGTAAAAATTGTTCTTATTAGTACTAACCATATTAGAAGAATACAAAGCACTAACCATATTAGAAGAATACAAAGCACTAACCATATTAGTACAAATCCAACTAACCCTTACCCTATCCCCCCCACCCCACCACACACACACGCACCCCCATATCCCCCGCCCCACCACCCCACACTCACCCACTTGCACACACACACACACACACACACACACACAAACACACATATAACCACCTCCCCACTACCACCACCACCCGACACTCACCGACCTGCACCATACCCCCTTCTCCCCCAACCCCCCCCTCCCCCACCCCACCCACCCACACCTGCACACACCATCAAGTACAAATGAATTAAAAATATTAAACTGATGTCCGATAATAATAAAACTCTCGAATTAATGCTTAAGAATTAAATCTAAATATTACATGGAGTAAACTGATCAAGTACAAATGAATTAAAAGCATTAAACTAATTTTCTTTAATTGGAATACTTATTACAAATCTAAAAATTATTTCAAATTCGGGTTATCATAAAAAATGGATTGATATTTGGTAGGTGCAGCCAAGTCATCCACACTGCTGTTTAGACGCTTTGGCGTATGTAGGACGATTGATCACGACTCATTGTTGATATACTCTGAGTAGAACACTTTCTCAGCCTTCTGAAAAGCAAAAACAAATGGCTCATCACTCATTTGTTCGTTTCTCTTCAACTTGGACAAGTCAACCATGATCAAATTCGTGCCAGGATCAACTTTACAAGCATTTTTATCCTCAACTCTTACCCAATCATAGTAAAATACAAACTCTTGGAAGCTTACATAGTCCAATTCATATATATTTCGAATTAGACCGTAGTAAGTCATTTCATCTTCAACGAGGTTTTTATATTTCGCGTTCGCTCGAAATAAAGTAAGGGCCTTGTATGAAATGCCCGAGTTCTGTACATTTTTACTTTCCTCGTACTCCCTTGCATCGAATATGTAACCATTCAATCGATAATTTTTGTACTCTTGTGCCATGAACAAGGGTTCAGTGACTAGACGAGAAAGTCTTGACGTCGCATCACCCATTTTTAAGAGCTGGGAATATAGATAAATTAATTAGGTTAGTTGTATAGCTTTCGTGTAATGTGACATTTAATAACAATCATTTGCATTATAATTACCTCGTGTGACAACCACAACCTAAATTCGTTGTCTGATTATGCCATTGTTTTTCGTCTTTTATTATTCTCACAAGCTTCATATTTTCTGCATAGATCGTGCCAAAAGTATTACAAAATTAATCATGTAAAAATTAAAATAATGTAAAAGTTAAGTTATTCAAACTTACTTTTTTCATTCTTCGACATCTTCATGTGTGTCAAATCGATAACGATCCACTTGTTTATGTTGCAAACTTGTTAATTTCACTCATTTGCCCACTATATGACCACCCTCATTGATGAACTCATGATTATCATCCAAGCTGATCACATGATCACATGCCAATAATAGAGGAACCAATTGCATGATCGCATGCCAATCGTGGGACTTACACTTATATAAATCACGGGTAGCATAATTCACAATCCTTTGCAAGTTGGATGAAAAATTAGATGGAACTTTAAAATTATGTATTGTGTCTAAAATCACCTTCCTTTCCTCACTCGTCAAAGTAAACGCACCAGGGGGAATTATTGTCCTTCCCCTACTATATTCTTTATCATTCGAATGACTTCCCACAAGGCATGTGCCCACAATATGTTCATCGATGTTCTTCTCCGCATGCATCACATCCAATACATGGCGCACCGAATTATTCTTCCAATAAGGTAAGTCAAATAAAATTGACCTCCTAGACCATGCCTTCCTTGTCTCAGTTTCATTCCCAGTTAGGGTCTTCTTATGCTTGACATTTTTAAATTTAGGATTCTTACCTAGAATATTAGGGCCACAATCAGAAGATTTAATTTTAATTTCTGAGCCTGAAAGTTTTCTTGGCCGTAGCCTATGTTCAACCTCATCTAGTAAAAAATTAGAACCTTTCTCAAATCTAAAACTACGAGCGGGGGGTAAAAATCTCCTATGGCAATGGTATACATTTTTTGAGATAACGGGGAGACGAAGAGATTCAGTCTCCTCTCCATAAATAGGACACCCCAAATAACCATATACTACACAACCGGATAATTTCCCATAAGCTGGAAAATCATGAATCGCCCACATCAACATAGCTTTCAGCGTAAACTTTTCTTTTCTAAAAGCATCAAATGCTTGCACACCCTCTTCCCACAACTCATTTAATTCTTCTACCAAAGGAGACAGGTAGACATAGATGTCCTCACTTGGTGCCTTTGGCCCATGTATCAACAAAGACAGCATAAAAAATTCAGGTCTCATACACTGTAAAGGAGGGAGGTTGAGTGGGGCTAGGATCACTGGCCATACACTCTGATTGGTGCTTAGATTTCCAAATGGATTGAAACCATTTGTTGAAATTATCAAATGAATGTTATGCTGTTCTCGAGAAAAATTGGGATACTCAAAACTCATTCTCTTCCAAGCCGTAGAATCAATATGATGGCGCATGAGATTTTCTCCTACTTCTTCCCTAACATGCCAAGTCATTGCCTTCGCTATCCATTGTACTGTGAAAAAACTTTTTAATCTAGGCCCAACAGGAAAATATTTCAACACTTTTTGAGGAACTTTTGAGCTTGTGCCTTCCTTGCCAGTTGATTGTACATATCTAGGTTCATCGCATATCGAACACCGATCGAGATTTTCATACTCCTTTCGGTATAGTATGCAGTCGTACAAACAAACATGAATTGATTTATACTTCATTCCTGAACCTTTCAAACTATTCTTCATAGTAAGATAGTTATTTGGAAGTGTATTCTGCTTGGGTAGCAAGCCCTTCACCCAATTCAAAATTCTTGTAACGCTATTGCCAGACAAACCATATTGGATCTTCAAACTATGCAAACCAACAATGGCATGTAAAGTTGTTTGATCTTTCTCACAACCAGAGTATAACGGTTGTCTTGCCTTAAATTTTAAACTTTGGTAGTCATCGTCAAGATTTATCCCGATATCTTCATGAGCACTTGAACCTTGTACATCGTCAGTGACCTCATTCTCTTCCACTTCATGAACTCCATACGCATCATCAACTAAATACTCTAGCATATTATGATCTACATTGTCATCCTCCCCTTGTACATCTATCCTACTTGTTGAAGGTTGTTGTAAAGGTTGTTTGGGGACAAAAGGAACTTTCGGTTCCCCGTGAAAAAACTAACTTCGATAATTATCTTGTATACCCGATCTTAACAAATGTAGTTCAATTATTTTCCACTCAAAGACCGTACTATTCCTACACTTAGCACACACAGACGGAAACTCTTAATTATCATGACATCTCTTTGCGTATTTCACAAATTAATTAGCACCTCTGCGAAACACATCTCCCATTCTATTTATCTCACCCATCCAGTCTTTGTGTTTAGGATATCCCATCACAGCTACTACAAATAATCACCTATTATGGGTAAGAAGCATATATTCTTGGATTAACATAAATAAAAGTGTGAATATTTAATTCTCATTAGTATAAAAAATCACCTATTCAATTAAATTTCAAATTCAAATTCAAATTCAATTTATAATATTAATTCCTATTTCCTCCATCTCCTCTAAAGGGTGAGTGGTCCTATCCCATTCAAGACATCATATTTCTGTAATATACTTAACAGCTCATGCACATTGTTACAATTTGAGAAAAAATCGGTAGCATATCCCCATAGTTCTCCAAGTACATGACGTAGATTGACAAGTGTGAGTGTTGTTTCAATTTATCAATTGAAGTAACACTCACACTTGCCAATCTAGTATGTACCCAGAGAACATTAGGGTACAACTGTAGAACTTCCTCCAAAAGTAACGAGTTTAAGCCACTAAGAATATTATTGTATAGAAATTTTGCAGTCCCAAACTGTCCAAACGGGACAATTCGAGAGATGTTATTACAGGGGTAATGACTCTCGAACGATTCTAAGTTCTATTGAATGCGTACGCATAAGAACTAGAAGGCTAGTATTTATGTGCACTATATGTAATTTTAAGTATGTTACATTTAATTATATATTGTTCGTGACACAAAGTACTTTTATTAAAAAGTTGAAAACTCCCCCCCCCCCCCACACAATTTCGGCAATAATCCAATGGTCATGCCACTTCCAAAATTAACTAACCCAACATCGGTCCAATATAATCCAACAAAAAAATCAACAACAAACCAACAAATGTGTATCCCGTACTCCTTCTAATTCATCTACTCAATTAATTCATTAATCAATGAGGAGCAATCCTACTCAATTAAATCTATACAGTTAAAGTTACAATTAAAGTATACAATTGATTTTATTAAAGCTATACAATTAAAGCTATACAATTGATTTTATTAAAGAAATACAATTAAAGTTATTTTGAATCTCAACAATTATCTCTTAATGAGGGGTAATTATACTTTCATATGAAATCCTAAACATCAAAACCATAATATGTACAATTACTAAAAATCCTAAACATCAATTCAAACTAACTACTTACTAATTTAAAACCAACAATTAATAAGGAGAAATTGATTGTTATAAAAATTAAATGCACAAATGCGCACACACACACATACACCCCAACCCCGCCACCCCTTCCTCCCAGCCCCCCTCCCCCCCACCACACACACGCACACATAGCAGCACACACATGCACACTACACACACATAGCAGTACACACACGCGCACTACCTCCCCCCCCACAGCCCCCTGCCCCCACCACACACACGCACCCACCCACCCACCCACCCCACCACCCACTACCCCCTCTCCGCTCCCCCCACCACACACACACACACACCTACACACAAATATACACACACATACATACATATACACACACATTCATACAAAGGAAAAAGAAAATAGAGAATGAAATACCTGAAATCGTAGAGAGAGAGAGAGAGAGGAGGGAAATCTCGTAGAGAGAGAAAGAGAGGGAAAACCAAAATGGTGGGAAAAAAGAAAGCGTAGGTTTTTTTACTGAATAAATTGTTACAGACCTATCACGGTCGTTGATCGTGACAAATATATAATATTGTCACGGTCAATGACCGTGACAAGTTAGTGACAAAAGACTTGTCACAGTCATTAACGGTGACAAGTCTTTTATCACGAACTTGTTAAGGTCATTGACCGTGACAAAAAACACGTATTTTTTTTATCACAGTCAATGACCGTGACAAGGTTGGTCGCAAAAAAGTGACATTTTGGCCTTTTTGGTGTAGTGAGACACCAGAAGAAGACTACAATTTCAGTGCACTTTTAAATGCAGACCAAAGACATGCGTACTTGATTATACTCGATAGGGTGATTGCTAAAACTTCGGGTTTATTCTTCGTTGATGGGACTGGAAAAATTCGAAAGACTACTTTACAGATCGTTACTTTTTGAAATTAGAAAGAGAGGTATGATTGTACTTGCTACAGCAACATCAGGAGTAGTCGCTTTATTATTGACTGGAGGTCGAACGGCACATTCTCGCTTCAAAATACCTATCATTTCCAATGAGACAAGCTTATGTAACATTCCCAAGCAAAGTGGCCCATCAGAACTCATACCACAAGCAAGAATTATAATTTGGGATAAAGCACCAATGGCAAAATGATTTGCGATGGAAACTATTGATAGGACATTAAAGGATTTAATGGATAGTATTTAACTTTTTTGTGGCAAGGTCATTATCTTCGGTGGAGATTGTAGGCAAGTACTACAAGTGGTACGTCGTGGATCAAGACTAGAAATAGTAAATGCTAGCATTGTGATGTCATCGCTTTGGACTACAATGCAAGTATTACCTTTAACAATAAATATGTGTGCCAGAAATGATCAACAATTAAGTGATTTCCTTATAAGAATTGGCAATGGGATGGAATCATCAACATATGATGATTGTATAAGTCTGCCTAATGAAATGGTCATACGTCCACGAGAAAATGAACGCCCCGAACAGTCCCTCATTGACGTTATCCCATCATTAAATATTAATGCCACCTTTCCCAACTTCTTGATAGATCGAGCAATTATTGCAACAACAAACGAACACATTGGTTCACTGAATGTTATGATGATTGATATGTTCCCCGGAGATTTAATGACATTAAATAGCTTTGATGAAGCTGTGGATGACACACACAACTATTACCAATAAGAATTTTTAAATTCTTTGATGCCGAATGGATTGCTACCACACACATTGAAACTTAAACCTAATTGTCCAATCATTATTCTACACAATATAAATCCATAAATTGGATCATGTAATGGAACAAGAATGTTGTACAAAGGTTCTTCGGATAATGTCATCCATGTGGAAATTTTAGTTGGCCAGCATAAGGGCAGAAATGTCCTACTACCTCGAATTCCCCTATTCCCAGTTGAAAATGAGGGATACCCTTTTCAATTCAAAAGGAAACAATTTCCAATTCGTTTATCTTTAACGATGACAATAAACAAAGCCCAAGGAAAAAAAAATTAATAACGTTGGGGTTTACTTACCAACAAATGTCTTCTCACAAGGCCAACTGTACGTTGCTTTATTAGGAGGAACTTCAATGACAACCACAAAAGTACTCCTCAACTCGAAAAATTCAAGGAATAATAATGTCACCAAAAATATTGTCTAAAAAGAAGTTTTATTGACATCAAGGTACTAATGAATTTAATCTCCCATTCGTTACTAATATTCATATATTTCTCAAACCATATTTATGTTGCCTATTAAAATAAATTCGTGTACTTCATTTCTATTTCATTCATACTAAATTATTTTCTTATCACTTTACAATAATTTATTATACATATTGCTTTCTTATTTAAATAGGCCAAACTCTTACTCATCCAATGGCCTCACCTGAAATCAAAATTGAGGAGTACAAATGATCAACAATCTCCAACGACTAGAAAGTAAGTGGAAAATCATTTGTTAGGTAATGCGGAGAGGCCATATCGAATCATACACAAATTTAAGAGGATAGGGCAGTATTTTAAAAATAATCTTAATGGATGAGCAGGTTTAAATTCTTCTTATTACTTTATTTAAAAGTATTTATATGATTATTTTCTATATCCTAATTTTATTTTACTAAAGAAATATACAGGGCACTAAAATTCAAGATGTGATATGGAATGAAGACATAAACAGACTTGAAGGACAACTTCAACTTCAGAAACAATATTCCCTTACTAATGGTTTAGTAAAGGGAGTGAATGATGCTTACACAACCGTTCACGACAAGATCGAGCTTTCCTTAAATAAATATTCCTTTCAGCATTCTACAAATTCATCTCCTTTGACGAACTGCTCGCACAAAAAGATGAAGATAAAACATACGGTAATTATTAATACATATGTTTTGATCCAACACTGATACAACTCATTATATTATCTTATTACTACTTCTGATTCATACAAATGTGATTGCATTTCAGATAAATGTTAAAAAAAATGAGGACTATTACGAAAGCATCAAACCCGGCTCAAATCAATTTGCGCGATATAACGCTCCGAGATACAAAGTATGCATTCTAAACTTAAAGCTTTGTATTCAAGTCAAAATTCCTTATTGTTTAATCTTATACTTCTCGATTTCCTTCACATTCTTTAATATAATATTTAATATGATTATTTATTATTTATCACATATTCCAATCAATGAAGTTCACTTTGTGGGATAACATAACAGAGAATGAAGGACAACAATTAAGTGACTTATCAACCACATTTCCTACAATAGCTATTTCTCAATCTAAACGTTCATCTTACGAACATAAAAGATTATTTTCAGTTCAACCAACAATTACTACAACTCTTACTAATTTTAAATAAATCAATTCCTTTTTAACAAACGAATATAGCTTAAGCAGTTTCTCAAAGACTACAGTTCAAATTGACCCAGAAATCATACAGGCTACCGAATTAAAATAATGGTTCGATATTTTCTTTCCCACTCAATTTAACTTCGACATTAGTTATATTAATTGCCAAAATGTCTACTACGGGTTGTCCACATCATTATCATCCCTTTCAACAACTTTGCTTCACCACCATAAAAAATAATCAAGAATGCAGATAATGTTTCTATTTGTGATATTATTAATGGAATCCCATCAACTAAGGAGGTAATTCTTCATTTAACCAATAGGCGCTATACGTATCTAATATCTTCAATTTCATAAAATAATATATAATTTTTTCCCATAACACAATTTTTTCTATTCTTTTGTCACTATGATTATGGAGGTTAGAGATAGGGAAAACTCATGGTATGATGCATGTAATTTATGCAATCTAATACCTCGTATTTTTGACGATTTTACTTACGGGATTAATTAGATTAAATATTGGGAAATGAATTATAATTAATTCGAAATTGAATGAATATTTACTATGGGGACGAGATTTAGTATTTATTGATGTGAAATATGTTGAATATTACTAAGCGAGTAAAGTAATATGTGATGTTATATTAAAAATTATCGCGAGTGAATATTACGACAATTATAGAAATTAAATCGGGACGCACATGTCAGTCGTGTCAGAACGCAATCTAAGGAAATAAAAAGGAATTTATTTATAAGTCACCCGTATGGTCAATTCTAGTGTGTCAATGTGTCCGGAGGGGTCGAAATAGTCAAAAAATCTACCCGGGGATTTAATTTGGGTCCGGGGGCAGTTGTAGGCCAAATCGGCACCCCGAGAGGGTATTTTAGACATTTTCATTTTTAGAATAATTAAACCCATGAATTTTCATAAGTTATATTATCTACTAGGGTTAGGCTTTATAGAGATATCAAACACAAAAGCTAGAACGGACATAGGAAGAAGAAGAGAGAAGGTTTGCAAGGGCTAGAACCACCATTCGTTGGAGTTTTACACCACCGTCACCACCGACGTATAGATCGGAGAGAGAGGACCGTCCCTATATCATCTTCTCTAAAGGATCAGAACATCTATTACAGGCAAGTGATTTAACTTGCAATAATTTAGCGTATATTGTGTCCATGATAGTTTAGAATTGAAGAAAAACCTTAAAAAAAAGAATGATAGATTAAGGAAATTAGAGATTTAAATTTTGAATCAAGGTTGGTTTGCATGTAGTACACTTCTGTAAATATAGAGATAACGAAATAATGATTCTAGTGCAGATAAACACGAATTAAAATTGAGAAATGTGATGTTCTTGAAGAAAAAAGGAAAGAACTAGGGTTTTTCTGAGAAATGCATGATTTAATTCGACAAATAATATGCCCATGATGATTTAATGATTTTGAGACGTTAGGAATTATGTGTTTATGTTGATGAAACCTTTGGTAAAAATTTCTGGGAGCTTGGGATGTTAAAATAGTGGTTTTGGGATTTAAAAGTGAGGAAACCCATAGAGAAAAAATATGGAGAATCATAACCATATCCGAGGGATCATCGATCGACTTAAGAATGTCAATCGATCGACTAGATCAATCGATCAACATTCTTGGTCGATCGATCGACTCCCCTGTATTTTGTGAAATCTTTCCTTTTAAGGTCTAATCTAATCCCAACTTTTGATAACTCTTGGTGTTGATTTATTTGAATATATGGGGACTTAGGATAGACCAGTAGGGTCATAGTTAAAGCCCAGAAAACATCATTTGGTGGGTGATTGAATGGTAGAGGTTCGAGTGTTACCGAGTGAATTACGGTTAGAAAAATTGTACAGGTTTGATTAAAATCTAATAGGTAATGGTTTAAGTGTATGACATACCTAACTTACTTGTTATTGCCGGGAGTTTGTAAGAGGATAATCTCATCTTGGGTGACCCTTTAGGGGGGGGGGGGGGGGGATTGTAGATTGATACCCCAGAACATAGGATCTAAGGAGGACTTATTTATGAGTGGATCAGTCTGGGTTATATGGGTGCGTAGGTACGTGCGTATCCCATTACACAGTGATCCGTGTTCGCCTCTATTTTTGCGTGATTTGTTTTATATGGTTCCTGAGATATTCATAATCGATAGTCCTTATTAGGTACGTGAGGTACTGGGACTAGGAAGCAAAGTATGTGCGCACCGTTAGTTTCACCTATGTGGGGTGCGGTATTAGTATCTATATTATAGTAGTGAAATATATATACACCTGTATTTATTCTACTGTGTTGTTTAGTAGATGAGTTAGATTACGACATCTAATAACATGTAAGTATGTGAGAACTTAAATGAGAATTATTCTGTTTGAACACAATTAAGTCATGGGTTATGCTAATACGAAAGATTCGGGATATACGGATAGAATATATATATATATATATATGAATTAGGGATTACAAAATAGATGATTCAAACTAGTTAGGCGGGGTTGTGTAACTAGATAGGGTTAAGTATATGCGTTAGGCGTGCACAATAGTTGATAGGTGAGATTCTCAAGTGAGAGAATGTGACTAACATGTATATTATATAAACTTTTTAATGCACTTTAAACACTTGCTTTTTAAAAATATTTTCAACTCGGGCTCTGGCCCATTTTCTCTCTATTCTACTTCGTTTGTGTAAAAATCTTTTAAGTGCCCAGCCAAAGGGACGCCAAGCATAGGGGTTCCATTCAGTTGATGTGTTGTAGTTGTTGTGGAAGTTACAGGATCTCGTAACTAGATTCCTCCACATCTATCTTTGATTCATCAAGAGTTATTTATATCAGTTAGGGCATGTTGCCCATCCTTATTTATTCAGAGACTACATCATAGACTTCTAGTTTTATTTCAGTCATGAGACTTTCATTTTAGACTTTTGTATTGGGATTGTATTGGAGTGTTCACTCCAGATTTGACTATTTTATTTTGTCAGTTTATATTACTATGAGATTGTTTAATTTAATGGTAAATGTTTAGTTATTTATTCTATTTGTTTCGTGTTAATTAAAAAAGATAGAATTTGGCATCTAACTTTTTAAATATTAGGTGGGTGGCTTTTAATAAAAAGTTTTTGACAGTGATGCTAAGAATGAACCAACTGGATACTTTGATTTAATTTAATAAAGGACTGATCACCCGGTATTTAATTAGGCGGGTGTCACGGTTGGTATCAAAGCATCAGGTTCTAGTGTCTATACCTTTTCACGTTTCAGTGTAATGTTATTTGATATAGAGCCTTATTATAGGATTGTTGTATTCTTCTGTGTATGCGATTTACGTTCTTCTGGGATTTGACAAAGTTGATATGATTCATGTATAAGCCAGTGGGACGTGGCACACCGACCAACACTGGACGACCAACGAGGACCATTAGAAGGACCGCAAGAGAGTAGGTAGCAGAAGTAAAAATATTTTCAAAGGTGACTGAGATAAAAGTCATGATAGTCAAAATTCAGGTCATGGGCTTCGGAATAATTAATGGAGTGCAGTAGTTCCAAGAACCATTATAGAAGACAATGGAGCAAATTCAGACTCATCCAGTGTATTTGACAAGGGAGAGAGTCGAAGGAATTTTCTTCGTAGAAGAGTCATCCGCCAAGATCCGAGAAGAATATGAAAGGATGATTTACCAATGGAATGAAAATATCCAATTGGGATCACATATGATAAAGTGTAGTGACATTCAAGGTTAAATTTTTGACAAAATCTCTTCTCATCGGAGTAGCATTTGGGTGAGTGAAGTCAACCATCACAGATAAGGGAATAGACATAGAAAGCATCGAGAATTTTAGACACGGTATGACCATAATAACGTTTATCTGGCATATCGATAGAAATGCGAATAAAGTTTCGAAACTCACCCCAAATGGACCAAATAGAGTCCGATTACGAGAGAAAAGTTTACTCGCTTAGTGAACTTCGTTCCTGACAGGAGGAGAAAAGGATGAATATAAAAAGGGTATCTGTATGATATCAATGGACTCGTGAGTAGAATACACAATCGTGAACGAAAAATCTGACTAGGAGGACTGATGCCGGTGTCGTCAATGTTATATGAGTACAAGTTCACATCACCACTTCTATGGGGAGGAAGCAAATGGAGTTGGAGAAGCTAGCCAAATGGGCAAGCCTAGATTCAACGGTGTTAGTGAGACACCACAGGCAATGTTCAAAAAGGCATTTGAGGCTTACGCCTCGAGGCGAGGTGGGTAAAAAATGCCTCGAGGCTCAAGCCTCAGGGTTGAATTTGAGGCTTACGCCTCACTGCGTCTCGAGGCTTACGCCTTGATGCTCCTCACTCCTTTTTGCTGAGGCGCAGGGAAAAAGGAAAAAAAAACTAATTTTTTTCTTCCATCACGAAGTCTGTTTTTTTAAAGGTTAAAGTTCTTCATTTTTCTAAAATTGCACTCAACTTAAAAAAAATGTTGTTTTAATCTACTAACTTGTATTCTTTTTTTCCTTTTTTGTTTTAAAAATGCACTTAAATTATACTGTTTACTATTGTAACTTGAAAGAAATTTTTAAAAAATAACTAATATGTGAATGAAACTTAAAAAATTGACTTTGTCAATTTGATTTCGCATTTATTAATTTATTGTCATATTATAAAATAACCAATGTGAATGAAACTAAAAAAAATGATTTGGTCAATTTGATTTTGCATTGATTAATTTATTGTCATATTATAAAATTAACAATATGTAAAAACGTCATCTCGGGGAAACAAAAAAATGTTTAACTATGTGAGAAAGTCCTCAAAGATGTTTCTTTTGCAATTTTATTTTACATTTCCTTGTTAATTATTTTTTATGGTTTTATTAGTATTTTTTTTTAATATTATTTTGTTCTTTTTTTTAGCTGAGGCTTACGCCTCGCCTCGCTGAAGCCAAAACGCCTCGCCTCTCGCCTTTTTAAACATTGACCACAGGAGGGAAATATATCTGATAGGGAGGAACCATCTAAATGATTCAGATCAATTGTATTCCTATCGAGTTATGGTGAATTCAGTTAGGGCCATTAAGGCCACTAACGAGTTCCAAGGGGGTCAGCAAAACCAAAGGAACAACGGCGGTAGCCTCCAGGGCAAGACTACCCGGTCCGAAAGAAGGACACATCGACATGGACAGTGGGGCCAGAGATTAGGGGATGATGAAAAAAGGTATCCTTTATGCAGAATGTAGGACCACCTATATTAGACTTGTCCACAACGAGAAAGTGAGACTAGTCGGGCTAGGAAGGTAGATGGGAACGGTGATTGAGGAGCACAGCAACAACAGAAGAAAGAGTTCCGACAAGGGAATCATGCTAAGAGATTTAAACCCATTGGTTACCAACCAAGAATGGTGGGTTAAGTTAGGACCAACAGGGTCCTTAATAACAACAACATCTCGTTCCTTAGGGCTGAAAGGACTAAGGAAATGGTGGAGAAGGCCACTAGGCCAGGGCCAGAAGTGAGGGAGTTTCTCTGGCTTTTGTTACAGTAGTAAAGAGACATGGAATAACGAGCCAAGTGAGGTCGAGAGTAACTACGGGGTGAGGTCCTGGATATATAACCATTGTAAAAGAGTAGAGGTCTGTTCCGGCACGAGAATTATGCCAAGGAACCCTTTGACCATCCAAAGTAGATGGAAAATGGATAGAGAATCCTTATTTTAATCTTTTAAATACGATATAAGTATTGGGTGACACGAGTATGTCACAATCTATGATTTTATAACACTAAAATTCGAGTGAGAGTCGAGTTTAGTAAGTGCATTGGCGGAATTAGCATTATCGTGAAGTAGCAATTTCATTTGAATATATTTTTACCATTTGGTAGCGAGATTTTGGTGTCACCTGCAGGGAGGAACGGGTGTGGACACTAGGGAAGTTTATTTTTGTTATGTATCAGTTCTTACTACTTTGCGTGTTATGAGAGTAGAGAACATTATTATATTGTGTAGAACTAAATAATGGGGGTTTGATCGATAGTAAATATTGTAATGGCACTATCGTGGTTGTTATTCCCGGTTGGGATATATATATATATATATATATCTATTGTTTTGCAAGATATCACCTGAAAGAGGTATTGAGTTTGTATATATATTGTATGGTATCGTATACTACGATGAGTATGTTATTCTGTTATATTTCATATCGACGAGTAGGAGTGTGTACTAATGCGATTCAGAATATATAGATTTAATGTTGAGCATAAATATTTAGCCCATATTTAATGATAGTGAGAATGTTGTATTGTATATCGCCGGTCGTAGCGTGAGAGTAGATGAGTGAATTTTTTTTTATGATAAGAAACGGGGATGTGGGGTACAAGTTATGTGGTGAGGGCCTACTGGTCTCAACAACCGTTATGTTAGGTAGTAGTGTATCGGGGGGTTCCTTATTTGGATTTCGCATTGCAAGACATCCTACACATGAAACTTAGTGAATGAAGACTATTTGTAAATGATTCCTATGTTCTAATTTAGTGTTACTGAATACAAGTATATCATCGATATAAACTATACAAAAGTCAGAATGTTTTTTAAATATTGTATCCATTTTATTTTGAAATATCTGAGGCGCATTTTTTAATCCGAAAGGCATGACTAACCATTCAAAATGTCATTCTGGACAAGTAAATGCAGTCCATTCGATAGAGTCTTTTTGCATCTTTATTTGCCAAAAGCCAGATTTACAATCGAATTTAGAGAAGTATTTTTTATTTTGGATTTTATTAATTAATTCATCTTTATTAGGTATTTTATAACTATCGTCATATGTATTATCATTTAATCTTTTATAATTAATTACCATTCTAGCTTTATTTCGTTTTATTTCGGAGTGATTTCTTACCATAAATGCAGGGCTTCTATGTCTACTTATACTTTTTTGTATGACTCCTAAATTTAATAGTTCTCTTATTTGTATTTTAAATTCTTCTTGGTCTATTATTTCACAAGCAATGTCTTTAGTTTTGATAGTTATATCTGGGTTTATTATAATAAGTTTGGCTTCTATTTTATTTTTATTCCAATGTTTCTGTGGGTCTTCTCCTATTATTTCAGTTTTTTCTGCTAACCTGATTAAATCTTCTAGATCTAAATTTGTATTTTTAAACATGATTTATAAATATAATAATTATACGAGAAAAAGACCATGGTATAAACAGCGAAAAATAAACAATAATAAAAACACTAAAGAAAATAAAGATAATAAAATTAATAAAGTAACAAATTGTAAATGTTTTATATGTGGAGACCCTAATCACATCAGACCTAATTGCCCTTATAGAAACAAAAAGAATAATGTATCTAAAATACAAGAAAAGATAAATATACTAGACGATATTGAAGAAGATTTAGGCGATACTATAGAATTAGAAAGCATATATGATGAATATGAAGAAATTGATAATATTAGTATATATAGCATAGAATCAACAGAATCTTTTGAATCTCTTGAATCTGATAATGAAGATATAGAAATCTTAGAACAAGTTGATAAATGGTCTTTAGTACAAGAGTTGGGTACCGCTTGGGACATTCCAGTATTTTTGGTCAGTTGATTCGTATAGAAATGCATGGGACATAGGGTGTATGGGCGCACTAGTTAATTGAAGTTTTAAGTATCATGCACGATAACTAGACATACAACATCTTGAACTTCACATAGATGTATGGTAAATTAGGGGTAGAAGTAGAAGATGACAAGAGAGAAACGAAGCATAATGTGAGCAAGGTGTGTCACAAGGAATTAAAGAGTGGACAGAAATGTGTAATTTTAATGTTGGAGTGTATAAGAGTAATTATATCTTGAATTTTGAGGATAATCAGGAACTATTCTGCCCAGAGGAGTGATATGACAAGAGTTAATACATAATCAATTTAAGGAGTAAAAGTACGAATGGAGTAGTCAGTTATGAATGCTTATGTCTCCCACCAAGGGAGTATGTGATCTAATAAATGAGGCGTTAACACTTGGGGAGAAGGTACCTTTACCCACTAAAATGCATGTTGTAACCGTCGGTATGTAGGTCCACCAAATTGGGAGGTGTCGCAAAAGATGATAATATGCTTAATAGCGCCAATGCGTGATGGTATACAAAAGGAAGAAGTAGTTTTGGGGGTAAGAGTGTTCCGTCAGGAACCATTAGAGTTTCAACAGTCGTTAGACATTCCCTTATGAAAATGGGAGAGCATTCCCAAGAGACTTTATTTCTGGGTTACCAACATCTGAGAGGGGTCATAATTCCATATGGGTGGTAATGGATCGACCACTTTCTGTCGAGCCGGATAAATTATACTACGGGACGGTACGCCTAGATCTTCATAGCCGAGATAGTGAGATTTCATGGGGTACCAATTGATATTTTATCCAACGTAGATAAGAGTTTCATATCGCAACATTGGGAGAGTTCCTAGGAGGCTATGGGGATGAAATTAAAATTTAGTAAGGTCTATCAACTACGGACTGATGGGCAGAATGAATGGACGGATCAGATGTTAGAGTAGATGTTGCGGATGCGCATCCTTAATTTTGGTGGGGGATGGGAGCAGTATCTTCCATTGGTGGAGTTTGCCTATAATAACTCCTACCAGTTCACTATCGGCATGGCTCCATTTGAGGTGTTGTATGGTAGGCCTTGTCGTTCTCCAGCATGTTGGCTATAAGTGGGGGACAACAAGATACTTGGGCCATAGGTGATTCAGGATACTTCGGCCAGGATTGAGATGATTCGGAGCCTCATTCGGGTGGCTCAGGATAGACAGAAGAGTTATGTCGATGCCAAGAGGTCCTTCAGAGTGTTCAGTGTGAGGGGAGAGGTGTTACTATGAGTATCTTCTATGAAGGGGAAAATGTGATTTGGAAAGAAAGGGAAGTTGGCGCCAAGATATGTGGGGCCATTCCCTATTATTGAGAGGATTGGCCTAGTAGCTTATAGACTTGGGTTACCGAAACACTTACATATGATTCATGACATGTTCCATATTTCTTCATTGAGGAGATATCTTAGGGAGGAATTGGCCCATACTCACATTGCATTAGATGAGACAGATCTCCAGTGTGGGCTTATAACTTTTTTTGTTAAAAAATTTGGGGGTTTTCTTTCCAAGTTCATGGTTCTCTCTCTCTCTCTCACGGATTAGAGTATTTTTCTTCGGTATTTTAGGGTTTTTGGCTTTTAAACACTCTCCTTCACGGGCTAGAGTATATTTTTCTTCAACATTTTAGGGTTTCGGGAATATAAATTTTGAGGTTGTTTCGTTTTTGTTTAATGCGCAGGGCAGGTGCTTGATGAAATGGCTAAGAGACAGGAGAAGAAAATTGTGATTTTGTTGAATGTTGACACTATTATTGTTTGCTATGTAGTAATAGATTGAGATTTGAGAGTATTTTATTTCATATTTAAAATATTTAAACCCGGTTATATCGTTCTGACTTTTTTTTTTGTTTTGCCTTTAGGCTTTGGGTTTGAGATTGTAGTTTTTTTATTTAGGACGATTTGCTTTACTGTACTGTTGATTTATAGTTAATTAATAGTTGATTTATAATATTTTTGTGATCAACTATTTAGATTGGTGCATTCACATTTTTTGTTTTCGACTATTCATCACTCCCATATTTTTTTTGTTAATGTTTATTTCTTTAATTTAACATTCTTGAAAGATGCATTTTTTAAGGGCTTATGTGATGTTTGTTCATATGCCTCTTAGAATTGAATATAGTAGTATGTGATTATAGCTATAATCTACACTATTGAGGTTCAATACAAACAATAAACAACCCCTCTCATTACAAGTTATACTTTGGGACTTAATATTTATCGATGATTTTGTTTGTTGAGTTTGGTCTGTATCCTTTGCTTATTTTGATTCATGTGTAGGTATAATATTATTTTATCCGGTGCTTATGCTGATTTTGTTTGTTACTTTTTTTTTTATATTTTACTTGTTTTTTAATAAGCAGTTAAGTATTACTAAAACAATCTCATATAGCTTTTTCATTTGTTATGATACTTGCAGTCATTTGTCTATTGTCCATCCTAATCTTGAAGAATAAACACACTTCCAAATTCACAATTGTATGGTAAGTGTTTGAACAAATGTCTATGCGATGTTTTTTTATTTTTACTTTATGTTTTTATGCATATTGGAGGAAAATAATTAAACGTACTGGTGAGGGTCATTCAATAAAAATAACTTATTGTGAAGAATTCATTGTCTTAAATTACACATTAAATGTTATTTGTAAAGTTTAATCAATACTATGTAAGACTTTGTGCTTGAATACTTCCTCCACTAATTTTGGGTGAACATTCAACTAACAATGGATGTTGTATGTAGATTTATAATTTTAGGTGGAGCTGTTGTCTGCAGATGGAATTGATTACCGCAAGGCCCGTTTTAACTGTAGTCACAGCAATGGAACGCTTAAGATTAGTAATTACTCCTCAATCGAAGGTGATCAGTATCCTACAAACTTAGTTAGAAGTTAACTCTACTGCTGACCTGGTCACCTAGCAACACTGCCAGCATGTTTTCTGGGACACAAGAAAAATATGCTACTTGCAGTCAAACATCTTATCCTCTGGAGAAGGTGACCGCGGAGAGCCTATTTTATCACGACATCTGATACTTTTTCAATCAGTGTCTCTCTATATATAGGTAATAACATGTGGACTCAACTATTCATTTGTTCGACCCCATCTGATACGTTTTTTGATCAATCTCGTTTGGTACTGTTTTCCTCATTTGGTCATTATGTTTCTGCAGTTTTTACATGTAGCTGATAGATATTATCTTTGGTTCTTTATTGTTTGAATTTTTATTATGAAAAGAAATGGGATAAATGCTTTGTTTCTTATCACCATATATGATAGGTAGTACATTAGTAGTGCTACAGTTGTTGTATAGCTATTGTTGATTTTAAAGTTTAACTAAAATTTGATGGATTTTAAAGTTAAAACTTTGTGTTTTTAATGTTTTTTTGTAACTACATTGGTTTGATGCCTGAGATTTTAGTTGGAATTCAAAAGTGTTTTGATTTAATTTTAATTTCAATTTCAATTTCTTCAGAATATTAATCCTGAGTGGATACAAAAAAGTTTTGGTTTTGGATGTAAAATACATTTTCTTGGAACTTTAGTTTGTAGTTGTGTGTTATATTTTGGTTATTGGGTAGATTTGTCTATCATTTGTGAATAACATTTTTGCATTATTTTGTCATATGTGATGATAATATATTTATGGTTATTTCCCATTAAGTTATTTGGAGATTATTTTATACAGTATAAAAAAATTTGTCCTCAATAGAGGAGGTGCTTTATATGACTTTGGTTTCAAAATAATGATATATACCTTGTTGAACATCAACTGCTTGGCAAAATGGGCAAGTAAATATTGGGTCTCTTGGTTGGAATTTTTTCATTATTTATAGTTCCTCACATTGCGAATTTGTATTCATATTTCCCCCCTTTATACTTGATACTAGTAGGTTGTATATCTCATTTGTAAGAGAAGATTGAACATTCTCAAGGTAAATGTGTTTTTTATGTTCCAATTTAAATTGTGTATATTATTTTGGTTTCAATTGTATAAAAGTTGTATATATCATTTTTATTTGCCTATTAACTATTAAGAATTTCTGATGGACAGACAATTTATATTTCAAGTCATTTTTACCATCTAATGTTCATGGTTTTCTGTTACCCTGCTCTCATGGAATTGTTTTACAAATTTATTACATTTGGGTATAAATACTCTTAATTTTAATGTTTAGAATTTTTTCAATATTTATGTAAGTAATGGTCGTGCTAATTTTGCAATTATGGTTTCCTCTTTACTAGGTATGTTTGGTTATTTTACATCGGATGAGGTGGGGATAATGTTTGTAATTCCTACGGAAAAATTGGACTTCAATTGTGGTGATTAAAAGGTATAGTTTGTCAATTGTGCTGTTTGTTATGTTTGTTTGGGGTAAAGTGACAATTGGATTATAGAGGATGGTATACTCTTTGATGTTTGTATGTTTCAAAGTGTTTTTTTTTTGTTCATTAGTTCTCTTTTATATTGCTACTTTTATTTGTTTTGTACACATGGTGGTTTGAGGCTATGGGTTATGGATTTGTGAATAGTGGAATTAAATGGGGGTATTGGGAAAATTAAAAATTGTATTACTGAACTAGAAGTGGTTTTCACATTTATCCTCCTTTTTATCATTTTTTTTCCTCAAGGACTACTTTTATTTAGAATTTAGATCTCTAAATTTACACGACATGGGGACTTAGGTGTACAATCATGTTAAGATCTTCCGAGTTTTGGCACAAATATTATTTTCCTTTACAATTTGGACACATTTGTTTTTTTAATTCTTTGTTTATGTTTTTTTGTTTGTTTATTTCCTATAAAACCTTTTTTATCCTTTGTTTGTATTATATACACTTTTTTCCATTTAATTAAGTTGTAGTCCATATTGGTCATGCTACATTTTTCTCTTTTTACATACTTTAAATTTACTTCCTAACATTATGCTGAGTACTTCAAACTTTATTAGTTTCATTGATATATTGTACCGAGACATTTTTTATTTTATTTTTATTTTTTGGTATTTGGATTGTAGAAAATATGGGATTAGCTTGATTGTAATGAGTTGTGGATGTTTGTCAGACGATTGTAACACAATAATATTTGTACCATTTACGTTGTTGCATTGGAAGTTAATGCATTGCTTTATGTAATATACGTTTTGTAGTTAGTAAATTGAAATAGTGCAAATGCACACTTTAGAACCGAACAATTTGTGATTATGTGTATTTTTTGCCAATAACAGAATCAAAATAACGAGTGCATTTTTTGTCATTTTAACCCCTAGCAAATTATTTATTTGTACTAGGTTTATAACGGACTAATCCTTCAGCTCGGACTTGGCATTTTTAGAGATTTCTCTATGCCCGTAGCCTCAAGGGGAATTGAACTAGTGACTACTGAGGAACAAATCGATAGTCTGACCAACATAGATAACCCCGGAGGTTTAATAAAGAAGTTGAGGAAATGTTCAATAAAAAGAGAAAAATATAGTAATACTAAGTTAAATACAAATACACGTAGTAATGATGTCAGTATAGTTTTACCATTAGTAGTTCTACATATCCCCTATTTAGTGACCGTATTGGGACACACAGCTTATGTGTCAATCATCTATTATAGTGTTGGAATGAAATTCAAATTGGTGAGTTTGTGTGTCCTAATGAAATTCAAATTTGTGAGCTACTAAGAGTTTTTCTTTTACCATACATAATATGCACTTTCTACTTAGTTAGAAAATATGGTTATATGCTTGTTGTGTGGATGTACATATATATATTTTTTTTTATTGAAGAATTATGGATATACGTTTTCTTCCCAAACTCTAGATAGCTAATTTCTTAATAAAGAAAGAAAATTTACACAAATGTGAGTACCCCCCTCCATCATCCCCAAATGACTGTGCAATTTGGGTAATTTACTGTTTGGGGTACATTTGTTTATAATATTTTGTACTTGGAGTACGCTAGTTTTCGTATTAGTTCAATGGGTCCAAAACTAACGAAAATCGTCAGTTGACTCATTTGACCGTTAGCTCACATCTTTAACAATTCTCTCTCACTTGATAAATGATATCTTTGCCCTTGAAATTAAAGCATAAAATGTTTGATATTTATAAAAGTTGTTTAATTAAAACCGTTTAATAAAAAATATTTAATATTAATAAAAAAGTGTTGTTTTATAAGAACTGTTTAATACAAACTTTTTAATAAAAATTGTTTAATGAAAATTGTTTAATATTTATAAGAAGGTGTTTAATATTTATAAAAAAATGTTTAATATTTGTAAAAACTCTTCAATATTTCTAAAAACTGTTTAATATTTATAAAAAAAAATGTTTAATATTTAAAAAAACTGATTTTCGTAAATAAAAAAAATAAGTTTCGTAAATAAAAAAAATGATTTCCGTAAATAAAGAAGACGGTTTAGTGCAAATAACTATTTCCACCAAATAAAAAATGTTTTTCACCCAAAAAAATAATTTTCGTAAATAAAAATATATAAATTGCAGCATAAAAATAAAAAAATAAAACCGATTTTTGTTAAAAAAATATATTTCCCCAAAAAATAAAAACGATTTTATTTAAAAAATATATATTTCCTGAAAAAAAAAGCATTTTCCACCAATTAAAATGATTTTCAACACAAAAATTATTTTCCACCCAAAAAATGATTACCAATTACAAAATAAAAAAAATCAGCAGAAAAAAATATGAAAATAAAAATCCAGTCATTTGTTTCATTCAAAAATAAAGCTCCAGCAAAAAAAGCAAACCTCCGGCTAAAATAAAAAAAATACATTCATTTTTAAAAGATGTTTTATAATAATGTTTAAAAAAATGTTAAAAAATTGTTTATAATGTTTAAAAATGATTTTTAGTTAAAAAAACTGTTTATAAAATGATTTAAAAAAAACTGTTTAAAAATGAGTGATTATAAATTTCGATAAAAGTTTTCTACCAAGAAAATATATTCCCAAGAATGTTAAAAAATATGTTTTCGAAAAATAAAAATAAAAGAAAAAATTTAGAAAATCCAGTATACAAATTTATAAAACAGTAAAAAAATTTAAATAAATTCATTTAAAACAGTTAAAATTTAAAAAAAAAAGTTAAAAATATTAAAATAAAACTGATTTCAATTAAAAAAATAATTTTCAGCCCATCAAATATTATAATAAAACTGATTTCCTATAAAAAAAATTCATTATAAAAATAAAATTGTTTTAATGAAAAAAAAAGTTTTCAAAAAGTAAATTACAGAAATCCCAGTCCCCAACTCCAAATCCCAAACTCCAAATCCCAAACCATATATGGCTAAAGACAAACCTAGCTTCCATCTGCTGCAACTCGAACCTCCATAGCCATATCTCGTCGGCGAATTGAACACAACCCACCTCCAACCGCATCGAGACCCACTTGACCTGATTCAAAACCCATAAAACCGATTCCAACCCATAGCAGCTAAAAACCCATTTCCCTAATCAAACTCGGTTGCCCAAACACCATAACTCGGGAAGACTTGTCCAACCACCTAGAATAAGAAATTCGGCGATCTCCATGGAACCTAACTCCGACCTGCGTCAGCCCATATCCCCAAGAACGCAACTCCGACCTATATGTGTGTGTGTGTGTGAGAGAGAGAGAGAGAGAAAGAGAGAGAGAGAGAGGATGTTAGGATTTAAAATATAGATAGAAGGGTATTTTAGGTAGGTTATAAAAAAAGATATAGTTGTTAAACGTTGATAGGTCAACCCGTTAAAATAACACCCAACCAACTATAATGAAAATAAACGTACCCCAAGCACCAATTACTATAAACAAATGTACCCCAAACAGTAAATGACTCGTGAAATTTTCCCTTTCGGGATTTGAACTCATTGGTTATTGCGTGAAAGTTAATTTATTAAACATCCATGGTTTAGATTAATGACAAAACACAACATTATTTTTCGTAATTTTGCCCTTATTTAATGAGGATTTTTTCTTTAAAATTGATTTATGTGTTGATGTGGTTTGTATTATGAAAGGAAAGTCATTTAAAACGATCATTTTTGTCTTTACTTAGCTTGCCATCACTTTTTTCTGGTCGAATTCTAAAAAATAAAGGTAGAATATAATATTACCCCTGAGGTTGCAGTGACATATTAAAGGTAATAGTTCCAAAAGAAAGCACATATTAGAGCAACACAGTCGATGAAAACAAATTTTGTTACAAATTGATGTGGTGACAATATACAGTTGAACACCATTTAAGATAAAAGAAAAAAATAGATTGATTGCAATAGAAGTGTAGCGTCACAAAATCATGGAATGTTTCGTTTCGGGTAGAGTAATTAACAACTTCACAACACAAGTACCGATCATGGAGTTTTTCGTTTCGAGTAGAGTAATTAACAACTTCACAACACAAGTTCAATAAGCAAACTTGACCGCACATATATACAACATTAATTTTAGCCTGCTTCAAAAGAACAGAGCTTGATTGCAATAGAAATATAGCGTCACAAAACCTGCACTAGCTTATTTCTTCCAATTAAAATTAACACCTCATTCTATGCACAATGTCCATCCTCTGACTCATAAGCAAGAAAATTCTGAAAAATAAGAACAAATTAAAATTATTAAATAGAGTTTTGTTAAAAAAAAGTATACTACATTAATAAAAAAAAATATACAACATTCATAAATAAAATTATTATGTCTTAAAAGCTAACGCGGACCCACATTATCACGATTGATTAATGCCACTAACAAGTAAAATAAGCTGGGACAAAAAACAAAAATTACTTTTTTGTTTGTTTTAGTAAAATAAGATGGGACAAAAAACAAAAAAAAACAAAAGTAATTTTTAATTTTTTTTCTTAGATAAAAATTGTAATGAGAAAATCATTAACTATTTTTTGTCAAATAGCTAATGTGTGTGCTTCGTGGGTCTTGAAAATGGGTGGGCCTAAACTAATCCAATTTAATATTATACTGTTTAGAAAATATTGTAGTGTAGAGTTAAAAGTAGATGACAATATGAATTGGTTTTTTGAACAGAAAAAAGGACATCAACAAATGATAAGTGGGCGTACCTAAATTACGAGGGACTGAATGGCCTGTGCCTTCAATTTCAGTGCTTTATATCATTTATCTCCACACAGGGGATGTGGGCTATGAGGGGCCAATAATATCCTTTCTCCTTCAAATACCGTTCTTCTAGAAGTGGACATTCGTAGATCGTCAAATATGAAAGTGTGGGAAGCAGTTTCTCAGGCAAAGATTGAAGCTTAGGGCATGAATAGATATGTAGCTCTTGAAGAGACGTTAGGTTTTGGAGGCCCATGGAAAGAGATTGAAGCTTAGGGCATGAATTGATATTTAGCACTTGAAGAGACGTTAGGTTTTGGAGGCCCATGGAAAGAGATTCCAGACTCACGAGATGGGAGATGTAGGAAACGGACTCCTTGTGTCCGGAAACAGACTCACCACTTCTGGAAACTCGCCTTCAATCCAGAATGAAACAAGAGAGGTTGGGAGGCCCCACTCTGAGATGGGCTGCTTGACTTCCCCAACTTGAAGTTCTCTTAGGTTGGGAGGCCATACCCCTCCAGGAAAGGACTCCAGACCCCTCCAGGAAAGGACAATCTGTTATCTACAGTTGATCCAGAGATGTGAGGCTTTGCATCTGAACATCAGGCAGGGACTTCAGATTCTCGCAATTAGAGATTAAAAGTCGTCTCAGGCTCAGGGGAAAACCTATTTCGGGAAAGGACTCTAGCCCCGGACAGGAATATATGTTAGATTCGGTGAGAGGATTGAAGCTGAACAAACACCCAGGTAAGACTTTCAGATTCACCCACTGGCCGATGGTAATCTCTTCAAGTGATGGTATACATCTACTGTGTAGCCAAAATTTCTCTGAATCTGGCTCCAGATTCGAGCAATTCGAAATATAAATCGACTTAACGGAGGTGGGTAGATTTTGGCCTGTTGGAAGGCATGTTAGAGAAGAACAGTATCTCATTGTCAAATGTTCAAGATGAGGAAAGATTTCCACGTGGCCACTGCTGTTTCTTTGCAAATCTGTCATTATTGGACAGGACTGGAGTACTGGGCAATCCCCTATATCCAACTTCCTGAGAGACATGAGGTTGTTTCCCCAGATTGGCAGCTTCTCAAGCTTCTCACAATGATCTATACTCAGTTCTTTAATGCTAGGAGGCCATGCGTGTTCTTCCGTCGCCAAGGATACAAGCTGCGGACATTCACGGACACGTAAACATTTCAAATTTACAAGATTCTGAGACAGAGATTACTCTTGCCACAAATAACTCAGTTCATCACACTTTTCAATAGTTAAATCTTCAAGTGATGCCAACGCTTGTACAACCTCTGCACGTATAAGCCCTGTGATACCCCAAATCTTTAAGGTTTTGACTGACGAGGCGACACGTACCATAATGCTTAGCACCACCTCACAACATGCTTCTATATTTAACACCCTTAGAGATGGAATCCTTGGAAGTATAACCTTGACCAATTTAGGGCAATTACGTAGAGTAAGCTCGCGAAGGTGAGGATACAATCCTCCAAAACTTCTACCAACATCTGTTAAACGACTAACCCATTCCTCCCAACAGTTCATGTTCCCAAAACTGAGAATCTCAAGTGATGGGAAAGGAAGAGCCTCAGCGTGACGATTTCCACACAACTCAACACCCACGTTTTTTAGCCCAGACATATTCCAAACATGCAACTCCCTGAGTGATGGTAGCTGCCCAACTGGAGGTAAAGACGTGCATTTCTCACAGTGTTCAAGTGTTAGGTGGGTTATATTAGAGAATGAGCGATCCCCAACCCAACTAGAAAACTCTATGCCTCCGTAAGATACAATTGTGAGCTTGGTCAAGTTTGTATGAGGTCGTAGTGCTACAAGTACTTCAAGTTGTTCATTTCGGTAATCATTGAATTCACTACTCCATATCAACATTAATTCTTCAAGGCCTTGCTTACAAAATAGATTAGCCTCCCTTGCACAATGGACATTCTTCACATGCTGCAACCCTACAATGGAAAGTGCCCCTATGAGATTAGATAGCCCCCTCAACTCAGATAGTTACAACATATTACTCTCGTCAAGAACAATCTTAGACAAGGTTTGCAGTCTAGTCAAGGTACCAATCCCGGAGGGCATCTCTTGTAATTCTTCAGTCTCGGAGACGTCGAGATGCCGCAAATTAATTAAATTACCAATTTTTGCAGGTAACTTAATTAGTTGTTTGCAACTGCGTAACAATAACGTCTCTAAATTAAAAAGATTACTCACTGATTAAGGCAACTGTTTGATGAGAGTCGTCGATAAATTAAGATACCGAAGGTGTCTTAAATCACCAATTGAGTTTGGTAGCTCAGTTATGCAATAACTGCTCAAATTCAACACTCGTAGGCACTGTAGTTTTGGTAACAATTCATGGACAAACTTATTGCTCAAGTGGTATTCTCCCCAATCGTAAAGTGGCAGAGTAAAAAAAGTCCTCAAACTCCGAGCCTTATAAAAGGCCTCAAATTTATTAAAGGTTCCTTATCTAAGGCGAATGGACGATGAGTAACGAGCCTTTTCAGAAATTGTTTGCTGCTCATTACTTATCAGCTTATCATCCAGACTAAAGCATATCCCCCCAGCGACAAATTGAGCCAAGTCATTCATGAGATCATGCATCACAAATTGTGATTGATCCCCACTTGAATGTTGAAAAAAGGACCTTGATAATAACTCATTGAAATATTGAAAACCTATCTCCTCCATTTGCTTCTCTTCATCTGCTTGTCGCAAAAAGCCTTCTGCAATCCATAACAAAACTAGTTCAAACTTGTCAAACTCATAGTCCTTGGGAAATATTGAGCAATATGTAAACAACCGCTTTAGATGGAGTGGCAGATGATGATAACTCAATCTTCTCTGCAGGTAATTTCCAAAACTTGCTATTCAGTACATTTTCCCAATCTTTTGTGCTTAGTTCTGTGCGAAGGAGGCCTCCAAGAGTCTTTGCAGCCAAGGGCGATCCGTTACACTTCCTCGCAATATCCTCACCAACTACTTTCAAATTGGGATGCGCTTCAAAATCTCTTGCACCCAATGCATGCTGAGCTAAGATAGATACACAGTCATCTTTTGTCAACTGTGTGAGATGGTAAGTTGGAATTGAAGGAGAACGCATGATTGATGCAACCCCTTCATTACGAGTTGTAACAATAATTTTACTCCCAGGTGCCCCAGCCAGAAAAGGGGTACGGAGGAGGTCCCATTTTCCATAGTTATCATTCCAGACGTCATCCAGAACGAGAAAGAACTTTTTGTTAGAAAGTTTCTCCTTTAGTCCCTCTTGAGCTTCATTCAAGCTTTTAGAGTCACCACTCTTTTCTGCCACTTTGTTAAAAATCAAGCTAGTTATCTTGAATTCATCAAACTCATCAGAAACGCATACCCAGGCCTTGAGATCAAAGCGTTCTTTCACTTGGCCATCATTGTAAACAAGTTGGGCAAGGGTAGTTTTGCCAAGCCCACCCATACCAACTATGGGTATAACACTGACCTCTTCATCATCCTTAGACACCAACTCGAGTATTTTGTCTTTATCAGTTTGGCGACCCCAAACACCAGATTCCACCAACAAGGAAGTCATTTCTGGTGTTTTATAGGACCTTATCCCGCCCACGTCCTCTTTCAAACCCAAATATTGTTTCTGATCAACAAGATCTTGCAATTTTTTGGTGATGTCCTCTAGCTTGGAGCCCATGTTGTAATTGAACTTAATAGCAGTGGGAGTGAAACTAGTGCAACAGCTAGGAATGATGAGCTCACATACCTTATGACTACGACTGCTGTTGGCTGTGGCTGTAGCTGTAGCTGATTGAGTCTTCACTTCCAACTGTTGACGTGAATATTTGGTGATCAACTCGTCAATTATGTCATCCATATCGTAAGCCAAATCCTGAAGTTGGTCCAACCACAACTTCACAGGTCTGTCAGTGATTTGCTTATCCTCTGCGTCAGCGAGTACAGCTCCAATAATGGAGAGAGTGTTCTTCCATTTTTGGAGCTGATATTCATTAATTCCACCACATTTAGCCAACTTGGAAAACAACCCAGAAAATACCTTCTCAATTAACACCCCGATGATCGGGGAAAGAAAGATCTCTACCATCGCTAAATTTCTGTAGCAAAGTATGAAAATGGAGATAAGTTCGTATGTGGTGTGTGAAAGGCAGAAAGAGAATTTTAGCCTATGTTTAATGAGATAAGTTCGTTCGCTGAATCAACTGTTACAGCTGTTTACACCAATTATTGTCGGAGACCCATACTCGTTAGTCAGTCAACACAACCAACCATTCTTGGTTCAAATTATGTTTCCTTTATTCCATTGAAAAGAGGAATAATTATATGGGACACTACACAATTTTACAGATTCGTCTTTTAAATATTAATTATGATTACTTTACACATTAATTAATGTAAAATTATTTGAAATTACGTATTCTTAATCTCATTAAACATACATAATCTTGACACGAATCATTTTCAAATTTAAACGATATGTCGTGTCTGTATCGATTTTTTTATGCAAAGTCATGTCGTATAAAATGACTAAAATACCACAACCTCAACTTGAATTTACCAACACCCACAAAATGCCATCGACTAGCCACAATGGGCATTTTTTTACGCTGGTGACCCGTATTAGGCAAAAATTTACAAAAATGATGTCAACGATCTACATTAGGTCAATTTATATAAAAAAAAATGATATTGTAAACCCCAAATAGGCTAAAATTCGCAAAAAATGATGTTGATGACCCCAAATATGCCAAAAATTTACAAAAATGACATTGGCAACCCATATTAGGCCTTTTTTTAATTGACGTCAATGATCCCAAATGGGATAAAATTTACAAAAAGGCGTTGATCCCTTATATGCCAAATATTACAAAAATGGCGTTGGCAACCCAAATTCGATCGATTTTTTTATTAAATTGAAGTCGTAGACCTCGAATAGAACATGTAATATCCCACACATGCTTAAATTTACAAAATGACTCCGATGCCACTGCACTAAATTTACAAAATTACCCCCAACTCAAGAATGGAGATTATAGAGGGAAAACACAGGCAAAAACTTTTCAAATGGACAAGGATGAGACAAAAACACTCGTGGCTCTAAGAAAAGGACACCAACGTTTTATGAAGATGGAATTGCCAAAAATTCTCGATTGGCAAAAAAGGCTCCTCTCGAGCCTACACTACCCCGTAAATGGGGTTTTGAAATCATGTTGATTCCAAATAAGGGTAAACCCCTTCCAAGGATTATTTAAGACTTTGTCCATTCCCTTTAAACACATTCCTATTCTAGGATTCTAATCTTTAATGGATCCATGAAGGAACATTGTTTTCACAACATAGGGACCGGTCCAATATTACCGAAAGTTCCATGGAAAGAGATAAATTGGACAAAAGAACCATTTCATATTAGTGAAAAGATTTGAGTGATGCTCGTCATTGTCTCTTTCACCATTGATTCATAACTACGAGTGTTTTAGTAAGCATGTTCATGATTTCTTCCTACTCATTGAATTGAAGAATTATCTTCTTGTCGGCCTTATCTAAGTCAAAATTCATATTTTTAATTACCCAATACACCTTGTGTAATCTCCACGGGAGATGGACTTGCTTTCCATACACAAGCCTATAAGAGGGCATACTGAGAGAAGATTTTTTGTGGTTTGATAAATTCATTTCATTATTGCATGAGTGTGTGTGTACACGTTGTGTTTGGAATTGTCTTAGAAATTTTGAAATTGTGTGTTTTGTGTATGAAACTGTGTGAGCTGCGTGAAATTGTGTGTGCAATGTGTGTGAGTGTGCACACACATTAAAACTATTTGATGCAGTGTGTGCACATCTAATCAAATTATAAAATATGTGAATTTGTAATTATTTACTTTTGTTTTGGAATGCAATTTTTCAAATTGGAATTCTTAGAATTAGATCCTAGAACTATTCCAAACTCATTTTTGCAAACTAAACAATGGAATTTGAATTCAAGGTTGTGTGATGTAACTGAGTGGGGAAAATGGGGGAAGGTCTGGGAGTTCAAATTATAAGGGTCTCGGGTTAGATTTTATTTGGCCCTTTAAAAAATTACATGTCCATAGAAATGTAAATTTTTACACTTAAACCCATTCCCACCTCAAAAACTAGAATTCCATTTCACCTATTTATTGGGGTATAAAATGACTATAACACCCTAACCTCAACTTAAAATCACCAACACTCATAAAATGCCTTCGAGGATTCACAATTGCCCTATTTATTTCTAACGCTAGGGACTCAATCGGGCCCAAATTTATGAAAATGACATTGGTTACTCACATTAGCCTCATTTTTTAAAAATGATTCCAATGAATCCAAATAGGCTAAATTTTACAAAACAACGCCGACGACCCAAAATATGCCAAATTTTACAAAAAAATTATAATGGCAACCAATGTGGATAGTTTTTTTAAATTGACGTCAATCACCCCAAATAGGCCAAAGTTACAAAAATGATGCCGAAGACTCCATATATGCCAAAATTTACATAAATGACCCTAATGTTGATTCTCAACTCAGCTCAACAAAGTCTTTTTTCAATAATTTGGGGTTGGTTACATGAAAACTATTTTTTTTACTCCACTCTCTTCAACGCAATGTCCACGAGGAGATAACATTACTTGCCATACACAAGCCTATAGGGGGACTTGCCAAGGGGGAATTTTATGTGTTTAATAAATTCACTTTATTTTTTTATGTGTAATACTATGTATCAAACAATTTTCACGCTAATGCATTGTGTGTGGAACTTTGTTGGAAATTGTGTGTGTAAGAAAACTATTTGTGTGAGTATGTGGGAGCGCGCGAATTGGAATTGTGTGATGTAGTGTGTGCGTATGTAATAATTTCTAATAAAATATGAGTTTTTAATTATCTAATTCTACTTTGGAATGAAATTTATCAAATTGGAATTTTCTTAGTATTAGAACCCCACAATAATTACGAACTCATTTTTCATAATCAAACATTAAAATAGGGGTTAAAGGATCACTTCCAATTCCAAAGCTTGGAATTGAAGTTCCTATTACCTAAACATACTCTAAGTGATGACGGGCTTAGAGAGATTATTTTAGGTACCAGAATTTTAGGTACCAAATAACCTTATTGAACCATGAGAGAAGCTATAAAGTCACAAATGAGCTTATTAAAAAGATCATGGTCATTTCATGCTTGACAAAAAACAATAAAAAGTTATATAAAAAAGGAAAAAAGTATGATTTCTCTGAGACATCAAAAGTTTGATGTCTTGGAGATGTGATTGGTCAATGCCGCTGGCACGGACCCATTTCCATAAGTAATGTGGGTCCGCGCCAGTGGCATTGACCAATCACATCTCCAGGACATCATACTTTTGATGTCTCAGAGGCATCAAACTTTTTTCATACATGGAATTATTTTTCATACCGTAAAAAGTCAACGTCGGAGGTACGTTTTGTGTGCTCCATACGTGAAATTATTTTTGCACATTTCAATAAGAAAGTTGCATAGTTTGACTTAACGAAAAAATTCAATTGCAAGATAAGGAGAGGATTTCATCACCCTTCCTTGGCTCGAAAATCACTAAATTACTGAAGCATTACCCGAGCCATCATTTTTTACTTAGAATTTATTAGATATTGGCCGTAGGGTATCACATAGCTCGAAGGAAAACTCTTAATGAGGCTAGGATTAAAAGCTAATCCAATTCGAACTTGTCAAATAGGTTCCATTTCTACCTTGCCTAGGTTTAATGATTTTAAATGAGTCTTCGTACCGACCATCTACCTGTAACAACTCGCTCAATAAAATATCGGGTGATAAGTCCTATATCAAATCAAGACAGGAATCTCATATGGTTTCATTCTCAGCATCACTCTCGAAAACCATTTAATTACTAATAACCTATTAGGCCATGATGTCAAATTTTAAACTTTGTAATCTTTTTCTTAAACGCACAATAAATTAACCACATAATTAACATACATAAATAATTGAATTCAGTAAAACAATAACCGATAACTCTCGGTAAAACATATATACAACCAAATCGAATGAAATGCTGAAAATAAGATAAATACAACAGTTAGGCAACATGCTCGAATATTACAACAGTACGTCATAGCTAGATCACAAGGAGATAAGCATCTATACAAGTCCCTGCTAGCATCCACAATTATTGCAGCAACGTCTGACTCGAAATAATAGTCATCCAGGCGTCCTTGTGTTTGGACACTTAAAATGTTTTAAAATATTTAAAAACGAGTCAGAGCCCAAAACTTTTTGAAAATAATTAGCAAGTGTTTAAATTACTTTAATAAATAAAATGTGATATTCTCTATATTTAAATTGGTGCCGCACTACTATCAAATACCCCTCACCTCTCATCTAACAGTGCACACCTAACGCATGTATTTTAAAAACCTTAGTTACGCTACCCATCCTAACTAGTATCTACAAAACTTCTAAATACCCCAAACACTACCTCATACTCAGCGTAATAATATCCTGAGCTTTCGCTCGAGCTTATGCATTATAAATATTCACTTATAATTTATTCGTTCACTTATAATTAACTTTCACTAGTTATAATACGCTATTCACATCTTAGTGTTATTAGTCTTTTATATAATATTCTCATCTACATATACATATCACATTTTATTCCAGCTTTTATTCTCCAGGATGAAAAAAAAATTTCTTCACAATTTATTCTTTATTTAGTCCGTATATATATATATATATATAAGCGCGGGGCGTGATAGAGGCGTGGAGGCCAAGCCTTAAGCCTTAGAAGCCTAGGCGGGCCTTAGGAGGAAAAAGGCGTGAAAAGGTGTTTAGGCCTTCTTAATATATTTAAATATTTTTTAACAATAACAAGGCTATTAAAATACTAAAATTGTACATATCATAAAAATATGTGTGAATATATGCAAATTAAAAGACTATTTGTTTATTTTGGATGAGATAATGGTCCGGTTAGTAAAAAAAATCTTTAAAAGGCGATATCGTTTCACTAAAGCATTGTTGTTTTTAGAAAAAAGTGCGCCTTAAGGGTTTTACCAAGAATAAGGCGTAAAAAGCTTAAGGCGGGGTGTTTCTCCCAAGCCCTAAGCCTAGGTGTGCCTAGGCGGAGTCTATGCGGGTTTTTTAGAACAATATATATATATATATATATATATATATATATATATATATATATATATATATATATTTTCACATCTTCACATATATATACAATATACCATGCACATCAAGTATATCCATACTTATATATCACACGCTATATAAGTATAATAACCATCCCTCAGAGCTTTAACTCAATGGATCAAATCTCGACCATGTTATCATATTCCAAGGAATCACTCACATTATCATCCTGGGTACCAGCGGTCGGACTCTCACACCGACTTGGTAAAAACCCAAATCACAAAGTATGGGAAACGGCTATAGTTCCGAACCTAAAAGTGAGACCAAACATATCCACCACGTCTCACCCAGAATAAAAATCACACAATATAAATAATGGATGCCTATGACATGGGACTATACGCTCCTTGCTCCTCAAGCCAAGGGCCTCACCCACATTGCGCAACTTCCCATGATAGCACTAGAGAGGTATGCTTTACATAAATATACCATTCGCACACAGATATATTCATAATCATATATATATATATATATATATATATATATATATATATATATATATATATATATATATATATATATATATATATATATATATATATATATATATATATATATTGTCTCTATACCCGTATATATATCATCAAATTCGGCTATTGATGCTTATCTCTAATGGCATTAGCCTAATAAATCCTGAATATATCAATTCGTACCAATTATAAGTATAGACACAAGTTATTTAATCCTATAAGTATTCACTCACTTATGCTACAATTCTCACATTTGTAATCTCCCGAATATTAGCTTATCACACTTAGTTAATATTCTAATTCCATCCTACTCGCACATTAGGATCTACGCATATATATATATATATATATATATATATACCCGCCAAAAAAATTCCTCGAGTGTCGTTCGTCCCAAACACTCCTAAAATTTATAACCCGGATTTTATCCTTGACTAACCCAAGGTTTATAAAACACTCCTCTAATCATTTAGGAGTTCCATTACTCTATTTAGTATCCCCTAATAATTATCTCTAAAAACCATCTTCCTTAAACCCTTAAAACAAGGAAAATTTTCAAAATCTGACAGGTGTGAATCGATTCGCAGGTGTCTGAATCGATTTGCCTCAATCTAAATCAATTCGCACCCCTCCGAATGGATTTCAAATGGTTCAGAATCCTACTTTTCTCTTACCGAATTGATTCTCCCCCTGCGAATTGATTCGCCCCCTGCGAATGGATTCGCCCTGGTTCACCAAGCCAATACGAGTTTTTTTTCTCTTCTTCCCCAAAACTCAACCAATACACATATACTCAATTTCTATGGTTCTAATCATTCCCAACCATAAATACGACAACTACAAACTTGATTATACCCAAACAAATAATTAAATCTTGGGATTCATTAATTAAATTAAGAAAGTTCCACACTATTCTTAATTATGCCCTAACTATCATTTATCCCAAATTTCTCATCAAATTACACCATTAACATGGTTTCAAGCCTAGATTTCATATGGAGTTAATATCACAACAATTTCGTATGAAATCCTTTCCGAAAATCCCTTTTGTGTAAGAATCCCAAACCCAAAATCATATAGTTTTACACCAACTATAGTATGAAAAATCAACACACTTAAGAAATTAAAGCAGGATAAACACTTGCCTCGTTGGATAAATCCGACGACCTCGTGCCGGTATCCGTCGGAGCATGGCCCGAGATCTCCTCTCTTCTCTATTTTCTTCCTTACTTTCTTTTCTTTTTTCTTCTTTCCTTTCTCTCTTTCTCTCATGGCTTAAAAGAGAGAAATGAGGATTTCGCCCTTATTAAACCCAAAAATGACTCGTATGCACAATTGTGAGTCCCTATTAGTCCAAAAAAGTCCTCGACACACACTACCCCAGAGTACTCTATTTGACTATCTCGGCCCTTCTGAGACTAACCGTGCACTCGAAATCCCCATTAGAGTCACTTGTAAAAAATTCACCTTTTTAGTCCAGTACATCTCCGAACGAGTTTTTCGAATAAAATATTACCTCTTATCGCTTTACCCAACCGCGACATAATCTTAAGTAATCCACCTTCATTAACTTATTCCCGTAAGTAAATATAATATGCATCAATAGTAATCCTTCACTTAATTTCTCAAATCATTTCTCTGAGTATTAAATTACACTCACTTATGTAATGAAAATACCCATAAAAGTGTCGGGTGTTACATACTTCCCCCCTTACAAAGGAATTTCATCCTCGAAACTCGGATACAACTGGTACTAAGACTCTGGATCTTTAATAACACAACATCCTCTAGTTCTCAAAATCAATCTCCAAATAACATAAGGGTTGCTCCACTATACACCCGTTAGTGGAACCCACTTGTCTAAAGGCTTACTCACTATAGCCCTAGATTAACAACAAACTTGTTCAATGCACTTCATACTGATATACTTCATCAGTCATAAGGTCTCAACTCGATAATAGCACATCACACATTGTGCTTCTACCAACGACATCTGAATAAGACGAGCCTATACATCATGGCTCTATCGCCTCAATATTATTGGATGGCCGCACATTACTAAGTGACAGCTTTCCGTATCCATCCCAACACAAAATTCTCATCCTGAGAGAAATCACAATAATATTTGACCACTCCTGACAGTCCTTCAAATCCCGTTTCATCGCGATGGAACTCTTACGACGCTCAAAAGTCACCCCATTCTTGCCCACGGACTCCAAATCACGTTCGATCAAAAAATCTAGTTATCCACTCACCTCTAATCAATCAAAGGGAGAATTACTAGGCTTTTCCACACCAAAACCTCAAATGGCACCTTCCACAACAAACAAGTACAAGTGACCACACTCTACCACTGGTAATTCCTCCTCTTAATTACCCTACAATTTATAATGCTCATAATCGCATTGTTCAATATTTTAAATCACATCTCGTCTACTTATCGGGCTATCGGTGGCACAACCTGACTAAAGTAAAACTTCATCGGTATCTCTTCCTGATAATCTCTTATCAGAAGTGTGGTGGGTCATCTCGAACCAACCTTTTTCATCAATGAGGGGTGCATCCGGAGACAATCTCACTATGCCTCGCTCAATACCAACTTCCACTTATAAATTCTCACATTAAGTGGTACTTTGCATTCCCCTTCCTCCCCGGGGTAGCAAAATCTTGTCCCGTGCACTTTTCACCAAAAATGCGCACTTTTGGGTCCTTTTACCTTATAGACATCAACATTTTATTTACGCGCAAGCCACTCGCAACATTCGACTGAGTAGTACTCTGCTCTACTTTCCCAGAATAATTGAATTTTCCTATTCTCAAGAGATATCCTTTTCAAATGGCTTCCCATAGCCTTTTAACTCATCTCGGGTGTGCTACTCTTATAGCACATATATACTTGGATCCTCGTTTTTCTCACACGACATTCAATCCATTCTATCATTCCAGCTTTAGTTATAGCCATCCCTCGGGACCAAATTCCACACATCCATTCCCATGTCCCCTTAACTTGGACGACATGGAAATCAGTTAACCTGGACGCCCATACACCCTATTATTCGTGCATATTGGCACAACATAACAAACGTCTCACACGTAACACAATATTGGCCCTCGCATCCTCAGTGTGGCCATAATACATGGGTATTCTCAATCACCCCTCAAATCATAATTTAATCCTTCTCGACATTATCCCACTCTCCATCTCGTGGTGAGTAAAAAAAAATTAGCATTTTATCACAGTGCTATTGACTTCTCACGCCTTACAGCGTATAAGAGTTCTCAACTCAAAGTGTTTTCTCCACACCTACATTAACTATCATTCAAAGATGATGCCTTAGCATCTATTCACATCTCTCTATTCACGACGTTTACCAAAATCCATGTGTATCTCATCCTGCAATAACATTCCAATAAGAAACTTTCTGTAAATGCACTATCACTTAGCATTAGTGGTAATCAAATGCTATAAACCTCAAACACATAATCGAGACTCTAAAAAATATTGCCTCCAAACATATAAATACAAATATCAAACCCCACATCTGTAAAGGACTGCTATAACAATGCACTCTCCCTATCCCCAAGTCCTGAGAGCTAAACACAATAATGAGCTCAATCTATCCGCTCAACAATAAATCCAATATATTCCTAATGATATCTGTAAAGTTCTTGCACACCGGGATCAAATACATCGAGACAACTATAATCTCCGAAGTCTCTATCCAAATATAATACATTTGGTAGCTCAATTCTCGTAGGTGAGTCATCACGAAATTAACACATCACTAAAATGAGTAATATCAACAAAATCTATATACCATTTTGTCTACACCCGCTCTGTTGTCAAGTTTTATTTGTTATAAAACTATCGCAAGTGCACGGGCTATTGTAATATAGCGGGTGTAAGTACGGGTCGAACTCACAGAGATTTCGTCCATTTTTATAAAGTATTGATTGTCCAACTAGATATATGAGTGTATAAATGTGATTGATTTTTTAGATTAAAAATAAAAGCGGAAGAAACGAACAAGAAGAGATAATGCCAAATGTGGAAGAAACTAGGACGTTGGATCAGTTTGTCAATTTTAAGTAAATTTACACATTAATTTAATTCCGTAATTCCGAATTTATAACACAAAATATGCAAACTCTCGTCGCGTATATTTCGAGGAATATAACATTACAAGCGATCAAAGTATTTTAACGTCTCTTGAATTAGACACCATAAATCCCTATTCCCTCGAAAATATCACGTTTTAAATTTTTAATGTGTATTTAAGCATGAGGTATCATGACATCTAAGTGCAAGCATAACCCATAAAAATGACAACTTTAAAATTTTAAAGCATGAATTTATAATTAATTCTTGAGGTTTAAAAAATACACTCTCGTGTAATTTTAAGCGAATACCGAATTTTTTTATTTCAAATTAAAACACGTCGGAATATGTACGAAATTAAATTAGCATGCGTAATTTAATTAATCATGACAAACATCACCTATTCCTAGTAATTAAACTACTCACACATCATATTTGACACACAAATATTGCAAGATGAAATAATAATTTTCATTAACAATAATCAATTTACAAAATTTGCGTCCAAGACGTGAGTTACAATACACAATATGCTCCTTCAATGTGCACAAAATAATCTTCTAAACACTCCAAAATAACACACAAGGTACAATATTTTTGGGTGTTTACAAAATTAATTCCCCCTCAAGAAATATGTCTCTCTACACAGAACATATCCCCAAATTGTGTCTCTCCCTCTCCCTTCCTCTGAAAAATAGCTCCTTAGTTTTATATCCCCCACATAGGCCTGTCAATGGTTCAGATTTTATCCGAATTCAATCCGTTTAAACGGATATGGATCATGTCTAAAATTCGATTATTCGATTACCCGTTTATTAAATGGATCGGATTTGGATTCATATACTCCGATCCGTTACTAATCCGATTCGATTAATATTTTTATATATATATATATAATAATTTTAATCAATATATTATTTAATAATATTTTGAATATTTATTATAATAGTTCTTTATTTCATTATGTGTTTTTTTGGAACATTTGCAAAATAAATTTATGAAATAAGAGTTGAAAATAAAAATGTTGCAAATCAAGTTTAACATAAACGGATAATCGGATCGGATCCGAATCCGTTTAACAAAAATGGATACGGATTTGGATTTGCCAGATCCGGTCCGATTAATAAACGGATCGGATCCGAATTCGTTTAACATAAACGGATATGAATTTAAATTTGCGTGATCCGGTTCCAATCCGATCCGTTTACAGGCCTACCCCCACACCCTTTGTGTGTACCAGTCAAATGTGACACCAGAATATAGGGTAAAAGATAAAAAAGTACAAAGCGTGGGAGACAAAAAAAAAGTAATTTTTGGATGGAGCAAAACATGGGTATGGGGGGAATAAAAAAAGAATAAGATAATAGGACAAAAGAGGAATCTTGAAATAAAGAAAAAAAAACTTAAAACTAGGACCTGCTTTTGGCAGATATGGGAAAAAGGAAGGAAGGGGGGAATAAAGTTCTTTTCTGTAAAATTATTAAAGGGACAAAACATGGGTGATGAAGCAAAACATGGGTGTGGGGTAAAAGGAAATTTTGGAGATATCAGTCTTGGGATGGCAGACAAAGGCAGGTAAAAGGGATTTTTTTTTCCTTTCCTTTTGCATTTTCGTCACTTTTTAAATCAGAATTTTCAAACTGATTTTGCACCTTCAAAATATCTTCTTTTAAGACTGGTCCGAACTAGAAAATTGTGAGTCTTTTAAATACCTTTTCGAAAAGCTATCGCATGACCTCAATGGACACTCAAATGAATTTATAATTATTTTTTAGTACTGTCGTGTCGGTGTGTGGTGTCGCGACATATCCAAACCATTTTTTGCATATCCACTCCAATGTTGTCCGAATTCTCGAGACCCCTGTAAAAAATGAAAAATAAAAGTACTTGATACAAATTTTGGGTCATAAAATGTTGAAAATTTCATAATTACCCTTATTTACATTTTAGTCCCCGAAATTCATGTCTCACTCATTTCAACATGGAATTTAACCAAATTTCAAGAAAAACTTCATATTGATCAGATAAATATTTAAAAATTATTTCTAAGCCCTTAAAATTTCTAAAATTACGATTTCACCCCCGGGGTTGCTAAAATTTCATTATTAATCCGAATTATTTCCAAAGTTGCATTTTACTTTTAAATCACAAAAATGGCTATAAAAGCTCTTTATTTACGATGCAAGGATCCTAACAAGGCTTAGATTTGGGTATAAATAATACAAAATAATGTACTCATCAAATACCCCTAAATCTAAATTTTGCTAGTTCTCGAGCAAAAATTAAAATCTATCTCATTTTCGTAGGAATCACGGTTGCACTTAGCATGTGCAACAAGCTGTTAAACCCCTCGGTTGCCCTACTGGACGAGTTTTGTCTCGTGAGGGTTTGCAGTGAATATACCCACAAAATTCAAAGACTTGACTTTATTTACAAAAGACACAAAGGTAATATAACCAAGTCTTAAATGCAAATTTCATTAATACAGTAAAAATTCACTTTTCAATCTCAACTTATTGTGCGTGTGTGCATAGCCAATATAACCATCCATTTCAAAAGATTTGATCGTTACATTTCTTATTCGAAAGTTCGTTTTGATTTTAAAATCTCACAGTAAGCACTCGCAATCAAACACTCAAAAACGGGTGGTTTCTCTCGATATATGTGAATAAAAGAGTAAATTTAATGAGCAACTTCACATATATATCATGAAAGACGGACATTTTATAATGGATGATTATGATCTCGTGAATGGAAAATCGATTACTTTGAAAACTTGAATCACACTAAAATATCATATTCATCTTCTCTCCACACTATAACTGGCTTCACTTAAGATTAATTAGGACTTTCTTTCGTTTGTATTGTAGGCCCGATTTTGGCTAGAAAGAACATATTTTGGAGTTTCAAAAATTTTCTGAGAATATAGAGATTATCGAGATTTTGACTTTTTAGCCACTTTCCAACCTCCATTTTTTTTCTTTTCTTTTTCGACTCGCATACTCCATTTTCTCTTCTTTTTTTTTCATTTTTCCATTTCATTCTTTCTATCTCCCCTTTTCTTCTTTCTTTTCTCTTCACATATTATTCTAGTAAACATTCTTCTTTTGGCCTTTTACCATATTTTTACCCTGATATTCCCAGAAAAATGGGTATGGATTTTTGGGTTTTCAATAAAAGGCTCGATTTCTTTTTGTCACTAATGGGCTTGCAATGGAATAATGTAAAATGATCAATTTAAGCTTTATTTTGGGGCTTTCAAAACGATGGCCTAATATCATTTCTCAAGTTCCGTTTAGTCAATTTTGTGTCTCAAGTCAACTTACTAAGGCATTTAGTTTGTACGATTCACATTTTGACTTTTCGTTTTCAGTAATCGATCAAAATAAAGAATTTGAGATCATCGACGATTTAAGCGCTGAAGGAAAGTTTGAGTTATTATAACTCGGATTGATTTAAATTTCACAAAAATGATGAATGGCGCGAAAATCTCACTGGGTTAAAATCTCCACATTTATTCGTTAAGCAGATTAATTTTCACCTCAATATCCTTTTTCGATTATATTATATGGCTAAGTGTAAAAAATTTATAAGTTGAGAGATTTGTGAATTGATTCTATATTAAGAAATTGTTTCAAAACTAACTTATATTGAAAATATTTTTGGATTTTTTTTTGAATTTTTTTTTATTTTCTTTTCAAAGCGGAGAAAAATGACCTCAATACCCCCAAGCCTAATTTCTACATTGTCCTCAATGTACAAGACAATTTGAAAAGCGCCAAAAGTTTATTAAGAGTATTACCACAACGAGATACTTTCTCCAACAAACGTTTCCTGAAAAACGCAAAACACAAACTATGATACAAAAACACGACCCAATTTTATGTTCACTCGTGGTACACCGGTTCTTGGAGGGGAATGTCCTCCACTTATCTATCTCTTAGTTTTTGATAAGGCTTCAACCTTTGACCATTAACTTTGAAAATTTCACTATCTTTAGGATTCTCTATCTCAACCGCCCCATGTGGGTAGACTGTCCTAACAATAAAGGGACCGGACCATCTAGACCTTAACTTACCGGGAAAGAGATGCAACCTAGAATTATACAAGAGCACTTTTTGAACAGGTTCGAATGACTTCCGTAGGATGGACTTATCATGGAATATTTTCATTTTCTCTGTATATAATTTTGCATTTTCGTACGCATCATTCCGAATCTCTTCCAACTCATTGAGTTGGAGTTTTTGGACATCTCCTACAGCAGGTGAATCGAAATTAAAGGTATTAATGGCCCAATAGGCCTTGAGTTCTAACTCTACCGGAAGGTGGCAGGATTTTTTGTAGACAAGCCTATACGGGGACATACTAAGTGGCGTTTTGTAGGCAGTGCGATAAGCCCATAATGCGTCTAATAGCCTTAAGGACCAATCCTTTCGGTTTGGATTCACTATTTTCTCGATGATTTGCTTAATTTTCCTATTGGAAACTTCTACTTGACCACTGGTTTGAGGGTGATAAGAACATCCTACTTTGTGCGTGACTGAATACTTTTTCATGAGACTCTCAAATGACCGATTGCAGAAATGGGTTCCTAGATCGCTAATGATGGATCGAGGTGTACCGAATCGGGAAAAAATGTTTTCTCGAATAAATTAGATTACCACATGGCGATCATTTGTCCGACTTGGTATAGCTTCTACCCACTTAGACACATAATCAACTGCCAAAATGATGTAAAGATTACCGTAAGAGTTCGGGAATGGACCCATGAAACCAATGCCCCAACATCCAAAAACCACAATAATCAATATGGGATTTAAGGGCATCATATTCCTACGAGTGATCTTTCCTAACCTTTGGCATCGATCACAACTTCTACAATAGTCATGTGAGTCATAAAAATTATGGACCAATAAAATTCACACTACAAAAATTTTGCAGCGATTTTCTTAGTACTGAAATGACCTCCAAAGGCTTGGTCATGGAAGAAAGAGATTACGCTCTGAATTTCTTGATTGGGGACACACTTTCGAATGATTTGATCGGGACAATATTTGAACAGGTATGGATCGTCCCAAAAAAAATACTTGGATTCCTTAAGAAATTTGGAACAATCTTGTTTATGCCAATGCAGGGGCATCTCACCGTTGTAAGATAGTTCACAATATCGACAAACCAAGGAAGCTGAGAAATAAGCATTAGTTGCTCATCGGGGAAGGATTCATTGAGTGGCAACAAGTCATCGTATAATTCAACGGTTAACCTAGATAGGTGATTCGCCACTACATTTTCACAACCCTTCTTATCTCGGATCTCGAGGTCAAACTCTTGAAGTAATAGGATCCATCTAATGAGTCGGGCCTTAGCATCCTTTTTAGACAAAAGGTATCGTAGGGCCGCATGATCGGTGAAAATGATAACCTTGGATCCTATCCGGTAAGACCTAAACTTTTCTAGTGCGAAAATAACAGCAAGGAACACTTTCTCGATCGTGGAATAGTTCAATTGAGCATCATTAAGAGTCCTGCTTGCGTAGTATACAACATGAGGATGTTTCTCATTGTACTGACCAAGAACCGCACCTAAGGCATAATCAGAAGCATCACACATGATTTGAAAGGGCTGACTCCAGTCGGGAGGTCACATAATAGGTGCTGAAGTCAATTCCTTCTTTAGCCTCTAAAAGGCTTGAAGGCAATCATCGGTGAACTCAAAGGGTGCGTCTTTGGAAAGAAGATTGCACAACAGTCGAGATATTTTGCTAAAATCTTTAATGAATCTCCGATAAAAATTGGCGTGTCCTAAGAATGATCGAATTTCACGCACAGTTTTTGGGGGCGAGAGATTAGAAATGAGATCAATTTTAGCCTTATCAACTTCGATACCCTTTTCAGATATGATATGACCTAACATTATGCCCGATTTAACCATGAAGTGACACTTCTCCCAATTGAGTACAAGGTTCTTTTCCTTACACCTCTTCAGAACGAAGGTAAGGTGGTGAAGGCACTCATCAAAATTAGACCCAAACACTGAAAAATCATCCATAAAAACTTTGAGAAACCTTTCAACCTTGTCCGAAAACATACTCATCATGCATTTCTGAAAGGTAGGGGTGCATTACACAACCCGAAGGGCATGCGTCGATAGGAAAAAGTACCAAATGGACAGGTGAATGTGGTTTTTTCTTGATCTTCGGGAGTGATTGGAATTTGATTATAGTCGAAATAACCATCAAGAAAATAGTAATAGGGATGGTCGGCTAATATTTCAAGCATTTGGTCTATGAAAAGAAGAGGAAAGTGATCCTTTCTTGAGACAACATTAAACTTCCTGTATTTTATACATACGCGACAACCGGTTTGAATTCTTGTGGGTACTAACTCATCATCATCATTTTTCACCACTGTCACACCGGATTTCTTTGGAACAACTTGAATGGGGCTGACCCATTGACTATCAGATATGGGATATATAATACCCGCATCCGACAGTTCGAGCACCTCGGCTCGAAAGACTTTTTTCAAAGTGGGGTTAAGTCTACGGTGTGCTTCACGCGAGTTTTTAGCGTTATCTTCTAAGTGTATCATGTGCATGCACACTGACGGACTTATCCCTTTTATATCAGCTATGGTCCAGCCGAGGGCTTCTTTATGTTCGCTGAGAACACGCAACAAATTACCTTCTTGTTCTTTGTTTAGGTCAGACGCGATGATAACAAGCAAGGTATCAGAAGGTCCTAAGAACCTATACTCGAGTGATTCTGGTAACGGATTCAATTCAAGCTTGGGAGCTTTTTCAATCGAGGGAGGAATTGGTGACGTAAAGAGAGAGAGGGGTTCAGTCTTACATCTCCAAGATCCTATTTCCAAGACATGGGTGGAGTCGAGGAGTGTGTTGACTTCAGAGATTGAGCTTTCGATGTCAAATTCAGACCTAAAATAGGCAAGGCATGCCGCTAAGGATCATAATTATAGTTTGATTGAAAGTCTACTGGATGATAGTGTCAATCATATCGATATCCACGGGTCCATCATCATCTGGTGGTTGTTTGGCCAAATTAAATACATTAAGGTCCACAATCATGTTTCCAAATGATAGGTTCAATTGGCCTCTACGACACCTGATGATGGCATCAGACGTGGCGAGGAATGGAGGACCCAAAATCACCAGAATTTGTGCATTAGGATTACGCACTTGTTGGGTATCCAGAACCACAAAATCGACTGGGAAGACAAGCTCGCCCACTTTTATCAAGACATCCTCAATAACGCCTCTCGGAATCTTAACAGACCGGTCAGTTGAGGATAAGGTAATCCTAGTCGGTCTAAATTACCCCAAACCTAATTTTTCATACACGGTGTACGGAAGAAGGTTAACACTTGCTCCCAAATCTATAAGGGATTTCTCAATAATGTGTTCCCCTAATTTAATAGAGATCGTCGTAGTCCCGGGATCTTTATACTTGACAGGGGTTCTATATGAGATGATCGAGCCAGCTTGTTCAGCGAGAAAAGATTTCTTCGGAATATTAGTGCTTCTCTTGAAGTTACAAAGGTCCTTCAAAAATTTGGCATATGATAGAATTTGTTGTATAGCATCAAGCAACGGGATATTGATTTGTACGTGCTTGAATACTTCCAAAATTTTATCCACTTGCGCCTTTTTCTTCTGTGGCACTAAACGTTGTGGAAATGGATATTTCGGGACATAGGTCTCTACAGATGGCTCGAAAGATGAGGGTGAGGAAGAAGTTGGATCTACAGGTGAGTCCTCCTTTTCCTTTACTTTCTAAGATTCACTTGTGGTGGGTTGTGAGACATTATTCTCAACTTCTTTACCTAACCTGAGCGTGGTCTTTTGGAATTGCAGGGTACTTTGGGCAAGTAAATTCATCGTTTCTTCTAAAGATTGAATCTTCTGGGGTGAAGGAAACGACGGTGTAGGGGTGATCTTTTGGAAACGCGGGGGTGGGTTACTTGAAGATTGACCTCCACTACCCTGGTATTGACCTTTAGACCACGAAAAGTTAAAGTGATCCCTCTAACCTAGATTATAAGTATTGGAAAATGGGTCGTATTTGGGCCTATTTTTATAGAGGGCGTTAGCCTGCTCGGTCATAGCTTTGTTTTCCGGAAGGTGGGGCAACTTTCGACCAGGTGGTCGAAAGCATCGCAAAGCATGCACATAGGTGTTCCTATATGTTGCACAACCGTAGGTGCGTCTCGGTTACCTTCCTTGGTAATTTCTATGGCTTCTAAATGTCGGGATAATGTAGCCACTTTGGCATTCAATCCAAAACCTTGTTCTTCCTTGTGAGCAATACCCTCATTAATTTTGGTGGTAGTAGAATCCCAATGGGGTTCCCATCGCCGGAACTTTTGAGAAACGAATTCTAAAAATGACCACGCGTCGGTCTCACTCTTCTCTGTGAAATCTCCATTACACATTAGTTCAAGCATAGACCGAGTGGTATAATTGAAACCCTCATATAAAATTTGGATTTGACAACCCAATTCGATTCCATGATGAGGACATTGCAGGAGCAAGTCCTTGAATCTTTCCATGTACATCCATAAAGTACGTCCCTCTTTTTGATTGAAAGTATTGATGGCATGACGTATCGTTGCCATCTTTTGGTTAGGGAATAACTTTTGCAAAAATTCAACACTCAATTGATTCCAAGTGGTGATGGAATTCGGTTTCAGTGAGAGAAGCCAACTCTTAGCCTTGTCTTTTAAAGAAAAAGTAAATAGTTTCAGTCTAACAATCTCGTCAGTGAGTTGTTGTAACTTAACCGTTCCGCAAATTTCTTCAAACTCACGCACGTGGAGGTATGGATCCTCCTTTTCGGTGCCTCGAAAGATGGGAAGTAAATGAATTATTCCCGACTTGAATTCAAAGTTACTGGAATTGTGCGTGGGAAGCTGTATACACGATGGTTGACTCGCTCTACTCGGATATAGGTAATCCTTTAGTGCATGAGTTGTTGGATCATCTCCCATCTCGATGAAAATCGAGGTACTACCTATAACAGTATCAGAAATATTAGACTCCACTTTAGCTAAACGACCAGTAGGATCTCGAAACCAACCTTGCATGCACTGCACTCACTCAATTTTTTTTAATTATTTTTTAATATGGAAAGCAAATAATCCGACACAGGACCACAAAATTCCTAAGCTAACAGAAAGCAATTTTGAGTTTATCTGAATTAGGTGAGGGGGAGTTAAATTTTTAAGATCTCGTTTCCCGAGATTATTCGACGACAATGGGTCTCCGAAATAATCTCGCTAATTAAAGAGCTCCTATTTCTTGACGAGGGATAATTTAAAAGATGATCAACTCCGGACTATCGCCTTAATTACCTGATTTTTCCTTTAGGTAGGTGGTCGGTACGAAGACTCATTAAAAAACACCAATCCTAGTCAAGGTCAAAATGACATCGGTTTGAAAATTCCTTGTTTGGATTAGCTTTTAATCCTAGCCTTGAAAATAATATGCCTATGATCTATGTCACACCCTATGGCCAATGTCTAATAAATTTTAAATTAAAATTATGGCTTGGGTTATGCAGATGCTCGGGTAGCTTAATGATTTGTCGGCCAAGGAAGGGTGATTAAATCCCCACCTTATCTTAAAATTGGGTTTTTCCCTTAAGTAAAATTATGCAATGTGCTTATTGAAATTTGAGAAAATAGTGTTACGTAGCAGCACACAAGACTTACCTACGGCGTGGAATACTTACGGTCACATGTTTATACCGGGTCGAAGTTTTATTTGACGTCGATAAGAGGGAAACATCACCTCCATTTCAGTCGTCTCCGAGAGTACCTTGTGCGCGTGGCAAGATTGCATAAGTAACTTTAGCGCTTTTCCCACGGTTGCTTTCCTTTCCGTCTATTTTTCTTCTCTTTTCTTTTTTTTATTTGTTATAAAACTACCGCAAGTGCACGTGCTATTGTAATATATCGGGTGTAAGTACGGGTCGGACCCACAGAGATTTCGTTAATTTTTATAAAGTATTGATTGTCCAACTAGATATATGAGTGTATAAATGTGATTGAGTTTCTAGATTAAAGATAAAAGCGGAAGAAATGAACAAGAAGAGATAATGTCAAGTGTGGAAGAAACTAGGACGTGAGATCAGTTTATAAATTTTAAGTAAATTTACACATGACTTCAATTCCGTAATTTCGAATTTATAACACAAAATATGCAAACTCTCGTCGCGTATATTTCGGGGAATATAACATTACAAGCGATCAAAGTATTTTAACGTCTCTTGAATTAGACACTATAAATCCCTATTCCCTCGAAAATATCACGTTCTAAATTTTTAATGTGTATTTAAGCATGAGGTATCAAGACATGTAAGTGCAATCATAACCCATAAAAATGACAACTTTAAAATTTTAAAGCATGAATTTATAATTAATTCTTGAGGTTTAAAAAATACACTCTCGTGTAATTTTAAGCGAATACTGAATTTTTTTTTATTTCAAATTAAAACATGTCGGAATATGTACGAAATTAAATTAACATGCGTAATTTAATCAATCATGACAAACATCACCTATTCCTAGTAATTAAACTACTCACACATCATATTTGACACACAAATATTGCAAGATGAAATAATAATTTTCATTATCAATAATCAATTTACAAAAATTGCGTCCAAGACATGCGTTACAATACACAATATGCTCCTCCAATGTGCACAAAATAATATTCTAAACACTCCAAAATAACACACAAGGTACAATATTTTTGGGTGTTTACAAAATTAATTCCCCCTCAAGAAATATGTCTCTCTACACAAAATATATCCCCAAAATGTGTCTCTCCCACCCCCTTCCTCTGAAAAATAGCTCCTTAGTTTTATATCCCCCACATAGGCCTGGCAATGGATCGGATTTTATTCGAATCAGAATCTGATCCGTTTAAACGGATATGGATCATCTTTAAAATCCGAAATATATATTATTTAATAATACTTTAAATATTTATTATAATAGTTCTTTATTTCATTATGTGTTTTTTTGGAACATTTGCAAAATAAATTTATGAAATAAGAGTTGAAAATAAAAATGTTGCTGTTGATACCAAAATTAATATGCTGATGTGGACGAATAGTATGAAGACACGTGTCGATCTACGTGGCACAATAACAGCGAGGAAGATCATTTACTGAACAACCATGGTTGGTACCGAGCAACGAGAATACACCGAGGAGCTCTATCATGCCGAGGAACTCTATCATGCCGAGGAACTCTATCATGCCGAGATACTCTAAGCACTCCGAGGAACTCTTGATCAACGAGCAACTAAGGCGGTCCGAACTGCACCTCGGCCGTGTCATCAATTATCAGACGGACAACTGTTCAACTATTCATTAGATTCTTGACGCACACGCTGCATTAAATGTATTACCCATTCATATGTATATCATTTAATGTATTGGACCTTTCATGTACAGCCTTGAGGCTATAAATACCTTGTATCAATCCCATTCAAAGGGACCGGAATTTCTTGAGAGAACTTGTAATCAAGAATTCCACAAACACTCAGCAATAACATAACAGTGGACGTAGGCTTTATTCCTGGCCGAACCACTTTAAAAATATTTGTCTTATTTATTTATCTGTGATTGAAGAATTAGAGTGATCTAGTTTTTTACATCAACAGATTGGCGCCGTCTGTGGGAAAACGACTGTTGTTATCGTTTTTCATAAAAATCATTTATCACCAATGGCAGATAATCCAGAATCCAGTAATCGAAATGCTGGAAATACTGGAAATCTTCCAAATCCATCTGCATCTCCAGATCTGGCCGGAATTATGACGAATCTGGCTCAGGGACAAACCGCCATGCAAGAATCTATGAGGCAACTCCTTCAAACTCTTCAAGGCGGTGTACCAACTCATTCAGGGCAAAGGACTGATCATGGGCAATCACGATCCAGACGTATTGGGTCATATCGCAATGGGGAATCCAATGATTCTTCATATCAACCTGGGCGAACTTCATCAATACGGGCTACGGATACAAATCAACATATTTCTTTTTCTCCGGAGAGAACTAGCACTTTAGAAAGATTAAGCAGGGTGTCTCCTTTCAGTCGGTTAGGACCAAGGAGGAACATGAGTCCACCTAGGGTTCCATCAGGAAGTTTTCGACCACCACCAGGTTTGAGAGAAGGATCTGCACAATCACGACCAATTACTCGTCGAGATAAATCTCAGGAAGCTACGTCAGAGCAATCAGTTGCTCGGACTAAGCGGCCCGAGGAAGGGAATGAAGCATGGAAAGGTTCCATTCAACGATTGGAGGATAGACTGGGAGAAATGGCTAAGGCGAGGAACCCCTTACAAAGAACTTTTGTTCAAGGGACACCTTTTGTGCAAGCCATTGTGGATTTCCCTACACCGTCGAAATTCAAAGCACCTGTAGGGACCCCCAAGTACGATGGAAAGACGGATCCCGTACTTCATATAGAACAATACCAAGCTGCTGCAGATATCTACGCTGTCCTCGACGAGATGAGGTGTAGAGCATTCTCGGGAACTCTTACCGGATCTGCACAGATATGGTACAATAATCTTCCTCGGGGTAAGATTTCAACTTTTGTTCAGTTAGCCGAGCTGTTTATTGGCAATTTTTGTTTTGGAGCAAAGCCAGTAAAGCGAGTAGCACATTTGCTAAGTGTTAGACAAAAATCAGGAGAAAGTACTAGAGATTACATAACTCGTTTCAATAACGAGAAGTTGGAAGTCATAGATTATGAAGAAAAGACAGCAATCACTGCTTTGATGAGTGGTTTGCTGCCTAACAAGCTGTACTATACTCTGGCTAAAGATCCGCCTAAAAATATGTCGGAATTGATGGCAAAGGCGGCCAAAATCATGAATGCCGAGGAGGCTATGACTGCGAAGAAGAATATGGATAAAGAAGTTAAAGTGGAGGTCGACAATTTTAAGAAGAAAGATCAGAAAGGTAATGGTGGTGACAAACATTCCAGGAATAACAGGATAAAGTTGGAAGCCCTAAAGAAATATGATAATTATACTCCATTGAAAATGGGTATTAATCATGTTTTAGAAGAGATCAGGAATAACGAGGAAATCAAATGGCCAGAGAAACTGAAGACAGATCCAGACATGAGGAATAAGACCAAATATTGCGAGTTTCACAAAGATCATGGCCATATGACCAAAAATTGTATAGCCCTTCAGAACGAGATTGAAACACTCATTCGAAGAGGAAAATTATCAAAGTATGTAGATCGCAGAGGTGAAAGGACAAATGAGGATAGAATTAGAAAGAGATCTAGATCTCCTCGTCGTGCAGAGGAGAAAAAGAGGGACCATGAAGAGGATCCAGATGATGACCCCGATCTTCCCAAGAAGCCAAGAAAACCTGAACGAGAGGTATTTTCCATACGTTTTGGATCATTTCATTGTAACGTTATTACAGGGGGAGATGCAGGAGGAGGAGACCTTACTGCAGAAAGAAAAGCTTACCTCGGAGAGGCTCAAGCTTGTTCATATATTCAGCGAATAAACCTGGCCGAGGATGATCGTCCGAGGAAGGTAAATAAAGAGAAGCTAGTGATTGGTTTTTCAAAAAATGACCTGGCAGGTGTTCTTTACCCTCATGATGATCCTTTGGTGATCAAAATGAGAATGAAGGATGTGATCATTTCAAGGGTGTTAGTAGACAATGGTAGTTCGGCAGATATCATGTATTATTCATGCTTTGATAGCTTGAATTTGAAATTATCTCAATTGGAACCTTATCACAGACCCCTTCTGGGTTTTGCTGGCGAAAAAGTTTTTCCAATTGGGACGATCAAGTTGGATATACTCATTGGAACCTGGCCTGTTTGTCGAACAGAAAGAATACGATTCTTTGTGATGGATAAGAATGTGCAATCGGCCTACAACATCATCATGGGAAGAGTTGGATTGAAGAAGTTCGAAGCCGTTCCTTCTACAGTACATCAATGTTTGAAATTCCCAACAAATTTTGGAGTTGGAGTGGTGAAAGGTGATCAAAAAGTAGCTCGGGAATGCTATTATTCGTCGGCCGAACAAGAAGAACTAGAAGGATCGATGAAAAAGACTACTACTTACCAGGTGGAGGAAGGTACAGAAATTGAAACTCTTGATCCCAGGGATGAATCTCAACTGGTAAAAGGACAGGTGATGGAATCTACAGAAAATGTTATTCTGGACGACGAGCATCCTGAACGAATAACCCAGATAGGTTCATCGTTGTATATGTCAATAAAAGAGGAGTTGATAACTTTCTTGAAGAATAGGAAAAATACTTTTGCTTGGAGTCATGAAGACATGCCAGGAATAGATCCAAACTTCTTATGTCATGAACTCAATGTGAATAAGGAGATTAAACCTGTAAAGCAGAGAAGAAGGGTGTTTAGTCCCGAGAAGAATCAAGCCATACAAGAGGAAGTCGAGAAACTCCAGAAAGCCCAATTCATTGAAGATGTAAAATATCCAGATTGGTTGGCTAATGTGGTGATAGTAAAGAAGAAAAACAACAAATGGAGAATGTGTGTCGATTTCACCGATCTCAATAAGGCATGCCCCAAGGATCATTTTCCATTACCCAGAATTGATCAACTGGTGGATGCTACCTCGGGACACGAGCTACTCAGCTTCATGGATGCTTACTCTGGCTACAACCAGATCAAAATGAAACCTGAAGACAGGGAAAGTACTTCTTTTATTACCCCTAGGGGAACTTATTGTTATAATGTTATGCCTTTTGGTTTAAAAAATGCAGGTGCAACATATCAGCGGTTGATGAACAAGGTTTTTACCGAACAAATCAGCCGCAACATGGAGGTCTATGTCGATGACATGCTCACTAAAAGCAAGAAAGCTGCTGATCATTTGGTTGACTTGAGTCAAACTTTTGATCAATTGGATAAATACCAAATGAAGCTTAACCCGACGAAGTGCACCTTTGGAGTACGAGAAGGAATGTTCCTCGGATACATCGTCAATCAGCGAGGTATTGAGGCAAATCCAGATAAGATCAAAGCTCTTCTAGGGCTGCGATCTCCGACGACGAAGAAAGAAGTGCAGAGTCTTACCGGACGAGTTGCAGCGCTCAACAGATTTGTATCTCGTGCAACTGATAAATGCATACCATTTTTCAAAACACTTCGAAAAACCTTTGAGTGGAATGAGGAATGTGAAAAAGCCTTTCAAGACTTGAAGAAATACTTGGGAGCACCTCCACTGTTGTCCAGACCAATAACAGGAGAAAAATTGTATTTGTATTTGGCAGTATCAGAGAACGCAGTCAGTTCAGCGTTGATCAGATTGGAGAATGGAGTCCAGAAGCCAATTTATTACACAAGTAAGGCTTTCCGAGGTGCAGAAATCAGGTACCCAAAACTACAAAAATTGGCATTGGCACTAATTGAAGCAAGTAGAAGAATGAGGCCATATTTCCAAGCCCATACCATCATCGTTTATACTGATATGCCATTGAGACAAGCCCTCCATAAGCCAGAAAAATCAGGGAGACTGATGTACTGGGCAGTAGAACTTGGTGAATATGATATTGTGTATGAGCCCAGATCATCATTCAAGGGGCAAGCTGTAGCAGATTTTATAGCAGAGTTCACATACCCTGATACCCCCGAGGAGCAAAAGGTTCCTGCTGATCTACCTGTGGACGATACAGGATCAACAGAAACATTTGCTGACCTACCTGTGGACGATACAGGATCAGCAGAAATAGGTCCAAACCAGCCAAGGTTGGTAAAAGGACTTGTGGATGTAGAGAAATCATTACATTCAAACTCAGACCAACCACGGTTGGTAAAAGGTTACGAGCAGATGACTGACGAGGAGCGAAAGATACCGGGGGATGATGGAAGAAAACAGCAGATATTTTATCGAGGAACTCTGACAGATAAGAAATTTGAAGACGAGGTACCTACATGGAGATTATATGTAGATGGATCATCCTGCACAGCTGGTTGTGGAGCAGGAATTGTTTTGATCACTCCAGACGAGATTGACATGGAATATGCTTTGCGATTCCAATTCAAAGCCTCTAATAATGAAGCGGAGTATGAGGCCATGATAGCAGGTCTTAGCCTAGCAAAAACTATGGAAGCACAACAAGTGATGGTATTCAGTGATTCTCAATTAATTGTGAATCAGATGATGGGAATATATGCGGTTAAAGGAGATTTAATGATCAAATATCATGCAAAGGTGATGAAATTGTTGACAGAATTTGATGCCATTCAATTGGTGAGAATACCGAGGATGGAGAATGTACAAGCAGACGCACTGGCCCGACTAGCATCAGCTACTCGTACCGAGATGCGAAGAACCATACCGATTGAAGTATTAGAAGGTCGGAGCATAGATGAAGATCTGACAACGAATGTGATTACCCTTGATTTAGGATCATCTTGGATGGATCCAATCAGGAAATATGTTGAAGAGGGTGAATTGCCGGAGGACAAACTCGCTGCCAAGAAACTGAAGTATAAAGCTGCTCGGTATGTATTAACTAATGGTATTTTGTATAGACGAGGAATTATGGCAGGTTTGCAGAGATGTGTACATCCCACCGAGGTGAAAGAATTGATTGAAGAAATCCATGAAGGATCTTGTGGAGCTCATGTAGCAGGTCGAACACTTTTACAAAGAGTGATGACACAGGGATATTACTGGCCGACAATGAGGGCTGATTGTATAGCCTATGCCAAGAAATGTGACAAGTGCCAACGTTTTTCCTCCATCCGACGAACTCCACAAGCATTGCTAACACCAATAACTTCCCCTTGGCCATTTGCCATGTGGGGAATTGATTTGGTTGGACCGCTGCCGACCACCCGAGGAAGATTCAAGTATCTCGTAGTTGCAGTGGACTATTTTACTAAGTGGGTGGAAGCTGAGCCTCTTATCAATATGACGTACGAGAAGGTATACCAGTTTGTATGGAAGAATATCATTTGTCGATATGGTCTCCCTCATGCTTTCATCACAGATCATGGAACACAATTTGATAATGAAGAATTTGCTGCCTATTGTCATCAATCGAACGTTTTGAAGTTTCATTCAGCACCAGGCCATCCCCAAAGCAATGGACAGACTGAAGTGACGAACAGAACATTACTAAATGGGTTGAAAAAGAGGCTAAGTGAAGCTAAAGCAAATTGGATTAATGAGCTCCAATCAGTATTATGGGCCTACCGAACAACTCCCCGAGCAGCAACTGGAGAATCACCATATATGCTAGCATTTGGAAGTGAGGCTGTGATACCGGCCGAGTTGGGTCTCCCAACGCATAGAGTGCTGAATTTCAACTCTCCGATCAGTGACTTGATGAGAAGAATGGATTTGGACATGCTCGAAGAAGTAAGAGAAGAGGCAGCCATTAGGAATGCTGCTTATCAACAACGAACAGCTCTGTTCTACAACAAAAGGGTGAAGAAATGCGATTTGAAGGAGGGTGATTATGTGCTGAAGAAAGTCACTCAGAAACAGAATAAACTGGAAGCAAACTGGCATGGACCTTACCGAGTTACAGAGGTTGTTCGACCTGGAACCTACAGAATAGCAACTCTAGAAGGAGAGGAATTCAAGAATGCATGGAATGCTGAACACCTGCGCAAGTATTATCAGTGATGTAAAATGTAAAGTATTTCCTTCATTATGAATAAAACGAGGATGGTTCACCATTTTCTTTCTGTTGAAAGTTTTTCGGGGAATATTAGTGTTGAACACTACACTGCTTGACAAGAAGAAGACTGCTCTACGGAGCCATGCTCTACGGAGCCATGCTCTACGGAGTCAAGCTCTACGGAGCGCTCTACGGAGCAAAAGTGCTATAAGTAGCCAACCTCCTTTGGTTAGGAGGATAAGCTCTACGGAGCGCTCTACGGAGCAAAAGTGCTATAAGTAGCCAACCTCCTTTGGTTAGGAGGATAAGCTCTACGGAGCGCTCTACGGAGAAAAAGTGCTATAAGTAGCCAACCTCCTTTGGTTAGGAGGATAAGCTCTACGGAGCGCTCTACGGAGCAAAAGTGCTATAAGTAGCCAACCTCCTTTGGTTAGGAGGACATGCTCCAAGGAGCCAAAAAGTTCGAAAGAACCCTACTACTCCTTTGATTAGGAGGTGTAGACCAGCATGATCAACTACGGTTGGTAAGACTTTATATACTCTCGCATTACAGCTTATGTTGGTTGGGAGGTAACATTATTACAAAAAGTTCTTTGAAGAACAAAATATTCCAAACTGTACCAAGTATGGTTGGTCGGGGATAAAAACCCACTAACTGTAGTTGGTCGACGAGGACAAAAGTATTGACCTTAGTTGGTCGGACACATGTTTATATTTGAAAATTGAACCAAGTATGGCTGGTCGGGGATAGAAACCCATCAACTATGGTTGGACGACAAACATTATTTATCCACCTGGGTTGGTTGGAAACAATTTTGAACAATTTATGCTTATTATAAATTCTAAGTTGGTTGATGAACCATATAATTTGCAAACAGAAAAATAGCTATTGGCAAAACAGAAAATGAAATTCTTTCATTAAGATAAAAATGTATTACATGTTACATGTATGTGCTAACTATTACATTAAAGATTCCTACTCTATTGGTTTCTTTCCTTTATCCTTTGAGACAGGTTCCTCGCCGGCAGGAGGATCTTCTAGACAAAGAGGAGAATTAATAAAGTTCATGTCCTTCAGCATTCTGACATTCATTATTGTAGGAGTGTCCAACAGGTGCTCAGGACGAGATACTTCAACTTGAGAATGAAGGTTATAATCACCAAGATATTTAGAGATCAAACTCCGAGGAATGGAACGAGCAGGAATCCATGCCATATCCAATTTATAGGGAGGAACAGGCAAGTCTAGCAATCCAGGAGCATGATAATCCCATAAATAATGACCTCGTTCCAATTTTAATACACCCAGGGCGTTCAACCATCCCTGCTTATAACCTTCGTTGTTAGCATTTTCAAGGCGATCATCCAAATGGTAAAGAGCTTCATTATAGCCTGCATTCCAGAACTCCCGAGGATGTTTATGGAATTGGAAAGTTAATCTATCTACTTGCTCGAGAAAGTTCTTGATAAGAGCATCTTTATTATTCAGAGCAGACTTCATCGCAGCCAATTGATCCTCTAAAGATAAGTTTTTCTTAGACAAATCAGACAGAGCACGATCCTTAACATTCAGTTGGAATGCTTGAGTTTCCAGAGTAGATTGGGTACGAGATTCTTCAACACTACGGCTAAGAACTCTTGATCGGCTCCTAGAAGAAACTGGAGAATTTTGCTCCTCGACGATTCTTCCTCGTCCCCGAGAACTCCTTCCTCGTCCCCGAGCAGTCACAGGAATAATAGACTTTTTCAAGTCATCCAACTCTTGCCTTAGTTTGGCGTTTTCAACCTCTAGAAATGAAAAACCTTCATCAGTAACTGGTACTAATGCAGTGGAAGAGGAGGCAACGGATTCATATTGAGCCAATCTTTTCTGCAGACTATTATTTTCCTGTTCCAGGATCTCAGCAATTTGTCGGCAGGCTTCAACTTCACCTTTTAGGGTCCTTTCCCTAATGTCATATGCAGCAATGATCTTTTTATGACCTGTATCAGAGGAAAGTTGTTGATATCTATTTTCATATTCCTCGTGTAATGAAGCCATCGATTCATTGTGCTGGCCTTGGAGATCCTCTAAGGAACAATGCAGCTCTTCAATCAAGTCATAATAAGCGACATTGTTAGCTACAGCTCGGTCGAGTAAATCTTTCAAGTACCGATAAGCCTCAGTCGCCTGTTCTGAAGCATCATGACCAAGAATGTCAGCAATTTCAGAAGAACTAAGGTCTGTATGACCAGCCCTATAGTATTGGTGACATTGCTGCATCAGCTCGGTATCATGAGAAGAGATTAGTTCCATTCTAGCAACAAACTAAAGACAAGAAAAAGACAACAATCAACAAAGAATCATCAATAACAGCGATGAGTAAAGAAGTATTTTATTAGATCATAAAAGGATTACATCGTTCGATTACAAATGATAAAAGATAGAAATGATACCGAACAACTTCACACCTTTTCCTTGTCTCCCAAGACTTTCTCGGGAGGCTGGGACGAGGAGCTCGGTTGCTCGGTGATAACAACAGCTTGGTCGGCAGAAATCTTCTCGGCAGGAGGAGGCATAGAAGAAATATCCTCAATGACAGAGGGTTGAGAAGCAGAGATTGGGACATCCACAGCTATGGAAGATTCATCTGAAGCAGGTTCATCTTCTTCTTCTTCCACAATTGGTGGAGGAGGACCAGGGAGATGCCTTTGGAATAGCTCAGAATCGTCTTGGGTTTTTAGCTCTTGTAGAGCAGCTACCCAACCATCATAGAAGTATTTCAACTCCCCATATTTGACTTGAGATGTCATAGCTGCAATCCCTTTATCCCATCCTTTCTCCCAACCAGCACTGAAATGTTTCTTGACTACAGCTTTTCTTTTCAACTTCTCCGAGGAGAGTTTGACATCCAATTGTTCTTTCTGGATTTTGATGTCTCGCAAGATAGATAGTTCTTTTTCTGCATTCTTCAGTTGGTCATCGCATTTTTGCTGATTAACCTCTAAGCTTTTCACCTTCTCCTCCAAATTCTTGGAGGTTTCAGCCATCTTCATCTTATCAGCCTCAGCCGCAGCCAATTTTTTCTCCCAGGCAGCTTTCTCCTCGACGTACTGCTGGCGAGATTCTTTCACAGATTGGGCTAAACCCAAGAGGGCATCGTCAACATCGGACGAGGAACTAGAAGCTTTAAGAGTTTGATCTTTCTTCACGATGGTATTGAAACAGTTCACCAGCTGAAAGATAAGAAAAACAATAGAGTTAACACAAATACAAGAATTCAGGAAAAAGAAAAGAAAGACCAAAGGTATGAGAAATTTACTGAAGAAAGATGGCGAGCAGCTAGGGATGTCAGTGTATCCCTAGGAATCTTTTCATCAACCCCGAGAACCTCGGGTATAACTGAGCTCGTTGAAGAGCTCGGAAGAATGATTTTTGAAATACTACTACCACCAGCGGGTAGAGAAGATGCAGTTCCAGCAAGATTAACCGAGGATGATTTCCTCAATCTCTTCAAAGGAGGGTCAGCAGCATCAGCCAAGGAAGAAGTCTTGGTCGGAGAGATGGTAATTACATCAGCACTAGCATTTTTCTTGCTCGGGGCCACTGGGGGCTTCTCGGCAAATTTGGAGGAACTGGCATCTACTTTTTTAGTCCCTTCTGGGACATCAATTTTGCTTTTCTGTGCCCCAACAGCAGAAGAAATTTCACCAAATAGAGCAGGAGGAGCTCTTTTCTTGCCCATTTTCTGAGATAGGGGGATATGAGAATCTGAAGATGAACTTTCTGGTGTTGAGGCTGGTTCAACAGGGCGAGCAGTATAAGAGGTGGTGTAGCTCTTATACTGCAGCAAATATGATGCAGACCTAATATGCTCGTCTGCAATCGTCTTATGCAAATTCCAGATAAGTTTTAAATGCTTGATATTCACTTCCGACTCTTTTGGAGTTTTTCTTTTGCTATCAGCTGCAAATAAATACATAAATCTCAGTCATACATTTTGTCAAACATGATGAAAACGCAATTTCATAAGTAAAATAAAATGAAAAATAAACCTATCCCATTGCCGTATGGGGGGCATCTGGGACGGTTGTATACTTCATTCCCAGATAAAGGCGCATGTTGCCAATTTTTTATGATCAACCCATGCTCAAAATAATCTCTATTTGAATCAGGGAGGTTAACTACAAGGGCTCTATTTAAAAACCTAGTTTTTAAATAATAAACATTATCTAAAGTGGCCCATTTATAGCAGTACATGATTTCTGGGATCCCTATACGAGTCCCATGAGTTAGATTTAACTTGTGCACCCCGTTAATTATTCTCCATGAATTGGGGGCTATTTTTGCAGGAACAAGATCAAAATATTGACAAAACTCAAGACATAATGGGTTTGGGGGAAAGGAAAAACCACATTCAGCAATGAAAAGACTGGGGAACCAATGTCCCTCAGCCAATCGAAAGTAATCTAAAGGCTCAGAAAGAACCTCTAGAGTTACCCAAGAAGGAATGGAAAAGTCAGAACGAAATTTCTCAGCAGATTCAACAATATAAACCATATTGAATAAAAGAGATGCAGAAGAAAGGAAGAAGATCTTACAGAAAGAAAGGAGATATGTTGACAACGAACGGAAACAATGATGAACACACAAGAGAGAGGAAGAGAATAGAAAACTTGAATGCAGAAAAATGGAAAGTGTAGACGACGGTATGGTTACCAAAGGAGTTTAAATACTTTGCATTGGGAAGCGGCGAAAGAAATGATTACTAAAAAGAAACTACTGAACTTCCGGCGGCTAAAAAGACAAAAGTTGCACGAAGATCGAAGCGCTTGTAAAAAAGGCGGAAACTGCGAAATGAGAAGGAAATTTGAATACAATGCTCCTAAAACCCAGGAAGATCATTTAATATTACCATATACCGAGAAAGAATGTCCCATACTCCTCAAAGTTCGAAATATGAAACATTGGGGGCTTCTGTTGATACCAAAATTAATATGCTGATGTGGACGAATAGTATGAAGACACGTGTCGATCTACGTGGCACAATAACAGCGAGGAAGATCATTTACTGAACAACCATGGTTGGTACCGAGCAACGAGAATACACCGAGGAGCTCTATCATGCCGAGGAACTCCATCCGAGGAACTCTATCATGCCGAGATACTCTAAGCACTCCGAGGAACTCTTGATCAACGAGCAACTAAGGCGGTCCGAACTGCACCTCGGCCGTGTCATCAATTATCAGACGGACAACTGTTCAACTATTCATTAGATTCTTGACGCACACGCTGCATTAAATGTATTACCCATTCATATGTATATCATTTAATGTATTGGACCTTTCATGTACAGCCTTGAGGCTATAAATACCTTGTATCAATCCCATTCAAAGGGACCGGAATTTCTTGAGAGAACTTGTAATCAAGAATTCCACAAACACTCAGCAATAACATAACAGTGGACGTAGGCTTTATTCCTAGCCGAACCACTTTAAAAATATTTGTCTTATTTATTTATCTGTGATTGAAGAATTAGAGTGATCTAGTTTTTTACATCAACAGTTGCAAATCAAGTTTAACATAAACGGTTAATCGGATCGGATCCGAAATCCGTTTAACATAAATGGATATGGATTTGGATTTGTCTGATCTGATCCGGTCCGATTAATAAATGGATCGAATCCGAATCCGTTTAACAGAAACATATATGGATTTGAATTTGCCTAATCCGGTCCGTTTACAGGCCTGGTCCCACACTCTTTGTGTGTACTAGTCAAATGTGACACCAGAATATAGGGTAAAAGATAAAAAAAAAAAATACAAAGCGTGGGGGACAAAAAAAAAGTAATTTTCGGATGGAGCAAAACATGGGTATGGGGGGAATAAAAAAATAATAAGATAATAGGACAAAAGAGGCATCTTGAAATAAAGGAATCTTGAAATTTTGGAGATATCAGTCTTGGGACGGCAGACAAAGGCAGGTAAAAGGGATTTTTTTTCTTTCCTTTTGCATTTTCGTCACTTTTTAAATCAGAATTTTCAAACTGATTTTGCACCTTCAAAACGTCTTATTTTTAGATTGGCCCGAACTTGAAAGTTGCGAGTCTTTTAAATACCTTTCCGAAAAGCTATCGCATGACCTCAACGGACACTCGAATGAATTTATAGTCATTTTTAGTACTGTTGTGTTGGTGTGTCGTGTCACGACATATCCTAACCATTTTTTGCATATCCACTCCTATGTTGTCCGAATTCTCGAGACGCCTGTAAAAAATAAAAAATAAAAATACTTGATACAAATTTTGGATCATAAAATGTTGAAAACTATATAATTATCCTTATTTATATTTTAGTCCCCGAAATTCATGTCTCACTATTTTAACTTGGAATTTAACCAAATTTCAAGGAAAACTTCATATTGACCGGATAAATATTTAAAAATTATTTCTAAGCCCGTAAAATTTTTGAAATTACGGTTTCACCGTCGGGGTTGCTAAAATTGCATTATTAATTTGAATTATTTCCAAAGTTGCATTTTCCTTTTAAATAACAAAAATGGCTATAAAAGCTATTTATTTACGATGAAAGGGATCTAACAAGGCCTAGATTTGTTTATAAATTATAAAAAATAATGCACTCATCACGCTCCACTATGGATGAAATAAAAAATAACCCCGCTACCACGGAAACTATATACACATAACAATGTTATCGATATAACCACTAAACTCGTCTCACACATGAATCTAGGGCTAATCAAAATACCGCAACTCATTCGTCACATAAAGCATATCTCAAACACTCGAGGATCCAAAATTCATATCTTCTACCTTGCCAATTGCCCTAACTGCTCAAATGGTTCCCAGACATAGCACATTTGTCTAAACTGAACCAAAAACTATCTTAATCATTACCTAATGGGGTTATGGGCCCATCATGCTTTCGTTGCGCACTCTGATAGGCACCATACTCTTGCCCCTTTACTCACTTCGGCAAAAATCAATGTATGTGGTCTTACTTTCCACATATCTCTCCATATAATCAATTTATCTCTTCGTATAATCCATTTATCTCCGGCCACACTGGCCGCAATAGGCTTTTCTTTCTCTCGAACCCTGGTAGTCTCAACTCTGATGACTACCTGAGAAGACGTGACTGTGTGATAATTGATTAATTTGCAAATTTATAATTTGGCTCACTTATTTAATTAGAGTCTATTAATTCAACCCCTAAACATGCATCTATGGTGCGTGTGTCAAACCATAAACAAATAACGAATGCGACACAACAAATATGCTGAGACACAGATTTTAGGAAAAAAAATCTTTCGGGTAAAACCTTTATTTCACTATGAATCTATAAATCGCAACTTACCATTACATAGAGAAATCTGCAATGGATCAACGCGCAGCTAACCCACAAAGACTCGCAGTCTTGAACTCAGCAAGAGAATACCCGCAGCACCCTCCAAGGACTCGTAGTCCTATCTTCAGCAAATAATCTTCACGCAGTAAAATCCTTAATGACACGCAGCGATACGGTGTAGAGACACACTCCACAAAAGATGAACAAAGGGGAAGATGTGTTCTTGAACACCAAAACAATTCACTAAAGCAAGATGGGAGTTTTGTGAATTGTAAATCAAAAAGGGATTAAACCCCTAAAAGAAGAAGCCTAAAGATTACTGCTTTGGCAGTGTTTCTGTTCTGAAAAACGTATGGACTTCTTAATGAAAACGTTAGCATTTAATGAGTATTTATACAAAAACGCACTGCCTCAAAATTCAAGCTCATTCGAACGAGAAGCATATGTCGCTCGAACGAAGTACGCATGTCGTTCAAACGACATCGCGCGACTTCCAATCTCGTTCGAACGAGATGATGATCTCGCGCGAATGACCTGGGCATCAAAATCGAGGTCCGCTTCAAAACTTGGAAAAAATACTTATTCTCAATATTTGACAAAAAAGTCCGCTCCAACACTTAGAAAATATTTTGTAAAAATCTCCCAAAAGCTCTAAGTGAAAAGTAAAGGTATTTAAAACATTACCTTACCAAAGTAAACTTCGTGGAGCCTTGAATGATGAAGAACTTCAGTAATTTGGATTCGTCTTTGATGTAAATGTCTCTTGAATGCTCTTTGACAGTGTAGCGGTATATGACATAATAAATTGATAACGGACCTATGAAAATATGTCCTTACAAATCTCCCCCTATGTCTATGTCAGTACATACATAAAAAATCCTAATTATCAAAAAACCAAATTGCCTATACAAATCTACCCTCCCATGAATAAATTTTCAAGACCTCAAAACTGTTCTTCAATCATCTTCGCCAAATCTCAAAGCTTTTCTCATCAGGGTGTTCAACATCGTGATCATCAATCTTTGTACCTACACACATGAGAAAAAGCAAAAACCTTCGTGACGCAATGATTTTGAAATGATATAAGAATAAAGCATTAATAATCAAATCTCCCTCATAATGCAAAAACTCCCCCATAACATGATAATTCTTTCTCCCCCTTTTTGTGATGTCCCCAAATAGACATATAAGAAGAAACACTCAAAACATGGAGTGTCACGATAAAATGCATAGCAAACAAGGATCAAACTACGTGCATGCAAAGGAGTATCTCAAAAATCTCACCAACTATTTTTGGATTTTTCAATTTTTTTGTACCAAAAATAAGATACCACTTTGAAAAATATGATACAAAAATCACACCATGGACTTAAACTCAAACAACCAAGTCATGGAAACGAAATGAATGGGTGTGAACACATTCGATAGGTAAATCAACTCAATCAATCATATGTGTACGATGGATACATGTACCCCTAACGAATGAACATTGAAAGACGTGTGTGCTCGCGTTCAAATGATCAAACCATATATAAAACCCTTTTAACACAAACAAACCCTAAACATGCAGCAGCATGTGATTGAATAAATTGATAATCTACGCAAGAACATTCAAACACATGCAATTAAGGAAAAATCCCCCTCAGGGGAAAAACCATTTATTTTCACTATAATTTGTAAGAAAACGGATTACAATTGGATTACAATGAAAATACAAGTTGACTAAGAATTACCCTCGGGTATCGGATTCTATAGTCGCGGCTGGAATTATCCCTTTCCAGTAGGGCTGCAATGAAGAAGAAGAACGGTCTCCTCCACAAGGGTTGAACAAACCAAAGTTGTGTTCTTGGGTTGCAAAAGGATTCACAAAGGATTGGCAAGGATGTGTGAATCAAACCATGAGTCTTGGGACTCAAAAATATGAAGACTAGATGTATTTGGACTCTTAAATTCGTCTCCTAAAGTCTTGCAAAATAGCTCCCCCGAAGTTGGTATTTATAGGAAAAACAGATGAAGAGTTCCGCTTTTTTAAAACTCTAAAAATCTTATCAGCGTACAGGTACACCGAACCCGTTCTGGGGTACACCGAACCGGTTTGGTGGTACCATTCTGGTATGGGATTAAAAAACAGCATTCTTCAAGGAATTTTCTCCAACTTCAAAAGGTCATAACTTCTTCACCGTAGCTCGGATTGAGGTGACGTTTCTTCCAGTATCTTCGTTGCGGCGAGCTCTTCAACTTTCCAGTTGACCAGACCTCCGAACTATGGATGTGAAATTACGAAAATGCCCTTGAACTTCCCTATCAAGCCTTGTTTCACTGTTTTGACTTCCCTTGCGTTCCACTTGCATTCTGTGCCTAAAATCAAGGAACGTGAAATCGTTGATGCAGATGAGGGACACATTAGTGGAGATAATGCATGCTTGATTCCCGAAATTCGGATAGAGGCCGTCATGTGAGATCGTGAGGTGACGTGCCAAATGTAGCGGCATACGACATAAATAAATGAAACATTTCGGACATGAGAAAAATGTCCTTACAAATCTCCCCCTATGTCTATGCGGGTACATACATAAAAAATCCGAATTATCAAATATGAAATTGCCTATACAAATCTACCCTCCCATGAACCCAAAACTGGAAAAGGTACAAATGAATAGTCTTCATCGTTTGTTCTTCAATTCTTCAGGAATCTCAAAACTTTTCTCATACGGGTGTGCAACATATAGATCTGCAATCTTCATACCTACACACATGAGACAAAGAAAATACCACGTGACATATCGAGTTTGAAATGAGATAACATGGATATCAATATATGATAAAAACATAAGCAACATCTCAAAAACTCCCCCAAAATTCAAACTCCCCCATAATATGATAAGTCTTTCTCCCCCTTTTTAAGATGTCCCCAAATAGACAAATGAGAAGAATGAATCAAATAAGCAAAATCGGGATGTCACGGTATAAAAAAAAATACAAACTATTTTTGATTTTTCAAATTTTTCATACAAAGATAGGATACCAATATGAACAAATATGATACAAAAATCACACCATGGATTTAGACTCAAACAACCAAGTCATGGAAACGGAATGAATGGGTGTGAACACATTCGATAGGTAAATCAACTCAATCAATCATATGTGCATGATGCATATGTGTACCCCTAACGAATGAGCATCAAAAGTATCCTTAGGTGTAAAAAATTTGTTGAATTTAGATGACATCGTCTTATGCAAATCAACAAATCAAAGTCAAAGTGATTTCCACACCAATAACGTCCAAAACTATGTAGCGCATTTTCAAGCATTTCAAGGACGTGCAAAACCGTTTAAAATTCTCCAACCAAACTCCCTCATATATATATATTCTTTTAGAGGTAATCTAAATTCTCAAACATTGGAGAATTGGGTAACAACCTAAATGGCCCATAATATGGCAGGTATTTCTTTTTATTGCCTTTACATTTTTTCGGGCTCTTTTAACCTCTTAGGACCTCGGATATTAAAATTCCTCCATTTTTTAGGTCCTTTTAAACGGTGGCTTTTGCGCAAAGGATAAATAATCAACTTTCGCAGCCCCTCCCCATTTTCAATTAAAGCACACAAACTTTCAAAATGGTTCTTGAAATGCACAATTTCCTTATCAAAATTTATCGCTCTTGGTTCGTTTTAAGGACAGGATTGAAGTGAAAACACCCAACCAACATGTGATAAGACAAGCACAATAACCAAACAAATCCGTGCATGTGTGCAATAAAGGACAAAGTGAGTCAAACATGTAGAAAGTAACACTATAGCAACTCAAAGACTCCAAACTTTGTAAAGCACATGAATCATTGACCTATTATCTCAAAACACTATCAAATAGTCACATGAAGATAATGGAATGATGTTGTGACTCGGTCAACTTAAGTATTCATCCATAAACGGTGCAAACAAACCAAAACACAAATCTTTTTGTATTTTTCACAATTTTTCAAAATAAAATATAAACAAAAGGTACATGTCATAACACTAGCAAATATAAATCATGAAACCACAACTAGTGTATGACAAACATGCAAACACAATCATTTATATGATATTGCAAGAGAAGAATCATGTGCAAGAAAATGAGAATCAACTTGTTTAAAATCTAGTGTATCCAAAAGTGATTTCCTAACCCAAATAGATGTGAAACGTCGTGGGGTGGCTTTGGGAACCACGGAAACACTAGACATAAACTTCCTAGGACTTCTTCAAAGATCAAAACAGAAATGCCTAAGGTGACCTTTCCTACCACAATGTGAACATGTGTAAACGGGAGGAATGACACCTAAAGTGTGATCTTTTCTAACGTCCATGGGATTAATTGACCCTCTAAAACAGATAATGGTCTTGGCTCTAGCACTAGAAGCATGAGAACAAGATGAGCCATTACCATTACTGTCAAATCTACTTGAATCATTTAAATCATTTTTTAACTCCAAAATTTTTGATTCAACCAACAAATTAGACTCTTCCCAAGATAGGGATTGCTTTTTCAAATTTTCAATTATTTCAAAAAGGGTGTCTCTCTCCCCCTTAATTAAAGCAAACTTTTCCCTAAGAGTCTCTTCACGTGACACAAACTCATTGACTAAAATATTTCTTTCATCTTTGGCACAAACACAAACCATCGAATTTTTAAGGTCTTCTAATTCGTTTTCTAAAGCATGGACCCTATCATCACACTCCTTCTTGGACAATTTTAAAGAAACAAAGTCATGGTCCAAGGAAACAAATTTTTCATGATAAAAATCTCTTTGATTTTGAACCGTTTGCAAAAGATCCATCGCGGATTTAAACCGAGAATTTTCTTTTTCCAAAACTTTAATTCTTTTGCAAAGTTTCAAATTCAAAGTTTTTAAATTTTCAGCATGGTCGTGAACTTTTTCAAAAATAGGCACTTTATTATATAACTTCTCCATTTGAACACGCACTTTTACAAAAATCAATTTTTTAGAAAATTGATATCTTAGAAAAATTTTGCGGAAAATAGGAATACGCGATAGATTAGCGTAACCTGCTCTGATACCAATTTGAAAGACGTGTGTGCTCGCGTTCAAATGATCAAACCATATATAAAACCCTTTTAACACAAACAAACCCTAAACATGCAGCCGTATGTGATTGAATAAATTGATAATCTACGCAAGAACATTCAAACACATGCAATTAAGGAAAAATCCCCCTCAGGGGCAAAACCATTTATTTTCACTATAATTTGTAAGAAAACGGCTTACAATTGGATTACAATGAAAATACAAGTTGACTAAGAATTACCCTCGGGTATCGGATTCTGTAGTCGCGGCTGGAATTATCCCTTTCTAGTAGGGCTGCAATGAAGAAGAAGAACGGTCTCCTCCACAAGGGTTGAACAAACCAAAGTTGTGTTCTTGGGTTGCAAAAGGATTCACAAAGGATTGGCAAGGATGTGTGAATCAAACCATGAGTCTTGGGACTTAAAAATATGAAGACTAGATGTATTTGGACTCTCAAATTCGTCTCCTAAAGTCTTGCAAAACAGCTCCCCCGAAGTTGGTATTTATAGGAAAAACAGATGAAGAGTTCCGCTTTTTTAAAACTCTAAAAATCTTATCAGCGTACAGGTACACCGAACCCGTTCTGGGGTACACCGAACCGGTTTGGTGGTACCATTCTGGTATGGGATTAACAAAACAGCATTCTTCAAGGAATTTTCTCCAACTTCAAAAGGTCATAACTTCTTCACCGTAGCTCGGATTGAGGTTCCATTTCTTCCAGTATCTTCGTTGTGGTGAGCTCTTCAACTTTCCAGTTGACCAGACCTCCGAACTATGGATGTGAAATTACGAAAATGCCCTTGAACTTCCCTATCAAGCCTTGTTTCACTGTTTTGACTTCCCTTGCGTTCCACTTGCATTCTGTGCCTAAAATCAAGGAACGTGAAATCGTTGATGCAGATGAGGGACACATTAGTGGAGATAATGCATGCTTGATTCCCAAAATTTGGATAGAGGCCGTCATGTGAGATCGTGAGGTGACGTGCCAAATGTAGCGGCATACGACATAAATAAATGAAACATTTCGGACATGAGAAAAATGTCCTTACAAACATCAAAAGAATCCTTAGGTGTAAAATTTTTTGAATTTAGATGACATCGTCTTATGCAAATCAAAAAGTCAAAGTCAAATGATTTCCACACCAATAACATCCAAAACTATGTAGTGCATTTTCAAACAATTCAAGGATGTGCAAACCCGTTTAAATTCTCCATCCAAACTCCCTCAAATATATTTTCTTCTAGAGGTAATCTAAATTCTCAAACTTTGGAGAATTGGTGCAAAAACCTAAAAGGCCCGTAATTGGCACGAATTTCTTTTTATTGCCTTTAAATTTTTTCGGGCTCTTTTAAACCTCTTTGGACCCTGGACAATAAAATTACTCCATTTTTTAGGTCCAATTTAACGGTGCCTTAGTATTCGCAAAGGAAAAATGAACCTTTCCCAGCCCTTCCCCGTTTTTTAAACAAAGCACACAAACTCACAAAACGGTTCTTAAATGCATAATTTCCTTATCAAAATTTATCGCGCTTGGTTTGTTTTAAGGATAGGATTGAAGTGAAAACACCCAACCAACATGTGATAAGACAATAACAATAATCAAACAAATCCGTGCATGTGTGCAATAAAGGAAACATGAGTCAAACATGTAGGAAGTAAACACTTAATTACATCTTAATGACTCCAAACATTATAAAGCACAAGGATGAATTGACCTATTATCTCAAAACACTATCAAATAGTCACAGGAAAATGGAATGATGTTGTGACTCGGTCATCCTAAGTCTCCATCCATAAACGGTGCAAACAAAATATAAAAATCTTTTTGGATTTTTCTAAATATTTTATCAAAATAAAATCTTTTTGTATTTTTCAAAATATTTCCAAAAAAAATATACAAAAATGATACATACTATCAATAGGCAAAAAATATCATCATGAAAATCATCCTATGCTAGTAAACAAGTCAAACCTCAATCATTAGGTGCGGAGAGGTTTTCCAAAGGTGGTGACAACTTATGAAAAACCTCCATCAATTCTTGTGAAGTTTTGACTAAAAACTTAACTTGCTCACCTAAATGTGAAAACTCTCTCATGTAGTCTTTGGGAGCATGTAAAGAATCATGTGTGGGAACATGTGTATCAGAAACACGTGTAGAAGCAAAACGTGACACATACCCCAACTTAAAGCAAAATTCCCTAAGGTGTCCTCTCCTTTTGCAATGTGAGAAAACATAAATAGGCCTCGGAACACCTCTCTCAAAAACTCTAGGACGCACTTTCCTAATAGGAATGGAACGCCTAGGTGGGTTAGGGTGAGACTCATGTGAATTTGACACTAAACTGGGAACCGGATCGGGTGCTAATTGGGAAATAGAAGCACCGTCATGACTTATTCCTAAATTCTCAGCTTTACCCTTAAGAACCACCTTTTCAACCTTCTTAGGTGCGTTATCAAAAATGACTTTGACCTCCCTGGCACGTTCGAGATCACTCTCGAGTTGGGATACACGTGTCATCAGACTAGACAACGTGTTGGTCAAATCACACTTCTCCTTTCTTAAAAACTCCTTCTCTCTGTCCAAATCTAAAACCCGATGACCTAAATCTCGATTATACTTATTTGTTTTCAAGGTCTCGGTGTACAAATCTCTAAAAGATTTTTGGATCTCACTTTCATCTCCACTCTCTTCCTCGCTCTCATCCTCACTCGAAGAACACAAATCACTATCATCGCTCTCGTGTGCACTCTCGTGAGACAAAGTGGGTGTGCTCACACGACCAGAAAAAAGCGACAACCATCCCATGTGCTAAACCTTTATCGGACTCATCTACCTCATCACCCTCACTATCACTAAGTGTGGCAGGCATGGCTACTTTCTTTCCTTTCTTTCTAAGCCGTGTTGGACACTCAAACGACTTATGTCCCTTACCCCTACATTCAAAACAAGTCATGTTCTCAAGATCTTCCTCACACTCCTCATCTGAGTCATTCTATTTTTCTCTCTCACAACTTTCTTTGGCCTTTCTTTTCTTTTCTATTTTCTCAAAAAATTTCTTTTTGTTGGAAAAATTATTTTTGTTCATGTTGAGAAATTTTTTAAATTTTTTTGCAAATAAGGCCATGTCATTAAAATCAAAGTCTCCCTTAGAATCGGACTCACAAACTTTTTCTTTCTTTTTCTTACAATGAGTCTTTAAAGCAATGCCATTATCCTTAGCCTTAATGGTTTTGGGAAACATGTCAATCTCATAGGTTTGAAGATCTCCTATAAGTTCTTCTAACTTTAGTGATTTCAAATTTCCCAAAGAGTTCAAAACAGTGACTTTAGGAATAAAGCGTTTTGGGAGAGATCTCAAAATCTTTTTAATGACACGCGTGTTATCAATCACCTCACCCAAATTAAAACTGGTGTTAATAATGTCCGACAAACGTGCATAAAAATCATCAAAGCATTCAGATTCAGACATGGTGATAGTCTCAAATTGGGTGGTAAAAATTTTGTAACTTAGATTCTTTAACCGCGTTCGTACCCTCATGTGTCAATTTCAAAACATCCCAAGCCTCTTTAGACATGGTGCACGTCATAATTCGGCGAAACTCATCAGGAGTGATAGCTCCAGAAATAGCACTCAGCCCACGTGAATTATATTTAGACATTTTATGATCATCTTCAGTCCAGGCTACACGGGTTTTAAAGAGGAGATATTATCAACGGTGACCGTGGGAGGAGTCCACCCATTTTCGCAAAGGTACCAAACACGCTCGTCAATGGCTTTTAAACCAGATTTCATGCGAGCTTTCCAATAGGCATAATTAGACCCGTCAAAAATAGGCATCTTATTATAAAAGTGCTCCATAGAAAAAAAATGCGATTTTTCACAAAACTGATTTTCCAAAAAAATCAATATCACACGATTTTGCGGAAAATAGGAATACGCGATAAATTAGCGTAACCCGCTCTGATACCAATTTGAGAAGACGTGATTGTGTGATAATTGATTAATTCGTAAATTTCTAATTTGGCTCACTTATTTAATTATAGTTTATTAATTCAGCCCCTAAACATGCATCTATGGTGCGTGTGTCAAACCATAAACAAATAACGTATGCGACACAACAAATATGCTGAGACAAAGATTTTAGGAAAAAACCCCTTTCGGGTAAAACCTTTATTTCACTATGAATCTATAATTCGGAACTTATAATTACATAGAGAAATCTGCAATGGATCAATGCGCAGCCAACCCACAAAGACTCGCAGTCTTGAACTCAGCAAGAGAATACCCGCAGCACCCTCCAAGGACTCGCAGTCCTATCTTCAGCAATGAATCTTCACGCAGCAAGATCCTTAATGACACGCAGCCATACGGTGCAGAGACGCACTCCACAAAAGATGAACAAAGGCGAAGATGTGTTCTTGAACACCAAAACAATTCACTATAGCAAGATGGGAGTTTTGTGATTTGTAAATCAAAAAGGGATTAAACCCCTAAAAGAAGAAGCCTAAAGATTACTGCTTTAGCAGTGTTTCTGTTCTGGAAAACGTATGGACTTCTTAATGAAAACGTTGCCATTTAATGAGTATTTATACAAAAATGCACCGCCTCGAAATTCGAGCTCGTTCTAACGAGAAGCATATGTCGCTCGAACGAAGTAAGCATGTCGTTCAAACGACATCGCGCGACTTCCAATCTCGTTCGAACGAGACGCTGATCTCGCGCGAACGACCTGGGAGTCAAAATTGAGGTCCGCTTTAAAACTTAGAAAAAATACTCATTCTCAATATTTGACGAAAAAGTCCGCTCCAACACTTAGAAAATATTTTGTAAAAATCTCCCAAAAGCTCTAAGTGAAAAGTAAAGGTATTTAAAACATAACCTTACCAAAGTAACTTCGCGGAGCCTTGAATGATGAAGAACTTGAGTAATTCGGATCCGTCTTTGATGTAGATGTCTCTTGAATGCTCTTTGACGGTGTATCGGTGTATGACATAATAAATTGATAACGGATCTATGAAAATATATCCTTACACTACCCTCATTGTTCCCTTGGTTCCGTTGGCCCTAAGGAAACACACTACTGGCTTTAACAGCCCTGATTGAATCCACCGTCACTCAGTAAAAACCATCCATCTGAATCATTTAGATGGGTCCCCTGATGGGTTCCCCTTGTGGTGTTCCGCTTACACTATTACATCCAATATTACTCCCAGACTAAATCTTTCAACTTTTTTAACTCCCTTCACATAGAAGCATCAACATCCTCCTTGACAAAACACGACCTTATCGTTATCTGCAATAATCGTCCAAACAGAATTTCCTTTAAGTGTTAGTGACTCTTCTCATGGGTCCATCACACACTTATGGATATTTTTCTCCATTGTACCTACCTCATCAGATACAAGGTTAACTTACACAAACAACTCTTTATGAACAACAGAGGAACTTGCGATCAACCCGTACCTAAGATCCTTCCATTGGCATAATATTATACTTTCAAATGTGGTAATTAACTCCCACCATTACAACACTGCTCCCACGAGCTAAGAAATTTTTTTCCCCAATTTTCACTTTCGGGTATACTACACTCCGCCATATGCCAAAGCCTCTGGATATCCTATTTCCATAAGCTAACGCACAATATCTGCATTTCTACAATTCCAACGGATGGTCCTCTTCAAATACCCATCTGATTCTATCCCATTCTAACCACTCTGGGTGAGTCTGACTTGGCACCCTAGCAGTCCTTACAACCCCAATTACCAAAGCAACAATAGAGGTGACCTCAACTACGGTCATTATCCCCAAACATTCCACTAATTCAACTGAGTCTCATCTCCTACTGTGCTCCCAATGACCCTCACTTGATGACCTTCATTGTTCGGCATACGAACACACCCGAACGCACATAAGATTCATTATAATTATACACTATAGCAGGAGAATGAAATCACACCATAGGAACCAACAATCCTAAACATAGGGATCTATATTGAAAAGAAAGCAATACTGGAAACGCAGTACGTTCGTACAAATTCAAAAGGACACTAGAACCTGATGCTCTGATACTATCTATAACAACCCGCCAAATAAAATACCGAGTGATTAGTCCTATTTCAAATTAAGTCAGGAGTCTCATATGTTTTCATTCTCAGCATCACTGTCGAAAACTATTTAATTACTAATAACCTATTAGTCCACGGTGTTAAATTTTAAACTTTCTAATCTTTTTGTTAAACGCACAATAAATCAACCACACAACTAATATACATAAATAATTGAATTCAATAAAATAATAACCGATAACTCTCGGTAAAACATACATACAACCAAATCGAATGAAATGTTGAAAATAAGATAAATAAAATAGTTGGGCAACATGCCCAAATATTACAACAGTACCTCTTTTCTAGATCACAAGGAGATAAGTGTCTATACAAGTCCATGCTAGCATCCACGGCTACTGAAGCAATGTTTCACTCGAAAGAATAGTCATCCAGGCGTCCCTGTGTCTGGACACCTAAAATGTTTTTAAATATTTGAAAACGGGTCAGAGCCAAAACGTTTTGAAAATATTTAGAAAGTGTTTAAAATACTTTAATATTTATAATATGATATTCTCCATATTTAAACTCGTGCCGCACTCCCATGAGATACCCTCACCTCTCATCGAATAGTTCACACCTAACGCATGTATTTTAAACCTACCCAACCTAACTAGTATCTCCAAAACTTCTAAAAACCCCAAACACTACCTCATACTCCACGTAGTAATATCCTAAGCTTTCTCCCGAGCTTATGCATTATAAATCCTAACTTATAATTTATCCGTTCACTTATAATTAACTTTCACATCTTAGTGTTATTAGTCTCGTATATAAAATTCTCATCTTTATATACGTATCACATTTTATTCCGGCCTTTATTCTCTCGGATGAAAAACCATTTTCTTCACACTTTATTCTTTATTTAGTCCGTATATATATATATATATATGTGTGTGTGTGTATGTGTGTGTGTGTGTGTGTGTGTGTGTGTGAAGATGTGAAAAGATATATCCATACTTATATATCACACACTATATAAGTATAATAACTATCCCTCAGAGATTTAACTCATTGGATGAAATCTCGACAATGTTATCATCTTCCAAGGAATCACTCACATTATCATCCTGGGTACCAGCGGTCGGACTCTCACACCGACTTGGTAAAAACCCAAATCATAATGCATGGGAAGCGATTATAGTTCCGAACCTGAAAGTGAGACGAATCATACCCCCCCCCCCCCCCCCCGTCTCACCCGGAATAAAAATCACACAAAATAAATATTGGACGCCTATGACCTGGGGACTATATGCTCCCTGCTCCTCAAGCCAGGGGCCTCACCCACATCGCGCAACTTTCCATGATATCACTAGAGGGGTATGCTTCACATAAATATACCATCCACACACAGATATATTCATAATCATATCATATATCTACTGTCTCTATACCCGTATATGTATATCATCAAATTCGGTTATTCATGCCTATCTCTCGTGGCATTAGCCTAATAAATCCCAAATATATTAATTCGTACCAATTTATAAGTATACAAACAAGTTATTTAATCTCATAAGTATTCACTCACTTATGATACAATTCTCACATTTACAATCTCCCGAATATTAGCTTATCACACTTAGTTAATACTCTAATTCAATCCTACTCGAACATTAGTACGCATTTATATAATCGGCATCTATATATATATATACCCGCCAATATAATTCCTCGAGTGTCGTTCATCCCAAACACTCCTAAAAATTTTAACCTGAATTTTATCCTCGACTAACCCAAGGTTTATAAAACACTCCTCTAATCATTTAGGAGTTACATTACTCTATTTTGGACCCCCTAATAATTATCTGCAAAAACCATCTTCCTTAAACCCTTAAAAACAAGGAAAATTTTCAAAATCTGATCGGTGCGAATCGATTCGCATGTGTCCGAATCGATTCGCACCCCTCCGAATCGATTCGAAATGGTTCAGAGTCCTACTTTACTCTTATCGAATCGATTCGGCCCCGTGAATCGATTCGCCCTGGTTCATCAAGCGAATACTAGTTATGTTTCTCTTCTTCCCCAAGACTCAACCAATACACACATACCCCATTTTTATGGTTCTAATCATTCCCAACCATAAATACAATAACTACACACTTGATTATACCCAAACCAATAATAAAATCTTGGGATACATTAATTAAATTAAGAATTTCTACACTATTATTAATTAAGCCCTAACTATCATTCCTCCCTAATTTCTCATCAACTTACACCATTAACATGGTTTCAAGCCTAGATTTCATATGGAGTTAATATCACAACAATTTCGTATGAAATCCTTTCTGAAAACCCCTTTTGTGTAAGAATCCAAAACCCAAAATCATATAGTTTTACACCAACTATAGTATGAAAAATCAACACACTTAAGAATATAAAGCAAGTTAAACACTTGCCTCGTTGGATAAATCAGATGACCGGTATCCATCGGAGCTTGGCCTGAGATCTCCTCTCTTCTCCCTTTTCTTCTTTCCTTTTTATCTTTCTCTCGTGTCTTAAAAGAGATAAATGAGGGTTTAGCCCTTATTAAATCCAAAAATGACTCATATACACAATTGTGAGTCCCTACTAGTCCAAAAAAGTCCCCGAAACCCACACACTATCCCCAGGTACCCTATTCTGGCTATCTCGGCCCTTCCGAGACCAACCGTGCACTCAAAATTCCTATCTGAGTCACTTATAAAAAAATCACCTTTTTAATCCAATATATCTATGCACGAGTTTATCGAATAAAATATTATCTCTTGTCGCTTTTCCTAACCGCAACATAATCTAAAGTAATCCAGCTTCATTTATTTATTCCTGTAAGTAAATATAATATTCATGAATAGTAATCCTTCACTTAATTTCTCAAATCATTTCTCTGAGTATTAAATTACACTCACTTATGTAATTAAATTACACATAAAAGTACAGGGTGTTACATTACCTAGAGGAAAATTTTGGGATTTGAGGTGATAAAAGTACAGGGTGTTACATAAAAGTAAAGAGTATGAGCTCTCTAATTAAGGAGATTATTTTGGAGACACCTATTATCGTCGAATGTTCTCGAGAAAATTAGATCTTAAAAATTGAAATTCCCCTCACCTAATTTAGATAAGTCAAATTGCTTTGTTCTAGCTTATGAATTATGTGGTTTCGAGTCGGATTAATTGGTTTTAATTTCCTTTAAATAAAAAAAAATTAAAAATGAATGAGCATGATATATGCGTGGTTGGTTTAGAGATCCCCATCGGTAATTTATCTAGAGTGGAGTTTAGCATTCTAGATACTTTTGTAGGTAGAACCTTGATTTTTTCCGAGATGGGAGATGAGTTAGCGACCCATGCCCTAAAGCATTACATGTATCCTAATAGGTTGAATCAACCCTCGTGAATACGTCTTCCCCCATATAATGTGAACAACTTCGAATTCAAGTTGAATGTAATTCATTTACTTCACATCTTTCGAGGAACAAAAAATGAGAACCCGTACCTTCATGTGCACTAGTTCAAAGAAATCCATGGAACGGTTAAGTTACAGTAACTCACCGATTTGATTGTTAAACTAAAATTATTCCCATTTTTTAAAGATAAAGCTAAAAATTATCTACTCTTACTCAAACCTAATTCCATCACTACATGGAATCAATTGAATGTCGAGTTTTTGCAATAGTTTTTCCCCAACCAAAAGACGATGGCATTACGTCACGCCATCAACACTTTTAGTCAAAAAGAGGGAGAGGCTTTGTGGATGTACCTAGAGATATTTAAGAACTTGTTATTGCAATGTCCTCACCATGAGATATAATTGATTATACTACTCGGTCGATGATTGAATTAATGTGTAGTGGATGTTTTACTGAGAACAGTGAGGCCGATGAGTGGACATTCCTAGAATTTGTAGCTTAAAAGTTCCAATGATGGGCACCCCACTGGGATTTTATGCCCACCACAATTAATGAGGGAAACGCTCACCAAGTCGAGCAAGGTTTTGGATTAAGTGCGAAAGTGGCTTCATTGGCCCAACATTTAAAAGCCTTGGAAATGAGCAAAGAGAGTAATCGAGTCGTACATGTGGTTGTGCAACATATAGGTTCACATATGTGCTTGTTTTGTTATAGTTTCGACCACTTAGTCGAAAGTTGGCCTATCCTTTCAGCCCACAAAGCTCTCACCGACTAAGAAAACACCCTCTACCAAAATCAGCCATAGTACAACCATTCTCCAATACATACAATCCAGGATGGTGGGACCACCCTAACTTTTTGTGGTATAAAGGTCAATAATAGGGTAGTGGAGGTCAATCTTCAGGTAACCTAGCCCTAAATTCCAAAATAATTCCCATGTAGTGTCATTTCCCTCACCCTAGAAGATCCAATCTTTAGAGGAGACGATGAACTTACTTACCCAAAGTAACCTTCAATTCCAAAAAACACACAAAGTATCCTTTAATCCACAAAGTAAAGCTTGCACACAAACACTCAATCGATTGCCAAACTAGAGGTTCAAGTGATCCAATTAGCCAATGCATTTAGTGAGAGAAATAAGGGAACATTCCTAATCCAACTCGAGCCTAATCCAAAAGGTACCATGGCTAGGGGTCAATATGTTATTCAAGACAACACGAGCACATCAAACACCCAAGAGCATGCGAAAGCCATCATCACGCTTAGGTCAAGCAAAGAAGTTAAGAATAACATCTCACCACCCACCAAGAGTGAATTCGGGAAATTTAAGGAGAAGGAATATCCACCGATGGACCCAATTTCCTCCTCATCCTCACCTTCTGAGCCATTGTGGAGACCTATGTTTCGAAATCCTAGTTTTCCTGACATTTGGTGACACAAAATTAAAAGGCACAAGTGGATAAGATGTTAAAAGTATTTAAGCATGTGCAAATCAATATCCCATTGCTTGATGCTATACAACAAGTCCCGTCCTAAGTCAAATTTTTGAAGGATCTTTGTACCTTTAAGATAAGCATTAAAATTCCTAAGAAAGACTTTGTCGCTGAGAAAGAAATCTCGATCATCTCATATAGAACCCCTGTTAAGTATAAGGATCTCGGGACTCTAACGATCTCTATCAAGATAGGGGAACACATTATAGACAAAGCTCTTTTAGATTTGGGAGCTAGCGTGAATCTTTTGCCACACACTATGTATAAGAAACTAGGCTTGGGGGAGTTGAGGATGATTAAGATTACCCTATTATTAGCCAACCGTTCTATTAACTAAAAGAATTGATTGATTTAATATTGATTGGTTGCTAATTTTTTTTGTAAATTAATAATTAGTGCCCATTTCATATGCAAGTAGGATTGACCCTCATTGTAAATTAGTAAATTAATATTTGTATATTTTAATTGTTAGTTTAATTGATGAAAATAATTAATTGAGTAAATGAATTAAAAGGAGTACGGGATACACATTTGTTGTTGCCATTGCGGTTGGATTATAGTGGATCGATGTTGGGTTGGTTAATTTTAAAAGTGGCATGACCACTGGATTATTGTCTATATGGGGGGTGGGATTTTTCAACTTTTTTAAAAAATTCCTTTGTATAACGAACAATATTTATATATAGTATGATAATTAAATGAAACATACTTGAAATTACATATAGTGCGCATAGATACTAGTCTTCTAGTTCTTATGCGTACACATTCAATAGCCCTTAGACCCGTTCGAGAGTCATAACCCCTGTAATGAGATCTCTCGAATTGTCCCATTTGGACAGTTTGGGACTGCATAATTTCTGTATAATAATATACTTAGTGGCTTAAAGTTGTTACTTTTGGAGGAAGTTCTGCAGTTGTATCCTAATGTTCTCCGGGTACATACTAGATTGAGAAGTGTGACTGTTATTTCAATTGATCAATTGAAATAACACTCACACTTGCCAATATACACCGTGTACTTGGAGAACTACGGGGATATGCTGCCGAATTTTTCTCAAATCATAACAATGTGCATGAGATGTTAAGTATATTACAGAAAAATGCGGTCTTGAATGGGATAGGACCACTCACCCTTTAAAGGAGATGGAGGAAATAGAAATTTCTATTATACATTGAATTTGAATTTGAAATTTAAAAATCGAATATAAATAAGACATAATTAAATGAAACATACTATAAATCTAAGTTTTGTTTATACTAATCCATGAATATACGCTTCTTACCTTTAATAGGTGATTAGTTATGGTAGCTGTGATGGGATATCCGAAATACAAAGAGTGGATGGGTGAGACAAATAGAATGGAGGACGTGTTTCGCAGAGGTGCTAATGAATTTGTGAAATACGCAAAGAGATGTCATAATGATGAAGAGTTTCCATGTCCGTGTTCTAGGTATAAGAATGGTAAGGTGTTTGAGTGAAAACAGTTGAACTACATTTGTTAAGATAGGGTATGCAAGATAGTTATCGATTTTGGAGTTTTCAGGGTGAATTAAAAGTTCCTTTTGTCCCTGAACAACCTTCACAACAACCTTCAACAAGTAGGATAGATGTATAAGGGGACGACGTAGATCATAAATGAGTTGTGGGAAGAGGGTGTGCAATCATTTGACTCTTTTAGAAAAGAAGAGTTTACGCTGAAAGCTATGTTGACTCTTTTATTTGACTTGCCTTATTGGAAGAATAACCCGGTGCGCCATGTATTGGATGTGATGCATGCAGAGAAGATTTTTTCCTCCTTGTTATACTTTTTCTAGGAAGAAACAAACGAAATAGAGGAAACTGTTAGTGAGAGTAAGGAGGACTCTGAGGCCACTCATTCCGAGGGTGAGAAATTTGGCGAGGAGTCTTCTTCCCCTCTTGAAGGCTAGGTCTATGGACACTAGATTTGATTCCATAGATATGGATGCTCTCAATGTTTATGAAGGATATGTGGTGCGAGCACCACCCTAATATATTTTGAGCAGAGGATTCGTCTATTCTAGATTTAATTTTTGAGCATCACATTGAGAGTTTTATAGCCAGGAGTGTTTGTAACATTGAAAAATTGACCTCTCACGAATTAAAGGCACTTGCAAGCCATGTTTATAAGTTCATATTAACTCCTTCGAGTGAAGTTACTGGCACAGGTGCTTTCCTCTTCTTGGAAGCTATCAAGGACTTGTAGAATTACTGCCACTTCAGGCTTGACTAGCTTAATACCTCTATTCGTTGACTTATTTCTCCTGCTACTAAGAGATTAATAAGAGTAAAGTCTTTTGAGAAAGCCAAAGCTGAGCAATGTCATTTGAACTCTAATAGAGTCCGCGAGAAGATCAAAACATTAGAAGCTAAGTTAGCTAAGATTTTAGCGGGTGAGATAGAGGACGTTGTTCGAATGCATAAACTCGAGGGGGATTTTGTTAGATAGGTTGTCCCGTCATTCGAGGGCTTCTACTCGAAGGAGAATCTTCTTTTTCTTTTATCTGATTGAACACTCGTATATAGTTCCATTTTCTTTTTATAATATCATGATCTTATCTGTTTCGAGCAGGTCATTTATATGAATTATAATGTTTTTTATATTCTTCCTTACATTGTATTTCTATGAACTTTCCCTTATTATGTTGGAATATCTTCTCATATTATTGCATGAGTGTTAATAATTGTCATTATGTTTTTCTATGGGAGTGTCTACTCAGAAATTAGAGAGTAATATATGTAACTTTCCCGTATTCTGTGGGATACTTCACTTATTTTAATCATGAAATTGGACTTGGGAGTCAATTATCCTCAAATTTTGTAAACAACATACAAACTGTTATTGTTTCATCAACATTTTAAAACTTTGCACTTCCTTACAATATATGTTATTCGTTCCGTATGAGGAGCATATTTCTCAAAACATTATATGTAAAGGTGCTTTGCTCATCATATTTTGTCATTGGAATGTATATACCCCCGAGTATGATGAGACATGCTCCTTAAATTAAATATCATTTCTCTTAATCTCTGAGAATCTCAAGTTGCTCTACTCTTAAAATTATTTTAGCAAAATCAAAATCATTTTTTTCTTGAAATGCACCTGTTCGCATAATTTTGCGAATAGATGCATGCTAAACTTGTTAGTAATGTAAGATGATAAACATTATAAATATCATCAGAAATATTATGAAAGAGACTGGTCATGACCAAACATTCGCTATTGCATTAATTGTGCATAAAGTGATATTTTAATTTTGTATTAAAAAAAGTGCATCAGCTATTTTCCTTTTCATTTAGGGAACTTTCTTTTTCTAGGATTAACTACTGAATAAAAATAATGGGGTACCTCAGAAGTAGTACTTCTTGAGCCACTTACAACTGACCGATTGGATGAACTCACACTCCGACTCTAAGATTTGATAATACCATAATCTTCTTACTCCTCGCACAATAAATGGCCCCTCCCAATTGGGCTTGAATTTTGAGGTTGTCATGCTCCTTAGATGATGAATGGATGCTCATAAAACCAAGTCTCCCATTAAAATTCTCTAGGCTTAACTAGATTCTCATACGCTCTAGACAACTGCTGAGTGTAGACTTTGAAGTTTCCTTGGCTCTATCACGATGCTCGTCCAAAGTTTCTAACTGCACTTGTCTTGGATCAGGCACTAAATTTTGGTTTAGTGTCACTCATGCTGACGGCACATCCAAGCCATAGACTAGAGAGAACGGGATAAAACCAATCGCCTCCCTCTTGGAGGTCCTGTAAGCCCATAAAACCATCGACATCTTGTCATACCACATTCCTTAAAGATCTTCCAATATCTTCAAAATATTAATCAACATCTTTTTAGTTGCCTCCGCCTAACCATTCCCTTTGGGATAAAAAATGGATAAGCTATTATGGATAATCTTGTATTTGCCCTTGAGCCGACCCATCCCTTTACATACGAATTGCTTGCCATTATTTGTGAGGATGACTTTGGGATGCCAAATCTTCATATTATGCATTCCCGATTGAACTACATTATGACTTGAGAATTAACCTTTCTTATAGGAATTATTTTCGCCCTCTTAGTATACATCTCCGTAGAAATCATTGTGAAGGCTTCTTCATAAGAGGTCGAGCTAATTTTTCCTACCAAATCAAACTTTCAAGTGTGAAATGGGTAAGGATTATCTACACTTTGCAAACTCACTGAGGGGATATGAACCATATTGCCATTAATTTGGGATGATATACATTTCTATACAAAATTTATAGAGTCAACCTCCATTGATTGCCATTAATAACTTAGGATCATCAGTTGATCTTATAATTTTATGCCACCCATATGGGAAGGCTCATGATCCTCTTTTTGTATGCTTGCCACTTCTTGACCTTCCACGTATCTCGAGGCCTTCTCATTGTACCCTTTTCTGTAAAGTTCCCCATTCACCAAGTAAAAATGGGCCACTATTTTCTTTAAATAAACCTCATAAGCCCTCTCAGCAAGCAGCTCCTTTTTTTTTAGATACGTAGTGTAAGGAATCCTCCAATCTTCCAAAGTCTCTACAAAATTTGTGTCCATTAGTTAATCCAACTATGTCTGCGACTTTAGGCAGCCTTATCTCATGTGAGCAGCCTCCGTACTCATGTTAGGCCAACAATAGCCCTTTGTTGCAGCCGTATGTAAAGCGAAATGTCTCCATACCCACAGTGCCTTTTGTGCATTGCTTCTAATATCTCTTGAGCTTCCCCCCCCCCCCCCCCCCCCCGCATCACGCTAAAAAACTGTCCAAAAATTTTAAGTATAGCGTGCCCTACAACATGTGAAAGTGTCTAACTGTAAAAACTTCATATTTTCTTCATGTGTCTCAAACTGTTTTACGATTGGAAATCTCCAGTCATTAAATTCCTCACTTGGGAATAGAGATCTCACTATTGTCAGCACTATTATCCACCGCACTAAGATGGTGGCTTTAGACATTTTTAATTTCTGTACAATTATTGCTAAAGCATCGAGGTGTCTATTCATTACCCTAGGGTGCCTCCCTATCTTGATAGCTAAAACTGTCCAATAACCTTTGAATGATTGATCTATATGGAGCAAGGTTAGCATAATTGAGAGAAAATTCCCTATTAACTTGCTTGACAACTAGGTTGGAGTCTCCTCATATAAAATGTATTTTAATGCCTCTTCTCAATGTCTCTATAAGGCTAAGTATGAGATCCTTATATTCGGCCTCCTTATTAGAGCACTTGAAGTCCAATTATTAGGAGCGAGGGACTTTATCATTGCCACCAGAGAGGATGAGGCCTGCTCCACCTATTCCTTATTTACATAAGCCATCGAACTTCATTATCCATTCTTCCATTTCTCCAACTAAACATGCTTGGAAGTTATCTCCTGGCAGCACTTCACTAGAGGGTTCAAAATTTTAGCTTGGGAAATTGGCAAGTAGATGAGCTACATATTATATCTTAATAACTTTTGGAACAATGCACTTCAGATTATACTCAGAGAGTATTAAAAACCACTTGGATTCTTCCCCCACCAAGATGGTTCGCATAATATGTAGAAGGGGATTGAAGGTAATCCTGAGATTAGGGATAATTCCCTAATTGGCAATAGTGTTTGAGATTAAGCAACCGAGGCAGATCAAGCGTGGCAACTAAAGCATGGCATCTTGGCATGGCAACTCATACTTTAGCTTATTGTATTAGTCATATTATATTTCTGTTTATGTTGACTATAAGGTATAACGGTTGTAATGTTGTAATGAGAATGATAATGAGTTTTAGTGTGAGGTCAAACGGTACTCGCGAGAGACCAGGCTTGGCAGGGCCTGGGAGAGCTTTCATGCTCTATCGAATGACCTCGCTGTGGGAACTTTAGAGGGACTTGGTTTGGAGGATTGAGAAGTAAGGCACCGTTGGGGCTGGTCCTGACCATCCTAGATATACCTGGTAAAAACACCGAAGGACCCTGACCGTGGAACCTCAGGCGGAGCAGCTTGGAGTTCCATCGAGCGTTGAGTTATGAACCAATCAACCCTCTACTTAATGTCACATCTACTGTAGGTAATGTCACTAGCCAGCTAAACAATGTCAGACCTACACTCGAGTAAACCACCGTGGTATTTGGGGCTGTCAGGAAGTTGGTGAGCCACCTCTGCGACAACAGCCCCCTGACACACAGTGGTTAGGCAAAAGGCATGTCTTGTCATTTAATGTTTATAACGTGGAGGCAACTAGTGCATCGGGGATTTAATATTGTGACACAAAGTATGAGGGATTTCTTTCATAGTCTTTAATGACTGAGTTGCCTCGGGGATGGTAGGGGAGGCTATTTAAGGACCCTAACCACCTTTGAGGAGAAGAGGATCTTTTGAGAGTTTAAGAAGTCATTACTAGAGAGAATACACATCAGAGAGAGAGAGTTATTGCAAACCAAAGAGCTTTCTCCCTCACCATTGCTATTTATTACGAAGCTTTTAATACATGACAAGGATTCTCGAGAGCGTTTGGTGTGTCTCTACCTGCCTACCAAGGTGTATCTAGGGTGCTTAGTTCTCTCTCCCTCTAGCCAAGTTACTTCTAAGTTCCACTACCACTTTCTGAGTTATACACGAGATCTTTTGTGAGTTTAAACTGAGTCCTATCTTCATTAGATTTGTGTTTGCATGTTCTATCACTAATTCAAGGTTTTAGCTAATTAACTTATCATCACCATACTTCAAAGGGGTTATGCCTCCATCTATAATATAAATTACCCTCCTACATTTGGCGACTCTACTGGAGAGGCATTCTTCTAAGTAAGGAGTATGGCGCAAGATAATGCTACTCAAAGGCTCAACTTTGATGACGTCCAGCATAATGAAGAACAGGCTGCGAGAGAACTGGAGGCTCTAAGGGATGGGATTCCTCGAATAGAGGTACCTCCGGTTCAGCCAGCGACAGGCATTCCAGGGGTGACACAAGTGTCCACGAGTGCGGGGTTGGGACCCACTCAGGTGGCGCTCCTCATGAGTAAGTTTTATGAGTTTTTGCAAACTCCAGTAGCTTCAACTATGTTGGGAGGATTGGAGGTTAATGCTTTCATAACACCAGGGGTAGCTCCAACGGCCCCACCAGGTGCAGGTGTGGCGGGAACGGTCCCAATAAGCATGCCCTATGTTGTGAATCCAATAGTGGGAACCTCAGGAGTTTCAACAGCCCCTACTACAACGTTTGTCCTGGCTGCAATGGGTGCCCAGCCCATGGTGCCACTGGTTGTTGTCCCAGTAGCATCACCCATGGAGGAAATGAGAAAGGAGATGCAGAAAGAGATGTTGAAATTCATGCAAGCCTCCTCACGATTTACTGGCGAGGTAGCTTCGGTTTATGATGACTTTTGAACACCTTATCCTCAGGAATACAACAATGAGCCCTATCCAAAGGACTATATTCCTCCTATTTTTGAAAAGAATATGGGGAAAGGTGGGAACCCGAAGGAGCATATTAAGCGCTTCATCAAACACTTGGGGGAACATTGCAATAACAAGAAACTTCGATTGAGGGAGTTTTCCAAATCCTTAACCGATAAAGCGTATACCTGGTAATCCCATTTGGCTCCTAGGAGTGTTTCTACGTGGGAGGAGATGCATGTATTATTTGTCCAGAAGTTCTTTCTGGCAGAAGACGAGTTTACTTTGACCCAACTGGGCAGGGAGAAGTAACGACCTGGGGAAGAAGTGGTAGCTTATGTTCGAAGGTTCAGAGAAAGATCCCTCGATGTGAGGGAGGAGGCCAGAGAATCCAAATTGCTGTAGATCTGCGCTGGGGGGCTGCTTCCTGAGTACATATGCCATCTTATTAACGAGACACGCAAGGGGACTTTTGTGGCATTCTTAAGATTAGTGAGAAACATCTCTTTGGTGGTGCGAACCAATCCAGTGGCAGTGCCCATGATGTTTAGGCAGCCGATGCAACCCGCAGGGGGAAGGTCTTAGCCCTCACGGGTAGGGTACACTGAAGGGAGAGATAGGGGCAAAGCACCGAAGAAGGATAATAAGAGGAAGTTCGAAAGAGACAGGGAAGACCCACCACCATTTCCTTGTACAATCGAAGAAGCAGTCAGCTGTTACAACGCAATGGTCCAAGGCAGAACGGTCTATGAACCAAAAAACATTCTCGTTGAGGAACCCAATGCGGCAACGAAGGTGGATCCTAAGTATTGCCAGGTTCATCAGAGGATCCAACATCCAACAGAAAGTTGCTTCACATTAAGAAGAATTATTGACAACCATGTAAAGGTGGGGACGTTGAAAATCCCTCCACAGAATGTCAATAACAACCCACTACCAGCACACGGGGCCAATCGAGTGGTGGCCTATGATGAAGAGGCGGAGAGAGAAGAAAGAGAAGAGTACAAAGCAGCTTTGGAAACCTGTACTAAGGGAATAGCTAGCTTAGTTTTAGCCTATGATGAAGCAAGCACAAAAGACGTGGATGACGTGTACAACGTTGAAGGCGAGGAGGTAGATCCGGGCTTAGAGTACTGTGCAGTCTCAAAATCTCCAAAATTCACATGGTTCTTCGAACAGGTAGGGATACCAAAAGAGAGCAGGTTGTAAATAACCCAGGAAATAATGGATATCGCAAGGAAGGATGTGATCCCTTCGCTGAAATGGAAGGGACCCATGGCTAGGTTGGTGAGGAGGTTTCTGTTAGAAGTAACCTTCAGCGATGTCGATAGGGCTGTGAGATTCCCTCACAACAGGCCATTGTATATGACTGCCGGCGTTAACGGAGTTAGTTTTGTAAGGAATCTCATGGATGGGGGAGCTTCCATCATTATCATGCCAATTAACTCCTTTTATGCAGCCAATATTCCAGAAGAAAGGTTGCTCCCCATGCCTTTGGTAATTTCGAGATATGATAGCCAATCTTCCAAATCCATTGGGTATGTTAACATGGGGATTGTGATGGGAAATTTGAGTTCCCATATAAAGTTCCACGTGATAGAGAGTGCAACTTCCTATCATCGGCTAATAAGAAGGGTGTGGATGCACAACCAAGGGCTAGTTCCTTCTACGTACCACCAATGTGCTAAGGCGAACATCAAGGGGACAGAGGTGACCATTAGGGATACAAAGAGGCCTTTCGCCATTGAGGAAGATCACTTGGTGGACACAGCGTTATATACTGAGTTGGAAGGGGGCGCCCGGGTCTTAACGATAAGGATGGATGGAGCATGGGTTCCCTCGATCAGAGAACGGATGGGGCCCTTGAATGAGCAGAGTAAAGAGATTGCGAGCAGTGCAAGAGTAATAATCGAAGAAGCTCACCAGACGGTCCCTCGACCCCAAGGCATCTCGAAGAAGCTTAAAGACAGGATGAGGCCTAAAGTGGATCTGATAGAGCATTGGGTCCAACGACAAAGTGTACTGAGTCGGTTCTCAAGGAAAAGAGCTATCGAGGCATCTAGGGAGAAGAAGAGGAAAGCGGTCACCACTACCAGCAGACAATGCAAGAAAGTCATTACTGAAGAAGGAAAGGTGGTGTATTGATTATAACGATGTGAGCGGGCGGCCGATAAAGTTAATGATGAGGTTGACCCAATTTATGAATGCTTTTTGGTGGATCGACGAGGACAGTGCATGGTTATAGACAATTCCAGCATACAGGAATTTGTGAAGGAAGTCACCGAGGAGCCTGATTATATGGCAGATCATCCGAAGCTTGAAGCACAAGAGTTGGAGCAGTTAAACCTAACAAAAGAAGGGGAGGAGCCAGGGCCCATCTTCATCTCGATAAGGAGAAACGAAGGGCTTTGGTTGAATTAATTCAGGATTTTATAGACGTCTTCACGTGGAAGTACACAGAGATGGAAGGGTTAGACGAGGAAGTGAGCTGTCACAAGTTGAATGTGATGCCTTCAGCCATTACAGTAAAATAAGCAACAAGAACGTACAAGCCTGAGCTGGATTTGAAGATCAAGGAAGAGGTTCAACACTTACTAACGGCAGGGTTCATCAAGCCGATACAATACCCGATTTTGATGTCTAGCATTATCCCGGTAGGAAAGAAAGATAAAAATCAAATAAGAATCTGTGGACTTTAGAGATTTAAACAGAGACTGCCCCAAAGATGAGTTCCCTCTACCCTCCATTGATGGATTGATAGACGCAACGACGGGTCATGAGATGTATAGCTTCATGGATGGGTATGTGGGGTACAACCAGATCAAGATGGACCCCTTAGATGTAGAAAAGACAGCATTCAGAACCCCGTTAGGTAACTTCATGTACAGGGTGATGCCGTTTGGACTCAAGAATGCTAGGGCGACTTACGAGAGAACAATGATCGCCATTTTCCACGACTTCTTTCACAAATTTGTGGAATTCTATGTGGATGATTTGGTCATCAAGTCGAGGAAAGAGGAGCCTCACCTGGCGATTTGAGGAAGGTGTTTTCCCGTTGCAGGAAGTTTAAACTAAAAATGAATCCGCTGAAGTGCATTTTTGGAGTGACAAGTGGAAAATTCCTAGGCTTTGTGGTTGATCGACAAGGGGTACAGATGGACCAGGACAAACAGTGGGCGATCTTAGAAATGCCGTGTCCGAGAACGGTGAAGGAGCTGAAGAGTTTCCTCGGTAAAGTCTCCTACCTTAGGAGATTTGTGGCTGGGTTAGCTGAGATAACACACCCACTAATGTATCTGCTGGGAAGGAACACGAAGTTTAAATGGGAGGCGATTCACCAGGAGTCTCTGGACAGACTAAAGAAGCTGCTCGTGTCACCACAGACCATAGTTCCCCCAAAGGTAAGGATACCATTACAGCTGTACCTCACATCCACGACGAGGTCCGTGGGAGCTTTGCTGGCCCAAGAGATTTACGGGCAAGAACGGTCGGTCTACTCCCTCAACAGGATCATCTATGGGCCAGAAGTCAGATATGGTACCTTAGAAAGGCATTGTTTGGCCTTAGTGTTTGTATCGCAAAAATTTAGACATTATATGTTGTCTTTTACAATTCATATTGTAATGAGATGCGATCCCATTAAGTATTTGCTTGCAAGAACTATATTGATTGGCAGGGCAGCAAGATGGTTCCTCATCCTCTCCGAATATGACTTAAAGTGCGTGGTTCCTCGCGCAATTAAAAGCCAGGCGTACGCTAATCTACTGGACGTTTTTCCTTCGAGAACCTTCGAGCCAGCTAAAGAAAATATTCCAGGAGATGACTTACAGGCCAACCACCTAGACGCAATGGACGATGAATGGACAATGCAGTTCGATGGGTCATCAGCAGAAAGGAAATGAGGAGCAGGGGTAATTCTCTCGAAAGGAATGGAGGAGATTTTCCTTTCTTACAAGTTAGATTTCCCCTGATCTAACAACAAGGCAGAATATGAAGCATTGGTGTTAGGATTTCTCGAGGCCCTTCGAAGAGGGATCCGTTCACTTTTCATCAAGGGGGATTCAAACTTGGTGGTTCAGCAAGTGAATGGAGAATACGCGTTAAAACACATGAGCCTGGCACCATAAAGGATGATCATTCGAAGGCTCCTCAACCAGTTCCATCGAGCTAAGATCAAGAGGCAGCCCAGAATGATGAACCGTCACCCAGAAGCCTATGCCACCATTGCTTAGAAAATAATCATAAGGAGTGATACAACTACTGTCGTAATTCAACAAAGAATGGATCATTCGATGGTGCAGTTAATTTTACCGAGGGAAGAGGACGCGAACTGGAGGGGAGAGATTAAGAGGCAACTGGAGACTGGTGAAGGAACGATGGGGCTCAAAGAATTAGCCCATTATTTTATGAGCCAAGGGAACCTTTACTTCAGAAACGCAGGAGGATGGCTGCCAAGGTGCATCGGCCCAGAAGAAGCAGGGCAGAGATTGAAGAAAATGCTCAAAAAACACTGCAAAATGACTGACATCCCCCTTTATAGAAGAATTCAAAGGGAAGGTTATTTCTGACCTAGCATGAAGCACGATGCAGTCGAGTTACAATGGGGGTGCGATAAATGCCAGTTATTCTTCGAGGCAGCAAAATGTCATTTCGTAGAGACTCAGCCTGACTGGAGACAACCCTATATTGACTTCATTAAAGATGGAGTTATCCCAATAAATAAAATTGATGCGATGAGACTCCGGCGAAGGGCCCCGAGATTCTACATCCAAGTGGGGCAGCTTTATCGAAGGGGGTACTTCAACAGGCCATTACGTTGCATCATAAAGGAAAAAACAGCCGAGGTCCTCAAATAGGGGCATGATCCAGCTCATATAGAAGGGGTCAAGTTGTATAACCAGTTGATGACTTTAGGGTACTATTGGCCAACGATGGAGAAAGATTCTTCCGAGTTCATCCGAAAGTGCAAGGCTTGCCAGCTTCATAGAAATATGATCCATGCCCCGTCAGCGGACTTACACTCCTTAGCAACGCCTTATCCTTTTCATACATGGGCGTTCGATCTGGTAGGGGCAATACACCCCTTGTCGAGGGGGAAGATATGGATCCTAGTGGCAACGGAGTGTTTCACAAAGTGGGCCGAAGCGATACCGCTGAGAAGGGAAACAGCAGGGGTAGTGAGCAACTTTATTAGAGAATACATAATTTGCCATTTTGGGATCCCAAAGATCATCCTTTTAGATAACGAAACCCCTTTCATCAACTCAGATGTAACGATGCTCACAGACAAATACTCCATTGTTCACCACACTTTGACGGTGGCATACCCAAAGGGGAACGGTCAAGCCGAAGCAACTAACAAGACTTTACTCAATATCTTGGCTAAAATGATGGAGGATTTCCCAGGATCGTGGGATGACAAGATACCGGCCATTTTATGGGCCTATCGGACGACTAAGAGGAAGCCTACAGGGTATACACCATTCTCCCTTGTTTATGGGGCTGAGGAAATTGTCCTGGTAGAGTTAGAGGTTCCCTCGATTCGATATGCTCTGCGAAGCAACATGCTCCCTTAGAATAGACACGTACAGTTGGAAGCGTTGGATGAGCACATGGATAATGTGATGCAACACTTCCAAATGTATACGGGGCAACTCTCCAGGGCATATAACATCTTGGTGAGCCAAGGAAGTTCGTGGAAGGAGATCTCGTATTAAAGGAAGCAGTTAAACATATTAAGGGGCTTCGCCTACCAAAGTTTTCAGCGAATTGGGAGGGACCTTTCATCATAAAGGAGGCTCATGACTCAGGTTATTGCTTAATTTCTAAAATAGAAGAAGAAGGGCCATTTAAGATTAACAACAAATGGTTGAAGGTCTATCATGTGTAAGAAATTACGTTTAGAGTCACCGATGTATCTAACTGATATGAATATACGAGTTCATTTTGTTTATGCAAGTTCTCTTTATTTTTAATTCAAATAGAGATGAAAGAACTACAGAACTTCATGTCACGATCTATGTAAATAACTGTAACACAAAGAAATGGCATGGGAATACGTTTTCTCTTCCATTCATATACTATGGGGCATTTAAAAAATAGGAACTATTGCCCAAGGATTACATAGGAAGAAAATAAAAATACATATACAAAATACTCATTAACCCAGGAGGAACCACAAATCAGGGGAAGAAAAGAAATCTCCAGGGAGACCCGAAGAATCTGCTTGGCAAGATCGTTGGGCGTTGATAGAGACCTCTAACCTTGTATGTGCTTGTGTGCGCTCGATCAAGAGTTTCTCTCGTTTTGACTTTGCCGTGCGCAGAGCCTTTTCGAGGTCCTCCACCTCCTCGTCAATGGCCCCAAGGAGAGGTGCTAGCTCAGCCAACTTGGCTTCCTCAGCACGCTGATCCTCCTGATGTTTTTGAAGGAGCTCCCTCTGGCTGTCCAATCGCTGGTTCCTTAAAGTCTTTAAGTGAGCAATGAGCCAGTTAAGGCGGAACCCATCCCGACCTAGCTCCCTCAAATAGCCCAAGAAATGGTTGAGGAGGGGCCTGGTCACATCCGCAGTTGGAGTGTTGGCAATTTTAGTAATAATGGTGTCCATGACTTGCAGCCTATGGCTCATTACTGGGATGTTTGAACGTAGGTAGTCCACCATGAAGGTCTCAGGACGATAGATCACAAGTTGCTTGATGACCAAATGAAAGTTGACAGGTATTTGGGGCAAACATTGGAGTACCATCAGGCAGAAGGCGAGAGGAGCCAAGTCGGGCAGAGGGAGCTCACACCCAAATTCGCTCTCCGCAGCGGTACCAGTCGTGGAACCTTGATCATCATGGCTCGATTCTTAAGAGGAGACAGTTTCATGATGTGGCGAGGCAACAGGCGAAAGAACTGATGGAGAACCCTCCCGAGCAACCTGAGAACATGTGGGAAGAAATAATGAGCTCATGAAAAAAAATCTTAATAAGTGTTTGCATTGTTAAGTCACCGTTATAGGTGGAGTTTGTGAAAATATCTTAACACGTGTTTGCATTGTTAAGTCACCATTATAGGTGGAGCTTATGGAAAAAGCTTAACAAGTGCTTGCATTGTTAAGTCGTCATTATAAGTGGAGCTCATGAAAAATCTTAATAAGTGTTTGCGTTGTTAAGTCACCATTATAGGTGGAGTTCGTGAAAATATCTTAACAACTGTTTGCGATGTTGAGTCACCGTTATAGGTGGAGCTGACAAAAAATCTTAACAAGTGTTTGCGTTGTTAAGTCACCGTTATAGGTGGAGTTTGTGAAAATATCTTAACAAGTGTTTGCGTTGTTAAGTCACCGTTATAGGTGGAGTTTGTGAAAATCTTAACAAGTGTTCGTGTTGTTAAGTCACCGTTATAGGTGGAGTTTTAGAAGCTGAGAAATACAAAGAAATTAGAAAAGTACCTCACTGTCAGCAGGAGCGAGACAGGTAGTTACCACAGGAGCCATAATGCTAGAAACCATGGAAGGCGGGCTCATTTTCTCAGCAGCCTCAACGAAGCCCTTGGATGTAGATGCTTCAGGGGTGGGCACACTCCCCTCTCTGGTATAGGGTATTATGGATAACATAGGTGCATCATAGAAAGGAGATGATGGACCTTCCAAAGATGCCCCAACGAGAGCAGCTGCACCAACTTGGGCCTGAGAATGGACAAGGCCACTCAATGCGAAAGGCGGAGAAAGACTTGGGGAAAGCTACAAATGAAAAAAAACAAGTGTTAGATAGAAGTAGTCATCACAAAAGGATAAGAGAAAGGTAATGCACGTAGCTTACCCCCGTTATGGCACTGAATAGAGGGACTACCGTAATGGGTCTTGACAGTAGAGGAGGTAGGAGAATATTGGCCATCAGTGATGCCACTTCCACCTAAAATAGCCCAACATGTTATAATCGAGGAATAAACCAATGGGATAAACAAAAGGTATAAGGCTGGGAAAGACATTTACCTATGGGACACTCTCTTCGACAACAACCAGGGGCAGAGAGACCTCCCGCTCTGAAGGTAACTCAGGGGAAGCTAGAATAGTTACCTCGGGCTGACCAGACATCTCAGTGGCACCCGTGGCGGCATCCCTGGACCGATGAGAGGAGGAACGGTGTGAATAGGTGAGGATTATTACAGAAGAAGCGAGAAAGGATGACAAGGATATAGGCAGGAAGATCTAATAGTGTACCTTGTCCAGGGGCGGCCTCGAAGGAACTTCCATCCGAGGGGACTTTAAAAAAAGTAGCTGATGGGGGGAGTGAATGTGTCTTTGTTTGAAGTACCGATGCACCTTCGGCATATATGGTCCAGCTCCAAACGATCAACAGTTTCCTGGGCATCCATGGCTTCATCCGAATAAGGCACATGACATGTTGCCTCAAGGCCTAAGAGCTCGCACACGTCCTCCAATGTTAGTGTAAACTCTCCCCATGCTGCGATGAATGTGTGAGTAGTAACATTACAATGAGATACCAGAATAGGAAGAGCATCATTATTTTTGGAGAGAGTGAACTCACCAAACCACTTGGCTCGATGAAGCCCGATCTTAGCAAGGGTATCAACGTGGGAGCTCTGCATATGAAAATTCCAAGCAGCAAAGTGAGCAGGAGATCCCCCAAGACTTTCAAAATCAATGTGGGACCACGGGAAGTCCCCTCGCTCAAGACGAAATTTGAGAGTCGCCTCGGGAGGTAGAAAGACCCATTCATCAGAGCTCTCGTCTTCATCACCAAGCGTAAGGGAATAATACTTGGCATTAAAAATACAGCTGTTGCAAAACCCAGCAAAGTCATCAACTTCGCCAAAAATGGGGGACCAGCGGTAGAAATACAACTGTTCTTCACGAGCAGTGGTCACTGAGGCAGTGAAAGGGGCGACAGGAAGAGCACTAGTGCCAGGGTTTCTTGACGAGGCCATTACAAACAACAGAAATTTAAAAAAGGTCTGGTAAAAGAAGAGCTAACAAGGAAGAAGGAGGGGCACAACCGCGGATAGTGGTGCAAAAGATGAGAGGAGGAGGCGACTGAGAAAATAAGAGGGCAATAATGGAGGTCGCACAAACTTTCTCTCTCTAAAGGAAGCGAGGAGTTTTGAAGAAGGTAAGTAAAACAAAGATATATAATAGATATAGAATAGTTTGAAGGGTTTCAAACTCGACGGTTGACGTTTCCCACGAACGCACGTGCAAGGGGGGCCTATAATCATTTCAAATGAACACGTGGAAGATCGGGAAGGGTCTCGACAGCTGAAAATACAGCGTTAGGTCGAATATGAAGCGACGCCTGGGAATAAAAGGGGTTACCTTCTTAACCAAGTTTATGCTTTGGCGCCAAATTGGTGTCAGACTTATCCATCAACACCTAACGAACGATATATTTCAATGATTCAGAAAAAGCTACGATGTCCCTTCACCACATGTCCAAACCTTGTTTAAAGGTCGAGAAGCATTTCTGCTTTTTCGAACATAGCGAAGCATTACAAGGGAGAATTTCACTTACTAAGAGTCCAAACGAGTATATGAGAAGGTTAGTAGGCCTTTCGGGAGAATTTCAAATAATAAAGCTAGAACGGTTGAGGCTCAGTATGAGGAAAAAGTGGAGATGTCCCTTCGCCCAAGCCCCAATAAGTCATGGCGCTTCGGCTCAGGTACATCGGGGATAATTTTACTTTTTCTAGGAGATTATAACGCTGTGGTTCTAACGAATAGAGGAGGCCATAATTTTTTACGAAGATAGGGTTCATCGGATTGAGAAGTTTCGTGCAGACATTTCTTATTCCAACAAATCTCTCCACGAAGGGGAAAATGTAGAAGGGGCTTGAAGGTAATCCTGAGATTAGGGATAATTCCCTAATTAGCAATAGTGTTTGAGATTAAGTAACCAAGGCAGCTCAAATGTGGCAACTCAAGCGTGGAAGCTTGGTGTGGCAACTCATACTTTAGCTTGTTGTATTAGTCATATTGTATTTCTATTTATGTTGACTATAAGATATAACGGTTGTAATGTTGTAACGAGAATGATAATGAGTTTTAGTGTGAGGTCAAACGGTACTCGCGAGAGACCAGGCTTTGCAGGGCCTGGGAGAGCTTTCATGCTCCATCGAATGACTCGTCGTGGAAACTTTAGAGGGACTTGGTTTGGAGGATTGAGAAGTAAGGCACCATTGGGGCTGGTCCTGACCATCCTAGATATACCTGGTAAAAACATCGAAGGACCCTGACCGTGGAACCTTAAGCGGAGCAGCTTGGAGTTCCATCGAGCGTTGAGTTATGAACCAAATAACCCTCTACTTAATGTCACATGTACTGTAGGTAATGTCACTAACCAACTAAATAATATCAGACCTGCACTCGAGTAAACCACCGTGGTATTTGGGGTTGTCAGGCAGTTGGTGAGCCACCTCTGCGACAACAGCCCCCTGACACACAGTGGTTAGGCAAAAGGCATGTCTTGGCATTTAATATTTATGACGTGGAGGCAACTAGTGCATTAGGCATTTAATGTTGTGACACAAAGTATGAGGGATGTCTTTCATAGTCTTTAATGACTGAGTTACCTCGGGGATGGTAGGGGAGGCTATTTAAGGACCCCAACCGCCTTCGAGGAGAAGAGGATCTTTTGAGAGTTTAAGAAGTCATTACTAGAGAGAATACACATCAGAGAGAGAGAGTTATTGCAAACCAGAGAACTCGCTCCCTCACCATTGCTATATATTACGAAGCTTTTAATACTTGACAAGGATTCTCGAGAGCGTTTGGTGTGCCTCTACCTGCCTACCAAGGTGTATCTAGGGTGCTTACTTCTCTCTCCCTCTAGCCAAGTTACTTCTAAGTTCCACTACCACTTTCTGAGTTATACTCGAGAGCTTTTATGAGTTTAAACTGAGTCATACCTTCATTAGATTTGTGTTTGCATGTTCTATCACTAATTCAAGGTTTTAGCTAATTAACTTATCATCACCATACTTCAAAGGGGTTACGCCTCCATCTATAATCTAAAGTACCCTCCTACACAAGCAACTACTTGATGGGATCACACTTGGTGACAATATGCATCGCGAATGCAAGAAAGTAATGTCTCAACTTTTGTACAACAATGACTAAAGATAAACCCCTTTTATGTTTGTATACCTGGATTCTGTTCTCAAAATGACATTCTATAAGTAGTGCACAATTCATGACACTCATTCCTTTTCCAGTCTAAGCAAAGCCCCTATAGATCGCTCAGTAGAAATGATGAATAGTAATAAAGGTGTGCCCGCTTTTGATGGGATCATTGTTGAAGGATAAGTCAGTATTACCTTTACTCACTCAATCGTCTTCTTCTACTCATCCCCCACACCAATTTCTCTTTATCTTTCTTGAGTGGCTCAAAGGGGTGAGTCTCTTCCTCTAACGCTAGTATAACCCTTCTCAGATAAGAGACCTTTCCCAACAAACTCTTGAGTTGTCTTTGATTCTTTGGCGGCGACATCATTAAAATGGCCTTTTTCTTTTTTACATCAACTTTTACCCCCTACCTATTGGTGACAAATCCCAATAATTTGCATGCAGTAACTTCAAAGGTGCATTTTGAGGGATTCATCCTCATTTTTAACTTCTGCTACAGCTCAAAGACTTTTCTAAGATCTTGGACAGGCATACTCTCCTTTTTTTACTTTGCCACCAAATCATTAATATAGAACTCCAGTAAATCATGAAATAAGTCATGAAATGTGTCCATCATGATTCGTTGGTAAGTTGTTCCTACATTCTTCAGTCTAAAAGGATTGATGGTGTCGTGGAAATTGCCTAAAGGGGTCCGGGAAGCTCTCATCTCCGCATCTATTAGGTCCATTTTGATCTGAATATAGCCCACATACCTATCCATGAAACTATAGATTTTATTATCGATGGTCGTGTCCACCAAACAGTCGATAGAAGATAGAGTAAACTCATCTTTTGGGAAAGCACGGTTTATATATCTAAAATCAACATAGACCCGTATTTGCTTATTATCTTTCTTTTCCACGGGCACAATTATTGACAGTTATAATGGGTGATGAATTGGCTTGATGAACCCAACGATGAGCAGCTTCTCCACCCCCACTTTGATATTCAAATCTAGCTAATCTTTATAGGTTTGCATAGTTTACCTCATAACATTCAACTTGTGAGAACTCACCTCTGGATCTATCCCTGATATTTTATATACTTTCATGTGAAGACATATGTGAATTCTTTTAGCAATCAATGATCTCCTCCCTCTTCTTAGGATTTAAGCCTTTGGAAATGAAGATGGGTAGCTCATCGCCACTTTCCATTCCTATGTTTAGCTCATCAACCTCTTAGAGCTGCTCTCTCAGTCCATCATGTATGCATTTTGGTTCTTACTCCACTTCCTTAACGCAGTCACTAATGTGGGACTCATTAATTGTAATACCCCGTATTTTCATGGCTTTTAAATTTAGGAATTTATTAAATTTAATTGAAATAAATTAATTTAATTTTAATCTGGAATGCTGTTTTAAATATTTACTAGCGTGACGAGAGTTAGTAATTATTGGAAATTTGTTATTTGTTGAATGTTACTGGATGAGTATAGTAATATATGAGATTTATTTTTATAAAATTGTCACGTGTGAATAAAATGGCAATTATGGAAATTTAAGTCGGGACGCGCCCGTGTCGTGTCGGGACTAAATGTTGATAAATAAAAGTGAATAAATTATAAGTTGCTCGTATGGTCATTTTGAGTACGCCAAAGTTTCCAGAAGGGTCGAGATAGTCAGAAAAGTGTACCCGGGGGTTTAGTTTGGGTCTCGGGGAGTTTTTAGGCCTAATTAGTACCCCGGGAGGGCGTTTCAGACATTTTGTAATTATGGGTAATTAAACCCATAAAATTTCAAGGGTTATATCAGATGTTAAGTGTTATCTTTTAGGTTTAACACAACCTAAAACTGATGACGTCCATTGGAGAGGAAGAGGAGAAGCTCTCCAAGGAGTTCTAGGCCAAGAACACCTCCGATTGCACCGCCGTCACCGCCAAATGGTAGATTGCGCAACGAGGATCTTGACCATACCAAATTCTTCCACAAATCAGAGACTAAATTTCCAGGCAAGTATCTATCTTGCTTTTATTAAGTTAATGCATCCTTTAATATTAGTCTTAGGTTGATTAGAATTAGTGTTCTTAAAGAAAAACGTTAATTGAAGACAAAAACTGCATGTTGTAGAGGTAGAGATCATATTTCTGGAAATCCATTTCACATGTAGAGGTTGAAACACGAATTTCCATGGTATTAGTGATAGAAAATCTGGAAAATAATGGAAGAAACTAAGTTAAAGGAAAAAAATTAGGGTTCTTGAGACTTATAAAGATTTTTGCCCTTTTATCGTGTAATAGATGATGAAAATTCGCATGTGTTACGTAGAATATTGTTTATATGGGTATAAAACACTTATGGTATAATTGGTTGGGAGTTTGGGACTGAAACATGATGATTTGGAGGAGTTTGGGGTAACAATTCCGTAGCTGGGTTTTCTGCAGTTTCGCCATAACTGCTTGATCGATCGATCGATCGACCCCCTTTTATCGATCGATCGACCCCTCCTGGAAACTTGCACTTTTGCTCGTGTTAGCTTAATCCGATTTTATGCATAGTAAACCTTGATTAGGGTTGCTAGAACATAATGGAACATAAAGAGGACCAGCAGGGTCAAGATAAACCCCGTTAAGTGGGACTTTAATATGAAGCGAAATAATGGGGTAAACGGGGAGATATTCATACTTAGGAAATCATACGTGCATTGATTTTACTAATCGAAATGTCTAGGAAGTTGGAGTAGAAGGCAAGAGAGGGCCTACTGAAATTGTACTTAAGTAAAGGAAATACTCCGAGAGACGAGAAGTGAGTTAAAAATGACTTAATTACGAGAATAAAATAAATGAGTCCGTTATATGACTTAATTGAGTAAAATGGGTAATAACGGATAATTAATATTATGGGTCGTTAGCACACCCAATTTAACAATGTTGATGTGTGTGTGTGTGTGTGTATACATATATATATATATATATATGACTGTGTGATTTTGCATATATTATATCTGTGTAAAAATCATGCCCGCGCTACTTGCTATCCCTCAGGTTACTACGCTGGGATAGTCTTATCTCGATGGGACCTTTTTGGGGAATATTGACTCGTACCCTAGAAGATAGATATCCTTGGTACAGGCTATCTGATCGATGGTCAGACGGTCCTAAGAGACGTGAGGGTATGTACTGACCTCTTAGAGACTTGGAATCTATGCTTCGCCTCAATGTTGTTTGTGTTTGTGTTAATACAGTTCGAGAGTGATTTCGATCTTGTATTTCCCATAGTATGAGTGATACGGGGACTGGATAGCAGAGTATGCCAGCACCATAGTTTTTATGTGGGGTGTCGTTAGTATATATATAATTTATGAGTGATTGGTATATATATACTTATATATTGAAGTCTAGCACCATAGATTTTTATGTTGGGTGCTGTTTGTATATATATTATACGAGTAATTAATATATATACATGTAACTATATGAGAACTTTCTACTGAGTAAAATAGTAGTTAAGTAAAGTATGAAATTCATCAACTTCACTGTACGTATTCGAAAACGTTATAACAATACGGAATTATTCTAAAACAACGTAAGAAATCTTGAAGAGATAGATTTTTTAAAAAGGGAATGTCATAGCATTTATTTCACGTGTTAAGACCTATGGAGAATAGGTTAGAGAGGTATATGGGATTCATTAGTACGATAGACGTGCACACTAGATGAGAGGTGAGAATTCTTAAGAGAGTGTCGCATACTAATATGACTGTTGCATTAGCCGGTAAGCGTTTTAAATACTTGCTAAACTATTTTAAAACTATTTTACATTCGGGCTCTGACCCATTTGCTGTTATCTCTTCTCTCTTGTGTATATATATATATGTATTGCAGTTGCCCAACCACAGGGGCGTCTTACTTAAGATTCTTTGGATGGAACACGCTGTAGCTTTTGTGGGAGTTTCAGGCCATTGCTTAGACGACCTCATTGTTGACTCTACTCCTAGTTCAGCTTTGTCCAGCGGGGGCATGTGTTGCCCTTTTCCATTATTTAGTTGGTATTGTCAGAGATTGTAATTTTTTTAAATTTCAGTATCTTTATTTCGGGATTTGTTACTGGCAGGATATTTTCCTTTAGTGTTTTAAATGTTGGGATTTATGATTTATGGTTAAACTCTTGAATGTTCATTTCTATTCTCATACTTAATGCGTGACTCTTAAAATGTTAATGGTTAAAGGTTTTATAATCGGATTTGATTAAAATGGAAATAAGGTTTTAAATGGTTTTGACACTTAGACAGTGATGCTAAGAATGAACCAACTGTTCACCTTGATTTTAATTTAATAAAGGAGTTATCGCCCGGTATTTAATTAGGCGGGGTGTCACAGGTGGTATCAGAGCATCAGGTTCTAGTGTCCTTTAGGATCTGTGCGGCTTATTATGCTTTCAACGTTGCTTTGTTTGATATAGATCCCTATGTTTAGGATTGTCGATTTCTTTGATGAGATTTCGTTCTCCTGCTATAATGTGTATACATTAGTGAATTTTAATTTTGTTCGGATGTGTACGTGTGCCGAGTGATGACGGATGTCTGAAGAGGACCGTTAAGCGGACCTCAGGAGGCCGGGTTCAGTTGAGTTGGTAAAATATATTCGAGGATGATGACCGTAGTCGAGGTCACCTCCATTATAACACGACAAGCCAAGACTAGAAAGGCGACTAAGGCGCAACAATGATTTCCAAGTGATGCTATGATCAAATGAGGTGCGAGAGTAAACTCAACCAATGTGTTACAAAACGTGTAGAGAACTGACAGTGTGTATTTTAGAAACGCAGAAATTACGTGTGTTTACCAAAGGAGGTAAAGTATCCAAAGGTTTAGATATGGGACGGAGTGAGGCTAACTGAAAGTGAAAATTTAGAGAAAATTTTCTTGGCTTTTGGGACGAAGTTATAATGATGGGAGTCAACCATCAATTTTAGAAGTGGAATGCTATGCCTATAGGAAAACCTTAGGTACAGTGTTGACCGTATGTTCCTTCCTCAACTGTTCAGGATTAGAAGCGAACGTGGTTCTGAACTCATCGCGGGAGGGCATGACAGGGGTCCATTTGTGAATATGAATCTTAACCGTTAGCGAATTTTGTATCGGAAGATGTAGATATAAGTGGAGGAAATGACTCCAAGTGGGAGATCGACTCGTAATAATAGTTGATAACACTCAAAGAGGAAATTCTGATGGACGGCCGGTTTAGAGGCTGACAATGTCGTATTTTGTTAATATAGATGATAACGCCTCTTTGTGGGGGAAGCTAAAAGAATCAAAGAATTTAGTCGAGAATAAGACTGAATACAACGGTGGTGGTGTAGCACCACAAAAGGGATGTGGATACACACCAGGGGACCCATTTAAATGCTTTAGATAGTTAAATTCTTACCAAGAGATGGTAAATTCAGTAAGGACTATTATAGTCAGTGACATGTTCTTTATGGCCTAAAAGACCAAGGGTATAATCGTGGTAGCTAATAGGAATCGAGTCTACTAAAGTCTGAGAGAAGGACAATCCTAACCTGGTTAGTAGGACAGGTAGTAAGTGGATTATGTGTTGAGGTATTTTGTGCGGAGTGAAATCGCTCCCAATAATATGTTCCAAAGAGAGAAAAAGGACAAGAATACGGTGCCTAGTAAAGGACGACGATTAAAATAGTTTTGTTTTGGTTTGGGCAAATGTGTTACGTCCGAAAATCATTCGTGCAGTCAAGACGATTGCCAAGGTGGGAGTATAAGTTGTATCCTCAAAGGATGCGGCGTGTTTATATGACACGAGCGAGTCACCATATTTTGTTCATTGCTAGATTAGCATGTGAGACGAGTTTAATGCATATAATTATAAACGTTACCATTATGTGAATATTTTTTCCCTAGCATAGCGGGATTTTTCTTTAGTGCTATTCACGGAGGATGAATGTGTATATTAACAGTGTTATGTATTTTATTAAGGTTACTCGTCGTAGTGATGCGATATACGAGTATGGTATTATCTTTGATAAAACGTTATAGAAATGGTTAGTACGATAGTTAGCATTTATTGCAAGGCTATCGGAGTAGTCGCATTAGTGCAGTATGTTTTGTTTCGGCGAGGCTTTACCTGTAAGAAGGTTGGACTCGCACTTATATTATCTATCCTAGAGACTTCGGAGGAGATAGTGGGCTCGAGATATTCGATGCCAAAGTATGTATAGACTTGGTCAGTATGATTTAGTATGTATCGGGATTTATCGTTGAGCGAAAAGACCTGACTCAGTATTATGTTTAGCACTCCGGACTTAGTGATAGGAACAGTGCAGTGTTATATCTACCCTCTAGAGACGTGGGAGTTAAGAGTTATACCCCTAATGTTAGGGAATGGAATTTTGAGAATTCCGATCGTATGTATTCGAGGTTTATAGAATGCAATTACCATCAACCAATACGGGATGATAGTGAAATTGGTGAAATGTTCTTTGTTAAGCATAATTACGGGAGGAATTGTAACTTTTCCATCAAGGGACGGAATAAAGGGGTACATGCTATGGACGGAGGACCTAACAGATTTCGATAACCGATAATGCTAGGTAGTAGTGTATCAGGGGGGTTCCTTTTTTGGATTTCGCTTTGCGAGACATCCCACGCATGAAACTTAGCGTAAGGTTAGAAATAGGGAGACGTTTGGTCACTATTTCATGAGTTCGGTACCATGGTCGAAATGGGATCAAGTAATTATGTATGTAAGTTGGAAGTTAAATTTTGTTTTAAAGCCATTGGAGCCATATTTTTTGTGGTAAGAAAGCATTGAAATTTATCCCCACGAGTTGAGGGGTGGAACGATGATAAGGAGGATTTAAAAATTTTGATTTCTAGGGTGATTGAGAGTACCCAAATGTCATAACCGCGTTCAGAAAACAAGGTGAATAAAGAGTTGGAATGATTTTTAGCATGGATTATCTGGAAAGAACTTTATTATACAAAAGAGATGATATGTAATTATTTTGATGAATATAGCGTTAGTGATTTATTTTAGGTGTTGTACCTATTTGGGAAGATTGTTGTACTTATCTGAAGAAGTTTGAGATTTGTTATTTCTCTTTTATTGTCATGGAATTTGAATGCCATATTCCTTCTATTTCGTTGAATTTAGTTAGTTCTACAGATGAGTAGCACGTCGTTCGCTCTCCCAGGGCGGTCGGGGTGTTGCAAAAATGTGGGCATCTGGGTTAGCTGCTGTTAAAATAGTCCGTGTTGAAGAGATGTGGTAATAGACGTGTGAAATATATGTTTATGGGACTAGTATAACGAAGTGGAAGTGATAGAGTGGATTAAACGTCACATGAGGGGCTATAATCCATACATAAATGTGCAATTAGAATAGCACACCCTAATTTGATTGGAAGGCTGTGGGAAGCCATTTAAGAAGGGGTATTCCTTGAATGGAGCAGAATTAAATTATTATGAAGAACACTCGGAGCGGAGTTTTTAGTAGTCAAGTGTGAGAGCGACTTGACCGTACAAATAGTGATGATGTTAACATGGTAAAAAAGATCCAGAAGTGCTCATCGCGTAGGAAAGAGCACGAGTCAGAACTTTCGGCATACACCGAGGAAGGAAGGGGAGTATTCTGTGTAACTTAATGTGAGACCTTTCAAAGAAAAATCGAGAATTAGCGGGACGTAGTGAGTAGTCTCTACATGCACCGCCCATAGGTAAGGTTCGATTGGGAGAGGAGAATCAACCAGAGAATTTTGTGTTTATCAACAATTCTTGAAATTGGAAGAGGTCGGTAAAGTCGGTAAAGTTCTTGGATGGGTTACCATCCTCAAAACACAATCAAGGGTTGATTCGGACATGTGATTTAAGTTGACCGAGAAGGAAGTGATTGATATTCCTTTGGGGTGGTTTGCAGTTTTAACTAGTGTGCCCCAGACTTCCTTTGAAAGGAAGGATCGCGCCAGTGCATGGTCCGGTACAGTATTAATTTCTGAATCGGGATGAGATTTGTGAATCCCACATTTAATATGGGATTTCAGGAACCAGCGGAGATAAGGTTTCATTTCAAGTAGGGAGTATCACCCTTAGCCAGGGAATAGGCGCACGGTGATTAAAGATTAGTGGAGCCACGTGAAGGAGATTTTGGAATCTTGGTACGATAATTTCAGGAATGCTCGGTAAAAGCACTCGTACCTGTTTGTCACGTACGAGGTGCTTATTAAGGTTTTGTTATGGAAGAACCCCGACTATTCTCCTTCCGTATGTTTAAAGGTGAGTAGATAATCAGAATTTTTGGATCGGTCGAAAAAACAAATATCCGATAACTATGGTAGAATTCCATGACTATTTTAGGCGAACAAGTGGTCAAATGTTCGTATGATTTTCTCAGAATCGGATTTTTGTATATGAATAAATCCGAGTAGTTGTCATGTAGTGTGGTGCGGCCTCCTAATGATAGTGAGATAATGGAATTTATAACGTATAGGCGTGACCTATGCGAATGTTGTCGGTTGGGAGCGCAATGTGAAGTGTCTCCAATGAGAATGTAAAACAAAGTTGCTGTGAGGAAAGGGCTATAGTGATTGAGCACCATAATATGTAGTTAGTTTGCGTACTGACAAGGATATCCAGAATTGTGCTACCTGGTAAGCCTTATTTTTCGAATTTCGGGACGAAATTCCGTTATCAGGGGGGAAGTATGTAATAACCCGTATTTTCATGGCTTTTAAATTTAGGGATTTATTAAATTTAATTGAGATAAATTAATTTAATTTTAATCCGGAATGCTGTTTTAAATATTTACTAGCGTGACGAGAGTTAGTAATTATTGGAAATTTTGTTATTTGTTGAATGTTACTGGATGAGTATAGTAATATATGAGATTTATTTTTATAAAATTGTCACGTGTGAATAAAATGGCAATTATGGAAATTTAAGTCGGGACGCGCCCGTGTCGTGTCGGGACTAAATGTTGATAAATAAAAGTGAATAAATTATAAGTTGCTTGTATGGTCGTTTTGAGTATGCCAAAGAGTCCGAAAGGGTCGAGACAGTCCGAAAAGTGTACCCGAGGGTTTAGTTTGGGTCTCGGGGCATTTTTAGGCCTAATTAGTAACCCGGGAGGGCGTTTCGGACATTTCTTAATTATGGGTAATTAAACCCACGAAATTTCAAGGGTTATATCAGATGTTAAGTGTTATCTTTTAGGGTTAACAGAACCTAAAACTAATGACGACCATTGGAGAGGAAGAGGAGAAGCTCTCCAAGGAGTTCTAGGCCAAGAACACCTCCGATTGCACCGCCGTCACCGCCAAATGGTAGATCGCGCAACGAGGATCTTGATCACACCAAATTCTTCCACAAATTAGAGACTCAATTACCAGGCAGGTATCTATCTTGCTTTTATCAAGTTAATGCATCCTTTTATATTAGTCTTAGGTTGATTAGAATTAGTGTTCTTGAAGAAAAACGTTAATTGAAGACAAAAATTGCATGTTGTAGAGGTAGAGATCATATTTCTGGAAATCCATTTCACATGTAGAGGTTGAACCACGAATTTCCATAGTATCAGTGATAGAAAATTTGGAAAAGAATGGAAGAAAATAAGTTAAAGGAAAAAAATTAGGGTTCTTGAGACTTATAAAGATTTTTCCCCTTTTATCGTGTTTTAGATGATCAAAATTCGCATGTGTTACGTAGGATATTATTTATATGGGTATAAAAACACTTATGGTATAATTGGTTGGGAGTTTGGGACTGAAACATGATGATTTGGAGGAGTTTGGGGTAACAATTCCGTAGCTGGGTTTTCTGCAGTTTCGTCGTAACTGCTTGATCGATCGATCGATCGACCCCCTTTTATCGATCGATCGACCCCTCCTGGAAACTTGCACTTTTTCTCGTGTTAGCTTAATCCGATTTTATGCATAGTAAACCTTGATTAGGGTTGCTAGAACATAATGGAACATAAAGAGGACCAGTAGGGTCAAGATAAACCCCGTTAAGTGGGTCTTTAATATGAAGCGAAATAAAGGGGTATCTGGAGAGATATTCATACTTAGGAAATCATACGTGCGTTGATTTTAATAATCGAAATGTCTAGGAAGCTGGAGTAGAAGGCAAGTGAGGGCCTACTGAAATTGTACTTAAGTAAAGGAAATACTTCGAGAGACGAGAAGTGAGTTAAAATGACTTAATTACGAGAATAAAATAAACGAGTCCGTTATATGAATTAATCGAGTAAAATTGGTAATAACGGATAATTAATATTATGGGTCATGAGCACACCCAATTTAACAATGTGGATGTGTGTGTATATATATATATATATATATATATATATGACTGTGTGATTATGAATATATTATATCTGTGTAAAAATCAATCCCGCACTACTTGCTATCCCTGAGGTTACCGCGCTGGGACAGTCTTATCTCGATGGGACCTTTATGGGGGATATTGACTCGTACCCTAAAAGATAGATATCCTTGCTACAGGCTATCTGATCGATGGTTAGACGGTCCTAAGAGATGTGAGGGTATGTACTGACCTCTTAGAGACTTGGAATCTATGCTTCGCCTCAATGTTGTTTGTGTTTGTGTTAATACAGTTCGAGAGTGATTTTGAACTTGTATTTCCCTTAGTATGAGTGATACGGGGACTGGATAGCTGAGTATTCCAGCACCATAGTTTTTATGTGGGGTGCTGTTAGTATATATATAATTTATGAGTGATTGGTATATATATACTTATATATTGAAGTCTAGCACCATAGATTTTTATGTGGGGTGCTGTTTGTATATATATTATATGAGTAATTAATATATATACATGTAACTATATGAGAACTTTCTACTGAGTAAAATAGTAGTTAAGTAAAGTATGAAATTCATCAACTTCACTGTACGCATTCGGAAACGTTATAACAATACGGAATTATTCTAAAACAACGTAAGAAATCTTGAAGAGATAGATTTTTTAAAAAGGTAATGTCATAAAATTTATTTCACGTGTTAAGACCTATGGAGAATAGGTTAGAGAGGTATATGGGATTCATTAGTACGATAGACGTGCACTAGATGAGAGGTGATAATTCTCAAGAGAGTGTCGCATACTAATATGACTGTTGCATTAGCCGGTAAGCGTTTTAAATACTTGCTAAACTATTTTAAAACTATTTTACATTCGGGCTCTGACCCATTTGCTGTTATCTCTTCTCTCTTGTGTATATATATATATATATATATATATATATATATATATATATATGTATTGCAGGTGCCCAGCCATAGGGGCGTCTTACTTAAGATTCTTTGGATGGAACGCGTTGTAGCTTTTGTGGGAGTTGCAAGCCATTGCTTAGACGACCTCATTGTTGACTCTACTCCTAGTTCATCTTTATCCAGCGGGGGCATGTGTCGCCCTTTTCCATTATTTAGTTGGTATTGTCAGAGATTGTAATTCTTTTAAATTTCAGTATCTTTATTTCGGGATTTGTTACTGGCAGGATGTTTTCCTTTAGTGTTTTAAATGTTGGGATTTATGATTTATGGTTAAACTCTTGAATGTTCATTTCTATTCTCATACTTAATGTGTGACTCTTAAAATGTTAATGGTTAAAGGTTTTATAATTGGATTTGATAAAAATGGAAATAAGGTTTTAAATGGTTTTGACACTTAGCTTAATTATTTAGGGTGTTTAATTGGAAAAGTTATTTTTGCGACACTGATGCTAAAAATGAACCAACTGTTCACCTTGATTTTAATTTAATAAAGGAGTGATAGCCCCGCATTTAATTAGGCGGGGTGTCACATTAAGCCCATAACATTCTAGCATCGGGTCGACTCTTTTGTCCCAAAATGTCACCCGCTCGGATCTTTATAAATGGTAGATGACTATTCTATTAGGCAAAACAATCTGCTTTCAAGTTCGAGCGGGACTTTCCTCTTCTTCAAACTTTCTTTTCTCCTTAGAAAATGTAAGAGGGTAGTGGTACTGAGGTCTATGAATAAACTTGAAGGGTGAGGTGTGACACACTCCAACGAAAATAACCTTCAAGGTGTTTAAAGTTTCAAGAGCAATAAGTAAATCAAAAACCAACTTTTTCAATATAGTAACAGCTTTCTGATTATAATATAAGGAAGATAATGATTAAGTATAAAATTTTTATTAAGAATAAATGGAATGAAAGGCAATGATTAAATACAACTTTCAAGTATTAAATGTGAAACTCAATAATTGAATGAATTGAGAAAAAGCACTCAAGTAAAACCCAAATGTGTTAGGAAATAGAGTCATAGTTATTATGTGTTCATTATGGCTCTCAAAGGTTCAAATTCATCAAGTTGATATTTTGATAATGGATGTTCTAGGAGCACGATGGGTGATAATTCATTTTTATGTCTTTGGAGGATTATAATGTTGGTATGGTGACTTTAAGTCATGTGAGTGGGAAAGTAACCTTAAGAGTATTAGAAAGAAAAAACTTCACAATGATTTGTACATTGAAGGAATTGAGAAATCTCATTATCATAAGTCATCTATGTGATGATGGTCAGCTTATGAGATTATACAATTGTAAGTGCTTGGTTATAAAAGAGGTGAACGTAGACTTGATAATGGGAGTGAGATGGAGTGAGAGCTATTATGTTTTGGTGAGTGATCCGGATGTTGTGTATTAAAATGAAAAAATATAGTTGATTGATTTGTGTCATAAAAGATTAGGACATATTAGATTTTGGTACTCAGAGAGTTTTTTTAGAAAAAGAAAGAGTTGGGGGTATTCCTAAGCTAGGAAAACCGAAGAGTAAAGTTTTTAGAACATATAAAAAAGGAAAACAAATCAAATATTCCCATAATAAGTTGAGTGAGATTACTACATCTAGGCTATTAGAGTTAGTACATATATACTTGATGGGTCCTTCTAAGATGGAGATCATAGGAGGTAAATTGTATTACATTGTGATGGTGGATGACTACTTGAGATTTACCTTTGTCGATTTCATGAGAAATAAGAATGATCATTTGAGATCATCATGTCGGTGTGTCAAAAGATCCAAAATGAATAATATTTTCCCATTGTGAAATTGAGTAGTGATCATGTCTTTGAGTTCAAAAATTCTAAGGTTAAGAAGTATTTTGATGCAGTTGGGATAAAGCATGAATTTTTAGCTGTTGTAAGTCCATAATAAAATGGAGTTATTGAGAGGAAGAAAATAACTTTGTAAAAGATATCTCAATATATGTTTGAAGTAAGAAACTTACCAAATAGATTTTGGTCCAAAATAATGCAAATGGTGTTCCATACCTCAAATAGGGTTTTTCTTATAACCTTTACTAAACAAACTCCTTACGAACATTGGAAAGGAAACAAGCCTACTATTAAGCACTTCAATGTATTTGGTAGCAAGTGTTATATCCTTCGTGATAAGGAGTATTTTATTATCTTTGATTCGAGGAGTGAGGATGGTATATTCCTTGGTTATACCTAAAATACACAAGTATATTATGTCTATAATTTGGAAAGTAAGAAGGTGGTGGAAATTTTAATGTGGTAATGTATGATCATGTTTTTCATGTAGTTACCTTAGATGATGAGTTTGAAGAAGAGATTTTAGACCCTATGGTTATGGAGGCTAGAAATTTTGATGTATGAGAGTCTATTTCCTCTAGGAAATACATTGAGGGAACTTCTTTCTGAAATGAGTCTTATGGTGGGAAAGGTGAGAGGGATAAGGGGGTTCCTACTTATGTTCAACATGAGCACACTCAATCCAGAATAATTGGCATTCTTGAGAGTGATTGTTAAGAAAAGAAATCAAATTTTGAATGAACTAAACTTTCATTGGTTCACATCCAAAATTAAACCCAAAAACATCAAAGACGATTTGCAAGATGAAATTGGATAGGTGCAATGCAAGAATAAATCAATCAATTGGAAAGGCTAAAAGTTTGGGAATTAGTACCATGGCCTAAAAATTAAAATGTAATTGGTACAAAATTTGTTTATAAAAATAAAATAGATTAACATGGAATAATCATGAGAAATAAGGCACGCCTTATTGCTCAATATTATTCACAAATTGAGGGAATTAATTTTGATGAGAACTTTGCCTTGGTTGAAAAGTTTGAAAGTGTGCGTATTTTACTTGCCATTACATGTTTCATTAAATTTAAACCTTTTCAAATGAATGTAAAGAGTGAATTTTTAAATGGTGTGTTGAAAGAGGAAGTTTATGTGGAGAAACCAGAAGGGTTTGAACACCCAAGGGTTTTTAATTATGTGTTTAATCTCCATAAGGCATTTTATGGTCTCAAACAAGCTCCAAGGGCTTTGTATGAGAGTTTGACCTCATATATTCTAAATAGTAGTTTCAAGAGAGGTGGTGTTGATAGGACACTTTTTTGAAAATATTTAAGGGCATATCTCTGTAGCTCAAATCTATGAAGATGTTTTCGATTATATCATTCAAAAGTATGATCATAGTTTTTCGGAGGAAATGAAGAGTGAGTTTGAGATGAGCATGGTATGAATATTGAATTTCTTATTTGGTTTGTAAGTTAGACAAATGCCAAATGGGATTTTCATATACCAAGCAAAATATGCTAAGGGGTTAGTGAAAAATTTTGGGATGGAATCTACAGAACATGCAAATACACCAATGGGGATTGATTCCAAAATTTGTAAGGCTGAGAGTGGAAAGGATGTTGAAGGGAAGCTTTATAGTATCATTTTAAAATTCTTTTTGTACCTAATTGTGACGTGACTCGATATTCATATAGTGTAGGTGTGCACGCTAGATATCGGGCCAAACCAAAAGAGTCACACTTATAAGTGGTTAACACAGTGATCTGGTATCAGATTTGGGAATAAAAGTTAGGGCTGTGGTATCCTTTTGATACTAACGACTCACTTTACGCATACTCGGATCCGATTGGGAGGGAGACACCCTTGATCGAAAAGTATCTCTGGTGTTTGTTTTTTCTTTGTGTAATCCATGGTTTTGTATCTTTCTTAAAAGAAAAATTACATATCCTTATCAACGGTCGGTGCCGAGTACACAACGGTGGGGATATATTATACACAACTATTTTTTATGCATTAAATGTTACAAGATTACAGATTAGATCAAGGCACGATGACACTTTATTGTGATAATATGAGCGCGATTGATATTTAAAATTTTTTTGTTAGACACTCAATAATAAAAAATACTGAGTTTAGGATCACTTCATTGGGAACCTTACTGAACAAAATGTTATTACCATGTCTTATGTCCCTATGAAAAAATAATTTGCGGATATTTTCACTAAGATACTAGACATTTTTAGGTTTCGATACATTACAGAGTGTTTGGTCTTGGTTGATATTGAGTGATCACATCTCTTTCAGAGTTTAATGTGCATCTTGATTTACATATTTTCTTTGTTTGTGTTTGTACATAATTTAATTCTTTTCTTATAAAAAATCAAAAAGATTTTTATTTGTTTTGTGTATTTTTAGTCGAATCTCGTGCTTAACATGTTGATTAATCTATAGGATTTCATAAATTGAAGTTTTGTTGCTTATATTATTTGTTGTTGAATGTGTTTTGTTAAAGTAATTTTTTCAAAAATATCATGACTAACATTGACTCCAGTCTCACTTTGATGAATTTAAAGCTTATATTCATATAACACCACACGCATTTACAAATGCTTTTGAAAAATTCTCATTTTTACAAGCATTTTTAAATTTAAAATCATAAGCACTCCATTGTCACCTTGTAAGCAATTCAGATCTTGATATGAAGGAGTAAAAATGGACCATTTTGTACGCGTTAATTAGGTCTACCATTAGAGTTATAACACCTGATTTGAATTTGAGTATCACTGGACATGTGTCATTTGGGTGTGTGATAAACCAATCAACAACAAAAGCCAATGTGTTGAAATATCCACAAGCCAAGTGCTTAATTGTCAGTATAAACAAGATAGGGCTTTAGTACATTTCAAAAGAAATTGCTATTTAAGTTTTACTTTCAAAAGATTTGATTTGCACTTGTGCCGAGGGATTTTGTAAATATAGTAGATCTTATATAAAAACTTATGATTATATTGTATTTTCTCTATAGTTTTTTTAAGTGTTTAAAAATATGCAAATTGTTAATGATTTTGTGATTTTCCAGATCTATGCTCGTGCAAGCTAATATGATTCTTCACTTACTTTTGTTGTGTTTATATATGACTTGACAATGTTTAATTTGCAACATTTATAGACAATTTTGATTTGACAAATCTCAAGTTACTCCACATTCTAGTTTATGTGATCTTGTATGACTTTTATATTTTTTTGGTATTTTTAATCTTATGTTTTCCAGTATATATTACTATTTTTTATTTGTACTAATGATCTTTCTTTGATCTTTAGTTTTTGAACACGTTGTTAGGTGCATGGGAACCTATTTTGGTTATTTTGATTGTGTTGTGGTTGGTTTGCACAAGGAAATATTTTTATAAGTTGAGTTTAATGGGGAGTATTTATTTTCAAAGGAGTGATAAGGTTGGAGATTGTTTAGATTTTCAGGTGTTTTTGTTGAGTTTGTGGTAAACATATGAATTTTCCGTTTGCATGGCTCAACGACTATTGAGATGTTTAGTTTTGGGGGAACATTTACCCATTTTGTGCGTACGACCAAATGGCTCAATGCTTATGCACCTGATCACGTGGCTGAAAAGAACCCCGTGAGCATGGTTGCCATGTTTTAAGATTCATTGATTAAGTTCTAAGTTGCGTATGACCTGATCCATCTTTGTCTCTTATTCATTTATCTCCTAATAACACATGATTATCTATTGTTTGTATCTCCCTTGTCTTCTTATGATATATTTTTACTTTGTCTTATTCTGTGACAAAAGGGGAATAAATATTTTTTATCATCCTTCTTTAATGTATTCATATATTTATGTGGAGATTTCTTATTTGGGAGATACATTGATTTAGGGGGAGATTGATTATTTGGATTATTATTTATTTATTATTATGTTCTTATACAAAGGGGTGCTTGACACGTTTGATTGGTTCATTGTTTGATATATGCATTATTTGTGATCTTTCTTGGGAGTTGATTATAGGTTTGTTTTTTGGATATATACTTGATTAAGGGGAAGTTTTATTACATCATGATTTTTTTATCATATATCTTTGCCCCATCATATATTTATTACTATTACCATTTACCGAAGGATTCCCGAGTAGGGGGAAGTTCTTCATTTTCATGTCCTACGTAATTATTTCTCGTTGTTGATTTTTTTACAGGAGACCTCTCATTGTTTGAAAAACCAAGATCTTACATTGGAGTATTGAGTCTATCTTACAAATTTGTTTATTTCAAAACTTCTCTCTCATTATATGGATAATGTGGAGTGAGTCTTACTTTTCGTAATCAAGTCATTTTGGATATTTTGGGGGTTTTGCCATGGAATACCCAAATGGGGAGATTTAAAATATAATCTTTTGCATCATATATTAGTTGTTTGTCTCTCATAACAAAACTTGAGCTATCCCCAAAGTTGAGCCCAAAATATTGATTCACGTAGATGAGTGAAGGTGTTTATGCCTAAGACCTTAGAAGTATTCTTATTTGAAGACAAAAAGACATCTCAAAGTTTTAGCCACCCGTTGTTCAGTTTGAAGAATAACCTTTTATGGAATCAATTACACATTTGGCTTGCATATAATCATGATTTTTAAAATTAAGAGTTTCTTTCACAAAACTTGTTTTTAAAAGATTTATTCCGAGGGATGTATTTGTTTGAGTATAAGGATTAAAGTTTATTTTTAAAAAAATATAATTTGAAATGTTTTAAAAATGATTTTAGTTGAGAGTCATTCAAACGATTGCATTTTAAGCCCTTCTCGCGGTTAGTAAAATATTAAGACAAATTGTGTGCACAATTGAGATTTTCCCCATGCGCATGGCCCTAGGTTATTTCTTTTATCTTAGAGAATACTGTCACGCGCAGGAAAACTCAAGCACGTGCACGACGGATATGGATTTTAAATTTTTTCTATAAGTAGAATTATTTCCTTTAAATTTTTAAATAAACTCATCCCTCATTTCAAAATACATCTTACAAGGAGTTTTTCATATTAGAGCACTTAAGTTTCTCTCTTTAAAACAAATTTCAATGTTCTATTTGATATTTCATGAGATTTTTAGATATACATTGAGAGTTTAAATTGACAAATGATTTGAGAGATTTTTATCCACAAATATCGTGATTTCCATCTGAATTTCAAATCAACCACATGATTTATAATCCAAGATCTAAAAGGAGGTGCTCAAGCTATTGAAGGGTTAGATAATAGTGTGGATCTAGGACGGAGAATGGAATTCCATATTCTCTAGATGGTGCTTTAATAGGATTTCTCATTATAATGGGAGAGAGTCATAATATTCATAGGTAATTTCTTAAAGGTTTTATTGTGTGAAAATAACTTTCAAATTTAATGAGATGTTCGTTTACACTGAGTTTTTTACCCATAGATTGGGATTTTTCCTCGTACACCAGTTGTTATACGTTTTTGTGTGTTTCCTTATCGTTTTACATTATTTGATGTTGTTTGCATGCTTTATATTCAATTAAACAACATCAATATTTGAAAAACGACTTAGATCTACGTTTTTGTTAAAAGCCGAATTTTAAAATTGTGCAAAATTTGTTGTAATAACATATTCAACCCTCTAGTTTATTGTAATGTTCACACGTGTTTTAATTCTCTCCTATTAAATTTGTGTCTTTAACATTGATGATAGTGTAGAAATTAGGTTGGGGGAATTTATGCCCATTCGGGATTCCTCCGACACGGGATCTCCCCGAAAGGAGAGAAAAACTCGGTGCGTACGGGAATAAAGGAGGGAAATCCTCTTTTCGCTACTCATTTGATCTTTGTGAGCTCCTACAAATATAAATCGATCATCGTCAAAAGGGTATGAAATGATATAAAATAGAGTTGCCAACCTATTTTTCTTGAAATAGGTAAAAGATGTAGTTGTCCGTGAAGAAAAGGCACCAAAGACAAACTGATGCATACAAAACCAAATAGATTGAGGGTTCAGGAACTATTATGGAATGGGAAGGTGTTAAGCACCCATTATACCCTTTCAGTCTTTCATGGGAAATGGTAATGTTCTCCTTTTTCTGCAAGATATAACTAATGTGTACAATGTATGTGATGTAAAACTGGGTGAGAAAAATAAATTGTCATACTCATGTCTTGGGATGGACTAAGATGAGTCATTCTAATGATTATAAAAAGAAAGAAAATAATCTGACAAGGTAGCCAAAAATTTGAGCGTTGTACCAAATCATAAGCCACTGTGAGAAATGGAATATGTACGGAGCCGCTGAAAATATGATAAAAATAAGGCTACAATATGTGCAACACACCATACCATAACCGACTATGAGGAAGTGGACATGTATGTCTATCGGGATTGAAAAAAATGGAAACATAATAAAAGAATTCGAAAATATGATATAAGTAACCACCAGGTCACTATTCAATATGAGGAAGTGGATGTGCATGTCTAACGAGGTCACTAGTACATATATAAGCGTGCAATACTACTAAAGGTGAGAACAAGTAAGGTAACGAAATAACAAAATAGGACTCAAATCTCGAGAATAACTCGGGACACCTACGTATCCAACAAGGGAATCAAGGTCCACATTGTTCGGTAATCACTTAATGGTGGGGTTTAATACATAAATACAAAATTAGGACTCCCCTTAGATTGTTTTAAAGAAAGGTGCACAAGTGTAGAGAGTGAAAAACTGGGGAAATTCTACTTTAGGGTTTATAGATGAACCCTCCTTTTGATTTTTTTGGTATTATGAAAATATGCTTTGTGTGTACTAATAATAAAAAAGAGATGAGGTGAGGTGAGAAAGTGAAATAAAGCTAAAAATATATCAAAAGTGAAGGAAAAAGTAAATGAATAACACTAGTTAAATAAGATGTAAAAGGATAGAAGTAGATCTCCTATAAAACACTTTGCTGATTTTGAAGTGGTGTAATCTGATTTTAATGGTAGTTAAATAGTGGTGGAGTAAGGGTAAAATGGGTGGCCAAAAGGTAGAGTGAAAGTGATGTAAGAAAAGTGGAGAGAATGTTTGAAAAGTGAAAATTTTAGGATGACATTGCACTGATTTCGAGGCAGATAATGTTCTAATTGCTGAAAAAGGGGTTCTTAAAAATGAGGACATGACTTCCCTAAATATACAAAATTAGGTTTAGGGTGTTGTAATAACCCGTCCTTTTGGAGACGATTAAATCCCATAATTAAGTATAATTTGGGAATTTGGAGAATTTCTCGAAATAGTGATCTTTGGGATTCTCGAGGATTTAATGATTTTGGAACGGTGTTATCAATTATTTTGGGACCATATAGGTCGAAATATTTTATTTATGAGTCGCCGTGGAGTATAGCGACAAAAGATGTGAGATTTTGAGTAGAACACCGCATTTAATTATTTTGGATTATAATAGTGATTTGCGGTCAAGTACCTCGGATGGAAATTTCGACTCCGCCACGAGTCTCGGAATATTTGAGATAGTCGGAAAAGAGTGTCCGATTGTCGAAATTGAGTTCCGGGTAATTTTGGAGTTAAATAGGCTCGTAATTGGGTAAACGAGTCGTTTTTGGGTTTTTAGGGTTAAAACCCTTTTTCTCTCTATATATAGAGGTAGAGAGGGAGGAAAGAAGAAAGAAAAGAAGGAAGAGAAAGAGAGGGAAGAAAAGAGGAAAAAGGGGGAGATTCCGACCGGCCTCCGCGGGACTCGGCTCGAGGACGTCGGATTTTATCCACGAGGCAAGTGTTTACTTGCTTTATTTATTTTTGAGCATAAATATCTCATATCATTGTTGGTATAACAATCCCTAATGATTTTGGGTTGGGTATTCGTGAATAAAACGGGTTTTTGGGAGATAAAACGAATAAACCCATAAAATTGGTAAATTGGAGATTTTAGTAATTAACCAAATATATTGGGTGATTCCGGGTCCTGGGATGTTTAGGACCCGTATTATAGGTGTATTTATTGTTGGTAGAAGTTGTAGGCCGTTGGGTGGAGAGATGGAAGCTTGGGGGAAGCTTCCATGGCCGAACAGCTTCTCGGAGAAGAAGCTGCCCGACTTGATCGATCGATCGAGCCTCGGGGATCGATCGATCAAAGCCTTCGATCGATCGACGGTCATGGGTCGATCGATCGACCCCTGCTGCAAAGGAACAATTTTCTTAAGGTGATTTGGATGGGATAGATTCCATTTCATCTTGCTTTGAGGTTAATTAGGTGATAACATAAGGGACCTTTTAGGACTTTATGGTCCATAAATTAAGGTAATTGAGGAGGGTAAAGTAAGGGTTTTAAGTATATAACCCTTAATCTATATTTTCGAGGAAAATAGAATAATTGTAAAAATTGATGGATTAGGGTTCCTAAATTTAATTGGGGACTTCTAAACGATTAATTGGACTAGGTATAGTCTTGGGGTTTAAGGAAATGAAATCCTTAACCCATTAAGTTTAAGGTTGTTCGGGTGAGATAAATCCCGAGGTTAATTCTCGTAGGCATATAAGCCTATATAATTATGCTTATAGAAGGCATAATTATATCGATTATCGTTAAGTATATCCTAGGAGATAATTGGGATAGTTTGGGGGTATATATATAATATATACTTCACTTAGAGAAGAATAGTATCATTGGAGATATCCAATAAATCCTTAGAATAGGATTGAAGTATATAGTGATTATGAAAGTAAGAAATACTTTGGATTTAGAATCATGCAACTATGAATGCATGATTACGATTCCTGGAGGGAATCTTTGGGATATTTAGTCATCGCTAGATGCTATAGGCCACTAAGGCCGTTTATATATATTCTAGGAAGAATATATAGGATAGGTATATACTGTGTGTTTTAGATATATATATATATATGATGATGGAAATGATTTTGAAAATATAAAAATGAATATTTTCAAAATGGAAAGAGTAATGTTTTTCATAATTAATAAAATATGGATTACACACCTCTCTAAATCGCTATCATAAGGGAAGTTGCGTTCGTATGGTGAAGCCCCCTGGCTAATGATGCAGGGTGGATATAGTCCTATAGGCCATGTGAGCGTTTGTTGTTATATTTTCTGCGCTGGTTAGGAGATTCTGGGTGTGGTCTTGACTATCCCGCAGGCACATGGTCGCTTCCCGACGTCTTTCGATATAGGATCCCAGGTTGTCTTGGAGGCCCTGGAAGATGATAGCCATTTAGGGGCGCGCACAGTGGAGAAATACGGACGGGCGGTCTTAGAACGCGTTTTTATTAAAGCCGTTCATAATAATGGATTTGCTTTAATTACATTTCCTGGATGTAGGAAGGGAAATGGGTTATATATAAAGTGGCTTCGGTAACACTTCCCGGATGGAAGAAGGGATGTGGAAGCATATGTTTTGATCAAAGCATTTTTATGATAATGAAAATGTCTTTGAATACATTTCCTGAGTATAAAAAGGGAAATGGGATAATTGATAAAGGAAAAACTTTTTATGTTAATAAAATTGGCTTTCAAAAAGTATATGGTTTATTAAAGCAATTCATGATAATGAATTGGCTTTTATAAATACATTTCCTGGATATGAGAAGGGAAATGGAAGTTTTTGAAATGAAAAGGATAAGTATTTATAAATACTTTATATATCAAGAAATCCTCAGTCCGGGTGATATTTATATTATCCGGAAGTATATTGTAGATGTATGTATATGTATAAATTGGGTGCCGAGGGTCTAATGAATCCCGACGATCGACCGTGCAGCATAGTAGTGTATCGAGGGGGTTCCTTGTTTGGATTTCGCTTCGCGAGACACCCCACGCACGAATATGGCACTGTGTTGAGACTGGGGAGAAGTTTAATCCTTAGTGCTCTTATATCATTAAATGTCTATGGTATATATATTATATATATCTTTTTGTACTGAGGGACTGGCGGATCTCAAAGATCGACCTTGCTGCATAGTAGTGTATCGGGGGGGTTCCTTGTTTGGATTTCGCTTCGCGAGACACCCCACGCACGAACATGGCATAGCGTCGAGATTAAAGTGAAGTTTAGCCCTTAGTACATCTGTTTGACTATCTAGGTTAGATAGTGGTTGGGTATTGGATTAGTTTAGCAGGGTAGCTTGACTAGGAGGTTTAAGGGGATGCGCTAGGTGTGCACTGCTAGAGGAGAGGTGAGGGGTATCTCATAAGAGTACGATACCAATTTAAATATGAGAAAAAAACTATTTTTCTAAAAATATAGCATTTATGCACTTGCAAAATATTTTCTAAACATTCGGTCTCTGACCCGTTTGTCTACTCTCCTTTCTTTCTCTCTACTATATATCTATATATAGGTGTCCAGACACAGGGACGCCTGGATGGAAACTCTTTCGAGTCAGACGTCTGCTGCAGCTGTGGATGCTTGCTGGTTATCGGTAGACGTTTCTTTCCTTGTACTCTAGATAGGAGATATTGTATAAACACTCGAGCCAATGGCTCAATTGCATTTATTTATTCTTTCAGTACAGCATTCGATATGGTTGTATTATTTGGACCGAGTGTTCGGTTATTTTAGTTCCTTTCTTTTCCATTTCAGTTCATTACGCATTTATTTGTGAATGTTTTAATTTGTGCGCTAAAAAAAAGAGTAGTTAGATAAAAGTTTTTAACGGCCACCTAATAGGATATTAGTAATTAAATGGATTTTCGACAGTGTTGTTAAGGATGATCCATATGTGACTCCTGTTTTAATTTAATATTGGAGTGATCGCCCGGTATCTTATTAGGCGGGTTGTTACAGGTGTCTGCCGATTGGAAGAGTCCCTAGCCTTCCTATCAGTACACCCCTGGTTTGCTGACGAAGTAATGTACACCTCTGCCAATAGGTAGAGATTTGGGGTGCCTATAGGCAGTTTGAAAAGGATTTTTTTTAAAAAGATGGGCAGTAAATGAAAATCTTAAGTTTGAATCGTTTATGGCCAGGATCATTGGAAGGGATATTCATATACCAATGAAAATATATTGAGCCACTCTCGGGTTTAAGAGTCGACTAAAGTCAAACGAGTCTCGAAATTGCATGATGGACTCTAGACGGGGTTTCTCAAAGTAAAAAGGAAAGTGTGTGTGAACCATAAGGCTTTTTTGTGCATGGTATAGACCATTAGAAATGGTATTCAGTGCCCTATGAAACTGCAATGAGCTACACTTGGCTTGGAGGGTTAAGAAAAGTCAAACAAAGCTCGAAAGAATTCGACAACCTTTTGGTCAAGGTTTGGATTAAAAAGGAAAGTACTCGTAAACTGTAAGGATGATTTGTTCACGGTATGGAATGTTGGAAAGGGAATTTAGATATCTATGAAAATGTAGTGAGCTAAACTCAATTTGGACAGTTTACCAAAGTCAAACAGAGATCGAAAGCATCCAGCAACCTCTAGGTCAAGGTTTAGAGTGGGACCCGGGGTTTGAGGGTGAAAGAAAAAGTGTTAGGGAACTGGGGAGGAATTTGGATGGTACTAGGATAGGGTGTCTACATAGCTCCTCTATGGATGAGATTAGGACAAGAGAAAATTGTTGAAATATAGACACCACATAGGATATAAGGAGCACAAATCACCTATTCAGCGGCTCGGAGCTTTTACTGGGGTTTAAGGGAGGTAGCGAACAAATTTAAAGGGTCGAGACCGATTCTGCATACCTAAAGAGTGAAAATAATAACGCCTCTGATTTAGGTTTTGGTGGAATTTTAAAACAAATAAATTCTTTAACTAAAAAGGAAGAACCATTATGTCTTGCATCAGTTCATTCTTGACCACTTTTGTAGCAGTAAGGATAGCATTTCTCTGACTATCAGTCAGAATATTTCCCCACCAACCACTGATGGTGCCAGTAAACCCGACAACGATCATCTGCGCAATACTATAATCAGATGCATCATTATGTTTACATATGGTGGCATACATAGACATCTGATGGATCATTTCGTAAATCTAGGATTCTGTTTTACCATCCAGATTCCAATCATAGATTGACTTGCCGTGGAAGGTGTTATGTGCCATGGTGCTCTCTTCAAAGAGCAAATCCTGGGGGGTCGGCCTATGGTAATAATTCTTGGCAGGGGCAATATTATTACTATAAGGAATTTTGTTAATCTCAGGAGGACGACCAAAAGATAGTTCAAATCCTTGAATATCTTTTAACGAGACATCTGATTCAATATCGAGATAATAGCAAACGGGTCAGAGCCCGATTGCAAAACAATTTTAAAATAGTTTAGCAAGTATTTAAAATGCTTACCGGCTAATTCAACAATCATATTAGTATGCAACACTCTCTTGAGAAATCTCACCTCTCATCTAGTGTGCACGCCTACCGTACTAATGATTCTCATATATCTCTCTAACTTATTCTCCATAAGTCTTATTATGTGAAATTAAGGTTATGATATTCACTTTTAGAAAATCTATCTCTTCAAGATTTCTTACGTGAATTAGAATAACTCCGTATTATTATAACGTTTTCGAATACTTATAATGAAATTGAAAATTTATACATTGCTTAACTTCTTTCACGCACAGTAGAAAGTTCTCATATAGGTATACGTATATATATTAATTACTCGTATAATATATATACAAACAACACCCCACATAAAAACTATGGTGCTGGCATACTCTGCTATTAAGTCCCCGTATCACACAAACTAAGGGAAATACTAGTTCGGAATCACTCTCGAACTGTATTAACACAAAACACAAATAAATGGAGGCAAAGCATAGATTCCAAGTCCTAAGAGGTCAGCACATTCCCTCACGTCTCTTAGGACCGTCTGACTATCAATCAAATAGCATGTACCTAGGAAGCCTACGTTCTAGGGTACGAGTTAATATCCCCCATAAAGGTCCCATCAAGATAAGACTGTCCCAGCACAGAACCCCCCGTGATAGCAAGTAGCCCGAGTATGATTTTTACACAGAAATAATATATGCACAATCACACACTCATATATATATATATATATATATATATATATATATATATATATATATATATATATATATACATCCGCATTGTTGAATTAGGTGCGCTCACGACCCATAATTATAATTATCCGTTATTACACATTTTACTCGATTATTACGTATAACGGACTCGTTCTTTTTATTCTCGTAATTAGGTTATTCTAAACTCACTTATCGCCTTTCGAAGTATTATCTTTACCTACGTAAAATTTCATTAGGCCCTCTCACACCTTCTAATCCAACTTCCTAGACATTTCGATTATATAATCTCCGCACGTATGATTTCCTAAGTATGAATATCTCCCATTTACCCTTCCTTTCCCTTTCACATTAAAGTCCCACATAACGGGGTTTATCTTGACCGTACTGGTCCTTTTTGTGTTTCATTATGTTCTAGCAACTCTAATCAAAATTTACTACTCATCAAATCGGATTAAGCTAACACGAGCAAAAATGCAGTTTTCCAGGAGGGGTCGATCGATCGATGAAATGGGGTCAATCGATCGATGCTCTGGGCTCGATCGATCGATCAAGCAGCTATGGCGAAACTGCAGAAAACCCAGCTACGGAAATCTTACCCCAAACTCATCCAAATCAACATGTTTCAGTCCCAAACTCCCATCCACTTATACTACAAGTATTGTATACCCATATAAACAATATCTTACGTAAAACATGTGAGTTTTCATCAACTATAACAAAATAAAAGGGTAAAGTCTATATGAATCTCAATAACCCTAATATTTTTATATAACTTAGTTTCTTCCATTCTTTTTCCAGATTTTCTATCATTAACACTATGGAAATTCGTGATTTAACCTCTACATGTGAAATGGATTTCCAGAATATGACCTTTACCTCTACAACATGAAATTTTTGTCTCCAATTAATATTTTCATTCAAGAACACAAATTCTAATCAACCCTAGACTAATATAAAAGGATGCATTAACTTGATTAAAGCAAGATAGATACTTGCCTGAAATTCAAAGTTCTTATTTGTGGAAGAATTTGGTGTGGTTGAGATCCTCGTTGCGTGATCTACCATTTGGCGGTGACGGCGGTGCAAACGGAGGAGTTCTTGGCCTAGAATTCCTTGGAAAGCTTCTCCTCTTCATCTCCAATGGCCGTCATTAGTTTTTGGTTATGCTAACCCTAGAAGATAACACTTACCATCTGATATAACCCTAGCAAATTCGTGGGTTTAATTACCCAAAATTATGAAATGTCCAAAACGCCCTCCCGGGGTACTAATTAAGCCTAAAAACACCCCGAGACCCAAACTGAACTCCCGGGTACATTATTTTGAATATCTCGACCCTTCCGGACACTTTGGCGCACTCGAAATGACCATACGGGTGACTTATAATTTATTCACTTTTATTAATCAAAATTTTGTCCCGACACGGCACGGGCGCGTCCCGACTTAAATTTCCAAAATTATCATTTTATTCACACGTGACAATTTGATAAAATAAATCTCATTTATTACTATACTCATCCAGTAACATTCAACGATTTTCAATAAGTACTAACTCCTGTCACGCTAGTAAATATTTAAAACAACTTTCCGGATTAAAATTAAATTAATTTATCTCAATTAAATTTAATAAATACCTAAATTTTAAAGTCATAAAAATACGGGGTATTACATAAACCCTTAAAACTAAACTAATAGAAAAATGACTAATCTGATAGATAGCCAACATTCTCAATTAATTTTGTGGTGGGCAATGAAAAAAGTGATGGTCCCATGAGGTGAATCTTAAAAAATTAGTGAATAGTGGTTGCTCTTTTTAACCAAAATAATTGAACAATGAAGGGAGAAATTTAACAAGAACATGAATAAGGACTTAAATCTAGGTTTGAGATTTAAAATCATCTTATGGGGAACATTCACAGAAAAATGGAGCACTGAAAGTTATAACAAAGTAATTGAGGAAATAGTAACAATGAATCTTGAAGCAAATAAAGATACTAATGGAACCATTCTAGGAAAACACAATTTAAGTGACGCTATGATTAGGGGTGAGAGAATTTACTGGTATGCAAGGCTAGTATAACTGATACAGTTTACCGGACCAATGCACTAATGTCATGGCTGTAATACCCCGTATTTCTGAATATTCCAAATAATTCTATTTAATTAGATTGGAGAATTAAATGAGAAAATTACGGCTTAATTTAAATTACGTAAGAGTAGTAATTTAAAGAGTTTTATTTAAAAATTGTAATTATGGAATATTAATCGAGAGATAGATAGATACCGGTTTATATTACCTCATTTTATTTACTTAGTGCGAGTGGTAAATAGTTACTTAACGCGAGTAGACCGTGTTGGGGTGAGAACGAGTAATATTTTTTAAGTGACTCAAATGATAATTTAGAGGTCACCGATGAGTCCGGAAGGGTCAAATTAGTCAAAATAGTATACCCGGGGGTACTAGTTGAGTCCCGGGGTAATTTTGGACTAAACCGAGACCGTTCGGGGGCGTTTTGGTCTTTTAACATAAGAAAGCATGGAGACCTACGAAATTGAGAGTTTTATATCAGCCGTATGATAGAGGAATTAGGGTTAGAACACCCATGACAACATCAATACCATTAGAGAGAAGAGAGGCACAACTTTCTAAGGCAAAAGGAAGAATTGGGAAGGATTCAAAGGGATTTTTACCATCAACTTGTTGGGGAAGAAGGATTGAAGGATGAAGATCATAAATCATCAACAACAACCACGAAATCAGACCCTACTGATCATAAGGCAAGTTGTTTATTGCAAAAATTATAAAGTTATAATACCCATGTGTAGGGTTTTTGAATAGGGTTGTTTAAATCATTATTTTGATTGGAGAAAGATGATATTTATACATGTTGGGATAGGAATCGCATGTAGAATGATTTACCTTATGTAGAGGTTTAAGATTCAGATTAGACTTGATGATTTTTCGGATTAAAATCTGGATTTTGAATGATAATATGGGAAGAACAGCATAACTAGGGTTTCAAGAAATTCTGGATTTTAATTCATTATTTCTTTAAAGTAATTGGAGTTTTGATGTATTTTACACGTTAGAAACTGTCCTAGTATATGTGGAAATATGTTAGGATCATTGGGTCAAAGTTTGGTGGACTATAATGGAGTTTTAAGGTTTGCTAATGGAGGAAAAATCTTAATGAAGAAGACAACTGCGTCTATCCCTGTTCGATCGATCGATCGATCTCGAACTATCGATCGATCGACTATGTCGATCGATCGAACCCAGCCGTCGATCGATCGACGCAAGCTATTTCCCGAAAATTTTGTGTTTAATTCTTCGTTGAGTTCGGGAATGAATGAGTATTCTAGGATTTACATTATACTTATATGGGAGTGAGAATAAGACCAGTAGGTATATTGGTGAGGTCTGATAAGGCCATTGGGTGTAGGGCTTGGATTACGGACCGAGGAGAATAATCCGATTTAGTAGAGTATCGGGGATTTCGGAAATTGAGTTACGGGGCGAAGTAAATTCAATTTAAGTAATAGACCAGTAGGGTAAGAAATAACTATTGAAATAATATGTAAGGGGTAACTAGGACCCTTAGAGTTGTGTGAATACTCAAATAAATATGATTAATGAGATAAATCGTAAAGTAAATATTGTACGGTAGATATATGAGATTAAAATATTACGTACGTATATGATTAATAGGTCGGGCGTGTACCTACTGAATTATGTGCTCTTTTCGGTAGAGAGATTATACCTAAATTAATTATGTTAGGGTCGATGAGACATTCCGAACTAACATAAAGTTATTATATGTTTGGGGTCGATGAGAAATGCCGAACCAAACTTTGAACTGGTGTCGCGATGAGAGAGTCCCGAACTAGAATATGTGTATATATATATTTTTAAAAATAGTTGGGGTCGATGGATAATTCCGAACCAACTCTCACTTGGGGTCGATGAATCATTCCGAACCAAGAGATCTTTATTTGTGTATATAAATAATTGGGGTCGATGTATCATTCTGAACCAATTCTTACTTGGGGTCGATGAATCATTTGTGACACCCCGACTAATTAAATACCGGGTAGCTACTCCTTTATTAAATTAATTCAAAATGCCAAGTTGGTCCAGTTAATAGCATCACTGTCGAAAACATTTTAATGATTACTAACCACCTAGTATTTAAAAAGTAAGTTGCCAAATTTTAAATTAAGTCTGATTAACATGCAACAAGTGTAATGAAGAATAATAACACCATTCACCATAAAGAAATAAATAGAATAACCATCACATAACGTAAATAAATTCTGGAGGAAAACTCCTCACTACAATCCCACAACTGAAAAGTAAACTGAATACTAAATCCATACATGCCAAAGTCTGAAAACTGTAATGGAAAGATGTCTCTAATAGAAATGGGCAACATGCCATACAACTGATAGATAATGACTCTGGAATCCAAATGATAGAAGCGTCTACAAGCAAATCCCTGTAGCTTCCACAAACAGCTACAGCTCGTCACCTGAATGAGTATCCTATGCATGGTGTCCTTGTGGCTGGGCACCTAAAATGGTTTTACAAGAAAAATAGATTTGAAAGAAAACGGGTCAAAGCCCGAATGTGGAGATATTTTAAAAAAACTGCAAGTGCTTTAAAAACATTTAAAACATTAAATGCAAAGTACATGTTAGGACGTGCACTCACATGATATTCTCACCTCTCGTCTAACTGTGCACTCCTAACGTAAGTACCCATCTACAACGACACAAACCACTAGCTAAGTGACATCATATCTAGCTAGACTGTCATAGGTCCTACCCTTATTACTCGGTTCTATTAACATTATAACGCTCGTAATTATATAGAGGTTTAACGTAAACTCAGATGCTCAATATGAAATATATTTCACTATCAGCTAACCCGTTATGTTTTTCTCGAAACAATACCGTAATTATATTCACAACAATAACATGAAGGTTCCCATTAATTAAGTGTATATTATTCACATCATAAATATACAATACAAGCACCCCGAGAACTAAGCTGCGGTGCACACATACTCTGCTATCCATCCCGGTACATCACGTACATAAGGATTACATATTCCGAATCTCTCAGGAATAGTTCACAAATAACAACATCACAAATAATGGAGGCGAACACACTCACATCACATGGGTCACGCACATACCTACGCTCCCACGATCAGCGGACTTATTAATATCCCAATAAGTCTTTCTATGACCTATGTTCATCAAGGTAACCAGTCTAAATCCGGGCAACACAAGGATTAGAGGGCCCTAAGCGAACGTAAACCTCCCGTGATAGCAAGTATGGTAGGTATGTCATACACACAATTCATATACCAATACTAAGTAAACACACGTCTTAGTAATCCCGTGGTTTAATTGTAGTACTATTCTCATTCTAGTACCAATATATAATTTACACATTTTATACGATTCTGGTTTATAAATATACGAGCCCTAATTTATTCTCACGTCGTAGTAGACACTCACGTCTCAACCCAAACGGTTCATTGATTTAAATCACTCGTATATAATTTACTCCTCATAATAACCCAAAAGTCCCAAATCTATCAATACATCATCAACGGAATGTTATCTCTACCCTCGAACAAGTTTACGGGACTCCCAAAATCAAAACAGGCCAAAAAGGCCTATACTGCCAACTCGTTAGAAGTCTCGTTCGAATGAGGCTGTTCGAACGAGGTTCCAGTTCATTCGAACGAACTGTACCTTCTAACGACATCTCGTTCGAACGAATGTATCGAACAAAATACAGTTCGTTCGAACGAAGGTATCGAACAAAGTCTCCCCTCGTTAGAAGCGACTGGTCAACTCGTTAGAAGCTCGTTCGAACGAGCTCGTTCGAACGACCTGGGGAGGTCTTCTAACGAGGGACCAGTTTCGGCCCAGAATTTCTTAGTTACGTTTTTCATCAATTCTTACTCCTCAAATCCCCTCTAAACTTCGTCCCAATAATGTTTAAAGGCCTCTAATCACTCCTAAACATAACAAGGTTATAAACTAACGTATTTTACTGAGTTAATTCATCCCAATCATCATTAAATCATCAAGTCTCATCACTTTCCCCCAATTATTCAAGAACACAAACCCTAAAATTTTAATTCATGAATTAACCCAATAAAAATCCGTTTTAATTTCACCCAATCACTAATATCTTCAGTATAATCATCTACCTATCATTCTACATGCAATTCTCCTCAAGATTTCAAGTTCTAAGTTCCAAAATACATGGGTTTTCATATTACACCAAGAACAAATCAATTTTATTAAATTCCTATACATGGAAAGAGCATTCTCTGAAATTAAATGATATTAAACCACTTGCCTCGATTGTCTCTGAATTTGGTGTTGATTTGTAAAGGTTTTCTGCAGAATTCCTTCTCCTTCTCTCCCTCTCTAAGCTTTCTTCTCCAAAGGTGGCTATGGTGGCTAGGGTTTTCTTTGGGAAAGTTGGAAACCTAAAATGATAACCTCCGTAGCTTATTGGGTCATTAAGGGTTGGTTAGTGGGTTTAGTGGGTCTATTCCCAATCAGATAAAGACTCCTAATTTTCGTCATTTTTAATTCCTAAAAATACGAAATTACCAAAATACCCTTTATATTGCCGGTATGGCCTAAAAATACCCCGGGACTCAAACTACACCCCCGGCTAGTGTTTTCTGACTATCTCGACCCTTCCGGACGCGTTGGCGCACTCAAAATGACCATACGGTTTATAGATTTTAAATTCACTTTTATAAATAAAAATAATTATATCCCGACGCGACTGTCACACGCGTCCCAATAAAATGACCAAATTGCCGTATATCAATCTCACGACAAATTTCATAATTCAATATTCATATAACATCATATATACTCAATATAGTCAAATACCAACTCACAACTCGCTAGTATTTTACCCGGATTAATTTCCAAATAATTCACATTTAATTAATTAATCCCAAAAATAAATATAGCCAAAAGTACGGGGTATTACATACTTCCCCCCTAATAACTGAATTTCGTCCCGAAATTCGGAACTAGAAAGTACCTGGTATGAACAACTCTGGATAACATTCGCGCATCTCATCCTCGCACTCCCATGTGGACTCCTCGACATTGTGATGTCGCCACTGAACACGCACTAATGGGACTATCTTTGACCGCAGTTTCCTCTCACTTTGGTCCAAAATAGCAATCGACCCCTCCTCGTAGGAGCTATCCGGCTGGAGATCGATGTCCTCCACAGCAATGTGAGAATGAGCCAAATTATCTCTAAGGTATTTCCTTAGCGAGGAAATATGAAACACATCGTGAATCCGATGCAAATGCTCCGGTAACCCAAGTCTATACGCAACCGGTCCGATCCGCTCAATAATAGGAAACGGCCCCACATACCTTGGTGCCAACTTCCCCTTCTTCCCGAAACGCATAATCCCCTTCATAGGAGATACTCTGAGCAAAACCTGGTCCCCTACTTGGAATTCCCAAAAAAATCTCTTCGCATCAGCATAACTCTTCTGCCTGTCTTGAGCTACCTGAATGCGACTCCGAATCAACTCAATCCTTGCCGAAGTATCCTGAATCACTTCCGGTCCAAATAGTTTGTTGTCCCCCACCTCTAACCAACATGATGGGGAACGACAAGGCCTACCGTACAATGCCTCAAACGGAGCCATGCCAATAGTGAACTGATAGGAGTTGTTATAAGCAAACTCCACCAGTGGTAGGTACTGCTCCCATCCACCCCCAAAGTCAATTATGCACATGCGTAGCATGTCCTCCAACATCTGATTTGTGCGCTCTGTCTGCCCATCGGTCTGCGGATGATAAGCCGTACTCAACCGCAATTCCGTGCCCATTGCCTCCTGGAAACTCTCCCAAAACCGCGAAACAAATATCTTGTCTCTGTCAGACACGATATTTAGGGGCACACCGTGAAGTCTCACAACCTCTTAAATGAAGAGCTGGGCATACTGTCCCGTAGTGTAGTCAGTCCTTACGGGTAAAAAGTGAGCGACCTTGGACAACCTGTCCACAATTACCCAAACGGAGTCGTGACCCCTTTGCGACGTAGGCAACCCCGTGATAAAGTCCATGGATATGCTCTCCCACATCCACACTCTGACCTCCAATGGTTGTAGCAATCCTGCCGGTCTCTGATGATCCACTTTTACAAGCTGACAAGTGGCGCATTTCGAAACAAACTCAGCGATATCTCTCTTCATACCGCTCCACCAATACTGGCATCTCATGTCTTGGTACATTTTGTCCCCTCCGGTATGTACCGCGAACCGTGAGCCTTGCGACTCTGCCATCACATCGTGTCGCAATTCCTCCCCTTTCGGAACCACCAATCTCCCATTGAAGCGTAATCCCCCGTCTGAGCTAACCGTATAGGACTCGGCTCCCTCTGCTAGTAATCGAACTATCTGCTCCTGACAGAATGAGTCATTAGCCTGTGCTCGTACTACCTTCGTGACAATCTGCGGTGTAACAGTCATCACGGACATGAAAGATCGGGCCACTGCATCCTGGTGTCCCAATTCCTTCCACTTTGCCTTCCACACCTCTGCCACCTCATCTGCTGGCCTGTGGCTCAACGCGTCTGCTACCACGTTAGCCTTACCTGGGTGATACTGGATGTCGAACTGGTAGTCTTTTACAAACTCAAGCCACCTACGCTGCCGCATATTTAACTCTTTCTGCGTGAACAGGTACTGTAGGGACTTGTGGTCCGTGAACAGTTGGAACTTCTCCCCCAAAAGATAGTGCCTCCAAATCCGTAGGGCAAATACCACTGCCGCCAACTCCAAATCATGCGTGGGGTAATTCTTCTCATGAGGCTTAAGCTTACGGGAAGCATAAGCTATGGCCTGTCTCTCCTGCTGTAATACACCTCCAAGCCCTTGCAAGGACGCATCGGTGTAAACCAAATACTCAACTCTCGGTCTCGGCAATGCTAACACAGGTGCTGAGGTTAATTTGTCCTTCAATTCATCGAATGCTAACTGACAAGCATCACTCCAGATGTAGGGCACACCCTTATGAGTCAGATGTGTCAAAGGACCTGCTATCTCCGAGAAACCCCGAATAAACCTCCTGTAGTATCCTGCTAGACCCAAGAAACTACGAATCTCCGTTGGTGTCGTGGGCTGTCCCCACTCCCTTACCGCGGATACTTTCCCCGGGTCAACAGATATCCCCCGGTCGGAAATAATGTGTCCCAAAAACTGGACCTCCTTCAACCAAAACCCGCACTTCTCATATTTTGCATACAACTCGTTCTGACGAAGTGTCTGCAAAACTTGCCTCAGATGCTCGACGTGCTCCTCCTCTGTCTGGGAGTAAACCAGAATATCATCGATGAAGACAATGACAAACTGATCTAGGAAATCCCTGAACACTCTGTTCATCAAGTCCATAAACACAGCTGGAGCATTGGTCAAACCAAAAGGCATAACCCGAAACTTGTAAGAACCATATCTCGACAAGAACGCAGTCTTCGAGACATCCTTCTCCCTGATACGCAACTGATGGTATCCCGATCTCAAATCAATCTTTGAGAAGAAAGAAGCTCCTCTAAACTGGTCGAATAAGTCATCGATTCGAGGCAACGGATACTTATTATGTATCGTGACCTTATTCAACTCCCGGTAGTCCACACACAATCTCAGTGAACCATCCCTCTTCTTCACAAACAAAACTGGAGCGCCCCAAGGTGAGGTACTCCTGCGAATAAAGCCCTGACCTAACAGCTGCTCTATCTGATCTCGTAGCTCTCGCATCTCTGCCGGAGCCATACGGTACGGTGCACGTGCTATAGGCCTCGTATCTGGCAATAGGTCTATAACAAAGTCTATCTCTCGACTGGGGGGGTAGGCCTGGTATCTCCTGAAACACATCCGAATACCTGACAACCGGGATCGAATCTAAAGGAATCACAACCTCCTTAGAGGTATCGTCCTCTATGTAATACAAATGAGCGGTTGAGCCTCCCTCTGGGCGAGGCATCGCCACTACGAACATCTCTTGCCCCGGAATGGCAAAAATAATCCGCTGAAGCAATCAATCATGGCCCTATAAGCTACGAGCCAATCCATACCAATAATCACATCGTGAACATGCATATCTAATACCAACATGTCTACAGGTAATACCAAACCACCAATCTCTACCCCCACTCCCCGGCATAGAAAGAATATAAGTGACCCACTCCCCAATGGTGAGTCGACACACGTCACTGTGCTCTCTGCCGTAGCTAACAATCCTAAGGCTTTCGCGAAGTGTGTAGCTATAAAATAATGTGTAGCACCCATATCAAATAATACCCGACCCATAGTGCCATGGATAGGAAACGTACCCTCAATCGCGGGCGGTGCCTGTGGAACTGTAGCCTGGTGGATGTTGTAGACACGTCCATACTGTAGCTGCCCCTGCTGAGCTGGGACTGCTGGAATGGGTGGCAATGCTGCCATCTGCGGCGGTGCGGGGAGAGAGGCGGGAAACATAGGTCTCTGTGGCTCCTGGCGAGCACCCTGCTGCTGCTGCTGTGGGGCCCTGCCCCTATCAGGACAACCCTATCGCTTATGGCCAGTCTTGCCACAAACAAAACACTTCCCTGGGAAGTTCCCTCCTCTCTGCCCCTGCGGTCCCCGGCCCTGGTGGCCGTTACCGTTCCTCCCTTGGCCCTACTGGCCCTGGTGAAACTGCTGCCCATTCTGCCCCTGTTGGCCCTGATGGCCGTTTGGACCCTGATGGCCCTGACGGAAACCTCCATGTCCCTGTCTGTAGTTCCCTGATCGGAACCTCTTCTGATCCCCCTGCTGAGAACCCTGCTCACCCTGTCTCTGCCCCTGAACAGATTGTGCCCCACCGGCACCATGCCCTCCTGTCCTTCCCTGATGGCTAGACTCTCCCAACCTCTTGCCCTCAGTCATATGGAAGCGGTGGTCCTGGCAGTGTAACAAGGCAGCGTTAACCACATCAGAATACGTGGCCAACGAAAGGTTCCCTAACAGATGCTGACGGATCCTCCATGTCAACCCGTCGGTGAATTTCTCAATCTTCTTCTTCTCTGTTGGTATCTCATCCGGAACGATATTCAACAGATTTGTGAACTCATCCTCATACTCGGCCACAGTCTTACCCTCCTGCTTCAGACTCATCAATTTCCTCCTCATTTTCGTGTGAACAGCTGACGGAAAGTACTTGCGGTCAAACCGCACCCAGAAGTCCTGAATAGTGAGAGTATCCCTCTCCTCCATGGTGGTAATAGACTCCCACCACTGCAGTGCAGATCCAACTAGCTTGAAACTAGCTAGCACCTGCTTCTGAACATCCTTGCACTCATACATCCTTAAGTGCCTCTGCATATCCTTCCTCCACTGGCTCGAGACTACCACATCTGAGCTACCTGCAAACTCTGGCGGATGTGCTTTCTAAAAAGCATCACGTACACGCTCCCAAGTAGACGGGAATGAATTTACCTGTACTGGCGCGGCAACCGGCTCCTGAGGTGGTGCCTGCTGGACTACGGTAATTGCGGCATTTACCGCTTGGGCTACTATAGTTGCAACCTCAGCGGCGTTCATCATGCCCTGAACTGGAGCGGGCTGGGGTTCGGGCGTTGCATCCCGGGGAACTCGTCGTGCACGTCGTGGAGGCATCTGAAATAAGAACAAAGTTTATAAGTTCGCTGTTTATAAACTTAAAATAGCTGAAGAACGAAGCATACACAAAAAGAGTACAACAGTCCTAAAATATAGGGCTCTATATCAAAGAAAGCTTAGCGGAAACATAATAAGCCGACAGATCCTAAAGGACACTAGAACCTGATGCTCTGATACCACCTGTGACACCCCGACTAATTAAATACCGGGTAGCTACTCCTTTATTAAATTAATTCAAAATGCCAAGTTGGTCCAGTTAATAGCATCACTGTCGAAAACATTTTAATGATTACTAACCACCTAGTATTTAAAAAGTAAGTTGCCAAATTTTAAATTAAGTCTGATTAACATGCAACAAGTGTAATGAAGAATAATAACACCATTCACCATAAAGAAATAAATAGAATAACCATCACATAACGTAAATAAAGTCTGGAGGAAAACTCCTCACTACAATCCCACAACTGAAAAGTAAACTGAATACTAAATCCATACATGCCAAAGTCTGAAAACTGTAATGGAAAGATGTCTCTAATAGAAATGGGCAACATGCCATACAACTGATAGATAATGACTCTGGAATCCAAATGATAGAAGCGTCTACAAGAAAATCCCTGTAGCTTCCACAAACAGCTACAGCTCGTCACCTGAATGAGTATCCTATGCATGGTGTCCTTGTGGCTGGGCACCTAAAATGGTTTTACAAGAAAAATAGATTTGAAAGCAAACGGGTCAGATCCCGAATGTGGAGATATTTTAAAAAAACTGCAAGTGCTTTAAAAACATTTAAAACATTAAATGCAAAGTACATGTTAGGATGTGCACTCACATGATATTCTCACCTCTCGTCTAACTGTGCACTCCTAACGTAAGTACCCATCTACAACGACACAAACCACTAGCTAAGTGACATCATATCTAGCTAGACTGTCATAGGTCCTACCCTTATTACTCGGTTCTATTAACATTATAATGCTCGTAATTATATAGAGGTTTAACGTAAACTCAGATGCTCAATATGCAATATATTTCACTATCAGCTAACCCGTTATGTTTTTCTCGAAACAATACCGTAATTATATTCACAACAATAACATGAAGGTTCCCATTAATTAAGTGTATATTATTCACATCATAAATATACAATACAAGCACCCCGAGAACTAAGCTGCGGTGCACACATACTCTGCTATCCATCCTGGTACATCACGTACATAAGGATTACATATTCCGAATCTCTCAGGAATAGTTCACAAATAACAACATCACAAATAATGGAGGCGAGCACAGTCACATCACATGGGTCACGCACATACCTACGCTCCCACGATCAGCGGACTTATTAATATCCCAATAAGTCTTTCTATGACCTATGTTCATCAAGGTAACCAGTCTAAATCCGGGCAACACAAGGATTAGAGGGCCCTAAGGAACGTAAACCTCCCGTGATAGCAAGTATGGTAGGTATGTCATACACACAATTCATATACCAATACTAAGTAAACACACGTCTTAGTAATCCCGTGGTTTAATTGTAGTACTATTCTCATTCTAGTACCAATATATAATTTACACATTTTATACGATTCTGGTTTATAATTATACGCGCCCTAATTTATTCTCACGTCGTAGTAGACACTCACGTCTCAACCCAAACGGTTCATTGATTTAAATCACTCGTATATAATTTACTCCTCATAATAACCCAAAAGTCCCAAATCTATCAATACATCATCAATGGAATGTTAACCAAGAGTCCTTTACGTGTATAAAAAGGGCAAAATAGCAATGATTGATATTTAGTATATATTGTGTGTGAAATATATATACTTGATGATATCCTACTTCCGTGTGTTAGTAGATAGATACATATTATGTATTTAAAGATACATACTGAATTAGTAAGTTAAGTAGTGAAACTTAATTACGAAATGCACCTTTAGATAGAGAAAATCTATTTAGTAATTCAAGTAGTGAAACTTAATTACATAAGTGGGAAGTCAACAATTGTGAGAATTATAGTAATTTTAGTAGTGAAACTAAATGGGAAGTCTTGAAAAATAACATAGATGAAATGTTACTTGAGAATCAATTAACATACGCGAGATGTTAGTGAAACGGTTGTACTGTATGGGCGGTACTGGAACTTGGGTATAGATAAGTTCAGTTGACTACTTTGGTTTTAGTTATCTTGGGAGGTATGGCTAGATAAACTAAGTGTAGAACGTTAGGTGTGCACAAAAGATGAGGGGTGAGTAACTCAAGAGAGTGTACGAGAACCTAACATGTGTAATCAATAACCGCATTTTATATTGTGATAAACGCTTGCTAAATATTTTCAAAATATTTTGAGTACTAACTCTTGCTATAAAATATTTTCAAAACCTTTTAGGTGTCCAGCCACAGGGATGCCATGTATGATGATTCCATTCCAGAGACTCGGAGTTGTAGCACAGTGGATGCTTACAAGATTTTGACTAGACGATATCTCTCATTCAGATCTAGTACAGGATCTCACACTCTTCTATGCATGGACTTATGGTCCGGTATTAGTCTCAGATGTTAGTTTTAGACTAGTGGGTATTCTATTGTTGTTTGGGATTTTTAGCCGATGGTTTATTCGGTAATACTTTTGTTCTGTTGTACTTTTACTTTGTTGTTTGAATTATAGTACATGATTGTTTGTACTTTTTCCACATGGTTGATTTATCTGTTTTAAGAAAGATAAAATTTGGCACCGGTCTAATTTTACTTAGGGGATTAGTAATTAAAAAGTTTTCGACAGTGATGCTAAGAATGAACCATTTGAGAAACCTGTTTTAATTTAATAAAGGCCTGATCACCCGATGTTTAATTAGGCGGGGTGTCACAATGGCGCCGTGTCAATCAAATTGTACCATAAATTCGTGTCAGCATAAAAACTCATTAGAAACCATTCACGGACCATGATGGACAAATGTTATATGATTGAAAAAAAGTATTACACTTGTAGCACCAATTATTTGTGTTCAACACCAATCAACACGACATGAGTGTGACGAATACAATACGAGTCCCACATGTTCCTCGCTACAAAAATCATATTTTCATATGTGGAAACTCGTTGAGTTCTTATTTGAATTGAATACAAAATGTGGTACCCTCAGAACATAATAACATCAAATGAGTGCAGCTCCACATATAGTTGTCACATTTAAGGTTAGTTTTCACATACAAGAACAAGAAACCATCTAATAATGTGTCATGATAGAAGATTTTGATTTGAGTGAAGTAAAAATGAAGTACTTGTGTGATAATTTGGACAAGCAACTGAATATCATGGTCTCAAGCTCCTCCTTGTGTCTTCAAAATCTGTTTAACTGTGGCGAAAAACCTAATGCTCATATAAGGACTGGATGAAAACATTATTGGTGATAAATAAGTGGACAATATTCGGTAAATTTATGATTACTTGTAAAAATCAATATAACATAATATTATAAAACTTGATAAATGTAAAGTAACACACAATTAATGAATATTGTAATGGTCACTAATAATAACTGATATATTCATTTATTTTTTATAATACACAAATAAATCAAGTTCAAATGAATGAAAACAACAGAGAGTGGCAACCATACATAGCTCTTGCGACTTCCACTTCTATACACTAAAAAGAACTTGACTATGAATAGTTAAGAGAGGGAACAAGAATACCAACTCATGTTGATGTGGTTCAACTTTCAAACCCACTTTCTTCACGACTTTCTCTGACACGATATTTATTGCGCTAAAGAAATACTATCTTTAGCAACTAAGATGATAAAACTCACTCAAAAAGTTTATCAAACATTTGGTGTGCATAAAACACCCAAGACTTTGTTCCATAAATGAACTAGTGAGAAAACTACCAATCAATTCAACCAAGCATCAATGAAGAGACATTAAGAACATACAAGAAATCATCAAAGCAAAACAACAATGATATACCGTGGTTCACCCAAATTGGGGCTACATCCACCAATGAGGATTTATTCTTTCTATAGATAAATAGAGGAACCCAAAAGCTATACACATACACACAAATTATCTCTTTTAGAAAGTCACTCACAACCTCACAATAACTCACCCATCAAATGGGATCTCTAACTCTCTTTATCTTTGATAACTCTCAAACTTATCCTCTCCCAAAACCTAGAAATAATATTTGTATTTATAGATTTGAGCCAAAATGATAAATTTATAAAGAAACCAAACTGAAAATAATACAAAACAAAGTTAGAGACCCTTGCCTTAATCTCAATTTTGTTCCGAACATCATAGGAGAGCCAAAACCAATAAACTCCACCTTGGTGATCCTGACGATCCAACCAATCTCTAGAATGCTGACATTAAACCCGCTTGAAGACTGTCCCACCATATTCCAAGATAATGAGATTCCCCCAGATGATCCTCACAATACAGCCGAACTCGTAATACAAACATCAAATTCGCTCGAAGATCATCCTGACGTCTAACAAGCCAATACGCTCCACCTGATGCTAGGCCACCCCAAACTTCAACCATGAAGTGAGATACCACAAATCTTCACTCCAAATGACTCCACCCACCGAGGAACCAAGTTATAAACTAACAACTCTCCATCTCATGCATCTAAATGCTTCCCATGTAACCATACGGTGAATCTCTCTCCTCATGTAACCCGATGAGTACACCCCTAAACAATACATATAGCGTACACCCTCTTTACATGAAACATTCAAACACATCAACATTATCTTCCTCCTTGAGATATAACCACGGACGAGAGGGAAAATTCCTCACCTCTCACACCCTCTAAATCTCACCCTTAAAAGATATACCAAGTCTTTGTCACGAAAGACTCTGGTTTGCCAATGCTCGCAAACTTGTTTGCCAATCCTTGCAAATAATAACCCATCGGCCTTCCTTGAACTAGCTACACATACCTCAAATCCATTACAATCCTACACCTCCTCAATTCTAATCAGCCAAAGCATATGTGTAACTAAACCGAGTAAACATCACCCGTTGGCCCTGGAGGGGGACTTCGATCCATCCCCTCCACTAGTTGGTATTATCTCATTATTACCGTCTACTACCAAAAAGCTAGAACCCAATGTATCCAGTTTGTTCACAAATGAGAAATGCCTCGAATGTTTGATCACTTGTGCACACAGCTTCCACATCTTTCTCGAAGTCTAATTTAGATGATACAACCCATCCCTCTATTCTCCCCTCTCTAGGGCCATACAACTGAGTGTGACTTTCAAGACTCCACTCGCCACCAACACTTGACAACCATTGGAATCCAAATGACTAATGGATATTAAATTCTTTTGCAACTTTGGGATATAGGCCACACCACCCAAAGTGTGCTCCACCCCATCGAACATCTTGAGTTTCACTGCCCTCAATGTCAACCTTCTCTCCATTAACCAAAGACGTGGAGCCTTTTCCATTTTTCATGAAAATGTCAAAATATTTCCTCTTGGAGCAAACGTGATCTGACAATCCCGAATCTAATATCCAATCATCTTGGAAAAGAGAGTTAACCTTGAAGATTGTTGGAACTTCTCCAAGTTCATCTTCATAATCTGAACTCGCTACCATTGCCCTCTCAAAATAACCTTGCCCTTAACCTTGTCGTTCCACAAAGGATATTCTCGAATCATATGATCCCATTCCCGGTACTTAAAGCATTTTGTCCCTTTACTACTAACACCCCTCGATCTAGACCTACTACTATCATTAAATCCTCATTTTGAGTTATTCCCGTCATTTTTCCCACCTCCGTCTCTCACCGTAAGGAATTTATTATGGGAATACCCGTCACCTACACCTTCCTTCTTTCTCAACGTGATATGAGATTGAATATCTTGCATAACCTTGTTGCACCGGAGTGTAGACTTCCCAAATACGAGAGTGGTCACAGAATGCTCGTATGAATTAAGTAATGGTGAAAGTAACAACAATGATCGATCCTCATTAATGAATTGAACATTTATCCAGTTCAAGTCATTTATCAAGGCATTAAAAACATTTATATGATTCATCATATCCTCACCCTCCTTCATCTTAAGCTTGAAGAGTTTCTTCTTGAGGAATAATTTATTTGATAATGACTTCCCCCCAAATAAATCTCTTCTAGCTTATCCCACATGTCTTTAGTCGTGGTCTCCGCTATCATGTTGTTTAACACATTATCCGTGATAAGCATATCAATAGACGAATCCGCTCTTTGATTAATGTAAATTCACTCGGCATAGGTCATGCCTACCGATCGTCCCACTACCCTTAATAATGCTAATTGCAACCTCTGTTGGACAAGAACGCCTCGCATTCGTCTTTTCCATGACCCAAAATTAATCTTGTCATTAAAAGCCTTCATGTTCGTCTTTATTGAGCCACTGTATCCATAAATCGGATCCTATCTTTGAGACTTGTAGAGGTTGATTCTCGAGTACTCTCCATATTTTTCGTAATTAAACAAAATCTATGCCAAAATTGATTTAACCTCGAACCAAAATACCGAGAAAACATTGCAACCAAAGCTCTGATACCATTTGTGACGCTAAAGCAAGACTATCTCTAGTGACCAAGATGATAAAACTCACTCGAAAATTTTATCAAACACTTGGTGTGCGGAAAACACCCAAGACCTTATTCCATAAATGAACTAGTGTGCAAACTCCCAATCAATTGAACCAATCATCAGTGAAGAGACAATAAGAACATACAAGCAATCATCAAAGCAAAACGACAATAATATACCGTGGTTCACCCAAATTTGGGCTACATCCACCAAAGAGGATTTCTTCTTTCTATAGATAAATGGAAGAACCCAAAGATTATACACACAAATAATTTATCTCTCTTAGAAAGTCACTCACAACCTCATAAGAATTCCCCCATCAAATGGGAGCTCTAACTCTCTTTATCTTTGATAACTCTCAAATATCTCTCAAACTTGTCCTCTCCAAAAACCTAGAAATAATACTTGTATTTATAGATTTGAGCCAAAATGGCAAATTTGTAATGAAACCAAAATTGAAAATAACACAACACAAAGTTAGAGGCCCTTGTCTCAATCTCAGTTTTGCTCCGAACATCATAGGAGAGCCAAAACCAACAATATTAGTGTAACTTCTCGTAATCACGAAAGAAAATATATTCATTTCCTCTCGTATAGTTTACTACATTAGTGCTTAATATCTTACTATTTTCTTTTTTGTCACAATTTTCTCAACTTAACTCGCCTAAAATACACATTTATTGTTTGTCACGTGGATTATACACTTCGGTTTGGAATCCAAATATAGGAGACTAAAAACAAGGTGGATATTAAATTTAAATGGTTAATATTGTTATATTACAAGTTCTAAAGTCCATAGCTGTGAGTATAAAATGTGGATGCCGGTAAGGTGAACAACATGTTTAATGTTGTTTTATGGTTGAAAAAATACGAAGATTTTCATTAATTTAAATAGCACAGTAAAAGTTACAACAGTGAACTTACATATCTACCGAACGCAAGGCCTTATTACTACATTAGCTTATCGGAACAGAGTTCAATTATATAACCATACTGATGTGAATCTAGGAATGCAGGAGCGTTATTATTACACTACACAATAACTATTAACTACACAATAACAACAACAACAACAACAACAACAACAACAACAATAACAACAATAACAAATATATCTAAACTAATTAAGTGGGTTTCTTTTTCTCTCTAATCTCAATTCTCAATATTCAAGTGTGATTACAAATGAGGGCCAAGGGCCTATTTATAGGAGAGATTAGCTTGCTAGCCAAGCTAAGACTCAAAAAGACAAAAAAGGGAAACTAATAACTAAAAATGACTCATTAGCCCCAAGCATGCTTGAAGACTAATTAAAGACTAAAAATAAAGGAAAATGACAATAAAACCCCAAGCTAAAAATATAAAATAAAAGATAGTCATCTCTCGGGGGTACAACCACGCACCATGTGTCACTATATATCCCATACATATCACATACAAAACCCTTTTAGTCTGAAGGAACCTTCTTCTAGTTGTTTGTACATAGAACAAAAGTTGCACCAGCTAACTCCTACTCATTCAATAAAAATTCTAGCAACATTAAATACACAATTATCCTCTCCTGCCACCTTAAAGAAAAGAATTTTCAAGGTGATGAAATTATTCTAAGAAATATCAAGATGCAATAAAACGCGCTTCTATTACCTAATTGGGGATTTTGAACGTTAAAGTGTACAAAAAATGAGACTGCTAGAAAAGCGACAAAGATGTGTGGATATAAGGATTATAAGCACATAATAGACAATATAAAAACCACCTATATTTACACTTCAAATAGGGAGAGGGAGGCCGAATTTTCAATAATAGCTGGCTATGAAAATCTAATATTAACCTGAAATTCCTCTAATGTTTTTTTATACTTATTATAAAGTAAGCTCGCCTATTTATGTATAGTTGAAAATCTTCGATGACAAACTAACATTTAATTACCTCTTGACCAAGGAGTAAGTTGTTGCAAAATTTTATGGACCAAGAAGTAAGTTTTTAAAAGTGTTAATCTTCTTTTTTCACAATAAATGATCATTTTCAATCAAAACCAACATTTTAATAATCTCTTATGAATAATTTTTTCTGTCACTATGGAACTATGTTCCATGTCTAAGCTTCGACATTCCTATCTTTAACACGATTCTCCATTACTCTCCTAAATACATTACAAAGAGCTGGAAGATGAAAAGATGAGAATGTGTTCCATCTTTCACATATTTTCCTCGCTAGTGGAAGATGAGAATGTGGTATACTGGTAAAGAAAATAACAGTATCATCAGTTGATACCCATGTTTTAAATCGTGGTCGCACAAGGTAACACATTTTTATCCCGAGGTCGTATCACATAAATAGCGTCACGTGTCACGCAAGCTATTATCGCATTTAATTTTTATGATTAAAAATTCTAAAAACTATATCATGCGCAAAAATTCATATAATAATCTCAAATATAGGTTACGTAGTAGTACATTTTAAATGAAGTAGTACATCATTTACAATAAAGTTCTATTACATCATTCCAAACAAAGTCACTGACAGTGCATATAAATATTATAATTTATGGTATTTTATGGTATTTAATTGAGGTGACAAAATTAGATTTTGGTCAACTTTAGATTTAATTTAATATGGGACCCACACGTCTTTTGAAATGGTTTGAAGTCATAATGTGTTCTCCTCCAGGAGGAGTATAACGTGGTATACTCATATGCGTAAAATAATAAATTAATGAATGAGAAGTCGTAGCTCAAAGTAGCCAATTGGAACATGAAACTTGGTTGACGTTTTATGTTAAAAGTTTTTGTCCTACATTGAAAGAATGTGAAAAATGGGTGTAGTATAATATAACTCATTTTATCTTAAAGGCTTGGTCCCCTTGGGGTATCCTAACTCTTTGAAGGAGGGATGACTTATATGATTTTGGGTTGACTATCAAGCCAACACGCATGCCAACGCCGCTCGCCCAGCCCGACCCGCTTCGGCTCGGCTCTTGCTCGTGAGACTTCGGATTTAGGCTTGGGCTTGGGCTTGGTTTGGCCAAAGTATAAATTTTTTGGGCCAATTTTAATGTGATTTTTATTATTTTTTGTGGGCTAATTTTATTTATTTTCGGACCATTTTTTATTTCATTTTTCAGTTTCTTTTAATTGTTGACAGTTTAAAATTCGATTTTTATCACAACAGTCAACTGTTGGGATTTGTTCAACCATTTTCTAACCACCACTTATTTAGTATACATAAGTGGCTTGGGTCAGTCCTTAAAAACGCTTTTGACAGACATAAAAAATGTCTTTTGGTCAGTCCATTCAGTCCACATAAATTTGAGAGTTCTGAACTGTTGGATTCAAAAGAGACTTGCAATTTGGAGTGCTACTATTGTAAGTGAGATTGTTGTATCCTGGGAGACGATTATCGTTGAGTCCGCCGAGCACCAGTACGAGACAAATTTCATCTTAAGGACAGAGTGTCCAACACTTGCCTCAATCATATATTCTACATTTATTCTCACTGTGAGTTTATATGTCAACTAGCTTGCAGGCCAGGAAAAAATTATAGAAGTTATGTATGATCATTTTAATAACGTTCATAAAAAACTATGTTGATTAAGTTAATGCCAATTATGGTAATGTTATTTTAAATAAATGAAACTTAATATTAAATTGATATATAAAACTTCATGAATGACATTGTTCTTTGTAGAAGTACATTCGTATATGTTAAATATAAGGACCAAAATACAATCCTTAGAAATTAAAAATGTAATTATAAATCCTCCTTATTTAAAAAAAACAAATGTATCGCTTACATATGTTTGTATATCTTAATGCTATGTATTTCTTATGTAGTAATATAAAAGATTTACCAAATCATTTTTTGTCTTTACTGGCCTCAATATATTTTCGCTTCACTCCCATGCAAGCCAAATAATGGATTCGAGAATATATTCGACAATATGCAGGTTTGTAAAAAGAAATATCAAATAAATGAATGTAAACATCTTAAGCTTATTTAATAATAAAGGTCTTAAACAAACTCAACATATCTCTCTCTTTTGATAAATGAACATAGTAGAGAATGTAAATCGTTCTTAAAAAATCATTATTTACATTTATCAACTACAATATAGAAGTAAATAAAAAATACATAAACAACATTAAATAAAACACGCTAGAAGTAATTACATAGAACGTTAAATATAATTTTTTTATTACTCCTTTGCTTATAAACTTAAGTTTTGGATTTTCATATGTTTGGGATGATTATATGGATTTGTTATTACTTAAAATGTTCTATTTAATGATTATTTAATTAATGTTTATACTTTCTGTAATATAATTAGATAATCATTTTAGATAACAATAAATCCATATAGTCATCCCAAACATATGAAAATCCAAAACTTATGTTTATAAGCAAAGGAGTAATAAAAAATGTCTCCTCCAATATAACGGGAATGGAACACCAAAAAATATATTAAATATTCAAAGATGCACCAACCTAAATAAATCCTACAATAAAAAGGCCAAGACCGTCGATATAGGTCTTGTGAACGTGTAGATAAACGACATACAAACAGATATGTGATCGAATGTTTAAAAAAAACAACATTCTAAAAAGTGCGCCTAGGTGCGAGGCTTTTTACAAATGTCAAGTTTTGGCCCAAGGCGTGGATTAAGACGTGGTCAACAATGGTCAACGTTTTTTTGGGGTAAGGGGTGAAAAAACGCAAGTTTTTTAGAGGTAAGGCATGAAAAACATCCATTTTTTTGGGGGGGGGGGTGGTAAGGCGTGAAAAACACTAATGTTTTTTTAGTATTTTCAAGAAATAGTATTTTAATTTGTAAATATTCAGACATATTTTAAATTGTAGAAAAATAGAGTCTCGCGAACGTAGAAAATAGAGTGTACCAGTATAGAAATAAGGATTGTAAAGGAATGAATCCGAAGTTGGGGAAATGGATCCAAGTGCGGGTTAGGGAAATTTAGCTAAAAATAAAAGGAATTTGTGAATTAATTGACTCTAACTCGGCAATTCACAGATGAATCAGTTGGCGAAACATAGATGAATCGAATCGCAATTCACTATTTTCCCTAATTCGGGTATCCTCGAGTTAAGAAAACAAAAAATAGCTTGTCGAGGTCCCACATAAAATGCAAATCTATTATTGCTACAACTACTATATAAATTTGTGGGCCTTAGAAAGAATATACGAATCCTAAACTAAAACATATAAGAGATAATAACAACTAAATTGGCAATTTAGAATAATTAATGAGAGAGATGAGAGAAAAAGACGGAACCTAGGGTTTACGTGGTTCAGACCAAAGTTGTGCCTTAATGTATTGATTGCAATGGGTAATAGCCATGGAGATGTGATGGATATAATCTATCGTGTTCTCTTTAAATTTGGGCAGCATGATAGTATAGTAAAATACCTCTCGATTCCTTACAATGAGGGATTGCGTGCTATTTGCAAATCGTTATAGGAGAGAGAGAGAGAGAGAGAGAGAGGTGGCATGCCTTTACAGATTATGCAATTACACCTTTTACATTCCAGTAGGTTGATAATCACGAGTTTATTACAACACATAGAGGAAGAATATTGTATATCTCCCTCAAGTGCACAAGCGGTGTAAGTGTGACTATCGACGTTCAATCACGTGGTACAAGCTTTCATTGACGGGGTTAACTAACAATGTTAGTTAATAATGTGTTTATAGTGATAAGACGATTATACTGTCTGGCTGAGCAAATTCTTACATGAGTTGACCTCGTTGCTCCAACCAATCAAATTCAGTGCCAGGTCGATCCCCCTCTTTTCCCTTAATGAGGACACATATCACCACCTGAGAGTCCTAAAAAGTGTACCATATTTATGGTATAACACCGATAGAACTCTAGATACTCTCATTATGGGTCATGCTTGAAAGCTAAGTGGATGAAACTGATTGGGTACAAGCTCTCTACGACAAACTAGCTCTCCTCGATGAGAGAAGACTAAAGGTCGCTTATTACAATCAAGGCTACTAGTAGCGTATAGCCATAGAATTCAATAAGAGGTTCAAAATGTGAAACATATAGGCGGGTGACCTAGTCCTAAAGGAGAACCACAAGCCTGCCCGAACTCCCGGAAGAAAATTTGAACCCAATTGGGGAGGACCCTACCTCACCACCAAAATAAACTTTGACGGGGAAGCTACCTTAGCGGATCTCGACGTAGTCACCTTTTCCTAACCCTTCAATCTCGACTAATTGAAGAAATTCCTTCCTTGAACCACAACTTGGTAAAAAAAGTCCATTTTTAACACAAAAATAATCGGTCATAATGGGAAGGGAAAACTATGCAAACCCATACACATTCCTAACCCTATGTGAAAAAGTCCACTTTAGACACCAACCTTTTGCTTCAAGTCAAATAAAACACCTTAAGCCCCTAACTTTTTCACTCAAGAGAACTATACAGACATGATTATCCGTTATATTTTTATCACAAACATTAAAAATTAGGGATCACATTGTCTTTGAATCAAATATATAGGCAACTCGAGATATCACTTCAGGCCAGGTATAGAAAAAACACCAAAAACCCCATGTTACGAGAAAAACCTATTTATGGTCACTGTGTCCTTACTCCCAAAGAGTTAATGCGGTTTAAGTAAACTAGATGCCAAGTAAAAAACAATGTTCTTAGTCATTCTGAGTCTATGTAGGGTCATTGTTATTTAAGAAAAAAATGCATAAAGACTGATATTATGAAAACAACAATCAAGAGAAGCCTAACGAACACCAAATAATACCCCCTCTAAACACCCCGCATCCCAGGACAAATCATTAACATATAGTTTCACAAAGGACTCCCCATAAAATGGCACCCTATCTCGACTAAAGGATGGCACTCCAAATCCGAAGCTACATCAAAAGTATCTTGACAGTTCATGATAAAAAAAAATGCGAATTTCTCAATTCAGACAGCTGGCTCACCGACTAGCATATAAAATGGTTTCTCTCCAAAAGAAAAAAATCTAAAAATACGGGGCACTTTTTGTTTCCCAATAAATATATGCATTTCTTGTTATTTTATTTTTATAGAAAAGTGTATGTATATGTCACCACCATTTTAATAAAAAGATCTTAGGATCATTATGTCCATATGCATTTTGTAAATTATTCTGATGCATAAGTACTGAAAAATTAAAGTAGAATGAAACATAAGAATAATAACCATTCATTATGGAAAGAAAAAACATGATGTATAGCAAGAATTCCTATACACACGAAAAAGTGTGTTGGCGATTTCTCATATTCCTCCTCAAGGAATGTACTGCATAACTACATAGGGCCTTACCCAGACCCAAAACCCAAGGAAATCACAAAAATTGCCTTTTCGATAAGTTACATCAAATCCCATCCAGAAGGCTAACTAAAAATTCAATCATGTCAAATTATCACACGTGGGGCCACTTCCCAGATGACCACCTATGCAACCTATATTCGAGGATCCCAAATCCTATATCCGTGCTTGTATATCGGATGAAGAAATATCGGTAGGATAAGAAGGACACCTAATAAACTTTATCGGACTTGAAGACTCCCCTATATAGTCAGTGATCTGATGAACCGATACCTCAGTAACCAGTTAACGAAGGCCAAATGAGTTGAAGACCATCGGGTCAATATCACCCAGAGTTGGGCAACATTGACTAATACTTGCTAAAACTTCAAAAAACATCGAAAAACCAATTATATTAAGAAAATACAAAGAAATAAGTCACAAGATTACAAAAATTAACTCACGTCATTCATAAAAAGATCTGCATTGAGATCCGGCACAATCATCTCGAATGCAAAATTGCGCTATGCACAATCTGATCTTCATCATGGAGGACCACACTAAACGCCGATGGGAGTGGTACGGTAGGGACACAACGCTCCACATGGATAGCTGGAGGAGATGGAGTGGAAAAAACAATAGACAATGAGGTGGCATCCCCCACACTCATTAGAACTACTAGGACATAAATAGAAGCCCTCACCACTACGAGAAGGCTGCTCGACAATGATAATAAAAGTGGGGAATCAAGCATACCAAAGCTTCCGTCACTTCCCATATCCATATGTATGCAATAAAATCAAGGTTAGAGGAACAACAAAGGTAAGAATAACGATTAACAAATGAAATAATAACGTCGGTTTGGAAACAAGCGTCACTAAAGAGGTAGGACGGGACTTGCCAAAAATGGAAATAACAAAGTGCATTAAATAGCTTCTGAGCTCCTAGAAAGGAATGACCGAACAGTTAACCACTAGCTAGTGGATGACTGAACCGTTAAAAGAAATGGGAGTCACAGTTACCTGATCATTCCCCAAAAAATCCCAATCTCAACCCTAAGCTTTCCACTTCTCACATGTAAGTCCACACCCCATCCGAAAAATAGGCAAACATATTTTTAAATCATCTCAATTTTGATGAAAATGGTCGCCACGCTCACCCTCTTATTCGACTGCCTCCGTGGAAACCCCGATTTGCAATCGAGGTGTGATTAATTTTGCCACAATCAATAAAATACCCTAGACCCAAAAACCTACGATAACCCTAAAGGAAAAAAATGGAAAACCACGTCCACAAAACAACGAGGGTCATATCACCATGAATAAAATTTTGAGGAAACAAAAAGCAAATATTAAAAAGTTAAAAAGGCCAAAATTCCCCCTCGGAGTCCTTTAACCAAACGGTTAAAGGCCCCTTTACCCCTTTAACTGAACGGATATCCACCGAAGGAAATCATTGGTAAATCATTGCGGATCTATCCTCAACCCTACATATGTCCTACCACCCATCATCCATTATACACATGGAACATTAGATGACCAAATGATCAAAGTATATGGATGACCGAATGGTCAAAGGGACCAATCATATCCTTATAAAAGAAGGTCCCCACCAACCTTGAAAAGCACCCCAAAACCTAACATTGAATAATTTTTCTAACTTTCTTCAGTCCCGATCATCTCTAGATCTCAAGTTCTTTAGAAAAATCTCGAGTGAAGTTCGTACTTGAGAAAATCTCTTCCTCCGAAAATTTGAGTGAAATTCGTACTTCTGAAAAGTCGATTCCTCCAAAGTCCTGAATAAGGTTCGTACTCCTAAGAAGTCGCCTCCCTGAAATTTAGAGGCAAACCTCTACAGACATTTCGCAAAATACGACACTTCTAAATGAAGTTATGCTTGACTGAACGACCCACATCATAAGGCACACTCCCTCAGGAAAAATTGGGCTCCTGATACATGGGTCAAAAAACTCTGCAAAAATCTCGGGTCAACACTCGATATATATATATATATATATATATATATAGGCAAAATATCTCCACTATTATGCATGACATTTCATGCATGATATTTTCTCTCTTTCATGCCCATGCATGAAATGTCATGCTAAAAGGTTTTATTTTTATTTATTTTTAATAGAAAGGGTTTTGTTTTTATTTTTTTCAAAGGGCAATAATTATTTTTAAAAAGGGAAATAATATTAAATAATTTAATTTATATATTTTTTAAAATATTTATATTTTTTTAAATATTTATATTTTTTAATTTATATTTTTAATTTTTTTTTAATTTTTTTAATTTATATTTTCAAAAAAAAATTATCACGGGGGCAAATTTATCGCCGTGACCTCGGGCACGGGCATCCGCTAGTTTATATATATATATAGGACAATGGTGTTTTACTATTCACCTACTTATGTGTACTTATCAAAGTAATGAAAGGGCTTACAATTTGCCGCATCACTCAAAATGAAGGGTCCAAATTATTCCCCCATTCTATCCCTTACGCACATTTTCCCAAGCCCTAGCCAACTTCCCCTATATCTATATAATGAGGAGTAGAAATTATTTACTATTTCATAAGTATATAAGATAATTAGGGGTTGGGATGAAGCCACCTAGATAAAAAACAAACGTTTGAGATTGATTTGGCCAAGTGAGAAGGCAACTTTTCTTTTACACCTGGTTTTTCCTCTTTTGCCTTTTCCTCTTTTCTCCTCTCTTTATTTCGTTCCCCTCTCTTTATTTTGTTCCCCTCATTTACTTTATTGTTTTTTTGGCTTTAGTCCCATCTCTTAAGATTTTTTAGGCTCCCATCTCATGTGTTTCTAAATATGTATTAAGTCCCATAATCACCCAAAATTGCCCACAACTACTCTTTAACTGCCCATCTTCATTTCTATAGAGAATGACACTTGTCCCATAGTGGTTATAATAGGATCAATAATTAAAAAAAACATGAGAGTGGATGCAAATAAATCTTAAAAAATAAGACTAAACACTTAGGGTCTATTTGGTTTGCAACTATAATTCTGCTTTTTGTGTTTACATACAATTCTGATAAAAAAATTGCATTTGGCAATCTGTTTTTAAACATTGAATTTTAGTATTTCTATGTTATAATCAAGTTTTTTAGAAAATAGGTTGATGGTGTTTTATAACTTCTATTTTTTTTATTTTTCAGCTGGAAATTATCCATTCTTAATATTTTAATGCATTTATACCTTAATATATAATAGAGGAAAGTACTCTTAGGTCCCTCACAAACAAATTTTAAACACTAAAGGAATTTTGACAAATTTTAACCACTTAGGTCCACTAATTCTCTTCTTGTAAAACTCAACGCTAGTGGCATAACAAGTGGACCTAATTGTAAATTGTCCTTAAATGTTTAAAAATTGTTACCAAGGGGCATGTTTGTAAATTTCCCTATATAATATACATACATAATACATTAATATGTGTGTAATTCTTATAAATAAAAAATATATATGTACATGTACACAAAATTTCGTATGGAATAATATAAAGTTAAATAATATTATCAGTAGATACATGATACTTATATAGAGTTTTATACATGTATTATTAATGTGTGAAATAATATAAAATTTACATATAGTAGATACGTATTAAAAAAGTATTATCAAGGTATGTGTGTATATAATTTTATAGTGAATTATACATGAAATATCATTATATATATATATATATATATATATATATATATATATATATATATATATATATATATATATACAGAGAGAGAGAGAGAGAGAGAGAGAGAGAGAGGCCCTCTATTGTAAGGACTATTTATGGTGCAGACTCCGGTACATACCATTTTTTTAAAATAGTAAAAAAATGAATTTTTTAATTAAATTTCCTCAATATGATCTCCATGGTAGGAATATCATCTGCAATTTTTTTCATCAAAAAATTCAAAAAAAAAACGTTGAGATGAAGTGATATGTAAAAAATAGTATAAATATGCATTGTCGACCGTTGAAATGTTAATGATTATGTTGACGATTATCTCACTCACTTTTTGATTGAATTTTTTGATGAAACTTCATGGATATGATCTCGATAGTGAAAAGATCATATCGATAAAGTTTCATCAAAAAATTCAATCAATAAAGTGGCTGGCGCCGATCCAACATTTCAATGGTTGAAAATGCATATTTATACCCTTTTTTTACATATCACCTCATCTCAACAGTTTTTTTATTGAATTTTTCGACAAAAAAAATTGAAGACCATCTTCTCACCATGGAGATCATATCCGTGAAGTTTCATCAAAAAATTCATTTTTTTACTATGTTAAAAAAATGGTATGTACCGAGGTCTGCACCATAAGGAGTCCTTACAAGAGACTTTATATATATATATGTATAATATAAATATACATGTTGCTAATTTTGTCAAATTTTCAAAAATCTGTATTTAAACACAAGTTTACTAAACGCGGACCAATCTATCTATTATCTATCTACTATCTACTACTACTTAAAAATCGGGGAGTTCCTCTTCAATTGTGAGAAGACTAAACTACCCTCATTAAATTTGAAATTCCTATCATACCCTTAATAATATTATCACATCTCTCTTTCCTCTTCATTACCTACGAAATCATCTATTCATTCACACACACATACCAAACCATCAGAATACATTAATCTTCCAAAAGTAGAAATCAACAGTCAGTTGTCCCAGTCTCCAATTCATCATTCCCACATACGAGAAATCTTCATCTTTTGAAATGGAAGATAAAAAAACAAACGTCTCCTATTCTCCAATTCATTCCCACATACGAGATCAGCCAATTCATTCTCACATACAAGATCAGCTGTCCAGATTCATTCATCTCCACATACAAGATCAGTTATCCAGATCCATTCATCTATTTGAAATGGAAGATGGAAAACCAACTGTCCAATATGCCTACCTAAGTTATTTGTATATTAGATATTTCTATTTAATTGAAATTTCATCGTTTATTGTGTTTTTCCTATTATTTGTTCTAAAAATAATCAAGGTAAATACTCCCAATTTGCGTCTATATTTTTGGAATCTGTGATGAAAAATATGCATTTCGTATTACTGTATCCCATAAATTGGATAATGAGTATACTAATGATAGGTTTAAAGTTTATTTCTTGTGTTTGATTTTCCAGTTTGTTTTAGAAAGATATTGAGTGAACATCTTTTGTAGTTCTATTTCTAATATCAAGTTGAAGTAAAGGTCATTTTTTTGTAACATTCGGAAAGCAGATTTCAACTTATTTCTATTATCAATTGAAGTAAAGGTATTTTTTGTTTGTAATATTCTTATACCTAATTTCAACTTAAAGTGGGGTATATTAATTGGATTATTATGGTTTTTTATACTCAACAACGTTTACAAGTCAAATTTTAAAGAAATGAAAGATTCATCTTCTTAACCTTAGTTTTAAAAAATACTTAAATGAACAAGTATATCCCAACAAACACCCCATGAATTCTAGCTTGATTAGTAAAAATTCAGTCTATAATTTTCTGGTTGCAATTAATAATAACTTTTTTTTTATTCATTGACATATATGTGTACTGTTTTGGGTTTTCGTCTTATTACGGAAATTTAACTCACGATAACAATATTTTTTTTCATAAGGTGAAAATTCACTGCTACAATAGTTGATAGCCGTAACACAAGTACTTAACTTTTTGGTTTATTATCATTCTTTTATAATTTCTAAATACTGAAATATCACTCATGATAACAATTTTTTTTCCCAGTAATGTGTAAGTTCACTGCTATAATAGTTGATGCAACTAAGGCAACTAATTAATTTATGGGTGTATTATCATTCTTATGTAATACAATGTATTTACTTATTAAAAGTATGTTAACAGTAGTAGGATTGTAATATGACATTTCATAAAAAAAAAACTTGATCCTTTACCTATTTCCTAATTAAGTGTTAATTGAAATCTTATAGGATATTGTCAATATTGGTGGTACGAGCACTCATTGTGAATCTGATAGTGAAGGAATTTTGCTTTTGTTTAGGAGGCATGTGAAGTATTTAATTCCATATTGAAATTGTTTCCTCGAATTTAAATTCGAGATGCTCATATATTTTCTTTGAAACTTTGTAGGATATTTTCAATGTTGGTGGTAGAAGCTTGGATTGTCAATCTCATAGTGAAGGAATCTCACTTTTATTTACGAGGTAAGTGAAATTAATCAATGTATCATTGCGATTTTAATTATCAATAACACAATTCAAATAATGTAAGTAAGTACCAAAACAATACACCATAGTCATAAATTTCGGACGATTTGTATAAATCATTATGGTTCGTACAATTGATGATAAAGAATCTTACATAGAATAAATATTTCAAAATAAAGAGCAAAGCATATAGGAAAAACTATTTGTAGATACAAATTTGAGTCGAGATCTAATTTATTATCAGAGGTTCGATTTCATCGGCCCCGTCTAAGTAACAAAGAAGGTTAATTATTTTCCATTAATTTGGTATTTTAATATATAGGGCTAAATTTCATATAACCCAACAAGTTTTATCTTCGGTTTGCTACTGAAATACCTAAACCCCCACTTCTCCAGTTATGTAATCGACACCCCGCACGTGAATATATAAGTCTTAAATAATTTTATCATGCATTTATAAAATATGTTCAGATTGTTTCACTTAATTATACTTTTTCGCAGTCACATTAGAAAATTATAACTCAATTGAATTCATTTTTTCTTGTCAATGAGAGCTTTCAATTATTAACATCTCGCTAAGATGTATGAACAATCATACAATTGATGATAAATAATCTTATATAGAATCAAAACTTCAAAATAAATAACAAAGCGTATAAAAGAAACAATTTTTCGATACAAATTTAACTCAAGATCTGTAAGGACATATTTTCATAGAGACATCTACATCAAAGACGGATCCGAATTACTCAAGTTCTTCATCATTCAAGACTACACGAAGTTTACTTTGGTAAGGTTATGTTTTAAATACCTTAACTTTTCACTTAGAGCTTTTGGGATATTTTTACAAAATATTTTTCTAAAGATTTTGTTTTCGGACGCTTTTCCGTAGAAAAATCATAACTAATTCATAAAAAATCAGAATGATACAAAACTGGTGGCCACGCGTTCGTATCGAAATTTTCTACAGGTTCGCGTGGAATCTTATTTGATAGGTCGTTCGAACGACCTGCAATTGTCGTTCAAAAGACATAGTATGTCGTTTGATCTCATTCGAACGACTTTTGTCCTTCGTATGAGCGATTTGTTGATCTCGTTCGAACGAGTTCTGTTTTCGAGGCGGCGTAATTTTCTATAAAATCTCATTCTCTGGTTCCGTTTTCATTAAGAAGTCACAGCGTTTTGACGAACAGAAAAACTGCGAAAGGAGAATTCTTTTAGATTTCTTCCTTTAGGGTTTTAATGCCTTTTTGTTTTCAATTTACAAAACTCTCATATGCTTTAGTGAATTGTTTTGGTTTTCAAGAACACAACTTTTGCTTTTGTTCAAACTTGCGGAGAAGCCGTCTCTCTTCTTCATTGCTACCCTCCTAGAAAGGGAAAGTTCCAGACGACAAACTTGGGGAGAAGCCGTTTCTCTTCTTCATTGCTGACCACCTGGAGTTCCTGCGGGAGATTTTAGCCGACGACATAGGAACCGACACCTGTAGGTATTTCTATGTCACACTTATTTTATTGTAATCCGTGTAAGCCGTTTTCTTACAAATTATAGTGAAATAAAAGGTTTTGCCCCATTGGGGGATTTTTTCTGAAATTGTTTTTTTTATCCTACATGCGTTATTTTATTGGATAAATCATCTAGATGCATGTTTTAGGGTTTAACTAAAATTTGGAATTAATTAAAATAGGATTTTATTTGAGAAGTCGCAATATTTCCGCTGTAGTGATTCTACAAATTGGTATCAGAGCTTATTTAAGCGATCACCACTCTACAAATTGGTATCAGAGCCTGTTGCACTAAGTTATTGTGTTTTGATCCTGATTTTGCCCAAAAATGGCTTTTGATGGTTTTGATGATCTTCGATGTCAAATTTTTGAAAAAGTTAATTGGAAAATTCACACAAACTCTTGTTTTAAATCTTCTGTTGAAAACGATTCTTAGTGGTGTCCTTGTTGTGAAGGTGTTGGTCACACGTTAGATGAGTGTACCATAAATTTAAAGAAGAATTGAATAAACCGGTTTCTCATGTTTCTACCCTTAGTGATAGTGATTCGGAAGAAGAAGTCTTTTATGCTTCTAGGCGAGAGCTTCCCATCCGTGTGATTAGTGATGAGAGTGAGGGTGAAAAGAGTGAGGAGAAAGAAGAAGAATTGAGTGAGTTGCAAGTTGCCTACAATAATTTATATTTTGAATCTTTAAATAAAAGAAAGGCAAACTTGAAACATAAAGTTTAATTGAAGAAACGTGCTTTAGATAATGATAATACTGATTCGTTGATTAAGGATCTTAGGGCACGTGAGGAGATGCTTAAAGAGAAATTAGGATACGTCGAGGGTGAGAGAGATAGTCTTAGAGGGTTGATGGAGACTATGAAAAAGGAGCTTTTAGAGTTTGAGGATTCTAGACGTGTACTTGAATCTAGGATAGGTGACCTTGAGGTGAAATTGAAAGATTCAAGTAAAGTGAAATTTGATTTAGAGTCTAGGTCTAAAAAACTTGATAAGATTTTAGGCACCGTCGAGATAAAAAAGGATAGGGGTGGGATTAGTCTTGAAAAATAAGTTTCACCCATTCCCACACGTATGAGAGAGCCTCCTAGGTGTGAGACCCCGCCTAATTAAATTCCGGGTGATCAATCCTTTATTAAATCATAACCTAGGTGAACGGTTGTTTCATTCTTATCATCACTGTAGCAAAAATAATTTTTCAAATTAAACACCTTAAATAATTAAGCTAAGTGACAAAACCATTTCTTTAAGACATAAATTTAAGATTTTAATTTAAAACCAACATTTAAAACCTTTCATAGTCCATAGTTTAAGAATCACACAACAACTATACTGGAGAAATATAATTCAAGCAATTTAACCATCCAACGAATTAATTCCAACTTAAAACTTCAAAGGAAAGCATCCTGACAGTAATAAACCCAAAGTATAAATACTGGAAATAAACAAACCATAGTCTCTGATAAAACAAACTAAATAATGGAAAAGGGCGACACACGCCCAACTAGATAAAATAACACTTGAAGTGGAATCAATAATGAGGTCGTCTAATCAAGAGGCCTGCAACTCCTACCTAAGCTGCAACACGTTCCTTCCAAAGGATCCTATGCAAGACGCCTATGTGGTTGGGCACCTGGAATATATACATATATACACAAGAGAAGAGAAAATAGGAAACGGGTCAGAGCCCGATTGTAAAACAATTTAAAATTCAGTTTAGCAAGTATTTAAAATGCTTACCGACTAATGCAACAATCATATTAGTGTGCGGCACTCTCTTGAGAAATTCTCACCTCTCTTCTAATGTGCACACCTACCGCACTATTTATCCCAACAGTTTAGCTTATCTTAAGTTACTCACAAGGTCTCAAGCCGACAATTTCTAGTTGTTAAGAGATTTAATTTTAAAAGCAAAGTTCTCACATAACCTCATTTAATTATAAAGTTTCTCAGTTTTGCTTCACACGTTTTCAAACACTTATACCCAAAATTGAAATAATTATTCATTTCTTACCTACCTTTAGTCACAGTAGATAGTTCCCAAATTTTGAGTTTATATATATATATATATATATATATATATATATATATATATATATATATATATATATATATATATATATATATATATAATCGGCACCCCACATAAATTTATGGTGCTGGCATACTCTGCTATAAAGTCCTCGTATCACTCGTACTAAGGGAAATATTAGTTCGGAATCACTCTCGAACTGTATTAACACAAAACACATACAAATTGAGGCGAAGCATAGTTCCAAGTCACTAAGAGGTCAGCATACCCTCACGTCTCTTAGGACCGTCTGACTATCGATTCGATAGCCTGTACCAAGGATTCCTATGTTCTAGGGTACAAGTTAATATCCCCCATAAAGGTCCCATCGAGATAAGACTGTCCCATCGCGGTAATCTCAGTGATAGCAAGTAGCGCGGGCATGATTTTTACACGTGTATAGTATATACACAAACACAGTCATATATGTATACTACTATTCCCATTTTTAATTTAGGTAGGCCCACGCCCCGTTCTTATGATATTTATTCTCATTGAACATTACTAGATTATCCCGTGTAACGGTTTGTCTCTTTTACTTATTTATGGGATTATTTCAACTTACTACGTAACACTCATGAATTCCTATTTCCCCAAGTGTAATTTCAGTAGGTCCTCATTTATTTTACAACGTAACTTTCTTACGAGTCTCACCCGTTAAACACATGTTCCCATATTCTTAAGCGTAAAACACCTTTGTTAAATATTAATCTCGTCTTACATTAAGGGTTCCATTTTTATAAAGCCCTACTAGTCTTCTTTATCTCCCAAAATATTCTAACAATAATGTCCAAGAATTTTTATTCATTTAATTTGGAACCAACTATTTAAAAAGGGGAATTTGAGTTTTTCAGGAGGGGTCGATCGATCGATGGCAGGTGCTCGATCAATCGATGCGTCGATCGATCGATGCTCCTGGGTCGATCGATCGATCAAGCAGGTATGACGAAACTGCAGAATTTCCAGTTGCGGGTTTCTTCTTCCAAAATCATCCAAACCAATATATTTGTCTTCCAAACTCCCAATAATTTATACTACAAGTGTTATATCCTCAAATAAGTGGTATTATACGTAAGGCACGCGAATTTCATCATGTATAACGAATTAAGAGGGGCAAAATCCATAAAAATATCAAGAACCCTAATATTTTCTTTGTTTAGTTTCTTCCCATTCTTTTACCAGATTTTATACTCCTAACTTAATGCTATTTCGTGGTTCAACCTCTACATGTGAATTTGAATTCCAGAATAAGTCTTATACCTATACATCATGCAATTTTGAGTCTCCAAACTAGGTTTTTCTTTCACAAAAACTAGTCCTAATCAACCATAGACTAATATATTGAAGCATTAACTGAAATAGAGCAAGATAGATACTTGTATGGGATTTCTTGATTCAGATTTGTGGAAAAGATTGGCATGGTTGTGATCCTCGTCGCGCGATCTAACGTTTGGCGACGACGGCGGTGCAAACGGTGGAGTTCTTGGCCTAGAACTCCTTGAAAAGCTCTTCCTCTTCCTCTCCAATGGCCGTCTATGGTTTATGGTTCTTCTAACCCTAGAAGATGACTCCTACCATCTGATATAACCTTAGAAAAATCTTGGGTTTCCATGCCCAAAAATATAAAACTCCAAAAATGCCCTCCCGAGATGTTAATTAGGCCTAGAAACTCCTCGAGACCCAAACTAAACCCCCGGGTACATTATTTTGACTATCTCGACCCTTCCTGACACATTGACGCACTCAAAATGGCCATACGGGTGACTTATAATTTATTCACTTTTAATAGTTCAAATTTAATCCCGACACGACACAGGCGCGTCCTGATAAATTTTCAAAATTATCAATTTAGATTCTCGTGATAATTTTTCTAAATTTAATTACACCACTTACTTTACCCATAAAGTAACTTACAATAAAATTCCAATAATTACTAACTCTTATCACGCTAGTAAGTATTTAAATGATTTTTTGGATTAATATTAAATTAATATCTCTAATTAAATTTAATAAATCCCCAAAATTAAAAGTCATAAAAATATGGGGTATTACATACTTCCCCCCTAATAATGGAATTTCATCCCGAAATTCAAAAATAAGGTATACCTGGTAAGAATAACTCTGGGTACTATTCACGCATGTCGGCCTCACGCTCCCAAGTGGATTCCTCCACATTATAATGCTCCCACTGGACCCGTACAGGTGGGACTACTTTCGACCTCAATCTCTTTTCGCTATGATCTAGAATAGCTAGTGGTCTCTCCTCATAAGAGCTGTCAGGCTGTAAGTCAATCTCTTCAATCGCAATGTGGGTGTGGACCATGTCATCCTGAAGGTATCGTCTCAACGACGAGATGTGGAATACATAGTGAATGCGGTGTAAGTGCTCTGGCAGTTCCAATCTGTATGCTATCGGCCTAATCATTTCGATAATGGGAAATGGTCCCACGTACCTAGGGGCCAATTTCTCTTTCTTCCCAAACCTCATCACTCCTTTCATAGGAGATACACGTAGTAATACTTGGTCCCTCACATTAAATTCACGAAAGAATCGTTTTGCATCGGCGTAGCTTTTCTGCCTGTCCTGGGCTACTCGAATGCGACTCCTGATAATTTCAATCCTCGCAGAGGTTTCTAGAATCACCTCTGGTCCGAGCAACTTGTTGTCCCCCACCTCTAACCAACAAGTGGGAGAATGACAAGGCCTGCCATACAATGCTTCAAATGGAGCCCTGCCAATCGTGAACTGATAAGAGTTATTATAAGAAAACTCCACCAGTGGAATATGTGTCTCCCAACCTTCCCCAAAATCAAGGACACACATGCGTAGCATATCCTCCAACATCTGATTGGTACGCTCTGTTTTTCCATTTGTTTGTGGGTGATAAGCTGAACTCAATCTCAACTTTGTACCCATGGCCTCCTGAAAACTCTCCTAAAAATGAGATACAAAAATCTTGTCTCTATCTGACACAATATCCAGGGGCACCCCATGTAGTCTCACAATCTCAGCAATGAACAACTGAGCGTACTGTCCCGTGGTATAGTCCGTTCGTACTGGCAAAAAATGAGCCACTTTGGTCAAACGGTCCACAATCACCCAGATGGAGTCGTGGCCCCACTGTGATGTAGGCAACCCGGTTAACAAAATCCATAGAAATACTCTCCCCCTTCCACGTGGGTATTTCCAACGGCTGAAGCAACCCCAACGGTTTCTGGTGGTCCACCTTTACCATCTGGCAAGTAGAACACTTGGACACAAACTCAGTAATGTCCTTCTTCATCCCACTCCACCAGTATTGCCATCTCATATCCTGGTACATCTTATCTCCCCTGGGATGCACCACAAATCGGGACCCGTGAGACTGGGTCATCACTCCATGACGTAAGTCTGCTCCTTCTGGGACCACCAATCTCCCATTAAACCTCAAACCTCTATCGAAACTAATTAAATAGGACTCGGCACCCTCATATAAAAGCCATACAATTTTCTCCTGGCAAAATGAGTCTGATGTATGTGCCTGTATAACTCTCGTAACAATCTCAGGTGTAACCGTCATGGCAGATATGAATGAACGGGCTACCGCGTCCTGGTGACCCAACTCTTTCCACTTTGTTTTCCAGACGTTCGCTACATCGTCTACCGGTCTAAGGCTCAATGCATCAGCAACTACGTTGGCCTTCCCCGGATGGTACTGTATGTCGAACTGATAGTCCTTCGTAAACTCTAACCACCTGCGCTGATGCATATTCAGCTCTCACTGAGTGAACAGGTACTACAGTGACTTGTGGTCTGTGAACAAGCGGAATTTCTCCCCCAATAAGTAATGTCTCCATATCCTCAATGAAAAGACGACCGCTGCTAACTCTAGGTCATGGATGGGGTACTTCTTCTCGTGCGACTTAAGCTTGCGAGAGGCAAAAGCTATAGCCTTCTCTTCCTACTGAAGTACTCCTTTAAGTCCCCGTAAGGAGGCGTCGGTGTAAACTAAATACTCCATGCCCTGCTTGGGTAAAGCAAGGACTGGTGTCGAAGTTAGCTTGTCTTTCATTTCATCGAAAGCCAATTGACAAGTATAGTCCCAAACATATGGTACCCCTTGCGAGTCAGGTTCGTCAATGGACCCTCTATCTTGGGGAACCCTCGAATGAATCTCCTGTAGTACCTGGATAACCCCAAGAAACTACGCACTTCCATCGGTGTCGTGGGCTATCCCCACTCCCTCACTGCTGACACTTTACTCGGGTCAACCGCTATCCCCATTTCAGAAACAACATGTCCCAAGAATCACACTTCTCGTAGACAGAATCTGCACTTCTCGTACTTAGCATACAGCTGATGCTCTCGTAGAGTCTGAAGAGCTTGTCTCAAGTGCTCGGCATGCTCTTCCCCAGTGTGTGAATATATCAGAATGTCATCTATGAAGATGATAACAAACTGATCCAGGAACTCTCTGAACACTCGGTTCATCAAGTCCATAAATATAGCTGGAGCATTTGTGAGTCCAAATGGCATCACTCTGAACTTATAGGACCCATATCTCGTCAAGAAAGCAGTCTTCGAAACATCCTGCTTCCTAATGCGTAGCTGATGGTATCCTGACCTCAAATCTATCTTCGAAAAGAAAGTTGCTCCCCTCAGCTGGTCGAACAGATTATCGATCCGAGGCAACGGATATTTATTCCGTATCGTGACCTTGTTCAGCTCCCGGTAGTCCACAAATAGTCTTAGTGAACCATCTCTCTTTTTCACAAACAACACTGGAGCGCCCCAAGGTGAGGTACTCCGACGAATGAAGCCCTAACCTAACAACTGCTCTATCTGATCTCGTAACTCTCTCATTTCTACCGGAGCCATACAGTATGGAGCGCGTGCTATTGGTAGAGTATCCGGTAATAAATCTATGACAAAATCTATTTCTCGACTGGGAGGTAGGCCTGGTATCTCCTGAAATACATCATAATACTCACGAATGACTGGGATCAAGTCTAAGGGAGTCACGACCTCCCTAGAGGTATCCTCTTCTATGTAATACAAATGAGCGATAGAGCCCCCCTCTGGACAAGGCATCGTCACTACAAACATCTCCTGCCCCGGAATGGCAAAGACAATACTCCCAGCGAAACAATCTATTATGGCTCTGTATGCTACGAGCCAATCCATACCAATAATAACGTTGTGTTAATGCATATCTAAGACTAACATGTTCAATGGTAAAATTAAGCTACCAATCTCTACTCCCACACCTCGACATATAAAGAAAATTAATGATCCATTTCCCAGTGGTGAGTCTACGCATGTCACAGTGCTCTCTGCTGTGGCTAATAACCCTAAGGCCTTCGCAAAGTGAGTAGCTATAAAATAGTGTGTCGCCCCAGTATCAAATAGAACCCGACCCATAGTACCATGGATAGGAAACGTACCCTCAATTACGGGTAGCGCCTGAGGAGCTGCTGCCTGGTGGACGTTATTGACACGTCCGTACTGTAACTGCCCCTGCTGCACTGGAGCTGCTGGAATGGATGGGGCCTGAGTTGGTGCTCGGAGGGCGGCTGGAAAAAGTGGCCTATGTAGCTCATTACGGGCACCTTGCTGCTGTGGGGCCCTATCTCCCTCTGGACAATCATGGCGCATGTGGCCATTTTTTCCACACTCGAAGCATCGGCCCCTGAAATTCCATCCCCTCTATCCCTGCTGATTATGGACCTATTGGCCGTTACCACCCCGCCATTGGCCCTATTGGTCCTGTTAAAAACGTTGTTGGCCCTGCTACTGGCCCTGCGGCTGACGATGTTGGCCCTGCTGATTAGACTGGCCCTGCCTGAATCCCCCAAATCCCTGCCTGAAGTCACTTGATCGGAACCGCTTGGTAGGGTCCCCCTGATGGGAACTCTGCTCATGCTGACGAGTCTGTCCCTGAGAGGTCGGTGTTCCACTAGCACCACTACTCCCTGTCCTGCCCTGCTGGCTGGACTCTCCTGCTCGCTTGCTTCCCTGTAGGTAGAAGCGGTGATCTTGGCAGTGTAATAAAGCATCATTGAGTACGTCCGTGTAGGTACTCAATGACAGATTGCCTATGAGATGCTGACGGATCCTCCAAGCCAACCCGTCTACAAACAACAGTATCTTCTTCCACTCAGTGGGTGCCTCATCTGGTACTATAGTGAGAAGTCTTGTGAACTCCTCTTCGTACTCAGCAACAATCGAATTCTCCTATTTCAAATTCAGTAACTTCTGCCTCATTTTATTCTTCACGACGGATAGAAAGTATTTGCTGTCAAACCGCACCCAAAATGACTAAATAGTGATAGTATCCCTCTCCTCCAAGGTGGTGGTGGATTCCCACCAATGCAAAGCGGCCCCCACTAACTTGAAGGAAGCCAATAGCTATTTCTGCATGTTCCTGCACTCGTACATACGTAGATGCCTCTGGATTTCCTTCTTCCATTGGCTGGCTACAATGATATCCGAACTACCCGCAAACTCCGGGGAATGCGCCTTCTGAAAGGCATCCCGAACTCGCTCCCATGCAGAAGGGGTTCGTATACTTTTTAAATTCTGCAAAAATAATCGAACAAAATAAATACAAAGTAGATTTAACAAACAAACAATATATTTTTTTTTTGTTACTAAATCAACTACTAAGAAAGAAAAATCAAAATCAAAATCAAAAGAAAATGAAAAAGCAAAAGCAAAAAAAAAAGCAGATCCTAAATGATATTTTAAGAGTTCAAACATAAATATGAGCTCAAACATCAAAAAAATAAAAATAAAAAGCAAACAATATGAGTTCAAACAGCAAATGATATACCAAGAAAGAAAAAAAAAGTCGCTCATAAATGATATTCTAAGAAAGCCCAAGATCTAATAGAAAAAAAAAATATGAGTACAAACAGCAAAAAAAATAGATCTAACTTCTATGAACAAAAAAACATACTTTTTATGAATAAAATAAAGCAAACCAACATACCAAGATGATCTTCTTTTATGAACAAAAAACCCCAAGATCTAACTTCTAAGAGTTTAAACAACGGGAAAAAATGCAAAATGATATATGTGGAGGTTTATTGTTCCCCAAAAAATTGCACGATAAATTACAGTTTTGTTGTTGAACCGCCTCTTAATATTTACAGAAAACGTTAACTAATGCTACATCCTAAATTAGCATAACTTAAATTTCATTAAATAAACGTACATTGGGTGTAAAACCAGCAGATTACAATCACTATATGCATTTTGACAAAGTTTTCTGACAAATGTTCTGGGGTATGCATCCGCCCAGATTGGTTGAGCAGCCCAGCCTGTTCACCGCCTTGATACCCTTAGGGACGACCTGGTTGACGATGAGGAGTCGATCGTAGGGCTCAGATTCATCTATGACCATGGAAGAAGGGTCGTCTTCCTCTCTAAAAAGTGACGAGCCCAAAGGAACGGTGTTCTGAGTGGCCAGGTCCAACGGTGTACTATCGACTCGTTCACCTCCTCCGCTAAATCCCCCACATATAGTGTGTTCTTCTGCACCTACTCATTCATTCTCTGTCTTCCGTTCGCTGACAGCATCTACCTCGTTTACAGAGGATTTTTTCAATATATATAACAGATGGTTAGCCCAGTCGATTAATGTATGGCTTTTGGAGTTTATATAAATAGGGGATGGGAAAGATCGAACGGTTTGTATAACCGAGTAAATGGTAAAGAGCCACTTCATCTCTTGCCACAATGAATGGAATGGACGGTTTGTAAATTTATAGAAATAAAGAGAGAGAGAGAGAGAGAGAGAGAGAGAGAGAGAGATCCAAAATGACGAAAAAAGATAAGAGAGCAACGAGAATGATAGCATTAAATGCATATGAACATCTATAATACTACTCAAATAGATTTATAACTGGCATGTAACCCGCGTGATGTGTGGGCATAATAATTCAAACATATTGAAATATATATTAAATGTATTGTTGCATCTATAAAATCCGAATATTTATTTGTTTAGTAGTATAAATGATTAAAGAAAGCGTAAAACAATTAATTCCCCAAGCTATGTTTACAATACATTGTGAAGTAAATGTTTATACAATCATTTTTCGTAATGAGCATGCAGAATGTATGGTAAAATACATATTTATTTTAGGTGAAATTCGACGACATAATGACACATTCTTCTATTGAAATGAATATCGAATACAACCATGATACTGACTATTGATCCAATATTTATAATGGGTGTGTAAATTAACCATATGATGTACATTATTGTCCTGAAATGTACGGAATACATGGTTCCTGAAATTAGCCATTAGTGATGTTGTGTTGACAAATTACGCTTGTATATACAGCAAATACCAGATGATTGAGTTGAAGGTGGGATGGAGAGCAATTGAACCTCACTCAAAATGTAACATTAACAAGAAAAGGAGTTGATCTTGAAGTCGCGAAGTCCGTAGTTTTAAACTATGCATCCGAAGTCATTTTCCCATATCCATTCCAAGTCCCATAGTTTTCCTTTTTGGACCTGCAATGTCATACAAAGAGATTTTTATAAGCCCAGCAGTTTTAATGTCAATAAATTATATTTATGGTAGCTTACCACTTAGTATCCCCAATGGTATTTGATCAAAATGAAACAAACTATAGGTGCCTTCAAAGCCACCACTCGGTGTATTAAGCACTAACCTAAAAATTTCACAAAATAACTAATTACACATGCATTTGACAGTTTGAAATTCACACATGCCTTTTGATACACACTTTGAAATTTTGCTAAAATGGCTCCAAGAACCCCAAATAAGAAAATAAAATGGGAAGAACAATGAGGCAGGGGTATAAGCCCACTTGCTAGTTAAAGATCTTATTAATGAAAAAGTCGTGAAAATGAGTGCTGGATTAGTATATAATAACGAGAGAGAAGACTGTTCATGAAAAATTGCTCTTAAATGTCTGATTGTGTGGTTTAAAAGTGGATACTCCCAAATCATGTACTGGTAGTGGTGATAGTTATAATATTGGTCTTTCTTTACCCCCTCCTCCGTCCCCTCCCCCACCCCTACCCCTACCCCTGTCCCTACCCCTTTCATTTTTCTCTCTTTTTTCTTTTACAATGTTTTATTATTATATGTTTTAGACCTCTTTGAATGTTGGGTTGAAACCCCCCAGTGACAATTATGCGTAATATTTGAACTTAAAAAGAGTAAAAAATGCCTTAATGGTCCACATATTATTTGAATATCCGTTTCAAAAGTATAACAACTGATTTTTTGTTTAAAAAAAGAATTTAAAAAAGAAAAAAAGAAAAAAAAAATATTGATTTTTGTACTAAAAATAAGACACACTAACATTTGGGAACTTTGTCCAAAAGAAAAAATATCACATATGTTTACACTATAAAATCATAACGGAGTTGAAATCTTCCTTCTAATCCACAAAAGTGCAATTATGAGATGCTTACAAAGACATTAGAAACACAAAAATCCTTTTGGATTGGCATAAAAAATTGCATCCAAAAATCATAACAAAGTTGAAGGAGATTGATTACTCTTATTTATAAGGGGTTGCTGGCAAGCCTAAGTAGATGAGATTACACACACATATGCGCCCT